>CM062235.1:34497418-35820758 GCA_031216185.1 Syzygium aqueum | reverse complement strand
CTTATAAATTGATTTCGTAAATAGGTGTTTTTTTAATCTCTATCCCCAATATCTCCAGGCTATATCCTCGAGTATTAACTTGTGCTTTCGTCAAATGATAAGTTTTTAGGTAGATAGACTAGGATCTAAAAAATATCAACACTAACTCTCATGCACGACCACCACCACCGTCGCCTGGTCTAACGGGCTAAACCAACCTCTTTGCACTATACTCCTCCGCCCTGAATGGTGTCTCCGGTGCAAGAATGTGGTTGTGACTCATGGGTCGATAGTTGCACCGGCATGATCGTGGTGGCTCAAAGGAGACTGAAATGAGGTTGGAACTCAAGAGCAATTTGTTGATTAGTCGACATTAGATTTTTCCATCACTTAAAACAGAGTGACAATTGTCCAAAAAGTCTTAAATATATTGTAGAACGGTCAATTCAATATTAAACCTTTCAATTATGCCAATTTAGTCCTAAATCTGTTGACGATTTTCTAATATAATCCTTTTAGCCAATTTTGGATAGAAGTCATCGATGTGGACGTCTACTGTCCTACGTGGCATGATCGGTGTTGATGTGGCAGTTTTTGCAAATATTTTTACTTATGTTCAATTTTTAAAACTATTTGTTTATCTATTTTTTTTTATTGTTAAGGGTCGGCGATCCCAAGGGCTTTTAGCTAGCAAGGGCTTCACGATCCTCGCTCACTGCCGGCAAGGGCTAGTAGGCTCTCGTTGAGTGGCCGACGGAGGTTGTGGAGCGGCCGGTGGGGGTTGTTGAGCCTCGGCCGGTGATAGTTAAAAAAAAAAAAAGAAATGAAAACATAATAAAATAAAAAATTAATGAAAATTATTAAAAATTCAATAAACTAAAAAAAATGAAAAAAAATTGTAATCCACGTTAGCACCGGCTGTGTCACGTAAGACGACTGGCATCTACTTCAGCAATTTTTGCCCAAAATTAGCCCGAAGGATTATATTGGCAAATTATTAAAAATGTTTAGAATTAATTTGCACAATTAAAATGTTAAGGACTAAATGACTGCTGTATAACAGGGTCATGACTTTTTAGATAATTTTCCTAAAGTAGACGAGCTAATGGAAATACTTTATTACACTCTTTTGACAAGTTTTAATATTTGCTTACACGATTTGGAAGTTTCAAAACTTCATTACCTTCATATATAAATTTTAAGGCTTCTAATATACTCGTGTCCCTTTTATTTTACCTACAACAAAAAAAGAAAAGTCCTAGGTGGGACTGACTAAACTTTGGACTATTGGACTCTTGCCCTCACACATCTCCACAAGAAATAAACAAATGTTGTTCCTTCGAGTGCAAAAAAAGAGAGACAAAAAGGCAATCAATTCCCTAATCTGATTAAGCTTCCACTTAAAATCAATCGGATCAACACTCAAAGAGTCACACTACGTAATAACAAAAAAGAATATGCGGAAAATCCTAGAGCTTATCATAAAAGTACAATTGAGTCTTAAAACTTTTAAAAAGTACAATTGAGTCTTAAAACTTTTAAAAAGTACACTTAAGTCCTAGAACTTGTCACGAAAATACAATGAAGTTTTAAAAGTTTTAAAAAGTTGAATCAAGTCCTAAAACTTATCAAATTGGTCCTATCAAATCCTAAAACTTTCATAATTAGGATTCCATTGCACTTTCACGATAATTTTTTTTTAGAACTTCCAGTGCATTTATCCCTAAAAAAAATATTATCACAATGACCATTAAATTTATCATTCTATCTTTGCACAGACAAAAAACTGTGTAAAAATGTCAATTAGGGAGTTCAATCGTGAAGGAGGGAAAGCAACAAAGGGCACAAAAGGAAGCATGGAAAGGGAGAGTCCGAGAGAAGAACTTTGAGGAGTTGAAATCCTCTCTGAGTTTGGAGAAGAGTCAAAACGGAGAATGCGAAAATGGAAGAATTTCGGAGTGCTTTTTCTTTGGGCGGTCGAGGCAGAAAGCGAGAGGCATTCGATTTTTCAAGCTGTGGTCGGCTCGTGCCCGTAGTCATCATAACTTGAGCTCATCTTCGATTTTTTCGACACGTCGAGACCAGAAAAGTCTTCGTCTTTCTACGCCCACAATTCAGCTCTGAGAGAGAGAGAGAGAGAGAGAGGATTGGGTTGACGTATAAATGATGTATGGATTACGTGCACGAAGGGATTGACCTGTAGAACGGGTAACATGGATTACTTGCGTCCCTCGAGTAGGAGAGTTTAGCATATTTTTAATTATTTTGGGCCATTCTTTGACATTTGAGCGGATCCGCCAAGCTAGTGGATCGGGTCGGGTAAAAATTGTCCAAGTTAAACTGACTCATTTAACCCATTTTGATATACTTCTAGGCAATACAATTTAGTGACCATATCCGACCTAACTCATATCTAATTTGTACCCGATTCCGATTTATAATACTAAAACACTTTCATATTTAATCAAATGTAGGAAAACTAATATTCAAACTGAGGTGAGAACGAGGAGTGAGCGAGCACGAGATCAAGTGATGTCGAGAGAGAGTGAAGAGAGAGTCATAGAAATTGGTTTATGATTCATTTTGATAAATATGAAATTCGAGACAGATCAACCCCTAAATAGTTAGGATTTGTTTGTCATAATAAAGAATTCACTAGAATTCATATCGAGCACATATTAACATTGGAAAATTACTTAAAATTACTTTTTCTAAGCATAGTTAATCACATGACATGTAAAGTAGAATGAGCTTATGATACATAGACACACAGTACAATAATATAATCCCTGTGGACTCAATTATTCAGAATGCAAACAAATTTCTTTGAAAAGGTGCAATCTGGAATAAATTGGCCACAACCAAGCCTCAATCCAAATGCAAGACCCACTTCAGTCAATCAGCTAGACACGTGGCAATCTAATATTAGTCCAAAACCTAGTCCCTACGAACAATCAACAAGGAATTTAGTAAAAAAATAAAGCATAGTTGAACTTCCAGATTTACCTTTAGATTTGTTTTGTGTATGGTTTTATACTTCGACTGGTGAGTACTCTCCTAAATGCTTCGATCAGCTTACATACCAAGAATTTCCCTGACTCATTCAAAGAATGAGCTTGACTGCTTTTATCAATCCCACTTTACAAAAAACCTATACAAAGTATACTTTTTCAGTACTCGAGATATTTTCTAACGCTAGATTAGGTGTAGAAAGGGCAATCATTCAAATACTTTGTATAATATCTAAAGAGCCATCTTATCACATATCGCTGCTGGTAACGAAATCAAATCGTCTGATCACATCAAATCGAATCTAAAACGATATGAAATGTTGAATAATATGGATCACCTTTAAAGAGGGCCTACTTATCGTATTTCCGACAAATAGAACACGATCCCTGAGTATTAACGACTCGGGTTGAATTCATAAAAATCTCCGATATCATTATCATTAACAATCTAAATTAATCTATCACGTTTTAGTTATCGAAAGGACTAGGGGACTCTTGGGGCCCCATCACCCATATCACTTTCAATCAACAGTTTCCGATATCTGCAATGATTGATGGTAATCATGAACTGATCACAGCAGATCATCGCTTTCTTCTCACAGCAGCAGCGTCCGCGAAAACCAGGAAGAACGCGCACGCTACCGAGCCAACAGGTCTCCCGCTCTCCATACCAGGCCCCTCTCGCGAGCGCAGCGCAGTACACGTGTACGCAGAGGGTGACGTCACCTCTGTGCATCTCTGTCTCTTTTGGGTTTGACTTGGGGCGCCATTAATGGTGGACTGATGAAGACGACACGAGCTTCCCGCAAGAACCATGTCATGGTTTTCAAATAAAGCTTGTGGCCTTTCCGCCGGTGGGGCCGCCGTAGGTATCGCCTCGACACGTATGCGCCTGCCTGCGTTTGTCAAAACTCCATTAATGTAATTCCCATGCAGGAGAAATAATTGCTTTGGCTATCCTTTTTACGTGAAGTTGACAGTTCCCTATACAGGTGGCGGGGGGACAGGTGTCCCCGGCCGCTCCTAACCAGCTCCGGCCACCGTCGCCGGAGGCTCCAGGTCGCTGCCGGAATCCGGGGATGTAGGCTTTACGCTTCAGTGGATAGGATGGTTTTTCTCTAATTGGCTTTTGATTGCAAAACTGTAAGATACGATGTTCAGGTAGAAGAACCCACTTCCTAGATAGCAAATAGCTACTGTTTTGATAATAGTTCAGATACTAAATTTATTTTGATGCTATGTACTAACAACTACAAGGGTTAATACTATGAAAAATCCTAAATTTTTACACTTATGACAATTTTACTTAAAGTTAATTTTTTGATCACCAAAAACCTCAAACTGGTATACTTATGATAAATTCACCCTCCGTTAGTTTCCATTAAATTTTACCGTCAAATTACTGAATTTCATGTTACGTGATAATTGGTTGGTGTATCAATTTTAGATTTTTTACTTATCTGTTTGTCACATGTTTATTAATTTGTGATTTTTTATGGTATTAATCTAACTTAATGGAGGATAAATTTGTCATAAGTGTACTGATTTGTGGTTTTTGCTGGCCAAACAATTAGTTTGCCGTAAATTTATTACAGGTGTACTAGTTTAGGGTTTTTTGTGATAAAAAATTAGTTCGAGGTAAATTTATTTTGATGTATCAATTTGAGATTTTTTATGGTATTAATCCAAACTAATATGAACTTATGTTTAATTATTTTCTTTGCAAATACCGAATATATCTAATCTTTAGAACACGAAACTCAATAAGTATAATTTTCTAGATGAACCAATTAGGTCCATCCACTGATGTTGATTTCTATACTTTGCGGGAAAGTTTCGCAATTTCTGATAATTGGTTCATTTGTTGAAATCAAGGTCGATGATGTATCTCTGTGAATAAGCCATTTTCACGTGTGCTATCTCTCAATAGCATAGTCGGTTTTTAATATATGGGGTGACTGATGATTGGTGGATATTTTGACCAATCTTTTCTTATCGTTCGGAAGCAACGTCAGTTAAAAGTTCGGAGATATTTAATGATGTTTGGCAAGAGAGGTTTCTATCATATGGACTATGGAGGAGTGCTTTCAAATGTCAAGATGACAGGATAGACTAAGAGGAGAAAAGAATAGAAGATTACATAGCACTAATGGAAACATACCAACATTAAAAAACTCATAAAAGTAAGAGAAAAGAGGAAATCAGGACGATCTTGCCTTCCTCATAGCGTAAGCTTAACTATGCAAACTTGAAGGAACAGTCAAGTACATCAATGTCGAGATTACTAAACAAAAGGGGGTAAAAAAAGAAGCTTTATCGCTTCTACACCTATCGAGAACGTCAAATCCAGGACCATTGTGGCAAACTCTTCTTCACCATCTTGGTTCTTGACATCACATGAATTCATTCACATCCAAAAGATCTGGCAAATCGAATTTCAACATGTTGCTGCAGTAGCTAATTTCCCGCTCGTCCTCTGTGCTGCTAGTGATATATGTCGGGCTGGACGAGCCGAAACTTTGGTAGCTATCATGAGAATTGAAGGTGGAGTTGGTCGATGAATGGTCGATTAACGATTGGGTCTGAGCTTCGGTAGTCGTAGTCGTAGGTTGGGAATGGAACATAATCTTCTGTCAAACTTGAAGCCAAGTCGCTTATCTGAGAATTACTCGAAGAGCTGAAATCTGTGAGATTTGAAGGAAATTCATCTACTAATTTGGGTTGTGATACTGGCGCTTCATTAGGAAATGGAACAAAGGTGGAGGCCACCGTAGTAAAACCAGGGATTTCTTGAAATTGTTGGTTTGTTAACTGGCTTTCTTCGAAATTTTGAGGAGCCGGGTTCGAGTTTTGATGTTGGGACAACAGGAGAGACGTCGCGAGCCTCAAGAGTTCGGGATTGATCGGAGGGTCGACCCCGAGCAGTCTCGAGAAGTTCACTTGAGCCGACGCACTGTTACTGAAGAGACAAGGGTTAACGATAGAAGAGAAGTCGAGGAGATCGAGGCGAGGGGCGTGCGTCACCGGATCGATCCCCATCCGGAGCAGCCTTTTCCTGATGTGGGTGTTCCAGTAGTTCTTGATCTCGTTATCCGTCCGTCCAGGCAAACGAGCCGCTATTGCAGACCACCTGCATATTAAATGGAACATGGATAGACATAAGTTCTCATTCCACCACTCGACTGAGATGCAAAATCAATTAAATGTTCGACTCAATTCAAATTACAAAAAGCAAAGAGAAGTTGGACATACTTGTTCCCCAAAATGCCATGGAGTTGAATGATGGTCTCCTCCTCTTCGAAAGAGAACCTCCCTCTCTTGATGTCCGGCCTTAGATAGTTTGTCCACCGCAGGCGACAGCTCTTCCCGCACCTTTGCAACCCTAGAACAAGAAAAAAATCAAGAACCCCATTAACACCACTCGTCGTAATTCCCTTCACAACATACAAAAGTAGCCAAACAACGAAAGAAAGATACAAAGAAGAGATATGGAAGCGAATAGACATGAAGTACCTGCATTCTTGGGGAGAGTCCTCCAATTTCCGTAGCCGTGCTGGTGAATGTAGTCGAGGAGCTTCTGATCTTCCTCTGGGGTCCATGGCCCTCTCTTCAACCCGCTCTTGTCGCAACATGGTGCTCTCCCCATTCTCTCCGCTTGTCCTCTAGCTTGTCAGCTGCGCTATAATGTAACTTGGCAGAACTGTGTACGTACAAATTATCACTTTGACAGAGGGAGAGAAAGAGAGATTTGAAGATGGTGTGTGATTATTGCAGGGTATGGGGAAGTCAAGATATAAATAGGAAGTTTAGAGAGAGAGAGAGAGAGAGAGAGAGAGAGAGAGAGAGAGAGAGAGAGAGAGAGAGAGTCAAAAGGGTTTGGTGCCGTCCGCTGTTGATCATAGAGGCGACGTGTAACCCTTCTTTAGGGCCAAAGTGCGAAGCACCCCTCCCCCCACGCAAGGAGGAAGGGAAAAAAGTTGCGTTGTGTTCAACTCAATGATACTTACCATATGATGTTTGCCCTAGTCATTATTCACAACTTTTAGCGAC
Source organism: Syzygium aqueum (assembly GCA_031216185.1). Classification (NCBI taxonomy): domain Eukaryota; kingdom Viridiplantae; phylum Streptophyta; class Magnoliopsida; order Myrtales; family Myrtaceae; genus Syzygium; species Syzygium aqueum. Next base: position 35,813,718 of record CM062235.1, on the reverse strand, counting down.
AAAATTGTGAATATTGTGATCATTGCGATGTCAACATATGCAATCAACATAAGTCATGAAAAAGTTGACCTTTCTTCATCTATTAGTTATAGGATTTCGCTTGTTTAAAGATGAATTAATTCCAAAATATCCATAGTACGGAGTACAGTAGCCATCTTTTCGAGAAATTAATGTGTCGTCGGTTGAACGAACGTCAACAAAAACAAAAAATGAAGCAAGAGGACAAATTTCTCATGTTGAGTATGGTTAAAAAGACAATTCATATCTTCTTTCCTCCCTTTCTCTACATGTCACAAGATCTCTTGTAATCTCTACATCAAATAAATCCATCAATTTCCGGCGGGAAGTGCCACCTTCTTCTTTGCTTTTTTTTTTTTTTGGGATTCACATTATGATTAGCTGTCACCAACGTGAGGCCGCCACGTACCATCTTTTCATGAGACTTCCCCCAAAAAGCCTCCATCGCTTTTGCCATATAATTATCTATTTATTTTTCATTTATTAATAAGCATGGCTTCTTGGCTCATGCTTCAAGTCATACAGCTTGAGCTGGCGAGCTTCGTTATATTGTGCTCGCGACGCAAAGATTATATCACCCCTTATGAGAAAATAACACAAATAGTCATTGAATTTTGACTTAATGTGCAATGTGGTCCATGAATTTTTAATCTGTTCAATGTAGTTCCTGAACTTTAATCGAATGTTCAATGTAGTCCCAAAACTTTTAATTTATTCAATGTGATCTCTAAATTTTTGGTAGATATTCAATGTAGTCTCTGATCTATATAAAAATATTCAATGTAATCCCTAGGGGAAGGAACCCATGTGACCATGAGTCCGCGAGGGCGAAATCGACAATTCACATTGTTTGTACGGATGCCCCAGCTGGTTGGTCAAATTTCCTTTCATTGTTTCCCTAGAAAAGTTGGTCAAATTTAACTTGGGAGGAAAAGTATAGGCATGGGCCGTATGGATGAACATTTAATAGATGGCGGCAATAATTGACATGGTTGTGTTTGCCGAAATATAGGAACATTTATTATGAGGATTGTGATTATTTATTTATTTATGAAAAAGCGCAGATTTAATTTATTTCGGCATTGATTTTCTTTTTTGGTTTTTTTTTGGATATGCTCTGGTCAAAAACTTGGAAATGAAATAAATTTTTTCAAAGGAATCTTTGTGGGTTCCTCCGCTTTTTGAAGAAAAATTTACTTTTGAAAATGGTGCCTTTTGCAAAGTCAGAATCATATGACTTTGCAGCGAAAGAACATAGTGCTCTTGATGTTTTGTTCTTGATGGACAGTGGAAAATGTCGAAAATTATGGCCGAAAGACAAAATCGGAATGACCTCCCATTTTTCTTTATTAGCTTTTTATATGTTGATTTCCTTTTATGATGTCTATGTACCTCGATAGAGTATTGTTGCGTACCATTAAAAGAAATAAAGGGTTATGTTATCCCCAACTATGTAAGGATGTCGTCACAAATTGACTTGAAGATAAGCACTAACAAATTTTATCGATAGCATATTCCTCTTTTCATAATATATTAAGAAGAAAAGGAAAAAACATTATCAAATTCCAGACATCATAAGGAAAATAATCGTACCTACTAATCTATCTATTTAATCCAAAACATGAGTGTTGGAGCACCCTTTTATTGAAAAGAATATATTTTAAGGTTTTGTTATTCAGCTTTTTGAATTTTTTCATTTTTTGGATCCCAACTTTTATGTGACGGGTAACTGGTGTTATGAAAATTTCAAAATTTCCTTTTAGGTCTTATTAATGAGTACTTTTAGGACACTTATTAATTAATAGACGACATTTTTAAACAACAAAATTCTTCAATTTAAATTTTAATAAGTATTTTGAGAGTACCCGTTGATAAAAATTTGTTAAATAAAGCATGGGAATGGGATTACGACGCGAACCTATGAAATAATCTGCATGCATGATTATTTAACATGTACGGACCGACCCCTCTCTTTATCTGGTTTCCAGCCATGATAATCATTAAGTTAATCTAGATTTGCAAAGTTTTGAGCAACTACGTGTCGGCTTGCTAGACCCCATGGTTTCCAAATCTGAGGACCACCACATAATAAACAAAAATCGCCAGCAGTATTGTCCCTATCGAAGCCTGCCACGTCCAAATTCATGTGACGTACGTTAATAAACTAAACTCGTGTTCCCCAAAGAACAGGAATCAACTTTTCCTGCCTTGTCGACGTGAGAAAAGTCTGCGGTTGTTGTTATCCACAATTGAGGAGATTACTTGGGAGCGACTCCTGCGTTTATTCAGCCTGCATATGTGCAATGCATGCACATTTTCTTTAGTTAATTGATAATGATGGGTTAGAGCATATGTTATGATAGTATCAATGTGTAACAGGTTTGAAAAAGTCTAGCAACTTCCATGTCGGGACACTTGTCGATCATGTGGACGTTTTCTATAGCAGAGCTTGCAAAGAGATACACTTGTCAACGTTTAAATGCTCGCCTCGAGATGGCTGAAGTTTCGTGACTCTCTCTTCCTCATAGGACTAGGATCCATAGGAACTTGGAAGTCATTTTTAAAATGGCTTTGTTTCTAAGTGCCATTTATGCTGAATTTCTACGTCGAATCCGTGTCAGATGAGTTACTTACCACGTGTAATCCACCAGCAATTTAACGGGGGTATTGGATGGAAACTAACGAATGATAGATTTATCAGAGCCATATCAATTTAGGATTCTTAGAGACACACAAATAAATTTCTTGTAATTGTGTTATCAGTTTGAAATTTTCGGTGGTACTATTTCTAATCTTTTTACTTTTTTCTTTTCTTCGATAAGGATTTGTTAAAGCATATGTTATGATAGGATCATAATAGTAGGTTAAAAAACATCTAGCAACTTCCATGTCCTGACACTTGTCAATCATGTGGGCATTTATGTTGGTGATTTCATTAAATGGGGTAGTACACATTGAGAAGCAATTGATTGTAAATTCTTGAGTTATGGTAGATCATGCAAATATAACAAGTGTCACACATGCAAGGCACGTAAATACATTCTTTTTAACAATCTTTAAGTTATCATCTTCCAATGGTTTTACATAGCAATAATCTTGGGACATATATTAATAATTGCTAGGCTGTGAAGCCTGTGATGTCCCGCTAATCGACAACTTTGAAATCCATGCGTATCCCAACAAATCAAAACATGATTTGTTCTGGCTTCGCTGTGTCAAGTAAATAGTTCATGTGAAACCCTAGTCATTGGATGAAACCACCTATGAACAGCACATACGGGGTCAAACATTATACTATGTAACCACCAAGGACTCCTATTTGATGTTCTCTTAGCTTTTTTTTTTTTTTATCATACTTAGGCAACTTATATAGCATCTATGATTGTCGTGTTGCGTCCAAGGTTTTCCTACTTGCAGGGTTACTTTACTAGTTTATCTATTCACTAATTTACACACTAAGTTTGCAGTCCAAAGTAACTATCGATATTTAAAGACTTGCAACCCTAATCGAGCCAACAACATTTTGGAGCCACTTTACGAGAAAGATTTCTAATTTCGAGACATGAATTTGAAAAATGGTGCATACTATCTAGACGAGCACATTGCAAAAGGCATTGTTAAATTCCTTGTTGCTTGCTCATGGGGACCAGGTTTTGGATTGATATCAGATTGCCACTTGTCTGGCTGATTGCTGGTAGTGGGTCTTGCATTTGGATTAAGGTTTGGTCGTGGTCAGTTTATTCCAGATTGCACCTTTTCAAAGTAGCTTGTTTGCATGTCGAAATAATTGAGCCCACAGGGTTTGAATCATTGTACTGTGTGTCTACGTATCATTAAGCTCATTGTACTTGTACATATGATTATCACCAGTAACGTAATTACTCTCCATGTCATGTGATTAACAATGCTTATGAAGAGTAGTTTTAATTAATTTTTTTCAAAGATGTTATGTGCTTGATATGTTATCACCAGTAACGTAATTACTCTCCATGTCATGTGATTAACAATGCTCATGAAGAGTAGTTTTAATTAATTTTTTTCAAAGATGTTATGTGCTTGATGTGATGTTTCTAGTGAAAACTCTATTATTATATCCAAACAAAAAGAAACATGACCGCAATCCTTGGCCTTTTGTCTCCATGCTTGATGTTATGGGGGCACCCCCATGACTTTTATATCATTTACCACTCAACCCAAGAGCCAATCATGCACGCTAACAAAGGCAATTGATTCTTAAATCAAGAAAGCTGCAACCCAGTGCTCAATGGGGTAATTACTTGTCCAAAATCTAGAGTTTTGCTTGCGCATGGGTTTGCCCAAAGAAGCTGCACACGTGTTAGAGTTGACCAATCTATGTTCACACATCAGGTGGAGGATTATCTTTATATTTTTGTCATCCTTGTGGTGCTCGATGGCTCCAACAAACGTTGAAAAGTGTTTCATGTGGCTTTTCTTTGGTGTCTCGATCCCATTTGTTCAGTCGATCTTACCCAATTTGGTGACTAGGGCAAGATTTGGATACCCAAATGGGTGTGTGTGGATGACGATCCATCTTGGTATTATTCAAAGATATCCATGCAACTCATGCATGTATTTTAAAGAGGTATGTATACGCATAAAAGTTTGAGTGCGCATGAGGGCTAGGCACGTATGGTAACCAATGATCAAAGCATTGTGCATATTATAATGATGTTTTGCATTAGCACCTATATAAAATATTACCCTTTGTTTAGGTGGTGTAGCTTCTCAACTATGTAACAAAGCGTATTGACTAACGGATAGCATAGACTAGTTATTTTCTTTTACAATATCTAATTCGATGGAAGTGAGACGGGTTTGGGATGATAACCCCCGAGACTAAACCATCCCGGTTGTCTAAACTTGTCTCAAAGCGATCAGGAGTTTCGACTTGAAATCTCATACTCAGCTCACTTAAATAGTCTAGCATCCATTGGATGCCCTCAACCTACTTGAAACTCGCCATAGAATTTTCAATAAATAAATTATCTAACACTAAATACCCAACAATCTTAAGTTATCAAGAAACAGCCCAACAATGTATGTAGCTTTTTAGTTAGCAATCTCCTTGCATGTAAGCCGATCCTCGCATGCTTAACACGGGATGTGACGTGACCAGATCAAACAAACAACCATAGACAGGAAAGCAGGAACACTAACTAACCAGAATGGCGGGTTAGAGAAAGATGAGAGGCGGTGCCAGGACTTGAAATCGGGAGGACATGCATCTGATACCATTTTTGACAAATCGTTTTAGACAAACACTTTGAGCTATTAGGAAACGGCGCCAACAATGCGCACGTTATATGTTACTTATCAGTGGAAAAATGTTAGATCAAAATGAAATGTGTTGTAGACTAACATATTCCAAAGACTTAACGGTAGTTTCATAAATGACTTCTCGGGTCGGGTGTTCAGGTTACCCATCCCAAATCCTATACCGCTTTTGTAAATGGGACCTCAAACTCATCTAACTCGAAACTCATATAAGTTGCTACTCAGCTAAAGCCGAGAGCCCAATTTAAACTCGACCGCCATCCCGTGCTGCTCGCTTCTCTTGACCGAGCTACTGACATCTTTACCAATGCTGATCATCTTGGCTGCTTCCTCAACCTCCTCTCCATGTTCACATTTTGTGTTTCACCATCACCATGAGATTAGGAGAGATGCGAGGAGATTCTAATTTCCAATTGATTTGTTGTAAAAACTGTCAGAACACCTGATTTCTTCCTTAATTTGGGTCAATCCAAATTCACCAAACGGTTGAAAAAATGCCGACAGGAAAATTGGTTTTGACCCGGAGTCAAATACGTTAATCTGCTCAACTTCAAGTGTGGATAACGTTGAACCGATTTAGTTGCTGTTAATTGTGGGACTAGCAAAACAACATTACCAGAAAAAAAAAAGAATTTTCTGTTCATGGTTGGGAGAAACAGATGGTAAAAGTATAGCAAAACCAATGGCTCTCCTTACTCCACCATTCAAGGAGCCTCAAGTGTACGACTTGATGGTAGTCACATTCAAGGCAAAAACCATTAGAGATCATGTAAAATGTAGAGTAAAAATTCAAGAGGGAAATGATTGTTGTGCAACAAATTTCTGGTACGACAGTTTTAGGACAGAGAAATTACTGCACAGTTTCTGTTTCTCTACATGATTTTCACTAAAGTATAGTACAAATAATTGACTTTTTCAGGAACTCTAGACTAAAGAATTGTCATAATATGCTCTGGACTCCATGTACCCTAATTTCATCAACCTTCATCCTCAGTGTGTGACTGACTGAAGGTTGATCAACACAGTGTAACTGCCACTTCATGAGTTATCGCACGGATGGATCTTTGGACTTCCTCGAAAGCCTTTGTGGACTCTCGTTTCTGCAGACATTCTGGAAAACAAAATAGATCAGCGGTCACTATATAGAAATGGTATTGAAGTTAGAAGGCATCAACATTATGCCAGAATCACAACATATAAACAATCTAAAACATGTCCAGAATCTGCAGGAAACAGACGCTCACCAGAAGATTTGCTGAAGATAAGGGACCTCAAAAGAGCACTTGCTTGGAGCTTTTTTTTTTTTTTTTTGGTTAAGGTAAGAATTTGTATTACTTTTCATAAACACCGTATACAAACAGAGGTAGGGATACCCCGCGACCCAAAGTAGACAAAGGATGTCCATATGGGGTCAAGGTTGGCTACGCAACCTATACAAAGCCGCAAAGAGAGAGGCAAAAGAACCTAAACAAAAAGAACAAAGAGAACAACACGCTCAAAACAAGAGGAACAAAAGACTAAGAAGGAGCATGGTCAATTTCAAAGATCGCTGGAGGTAGACCCCATCTCCTTTGTATCTTCCGGTTTGCCGAAGTGTCAGCAATTGTCCCCATAGAAAAAGCTTTGTCCTTAACCACCTTAAAAAGATGTTGGCGCATACCCGAAACGAAGATAATTTTGTTCATGAAGATATGATTATTCCTTTCACTCCATATAATATGACATAAGGCGCCGAAAAAAAACTTAGAAAGGCTATGAGCAAAGGATGTACTGCCACAAACTCTCATAGCCCAGGTGATATGGTCATGCCAGGGTTTATTGCGCCAGGGGAGGCTGCATTTTGTAGCCCACCAAGAAGCCAATCTGCTAGTGACTGGGCAGACAAAGAAGAGATGGTTGATTGAATCCGGAATAGAACCACAGAAAGCGCATAATCCTATATCAATTCGGTGGTTTTGTAGGAGAAGAATCTGAGACGGTAGGCGGTTTAAAGAAATTATCCATAGGAGAAAGCCATGTCGGGGAGTAATATGCTTGTCCCATACAAAGGAATGCCAAGGGGCCGGCCGGCCTGTTGTTCTGATATGGTTCCAGGCGAGTGCAACAGAGAAAGAAGCAGTCGGGGAAGGAGCTCATATAAGTTCATCCGAGATCTCATCTTCAAACAAAGGAGCCGGATCCAGCCAACTTAAGATGGTGTGAAGAGTGGCTGAAGGTTGCCAAGTACCATCAAAGAATTCCCGCAAAGTGGTTTCCCGAGGTATTCTAGATTGATAGATGTGGACATTGGAAAATAACTGAGATAGGGCCCATTATTGTGCCACCAATCAAACCAAAAAGAGATGGAATGACCATTACCAATTTTCCAACGGAACAAAGTTTGAGCGGTTGCACGCGTGTCCAATAATTTCTTCCAAGTCCATGAGCAAAAGGTAGGTTTGGAAACAATCCAAAAGTTGATTTTGGATAAGAAGGTTGAATGGATCCATTTACACCACAAGGATTCCTTGTCAGAGAAAAGAATCCAAATGTGTTTGAGCAACATTGCTTTGTTATAGTCCAGGAGCCTGCGAATGCCAAGGCCTCCTTCGTCTTTGGGCAAGCAAATAGTATCCCAAGCAACTTTGGCTCCACCTGTTCCTAAGTCAGGTCCTTTCCATAGGAATTGTCTCAAAATGGATTCAATGCTGTGGAGAACTGATTTAGGCAACGAGAAAATTGCAACCCAATAAACTTGTATGGAATGTAATATTGACTTGATAAGCTGAAGGCGGCCCGCAAAGGATAGAAACCGATGAGTCCACGAGCGAGCACAGGCCGTAATAGCATCAATGAGCACTTTACAGTCCTCTTTCCGTAGCCTGGAAGAGATGATGGGAACACCAAGATACCGGAATGGGAGAGTGCCTTGATTGAACCCGAAGCAATGGAGTATTTGGTTATGAAGTTTTGTAGATCCTCCAGAGAGGAATATGTTGCTTTTCGAAGAATTCGGATTTAGGCCAGACCAATGAGAAAATTGCTCCAGGGCTTCCTTAATCAGGGTGGCTGATCTGATATGTCCTTCCAAGAAAATAAGGACATCATCGGCGAAGAAAAGATGAGACATACGGGTTTTCTTGCACCTCCGAAATCAATGGAAATCCCTAGAATTTGTTTTAGCCATGATAATGCCAGAGAACACTTCCATTACCAAGATAAAGATATATGGAGAGACAGGGTCTCCCTGGTGAGCTTTGATACCAGCTTTCACCAAAAAGCTTATGTATTACATTCAATAGAACAAATGCCCAATGGTTTTTACTTTTTTTCACTGCATAGAAAGAACCACAAGAAAATGTCAGTCAATGAGAGCAATTACTGCTGATTAATTGTCTACTTACCGGTGGAGATATCACTGTACTGGAATACCGACTTAGTAGATAAGTCTCTGGCTACCAAAATATGCAGGATAGCCCATCACATACTTGCAATTGCGAAATCCTTTGATTGAATTATAAAAAAAAAGCCGAGTTAACCAAATCCCCAGACCCATGCAAGCAAACACAGAAGGGGGGGGGGGGGGGGGGGGGGGGGTTTGTTGTGGATGTGGTTGGAAGCAACCAAATCTTTAGCTTCCTATAAAATAGACGAGCAACCAGAAGAAGTCATGTCCAAAATCTTGTCATGTAGGTTCCCATTAGACACAATAACGCCACCGCTAGCAAATACGATTCTCCGTTCAGCAGCATCTGCTGCCAGATCAATTTGACTTCCTTCCCAATCTGTCACCTGATTGAAGGTGGCCCAGTCAGTCATGTAACACATAAACCTAAACTTTTAGGAGCACACTAAAAAAATTATGCTTCTAAGATACACACGTATCTGAACTGGATTTTCTCATGAAGTGTTTTGTTTTTGGTCGAATTTCTCATAAAGTTGAAAAGGTGTCCTTTCTTGGTAAGGCAAGTCAAGTATCAGAGCTAATGAAACAGATAGAATAAGGGGCTAGCAAAATCAATCTGATATTTGAGAGACAGGACAAACTGGAAAGGAGTATATATATTTGGTAACGTAAGATGTATAGATACTTTTTAACGCACCAAATACAATGAGGGAAAGTCGTATTGAATGCAAACATTGCAAAAGAGTATATTTCGTTCCTTGGTTTGTGCAAAAGAGTTCTTTAACGAACTTCAAAATATACAAGGAAAAAGATGTGTGGCAAATTGCAAACATTGCAGATCTAGAAGCTGTTAATATTGTGCAGACGAAATTCATAAATGAAATACTGAATCAACCAAAAAAGTAGCTTCAATTGGTAGGAATGTGTCAGGAAATACAACCAAATAACTAGACTATTAAGTGAAAAAGACTATCTATAAAGCCATCGTAAACCTGGTATGCAAGTGATAAGTAAATTTGAATTAAGCCATGTAAAGAACATAAATGAGCTAAATAACATGAACAAGAATATATGCGAGAAATTCACAATTAAATGGGGCAATGAGAACATGACTTTGATTCAATGTCATAAAAACCAACCCAAAACTCCGATTTGTTTTTCGTGAATCAAACTTATAAACTTTTAGTTGAATTGGTCGAGGAATGACTAAATGTATAAAAGCCCATTCTGCAACTGATTTGGGCCATATCTTGACATCATTTGCAATAGATTCATTTTATTAGTACTATTTGTCCATTGTGCATACATAATTCAGATTTTTTTTTTTGGTAAGGGCCATAATTCAGATTTTTTTCACTCTTTCTTCTCACATTTTTCTGGAAGTAGTAATTAGGAAAAGATCCTAAACATAAAAGCTGATCTCATTTGACAAACACAAAAGCAAACTAACAAACTGCATTCAATAATGAGAAAGATCCTGAAATATGAAAATCATGCAGAAGGAAAAACTTCACAAGTGACGGAGAAATTCTAAAGTAACGTATATATGTACCTTTCCTCCAGCTTCATGCACGCATATCATGCCAGCAGCATGGTCCCAAGCCTAACGACATTTGACAAATAAACTTAGGCATGTTCCCTTGATTTTGAACCAACCTGGATAACAATAAATTTGTAGGAGAAACTCGGACAATACCTTGATTGAGGTTTGTGTTCTTGTTCGAAGAATATAAATTGATGCCCTTACTGAAGCAACCATCATATACTTGCATAAACTGTGAGAAACCAAAATGGAAAATCCCGTCACTTCTACTGCAAGGAGTCATCTATCCCACCCAAAGGGATCGGTGATTACTGATACACACAGAAAGAAGAGAAAACTGTGACAAGAGTGCTATGAGACAGAGAATGGCATATTTGTGCAAAGAAGTCAGTGCAAAGGCTCTTGCAGGAAAAAAAGGAGAATAAGCATCTCCTTTCACATGATGTGACAATAAATGCATGAAACAAACTGGCAGAAGTGGCTTATCTTCAAATTGGAGGATTTAGGAAACTTATTGCCTTACGAGAGACTCCGTGAGCTGTCTGTATCCAGTTATTTATACAATTATGAAAGTGTTTGCCCATCAAAATGACAAATCTAATAGCCAGGGGAAGCAACCCTGTAAACGTGGAAAGGAATTTTCATTTAAGAAAAAAAATCTATCAAGGATATACATGATGATTTAAAATTAATCCTGTTTTTTTTTCATTATTTAGAAGTCAAATGAAATCAGTTCCATCCAGCTGAGAAGTACAACACGCATTAACGATGGACATATAATCACCACATAATGCATCATCAGGTGACATAAATGGAGTTAACAATGATAAGCCTTTTATTCATTTGAAAAGATGTGCGCATGTCAATTGACAGATACAATTTGGAAAACTAACATTTTTTCACAACATTGGGTGTCACATGATTTTGTGAATGTTATTGATGTTACAACATTTACATCATTAAGATCCTTCTATCCAAGCCATATAACTATTGTATAGAAAGAAAAATCTGATTGGATAAGATTTCTATAAAATATGATGAGAATTGTAAGCAAAGCACTTATAAGAAGAAGAGTGGATTGCAACAGTTTCAGAAATTCTGGGACGGCAAAGAGCATAATTGGAAACTCGAGAGAAGCTTTTGCACCAACTCCAGAGTAGTAAAAAAAGTTAATACAAAAATGAAAAGATATTGATTAGGAAAAAGATTTACCAACCTTCCATGGCATGTCGGCAGTAGAACAACTTTCCCTCCTCCAGGAATATCAGTTTCAATTCTTGCTTTGACTGAAGTGGACAGGGGAAGTGTCTCGCATGTTTGACTCTCTGTAATGCAAAAACGTGCTTCATGAACTGCAGAGAACTCGTCAACAAAGCACCTGGTCCGTTTGGTATCACTTGCACTCGTGTTACTGAGCAGCGGTGGTAACCTTTTGGTCCATGTTCCACAGCCAACGTGAGACACCATGATGATTCCAGGTCTGGCATTGCTGATCTCATACTCCTGTAGCCCATTGTTGGTTACATTGGATAGATCTTGCTGCCAATTAGGGCATCCCATTGCGCCTAATACAACTTCTCCACCAACTACAAGTGCCAATCCGCCCTGGGAATTTATTTGTGCATTCAGCCAAGAAAAGAAAGTTAAAAACATATATAGAGTTGCAAAATCATATTTCCATATAATAATACGAACAATAAAGCATAATCCCGATAAAAGCTACAGTTTCCCAATATCAAGCAGATATTACCAGCGGACTAGATTGCTTTATATTTATTTATAGGGGAATATAAGCATCCACAGTGTTATGTAAGGATTCTTTCACAATGTAAAAGAAGAGAGGTCAAAAGAGAGGAGGCCTGAGGCACCGAGTGTCCCATGTGTTATGCGGCAAGTAAAATTAAGTGAGGTAATAGGACTTTGGCCAGTAAAGTATCTTTCACCAAAAGAGGGTGATTAAAATTTAAACTGAACATTACTGCTACCTACATCAAGAAGACCGACTATGATCACCTGCTCATGGGCTGAGACAGGTATGTTGTATGATGATCAGGGCATATACTGATTGGAGTAATAAGGCAATAGAGGATTAGCATCATAAGCCTAAACCGTGATAGTGACATTACAAACAAAATGGTATCAGGTGTCTTTGTGAATACATCAGACATTGAAACCCACTTAAACAGAAGTTCCTCCCAGATCCTTTCTCAACCAGCTTGAATTTAGACTTGGTCTTTTGTATACATAAAAGCCAATATTTGGACTGCACTAAATATTTTGTTATCAAACTAACCTTTGAATGCTTAACATACCGGTATGCAGTTCAAAAGCAGCTTAACAATTTTATTCTAAGCAGTCATCAATCTGGAGCTATTCCCCGTTAAACCAAACAACCAAAACCACCAAAGAGAGTAACATACCACATACAAGGACTCCCTTCCTTTTAGAAATCCTCGTGTCCCATCTATTGGATCCAGAACCTGCAGTGATCATTGTAACTTTAAGCTCTACTATGGAAGAGAATCTTGCAGACCATATTACACTACATACCCTGCTATTAAAGTCGAGCAATTTATTGTAATAAATGTGGACAGATATGCAACTTATCAACTTCAGACGCAAGTCCTCTGAGAGGCATGTCTATTCTCTTTTTATTTTACCAAACGGTGGACTAGGAGGAAGGATTTTCAAGCCCTATATAATAATCTCCTAACCATTCAAATTGATGTTGGATTGTACAGCTACCTGTACAATCTCAGAGAATAACAATCTATCATCAAGTAAAAGCTCTGTTCTTTACGGAACGTATTCATGCCAACCTTTAGTTTACACCCTTTAAATAATAGCCAATTCATCTTCATACCCAATACGAGGCTGGCTGCGATCCCAAAGAGAAGTAGTTCTTTCCTGCTCGGTCAATAGCCTCTAAAACATCATCCTTTGTCAAAGGATAACCTTCAGAGCTCACTTTATCGGTAACAGCATCCACCACATAACCCACCAAATCAGTAGAACGTATGGAAGCAGAGTCCTCTTCTGCCACCAAAGGAATTGAAGGAAACAAGTTTCCCAGCTCTGGCGAAACGATAAAAAAACCTGAGAAGCGATATTATATCCCAACAATAGCAGTTTACAATTAAAGTTTGGTCTGACTACTTGCAAAATAATTTCATGACATGTCCGAGATATTGAATAGGATAATGGCTGATTTTATCTTCTCCATTGATATGACTTTGCCGCCAATAGTTTCAACATATGAGCACATCAAATTACAGACCCCAGACAAGGCCATACTGTGGCATTGCCTGTAAAACATCACTCAAGCTCATTTTGCGCGTCGACTGAATGTCCAACACCAATTGAAGCCTAAATGCTCGAAAAACAGGCATCCATTTAGCATTTTCACACTACAAACTTCATGAATTGAATTGAGCAACGAAAGGAAACACGAAGCTTCATGCAATCACGCAAGAAAACTATCCAAACTGACAAGAGCTTGCACGCCAAAGTCCGCAACAGTGACGGGTGTTTGGTTGGTCTTCTCGAGAATCCGACCATCACCCGAAAACAAGGCTTTCTTCACCTGACAATAAACATAGCCATCAACACACAAGCAAAAGAATCATTCCCAACAAGCATTTACCCAAGAACAAGAACAAGAACTGTACATCAACACAGAGACGGCAAGCTTGCTCCACAACGTCGATGGCGGCCTCAAGCTCCTGGCGATACCTGGCGTCGTTGGCCGGGGATGGGACGCTCGAGCTGAGGCACCTGAACGTGAGCAATCGTCTGCGGACATGAGCAGGGGAACGTGGAGGGAGATTGAACCCGACGGTGGAGATGCGGGAGGCGGAGTGGAGGAGGACGGCCATGGCGGAGCGAGAGAGAGAAAGAGGCGCAGTGGGTAGTTCCGGCTGTGTCCGCTGCGGCGGCGGGGCTTGGAAGAGGGAAGCGTCGCCGCGGCGGTTGACGGTGGCGAGGCGCGAATTGGTTAGTTAGATTCGGTTGAAGAACACGCAACGGTACATCCATGTTGCCGTTTTGATTCATATTTAATCCTCTCTTTTTTTTTCCCAATCCAAATTAATTTTCCTATATTAACTTGATTATGTTCTAGGATGGATCGTTTCTCGACCTATAAGTAGAAACTGACCCCGAAGATTGAAATTGAGATCGAACTTAGCCGATTTTTTTTAACCGGACAATGTCAGTCTAGCTCCTGGTTCTAGACCTATTTTATATCTTGGGTGAAAAATTGAGATTTTATAGTAAAATATCGAAGTTGCAGCATTTCACCACAACTGCAAAAGTACATGTTGGTTAAGTAGTCATGTTGTTGTTTGTTTATATTGAAAATCATGCTTCAATTCTCAATGGGTGTAAAAGTAATTTTTTTCTTTTTCCTTTTTGTTCAATAAACGAAGCTCTTAGAATCGGTTCAACTCGAGAGCCGAACTGGTTGAACCGGCTCCCAGGCTTGAAATCGGGGACTGAATTGGTGAGAACCAAACTAGTCCTCTCCCTAGAATCGGCATTGAACCGGTTGGTCCAAGTCGGGTCATTTTGATTCTCAAATTGAATTGGACTCCCTAGAATCGGCATTGAACCGGTTGGTCCAAGTCGGGTCATTTTGATTCTCAAATTGAATTGGACTCCCTAGAATCGGCATTGAACCGGTTGGTCCAAGTCGGGTCATTTTGATTCTCGAATTGAATTGGACTCGGAGCTCACTCCTTATCTTCATATGGCCTTTACTTCTATGTCAAAAACACTCAAAAGTGCTTCTTCCTATCGGCAATCTGCTGCGAAAATCAGTTAAAAACAATTGTGAGAACACCTGACTCCTTCCTTAATTTGGGCCAATCCAAAATTTACCAAACGGCTGAAAAATGTCTACAGGAAAATTGGTTTCGACCACGAGTCGAATACGTTAATCTGCTCGACTTCAAGCATGGATAAAGTTAAACTGATTTAGTTGCTGTTACTTGTGGGATTAGCAAAACAACAATCTTTGAAAAAAAAAAATTTCTGTTCATGGTTGGGAGAAACAGATGGTGAAAGCATAGCAAAACCAATGGCTCGCCTTACTCCAAACATTCAAGGAGCTTCAAGCAGAAGACTTGGTGATAGTCCCATTCAAGGCAACTACCATTAGAGATCATGTAGAATGTAGGGTGAAAATTCAAGAGGAAAATGATTGTTGTGCAACAAATTTCTGGTACAACAGAGTTTTAGACAGAAATTACCGCAGAGTTTCTGTTTCTCTACCTAATTTTCACTGAAGTAAAGTACGGATAATTGAGTTATTCGTGACTAGGGATGTACCCTAATTTCATCCACCTTAAACAGTCAATGTGTCAGCAGGACCGAAGGATGATCAACACAGCTTGTGATTAATGCATGTAACAGAGACTTCTCGAGTTATCTTATCGCACAGATGGTTTCTTTGGACTTCCTTGAAAGCCTTTGTGCACCCTCTTTTCTGCAAACGTTCTGGACAACAAAAATCGTTTAGCTGTCGCAAGAAAGAGAACAGTATTGAATTTAAAACGCATTTAACATAATGCCAGAGTCACTAAGATCACCCGTCTGAACTCTGCAAGAAACGGATACTCACCAGAAGCTTTTACCAAAGATAGGAACTTCAAAAGAGCACTTGCTTGAAGCTTCAATAGCAGCTTTCGACAAGTAGCGTACGTGCTACATTCAATAGAACAAATGTGCAATGGTCTTTAATTGATTTTCTGCATAGCCAGAACCACAAGAAAATGTCAGTTGATGTGAGCAATTATTACTGATTAATTGTCTACTTACTGGTGAAGCTATCACTGAGCTGATATTCCGAACTGATTCAGAACTCTTTGGCTAGTAAGCTACCACCATATGCAGGATAACCCATCACGTACTTGCAATCGCGAAATCCTGTGATTGAACTAAAAAGGCAAGCTAACAAAATGCCCCACAAGAGCGCTGGCCCACAGAGAGAGAGAGAGAGAGAGAGAGAGAGAGAGAGAGAGAGAGAGAGAGAGAGAGAGAGAGAGAGAGAGGGTGGACGCACCAAAATCTTTAGCATCCTATAAAAGAGACGCGGAACCAGAAGAAGTCATGTCCAAAATCTTCTTGTGCAATTTTCCATTAGACACAATAATGCCACCTTTAGGGAATACGATTCTCCGTTCAGTGGCATCTGCTGCCAGATCAATTTGACTTCCTTCCCAATCAGTCACCTAATTGATGGTGGTCAGTCAGTCAGGTAACACATAAACCTGAACTTTTAGGAGCACACTAAAAAAGATTACGTTTTTAAGATAAACACATGTCTGAACTGGATTTTCTCACAAAGTTGAAAAGGTGTCCTTTCTTGGTAAGGCAAGTCAAGTACCAGAGATAACGTTACAGATAGCATAAGGGAAAAGCTAGCAAAATCAAAATGAAATTTGAGAGACAGGATGAATTCGAAAGTACACTGTGTTCCTTGGTTTTTTACAAAAGAGTTCTTTAACAGACTTTAAAATGTACAAGGAAAAAGATGTGTGGCACATTGCAAACATTGAAGATCTAGAAGCTGTTCAAATTACGTAGACGAAATTCATAAATCAAATACTGAATCAACCAAAGAAAAAAGAAGCTTCAATTGGTAAGTATATTATAGAAAGTACAACCCCAAAACTTAAACTATTAGGAATACCTATAAAGCCACAGTAAACCTGGTACTCAAGTGATATGAAATATTAACACCCCTTCTTATGAGTAGATTGGAATTAAGCCATGTAAAGAACACAAATCTAGCTGAATAACATGAACAAGAATCTATCCGAGAAATGAATAATTAAATGGGGCAATGAGAAACATGACTTTGATACAGAAGTCATAACTTAGATTCTTCTCATTATTACTATTTGTCTATTGTGCATACGTAATTCAGATTGTCATCATCCTTTCTTCTCACGTTTTTCTAGAGCTAGTAATCAAGAAAAGAGCCCAAAAAATATCAGCTGATCTCATTTGACATACACAAGAAAACCAACAAACTGCATTTAATAACAAGAGAAGTCCCGAAATATGAGAATCATGCAGAAGGAAACTCAAACTTCGCAACTGAAGGTGAAATTCTACAGTCACATGTATATGTACCTTTCCTCCAGCTTCATGCACGCATATCATGCCGACAGCATGGTCCCAAGCCTAACAACATTTGAATAAAAAATTTAGACATGTTCCATTAATTGTGCACCAAGCTGGATAACAAGAAATTTGAAGGAGAAACTCAGAAAATACCTTGATTGAGGTTCGTGTTCTTTCTTGAAGAATGAAAACCGATGCCCTTCCTGAAGCAACCATCATATACTTGCATAAACTGTGAGAAACCAAAAAGGAAAATACTGTCACTTCTACTGCAAGGAATCATTGGTCCCACTAAAAGGGATCGGTGAATGCTGATAATATATACTGATACACAGAAAGAAGAGAAAACTGTGACAAGAGAGAGACAGAGAATGGCATCTTTGTGCAAGGAAGTCAGAGCAAAGGCTCTTGCAGGAACGAAGGAGAATAAGCATCTCCTTTACCACGATGTGACAATAAATGCATGAAACAAACTGGCAGAAGTGGCTTATCTCCAAATTGAAGAAATGCAGGAAACTTATTGCCTTACGAGATAATCTCCGTGAACTAACTGTATTCAATCATGTGTACAATTTTGAATGTGTTTGCTCATGGAAATGATAGATCTAAAAGTCAGAGGAAACAACACAGTAAACGTTGAAAATTGTAATGTCATCTCGTCATATGATTTATTTTTATATTATTCCAAGATTAGATAATAGAAAGTAACAGAGGGCACTATTTCTTTAAACATTGTTCATGTTTGACATAAGAACTTAATCACGAGATAAATGATAATTTAATCTTAGTCCTGTTTTTCCATTTGTTAGAAGTAAAATGTTAATCAGTTTCATCCAGCTGAGAAGTACAACACACATTAAGAAAAGCTTGTGATTGCGAACAATAGTGATGGGAGATATAATAGCCACACAATGGGTCATCAGGTGACAAATGAAGTTAATAATGATAAGCCATCGATTCATTTGAAAGCTTTGCACATGCCAATTGATAGATACGACTTGTAAAAATGACATTTTTAATGACATTGGGTATCACATAATTTGTGAATATAATTCATGTTACAACTATTGCAATATTACGGGCCTTTGATCCTTCTATCCAAGCCAAATAAATATTAGACAGAAAGAAAAAATCGATTGGATAAGATTCCTTAGGATGTGATGGGAATTGTAAGCAAAACACTTGTCGGTAGAACAGAGATTGCAACAGTTTCATAATTTCGGGGACGGCAAAGAACAAATTTGAAAACTCCAGAGGAGCTTTTGCACCGACCCCCAGAGTTAGAGTCCTAAAACAAAATATACCCAAAAACGAGAAGATATTGAATAAGGAAAAGGTTAACTTACCTTCCACAACATGTTGGCAGTAGAACAACTTCCCCTTCTCCAGGAGTATCAGTTTCCTTTGTTGCTTTGAATGAAGTAGACAGGGGAAGTTTCTCCCATGTTTGACTCTCTGGAATGCAAAAACGTGCTTCATGAACTGCAGACAACCCATCAACAAAGCACCTCGTCCAAGAGGCTTCCTTTGCACTCGTGTTACTGGGCAGCGGTGGTAACCTTTTGGTCCATGTTCCACAGCCAACGTGAGACACCATGATGATTCCAGGTCTGGCATTGCTGATCCCATACTCCTGTAGTCCATTGTTGGTTACATTGGATAGATCTTGCTGCCAATTAGGGCATCCCATTGCGCCTAATACAACTTCTCCACCAACTACAAGTGCCAATCCTACCTGGAAATTTATTTGTGCATTCAGCCAAGAAAAAGAAAGCTAAGAACTTATATAGAGTTCCAAAATCATATTTCCATATAATAAGACGAGCAACAAAGTATATTCCAATAAAAGTAACCACTTCCCAATATCAAACAAATAAAACCAGCGGACTAGACTGCTTTATATTGATATATAGGGGTCTAGGGGTCTATCAGCATCCACAGTGTAATGTAAAAGTTCTTTCACAGAAGAGAGGTCAAAGAGAGGAGGCCCGAGGCACCAAGTGTCTCATGTGTAATGCAGCAAGTGAAAGTATCTTTCCCCAAAAGAAGGTAATTAAAATTTACACTATACATTACTGCTACCTACAACTAGAAGAGTGACCATGATCACCTGCTCATGGGCTAAGACAGGCATGTTAGGGGATGCTCAGGGTATACACTTATTGGAGTAATAAGGCAATAGAGGATTAGTATCATAAACCTAAACCATGATAGGGACATTATAAACAAAATGGTATTAGGTGTCTTAGTGAACACTTCAGACATTGAAACCAACTTAAAAAGAAGTTCCACCCACATCCTTTCTCAACCAGCTCAAATTCAGACTTCATCTTTTGTATTGGCAGAAGCCAAGCATTGGACTGCACTGAACGTTTTCTATCAAACTAACCTTTAAATGCTTAACATACTGGTATGCATGTCAAAAGCAATTTAATCCTTTCATTCTTAGCAGTCGTCAATCTGGAGCTATTCCCTGTTAAATCTAATAACCAAGACTTCAGAGAGAGTAACATACCACATACAACGACTCGCTTCCTTTTAGAAATCCTCGTGTCCCATCAATTGGATCCAGAACCTGCAGCAATCATTGTAACCTTAAGCTCTACTATGGAAGAGAATCTAGAAGACGCCACATATCTAGCAACAAAAGCCAAGCAACTTATTGTAATAAATGTGGACAGATATGCAATTTATCAACTTCAGGAAGCAAATCTTTTGAGAGGCATGTCTATTTTCTTTTTATTCTACCAAACCGTGGACTAGGAGGAAGGTTTTTTTAAGCCCTATATAATCAATTCCTAACCATTCAAATTGATGTTGGATTCTATACGGGTACAATCTCAAAGAATACACAATCTAACATCAAGTAAATGCCACTCTTTATACCACATATTATGCCAAACCTTAGCTTACATCCTTTAGATAATAGCCAATTCATCTACATACCCAATATGAGGCTGGCTGCGCTCCAATGGAAAAGTCGCTCTTTCCTCCTCGGTCAATAGCCTCTAAAACAGCATTCGTTGTCAAAGGATGATCTTCAGAGCTCACTTTATCGGCGACAGCATCCACCATGTAACCCACCAAATCAGTAGAACGTATAGAAGCAGAGTCCTCTTCTGCCACTAAAGGAATGGAAGGAAACAAGTTTCCCAGCTCTGGCGAAACATGCAAAAAAACCGAGCAGCGATATCAACTCCCAAAATAGCAGTTCACATTTAAATTTGGTCTAACTACAATTTTAAAGGAGTTGCATGCCGTGCCTGAGATATTGAATAGGATATTGGCTGATTTTATCTTCTCCATTGACAAGCCTATGCCATTTTCAAATTATAAGCATATCAAATTACTGACCCCAGAAAATGCCATCCATAGTCATGCGAGTCGAGGTTCTTAACGGTGAATTCACCTATGCGCTACTGTGGCATTGTCTGATAAAACATCCCCCAAGCTCAGTTCGGGCATCGATCGAATGTCCAAAACGAATCGAAGCCTAAATGCTCGAAAACCATCGACCCAATTTAGCATTTTTACAATACAGACTTCATGAATTGAGCAACGAAGGGAAACATGAAACTTCATGTAATCACGCAAGAAAATTACCCAAACTGACAAGAGCTTGCACGCCAAAGTCCGCAACAGTGACGGGAGTCTGGTCAGTCTTCTCGAGAATCCCACCATCACTCGAAAACAAGGCTTTCTTCACCTGACAATGAACATAACTATCAACACACAAGCAAAAGAATCATACCCAACAAGCACTTACCCAAGAAGAACAAGAACAAGAACAAGAACTGTACGTCAACACAGAGACGGCAAGCTCGCTCCACAACGTCAATGGCGGCCTCGAGCTCCCGGTGATACTTGGCGTCGTGGGCCGGGAACGGGAGGCTCGAGCCGAGGCACCTGAACGGGAGCAGTCGTCTGCGGACGTGGGCAGGGGAGCGAGGAGGGAGATTGAAACGGACGGTGGAGATGCGGGAGGCGGAGGTGAGGAGGACGGCCATGGCGGAGAGAGAGAGAGAGAGAGAGAGAGAGAGAGAGAGGCGCGGCGGGTAGAGTAGTTCTGACTCTGTCGGCGGCGGCGGCGGAGCTTGGGAGAGGGAGGCGTCGCCGCGGCGGCTGACGGCGGCGAGGGGTGAATGCGGGGTTAGGCAGGCTCGGTTCAGGGCCACGCAACGGTTCATCGCGGGTTTGTTCGTATTGATACCCTCTCTTTTTTTTTCCTCAGCAAAAAGAAAAAAAAAGTAGAATATTATTCCCTCGAGACATCGATCTTTAGCTGGGATGATTCGTTTCAGGGTGGGTTGGTTTCCGGCTTATAGGTAGGAACCAGCCTTGTGAGCCGCGATTCCAATCTTATGGAATCGAGACCAAATCAGTTGACTTTTGAAGGGTTAATATCACGAAAAATCCAAACTCATGCACCTGTGATAATTTTATTTCAAATTAATTTTTTAATCACCAAAAATCCTAAATTGGTATATTTGTGACAATTTTACTCTTTGTTAATTTCCGTTCAATTTTCTGTCAAATTTCTAAGTTAGATAACATGTGGTAATTGATGGATGTATCAATTTGGGCTTTTAACACAGATGTATTAGTTTGTGATTTTTCACAGTAATAATTCAATTTAACGAAGGGTAAATTTATCACAGATCTACCAGTTTTAGATTTTTTATTGTCATAAAATTAATTTGGGTAAATTTATCGCAAAAATACCAATTTGGAGTTTTTCGTAACATTAACCCATTTTTTAAACGGTCCGATTCTAGTCTAGCTTGCAATTTTACACAAGAATAGGCCCATTTCATATCTTGGGTGAAAAATCAAGTTTTTATAAATAAAATATAGAAGTTGTAGCGTTTCACTGCAAAAACATTTGTTGGTTAAGTAATTATATTGTTATGTTTCAACTTTTGAGGTGTTCAAAATTTTTTATTAAAGAGTGTCTTAGATACAGTTTAACTTGAGCGCTGGACCGGTTCAACTCGAGAGGTGGACTGGTTGAATCGATTCCTAACCTTGGAATTGGGAACTAAATTGATCTAAGACCAGTTTCTAGATGCACGAAACTGAGAATCAAACCGATTCTCGCTAGAATCGACATTAAACCAGTTGGTCCAGGTTAGTACATTCAAGTTCTCCGGTTGAATTTTCTCGGTGCTCACCCCTAATCTTTAGATGGCCTTTACTATTATGTCAAAAACTTAAATTGCTTCCAATCGGCTATTGGCAGGGAAAATCAGTTATAAAAAAACATTTACATTGGAGCATGAGTTTGAAAGATTGAAAATCTGATTTACACTTTTTAAATTAGAAAAACCGTATTTTGGAATTTAATTTGGTTTCTGTCATAGCTATCGACCATTCCCTTGTCCAGACTCAAGTCCTCGAATGCCAAACTTGAGTCATTGGTTGTTCATTTAGGACATTGCCAATTGAGTCTAGGTCCTAATAAGATTTGAGAAATCAAGTTGCAAACGATAAAATTTATGAGAGCTCGTGCGAAACATAAGCGCCATCCATATCCACTCGCTAGCAATCTGTTAGCTCCTTTGGGATCTGCCTCTGGAGGGCTGCGATAAGGACAAGTTAGACTATCAAATTGTATGATAATGTTAATTAGATAACCAGACTTGGAATTGCCCTTCTGGCAATGTTAGATAGAAAATATCTGTCTTGCCTCTAGAGGGTTGCGACAAGGACGAGTTAGACTATCAAATTGTACGATAATGTTAATTAGATAACTAGACTTGAAATTGCCCCTCTAGAAATGTTAGATAGAAAATATATGTCTAGCCCCTGGAGGGTCGCAATAAGAATGAGTTAGGCTATCAAACCATACAATAATGTTAATGAGAAAACCAAATTTAGAATTGCCCCTTTGGCAAAGTTAGAAAAATATTTGTCCACGGATCCGTCTAGCTTATTAATATGTCGGCATAGAAAGATACTAGCGTTAAGGCCCACGTTGTGCCTGTGCATGATTATCAACAAAATACATACAAAGAGAAAGAAAACAGTTCTTTTTGAAAATAATTGAGTTTATTTAATTGAGTACTTATGGTGGGTAGTTGTTAAACTTATATGAAGAGAGAGTATTGGGAAATCATAATTTTTTTACATAATAATTTGCTATAAGGGGTATTAGTGAAAAATTTAAATAAAGATCAAAAGAGTTAAAATAGCAAATGCATAACCATGATGTTCATGCTGGCTTCTTTGTACTTGCTAATAAATTTAGTCAATCTCCTCTTTATTAATATGTCGGCATAGAAAGATACTAGCGTTAAGGCCCACGTTGTGCCTGTGCATGATTATCAACAAAATACATACAAAGAGAAAGAAAACAGTTCTTTTTGAAAATAATTGAGTTTATTTAATTGAGTACTTATGGTGGGTAGTTGTTAAACTTATATGAAGAGAGAGTATTGGGAAATCATAATTTTTTTACATAATAATTTGCTATAAGGGGTATTAGTGAAAAATTTAAATAAAGATCAAAAGAGTTAAAATAGCAAATGCATAACCATGATGTTCATGCTGGCTTCTTTGTACTTGCTAATAAATTTAGTCAATCTCCTCTCCTTTCTATGATCACATCATCTCTTCTCTCCCTAACTCATGCTACATAATTTGTGCCTCTAATTATATTATTAGCAGGATAGATCCCCATGAATATGATATTGATACCTAATCCTTCCCTTCAACAAAAGAAGAATGATATTTAATCCTTTCTGCCAACGTGGGACACCCGTCTGTCCTTATCCCAAAGTAGCTATCGCAGCCAATTGTTTCCCCTTATTCCATCCCTTGTTTTGCAGCAAAACCTGGGGTGCCGCCGATCCATATGAACGACCTCGCGCAGCTCACGGCTTCAATGTGAAGTCATCTGGTTCTGGAGTGGTGTTTTTACTCGCATATGCATAGGGAGAGGGATCGGAGACGCGATGACAGACCGAGGATTGAAGTCATGCGATCCCGCGATCAAGCGTCCGGGAGGTTATTGCTCTTGTTCTTCCGGTTCGGAGAGATTGAGGCAGCTCTTCTCGGGCGGAGCTGGCGACGGTTCGATGGCTCTCAAAGGTGGCATTGGCAAGGGCAACGAGAGATGGTGGAGGCAAGCCGAAGAGTCTCTCAGGACCGTCATGTACTTGAGCTGCTGGGGTCCTAACTGATAACAGGGGCGTGCGTCTTCGCGCAAGCTGAGATGGAGTTGGACCGCTGCCTCAGGCCCCTTGGTTACCACTGTCGTGCGTGGCGAGCCGTTTGGGCAAGGAGGTTGAGCTGATACCGCCCTGAAAGACGTCGGCTTTTGGATCATGTCCTGGAGATCGAACCTCGGCTTTGAGGTTGCTTAATTCACAGATAGAGTTGTCAATGAGTAGGATCGTCCGCAGGTTTTGCCATTTTGCAAGTGTTGGGCTGTGTGTTGAAATAAAGCTCAAAAATGTTTTGTTCTGTATTACATGACCAAATCTAGGACGAATAGTTCGAGGTCTAGCTGGTTTGTCGCTACGTTTTATGACGACGATGCCATATTCATCTACCAAAAAGTGAAAAAATAACAATATCATAATTCTGTTGTTCTGCACAAAAAAATGAATTTTTTCTGTACTGGTATATTTTAGCAAGTGTTTAATGTGAAAGAATCTTTGGTAAAAAAAAAGGACCGGCGACTTTTTTGTTTCCAAGTAACTTACCAATATGTCTATTTACCAAATTTTTCATGAAATTATCAACCTGTTCCTTATAGTTTGCAAATAATTAATATTTGTAATAAATTGATAACTTTTATCCGCACAACATACTAATGTTTCAAATTGCCAACCTATACTAGAGTAACTTAACTTAAATCAACCTTTGTTAGATTAAATTACCAACTAATTTTGGGCACCAACTCTCATTTTAGTTATCCACCTTTCTTGAATTGTATGTTCATTTACAAACTTTTATTTATATTGGTTTAGCAAACGTGCAACCCCTTACAACTCAAATGAGAGTTGATAACTTAATCAGAAGAAAGTTGTTAGGTCATTCAATAAAGGTTAGCAATTTCATATGATGTTTGCTAAATTTAAGACATTGGTTGGAAAGGTAAATAAAAAGTTTTAATGGAAGTTTTTGTTTGTCATATATAAGAGATGCTGTTACTAAAAAAAAAGCAAATCAATATATGTAACTACCTCAAATGAGAGTTAGTAACACAAAATTGGTCTGCAACTTAATCAAAGAAATGTTGGTAATTGCTTTAATTAAGATCGGTAATTCCTAAAAGTAGTTGGTAAATCTAATGGTTTGGTAAGTAAGGTTATTAAAGCCAATAATTCATATAAAATGGTTGGTGAATAAAAAAGAACAAAAAGAAACATTGATAAACAACTCAAGATAGAGTTGGTACACCACAACGAATCGGTCACTTAGGACGTGTCTGGCAATTTGTCAAACAGTAACAATTTCTATTCTTTTGTTCTTAGAATTAGTTTGGAACATAAATCTGTTTGGTAAATTTTTTATTCCAGATCACAAATTTGAAAAAATTTGTTCCCAAAATCAAACTGATTCTGGGAACAACAATCAGAAATAAAAAGAAATTTCAAATGCTTAGAAATTATTTTCAGGCATGAAATAAAAAAAAATCATTTCTGAGCAAAATTAGTTTACAGGAACAGAATGGTTGCCAAACGCATCTTTAATAGGAGAAAAACTAATAATAAATAAACACAACCTCCTTTGTGATAAATACTAGTAAAAGAGTGAGTTCATCATTCCACATTGTTCATCGTAAGTTGAATGAGTTTTTATGTGCATATCTGAACAAGCGACTTGATGCTAACGACCCAGTTGAAGATTCTTTGCAAGATCTACGATGGAATCTATTTTTTGTTGCTTTTCCATTACACAACATCAAAATGCCGCCATCGAAACTCATCTCTAAGATTCCATACCTAGTTTTCAATTTTGTCAAACGGGTTTTCTGCCAGAACGAAGTTTCCTATTGCTTTGCCCTAGCACAGTCCGTCATATATCTTATACAAACATTGCCAATCTCTCTAAAGTCGCATGTTCCTCTGTATTGAAGAGCCGGCCTAGCTTGGTGTTTCCTTGATGTTCTTGGCCAAATCATTCAGCCACTCGAAGCTCGTGCGCTTTACGTTTTTCCCTCTCTATATGTAAGACATGTATGGATCAACGTAGAGCAACCTCACAACAAAGACAGAAGAAAAGACATTAGCTCATCTGTGGCTAAGACCAGCAGCAACAACGCAGTCATCTTCTTACTAATGATCGCGGCGTTCTCCATTCTCCTAACAGTTGCTATGGCCAGAAGCGACGGAAGCAAACTCAGCGTTCGTAAGTCACTGAAATATATCGTTCTATTGTCGTGTTATATGAAATTGAAAATATATTGATAAACTGAAACTGAAAAAGGTACAAAGGTTTGTGTTGATGATCGTCACTTTACAATAAACACACGTTGACTTTTATAGTCTACACAACGTAATTGCTTGTAAGGAGATAATATTTTAATGACGGTTACAACTGTATCTCCGCAACTTTAGGCCCCATGATCACATGTCGACCTTATCCACAAGCGGCTATAATTCCTTGAGTGCCACAAAGCTCAATTGTCCATTGATATCTTCGTCTTCCACAGCATCCTCCGTTTCTTTATTTCTTTGCATCCAACACTTGGACCCAATTTGCTATGACATTAGCCATGTGTTCTTTTTTCCATTTCGTCGATATGCTCATCGAGCATTCACCATCGTACATCGATAGTTATACCTCATGGTCATTGATAATTATTGTTCATGGTCATCGATAAGTGCCTCATTATTGATAACTCATTGATAGCCATATCTGTTATCATTGGGCTCTATATTCACTTAAATCGACATCATATCGATTGCAAAGGCTTGCTTACTCTTTAGCATTAACAATATATAGTCCCTTTGACAATGCCGGGCCTCCATACTATCCCTTCGAGCTTTTGTCACATGCGACACAGCTCGTCTCCCACACGTATCTAGACTCAAACAAAAATTTAAATAAAAAATTAAAATTTTCAACCCACACATTGAGAGCAATGTACAACCACAATGTTCAAGCTATTTTAATTATCTTCACTCAATCTGTTAAATTATGTCTCGAGTTTGAGCCTATGTACTAGACACCCGACCCGATTGGAAAATGAGATCAACCTGTTAAACCTAATATGTTAGTGAAGGAAACGGATTCCTAAACATAATGCAAAAACGTGGAAAACGTACCCATTCTATACTTGAATCACCAATTGAACGAAGCATATTACTTAAACAAACATACCTCTTTGCCACAGATTAAATGCACCTATTGCAGCCTCAAGAAAGAGAGAGTAATCCTTCAATTGTTGAGCAATGTCGCTTTTTCTCTTTGTTTTCAAGTGAGAGTCAGTGTTTTTGATAGTGAATCACAAGCACTTGCAAAAACCCATGTAACTTTTTCTTCTTCTCACTTTTGTTCCCACAAAATAACTGCCATTTGCAGTTATTTTCTTTCATGGGCTGGGTTAGCTCATCATGGACGGCCCATTTATTCACAAAACTCATCATCTCCCACTCGCACATGGTGGGCTAAACATTAACTCTCTCTCCTTTGCAATGTTCATACTAGTAGCTATTATGAATACATAGCAGCTTAAATTAGGCATAACGTTTTCGAGCAGATATAATATGCAGTACCCTAAATCAATCAGTCACATTTATATCTCTTTTGATCTCTTTTAGTATCTCGTATATTGTATTCACAACTATGATTTACTCAAAATCATAATTGATCGACTTGTGAATACAAAAATAGGATGTGACATCATAAATAAATTGATCTTTCTCTTTCCTTAAACCTCTCTATTTCAGTTCAGCTCGCTTTTCTAGAAATGCCCCATTAGATCGAATCATTCATGACCATTGGCAACACCCTAAGATAGCGAACACTGAATAGAAACTTTGAGAATAAGTCAGAGTCGTGAGGGCACTAAATGAGGAACTCATATCCACAAGAGTCTCACACGGCATAAAGTTGAGATCAAAAACTTTTGCCACTTTTATTGGTTGTCTCATGCATACGTAGTATGAAATACGTATTACGGTATTAACTCCTTTTCCGTAAAGTGTATGTCTTTACATTCAATACTGTACAAATGATAGTTCAGACATACTCAATGTCTAAACTTGAGTTCATGTATCTACTCTTCTAAAAAATCCATTAGAACTCATATATGGCATCAAAGACAAATAAAGTAAAATATGTGGACTATTTTACTTTCGGACATAGTAAATATTATGTCCTCATCTTAGCACTTAGCTAATGCGACATTTATATTTTAAGCTTCAGCTCTCGATTATCACCTAGATAATAAGCTTAAAAATTGTCTCAACTTTATTTATCATACAGTAAATAGAGACGATTACTTGTGTGAGTGGGTTAATCTTATCTATCCGATACACTTTCTTGACATAATACACTAAGTATTAAGATGCATAAATATATAAAAAAAAATTCATAGGCATTAGCAATGATATAACAATTTCATTTAAATGTGAACATTCAAGGAAATTACAATATTCAGTACATCAACATCTACACAGTCCTAGAGATTTTACATAACCAATAAAAATATCTGTAGGAATTGGCTTCCTCATAAAACCTGCTATCATTCTATGCATAGATATGTACTGCAAGTTCACATCTTTTCGTGCTACCATATCTTTAACAAAATTGTACTTAGTATCTATATGTTTGGTCTTGCCATGATATTTCGGATCCTTGGTATATGATATTGCTACTTGGCTATCACAATTGACTAACAATGAGCTTGTAGTATGCGCAACAACACCTAAATGATCCAAAAATCTCTTAAGCTAAACTTCCTCTTGTACTGTTACTGGCAATGTCACGAACTTGGCTTCTATGGTGGATAATGCTATACATATTTGTTTCTTACTGCTCCAAGATATGACGCCATTATTCAGTAACAAGGCAAATCCAAAGGTAGATTTCCTTTCGTCTAAATCTCCTATCTAGTCAGCATCTGAGTAGCCTTCAAGTCGCAAATCCTTTCCTTGATAACTCAAAGAATAATCAGCAGTACCCTTTAAATACCTCATGATTCTTTTGACGGTTTTCTAATGTGTTTGACCTGGATTGGATTGGTATCTACTTATCATTCCAACTGCCAAACATATGTCAGGTCTTGTACACATCATAGCGTATATTAAACTCCCAACAACACCAGCATAAGGAACACGTTTCATTCGTTCCTTCTCTTGTGAAGTCTTAGAACACAATCTATGGCTCAATCCTTCATCTTTTGCAATAGGAGTATCCATGAGTTTACAGTCATACATACAAATTCATTCAAGAACTTTGTTGATATAAGTATCTTGCGAGAGAGACAACAATCTCTTGGAATGATCTCTTGAAATCTTAACTCCAAGAATATATGCAGCTTCACCTATATTTTTCATCTCAAAATTGGATAATAACCAACTTTTAACAGTATTAACCAACTCTATATTGCTTTCGACAATTAATATATCATCAACATATAATGATAATATCACAAATTGATCTTTGGATCCTTTGATATATACATAATGATTTTCATCAATCATTGTAAAATCATAGGCCACTATGGCATTATGAAAATGTGTATACCATTATCTTAAAGACTGCTTAAGGCCATATATCGATATCAAAAGTCGACATACTTTTTGTTCTTGGGCTTTCACAATGAAGCCAACGGGTTGCTCTGTCACGCCCTGAACCCTACGGCGCGCGAGCATCCCTATCATGGTCGATTTGAGTGCGACGTCCCAGGACGCGTCGCCAACCCAACGGCCAACACAGAGGTTTAAAACACATGCGGAAGCAAATCAAACACCCGTTCAGAACTATAACACCAAACCAAGGATAGTCATAGAAATCAACCACACGATTGCAAAATAAACACTTGCACTAATACTAGAAATCATATACAACGTTCATGTACAGCCCACGCTTAAAAATCAAAAGCGACTCAACGGCCACTACTGACAAAAAGGGGTAAGTGGCTCGGGGTTCAGGCACTACACATAGCCGGGGCTCCTCCCAAAAACGCATCGGTACGCTTGCCATCCTCAAGGCTGGGGGTCTGAAAATGTGGTTTAAACAACAATGAGAATAATCTCAGCGAGTAAGTTCCCTAAACCTAAGCTAGGCTAACATGCACCTCCTGACGAGTAACAAACGACACACGGTTTAAACCATAACTGACTTAGGCCCTCGGGCCCAAATCCAATACTTAACTCACCCTACAGGTTAGGCATTTGGTATATAATCGCAATAATGCCACATAATTCACTCACGGCACATATACGTATATCACTTAGTCACGAAGCGTATCATGCATATGCTCATGTTCACACTCATGCTCATGCTTCAGCAATGCATTATCGCACAGTTGCACTCTTGCACACTTGCCATTTATCAATTTCTCCTCCGACCCGCGTAAAACGCATCAGGTCCATCACTTCGAGATCGATCTCTAGCCCGAGTAATACGCATCAGGCTCATGGCACAACACCCGCGTAACACGCATCAGGTTTGGCCATCTTCCGGTAGTCCGGGCATCGTCCCGCGTAACACGCCTCAGGACGGATTCAATACCCCGCGTAAAACGCATCAGGGCTTTATGTGATCACGCATTCACATGCACCAATTATTATCTGAACCCCGCGTAAGACGCATCAGGGCATTTTAGGTGATTACAAACTCATGTTGTCCGTGCACTCACGCATAATGCATATGATATGCCCATACTTATTATGCACGCATAGGACCACAATGTCACACTCGTCGTTCGTGAATTCCACACTGAGCACTCAACATGATTTGGATACATACCCAATTCGCGTATCAATATGATCAATGAATCAATCACAACATATAGTTTAGCACTCAATTTCACGCAATTAAGCACCAAAACCACACGTGCCGATTTCTTGCCAAACATTTCATCAATTGGCCATGCCAAGCATATCACAGAGCATCACACAATCACATTCGAGCCACATCTAATTTAACATCCTCTCGGGTGATCATCGCTCCCTAAGCCGTTCACCCTAAAACCTCGAATAAGCAATTATGGCCCGAATCCTCCCGATACTAAACCAGCCATGAACAGTCCATCTTAGGCCCTCAAATCACTTTCAATTCATCACATTAGGCTCCCCAATTTGCCACGAAAACAGCCACTACTCGGCCTACAAATCACATCCGCCGAATCCGCAATTTCGCCCAAATCAAGGGTCCTAAGCTTAGCCGCTATTAAGCACATCACAGACCACTAAACCTTAATTAAAACATCACACTAAGCCACCAAATGCGCCACAACATCAACCCTTAACAGCCTCCACAAACTAACCCCCAAATTGATCGCGCATTGTCCGATTCAAACCCAATATGGACAGCCCCCACACCGGTCACTCTAGTCCACTCTATGTCCTCAAAATGCTCCATTTGACTCCCCAAAATATCATCCAAATCAGCCACCATGAGGACCAAACTAGGTGCGCTCTATAATTCACAATTGAACCTGAATTTAACTCGAACTTAGGCCGATTCGATCCAGCGCTACCAGCCATCGCACAACACGTCCTAGGCCACTAAACCTCGATAAAATGATCACGCTAAATCACCAAATCAGCCACAACATCAGCCCCTAACAACCTCCATACACTAACCCCCAAATTACCCTAATTTAACCCCTAAAACTCATCTAGAAACGCACAAAAGCCTAACTAGGGTTTAGGGTCAAACTCACCGGGTGTCCTAAGCTTCAAACCGAGCCCAACACGCAGCGATGGCGGCTGGACAGCGGCGACCCCTCGCCGGAACAGTGACGACGGTGGCGGCTCCGGCGAACGGCGCGAGCGGCGGCGACGGCCTAAGCTAATCCACGGCCTAGAGAGAGAGGCATGGTTAGAGAGAGAGAGAGAAATGGGACGGCTGGGCGAGGCGACGGGTCCATGTCGGAACAATGACGGCGGCGGCGGAGCTCCTCCAGCTCAAGGCCTCTCACGGCCAAACCGAGAGAGAGAGAGAGAGAGAGAGAAACAGAGAGGGGGGAAAGGAAAGGGGCTTGCCGGCTGTTTGTGGTGGAACACGGCGGCGACGGTGACGCGGGGCCGGCCGGCGAGCCAGCGAACAGCGGCGGCCGGGCGCGAAGGGTAACGGCGACGAGCTCGCTGTTGCGTGCGGAAGAGAGGAGAAGGCGACGTCGGGGCAGCGGCTAGCGGCAATGGTCGGGCGGCGACGGGCGTAAGGGCGCGGCGACGCTGGTTCCGGCGAGCAGGCGGTCGACGTCGCAGCAAGGACAGAAGCCAGAAGCAAGGAGTCCAATGCTCGGGCAGAACGCGGAGAAGATGAGAAGAAGAAGGAAGGAAGGAAGAAGAGAAAAAAGAAAAAGAAAAGAAAAGGGGAGAAAAAGAGGAAAAAGGAAGAGAGAGAGAGGAGAGTTGGTGGGGTAGGTGGGGGAGGTCAGACGTAGGGGGGTGAGCGGGAAAAAGAGGGAAGGAGAGAGAGAGAGAGAGAGAGAGAGAGAGAGAGAGAGAGAGAGAGAAATAGAAATAATTTGAACATTCTAATATTAAATGCGATCCGAAGGCCCAAATTCAAAATCGAAAAAGACCTACTAGTCCAAATTAAACCTCGCATATAAAAAGGGATAAAGGCCAAATTAATTAAACCAAATTACAACGAGGGAGGTTTACTAGTCCAAATTTGCACTAGGTAAAAAACTCCCATTTTTCCACTATTCTTGACAATCTCAATACTGGTTATCATAATATTGACACCGTCCAATTTATTTTGTCCTGAAACTCCCAAAAATCAACTACCAAATTCGGGGTTTAAATAACGTTCAAATTTGATCGAGTGCGATTCTAGCGAAATCTCTAATTTAAAATGATAACCGGGAGTGATCAGTTTCCGGGCAAGATTTTACTATAAGCACACTGACAAATTACGCGTTTTATAAATCCCCAAAAAAATGGGCCGAAATTCGGGATGTCACAACTCTTCTCCCTTTACAAAAATTTTGTCCTCGAAATTTACAATCCAAACCCGACTACTCAAACAAATGGGGGTATTGGTGTCGCATCGCCTCCTCGCTTTCCCATGTGGCACCTTCCATCCCGTGATGTTCCCAAATAACTTTGACCAACGGAATCGTCTTGCTCCTCAAAACCTGCTCCTTCCTGTCCTTGATCCGAACTGGCTTCTCCACGTACGACACATTGTCGTCCACTTCTATTACCTCATGATTCAGCACGTGGGTTGGATCCGGTTCGTACTTTCTCAACATCGACACGTGGAAGACGTTATGAACTTGTGACAAATTTGGCGGTAAGGCGAGACGATATGCTAACGTTCCAATCCTTTCCAAAATCTCAAATGGGCCTATGTACCTTGGACTCAGCTTTCCTTTCTTGCCGAATCGAGATAATCCTCTCATTGGCGAGATCTTGAGAAAGACATGGTCGCCAACCTGAAACTCCAACGGTCTACGCCTTCGGTCCGCGTAACTTTTCTGACGACTCTGGGCTGTTCTCAACCTTTCCCGAATAACCTTTACTATTTCCACCGATTGCTGAACCAGCTCTGGACCCGTTATACTTCTTTCTCCTACCTCATCCCAACACAATGGCGTTCTACACGCTCTGCCATAAAGTGCCTCAAACGTGGCCATTCCGATACTTTGCTGGAAGCTGTTATTGTAGGCAAATTCCACCAAATGCAACTGCTCTTCCCACTTGCCTTGAAAATCTAACACGCATGCTCTTAGCATATCCTCTAAAGTCTGAATAGTCCTTTCAGACTGGCCATCCGTCTGTGGATGATAAGCCGTACTGAATTGCAACTTAGTTCCCACGGCGAATTGCAGGCTTTTCCAAAAATTTGCAGTAAACCTGGGATCACGGTCCGATGTGATCGATACCGGTACTCCGTGAAGACGAACTATCTGACGCACATACAATTCTGCCAACCTTCCTAGCTCGAAGTCCTTTCGCACCGTCAGGAAGTGCGCTGACTTGGTCAGCCTATCCACTATCACCCAAATAGAGTCGTGTCCCCTCTGGCTTCTTGGCAATCCCGTGACAAAGTCCATTGTAATGTGCTCTCACTTCCATTCTGGGATTTCCAATGGCTGCAACATCCCACCAGGCTTACAATGTTGTGCCTTCACTTGTTGGCATGTCAAGCACTTAGCCACATGCTTGGCCACGTCCGCTTTCATTCCGTTCCACCAATAGTGCTGTCGGAGATTCTGGTACATCTTAGTGCTGCCCGGGTGAATACAGTAGTGGCTCCTATGAGCTTCTGACAAAATCTCTTCCTTGAGTTCCAAATCGTCGGGCACGCACAATCGTCCTCGAAACCTAAGGATTTCATCCTCTGACACCTGAAAGTCTGGTTTCCTCCTAGAGTTATCCATACTCAAAATTTTCTGAATTTCAGGGTCCGTAGACTGCAACGCTTTGATCTTGGCTTGCACTTCCGGTTCAATCCTTAGTGTTGCCACTAGGCTGGAAAGGTGTCCTACCTCAAACTTAAATTCTGAGTCCCGCACTCCTTCTAATAAGGTCCACTCTTTAACCAGCAAATGCGCGATGCTCGATTTCCGACTTAAGGCATCTGCTACCCGGTTGGCCTTTTCGGGGTGATACAATATGTCGCAATCATAATCCTTCAACAATTCCATCCAACGTCTCTGCCTCATATTTTGTTCCTTCTGCGAAAACAAATATTTAAGGCTCTGGTGGTCTGTGTAGATCTGGAACCTTTCTCCACATAAATAATGTCTCCAAATTTTAAGCGCGAAAATAATTGCTGCCAGCTCCAAGTCATGGGTCGGGTAGTTCATTTCATGAGGCCTTAACTGACGTGATGCATAAGCAACCACTCTCCCATGCTGCATTAGCACGCATCTTAATCCTTTTAGCGAAGCATCGCTATAGATTTCATACCCGCCCGGTCCTAAAGGAATTGTCAGCACTGGCGCCGTCGTCAATCTCTGCTTTAATTCCTGAAAACTCTCTTCGCACTTTTCCGTCCATTCAAACTTTGTTTCCTTCTTAAGCAACCTTGTCAATGGAGTGGCTATCGTTGAGAATCTTTCTACAAATCTCCGAAAATAACCCGCCAATCCTAGGAAGCTTCGAACCTCAGTGACTGTCGTCGGTCTCGGCCAGTCCATTACTGCTTCAATCTTTGCCGGATCCACAGAGATTCCTTCTCCAGATATTATATGTCCAAGAAACGCTACTCAGTTCAGCCAAAACTCGCACTTGCTAAACTTAGCATATAGTGCGTGCTCCCTTAACGTCTGTAGAACCCTTTCCAAATGTACCTGGTGTTCCTCAGAACTTTTTGAATACACTAAAATATCATCGATGAATACAATGACAAACTGATCTAAAAATTCCTTGAATACCCGGTTCATTAAATCCATGAAAGCAGCAGGGGCATTAGTCAGCCCAAATGGCATCACTGTGAACTCATAGTGCCCATATCTAGTCCTGAACGCTGTCTTTGGGACATCCTCCTTTCAGATCCTTAACTGGTGATACCCTGTCCTTAGGTCAATCTTAGAAAATATTGAGACTCCTTGAAGTTGATCGAACAGGTCGTCAATCCTTGGGAGGGGATACTTATTCTTGACCGTCACTTGATTCAGCTGACGGTAGTCAATACACAACCTTAGCGACCCATCTTTCTTCCTGACGAATAATACTGGCGCTCCCCATGGAGACGCACTCGGTCGAATAAAACCTTTGTCCAGTAATTCCTACATCTGAACCTTCAGTTCCTTCAACTCTGATAATGACATCCTATAAGGCAGCTTCGAGATTGGTTCCGTCCCAGGGGCC
The DNA here is from genome assembly GCA_031216185.1 of Syzygium aqueum. Taxonomy (NCBI): domain Eukaryota; kingdom Viridiplantae; phylum Streptophyta; class Magnoliopsida; order Myrtales; family Myrtaceae; genus Syzygium; species Syzygium aqueum. Next base: position 35,777,393 of record CM062235.1, on the reverse strand, counting down.
AACTCGATAACGAACTCTACTTCTCTTTCTGGTGGTAATCCCGGCAATTCTTGAGGAAAGACATTAGGGAAATCGCGCACCACTGCTATATCCTCAAGCCGTATCTCACCTACCGTCGGATCAATCACACTGGCCAAATAACCTTGACAGCCCTCGTTCAACAATCTAGTTGCTTTCACAGATGACACCCAAGGGATCGAGGTTCCTCCCCGACTCCCTGCAAACTCAAATCTAGGGCATCCAGCCGGGCTAAACTGGATCACTTTGCTACTACAGTCCATTACGGCATTTTGCTTAACTAACCAATCCATGCCCACAATCAAATCAAAGTCATACATTGGCAACACGGCTAGATCTATCCTGCTTTCTACGCCACCAATCACTATCTCACAATTTGGGCATCCTAGTGATATGCATATTTTATCCTTCAATGGCGTGGTCATACACAATTGCACTTCTAACATAACAGGCTTTAATCCAGTCAATTCAACAAACTGAGCAGATATAAACGAATGCGATGCTTCTGGATCGAACAACGCATATGCTGTATGATGGCATAGAGAAACCATACCTGTGACCACCCCTGGCGTATTCTCAATCTCCCTTCGCGCCATGGCGTACACCCGTCCTTGTGCTGGCGGCCTGTTCATAATGGCCGGTGGGGAATTTGCAGACTGATTCCCAATTCGAGGCTGTTGCTGTATCAGGGGTCCTGCGGGGTGTCGCTGGGGACAGTTTCTAATTTGATGGTCCAAACTTCCGCACTTGAAGCAAGCCCCAAACCTGTTCTGCTGATGGTTCAGCTTCTCGATATTCTTCCTGATCGGGGGGACGAATCGCCTGTTTCTCACCATTGGTTTCTTCCCAAGACGGCAGTTGTCCCTAGCCGGGGCGAACCGCGATCCAAAGGCGGCTGCCCTATCAGTCTGATCCCGCTCTGTAGCCTATGCTCGCTCATACATCTCACTGTAGTCCTTGATGTTCAGCGATATCATTTAACTTCTCAGATCCGGTTTCAGTCCATCCCGGAATCTCCGTGCCTTGTCCTCCGGGTGCTCTACCATCCTTGGTGCGAACCTTGACAATCTTGCGAACTCCGCCTCGTACTGATCTACTGCCATCGATCCTTGGCGGAGTCTTATGAATTCCGCTAACTTCCTTTCTCTAGCACTCTCAGAGAAGAACTTTCCTAAAAAGATTTCAGAAAACGTGGCCCAAGTCTGAGCAGTCCCCTCGAGAAATACCCTGCCTTTGGTGGCCTTCCACCAGTCGTTGGCGTTATCCTGCAGCTGGTAAACCGCCAACGTCACCATTTCAGCCTCGGTACACCCTAATACTTCAAAGGCCTTCTCTAACTCCTCGACCTAACGGGGTGCAGCCTCGGGGTCACCCTTGCCGTTGAACTTTGGCGGCTTTAGTTTTAGGAACTGTTCAACCAATTAGGACATCGGCCTAGCCACATTCATTTGACCTGGGATGGGGTTCTCCTGATTCCCACCATTTCCATTGTTTCCATTATTCCCATTAGCCCCATTAGCAGCAGCAAAGGCAGCCTCAACAGCAGCGGCGATAGTGGCATTTCTTTCCTGCGCCAGCCTACCTCCTAAAATCCCAGCTTCCTTAAGGGCTCTTAGAATTCCATCTACTCTCGGATCCTCAGCAACTCTCACTTGTGGTTCTACACGATCCGGCTCATGGCCACGACCTCTACCTCTGCCTCTTCTACGGCCTCGACCTCTACCTCTTCCTTGGTTACTCGTCTCCCCAACTTGCATGTCCATCCTCCTGCTACAATTCCCATATCGGGATTAGAGACCCAACCCAAGCTAAACTGGTCTAAGGTCCTAGCCAGGGAACTTAACGCTATAGCAATCAATCACTCAGCATGCGATTAAGCACAAATAGCACAGAACTTCAATCACGAGAACACGTGTACTAACCTCGAGTCCTGCCGCACCTGCACTTTACGGGTCAACTAAAACAAGCACTCAATCAAACACAAGCAGTCAAGAGGTACACATAGCACACGAGGTCACCCTACTGGCTATCCAAGGTGACCGCTCCTTATCACTCCAGGCTTCGACCTAATTAGTTCGAGCTGACCTTGCTCTGATACCAAATCAAACGGGGATGTCATGCCCCGAACCCTACAGCGCGCGAGCATCCCTTTTATGGTCGATTTGAGTGCGACGTCCCAGGACGCGTCGCCGACCCAACGGCCAACACAGAGGTTTAAAGCACATGCGGAAGCAAATCAAACACCCGTTCATAACTATAACACCAAACCAAGGATAATCACAGAAATCAACCACACGATTGCAGAATAAACACTTGCACTAATACTAGAAATCATATACAACGTTCATGTACAGCCCACGCTCAAAAATCAAAAGCGACTCAACGGCCACTACTGACAAAAAGGGGTAAGTGGCTCGGGGTTCAGGCACTACACATAGCCGGGGCTCCTCCCAAAAACGCATCGGTACGCTTGCCATCCTCAAGGCTGGGGGTCTGAAAATGTGGTTTAAACAACAATGAGAATAATCTCAGCGAGTAAGTTCCCTAAACCTAAGCTAGGCTAACATGTACCTCTTGACGAGTAACAAACGACACACGGTTTAAACCATAACTGACTTAGGCCCTCGGGCCCAAATCCAATACTTAACTCACCCTGCAGGTTAGGCATTTGGTATATAATCGCAATAATGCCACATAATTCACTCACGGCACATATACGTATATCACTTAGTCACGAAGCGTATCATGCATATGCTCGTGTTCACACTCATGCTCATGCTTCAGCAATGCATTATCGCACAGTTGCACTCTTGCACACTTGCCATTTATCAATTTCTCCTCCGACCAGCGTAAAACGCATCAGGTCCATCACTTCGAGATCGATCTCTAGCCCGCGTAATACGCATCAGGCTCATGGCACAACACCCGCGTAACACGCATCAGGTTTGGCCATCTTCCGATAGTCCGGGCATCGTCCCGCGTAACACGCCTCAGGACGGGTTCAATACCCCGCGTAAAACGCATCAGGGCTTTATGTGATCACGCATTCACATACACCAATTATTATCTGAACCCCGCGTAATACGCATCAGGGCATTTTAGGAGATCACATACTCATGCCGTCTGTGCACTCACGCATAATGCACATGATATGCCCATACTTAGTATGCACGCATAGGACCACAATGTCACACTCGTCGTTCGTGAATTCCACACTGAGCACTCAACATGATTTGGATACATACCCAATTCGCGTATCAATATGATCAATGAATCAATCACAACATATAGTTTAGCACTCAATTTCACGCAATTAAGCACCAAAACCACACGTGCCGATTTCTTGCCAAACATTTCATCAATTGGCCATGCCAAGCATATCACAGAGCATCACACAATCACATTCGAGCCACATCTAATTTAACATCCTCTCGGGTGATCATCGCTCCCTAAGCCGTTCACCCTAAAACCTCGAATAAGCAATTATGGCCCGAATCCTCCCGATACTAAACCAGCCATGAGCAGTCCATCTTAGGCCCTCAAATCACTTTCAATTCATCACATTAGGCTCCCCAATTTGCCACGAAAACAGCCACTACTCGGCCTACAAATCACATCCGCCGAATCCGCAATTTCGCCCAAATCAAGGGTCCTAAGCTTAGCCGCTATTAAGCACATCACAGACCACTAAACCTTAATTAAAACATCACACTAAGCCACCAAATGCGCCACAACATCAACCCTTAACAGCCTCCACAAACTAGCCCCCAAATTGATCGCGCATTGTCCGATTCAAACCCAATATGGACAGCCCCCACACCGGTCACTCTAGTCCACTCTATGTCCTCAAAATGCTCCATTTGACTCCCCAAAATATCATCCAAATCAGCCACCATGAGGACCAAACTAGGCGCGCTCTATAATTCACAATTGAACCCGAATTTAACTCGAACTTGGGCCGATTCGATCCAGCGCTACCAGCCATCGCACAGCACGTCCTAGGCCACTAAACCTCGATAAAATGATCACGCTAAATCACCAAATCAGCCACAACATCAGCCCCTAACAACCTCCATACACTAACCCCCAAATTACCCTAATTTAACCCCTAAAACTCATCTAGAAACGCACAAAAGCCTAACTAGGGTTTAGGGTCAAACTCACCGGGTGTCCTAAGCTTCAAACCGAGCCCAACACGCAGCGATGGCGGCTGGACAGCGGCGACCCCTCGCCGGAACAGTGACGACGGTGGCGGCTCCGGCGAACGGCGCAAGCGGCGGCGACGGCCTAAGCTAATCCACGGCCTAGAGAGAGAGGCATGGTTAGAGAGAGAGAGAGAGAGAAATGGGACGGCTGGGCGAGGCGACGGGTTCGTGTCGGAACAATGACGGCGGCGGCGGAGCTCCTCCAGCTCAAGGCCTCTCACGGCCAAAGAGAGAGAGAGAGAGAGAGAGAGAGAGAGAGAGAGAGAGAGAGAGAGGGGGGAAGGAAAGGGGCTTGCCGGCTGTTTGTGGTGGAACATGGCGGCGACGGTGACGCGGGGCCGGCCGGCGAGCCAGCGAACAGCAGCGGCCGGGCGCGAAGGGCAACGGCGACGAGCTCGTTGTTGCGCGCGGAAGGGAGGAGAAGGCGACGTCGGGGCAGCGGCTAGCGGCAACGGTCGAGCGGCGACGGGCGTAAGGGCGCGGCGACGCTGGTTCTGACGAGCAGGCGATCGGCGTCGCAGCAAGGACAGAAGCCAGAAGCAAGGAGTCCAATGCTCGGGCAGAACGCGGAGAAGATGAGAAGAAGAAGGAAGGAAGGAAGAAGAGAAAAAAGAAAAAGAAAAGAAAAGGGGAGAAAAAGAGGAAAAAGGAAGAGAGAGAGAGGAGAGTTGGTGGGGTAGGTGGGGGAGGTCAGACGTAGGGGGTGAGCGGGAAAAAGAGGGAAGGAGAGAGAGAGAGAGAGAGAGAGAGAGAGAGAGAGAGAGAGAAATAGAAATAATTTGAACATTCTAATATTAAATGCGATCCGAAGGCTCAAATTCAAAATCGAAAAAGACCTACTAGTCCAAATTAAACCTCGCATATAAAAAGGGACAAATGCCAAATTAATTAAATCAAATTATAACGAGAGAGGTCTACTAGTCCAAATTTACACTAGGTCAAAAACTCCCATTTTTCCACTATTCCTGACAATCTCAATGCTGGTTATCATAATATTGACACCGTCCAATTTATTTTGTCCTGAAACTCCCAAAAATCGATTGCCAAATTCGGGGTTTAAATAACGTTCAAATTTGATCGAGTACGATTCTAGCGAAATCTCTAATTTAAAATGATAACCGGGAGTGATCAGTTCCCGGGCGAGATTTTACTATAAACATACTGACAAATTATGCGTTTTATAAATCCCAAAAAAAATGGGCCGAAATTCGGGATGTCACATGCTCCATATAAATTTCCTTTTCTAATTCTCCATTTAGAAAAGTAGTCTTTACATTCATTTGATGTAATTCAAGATCCATACTTGCCACTATTGCCAGAATAATGCGAATTGAGATAAATCTCACTACAGGAAAAAAGGTTTCCTCATAATTAATTCCTTGTTGTTGATTATACCATTTCGCCGCGAGGCAAGCCTTATATCTTTCTATTGAGCCATCAGCTTTTTGCTTTATTTTGAGAACCCATTTGTTCCCAATAGCTTTGTGTCCTTTTGGAAGATCAACCAGTTCCCAAACATGGTTTGACTTCATTGACTCCATTTTTTCTTCCATTGCATCTATCCATTTTTCCTTATTATGGCAACTTAGAGCCTCATTTATATTCCTTGGCTCACCTTCATCTTGTGGAGCGACCATGAAAGTTTCCTCTTCAATGTCAAAATGTCGTCGGAAAACACTTTTGCAACTTGTTCGCCATACAAGAGATTGTACATGTGGTATATCATTCCCTATTACGCTCCCACTTGAATTAAATAATGACGATATCGTCTCATCAAACGATTGCAATTGAGATTGAGTTGAATTTAATTCCTCACTTCTCATATTGCTCCTACTTGGGAGAACTTCATCAATTTCATTATCAGGATCCAAGGTTTCAAATAGTGAGTAGTCCTCACTTATTTCGCCCTTCTTAGGAAACTCATTCTCTAAGAATGTGACATCTTGTGATTCAAATTCAGTGATGCTCTCACTTTCTTGCTCACCTATAAACACATACCCTTTTGAGTGCTCTGAGTATCTTATGAAAATACTTTTCTTGCCTCTAGGACCCAGTTTCTCATATTTATAAGAGGGCTCGTGAGTATAAGCAAGATAACCCCAATGTTTAAGCAAACTTAAATTAGATTTTCTACCTGTCCATAACTCATACGGAGTAAAAGTAACTGATTTAGAAGGCACACGGTTAAGTACATAGGCAGTCATTAACAAAGCATCACCTCAAAAAGTGATAGGTAAGTTAGCTTGTGCCATCATAAACCTAACTATTTCCAATAAGGTTCTATTTCTTCTTTTAGCAACACCATTTTGTTGAGGAGTATATGGAATAGACAACTGTCTTTCTATTCCTTTTTCATCACATAAATTTATGAACTTATCAGATAAATATTTTCGATTTTGATCGGATCTAAACGTTTTTATTTTCTTATCTAATTGATTTTCTACCAAGTTTATAAATTTCTTGAAGCAACTTAATGCCTTAGATTTATGGGAAATCAAATAGACATATCCAAATCGAGTATAATCATCTATGAATGTGATAAAATACACAGCCTCATGCCTTACTCTTACATTCATTGGACCACATATATCAGAATGAATTAGTTGTAAGGGAAACTCAGCTCTTATACCATTTCTGAATGGTTTCCTTGTTATTTTCCTGGCCAGGCAATGCTCGCAAATAAGCTAGTCAACTTTTTCAATATTACCCAATAAACCCTCTTTGGCTAATCTTTGCATTTGTTGTTGGCCAATATGACCAAGTCTAGCATACCACACATTCACATCATTTTCATAGGAATTGGAAGATGCAAATAGGGAATAACAAACATTAACGTCACTACAATTAACATTTAATACAACAAAACCATTCAAAAAGTATTCACAACCATAGTAATTCGTATTCAAATACAAATCAACACCACTATTATGGCTTTACAAAAAAAATACTACTATTATGGAAGTTCAAATTAAAACCAAGTTTAACCAACACTAATACAGACACTAAATTCCGACGAATCTCCAGAGCATATAATACGTCATGTAGGAACAATGTGCGTCCATCACGCATCATCAACTGGCAGGTGCCAATCCCTTTAACTTCAGCTTTAGAGTTATTCCCTACATAGATCCATTTTGTTCCGATCAGAACCCATCGGAACTCCACGAAGGCATCTCTGTCCTTCGTTACATGGTCTGTTGCTTCAAAATCTACAGTTTACAAAGGATTAAACTCAGTTAAAAATATAGAACTTGACACATGGAGAAAGTTCTCAAAAATGTAAAGGGAGTTTACCTTCTTTAGCTCGCTACAATTGTGAGCAAAGTGGCCTTTCTTCTTACAGTCGTAGCATTTCACCCTCGACATCTTCTTAACAAAAGAACGTTTTCCTTTGTCTTGTTGATTAAATTTTGGTTGCTAACCTAAAGAACTTGCTCCCTTACCTTTCCACTTCATGAACCTTTCGACGCGCTTGCGCTTGGAGCCTGAAACCCCATGTGAGCTAGAACCAGCATAATAGATGTTGGTTTCTGGTTTCGCCGCCATGAGGCGATCCTCTTCTAGCTCAATATGGCGCATGGCATCCTCAAAGGTCTTGATGTTTTCATTATGGGTTAGGTGCACCTTCATGTGCTCCCAGCTTTGAGGCAAGGAATGGATCACTGCTTGCACTTGCTATTCATCAGTCAAAATGTGTTCAACATCCTTCAGCTTAATGATCATGTTTGACATTTTTCTCAGGTGTTGTTTCATGGACTGACTATGGGATTTCTTATACGAGTCAAACTTTATAGTGAGTTGTCTCAGCTTGGTCATCGATGCATAACCAAATCTTGCTGCTAATGCTTTCCACATTTCCTTGGCATTCTTAAAACGCCTGAACTCTCGCATGATATCATTCTCCGTGCTACTCAGTAACGTGATGTGAGCAATCGAGTTCTTCTTCTTCCATGTAGCAAATGCATCTCTATCTCTCTTATGCTGTGTAGTGTTCCCACCCTCAAGTTCTTCCATAAGTTGGTCAAGAGCTTCTAGTACTTTTTGTTCTTCTAGCATATATTGGATTTTCATGTTCCATATTTCATAATTTTCGCCGTTCAATTTCTCTCCTCTGTTCAATTCAGCCACTATGTTCTTAGTTGCTGAAGCCATGTATCTAAACATTTCAGACATATAGCACGAATTATTAATGCCACTCATTTATGTATCAATTTTACACAAACTGATTATATTAATGAGTAATTTCACATAGTTTTTAGATTCGAAAGTTAACTATGTTCCCAATCATTATCTAAAATCCTAATGTGAAATTATCGTTAATATAATCATTAAGGTAAAATTACATTATTTAAAGTTACTAAAACCTTTATAACTCTCACTCAACCACGTGATATTAATAAGACAGATATTATAATATAATAGCACTATAAACTATTCATAACAGAAAATATCCATCAACATCTATTCATTAAAAACTATTTACATGAGGAACAAATCCATCATAGGAAAGAAACATGAATACCAACACAAATAATAATATCCACCTAGGATATCTAAAACAAAACTAAAATAAAATAAAAAAAATCAACGGTTTATCAATTTTTTATACACAGAGAAAGATTTATTAAATTTCTTGGAAAATCCAATCTTCTTCTTTGGCAACCAAGAAAAGACCGTTGGGTATCCCTTAGGCTTTCTCCATGGCGCATACATTCTTTGCCAAGTTGTATTCATCCATAGGGTCGAAGTCTTTGTTGCCTCACTCCTATAATATTCTCTCACAAAATCCATTGAAAGTTTTTTGTAGGCTGGGACCACGTTGACCTTCCATAGGCGATGCAACATTTTTTCCATTCAAATGGAAGAGTGTTGATTAGAACATTCAACTTTTCAAAGTCCGGCATACAGTAACCATTCCAGATGATATTCTATATCATCTTATTGACTTTGACCACGTGATTATCCAAATCACCATATTTCCATCGATAAGTATCTAACTCAGCTCTCAACTTTGCAAGTTTTGCCTTTTGTTCAGGCATCCTAGCCATAATGGGGTTTGAAATCTTCGTATCATCTTTCCTGCAACAAATGTAGAAAAAATTAAATGATTACTTTTTAATTCATGATACTATATTGCAAGAAACACATTATGCCCCCCTTCAATTTTTTTTTCGATCGTCAATGGTCAACAGATGACCGGGTCGGGTTAATGGGTTAGCAGGGTCGGATCGTGAGTTAGAAATCGGGTCGGATCGGGTTAGGTCTGCCGGGTTGGGCCTTTCGGCCCAAAAAATAATCGACGTGGCTAACGTCAGCCACCCCCACACGTGCACACATGGCGTGTGCGTCGCACGTGTGTGTGGCAACCGCTGCGCACGTGCGATGCACGTGCCGGCAAAGCCGACGATTGAGGGTGGCGCATCCGGTCTCCCCTGGCGGCGTGCCTCCCGTTGTTTTGCTCGTCTCAATGAGCACTACGACCCTACACTTTCAAAAATAAATTTTGACGCACAGAAATCAAGAAATGACCTCGAATAGTACAACTGAGTGTTGATTTTTTGTATCCAAGCATTCGTTGGCGCCGTTTCACGAATTTCGGCCAACAATCCGTTTTACAAACACATTAAATGATCAGGAAACAAGAACACACAATCTAATACCAATGAAGGAAACAGATTCCTAGTCATAATGCAAAAATGCGGAAAACGTGCCCATTTTATATTTGAATCACCGATTGAACGAAGCATATTATGTAAATGAACATATCTCTTTGCCATAGATTAAATACACCTATTGCAGCCTCGAGAGAGAGAGAGAGAGTAATCCTTCGATTGTCGAACAATGTCACTTATTCTCTTTGTTTTCAAGTGAGAGTCAATGTTTCTGAAAGTGAACTACAAGCACTTGCAAAAACTCACGTAAGTTTTTCTTCTTTTCACTTTTGTTCCCACAAAATAACTGTCATTTGCAGTTATTTTCTTTCATGGGCTAGGTTAACCCATCATGGACGGCCCATTTATTCACAAAACCCATAAGTTAGAAAGGAAAAATAATTGCTAGTGAATCACTTTCCTATTTTCCTATTTTGGATTAGAATTCTTATCTCGAAGGACATACAAATTCACGTGAAGAGGAAAGTATCCAAGTTTGACTGGACATGGATGGAATTTTTAGAAAGCGTGCAGTGAACGTCTTCTTAGAAACATATGTCAAGGCTGCATAATGGTCTGTATTCCATGAACCAGAAAAAGAAGCTCTTTATAGAAAGCCACAAGCGGACGAAAGAAGGGCCACACGTTCAGAGTAGTGGATTTTCTCTTTTTTTCTGCCGAACCGTGAGTGGCTGATTTTGGTCGTATATAGTGATTTGTACTTTGAACTTTGCGTCTAATATACTGTGAATTTAGGCTTAATTTAGATGTGGAAAATATTTGAGCATTTGAGCAATTGCAACTCCAATTCTCCAATTATTAGTGAATTATTTGCTGCTGGCACATCCTGTGGAATATCTGCTGACACTTGGACCGAACCACCCAAAATTTCTATAGTTTTTAAGGGCGCGAATGATAAAATATCTATTCCCTAACCCTATTTTTGGCTAGAAATAGATTCTATTTCTATTCTCCAAACGAGTTTCTGAGCAAAAAGTAGAGTATGATAACGATACAAAATTTCTATTTTCGGAATAGAAATTTGTTTGATAGGTTTTTTTTTAAATTTTTGTTCCTGGTGGGCGACAAATAGGGTGGGCGGTTGGAGGTGGATGGTAAGCGGGCGGTGGCGGACGGCCGGCGAGGGGGCAAAGGTGGACGGTGGGCGGTTAGTGGCAGACGGCTAGCGAGCGGCGACGGCGACGGACGATTGATGAGTGGTGGATGGGTGGCAAGGGACGAGCGGTGATGGGCAAGCAGCGGTGGGGAATGGCCAATAGCAACAGGCAGCAAGGGACGGCCGGTGGGTGGTGGCAGGTGGATTGTGGTGGGTGGCAAGGGCGAGCAATAAAAGAGAATTGTTATTTCTGTTTTTGTTTCTGTTTCCAAATAGAAAAATGAAAAATTTTAACTTTTTATTTCTATTCCAAATCTATTTCTAAGCTAAAAATTTATCTCGGAAATAGAAAAATGAAATTATTTTACTAAACGGATTTCTATTCCAAATCTATTCTCGACAACAAATTATTATTGTTCGTTTATTTCTATGATTCTTCTGCGTTGATTTAATTGCAAGATCCTGTCACTCGTATTAGTATAAAGCATCCTGAAGATGTGATATCTAATCCTTTCCTAGGCACGTTGGAAAGCTTATCCCCAAAGACGTGGAAATTTTTTTGCCAACGTAGGAAACCCAAGTTGGCCTTATCCCGAAGTAGCCATCAAAGGCAATTGTTTCCACTTCCTCGTCCCACCATTTGATCCTCTGTTTCGCACAAAACATGGGGTATCTCCATTCTATATAAACAAGCTCGCGCAATTCACGACTTCTATGTGAAATGAACCGGTTCTCGAGTGCAGTTTTACTCACATATACATAGCGAGAGGGATCGGAGACACGATGAAAGACCAAGGATCGAAGTCGCATGATTCCATGATCAAGGGTCCGGGAGGTTATTGCTCTTCTTCTTCTGGTCCGGAGAGATCGAGGCGGCTCTTCTCAGGTGGAGCTGGCAACGGTTCGATGGCTCTCAAAGATCGCATTGGCAAGGGCAATGGGAGATGGTACCGGCAAGCTGAAGAGTCTCTCAGGACTGTCATGTACTTGAGCTGCTGGGTTCCTAACTGATAACTGGGCGCGCATCTTCGCCCCAACTGAGATTGAGTTGGACTGCCTCAGGCCCCTCGGTTACGACTGTTGAACGTGGCGAGTCGTTTGGCGAGGAGTTTGAGTCAATGCCGGCTTGAAAGATGTCGGCTTTTGGATCATGTCCTGGAGATTGCACCTCGGCTTTGAGGTCGCTTATTAATTCACAGGGAGAGTTGTAAATGAGTAGGATCGTAGGCAGGTTTTGCCATTTTGCAAGTGTTGTGTTGTGTTGAAATAAAGCTCAATGTTTACATGACGAAATCTAGGACGAATGGTTCGAGGTCTAGCTGGTTTCTCGCTACGTTTTGTGACGACGATGCCATATTTGTAGATCAAAAAAGGAAAAAAAATAACAATATCCATTTCTAGTTAAGCCTTCGCATAATTCTGTTGTTTGGCGCTAAAAAAATGAATTTTTACCGTACTGGTATATTTTAGTAAATGTTTAAATGTGAAAAAAAACTATTGGTAAAAAAAAACACCGGTGACTTTTTTTTTCCGAGTAACTTACCAATATGTTTATTTAAACATTTTCCTGAAATTATCGACCTTTTTCTTATAGTTTGCAAATTTTTAGTTTTTGTAATAACTTTTGCATAGCATACTAATGTTTCAAGTCTACTAACTCTTACATGAAATTGCCAACCTATACTAGAGTAACTTATCAACCTTTGTTAGCTTAAGTTACCAACTAATTTTGGGTGCCAATTCTCATTTGAGCAATTCACCTTTCTTGAATTGTTTGTTAATTTACAAACTTTTATTTACCTTGGTTTGGCAACCTTTTACATGTATTAACTCTTTTTAGAGATTGTAATAACTTACAACTCAAATGAGACTTGGTCATTTGATCGGAAGAAAGTTGGTATGTCATTCAATAAAGGTTGGTAATTTCATATGATGGTTGCTAAAGGTAAAAAACTGGTTGGAAAGGTAAATAAAAATTTTAATTGAGGAGATAAAGTTTTTGTTTATCCGAGATAGGAGATGCTATTAATTAAAAAAAACAAATCAATATCGTTAACTAGGCCAAATGAGAGTTAATAACACAATGCTAGCTGAATAATTTAATTAGAGAAATGTTGGAAATTGCTTTAATTGAGGTTGGTAATTCCTAAAAGTAGTTGGTAAATTTAATGATTTGGTAAGTAAAAACATAAAAGCCAATAATTCAAATAAAATGGTTGGTAAATAAAAAAGAACAAAAGAAACATCGATAGACAACTAAAACAAGAGTTGGTAAACCAAAACTAAACATTGATAAACAACTTAAACCAGAGTACGCAAACAACAACTAACCGGTCACTTAATGGAGAAAAAACATAGTAGATAAACACGACCTCCATTGTGATAAATACTAGGATAATTATTGAAAAAGTTCGAGAAAAGTATCGAAAAAGTCCTAAACCTTTTGCATTTGTGTCAATTTAGTTATAAATATTTTTTTGATGCAAAATCGGTCCTAAACCTTTTGTCTTTATGCCAATTAGTCCTTCCGACTAATTTTAGGTGGATTTTGCTAACATGGATGCTAGCTGACCTATGTGACACCTATGATAATGATGTGGATAATTTTTAATAATGTTTTAATATTTTTCGATTTAATATATTTTTTTCTTGTTTTTCCTCCTGCCGATCGCCAAACCGGCGATCGGTTGAAGGCTAGGGGGCCTCTGGTGACCCCACCGACCATTGGTGAGGGCGCCTCGCTAGCAGTTGGGCGAGGGTCAAGCCTCGCCGACCAGCATGAGGCTTGCTCGAACCCTTGCCGGGGCTTGCTCTCGCGCAAACCAGATCTTGTGAGGGCAACCCTCACGCAGGCCACGGCAGCCTCACCAAATTTGGCGAGGGGAGCCTCACCGGGGCTTGCCCAAACGACGCCGAGCCTTGCTTGGCTCGGCCGAGCAATGGCAACCCTCTCCCAGGCAAGGGTCGCCAGCCATTGCTTGTCGCCAGTGGCCAGTCATCGGCAAAGGGAGAAAGGGAGGAAGAAAGAAAAAACAAAACAAAAGAAAGGAAAGAAATAAAAAAATAATTAAATATTAAATATTATTAAACATTGTCCACTTCAACGCCGGCAGTGCCACATAGACCGATCGGTGTCCACATTAGCAAAATCCAGCCAAAATTAGCTGGAATGACTGAATTGGCATTAATTCAAAAGATTTAGGACTAAATTGGCACCTAAAAAAGATTTTTGACTAAATTGGCACCAATACAATAGGTTTAGGACTTTTTTTTGACACTTTTCCCAAAAAATTCATAAACCTATTGCACTTATGCCAATTCAGTTATAAACCTTTTAATTGTACATATTTAGTTCTAAAGCTTTTCACATTTTGCCAATTGAGTTTATTCAGCTAATTTAGGCTGGAAATTACAGACGTGAACCCCAACGATCCTACATGCCAGCGATCTTACATGGTATGATCGGCGTTGGCATTAACGTGTTTTTTTACAATTTTTGAATTTTTTAATAATTTTTTAGGTTATTTCTTTTTTTGTCTTTACTCTTTTTCTTGTTCGGACTAAGGGCTAGCAACCCTTGCTAGCACTAGGCAAGGCCTACAATGCCCTCGCCGGCCACTAGGCAAGGGCTTGCGGGCCCTTGTTGTGGCAAGGGAGGGCTTGGGCAAGGGCCACGATGCCTTCGCTAGCCAAAGCGAGGGCACGTAGTACTTGGCCAAATCCGGCAAGGGCTGCGACACCTTTGCCATATTTGGCTAGGCGATGGTGTCGTGGCCTTCAATCTTAAAAAAGAAAAGGTCAAGAAATGAAAAGAAAATAGAAAAGAAAAAATCAAACAAATTATAAAAAATAAAAAAAGGCAACATGTTAGCGCTGGCCATGCCACGTAGGATGACCAATGTACGGCCGGTCTCCAATTTAGCAATTTTTGGCCGAAATTGATCGGATTGGCTCAATTGAAAAAACATAAGAGCATTTAGAATTGAATTGGTATAAGTGCAATAAATTTAGGACTTTATTTGGTAATTTTCCGGATAAATACTAGTGAAAGAGTAAGTTGATAATTCTACATCGTTCATTGTGAGTCGAATCCGTTTTTAAGTGCAAATCCAAACAAACGACGCGATGCTGACGACCCAATTGAAGATTCTTCACAACATCTATGATGGAATCTATTTTTGTTGCTTTTGCATAACACCATATGAAATTGACTCCATCGAAACTCATCTCTAAAATTCTATAGCTATTTTCAATCTTGTCAAACGTATTTTCTGCCGGAGTGAAGACTCCTTTGCTTTGCCCTAGCACAATCCGTCATCTATCTTACACAAACGTTGCCAATCTCTCTAAGTCTGCCTGTTCGTCTGTATCGAAGATCCGGCCTAGCTTGGTGTTTCCTTGATGTCCTTAGCCAAATCATTCGGCCACTCGAAGCTCACGCAATTTACAATTTTCCCTCTGTACTATATATAAGACATGTATTGATCAACGTTGAGCAAGCTCACAAGCAAAGACATAGAAGAAAAGACATTAGCTCATCTATGGCTAAGACAAGCAGCAACAACACAGTCATCTTCTTACTATTAATCGTGCCAATCTCCCTTCTCCTAACAATTGCTATGGCCAGAAGCGACAGAAGCAAATTTAGCAGTCGTATGTCATTGAACTATATCGTTCTATTGTTGTGTTGTATGAGGCAGATCCAACTGAATTGTGTTGTTCCTGCAGTTTCAAATGACATTTGCCTTTCTTTTTCCTCTTGAGATTCTAGGATCAGCGCCGTTTGAAGAGGCGGAACAGGCGCAGTGATGGGGTGCATGGGGTGAAGAGTGGGGAGACTTGCTTGAGTGTCACAGACGCAGCCCGCTTGACTAGGGGTCTTTTCAACAGCCCAACCCGTATCGCAATTGCAATGCACTCTTCATCGGTCAATGGCTTTGTATTAGGGGAATTCCCTAATGTAGAGCGATGAAATGATGTTTTGAATAATAAGCACCATGTAAAATGGTGACTAGAAATAAAAAAAAATTGAGGGAAAAGTGTCAGAAAAGTCCTAAAACTATTACATTGGTGCCAATTTAGTTCTAAACTTTTTTTTGTGCCAATTCAGTACTAAACCTTTTGTCTTTGTGCTAATTTAGTCTTTTCGGCTAATTTTGACTTGATTTTATTGACGTGGACGCCGACTGGCTTACACAGCACTGTTGGCGATGACGTCGACAATTTTTAATAATATTTTAATATTTTTGGAATTTTTTTATTTTTTTGTTTTCCTTTCTTCTTCCTCTAGCCGGTCATTGGTTAGGTGAACGGCTGGAGGCTAGGGTCGGCGAGCCCCGCTGGTCGCTAGCGAGTGCCAGCGACAGCGACAGTGAGCCTCACCCTTGCCAGTGGCTACGAGGTCGTGGCCTTCGACCTCGCAACCTGTGCCAGCGGCTGGGCGAGGCATGACCTCGCCAAATTCAGCAAGGTCATGCCTCGCCCAGCTACTAGCAAGGGCTTGAGCCTTTGCCAATGGCCATGAGGTCACAGACGAGCTTTGTTTGCGGTCGGTGAGCTCACTAGCTCTGTCCTCCAGTCAATCCTTGGACTGGCAACCGGCTAGAGGAAGAAGAAAGGAAAAGGACAAAAAAGAAAAGAAAAAAATTAAAAAAAATTTGAAAAAATATTAAAATGTTATTAAAAGTTGTCCACGTCATTGCCGACAGTGTCACGTAAGTTGGACAGCGTCCACATTAGCAAAATCTGATCAGAATTAGCCGGAAGGATTGAATTAGCACAAAAATAAAAGGTTTAAAATTGAATTGGTACCAAAAAAAGTTTATGACTAAATTTGTATCAATGTAAAATGTTTAGGACTTTTTCAACACTTTTCCCAAAAGTTTGATGAATTCGGTCTGAAACCTAAGACCGATTGTTGGCTTGCTGAGTTTTATACTGTGAACCTTCGTGTGATTATCGAGCGTCGCAATTTGCAGAGTTTTTTTTTTTTTTTGGTAAGGAGCAATTTGCAGAGTTTGTATTTGTGGAAGCTAAAGTTTACCTAAGAATCATGTCTTGTCCCTGACAATTAGCAACTTCTCCGTGAACCTATTTATAATTCCCACTTTTTTTGTAATATTTGGCCTAGTAGAAGCCAAATATCTTAAACTACCAACAATGCTTTTTAAATAAGCGGGATTTACTAGTTCACCATTTCTTTCTTTCTTAAGTTCCAATCACTCTACTTTGGAAGTCTAGATTGAATTGAGCAAGTCGATCTTCAATCGCTTCAAAATATCATTTGCATATTTTTTCTATGAGATAAATCTGCCATCATTTGTCTATTTCACTTTAAGGCCAAGAAAATAGGACATCAATCCTAAAATTGTCATCTCGAACTGGCTAGTCATAACCTCTTTGAATTTAGCAGATATCTTTTCACAGCTTCCTAAAAATATCAAGTCATTGACATAAAGGCATATAATTATTATATCACTTTTAGTATTTGACTTGATATAGGGTGTTTACTCATATGGGCACTTTTGAAAATCATGCTCCAACTGTATCGTGTCAATCTACGTGTATCACAATCAAGCTGCCTATTTTAGCCCATATAATAATTTCTTCGATTTGTAAACTTGATTTTCATGCCTTTTCTTCTCATGACCTTGCGGTTACTCCGCATAGACTTCCTCTTCAAGGAAACTATTAAGAAATGTTGATTTTACATCCAATTGATAAATCATCCAATGATTATGGCTTTTGCTTGTGGCCCTCTATAACCAGTCTAGCTTTGAATCGATCCACTTGACCGTCGGGTTTGTACTTTTTCTTGTACACCCACTTGACACCAATGAGCTTCTTACCGGGTGGTAACAAAGTTATAACCTATGTGTCATTCTTTTCAATGGAGTAGATTTCTTCATTTGTTGCTTGTATCCGCTTCTCATCTATAGCTGTATCATCATAGGATAGAGAGCCACATTATGCAAATAAATATAAATTTACCACAGTTTCACTAGTGATTCCATCACGGTCACCATCATTATCTATAGTATCCATAAAATCCTTGAATTTTGCTAGCATCTCTCGCAATCACTATGAACAATGTATTGGTAGTTTTGAAACAGCTCTTGGTGAACAAGATGAACTACCAGGCGTAGATGATGGATATTCAGTCGAAGATTTTTCTGTCTCCCCCACAAATGGTTCATCTTTGATGGTGATGCTTTTCTGTTAATCTTTTCATTCCACTCCCATGTTTCATCTTCAAAAAACTAGACATCCTTGCTAATGATTACCTTCTCAATGGCTGGATTACACAGCTTATAACCCTTAGTCATGTGATTGTAGCCGATAAAGATGCACTTTTTGCTTTTGTCATCCAATGTTTTCATTCGTCAGTCTAGTATATAGGACATGCCACACACCCAAATACTTGTAGGAATGAAACATCTAGCTTGTTGCTGCTTGAAGCCTCTTCTTGTGTTCTTCCAAGAATACTCCTTGTTGAAACACGAATGCTGTATAAGCAATGGCTTCCACCCAAAACTTATTGGATAAATTTTCAACTTTTAGCATACTTCTTGCCATTTTAAAAATTGTTCTATTCTTTCTTTCTGTTATACCATTTTGTTGATGAGTATAATTGGCAGTCAATTGATGTTTAGTCCATGAATTTTCAATATATGTTAAGTTCATTTGAGGTGAAGTCTCCCCCTTTATCTGATTTCAATGACTTTGAATTAAAGCCATCATGTTTTTCAACATAGATTTTGATTTCTTTAAACGTGACAAAAGTTTCACAAAAACTAACATGTACCTTTTTTTGGGGTAAAAGGACACTATAAGTGCTATAACTTGTGTACGGAGATCATTTTGGTGCCATAACTTATTTTTGGATCACTTTGGTGCTAAGTCGGAGGAAAAACGATTACTTAAGTGTTATAAGTTTTTTTTGGATCACTTTAGTATTAAAATTTTTTAAAAACGATTACTTAAGTGCTAAAATTTTTTAAAAACGATCATTTAAGTGCTAAAATTTTTGAAAAACGATCACTTAAGTGCCAATCTCCGGCGAGCCACGTCAGTTTCAGAAATTAATAAAAAAAAATGCCATGTCGGATTTCCAGTGAAAAATTGTGTACGGCACCGGAGTTGGCACTTAAGTGATCGTTTTTCAAAAATTTTAGCACTAAAGTGATCCAAAAAAAAAACTTATAGCATCAAAGTGAGCGCCGTACACAAGTTATAGCACTTGTAGTGTTCTTTTGCCCTTTTTTTGTCGAATGATTCCACCTCAACAGTGTCACAAATGTTTAAATGTACCCACTCCAAAAGTTGTTTTGTTCTTCTAGCTTTTCCAGTTGGAAAGGATTCTCGATGTTGTTTACTAACAAGATATCCTTTGCATGGGCGATCTAGACTCTCAATCAAAGCCATGTCAATCACCATCCTTTCTTGGACTAGTAAGTTTAGTCCAGGAAAATTTAGATGATCGAATTGAAAACGCCAAAATCAATTGCTATCTTTTGTCATGCTTAAAAACTCAAAAGATTCTTTGTGTGAAGAGTCAATCGGAACATCTAGTTTTTCGTCATTTGCAATGTTGTAATCAACTTATTATTTAGGACTTGAATGGGAAAAGAACACTACATGCGTTATACCATTCATATGGCGCTCATTTTAGCATCATAACTTTCAATCAATCACATAAATACCATAGCTTTTTAAGAAAAGCTCACTTGAGTGATGCTGGCAACTTCCCTTGTTAGAAAATCCAAAGTGGCTTTAATTTAATGTAAAATTATCCAATGTGACTTGCTGGAGATATAGTATCATCAAAAGCGCATAGAAGCGAAGTCATTTAACCCTTTCCTTGCCCCAAATTGATGAATTTGGGCTAAATTAGGTCCAATCGAGGTGAGTCTTAATCCTGCTGGTGCAACCGAAGGACGCCCTTGGAGTGAAGGTGCTGCAGGTGGTCCTTAGCAACCGTCATCGTCTCAGGAGGCCGGGATATGGCGGTCGTTGGGAAATCGACGGCCAGCATCAATCGAGAAATTCCATGTTGACTTCCCTCCAAGGCACGACGGTCGTCGACATTGGGGATGGGAAGGTCTCCTCCCCCACCGCTTTCAATGCGCATAGTAGCTTTGCCATTAAAAATTATAAATCTACTTTCCTCCCATTTTTGGGTATAATTCCTGCCGTTTGTTTCCTCTCTTCGTGTTCTTCAATGGAGGATTTGCAGATGAGAGAGAGAGAGAGAGAGAGTTGCAAACGGAAAGTCAGGTGCTTTCTTGGACCCTTAGGCTTAGGGTGCGTTTGGTAACCATTATATTTTCGGAAACAATTTCTATTCAGAAATAATTCTTTTTTATTTCGTGCTCGAAAATAATTTCTAAGCATTTGAAGGTGTTTGGTAATTGCTCCAAATGTCTATTTTTGAAATAGAAATAGAACATAAATGCATTTGATAACTATACAAAATTTCTTTTTAATAATAATATTTCTTCTTCTCCTTTTTTGGCCATGGCCAGGTTGCTAGCGCCGACGATCGCCTTCGGCGAGGTCTGGACCCTTGCTACCTAGGCGAGGGCCGCCCTCGCCAGATTTGGTGAGGATGAGCCCTTACTGCTTGGGTGAGGGCCGCCCTTGCCAGATTCGGCGAGGGTGGCTCGCGGCTTCAGCAAGTGCCACCTTTGCCGGATTTGGCAAGGGCTAGACCCACGCCGCCGCCCTCGCTAGATCCGATGAGTGTGGCTAGCGGCCTAGGCTAGAGTCGCCCTCGCCTAGGCGGCGAGGGTCTAGCCCTTGCCGGTCACAGGCCAGGAAGAAAAAGAAAAAGAAAAAAAAAATTTCTTTTTCATTTCTAGTTCTTGTTCCCATAATTAAGAAGTAATTTTTTTTCTTCTTGATTCTGTTCCAAAACTGATTCTAGGAACAAATTTTTGCAAATTTGTGCCTAGGAACAAAAAATTTACCAAATGAATTTCTATTCCAAAATTGATTCTGGAAATAAAAAATAAAAATAGTTATTGTTTGGTCGGTTGCCAAATGCGCCCTTACCAGATTCTTCAGGCCGGAATTGTTGCTCCTTTCTTTCCGTTTTTACTTTTTGATGACACGTATGTTCTAACTACATCCTGTGAGTTACAGATTCAAGCCCAATTCCCCGCTATTGCTGGGTGTCTATTGTTGAGTTATCCTCTTTTGAGAACCATGCACCCTTCAAGTACTTCCTCAAAATTTTCTATTATCCCCCTACTCAAGTGCTCAATTTTCGCCCCATTCTCTCGCCTGATTGTTCTGATCCCTTTTTTGAGTTCGACAGCTATCTTGGTTTTGCTCAGCCAATACTTCAGTGGCAAACGATTCAGAATGCCCAGCCCTGTCGTTGCCATGTTGCGGCGATTGATTGTTGCCATCAGTATTGTCGGGCTCTGGTTGATTCCTAATCCTTACCATTGCACTTCGTCAAATTGAACCACAAAGGTGCCACCAGAAGTCTCAAAAAGAAATTTCACTCGAGGGAATCGACCCAAATAGTGAAATACCTCTCACTAAATGTTGATCTTTGCGTTTCACTAAACGGGTTCAATGGCGATACAGATAGGAATTGAATTATATATCAAGGATTAAGAACAAGAAACTAAATGCTGGAAATTCACAAATTTTGGTAACTTCATAAAAATTACAGATTTTTTTCTCTTATTGGTAAATTTCAGTAAGTGTTTAAATGTAAAAAAAAGTGTAGGTAAAGAAAAGACGAATGACTTCTTTTTTCAAGTAAATCACCAGCACTTCATTTACCAACATTTTTATAAAATTACCAACTTTTTCTTACAGTTTGCAAATTTCCTATTTTTGTAATAACTTACTGAATTTTATTTGTATAATTTACATATGTTTCAGATTTATTAACTCTCATATGAGATTGTCAACCTACATAAGAGTGACTTACCAACTTATGTTAAATTAAATTATCAACTAATTTTTTAGGACCGACTCTCGTTTAAGTTACTTATCTACTTTTAATTTTTTTGAAGTTAGTAATTTTTTATTGAGTTGCCAACTTTTGTTTATTTTGATTGGCATATCATTCAATAAAGATTAGTAATTTCATATAATAGTTGATAAATGTAAGGTATTGGTTGAAAAGGCAAATAAAAGTTTTCTAAATGATAAGATGAGGTCTTTATTTGTCAAAGACAAGAGAAGCTAGTACTTTGTTTTGATCAAATAAATATCGGTAGCTAACTTAAATAAGAGTTGGTGACGCAAAACTAGCGGGTAATATACTTTGGAGAAATGTTAGTAATTATTCTATGTAAGGTTGATAATATCTGGAAGTAGTTCATAAATTTAGCAGTTTAGTAGGTAAGAAATATAAAGGCAGAAGGACACTATTGGTGCCATAACTTGTGTACGGCGATCACTTTGGTGCCATAACTTTTTTTTGGATCACTTTGGTGCTAATTTTTTTGAAAAACAATCACTTTAGTGTCAATGCTGATGTGGCTCGCCGGAAATCCTATGTGGCGCTGACATGGCTCGCCGGAGAGGTCCATGGCTCGCCGGAGAGGTCCAATCAGCATTAAAAAAAATAAAAAATAAAATAAAATACCACAAAATTAATTTTTTTTTGTTTTTTTATTTTTTTCTTCTCCGGCGAGGGCGGCCCTCGCCGGCGTCGGGCGAGGGCGGCCCTCGCCGGCGTCGGGCGAGGGCCGCCCTCGCCGGATCTGGCGAGGGCGACCCTCGCCGGCGTCGGGCGAGGGAAGCCCTCGCCTGGGCTGGCGAGGGTCGGCCCTCGCCCGGACTCAGGCGAGGGCGAACCTCGCCCGACGCCGGCGAGGGCCGCCCTTGCCGGCCCAGGCAAGGGCTTCCCTCGCCCGACGCCGGTGAGGGCAGTCTCGCCGGATGCCGGCGAGGGTTGCCCTCGCTGGAGAAGAAAGAAAAAAAAAAGAAAAAAAAATTAAAAAATTTGAAAAAAAAGCCATATCATACTATTTTTTTTAAAATATAAGTGCTACGTCAGCGTTTTGGCCGGAATTTTGGCCGGAGTTACTAAAGTGATCTATTTTTTCCTATTTTAGCACCAAAGTGATCCGAAAAAAAGTTATGGCACCAAAATGATCGCCGTACACAAGTTATGGCACCATTAGTGTCCTTCTGCCGAAATATAAAAGTTGATAACTCAGATAAAAATTTGGTGAATGACGATGAACAATTCAAACGAGAGTTGGTAAACCCTACTCGCCGACTTGATGGGGGAAAAGTCGGCCATAGATAAACATGACTTCCATTGCAATCGATACATGCAAGATAGTGAGTCTATAATTCTACTTATTTCACTATGAGTTGAACTAATTTGGTGCATATCCGAACAAGCGACTCGATGCTAATGACCCATTGAGGATTTTGCGCAAGATCTACAGTAAGGTATGCTACATTTTTCATTGCATCTTTGTTTTTGGAATCTATTTTTTTTGTTGCTTTTGCAAAACACATATGAAATGACATCATTGAAACTCTATCTCCAAAAGTTCCATACTTATTTTCAATTTTGTCAACGTATTTTCCGCCGGAATGAAGATTCCTATTTCTTTGCCCTGAGCAAAATCCTCGTATATCTTACACAAACTTTGCCGACCTCTCTATGTCGCATGTTCGTCTGTATTGAAGAGCCGGCCCAGCTTGGTGTTTCCTTGATGTCCTCAGCTAAATCATTCGGCCACTCGAAGGTCATGCACTTTTTGTTTTTCCCTCCATATATAGAGGGCATGCATCAAATCAACATAGAGCAAGCTCGCAAGTGAGATTATACACTTCTTGGCAAAGACATAGAAGAACACTAAGTAGCTCATCTATGGCTAAGACCAGCAGCAACAATGCATTCATCTTGCTATTGATTGTGGCGATCTCCCTTCTCCTGACAGTCGCTATGGCCAAAAGAGGCAGAAGCGGTCTCGGTTCTCGTAAGTCTCGTTCTGCAACTAAATAAGAAAGAATATTATTGAACGGACTGGCTCAAATTTTATGTTATATGGGGCTGATTCAACCACAGTAGAAGAAATTTTGCAATCACTTGTTAGCAACTATTACACATTGCGTTGTTCGTGCGATTTTGAATAAGATTTCCTCTTTTCTTTTCGTTTATGAATTTCTAGGACCAGTGCCATTCGAAAAGGCGAAAGGGGTCGGCCCGCAATGCGAAAAGGTGCACGGGGTGAAGAGTGGGGACATTTGCTTCGACATTGCAAAGGCGTTCGACTTGACTACAGCGTCCTTCGATGCACTCAACCCGAATCTCAATTGTACCACGCTCTTCATCGGTCAATGGCTCTGTATCAAGGGAACACACTAGAGTTACCTCGGATGGCGATCAAATTATATTACAAATAATAAGCACCAAGTACTATGGTGACTAAATAAAAGTTCGATGTATTGAGTCTAAAATCAGACCGACCGTCATCGTACTGAGTTTCATACACTACAGACCTTCATGTGATAATCAAGTATCACGGTGTGCAGGGTTTCCGTTTGTGTAAGCTAAAGTTTACCTAAAAATCATGTCTTGTCTCCGACAAGTAGCAACTTTTCTTTAACTCGGAATAAAATCTTCTGGTCCGTATTTCTGTTCATTTTTCCCATGTCGTCTTTATTTAAATTGCATGTATATATCTTACCCCAAAAAGAAAATTGAACGTATATATGGAGCAATGTCATGCTAACAAGCAAATTAACTAGTACCATTCAATCTGAGGTTAAACTTTTAATATGGAGCCAATCGATGCAATCCCAAAATGACAATGTCGTTATGAATATTCCATTACTTATCAAAATTAAGTCGAAGCAGCTTTTTCTAAAAATTTAATCAAGTCTTTTCGGGCAATAGTACTAAGAATGCCTACATGTCTCTAGAAGATTGCCTATGAAATATGTTGGGAACGCACAACTAATATCTGCACTCGGAAAATCGCCAATAGAGAGCCTAAATCCGTGCTTGGCAATGCATTTCGTTTGACCCACCCTTACTTAAAAAGTCAAGTCAATGAGTTTTGGGCTAATAATGATATATTAACAGCTTCACACTACATTAATTCTCTAATGTGAAACTTTTTTAGCATAACCCACGTTTGTTTTTAACAATTCTTCCCTCATGCGTGAGCTTAGTATTTGGTCTATTTCCCTTTAATCTAGATATCCTTTTGCATGTCAATCTCTTCTTTGTTGCCTTGTGAGCACCGCAACAACAACAACATCCACCTTCATCCATGGCCTATTTCTTCATATTGAACCATGAAAGCCGCCATCGAGACTATGTTGGCAATGAGATTTTTCCTTGAGATATTAACCAAATACTGATAAATACTGAAAGTGAATTACCAATCAACTATCGGTTCTGATACCATTTGTTTGAAGTGACCAAAAGAAATCAAATGCCTTCACATGGGGGGATTGTTGAGAGAGGGTCCAAGTTTGAGCCCATTAACACTTCTAGTTGAGCCAACCTTCACTTTAAAGCTTAATCCAATGATCCATAAATGATTTTTCTTCACCTTAGAAATGAACATTTTTGAGATTTAGATTTCATTGTGTCTCCTATCCTCGGTTTGTGATTTAGAAAATGCCATTCTTTTCTACCAAAAAAAACTAGTTATGTCGTTATTTATTCGCGTTAAAGACCATCATCTGATTCCCAATGGGCAAGGTTTTTTCTTTTTTTCCCTAAAAAAAGCTTCAAAATTGGTGTAAAATTGGTTCAATTTGGGAACCGGTTCAAAAAGCCAACGGTTCCGGCCTTTGTACCGGCAACTAAATTGGTCCTTGGTTCTTCTAGGTTTGTGAAACCAGAAACCGAACCAATCCTCCGTAGAATCAGCTTTAAATTGATCAATTCACACCGGTAGGTCCAATTCTACGGAGAACCGAACCCGGTGCTCATCCTTAACTCCGATGAGGTCAACCTCCCGATTCTCTGGTCGAGCTTTTCTCACGCATGACCCATCTCGTCTCTCCCACGTTTCCTAACCCGAGCAATTTAAAAAAATAATAATAAAATGAAATACTCGCCCCACACATTGAGAGCGATATATAACCATGATGTTGACGCTTGCTTCTTTGCATTACTAATAAATTTATCTATCTTCCTTCGCAGCACGTCAGCTCTCCTCTCCTTAACTTGCGGAACGTAAGTAATAATTCTAACTTTATTATCATGAGCGTCCTCAATGTTATCTTATCCTGTCCTAGGCACGTTGCGAAGCTTATCCCGAAAGACATGGAGATCTTTCGGGCAACGTGGGACACCCAGTTTGTCCTTATCCCGAAGTAGCTTTCGCTGCCAGTTGTTTCCCATCATTTGATCCGCTGTTTTGCAGCAAAACCTGGGGTGTCGCCGCTTTATATGAACAAGCTCGCGCGCTTCACAAGTTCCATGTGAAGTCAACTGGTTCTGGAGTGGAGTTTTTACCGGCGTATACGGAGGGAGAGGGATCGGAGACGCGATGAAAGAACGAGGACCAAAGTCGTGCGATTCTGCGATCAAGGGTCCGGGAGATTGTTACTCTTATTCTTCTGGTTCAGCGAGATTGAGGCGGCTCTTCTCGGGTGGAGCTGGTGACGGTTCGATGGCTCTCAAAGATGGCGTTGGCAAGGGCAACGAGAGATGGTGCAGGCAAGCCGAGGAGTCTCTCAGGACCGTCATGTACTTGAGCTGCTGGGGTCCTAACTGATAACCTTGCGCACGTCTTCGCGCTAACTGAGATTGTGTTGGACCACCTCAGGCCCCTTGGTTACGACCATTGAGCGCAGCGAGTAGTTTGGCTAGGAGTTGAGTCGATGGCACCCTGAAAGACGTCGGTTCTTTGATCATGTTATAGAGATCGAACCTTGGCGATTCACCAGGAGAATGGTAAAAGTGTGGGATCATCATCGACAGGTTTTGCCAATTTTGCAAGTATTGTCAACATACATGGTGAATCTTTGTGAACGGATCATGTATAAAAGTATATATGCTGTGAAGGTTTTTTTTTTTTTTTGGTAACCCAGGAACCCCCCGCACGGCCGACAGCCGGAGGAGTAAACCTGGGGTGACGCTAGCGCAGGACCCACCACCACGGCGCCACACTTAAGACTTCCTAACGACTACGCTGGGGTTTGAACTCTGGTCCCTTCGTGGGGGGACCAGAGCGCAAGCCAATGCAGCCGCTGCGGGCGGTGGTATGCTGTGAAGGTTTTGTGTTGTGATAAAGCTAAAAAAATTTTGTTCCATACTATATGACAAAAATTTAGGATGAAGAGTTCAAGCGCTAATTGGTTTGTCGCTACATTTTTTACGACGAAGCCATATCCATCTATGGAAAAGGGAAACTAGCAATATAAATTTCTGGTCTCATGCCAAAAAATAGCGTTCTTTTACGGAGATAAAGAGAAGTTGGTAATTTGAAAAATCAAATAATTATTGGTAATTGACTCGAATATGCAATACCAGCCGGTAACTAAATCGGAGAAAGTTGGTAAATACTCTAATTAAGGTTGGTAATTTTCAAAATAGCTTGTAAATCGAAGTTTAACAATTTTGTAAGCAAGGAAAATGAAAGTTAACAACTCAAATAAAAAAAGTCGGTGAATTAAAATTAAAAAGAAGATCGATGAACGGCTCAAACAGGAGTTGATAAACCAAAGCTAGCCGATAACTTTTTTTTTTTTGGTCGGACCTAGCCAATAACTTAGCAGTAGAAAAATCGGGCATAGATAGATATAATCTCCACAGTGACAAAAAATATACTTATGAATTAGTAAGTTTATAATCCCACGTTGTTCATAATCAAGACATTTCATAATGCAGTGTTCTTTCACAATCCGTCATAAACATTTTACAAAAGTTGGTAATTTCTCTAAGTGGCATGTTCGTCTGTATCGAAGAGCCGGCCTAGCTTGATGTTTCCTTCATGTTCTTCCCCAATCATTCGGCCACATGAAGCTCGTGCTCTTAACGTTCTTCCCTATATAAAAAGGACAGGTATTAATTAGCATAGAGCAAGCTCACACGGGGAGATTTATATAGTTCTTTGCAAACTCGTCTATGGCTACGACCAGCAGCAACAATGCATTCCTCCTCTTACTATTCATCGTTGCGATTTCACTTCTCCTAACAGTTGCAATGGTCAGAAGGGACGAAAGAGGACTTGGTTCTCGGATCAGTGCTATTCCAAAAGGCGAAACAGGTGGGGCCGCACTGCAAAGCCATTCAACTGAACTGAACGATGCTTCAATGCACTCAACCCGAATCTTGAATGTACCTCGCTCTTCACTAGTCAATGGCTTCATGTCAAGGGAGCTGCCTAAGAGTTACCTTAGTGGGCGATCCAATAATATTCCACAGCAAAAATTACTATGGTGACAATATAAAAGTTAGATAAATCGGGTCTAAAATCTAAGACCGGTTGTCGGCGTGCTAAGTTTTATATAGTGTGAACCTTCATTTGATTATCAAGTATCAATTAAGACGATTTGAGCATTTCAATGAAAATTTTGAAAATATTAGATGAGTGTGTATATGTTGCGCCCATATGCCCGACAATGTTAGATGGGTGCATGAGATTCTAAATGAACTATTTCCTGAATTTATAGAATTCACCAACGATGTAATGGTGTGAAAAATTAATCGGTAATCACTTCATCCGACTTCTACTTACTACTTACTAAGTAGTACTTAGGCAGAAAAAGTCCTATGTTTCTTGTTTCTATTAGGAATGAACCCCGTTGCCAATTTATTAACGAGTGCCCTCAATACACTTGTTGAACATACTTCCTATAAATATTTTGAATTTAAAAACACTGATTTCACACTTCACAAGAATAGTGAACCCATTGATGGTATAGTCTATTCTTAATACGTCACTCAACAAATGCTCCTATTTTGCCGGTTTTGCAATTCTAACCATATAATGAATAGAGGGTAAACTTTAAAATCTAAACCTAGAGGTTAATAACTTTCACAAAAGTAAATCAATCAAGTCATATTTTGACCTTTTACAGAAAAACTGTATGGTGGTTGAGACTTGAACTCTCGATCGAGTGATAGAAGATTGGATCGATGGCAGGGTTTCTGCACCTCCTGAGGCGAAGAAAAGGCTCTACGGGGTCCGGCATCCGGTGCATCAGAACTTGGCCGCCCAGCCTGCACAGAGCAACGCAAACCGCAGCTCGAAATCGATGCTTTCAGTTCATTCTTAGCATATCTTACATGGGAAGCGAATATTCTTGCAACCTTACAAAGTGCACGCATGGTTTAGGCATGATCGGCCGTTTCTTGACATCAAAACAGCAACTCATCGCTTAGTTATTGACTAAAAGCCGGCGTGGCCAATGATTGGAGATAATGGGTTTTGTCATCATCCACTCAACCAGTTTCTCAAGCTCTTCACTATATATATAGATGGGCTATAGTCCCTTTTAAAAGCATAGTCTTCTTGTTCTTTTAAATTTACTTACATTTACTCAAGAAATGGCCAATATTGGAAAGAGTGCAATTATCTTCCTCTTC
This sequence comes from Syzygium aqueum, assembly GCA_031216185.1. Taxonomy (NCBI): domain Eukaryota; kingdom Viridiplantae; phylum Streptophyta; class Magnoliopsida; order Myrtales; family Myrtaceae; genus Syzygium; species Syzygium aqueum. Next base: position 35,747,861 of record CM062235.1, on the reverse strand, counting down.
CAAATGTTGCTGGTGCTGTCACTCCTGCTTGCTGTTTCCATGGCTGAGAACAAGCTGATCAAAGGCTGTAAGTCTTGCTTTTCTTCACACTTCATTATAAGATTAGAGACTCTTCTTAGACACAAATTCCTTGAAAGTGTCATACTAATAACAGACCAAAGTAGAAGTCGAGCGAGGAGACGACACCAGTAGTCGCAGCTCTCGACATATCGATGTTCGACATCGTCAATGAAGCTCATTTTGGTTCAATTCGGTCTTTATTTTTCGTTTGGCCAGATTGGTTCAATTAGGTTACTGAAATCTTTTTAAATTGGACAACCAAGCACTATACTAAACCATGCTACAAGATAAACATTGATGTCATCCTTTGACTCTCGAAATGGCCTCCTCGTGTGCACAAACAAGAAGCAAGGGCGAGAGAGAAAAAAAAAACGATTGTGATCTTTTTCTATCTCGAAATTTCGTCAAAGAGCAAAACGGTATTCTCCAAGTCTAGGGTTTCTTTAGATATGGAGAATCAAGATGCTTTGATGTTATCGACCATTCAAGTTAATCTGAGAAAGAGAGGAAGGAATAGCAGCTCCTGATTAACACATCTTTCACCAATCTTAAAAGTAACCATCCCTTCTTTTTGACATGAAACTGAACAGTCGGGATCTTCGCAACAAATTCTGTCCTGGAATGTGATTCGGCTTACGGTGTGAGAGCTGGAGATACATGTTTCTCCTTGGGGGAGACATTCAACTTGACGAGCGACATCTTCAACTCGATCAACCCCAATCTCAACTGCGATGCTCTATTTGTGGGTCAATGGCTTTGTGTTCACGGGACACCAAGCTAAACTCTAGCTCATGGTGTTCCAGAAAAGTTTTTCCAAGAAGGGGCTTCAGTCAACCTCAGTCTAAATAAGGAGCAGTTGGAATGCCTCCTCCATTTTAGAAATCTTTTTTATTGATACTTTTGATTCATGTGTGTCAAATGTCAACTTAGCTTCTTCCTTCAGGTGTAATCGTCTACTACCTTGTGTCTAGGCTCTAACGAGCTTCAAACTTTACTCATCGTTGCTCTATAAACCTCCATTTGAGTAGTTGGATAACAAGTCGCTCTAGTGATAGAGTGCGTACCGTATGGAAAAGGGTATGCCACGTGGCAATCAGATTTGTGAGCTCAATGAGTCAAATTGACAAGCATAAGTTGGGAAAAATCTATGTTTTGAACATAAAAGAAATCATAAGAAATCACTATAAACCATTATGTTGATTAATAGGTACACAAAAAGCTGTCAACTTTAGTCGAATGATATGATCCAAAAACCTCGCAAGAAATCAGAATCGAGAATGTATGTTTTTCTTCCCTACCCCTTACTCGGGTGGTCTTCAGATTCTTATATGATCATGAATTTAAGGTATTATCATGTCTAAGGTTATTGCACGAAGTTTATCATTATTTTAACTTTACTACAAAAGCACCAACGCGTTCGATTCTAGCTTTATCACCGTTGCCCCTGTAGAAGGAACTTGATTCATCTTGATTTTCAGCAGCACGTGGTGTTAGACGTTGACAGTAGCCCCGCAATCGATTACATGACCGTCAAATTTCACTTGGAAACTCCCTAGAATGAATTTTGCAAATGGATAATCTAACTTGTCCTTAGAGAGCCGCTCATACATCCCAACATGAAAATTTTCATTTTGTCCATTTTGTATGAGCAATCGCATCAGCTTCTTGCTCGCCTGACAGATTGGGACACACAAAACATAGGGTATATATTAAAATTGGGAGAAAATGACACAAATGATCTCCAAACTTTGACCCAATATGTAATGTGGCCCCCAAACTTTCAATTTGTTCAATATGGTCTCTGAACCTTATCCCAATGTGCATTGTGATCCGTAAACTTTTAACTATTTAATGTGGTCCCTAAACTTTTGTTACATGTTCAAACTAATCTCTGGATTATAAAAAAATATTTAATATTGTCCTCTCAGTAATTAAAGTGTAGTGACAATATTGAATATTTTCATATAGTCTAGTAAATAATTTGAACATTCACCAAAAGTTCAAGAATCACATTGAACAAATTAAAAGTTTCGAAACTACATTGCACATTAAGCTAAGGTTCAAGGACCACATCAAACGAATTGAAAGTTCATGGATCACATTGCACATTAAGCCAAAATTAAAAGACCATTTCTATCATTATCCTTGAGATTGGAGACTTATATTTATTAAACAATTACTGCATGGCAAGCATCACCATTATTTGTTAGACAATCTCATATTGAAGGGCTACGAGACTAATCTAAGTTACCGATGTAAATACCTTTTTATAGATAGTGTGTCCGTCTGCGAGCGAACCGATACTAAATACATTACGAACATGTCTATCCGTTAGGACATCAATGCCACATATATACACCTATACATGTTTAACACGCCATAGTATTTTATATTACCTGTGTGACTAACCGAGAGGGTGTTATCATGTTTGACACTTTCAAAAGTATATGCAAAGAGTAAAGTATGCATATATAAGATTGAGTACAAATATACGTGTATCTTATAAGATTGATGAAAATTTCTAATGTACTTTTCTCCTTGCGGTTACAAACAAGTTGGAGTGCTTTGAGTCTTAAAGATGATGGGAGAATCTCAATTAAGACAATTTGGATATTCCAATGACAATTTCGAAAATAATTGATGAGTGTGTACATGTAGCACCTGTATGTCTTACAGTGTTAGATAGTTGAGTGAGATTCTAAATGGACGATTTATTGAATTTATGAAGTTCATCAACGGTTTAATGGTGTAACAAATTAATCTTTAATCAGTTCATCCTACCTGTACTTGCTACTTAAGGAGGAAAAATCTCTTTTTCTTGCTTCTACTAGGAATTGACCCCGTCACCAATTTGTTAACGAGGGCCCTTAATGCACTTGTTAAACAAACTTCACAAAAAACATTCTGATTTTCAAAACATTGATCACACGCACTTGACAAGATTAGTGAATGCATCGATAGTTGTAGTCCATTATTAATTAGTCATTCAACAAATGCTCCACGGCTAATCATCTTTAATTATCCTGTTTTGCCGGTTTTGCAATTCTAACCTTAAAATGCTAGAGAATGTTAACATTACAATCAAAACTGAGACGTTCATAATTTCACAAAAATAGTTCAATCAAAACCATATTCTGACCTTTTACAGAAAAACTGTATGTTGATTGAGAGTTGAAGTTTCGATCGGGTGATAGGAGATTGGTTTTAAATTGAGGTTTTTGCACCACCTGAGGTGAAGAAAAGCCTCCACGGAGTCAGGCATCGGTGCGTCTAAATTTGGACGTGCGCCCTGTGTAACAACCCAGTCCGATGAGGGCGGGGAGTGGTCGCCGGGGTTCGAGAGCCTGGACAAGGAGCGGCTCCTGACAGGCTTCTAGGATGGCAAGGGGGGCATGTCTCTATCCCACATCGCTTAGAGGAGGAGTCCTGGGGTTGCTTATAAGGCTTGGCCTCTAACCCTTGTGTAACGTGTTTTAAAACCGTGAGAATTTAGTATCCAAAGCGGACAATATTACACAAGAAGTGGCGCAGCGGAAGCGTGATGGGGCCGAGGTCCTTACACCCTGCCACTTGAAGCAATATAAACCACCACTCGAAAATTAGTGATTGCAGTTCATTCTTAGCATAGCTTACATGGGGAGACAATGTTCTTGTAACCCCACAAAATGCATGGTTTAGCATCCGCCGCTTCATTGCATCAAGACAACAACTCTTACTTCGGTATTGACTAAAAGCCGGCGTTGCCAATGATTGGAGATAACGGTTCTTGTGATCTTCCACTCAACCATTTTCTCAAGGTCTTTACAATATATATAGAGATGAGCTGTTGTCCCTTCGAACCATAGTCTTCTTTGTCTTTTAAATTTAGATATATATTTACTCAACAAATGGCAAATATTGGAAAGAGTGCAATTATCTTCTTCTTCCAAATGTTCCTGGTGCTCTCACTCCTGCTTGGTGTTTCCATGGCTGAGAACAAACTGATCAAAGACTGTAAGTCTTGCTTTTTCCACACTTCATTTTAGGATTAGAGACGATTCTTAGATAGAAATTGCTTGAACGCTTTTTGCTAATAACGGACTGAAGTATAAATGAATTGCAAAGACGACACCAGTAGTTTCGGCTCTCGAGTTTTGCTCGATATTCAGCATTGTTGATAAACCTGTGATTCAATTGGATTCTTTTTTTGTTTGCCCGATTGGTTCAATTAGGTTACTGAACTCCTTTAAAATTGTACAGCCAAGCACTCTACCAAATCATGCTACAAAATAAACGTTCATATCATGCTTTGACTCTTGAAATGTCCATCTCGTATGCAAAAACAAATGCAAGGGGCAAGAGAGAGAGAGAGAGAGAAAAGAATTATGATCTTTTTCCCTCCATATTTTCTTTTAAAGAGCAAAAGGGTATCATTCTCCATGCCTAGGGTTTCCTTAGATATGTAGAATCAAGAAACATTTTAATGCTATTGACGTTAACCATGCATGTTACTCTAGGGAAGAGAGGAAGGAATAGAAGCTCCTGATTAACACACTTTCACCAATCTTAAAAGTTACCGTTTCTTCTTTTTGACATTAAATTGAACAGTCAGGGTTCTCGAAGCAAATTTTGCCTTGCAATGTGATGCTGCTTATGGTGTGAGAGCCGGGGATACATGTTTCTCTGTGGTGAAGACTTCCCACTTGACAATCGAAATCTTCAACTCACTCAACCCTAATCTCAATTGCAATGCTCTATTCGTGGGTTAATGGCTTTGTGTGGGATAATTGCTCAAAAAGTTTTAAACGTATTATATGATAGTAAATTTAGTCCTAAACCTCAGTACAATAGATTTATGATTTTTTAGATAATTTTCCCTATTTGTGTTCACGGGATATGAAGCTTTTATGGTGCTGGATAAGAGTTTATCCAAGAATGGGCTTCAATCTAACCTCAGTACGAATAAGGAGTAATTAGACTACCTCCTCCATTTTAGGGTTTTTGTGTCTTGGTACTTTTGATTTGTGTGTGTCAGATGTGAACGTGGCTTCTTCCTTCGTGTGATAATCAAGCATCATAGTTTGCAGAGTTTTCGATGTGAAATGAAATCTTCTGGTCCATCTTTCTTTTTATCATTCCCATGCTTCTTTATGTAAATTGTAGGAATATATGAAGCAATGCCGTACTAAGAAGCATTAATCGATACCAATTAATCTCAGATAAAGCTCTTAATATGGGACCAATCGATGCAATGCCAATAGCAGCAACGTTGTAGCGAACCCATTATTGCTTATCATAATTAAGTCCAAGGAGTTTTTCCCCAAACATTTAATCAAATTGTTTCGGTCAAAGGGATTGAGAATGCCCACATGGCTCGCCAACATTGGCTATGGGAAAACCTTCGATCAAACTTGTTAGTATGGATTCAAAACTTGATTGTACTTATGAGTAAAAGTTTAGTACTTGATTGCATAAAATACAGATTTGAGAATTGACTGCACTTTTAAATCAAGATTTAGAGCTAAGATTGATTAAAATTAAGGGTTAATATTACGAAAAATCTCAAACCGGTACACTTGTGATAAATTTACCTTAAATTAATTTTTTGACCACCAAAAAATTCAAACCGGTACACATGTGACAAATTTATCCAAAACTAATTTTTTAACTATTAAAAACTCCAAACTGATATATTTGTGACAAATTTACCCTCTATTAAATTGGATTAATACAAAAAAAATCACAAACTAGTACACCTGTAACAAACGGAGGATAAAACCCTAAATTGGTACATCCGTCAACTACTACGTGATATTTAACTAAGCAATTTGATAGTAAAATTTAATAAAAATTAACGGGGGGTAAATTTGTCACAGGTGTGCCAGTTTGGGGTAAATTTGTCATAGATCTACCAGTTTAGAGTTTTTCATGGTATAAACCCTAAAATTAAAAAGCGATAACTCATATTCGTTTCACATATGGGTCTTCAAAATTTCTAATATACTTTTTTCCTTTTGGATTTAAACAACTTGGAGTACCGAAGTCTTAAATATATTTACAGGAACTAAATCAAGACAATTTTGATATTCCAATGACAACTTCGAAAATAACAGATGAGTGTGTACGTGTAGTGCCAGTATGTTTGACAATTTTAGATGAATGCGTGAGATTCTAAATGATCAATTTCTTGATTTGTGAATTTCACCAACGGTGTAATGGTGTGAAAAATTAATCGTTAATCGGTTCATCCGATTTCTACTTACTACTTAAGGAGAAAGGTTCTCTTTTTTTTTTTTTTTGCTTTGACTAGGACGTGATCCGTCACCAATTTGTTAACGAGGGACCTTAATGCGCTTGTTAAACAAACTTCATAAAAAACGTTTGGATTTTCAACGCTGATTACACACTTAACAAGATTAGTGAACGCGTTGACAACCGTAGCCTATTCGTAATTAGCCATTCAACAAATGCTCTAAGGGTACTCGTTTTTACTTATCATGTTTTGCCGGTTTTGCCAGTGTAATCATGAAATGCCAGAGAGGGTTAACATTACAATCAAAACCTAGAGAGTGATGACTATTACAAAAATAGTTCAATCAAATCACAAACTGTATGTTTATCGTGACTTGATGTTTTGATCGGGTGATAGAACATTATTTTGAAATCGAGGTTTCTGCACCACCGGAGACCCAAAAAAGGCTCCATGGAGCCAGGCATCTGTTGCACCAAAAACTTGGTAGCCCGGCCTACACGGAGCGACGCAAACCGCCACTCGAAATTAGTGCTTTCAGTTCATTCATGGCATAACTTACATGGGGAGAGATTGCAACCTTACACAATGCATTGTTTAGCACAATCCGCCGTTTCTTTGCATCAAACGTCAACTCTTACTTAGGTATTGACAAAATGCGTGGCCAGTGATTGGATTTAACGGGGTTTGTCATCATCTACTCAACCTGTTTCTCAAGGTGTTCACTATATATACAGATGAACTACACTCCCTTCCCATCAGTCTCCTTGATCTTTCAAATTTAGATAAATTTTTACTCAGGATATGGCTAATGTTGGAAAGAGCGCAATTATGTTCTTCTTCGAAGTGTTCCTGGTTCTCTCACTCCTGCTGATCAACGGTTGTAAGTCTTGCTTTTTCCGACACTTCACTTTAGGATTAGAGAATTCTTTGACAGAAATCGCTTGAGATCGTTGTCCTAATAACGGGCTAAAGTATAAATCAACTGAGGAGACGAACCCAGTAGTCTCAGCTCTCGAGTTTTGCTCGATATTCACCATCATTCATAAACCTCTTTATGCGTCAATTTGCTCTTTTTATTGTTTGGTTAGATTGGTTCAATTAGGACACTAAATTCCCTTTAAATTGTACAACCGAGTATTACACCAAACCAAGCTACAAAATAGGCTTCGATATCTCGCTTTGACTCTCAAGATGTCCTCCTTGCATGCACAAACAAAAGCAGGAGAGAGAGAGAGAGAGAGAGAGAGATTTTAAGATCTTTTTGCCCTCAAAATTTCTTCAAAGAGCAAAAGGGTATTCTCCAAGTCTAGGGATTCTTTAGATATGGTTAATCAAGAAATATTTCAATGCTTGTGATGTTATCGACCACCCGTATTGAGCTAACGAAGAAAGGAAGGAATAGCAGCTCATGATTTACACATCTTTCACCAACTTCAAAAATAACCATTCCTTCTTTTTGACATGATATTGAACAGTTGAGATCCTCGCAGCAGATTCTGCCCCAGAATGCGATACGGGTTTTGCTGTGAGAGTTGGGGATTCATGTTCCACCGTGGCCGAGACGTTCAGCTTGACGAGCGACGCTTTCGACTCAATCAACCCCAATCTCGACTGCAATTCGCTATTCCAGGGTCAATGGCTCTGTGTTCAGGGGACACCAAGCTGAACTCTACTTCATGGTGTTCCATAAGAGTTTGTCCAAAGGGGCTTCGGTTAACCTCAGTCTAAATAAGAAGTAATTGGACTTACTCCTCAATTTTAGGGTTCTTTATTGGTACTTTTGATTTATGGGTGTGAAATGTGAACTTGGCTTCTTCCTTCAAGTGTAATCATCTAGTACCTTGTGTCTAAACTCTAATGAGCTTTCAAAACTTGCTCAGCGTAGCTCTATAAACCTCCATTTTAGTTATGCAACAACAAATCAGTTAGGTTTCTTGATAGAGTGTGCGCTATATGGAACATCCGAGCACAATGAGCCAGATGACAAGCATAATTTGTGAGAAATCTCTCTTTCCAATATAAAATAAATAATTTTTATGGTGGAAAAAATAGAAATCATAAGTAATCGCTATAGACAATCATGTTGATTAACAGGTACGTGAATAATTGTCAACATTAATCGAATAATATCATTACCATCCAAGAACCTCACAAGCAAATTGGATACTTTCCTCAGCTGAACAGGAATCGGAATTGTGAATGTATGTGTATCCTCATCCAGAATTAATTACTTTTAACAATTTATCAAACAAAAAATGCTGTCTAAGTTCACTTGTGAAAAGAAAATGTTTTCTATTGATTGAATCATGAAAAAGAAAAAGAAAGTAAATGGCAAGTTGTAGGTACGCGGGCACTTGAATTGTCAAGTGATTGGCAATTAGATAATTAGAAATCATCCCTCGGTTTCTTGTATTAAGCCCTTTCTATTGTTGTGTTATGTACTTCCGCAAATTTGTCAAATTTGTGCAATCAAATTCTTCTATTAATTTTGTCTAACTTGATTGACGGAAAATGCTGACATGACTAAAATATGAAGGACAAGAAAACGACATTGTTTTGGTCCAAAGTTGATATTATTTAAATTAGATGAAGAAATAAAAAAAAATTAGAAAAGGAAAGAAAGCCCACCATCACCAGTGGTGGTGGAGTGAGGGTCGGATGAGGTCGCCGGACCCTAGCTAATGTCCATCGACCTTGGCCACCGGTAGGCAAGGGTCGCCTCACCCAAATCTTACTGAGGGCCGCCATTAGCAAGGTCGGTCACCCCACTAGAGGTGTGCAAACGAACTGGGATCCGCCCAAACTGCCGGGACCGTTCGGAACCGGTGGTTCCCAAGGGAACCGATTCGGTTCCCAGTTCTAATTTTTTGGAATCGGTGGGTACCGGTCCAGTTCCCGCTGGGTACCGGTCCAGTTCCCAGTGTGGAACCACCCACTCACCCACCCAAACCGGACCGGTAATATAATAATAATATTTTTTTTATTTTTTTATTTTTAACTAAAAAAATTTAAAAAAAGAAGAAAATTTGTTATCATGTTTAAAGGTCTTGTGTAATTGGGATAACCTTGGTCATTTTTTCTAATAATTGATGGGTACCTACTTGATTTATGGATGATGTGGTTAATATAACTGATCATAGTGTATGAATTTTATAAAAAGTTATGTTATTTTCTTTTTGTTCTGTTGATTCGATGTTGGTCCACAGATTTTTTTTTATTTGTCCAAGAAATCTTATTGGGATTGGTTCCATAGACCCACCCAGGAACCGGACCGGACCGGTGATCCGGTTCTCGGGTGGATCCATGGAACCGACAGGTGGATCTCGGTTCCAATTTTTAGAACCTGTCCTGTAGTAGGCGGTCCACGATTCTGGAACAGGAACCGTCCACCCGGACCATGCACACCCCTACACCCCACCCCTCCTAGTGGCAACCCTCTACGGTTGGCTATGGTCATTGGCCATTGGCCAGGGCTCGCCGACCCATGCCACACCCTTGTCGGCCCTTTCCGATGATGGTGGGCGATAGCAACAAGGGTCTTGCAGGCCCTTGCCCTCTTTTGCCTTCATCTCTTTTTTAAAAATTTTGTTTATTTTTTAATTGAATTTAAATAATATGTTGCACCTTTTTTTTATTATTGCCTAATTAAATTGCATAAAATTTAGGAATTAAATTTTTAACTCCTAAAACAAAAGTATTTTCATTTAATTGCAAGGCATATAAATGTTAGGCATATTGCATTAATAGTCTATTAGAAAATATCTTTAAAAAAATTTAAAAAAAAATCGAATCAGGCTAGGTCGACCCAGTCCTCTCCTTTGCCCCCTCCCCCCCCCCCCCCAAACAGGCCTAGCCAACTCCCTTTTCTTCTTTTTCCTTCCCTACTGCTTGGCCTTTCCTCCTCCCTCCTCCTTCTTCTCCTACAACTAATTGCCGCCTGGAGAAGTGCAGATAAGTCACTCCACCACGCAAAGATGGCCACAAAAGTCAATAGAGCAAAGTAGGCCGGTGCAGAGCATGAAGTGGAGGACTTCTAGGGCGGAAGCTTGTGGCCAGCGATCGCTATATAAGCTGGCAAAGAGAAGAGAGAAAGCCGGCCAAAAACAGAGCAAAAAGAGAGAGAATTTTAGGAGACTCTGATAGAGACAGAGAGTAATAGAGTGAACTGAGAGTTTACAGCTCACAAAGGGAAGCTAGCAGCCTCACCTTGCTCGCAAATTGGTTGACAATCCCCCTAAAAGCAGCTCCGACCGGTAATCCTTCTTAGCCCCCTTGTTGCTCTGTTTTCCCTATTTTTCTATACAATTTGGTCGGGACTCGCGTCGACCGTTTCGCCTGTATCCTGACCCATACCAACTCTGCTCTTGATCCATACGTCACCGTCAATGGCGAGTAATGGCCATCAAAGCAGGTTGGAGCCTCAGAACAGGTCAAGGTTGCCTTGTTTTAGCCATGAGCACCATATGTTTGATGAAATTCCTTAGTGAGGCCGGTTTCGTTTTAGCCTTTGCCAGCAAGCAGGTAAGCAAACATTGACTTAACTAGCCTAGGTTAGCCTTGTGGTGATCAGTAGGGACAAAGGAAAGCCAAAGTTTGGCCTAGGTCCACCGGCCAAGCTCTAACCGGCATTTGGGTTCAACGAGCCCCGGTCGGGGCTTGGCCAGCGATCACCTTGGCCAATCCTCAGGCGATTGGCACACTGGGATCTCTTCAGCTTGAGGTGCTGAAAAGAGTGAAACCTTTGGCTAGACGAAACCGCCGGCAAATCACAGGAATTTTGTCCAATCAGTGGTCTCCAACGCCTGAGGCATGCAGCAGACCCTGCCAAACTGGCCCAGTTCGACCTGGTTGGGCCGACCTTTTCCGGCTGTTTCGACCAGACTGGGCCCTAACTAGGCCAATTTAGTTCAGGACCTAGGTTGACCCCTATCTTGATTCGGATCCGGAGATCCGACCTAGGTCAATGACTTTGGGTCGGGTTCGTTGACATGTGTCGATTCCAAACCGACTTAGATCTGCCGACCCAACCCTATCGAATATTATATTATTTTTAATTAAAAAATAAAAAATCAAATTTTTTGAAAATTTTTAATTAGGGAATAACTTAGAAATTAGTATTTTTAAATAATTTTCTAAATTATGTGTATTATTTGATTAATAACCATGTGTAAATCGGATAAGCCTATAGGGCTATACAATAGGATTTTGGATGTTTTTCTTTTATAATCAGGATTTTGGATGTTAATTTCACTACTTTTGAATTATTATTATAAATGTAATTTCTAATTAGTATATGATTGCATAAATTGTCATATTATGAATGTTGTCACCCTAGTTAGGATTAGAACCTTAGGTTGCATATTTATCTTGATTGTTGTTCATTAATTTAATGATTGTGCACTCATTTGATTACCTCATATGCTAGGAGTTAGGTTCTAAAATTAATCCAAATTGCCTGATAAATATTTTTTGAAATGAACAAGATAAAATGTACTGAAAAGGCACTAGTCATTCAATTAGCTTAACCAAGTCCCCGAACGTATTTAATCTCTAGTTTGCACAAGTAAAGCAATCCTCCCACTGTTTTACTTGGGTGTTTAATCAATCTACCGTAAACTGATTAGTAGCAACTTCTAGATAAAAATCACTTACATGTTAAAAAACTAAACCACAAGTCGCACTATGGATGGGCTTGGGAGCGTCCGAATTAAGTCCTAAACTTAAACTTAGCACATAACTAGGGCGAGAACCTTCATCCTTCCAGAGCGAGCGAAGGTCGGTCGCAACATAATATTTAGATTAAAAATCAAATTTGGACCACGACATCATTTTGGCTTTGTCCTTCATGTTTTAGCCATAGTAGCGCCATGTAGGAGAGAGAAAATGATAAAAAAAAAATAGACATGTTAGTGTTTTCCTTAGCCAAGTTGGACGAAGTTTATGGAATGACTTGATTACACCAATTTGATAAGTTTTAGGACTTGATTGCACATCCATGACAAGTTTTAAGACTTCAAATGCACTTATCCGTATATATATATATATATATATATATATATATATATATATAGTATTTGGATTAAAAAAAACAAAAAGAACCCACTCCTTTAAGGAAACCAGCTCAAAAAAAAAACCTATTTGGATCGTGTTTCCTTATGGGCTCAAACTCAAAACAAGTTTTCAACGCGCCCAGTCCGCACGGAGCAATGGAAACCAAACCTCCACGTGAAATAAGTATTTGTTCATTCTTAGCACAACTTACACGGGAAAGAGAATGTTCTTGCAACCTTACAAAATGCATGGTTTAGCATGCGCTATTTCTTACACCGAGACATCATCTCTTACTTAGGTATTGACTAAAAGCCTGCCTCTTGTCATCATCCACTCAACCAGTTTCACAAGGTCCTCACTATACATATACAGATGAGCTATAGTCCCTTCAAATCAATCTTATTGGTCTTTTAAACTTAGATATATATATATATATATATTTACATAAGAAATGGCTAATATTATGAAGAGCGCAGTTATCTTCTTCTTGCAAGTGTTACTGGTGCTCCCACTCCTGCTTGCTGTTTCCATGGCTGAGAACAAGCTGATCTAAGGTTGTAAGTCTTGCTTTTCCCACACTTCAGTATAGGATTATGTTGACACCTAAATTTTAGCTAACTATTGAGAATTTATTGCATAAAAATTAGGGACTAATAAGATTAGTCCCTAAAAAAAATATATTGCATTGCATATAGAATTTAGGAGCATTAGTAGTATTTAGGTCTATATAACTGCATTTGCATTGGACTGGCGATGGATGGACTTGAGTGAATGATTCTGAGCTTAACTGGACTAAGCCCGCGATAATGAAAATTTGACTTAGCCCATCAATTATCATTACCAAAATTCATTGGGGGTATTTGTCGAGTTTGGAGACTGATTTGTCTTGGGAAGTAATTAAAGAAAGGAAAGTGCAGTCATGTAAGATTTGTCCAAGGATGTGCTAAGCAAGATTGTGGCCGAGTATATTTTATCTCAATGTTCAAAAGGAACGTGTGGTCAACAATTCTGGGCATATCAAACAGCATGTATTAGATAAAGAATATTTGATTGAAAAAAGGAAGGAAAATATGCTCATCCCGCAAGGACTCGGTGAGTGAAGAAATATACATGCTCTGGACGTTTACAGGGAGGAGGGGCAGAATTTTCAGGGAGAGCACAAGATATCCACGGCCACCATTGAGAGAAAAGGAAAAAATCGTGAAGAGAGGGACACATTCGGAGAAGCACGGCCACAAAGAAGACGAACGTGATAAAAAAGAGGGAGCTCGCAGAGGTCAAAGAGGGTCCTTTACTGAGACGTTCACGAAGAGAGACATTGGCAATAGAGAACAAAAAGAGAGGGGCTGGTCTTTTGAGGCTCTCTGACAACACTTAAAAAAAAAAGGAGACAAGAAGAAAGCATGCCGTAGAGAAAGTGTTAAAAAGCTTGAAGAGAAGAGGAGGGGATCCTTGGACTAGAAGTACATGCACGGGTCGTTCAGCAAAGGGGGCTTCTCTCGCGGCTGCCGTTCGTGCCCTTGGAGGCCCTTTGACGAAGTTCAACTTGATTCAAGTCTCAACAACGAGGTATTCCATTCTCAGAGACGAGCCAATTCCATCGACGATAACGATTTTCGACACCGCGCCGCTTGTCGCACGCCACCACCGTTCGTGCATCGCCGCTCGTGCATCACCGCGAAGCCTCGTGAGTCACCACCGCAACCGTTGTTGAGCGAAGCGTCCCTATAGTGCCGAGCACCATAGCAAGCGCCACCGCCGCTCGTGCACCGTCGCATCAACACCGCAAGCCGCCGCCACTCCCGATGCCGCACCGCCACTCCCCGCTGATCACCAGTCACCGCCGCACCAAGCACACCGGTGTCGCTGTCGTCGTCGCCAGTTTCCCGATCCCGATCCGCAAGCTCGATCCCGAGACGATTCAAATTTGGGAACTATCTGCAAATTAGGTAATTGGATATTATCCTATATTTTTCAGCATATTAAATTTCCTAATTTGAATGTTTAGAATATTTCGTGATTATCATGTGGATATTTAGATATCTTAGGATAATGTTCGATATATCCGCAATATTTTTAAATATTCAAAATTAGGAAAATTTCCTAATTTAGCAACGTATTTGGACGATTATCCGACCTTATCCCTAAGGTACGATATGCGGCGATACGGAATTTCATTATCTTATCCATAACTATTTGGATACGATGATGGAATTTATCTGCTTTCCAAATTTGAACGATCGACTATCCATTAATATATATAACCCTATAAATACGACCAATAGTTTGATTTTTGTGCCTAATCCGAGTTTGAAACAAATTTGGCGGATCGCGTAGTTGATTTGAATGTGGTTGTTATCCTTATTTGTTTGATTACTTTCCTTTTCAAATAAAAAGAAAATTCAAAAAAATCTGTTTCGTTAATTAGAATTTTGTATGTCTAGGAATTTTGAATATATCCCAAAGGATGAGATAAGTATTTAATTTAAATTGGGACTTAAGGTGGCATGTTTCCTAGTTTAAATTAAGGATTATTTTAATCCTAACGGATTATTCACGTTATTTTTTAATTCTGAATTTTCAAGAAAACTCCAAAAAAAGAATGAATTGCTTTAGAGTAGATTAGGATAGATTGTATTCTTAATTTCAGCAATTTATTATTTCGAATTTTAACAAAAATCCCAAAAATAAGTCATTCTAGGGTAGATTAAGTCATCATAGGTTGCATGTTAATTTAAGCATTTTTATTATTTCGAATTTTAATAGAAAATACCAAAAAAAGGAGAAGTCATAGATTGCATGTTAATTTAGGCATATTTTTAATTCCGAATTTCATCAGAAAATACTAAAAATAATCATTTGTCCGTCATTAGAATTAGGTCACGTCGTCGCATGACATATAGTTTGCATGCTAGGTTGTATTAATTCGCATGTGAATTTTTGCAAGTCATTGCATATAGACTAGCCTACATTTAAACAAATGAAAATCCAAAAAAAAAATTGAGTGAATTGCGTGTTAATTAGAAATCATATTAGGGTTGTTGATGTGATTTTCTAGCTAACAATGCATATGCTTGCGTTGGTTCGAGGTAAGTTTTTATCCTAAGCTTGCAATTTATTTGATGCTTTCCTGGGTGTTAAATTGGTGATTTGCGCACCCGCATGAACACCTCACATGTTAGTGACTAAGTTAAAATGGATCCAAACTGCATGCCAAAATATTTTTTGAAAAGAAAAGGTATCGAAAGGGCGTTAGACTAGATCCAGCGTAATCAAGTCCCCGAGCTTAGAATCTCTAGTTCGTAGAAATAAAACATATCTCCCTATGTTTTATTTAGGTTTCTAATCGACTTACCGTAAATAGATTAGTGGCCACTCCAAGCATGAAAACATTTGCATGTTAAGAACTTAAACCCTAAGTTGCGATTTGGTAGGACTTGGGAGGGTCCGAATTAAGTTTAATCTTAATAATCCATTAGCCCGAAAAATGATCAAATTTTTTAGGTCGCGACAGATTAGAGACAATTCCTAGATAGAAATCACTTGAAAGCATTATATAGATAATGAACTGAAGTATAAATCAATGGGATATGATCAATGGAAGTCCTAAAACTTGTCATGAAAGTGCAATTGAGTCCTGAAATTTACAAAAAGTTCTATTAAGTCATACACCTTGTCAAATTTGTGCAATCGAGTCCTTCCATTAACTCCATCTAACTTGACTGACAGAAAATGCTTATGTGGCTCTTTCTTATTATCTTCTGTCATATGTGGTGATGATGTGGCTAAAACAATGCCATTTTGGTTAAAATCTGATTTTTCAATAAAATTTTATTTAAATTAAATAAAAATAAGAAAATTTTTAAAAAATACAAAAAAGAGAAAAAAATAATAAAGCTTTCGCCAACGCTACTACCCCCACTATCGCCGGCCCTTCCCAATGATGGTGGAGGGCAGGCAATAGTGAGGGCGGTAGCCCTCGCTTGCTTCTTCCTCTCTCTTTTTTAAAATTTTTTGCTTATTGTTAATGTAATTTAAATAAAATTTGTATTAAAAATCAGATTTTAACCAAAACAACGTCATTTGAACTATGCCAGTATTTTCCATTAGCCAAATTGGACAAAATTAATGAAAGAACTTGATTGCACCAATTTGATAAATTAAAAGAGTTAATTGCACTTTTGAAATTTGTAGTACTCAGTTGCACTTTAGTGACAAGTTTTATAATAACTAGTGCACTTATCCTTAAATCAATTGAGGGGACAACACCAGTAGTCTTAGCACTCAAGTTTTGCTATGTTTTCAAGATCATCGATATACCTTATTTTGGTCCTATTACGTACATATTATCAATATATATTTCAATGCTATTGACGTTATCATCCATTCATGTTAAACTAAAGAAGAGAGGAAGGAATAGCGGCTCATGATTGACGCGTCTTTCACCAATCTTGAAAGTCACTGCTTCTTCTTTTCAACCCAAAATCGAGCAGTCGGGATCCTCCGAGAGAAGGATCCTGCCTTGGCGTGTGCTACGGCTTCCGGCGCGAGAGCGGGGGATAATTGTACCACCGTGGCGGAGACGTTCAGCTTGTCGATTGGCATCTCCGCAGATATCAACCCCAACGTCGACTGCGATTCTCTATTCCCGGGTCAATGACTTCGTGTGTTCAGTAGAAGAAGATACCAAGCTACACTCGGCCTTCATGGTGTTCCCGCAAGAGCTTATCCGAGAAGGGGCATCAATTTAACCTCAGTATGAATAAGGAGTAATCGGCCTGACTCCTCCATTTCAGAGTTCTTGTCTCTTTGGTGCTTGTGATTCATCGCGTGTCAAAGGTGAACTTTGGCTTCTTCCTTCTGGTGTGAACTTCTGCTACCTTGTGTCTAGACTCTAATGGGCTTCGAAAATTACTCACCAATAGCTCCAAAAACCTCCATTTTAGTTGTGCAATGACAAATCAATTCGGTTTATACGGTCAAATCAAGGACCAAATGATCTCATCCAGTACTCCTAAAACTATCAGATGCGAGATTAAAAATTTTTATCACGATTTATACATCAATTATAGTAAATGAATTTTGTTTGGCAACGCAATTCTGACAGAAGTGATGAACCATATCGCAATTGCAACTTTACTAATTTATCATGATGGTTTCAACACATTTGTCCTCCTAATCAGTCCCTCCCATTTCGCACTTAGGTTTAGGACTAACAACTATAAATGTTTTGTTCATCTTTCAATATTCACATGAAGGTGTTATCAGTCAGTTTGAAAAGTCATCTAAACCAATGGGCACAAAATATCACCAATAAGCCGCATCACATCTTTACTTCCACGTAACACATTTCATATTTTTTTTCTTGTGGGAGGATTTACTCAGGAAATATCAGAAACTGGCTGTCCACGAAAGCAAATTCGAGAACAAAGTCTATAGTCAAGACATCTAAAACAATTAGCATGATGTTCTCCACGACCATATTTAAAAACAATAGAAAATGTTGTCAATCAAAATTCTTCAGTCATACACGTTTCGGGGTCTGTCCGGCGCCGCCCATCTTGATCCCTCCATTAGGAACATTGTCGTCACTAACGAATCCAGACCAGTACCAGTGCTTCTTCCACACCGTGCCCATCTCTTCGATTGGAATGCCCTTCGTCTCGGGCAAGAAGAGGTAGATGTATACGGACATGACGAGCACGAAGAAGGCGAAGAACAAGAACAACCCGAACTTCATGTGGCAGAGCATGTTGAGGAAGACCTGAGCCACCGCGAACGTGAAGAACATGTTGACCGAGACGTTTATGCTCTGGGCGGCCGACCGGATCTCCAAGGGAAAGATCTCGCTCGGCACGAGCCACCCAAGCGGCCCCCACGACCACGCAAACCCAGCGACGTAGGTGCAGATGAAGGCCACCACGAAGCCCGCGTACCACCTGGGCAACTCGCCCGGATTACCGTCCACTCCGAATTTCACGCCAATTGCCGATGCAACAACAATCTGAACATGAATAGTATAAGTACACATCCATATAACTCGTTTTCAGGGATGTACCATGATAAGGATTAAACATCGTTTGAAATCTACAAAAGAAATTATAACATGAATGGTATATGTACTAATCTTGGATATGAACCATAGAAAATGATGAGTCCCATCAGCTCTGATAGTTAAAATTCATTTTAGTATGTGTGACAGGTTTACTTAATAATATCTCCGAACCGAGGGACTAACAAAAAATTGCTCCTCACGACATCTATGGACTACATGCCTAATGTACTAAACAAAGTGACTGCAAAAGAATTTGGTCGTAGCAAAGTCATCGGATCAAGTACCTGGCAGATTAGCATTTGAGTTCCACCCTCTAGGAAAAGGGCTCTCCTGCCCACTTTATCAACTGTGTAGATCGAGACCCACGTGGCACCGACATTGACGAGCCCCGTGATGACGGCAGACATGAGGGAGGCGTCGTTCGCAAACCCCAGGGTGTTGAACAAGACGGGGGCATAGAACATGATCACATTGATCCCGGTGAGCTGCTGGAAGAAGGGAATCAGTATTGCCACGGTGAGGTGAGGCCTGTACTTCCTCTCCAAGAGATTCAACCAAGGGTGCTCCACTCGCTTCGATGCCTCACTCGCCGCTAACAGGTCATTGAACTCCTCATCAACATTTTCAATGCCGCGGATCCGCTTCAGCTCCGCCTTGGCCTTTTCATGGTCGCCTCGCTCAATCATCGAATTTGGGGTATCAGGGAGGACAAGGGACCCGATGGTAACAATGAGGGCGGGAACCACGGCACCACCAAGGCTCAACCGCCATCCCCAACCGCCCTTGATCTTTGCGAAGAAGTAGTTGAGGATGTTGGCCACCAGGATTCCAATCGTGATGGACAATTGGAAGCCGATGTTGAGAGCTCCTCTATACTTGTAAGGGGCCATCTCAGAGAGGTAGAGTGGCACAGACTGTAAGTATATCCAAATTAGGCCAAGAAAATTGTCAAAGTCTGAATTGTTCCTTTTGTAAGCAAGATTGCTCGTATTGCTTATCAATTAAAAAGCATCACAGCATGCAAAAATTCGATTTACTAGCCTATTTCCCCGTGCGATGCTCGGGTAGAAAACTTGCGATGTGAATTAACATTCAAAAAGTACATGATGTAACATGCTAGTTAAATTCCTATTTACTAGTCTTCCTATAAAAGAGAAAATAATGCATATTCTAGAAAATTGATGGTGCCTAGATGAGCTTTGTTAAACAGGGTCGAAAGGAAGTTGCTTGTCAGGCTCGCTCATTTCGTTAAACCGGACCAGATCGAACCTAGGCCAACCCCGGGGCATGCGCAACATTTACTATAGCAGAGTGAAACAAAAAAATTTAGGCAGACAGTAACCACATCTTAAACTGGCAAGATGTGATTCTTATAGCACGGGGCGTACTTGGGTAGCGTTACATATTTTCTATAGCAGAGTGAAACAAAAAAATGTAACATATGTAACGCTACCAAAGTACGCCCCGTGCTATAAGAAGCAGATGGTATTCCTTTTATTTTAATCTCATGAATGAGAGAAAAGCGTGACCTGATTGGCGAATCCAATACCGAAGCCGAGGAAGATGCGCCCGACGATGAGCATCCATACGGCGGAGGCGAATCCATTGAGGAGAGCGCCAGCACAGAAGAGAGTCCCGCCGAGGAACATGGATGGCTTCCTCCCCCACTTCCTCGTCACAGTCGAAGCGGCCAGCGATGACAAGAGAGCCGCCAAGTAGAGCGACGAGGTGAACATGGTTAAGGTCTCACTGTTTTATTGGCAGTATTGGTTCGTCGTCTTTTCCCCTTGTTGTTTCTCGTACACCGCCGGGAAAAATTTCTTCAAGAACGACGGCATCGACGTAACCCCACCTTGTTACAATCGCACAACCAAATTTCAGCCTGGTTATTTGCCGGTGGTGAATCCTGGGTTAAGATTATGACACGCGCTTTTTTTCATGGTTTGGAGACTGATAAAACCGATTTAGATTTACAAACTCTTTTCCTCGAGGTCTTTTCATTCGCGCGCACATATACACGGCAGAGGGAAGAAGGCCTGGAGAAACGGATAGAGATCATTGGCACGCTTGTTCCGATGCATTAATCAAAACAACATACGAAACCCATTTCTTTTTACCGGAGATCCCGATGTCGTAGCCGAAGATCAGACCGCCCATCGCCCCGACGATGCATGTCACTAGCACGTACGGCGTGAGCTCCCCTGGGTACTCCTTGTCGTTACCGGAGACTATCCCTCCTACCGCAGGCATTCTTCTAACCCCAGCTCTTGTTCTTCTTTTGTACTCACTGGCGAAGGAGATGACACTGAAATGAGTGAGAATGGAGTTGTGAGAGATGGAAAATGTGGAGCGAATAACGAAGGGGGAGGATCGTAGGAATTTAAGGGGCCTTGTCGACTATTACGGAAATGTTCAGGGAGTCACAGAGGAAATGCAGAAAAGGGCAAGTAAAATCACTTCATAATTGAGTTGTGAAGGGGATTAAAGGTATTCCCTTTACAAGAAATCACTACCAGGATTTGAATTAGTAAAAGGGATACCTTTAATCCTAACCCAAATCCATACACACTTCTTACATTTTCCCTTTTTTTTAAATTAGCTTTCCTGATTAAGAAGAAGATAAAGACTCGATGTCAATTCATCGTCATCAGTCTCATATCTCGATGAAAGTGTGTCCTATTAATACGTTAGGGTCGATTTTAACATCGGCAATACATGTAAATCCAAATGATACATTACCCACGAAAAATCATTTCATGCATCGATATTTATTTGGATGAATCAGGTCGATGAGGTCCGTCGTATATGTATATGCTTGCGAAATATTCAATGGTTCAGATGGATCGAATGCATACACAGAGCTATTTTCATGTGATAATATTTCCTTCCTCAGGTTCCGCTTCACAATTCAGTACTTATCCAAGCTTTGTTCATAATAATCTTGGTAATTTGCCATTCTCAGTAGAAAAGTAACTCTAGCTAATGGAGCTAATCGCCAGGGTTATTAATTATGACTTATCCATCCATAAAAGAATCTCACTTTTGAAAATTTCCTCACAAGAAATCACCATCAGAAGTTACGTTGACTCAACAAGTAAATAAATCACTATCAACCTGAATTAAAATGGTACGATCCAGGAACCTCAAAAGCAATTAAGACATTTTCCTCAGCCAGCAAGGAATCAAAATTGAGAATGTGTGTTTTCTCTTCTTACCCATTTGCTCGAATACCCTTGAAATCCTTATGTTCTCTCAAGAAAGGAGATGACCAGTCACATAATTATTGACACCTAAATTTTGATTACCCATTTAGTAATTTATTGCATAGAAAATTATGAATTAATATTTAACCCCCAAACAAAAATAATTTCTCATCAGATGACATGTCATATAGACATTAGATACATTAGCATTAATTGGGCTCCCTTTCTTTCTTTCTTTTCCGCCAGGTCCAGACTAGACGGAGACACGTGGCTCCCTGTTGGCGTGGCCATCTCCATCGCGGTAGGGTTGCTGCCGAATAGCAGGCCACAAATCGGGTTGGGTTCGGTTTGCGGGTCTGGCCAACCTGATTCACTTGTTTGTGGGCCATTTTTGTGCACTTTGGGCTGGGCTTAGTTTTCTTTTAAGGGGTTTGGGACCTTTTTGCGAGCTAGATCGAGCCTGCGAATCAGGCCCGGTCTGGCTGTGGCCTTGACCACCTAAATCGGTCCCGATCGATCCTTGTCCTTTTTGTGTGATTCGTGTTATGCTTGATTGCACATTGTTTGCTTCGCATGTTTGAATTACGTTTTTAAGTCTACCTCACATGTCGATGATTAGAGGCCTACTAGGTTGTTGTTTGTGTATTCCCGTTTGGGTTGTTAGCCTGATTATGAAGAAAATCTTTTTGCTCCCGACCAGCAAGTTTGCTGCATTAACATCTTAACTGGCATTTAAATAAGGTTAGGTACTGAAAGGGCATTAGATAAATAACTAGTGTAATCAAGTCCATGAATTCATTGAATCTTTAGTTCGTAGGAGTAAGGCAATTCTCCCATCGCTTTACTTGGGTTTATAATCGATCTACCCTAGCTAATTAGTAGTGACTCCTAAAAAAATTGATTTACATATTAATAACTTGAACCTTTAGTTACGAGTTAGTATGGGTTTTGGAGAGCCCAAGCTAAATCTTAGGTTTTACTTAGTAATCCATTAGCCTCTAGTTTTTATATATATTGATGATCATACGAGGGCGAGTTAGGTATACTTGTTAAAAGGAAAATCTAAAGTAGAGACTATTTTTAAAATTTTACACCATGATACAAACACTTTCTAAGCACAAATCTAGATTTTTAGGAGTGACAATGAGAAAGAATATTTTGATAAAATTTTGGGACAGTTTTTCTTGGAAAAAGGAAGTGTGCATCAAAGTTCTTGCCCTGACACCCCTCAACAAAATGAGGTGGCCGAAAGGAAAAATAAACACTTTTTAGAAGTTACTAAAGATCTACTCTTCACAACTAAAGTTCCTACGTACTTTTGAGGTGAAGCTTTTCTTATATCCACATATCTTATCAATAGGATGCCTTTCAGAGTGTTAAGGTTTCAAACACCCTGAAAGTCCTTCGGAAGACCTACCTAGCCTCTAGACTTGCTTCAGTCTTGCCCCTAAAACTATTCGGTTGTACTTCCTTTGTACACATCAATGACAAAAATTAGGAGAAACTTGGTCCTAGAGCAAAACGATGTGTGCCTATTGGTTATGTACCTAATCAAAAAGGGTAAAAATACTATGACCCGATTTCCAAAAAAAAATGTTTGTCACCATGGATGACAATTTTTTAATTAACACCTTTTTTTTGGAGCCGATCTTTAGGGAGGAAAGAAAGTACAGATTTGCACAACACCATCATCGAGTCTTTTTTTTTTTTTTGGTAACTCAGGAACCCCCCGCACGGCCGACAGCCGGAGGAGTAAACCTGGGGTGACGCTAGCGCAGGACCCACCACCACGGCGCCACACTTAAGACTCCCTAACGACTACGCTGGAGTTTGAACTCTGGTCCCTTCGTGGGGGGACCAGAGCGCAAGCCAACGCAGCCGCTGTGGGCGGTGGTACCATCATCGAGTCTTTTCGTCTAACAGAACCTGAAAGTCCTCTTCCTAAAAATCCTATTCCCGCAACCCTTATATCAGAGTTTGAACCAAGTGTTTTAAATAAAAAAAATTTGGGTCCACCTGCGTTGGCATCTTATCCTACTTGTGAGAATAATAGGTAGGAAACTAGTACCAAGAGTACAAAGCTTCCATCCCATTCTAAATCCTACACATGAAGAGACAAAACTCAAAGAAATGAGTCTCCTGCTCCCTTTAGGTTAGGGGTGTGCAACCGGATCGGGTTTACCTAGAAATCAGACCGGCCCACCTCAAAAACAGGTTCGGAAATCGGTTCTAACAAGAATCGATCCGGCAATCGGTTCCATTTTTTGGGAACCGGTTATAACCGGCCCGGTTTTTTGTTCCAAGTAAAAACCGATCCGGACCAGTTTTAGAACTAGTTTTGAGATAATGTAAAAAAAAGTAACACGTTACCTTACCCAGCTACCCAGTCTGTCTCTCACGGTTTCTCTCTTCTCTCTTCGCAACCTCCTCTATCTCTCACGGTTTCTCTCTTCGCAAACGCCTCCTTAGTCGTCGTAAGAACGCAACCCAGCTCGTCATCTGCCTGCGTGTTGAAGAGGGCTAGGGTTTGGTCATCTTGGCATTAGTACCGTGCATGTGTTTTTTTCGCCTTTTTGGATCACCGATTTGATAGATCTTTTACTTTGAATCATTTCATTACTGCCAATATTATTTTCCTGAAAAAAAAAAATGAAACTGGAAAGGTAGACTCTAAAACCGGATCGAATAAACAGGGTCGGTTCCAAAACAGGATCTAGGGAAAACAGAGTAGGTTTCAGGTTCCAAAAATTGAGAACTAGTTATAACAGGGTTGATTTCAGGTTCCACGTCTAGACCAAACCCACCTTGGAACCGATCACCCCTACTTTAGGTGCCATGAGTTTGAATTAGGACATGATTAGAATTCTATGCAGTCTTTAGGTAATGTTCCAACTTAATCTGGCCAACCTGATCTTAGTTAAAAAAAAAAAAAAAAAGAGTCTGCTGATGAACTTGACATACCTGTTGCTATTCGAAAATGAGTTAGATCTTCTACCAAACATCCTATCTCATCATGTGTATTACAAAAACCTCTTACCCAATTTCCATGCATTTACCTCAACATTGTCTTGTGTGGAGATTCCAAAAAATGTGAAGGATGCCCTACAAGTTCCTGAGTGGAAGGAAGTGATTCTTGAGGAGAAGAAAGCTCTGGAAAAAAAATGAAATGTGGGATATGATGGATCTTCCCAAAGGAAAGACCACAATTGGATGCAAGTGGGTATTCACAACCAAGTATAGATTTTGTCAAAATATGTCTGGAATTTGAGCTCATAAATGAAACCCGACCTAAGAAAATTATAGATAAGCACGGACTTGATTTTTTTTAGATTCACATTGTGCAAGTTTCTGACTTAAATTTTGGCAAAAGAACACTACAAGTGCCATAAGTTGTGTACGGAAGTCACTTTGGTGCCATAACTTTTTTTTGGATCACTTTAGTACCAAGTCGGAGGAAAATAGATCACTTAAGTGGCAGTTTAGCCGAAAATTTGACTTGGCATTTTTTATTAATTTCTGACGCCGACGTGGCTCGCCGGAGGATGAGTCAGCATGTACAATCAAATTTTTTTATTTTAAATATTTTTTCTTTTTTTCTTTTTTTTCCTCTTCTTTCATTTTTCCTTTCTTTTCTTTTTTTTTTCTTTTCTCCCCTTGTCGATCGGTTGCCGGTGGCCGGGCCAGCCACCGATGAAGCCTAGGAAGGGCTAGGCGAGGGCGGCCTTGCCTATGGCTGGCGAGGGCGGCCTTGCCCATGGCAGGCGAGGCCGCCCCTTGCCCATGGCAGGCGAGGCCGCCCCTCGCCCGTCGCCAATGAACGTCGCCTCGCCCAAATCTGGCGAGGCAGCCCCTCGCCGGCCATGGGCAAGGCCGCCCTTGCCCAACCCTTCTCGGTCTTCGCTGGTAGTCGGCCCGGCCACCAGCAATGGGCCGGCAAGGGGAGAAAAGAAAGGAAAAAGGAAATGAGGACAAAAAAGAAAAAAATTATTTAAAATAAAAAATATTGATTGTACACGCTGACTCATCCTTCGACGAGCCACGTCGGCATCAGAAATTAATAAAAAATGCCACGTTGGATTTCCGGTCAAATTGGCACTTAAGTGATCTCTTTTCCTCCGACTTGGCACCAAAGTGATCTAAAAAAGGTTATGGAAGTGACATCCATACACAACTTATAGCACTTGTAGTATCCTTTTGCCCTTAAATTTTGATAACTTCGAGACAAGGAAATATTGTCTTGATTGGTGTGAGAGTCGGCCAAGGAAAGTTAATTGAAGGAAAAAAAAAAATGAAACTCCCAAATTTTGGACTTTGTTTCCTTATATCTCTCGGTCTTGGACTTCTCATGCAGTGTTACATATAAATATATCAAAGGTTTATTTTTGCCTGTGTCAAGCTTGCAAGTGTATTGCAACTTGCAAGTGGCGCCATTGTTGATGAACGCATGCAAAGGGAGCGCTTCTTCGTGAGTTTGTTGTCTCAATTCAAAGTGAAGGTTTACTTTGTGCAATTACATCCAAGGAGGACTAGTATTTGTAGCCATGAAATCTTATGGCAAGATTTGTTAAATCTTTCATAAGATTAAGAGATTATTTCCCAAGAAATTGTGAGACTAAACACTACATGAGTTATTAAGTATAGTGAGAGCTGGGAAATATTAAGAGTGTTTGAGTGACTTGAACGTGGTTATAATCTCCATTCTATCACTTGATCTATAATGAAATTATTTATTGCTCTCTCCATGGATGTAGGTCACTTCGACCGAATTACTTAAATTTGATGTCTGACTTATTCTCTTGTTCTATCTATTTTACTGTTTAATCGCTTGCTTCCACAACAATAGTCACTTCAAATCATAGTCTTATTGGCCTTAAATTTACATATACATTTACACAAGAAATGGCAAATATTGGAAAGAGTGCAATTATCTTCTGCTTCCAAATGTTGCTGGTGCTCTCACTTCTGCTTGCTGTTTCCATGGCCGAGAGCAAGCTCATCGAAGGCTGTAAGTCTTGCTTTTCCCACGCTTCATTATAGGATTAGAGGCAATTCTTAGATATAAATCGCTTGAAAGCGACATCCTAGTAACGCGCTGAAGCATAAATCAATTAAGGAGACGACCTCAGTAGTCTCAATTCTCGAGTTTTGCTCGATAATCACCGTAATTCATAAACCTCATTTTGGTTCAATTAGCCTGTTTTTTTTCTTTTGGGGGTCAGATTGATTCAATTAGGTTACTTAACTCCGGCCCTTTAAATTGCACAACCGAGTATTATACCAAACCATGCTACAAAATAAACTTTGATGTCATGCTTTGACTCTCGAAATGTTCTCCTTGTATGCACAAAAAAAGTGATACAGCCCAGCTTCAAGGCCAGCTCATTCAGCCAAGAAGATCGGCTCATATTCAAGATCGACAAATCAACAAACACCAAAAGTCTCATCGATAAGATCGATAAGTGAAAAGCCTCATCTTTGACTTTGTCATTTTCCATGCATCGAAGCTTGCATCAAGACTCCTCGAGACGGCAACTAGTATTGGAATTATTGTACATTTAATAGTTCCTAGTTTATAAGTGCTTCTAGTTTCTATGTACTTTAATAGTTTATGGTTTCTAGGTATAGTCTTTTGCTCTTCTTTTGTTTTGTATAAAAGGGCCTCAAGTCTATGTAAAAAGCAGACTAAATTTGATTAATGCAATTTGCCTAGTGCAATTCCTTGAACTTCGAAGAGTTCAAACCCCATGAAAAACTAGAAGAATTTTCACTCCATCCTTGAAGAGTCGGAGCTTTTCAAGTCTGCATCATGGAAGAGTTGCAGCCATCAATCTAGAAGAATTGATGTCCTTTCAACTTCCTTGGAGGCCTAGAAGAGCATCCTTGAAGTTCCTTTCCTTTCTCGCATTATGACCAATCACGACCGCCTACTTCCTTATGAATTCGACAACTCCACAGCGCTTATTTGAGAAAACTCAAAATGCGAAAGTTGTAGATCCATGAGTCCTTGTTCTTTTGGATTTGGAATCAAGTCATTCCGATCTGATTCGACAAAGTTATATGCCTATTTTCTGAAATTAGCGCAGAACTAAAATCTCTACTCAATTTTATGACGAAGTTTCCGAGTGTGCAAGTCACTCTCCTGATCCTATTGTTCGAATAGTCAACCTTGGGCTACGTCACAAAACAAAATAAACTAATAGAATAATTAAATATTAAACCACATCTTCATTCAATGCACACAAAATAACTCCCAATAAGTAGTGTCACATCTCTACTTCACATAACACGTTTCCTTTTCCTCCTGTACAAGGATTTATTCAGAAAATATCAGAAACTGACAGTCCACGAAATTAAATATAATAACTAAGTGCATCATCAAGACAACTAGAACAATTACGATTATTTGCACCACGACCAACTAGAAACAACGAAAATGTCCAAAAGCTCACATAATTCTTCATTCACACAAGCTTCGGGGTGGGTCCATCGCCGCCCATCTCGATCCCTCCTTTAGGAATGTCGTCATCGCCAACGAATCTAGACCAGTACCAGTGCTTCTTCCACACCATGTTCATCTCTTCGATTGGAATGCCCTTCGTCTCGGGCAAGAAGATGTAGATGTATATGGACATGACGAGCACGAAGAAGGCGAAGAACAAGAACAACCCGAACTTCATGTGGCAGAGCATGTTGAGGAAGACCTGAGCCACCACGAACGTGAAGAACATGTTGACCGAGACGTTTATGCTCTGGGCGGCAGACCGGATCTCCAAGGGAAAGATCTCACTTGGCACGAGCCACCCGAGCGGCCCCCATGACCATGCGAACCCAGCGACGTAGGTACAGATGAAGGCCACCACGATGCCCGCGTACCACTTGGGCAACTCGCCCGGATTCCCGTCCACTCCAAATTTCGCACCAATTGCCGAAGCAACAACAATCTGAACATGTCAACGGAAAATTGCAATATGTCTATTCATGCCCTCAACAATTCGTTCATTGATCCAAATTATAAGTGCACATCTATAAACCACACTTTCAGGGATGAACCAGGATAAGGACCAAATATAGTTTCATATCTAATAAATAAATTATAACATAAATAGTATATGTACATAACTTAGAGATGAACCATAGAAATTGGCGGGTCCAATTAAATCTGATGGTCCTAATTCATTTAGTAAATACGATAGGTTTAGTTAATAATGTCTCTGAATTGAGGGACTAATATAAAGTTGCTTGTCACCGACATGTTTTGGCTATATGCATAATGTACTAAACAAAACGATTGCAAATGAATTTGGTCGCAGCAAAAGTCACAAAGGTCAAGTACCTGGCAGATCAGCATTTGAGTTCCACCCTCTAGGAAAAGGGCTCTCCTGCCCGCTTTATCAACGGCGAAGATTGAGACCCAAGTGGCACCAACATTGACGAGCCCCGTGATCACGGCGGACATGAGGGATGCGTCGTTCTCGAACCCCAGGGTGTTGAACAAGACCGGGGCATAGAACATGATCACATTGATCCCGGTGAGCTGCTGGAAGAAGGGAATCAGTATTGCCATGGTGAGCTGAGGCCTGTACTTCCTCTGCAAGAGGTTCAGCCAAGGGTGCTCCACTCGCTCCGATTCCTCACTTGCCGCCACCAAGTCATTGAACTCATCGTCAACGTTCTCGACGCCGCGGATCCGCTTCAACTCCACCTTGGCTGCTTCGCGCTCACCCCGCTCAATCATCGAGTTTGGGGTATCAGGGAGGACGAGGGACCCCACGGTGACAATAAGGGCAGGGACCACGGCACCGCCAAGGCTCAGCCGCCACCCCCAACCACCCTTGATCTTCGCAAAGAAGTAGTTGAGGACATTGGCCACCAGGATTCCAACCGTGATGGATAACTGGAACCCAATGTTGAGAGCTCCTCTATATTTGTAAGGGGCCATCTCAGAGAGGAAGAGTGGCACAGACTGAAAATTCAAATTAGCATATGAATTAACATATTAGAAAAATTAGCCATTCAAAAAGTACAATAAAAGTAATGATTGAAAATCAAATAACTATATTCCGACCAAAAATAAAGAAAATCAATAACTATTAAAAAAAATCAAATAACTATTGTGTATATATATATATACATATATATATATATATATACATACTAAGGTCAATCTTTGATTTTGTCTCATGAAACCTTTTTCTATAATGCCTATTTATACTAAGGTCTTCAATGGCAACCTCCAAAGTAACCACACCACATGAAGAGTTTCTAAACCTTGACTTTACTATATTTGATATTTGCAATTGAAATTAAATAGAAAAAATCTCATTCATTAGGAATAAGAAAACCAAGGAATCACGTATGCGATCGATGATATGATCAATGAGGGGATGAATCCTTGTACCGAGATTGAAGGAAACTTTTACATAGGTCTCATGATTAGAGAAAATAATAATTTATTTCGAAAAAATTGATTCAGCCTGAATAGGCTCGAATAGACCGAGCCTAATATGAAAATTGCTTGTTAGATTCGCTCCTTTTATCCCTCGAGAGTAGATCAGGCCTGATCTGACCTAGGCCGACTTCGACCGAAAAAAAAACCTAGGCCAACAAGGTCATAAAATTTAAAACAAAAATTTTCTGGTGAACACTAACATCATAAACTTGCAACAATAGCGATCTGACCAAAAGTACATTATGCAATATATGCAAATTTGATGCCGGCATACCATCTGATATAAGAATCAAAGAGATGAAAAAAACGCATGAACCTGATTGGCGAATCCAATACCAAAACCGAGGAAGATGCGCCCGACGATGAGCATCCAAACATGTTCGGCAAACCCGTTGAGGAGAGCGCCGGCGCAGAAGAGGATCCCGCCGAAGAGCATGGACCGCTTCCTCCCCCACCTCCTCGTCACGGTTGAAGCGACCAGCGACGACAGGAGAGCCGCCAGGTAGAGAGACGAGGTGAACAGGGTCAAGGTCTCGCTGTCGTATTGGCAGTACTGGTTCGTAATCTTATCCCCTTGCTGCTTCTCGTACACCGACGGGAAGAACCTTCTCAGGAACGAGGGCATCGACGTAACCCCGCCTGCGAAGAACCAGAGTTTCAGCCCGGTTATCAGACGGAAGTGAAAGACGATGCGCGAAACCTATCATGTACCGGAGATGCCGATGTCGTAGCCAAAGATGAGGCCGCCCATCGCGCCGACGACACATGTCACCAGCACATTCCTGGTGAGCTTCCCCGGGTACTCCTTGCTGCTGCCACCGGAGACTATCCCTCCTGCTGCAGGCATTCTTCTAACCCTAGCTCTTCTTCACACGTGAGGAAGACGAAGTGAGAATGAGTCGCGAGATGGAATGTGGGAATTTTAAGGGCTATTTGCAGTGAAAAGTGCTTCCATGAAGTATGGACTGGAGTATATGTATTACTAATCCGACCTTATCCGCCCTTTTATTTCTTTCTTCTTGTGTTTTTTCCATCTTTAAAGCTCTTCTTATTAAGAAAGATACGGCTCGATATCGATCCATGTCATCGTTTCTTGGTCCCTGTCAATGTCTATCCTATGGTGATATCCGTTTTTGCTAGAATTTATTTCATGCAAAAATAGAGCACAACTGCTTAAATTTGAACAGTTTAAAAGGATGGGATCAAAAGTGTGACTTTATTTTAGAGACTTGTATTTCATGGAAGGACTTGAATCGTGGCCGGAGAATATAAACGAGGACGAGAATTCTGACCCGAGCAAAGTATAAGGACCGCAAGCGAAATCCCTCAAATTGCAGGGATCAAAAAATGTATTGTCCCCTAATGGAAACTTGATTATTGGCGGATAAATGGTCAGCTGTTTGGAAACTTTCAATTTTACATGGAAATTTGTGTAGGAAATCTGGGACCTTGTTTTTGGTATCGATGAATACGAATAAACCTATTACATACTCATTAAAAAAAAAAAGAGAACCTCTTAATTGATTATGCCAGAAAAGGAATCTATGTCTGGTGTGTGTCGATAAATCCTCGGCCAAACTTACATCTCACTATGATGTGTTTTAAGCTTAATCACTTTTTTCCCTTATTATTATTATTATTATTATATCAAGAATAGTGAGGTGAGATTCAAATCAATATCCAAAAAGGATACGAATGGATACGGTTACCGCAAATGACAGAATGTCAAAATGGGAATATAACTCTAGTCGAGGAAATAGTGATTTAAATAGGCCCTACACATACTGGGAAAATAAATGCATCTTAATTTTGTGTCCTCCAATTAGCAAGTGCATATAATGATATTTGAAGAATAAAATCATGTCAGAATTAAAGTCAAATTTTACGAGATTGCAGTTGAGTATAATGTGTTTTTCAAAATTGCAGCTTTGTCCATATATGTACAAAGTTAAAATTAGTATTTTTCCAATACCAAAAAGAAAATTAGTATTTCCTATATGGAAAGAATCCTGTCACGGACTTGAGTGTTGTGGAGCTGAAATTCGATGCTGTATGCATAATTTTGATAATTCATAGTTATGAAAAATAAATATATTATTTCTTTACACACTTTCTTATATTTTTGCAAGTTTTCTTTACTTGAGAACTGCTCCATGAACAAATGATTTGTGATAGGTGGCAGGATTCTAGATAATTGTTCGTTGGTGAGCTCACGAGTGAGACTCGTTCGGACAATCCCTCTTACACGTGACTGTACATGATTAGTCTGTGTAACACGCGGTAACTAATCTACCATCGATTTCCGACAACCAATCTTCTATCCT
This sequence comes from Syzygium aqueum, assembly GCA_031216185.1. NCBI lineage: Eukaryota > Viridiplantae > Streptophyta > Magnoliopsida > Myrtales > Myrtaceae > Syzygium > Syzygium aqueum. Next base: position 35,715,487 of record CM062235.1, on the reverse strand, counting down.
ATCAGTACAAATACCTTATCAAATTCATTCGTGAGGAGGCTTTTTGGACTTATGCAAGTCTGGTGGGTTACAGCATTCTTATTGACCTAGCAAAGCCACTGACAAATGACTCTTCATTTCTTACTTGCCACCTGGCATCTACTTCTTGGAGTTATTTCTGTGAAACGCCAATTCATCCTCAAGGTCGGGACCTTATCCATTTGGGCTAAGACTTTTAAATTTGGGGTATTAACTGTACTATTAGACTGTTGTGATACGATAAATTTGGGACGGGCCAAATTTTCAAATGAGTGATGTTGCAAAGTTTAGTACGTCAACCAGAATTCTAAGCCGAGCAAAGTATAAGGATCAAAAGCGAAATCCCCAAATTAAAGGGATAAAACAAAATTGTAATACCCCTAATAGAAACTTAATTAATGGTGGATAAATGGTCAGCTCCTTGGAAAGTTTTAATTTTGCACGTCGGACTACATAGGCAGGGAGGAATCCAGATGTGGAAATTTATATAGAAAATCCGTAGCCTTATTTTTGTATCAGTGAATACTAATAAACCTTTTTTTTTTGGTAAGGTAAAATACTCCTTACCAAAAAAAAAATAAACCTATTAAATACTGATAAAAAAAACCTCTTAATTTTTTTTTTTGTAAAGACCTCTTAATTGATTATGCCAGAAAAGAAATTTATATCTGGTGTGTGTTTCAGTAAAAAGAAAAAGAAAAAAATGAAAATGGGAGATAAATATTTTGGGTTAATCACTCTTTTCCATTATTATTATTATTATTATTATTATTATTATTATTATTATTATTATTATTATTATATCAAGAATAGTGATGTGAGATTCAAATCCATATCGAATATGATATAAATAGATACAGTTACCACAAATGACAGAATGTCAAAATAGGAATATAACTCTAGTCGAGGAAATAATAATTTTGATAGGCCACGCAGATATTGAGAAGATAAATCCATCTTAAGTTTGGGTCCTCCTCCAATTAGGAAGTCCATATAATGGTATTTGAAGGATAGAATCATGTAGGAATCAAAGTCAAACTTTGAAGATTGACAGGGATTTTTATGAGAAAACAGTTGAGTAATTTGTTTTTGAAAATTGGAGCTTTGTTTAAAATTAGTACTTCTTATATGGAAAGAACCCTCACACGGACTTGAGTATTGTGAAGTTGAAATTCAATATTGTAAATGCATAATTTTGATTATTCATAGTTATGAAAAATATATATTATTTCTTCATATACTTTCTTAAATTTTTGCGAGTTTATTTCACTTGAGCACTACTCCATGAACAAATGATTTGGGATAGGTGGTAAGATGATAGATTATTCTTGTTTGTTGTAGATGTTTCACAAAGTTTTGGCTAGATGGGTGAGAGCGAGAATCATTAGGGATGGCCCTCCTTACACATGACAGTACATGACTAGGCTGTGTCCTCCTGACACGACACATGGTAGCTGATCTACCGTCGAGTTCCAACAACCAATCTTTTGATCTTATTAGTACAAATACCCCATCGATTCATTCATAGATGAGAATTTTTGGACTGTTGAAAGTATGGGTTACGGCGCTCTTATCGACATTTGCAGCAAGCCACTAACAAGTGACTCTTAACCACTGGAGGTTTACCCCAGTAGCCACCATTCTCACTTGAAAATGGGGAGGTGGTGAATTCGAATCCCCACCTTCGTGGGGGATAGGGGTAGGGTCACGTAGTTAAGATGTGAGTTTCGGCGCCCACGCCCTGCAAGAGGCAGAGCGCAAGTCTGAGTGTGTATTGTGAGAGAAAGATAGAGTAGGACCGATCAAAAAAAAAAAAAAAAAACAAGTGACTCTTCATTCCTTACTTGCCAGTCAACATCTATTTGTGAGCGTAATTTCTGAGAAATGCCAACCCTTCCTCAAGGCTTGGAGACCTTATCCATTTGGGCTAATACTGTCAATTTTAGTCGGATCCATGAATATGGAGCTCAATTTGGGTATCAACCTTACTATCAAATTCCCATGACACCGTAAGTTTAGGAGAGGCCAAATTTTCAAAGTTTGTAAGGTTTAGATCCTCAAAATCACTAAATTGTTTATAATGCATATAGTTCGATTATGAAATAACTTCATGAAATTTAGGACATAGTTGAGGGACATAATTTATCGTTGGAATAATTCTCCAACAATCAAATAAAAGGAGGTCACTTAGGTACGAAAGAGATCTCAAGTTAGCAATTGATTCGAACAGAGTGGATTTACAGTTGTGAGCACTCAGAATTTCAAGTTTCCTATACGAACACGGATCAATTCCACTGACATAAAGCTCAAGGCTTCCAACAAAGCCATATCTTCTGGCTAACTCTCGCCTGGACAATGGCTGTGCATGGAAGGATATGATGAAGATGAAAGGAAACATATAAATAATAAAAACCATGTTTAGGTAAAAAAAAATTAATCCATCTTAAATTGGCACTCCATGGAGCTATATATTGAAAGTTTAGGTACTCAATTGGAAAAAGAAACAGGCACTAGTATATGAAACAGACAAAAATTCATTGTAGAGGAATAATAGTGAAATTTGGATATTCTCCCAAATTGTTCTTGTATTTACTTTCCGATTTCAACTAGCTCCCATTAATTTATCAAAGATCATAATACATATTCCATGATACAAAAAGAAAGTTGAAAACGAGTTGAAAGACTGGGGTAAGATCCTGGTGTTCTCTCTGCCAAGCCAGTTCCCCCCAGTGCTGCAAGCAACTACAAAATCATCAACCTCTCGCACCCATAGTGAGTCATTCTTAAACCTGCAGCTTTCCCAACCGGAAGTGGTTGTTCACTTCGGGTAAGAGAACTCTCATCGGATATATTTGGCAAAACTCTCAAGCAGCACTTGCCCATGCCTCCGTCACTAAAGGGAGACTGCCATTGCGATTTGGGCCTATAGGTAAATGCATTAAGTATATACACAAAAGCAAAGTCAACAGAGATATACCTTCATGAACTAGTGGAACAATAATAAAAGAAAATTAACATTATAAAACATATATCAGAGAACATCAACCAAAGACACAGCCAAGGTTGTTGCATCTCCTAATGATAATCTTCTACATGTACTTCAAAAAGCTGCAAACTAACATGCTTCTCTTCTTATTTTTTTGCAGTGTAAAGGCCAAGATAAATCTATATGACCATTTTGTGAAGACTTTACTGAAAGAGTAATCATAGTAATCTATGGGTCATGGGGGAGTGAAATCACAAAGCCATACCTGTATGCTATGTTATAAACATCTAATACAGATAGCGCGTAATGGATATCAAGAAAGCTTTATTGCGAATCAGATCACAACGTGACACAACTCTAAAGAATGACGAGTCCAAACCTCTTGGATATCAATCATATTCACATGTAAACAAATGACAGAGCTCTGTTTTACCCTACATATCACAATAGTACTTTCTAATAGTCAAAGAATCACAACATTCCTGACCAGATGTCAAGAGAGTCAGTTCTTCAAAGTTTATACCTCTAACCTCAAAAACAAGACTAGTTCTTCAAACAAGACCAGAATGAAGTAACGCTTTCTACTCATATCAGCAAGATGAAAAGTAACTGAAGGGCAAGGACTGTTAGTAAAACAGAAGAAGAAAAGTTCTAACCAGTTTATCCAGACATTTTGGGAGACAAGTCTCCAGTCTTGACATAATGTGCAATGTTTAACGAGGCCAAAGAACATGAATAGTCTGACAAAAAACCATAAACTTTTCTCTTAATGCATACACAGCTTCAAATGTAAGGCCAAGTCTAACTTTTGATTGTCGAAAGTGTTAAACTTGGTAAGCACAACCTGAAACCACAACAAACAAACTAAGTTCAAGTACATATCGTCAGGACTATGAATTAAAATGCACTCTGAGAGCCTACTTTTATCCATAGGAATAAGGAATCCACAAGGTAGTGCTAGATTATTACTGGCAGAGGTACTGTGGAATTTATCTTCAACATGAACAAGGCTAGTTCTCCATTGTGGTTAGGAAGATTCAGGTTATTGGGAGCCTGAGCCACATATTAGAAAGATGCGAGAAAATAGATGGCACAAGAGATATGGATTTCAACCCCACATAACACAAAAAAATTCACAGGAAAAGTAAAAGAATTATTAGTGATACAGACCTCTTAGGATAGTGAAAACTGCAAAGTGAAGAGTTGACTAATCACTATCAAAAGAAATAGTTTCCACTTCTTGTGCAATACATAAGGGAGCATCGATAACCGATCAATTGTGCCAGACCATTGAGATTTTATTGTGCTTTTTTGACTGCCGGTTTCTATCACTAACACCTGCTCAACTTGAACAATACAAGGAACATGAGAGGATTAATTTTGGCACCACAAGTAAACAAACCTCAATTGGTACTGTCGATTTATTGAAAAGCTCCAGCCACGTTGCGAGAGGACATTAAGTGAAGTTGCATCCAAATATGAAGAAGCTTCTGTTAAATCTCATAGACCAAATGAAGAAACAGAGAGAGGCTGTGAGAATACTAACAAAGGGGTTGAGTAGAAGAGTTGATGGGATTTTTCCAGAAAAGGACCAACTTTCAATTCCAAATCAGAAAGGGGGAGGCAGGGCAGGTACCTTTTCAGTTGGGTGGATTTCTTTTCTTTTACAAAAGTGGTATTTCCTTCTTCCTAAATGCCCTAATCTCTCTCTCTCTCTCTCTCTCAAGAATGATAGAAAGTAGATATTTCCCAGGTCTGGGTTTTCTCACTTGTTAATTCTGCAGAAGGGATATCTTACAATGAATAATTTCTGTTTTTTTGGTGGGGTCAAAGCCATAAGCAAAGAGATAAATACTTACTTCAACAGAAATTCATGTGTGGAGCCCATGGATGGCAATGCCATACAAAGCAAGAGTTTCTCCCAAGTCACCCAACTTTCCACATGCCCAACTCATACAGCTGAGAAATACTTGGACGCCCTTAGCCTACTAGACTAAATCAATCAACTTCATGGATCATGTTGGGTCCACACTGGAACTGATAAAAAAGCCATGGATTCCATATTGTCTATTATGTCAACAATAAAGGTAAGCCCATATTTAGTAGGGCCAGTGTAGCTGCTCCACTCTCATCAGTGCTTAACACGATGAGCAATTTCAGGATGTCCATAGGTTCATAACAGGAGAAATAACCTCATGCCCTTGCTACCAATAATCCCCACAAGAGCAAATGCCACTCCTGAAATGATGAAAGCGGCTGGAATCTCTCACAACTATCTCCCGATCAACAATCTTTGCAATAAGTTTTATCACAGAATGACAATCGCCACAAATGCGAAGATTCTTCATTACAGTTATTGTACTGCCTTCAACTGTACTAATCAATGCAAATGCAACAGCAAGCCTTTCACTATGGTAAAATAACGACTCTTCCTTCTGTTCGTCTTCCACGTCATGGAGAGAGAACCTCTTATCTGGAACATGACCCAATTCTTTCAACTTCATTTTTAACCAATCCAGCTTCCAATATATGTTTTCACTCAAAGGGTGGGATTTATCCCCAGAAAGAAATAAATGCTTTTGGCCCTTTATGGTAACCCAACTGCTACCTAGTTGCTTCACAATCCCTCTATCCCTCATAGTCACTCTTAATCTCGATACATCACTCCACCTATTAGCAGAAGCATATAAATTGGACAATAAAACATAAGCAGCACTACAGTGGGGTTCTAGGTCAAGAATATAGTTTGTAGCTCTCTCTGCCAAATCTATGTTAGAATGCATCCTGCAAGAACTAAGCAAAGCAAGCCACACGATGGAGTTAGCTTTAAGGGGCATGTTTCTTACAAGATCCTCTGCTTCCTCTAGCTTCCCATATCGTCCTAGGACATCCACCATGCATGCATAATGCTCGTGCTTCAATTCAATGGAAGTGTTTTCACTAAAGTACTGGAACAAGCATCTCCCCTTCTGTAACATCCCAGAATGATTACAGGAGGAAAGCAATCCCGTGAGTGTGATCTCATCTGGTTGCACCAGTCCACGTATTATTTTGCTAAACAGCTCCATGGCCCACATGCCTCGGCCATGATGTGCACACCCACAAACAATAGCATTCCATGTTACGATGTTCTTCTCCCTGAGCCTTTTGAACACTGCAACAGCATCATCAATGACTCCACACTTATTATACATGACTATAAGAGAATTGCCAACAAAAACATCACATCCCAATTTCAGCTTAACAGCTGACGCATGAACCTCCTTACCTCGATCTATAGACTCCAAACCACAGCAAGAATTTAAAGCACTTACAAAAGAAGATTGATTAGGAAGAGCACTTTTTCTTAGCATGTCACTGAAAATCTTCAGGCCATCTTCATGCCTACCATTCGAGCCATAACCAGTTAGAAGAGCTGTACATATGACCACATTCCTATACGCCGCTTCATTGAAGACTTGGGTTGATTTCTCAATTCGCTTACAGTTAGCGTAGAATGTGATGAGAGAAGCACATACAAAGCCACTAAGGCAGAATCCTGACTTGAAAACATAACCATGAATCTGCATACCGAGAGGAAAAGACAATGCATTTGCACAGGCACTCAATGCACATGTCAAAGTACTCGCATTCGGTACCATACCAGAGTTGAACATTCTCTCAAAAACAACTAAAGCTTCTTCACATCTCCCATTTTGGTCAAGGCCGCCAATCATTGAAGTCCATGAAATGACGTTAGGAGAAGGAATTTGCTCAAACAATCTTACAGCATCGTCCACCCTCGCATTCTCACAATACCCATGAAGCATCGCATTCCATGCAGGAAGATCTCTAATGGGCATCTGCTTGAAAAATTTCTCCGCCCGCTCAACTTGTCCAAATCGAAAGAACCCATCCACCATCGTCGTCCACGAAACAACACTCGGTTCGGGCATTTCGTCGAAAAGCTCTTCTGCCGTCACCAAGTCCCCGCAGTCCAAGCAGCCTTTGATCATCGTGTTCCAACAAACCGAGTCTCTCGCGGGCATTTCCTCGAACAGTTTCAGGGCGTCGCCAAGGCGGCCATTTCGCAAGCGACCCGCGATCGTCTTCGTGACCGAACGAACATCTGGGCATCGAGACATGTCCAGAACCTCCCGAGTTCCATCTGGGTATCCGTTCTTGAGGTGTGCAGAGGCTGCGGGACTGTCGCCAGCTGCAAGACTCGCGCGTTTAGAGAAGCGCTGGTGGAGTTGAGCGAAGGTTTCGCATGAACAGAGCCATGAAGAAGGGAATGAATGCGTGCAGGAGCACCTGAGATATGGAAAGACGGCCCGAAACCGGATCATGGCGACGGGCTTCTCCGCTGTCGAACGAGAACGATGAGATATGTTTTGTACGTTTGTCGTGCACTTTGCTGTTTGCAAAGTAAAAAAAACATAATTTATTGATTATCTATATTTTTTAAATACTAATCGAGTCATGGGGATATTATTTTTGAAAATAATTACTTTGGTTTTTGTCATGACAAAAATATGGGTGGCCCTAAAATTAATCATTTTAATGAGTCCCTTGACACTAAATTCGATACGTGTTCTTAATATATAATGGTAATTTTAGAGTTTTTTTTTATAAATATATAAAATTGGCTGAACTTTTACTTCATAAATGTATTTAGATAATTTGAAATTCGTAGAGAGTGCTACAAATGTTGAAGAATTAAAAATGATTAAGGAAGTTACAGCACCAACTTTTCAATGTAATGAAAAGATTGAAGATATTATGGTTGTTAAATCTTTTTGGTCTAGCAACAACACGCAGGTTAAATATTCTCGTTATATTGAGATTGTTTAGAGATGGAGCCACTACAAGAAAATGAGCTATAAGATAAGATATCAAACAATGGAAAAGGTCCTACACCTTTATGACAAAAGGCTATTGCAAAGTCATAAACAAGAAATGTGCAATAGTTTAACACTCCCTATTAGATAATACGTGGAATTTGACGAACGGTAGGTTGCACACGCAAAATAAATTAGGACACTGCTATCTTTAATAACATGATAGAAAGTCCAACTAACAACTTACGTTGATAGGTGAAAAGAAATCACGTGTATATAAAGAGCATATAAGTTCGTAAATAAGAAATGTGTGATGTTAAAAAAGAAGAGCTTGATGATGAATTTTGAACCAATTTTGTATGAGACCAATTTCCTTGCCATTAGGATACTTTTAGTGTTTGCAAAAGCATATTTTTACTAACCGAAATATAAGTTGTCACTAAAAATTGCAAACTTGTTTGCACAAATTAAAAAAATTAACATTGAATAATGTGTTCGTCTTTACAAAATCCATCTTTGGAAAATCAAATATGTAATTTCATCCCTATTTATTTGTCTAGTTAATAGTAACTATAATGTATCCTTTGAGTTGTTTTTCAGGGATGTTTATGAATATGTCAAGAAAAGTACTGAATGCAATCATTCTTAGCTACAATTGCAAGCTGTTTGTTTTTTGATAAGGTAAGTAGTATATAACTTTTCAATGCGCAACTTACAACAAAGAAGGCCGAATACAAAAACCTTGTACCTGAGGAGACAGAGAATGTCTCGATCGATACAAAGGTGTTGCGGTTAATACAGAAAGCACAGGAAGCGCAATAACAAGAAGGCTAATAGGCAGCAGACAGAAGACATAAACATTGACTACAAGAGGAGGTCAGCTAAAAATGGGGTCAGATATGCCTCAACTGGCTTGAATCCTTCTATTCTGAGGATTGTCTTGGACCGACTTGAGAGAAAGGCCTTTGTCTCTAACTATCTTGTCAAGATGGTTGCGGAGAGCAGACATACAATGGGTGCCATTCCTAAAGAGAATATTATTCCGTTCAATCTAGATAAGAAGGCACAATACCCCAAGGGCAAACCGAGAAATACGATGATGAAAGCTATCTCCACTAATGAATCGAGCACTCCACCGGAGGTTCTGTTGCCAAGACCCATTACGCCAAGAAAGGTGACACTTAGTAGCCTAATATCGTGCTAGGGAGCCCACAGCAATGCACCCAAAGAATAAATGATCGACCGAGTTTAGTCTAAGGTGGCAAAAGGCGCATAAACCTTCAAATATTCTGTGACAGTTCAGTAGGAAGACCTGTGTGGGAAACCTATTAAGGGCCATCAACCACATCAAAAATCCGTGGCGCGATGCAATATGATAGTCCCAGATGAAAGAATCCCAGTAGATCGCTTGTCCTCTTGCCCGTACCAATTCCCAAGCCGAGGTAATAGAGAAGATTCCAAACGAGTGTCCTAGCCAAACAAAGTGATCTGGCATGTCGACATTAAGTATGGGGAGAGGGGACGCCTAAGAGTTGAAAGATTGCAACACATTCGACTGGTGCCAAATCATTGAAAAGAATTCACAAACCGAGGCCGAACGTGGGATACCAGAACAGAAAATATCCCTATCCGAGAAGATCATATAAAGTGGGCTTTTGAGATGTCAAGAATCAAACCAGAAGGAGATAGTCTTACTATTACCTATTTGCCATTTGAATTACAATTGCAAGCTGTTTTTTTTTTTTTTTGGTAAAGGTTAGAATTTTTGCAAGCTGTTTGTTTTTCGAATTTTCAAAAAAAAGAGAGGAATTATGATACAATCATACAACCATAAAGTGGTAGTGATATGATTTTCCAGAGTAATGGATCGGCACCATAAGCTCCATGACCCCCAAATAATTCAAAGATGGGACGTATAATTAATTACTCACATATTTTTGCCCCCAACACATTAAATGCAAGAAATTCATACCAGCAACTTTTATTGAAGCTTTCCTAGATCTACATAAATGCTCCAAATCCAACCCCCAAAAAAAATAAAAGTTATTCATAAAGATCGGTAGACGAAATCTCATTGCTTTCAACATTGCCATATTAAGGAGAAAATTTGTTTGCAATTGGACTCCGAGTTGGATCGGGCATATGGGTCGGGTCCGGTTTCGGTTGCTAAAATTATACTACGTAAAACTGAATCAATATGGATTAAATTGATCGATTTGGATAAGACTCGGTTTTTTGCCAATCCAAACTTGACTGAACCCGTCCCGTTTGACACCTATTAGTAAAATTATCCCGGTTCATCGCGGTCTCTGCATTGCAAAATGACATAAGACAAAAAAAAAACCTAATTCAGCAAAAATGTGAAAGAAGATGGCGGAGAAAATTTCAGCAAGAACAAGTTTTACTAAACCCAGAAAGGGAGTGAAACTATACAGAGTGGAAAAGCATAAATGTTCTTGGATTCAAGAATGCCAAATTCCATTCAACATGCTGCGGAATTTGTTCGTGGACAGCTTCCTCACGAGCCTCTTGGCATCTGAAACCTCTTCCTCTGCGAGCTTCTCTATGGTCTTCAGATACCCGGAATTGGCAATCTTCTTCCTCCCGCTGCCGCAGCTCGTCAACGATGTCAACGCCGATAGCAAGAACTTCCTCCCGCCCGAATGATCTGCCTCCGTCTCGAGCAGATGCATCAGGAATTCCATGTTCTGCTCGTCCTGAGCGAATCTCTTCCTGTTCGTCGGGATCGAAACCATGCTGGAGAGCGCCTCGGCCGCCATTTCGCGGACCCCGTGCGATTTCGTGCCGAGGAACCGGACGATTTCCGGCATGAAGCCGGCGTCGCCTAGTGCCCTTTTGGCATCGTCCGACGATGTCTTGGTTAGCTTCAATGCCACCTTGAAGGCCAGTTCTTGGACCGAGGCCTCGCGGTCGCGGAGGAAGCGAACTAGGACTTCCACGAACCCGTGTTTCAGCAGCATTTTGACACCGGTCTCTGAAGAGAAACAGAGGTCCTCAATTGCCCTGAAAGCTACCTCCAGTGCTTTGGAAGACGATGATAGCGGATTGAGGAGGCGCATTAAAGCGTGAAGTCCGCCTTCTTCGACAACCATTCGCCTCAAGAACTCATCCCCTGAGACAAAATCTTGCAGGAACTCGATTGCACTAATCTGCACGGTCTCATCTTTAGCCCCTGCGAGCTTGAGGAGCACCGAAATCACGCCTTCTTCAAGCATAAACCTCTTGATCTCCAAAACTCCGGCAAGATTCTGCAGCACCCCACAAGCAGAGCAAATCAACTCTGCCTTGGAGAAGTCGGTGCTAGAAGAACATATTCTCAACAGAGCTGTGACACCGCCATGAGCGGCGACCCTCCACGCATTCTCCGAATTAGCAGTCAATTTCAACAAACACCTTGCAGACAGTTCTTTCCCCACGTCGCCACCCCACTCCAAAACCCTAACCAGCGGAGCAACAATCCCTGCACTAATCACCACATCCCTGCATGACTCGAACCCTGCAACCACCGAGAGCATTCTTGCAGCCTCTTCTTGAACTTCTATCTCCAGAGAATCAAGGAAGCTGACCAAGAGGTGAATGATCTCCCCAACTTCCGTGACCACCTTCACAAATCTCTCATCCTCGCTCGCAACTTCGTGCAAACTGGCCAGAGCTTGCCTCTTTATTTCCGGGTCTTCCTCAATTTTCATCCTTGTCAACAAATCCATAACATAAAACCTCATGTCCTCCTTACAAGCCCCAAACCTTGGCTTTGAGACAACAATGGCATACCCGTGAGGAAAAGGACCAGCTTTCCGCATCCCTGAGAGATTCTTGACATGGTAATGCAGCTTTATCAAGACCATGTCCAAATTGCTCTGCATCAACAGCTTCCCGCCGTAGGAACAAGCCAAGCATTTCTCAGCAAGGCCACGACACTCCCTGACCGTGACCATCATTTCTTGAACCATGCCCGAAAGCTCGGCCCCCTCATCAGAGACGGCCAGTGCAGAAGATATCTCCACCAGCTTGCTCCGAATGAGTTGCCATTTGACCGTGAAGACTTTGATCGAGCGAGACAGGGAGGCCAACGAAGAAACCAACTCGATGGCCCGTTTGCAGGTGGAGTTTGATTCTTGGCAACTCTGTTCTTGGAGGGATTGCCTTGGAGTTCCTTCTGCTCCTTCTCCTTCCCCCATTTCTGCATCTGCTAGCTGTTGCGGAAGAAGAACATCCTGCAAAGCCAGTGTCTGCAAGTTTTGAGAGGGATCGAAGAGGATGAGACCGTTATCTTTGGTTCCTGGAAGAAGCTGAATCGGAGCCCGTGCGTTCATTCATTGCTACCACAAGGCTGTGAGTATTTGGACTGGGGTGTCGTATAAAAGTGACAGTTCATACAACGTTATTTTGTCACTTAACTTCGAAAATGAGATGACTTGGACAGAGCCATTTTTCTATTATTATCCATAAAATCTATGTATATAATATGTATATACATATATACTATGATTAAACTATGATTAAACCTGCTGGAGAACAGACACTCATCCATGGGGAAAATCAAGAGCTTCGAATTGGATGACAAAACCATCGATTCCATACATTCACCCCCTAGAGAAAGCAAAAAGGCGACACATTTACTTGCGCCTGCCTGCGTTGGATTCAAGAACATCTGTTGATGGAAAACTTCGCGACGTTTACTTTCTTTTTCCATGAATGGCTTCTCATCTTTTGAGTTAAACTCCCTTTCACCATCTGAAGATGTGATTGACAGAAGATTGCATTCTACGATGCGAATGCATTGCTTTGGTTCTCATTAGCAAGAGACAAAAGCTGCGGGATTGATGCTAGAAGAGAGAGTTAAGAGAGAGAGAGAGAATTAGGAAACGGGTGGATCAAAGGCCATCATTTGGCTAAACGATGTGCGACATATTAGAAAGTATCTTGTACATGCGTTGCGTATCAAGAAATGGTCGATTAGAAGGTACGAAGATGCTAATGACGTCTCGGAGTTTTTCTTTTCTTCTTTTTGGATACTTAGATACCGATAATTGATTGATTAGCTTCTTACACCGATGACGAAATAGGTGCATGAATTGCTAGCTTTCTCCTATAGTATACCCGGTTGATCGTATGGCTCGGCCATTTCGATTAGTACACATTGGCCAATGCATAAATACATATATATGTATATATGGACCACATTAATAAGTAGACAACTTCAATTTCCTGAGGCGTGATAATGATAAATTCTTGCAGCCCCACACCCATGTGAGAGACTGAGAAAACCCTCTTCGCTTGCCTTGCAAGTGTTTTGGCACTTGCTCACTTTCTCTTTAGGAGGTGAAACTTCGTGCAACTTTTCACGGCTTTTCAATGGCTATGTACTGTGGACTGAGAAGTGTGATCTTGTGAATACAACTCTCACCGGCATAAACGTCGATACGTAACTCGGATCAATTTTGATGGTGAATTAGCTATTTATTTCGTTTACCGTCGTCGCAGTCGCATAATTTTAGTCTATTTTCTTTATCGAGGAATGTAGATTTTGCGCCAAAGGATGTCCTTCGAAAATACCGCACTCTACTCATTTTCGATACCTTAGAATCACGGACGTCTAATTGTAGTAACTCTTGTGCTATGTTTGCTATCTAATTGAGATCGATTCTAGCCTCCATTCTTCTTTCTTTGTACAAATAGTGTTTCAGTGACACCGATAATGAATGAGATTCTTACTAGAATGCTCATTCTATTAAAGGGAATCGGCATTGATGCCTGAAATTCCTCCTCTATTTCATTTAACCTTATGTTTTGGTTTTCAATTGCGTTCTTACTTTTTTGTTCTCTTTCATACCACTTTACAAGGACATTTTTTGCACTGACGATGTTTTTCAATTTTTCAAAGATATGAGAAAGGTACGAAAACCGGTACATAATTGTCGTAGAATTCAATATGAATCCTACCCTGTTTTTCAATATATGATTGAGTTGATCCACTAGAATACATTTAAGAGAAGGAGAGATAAAAGCTAAAGCTTAGACTGGAAAAATCGCTTGGCTTCAAAGGGAAAGGTAGTCCCCACGAATCAATTTACCTCTATATACCTAAGTTCTGTTGGGCAAAGTTGACCCTATATGCCATATAAACATAGCAGCATAAGTGAGAATACATAGAGGGAGAGATTATTGCTTGGATTTGAAACAAGAGTATGAACCAACCACGTGTATACTTGAGTTATCGGTTGTAGATCCGGTTTTTGCGTGCTTGTAATCATTCCAATTTCCAACTGCTTGAAATTGACAATTAGCCAAAACAAAAATTGGGAAGGGGGGGAAATAAAAATAAAATTATGGGGAGCTCCAATCGGAGAAGGAAATCATACTGGGGAAAGTTGCACCAGAAATCCTAAATCTCGTGCATGAAATGTAATCAAGTCCTAAACCATTCAATTAAATCAATTAGATCAGTTAGATCAATTAGGTCCTAAACCTTTCAATTAGTTGTATTAAGCCATGACTTGTTTAAAGAGTGCAATCAAGTCATTGCGAAGAGCAATATCTAAAATTACTTATGTGTACTTAAAATGTGCTTATACGGCATCTTTGAATTACACTGTTCGAGATAATTTTAGGATTAAACTACATTTTCCGATAAAGATTGAGGACTTAATCAAATGAAAGGTTTAGGGCTAATCGCACTTTTCGGTGAAGGTTTAGGATTTGGTTAAATCAATTAAAAGGTTTATGAATCAACTGCATTCCGTACATAACATTCGGGACTACGAACCGGCATGTTAGATAAGTTTTAAGATGCATATATAGAGCACAAAGTATACATAACGTTGCAAAACTGGAGAGACTACATGTGCACAGAGTTGGGGCTATGCTGCACGTGTTGTGATGTTGCCCACACGAAGTAAAAGTTGAACTGGTGGGGGCGTCTCCTTTGATGCTTTTAGACTACTAGATGTCGAGTTACAACGAGGTTCGAGTTGGTGGATAGACACTGGCTATGAATTTTGTGGTCGTGTAGAATGAAGAACACTACAATGAAGAATGCCTCATCAAGATCAAATTGGTCTTCATGTGTTCAAGCAAAATCAACCATGTAATTTACTTGGCAATCACAAGTTGTGGGAGACTTATGTAATGCATGCTATAGGGATTCTGCAACACGGAACACAACTTAGTTTAAGCATGATATCCGGTTTAAGCGTCTGATAATCTTCTAAATAAATTCGGGAGATCCTTTGCCCGAATCCATACACTCCAAAGAGACGGCCAGTAACGATTAAGTGAGTTTATAGGCAAGAAGATACACCCAGCCTCACTTTGAAACTTGCGTACCCCTATTAATTGATGACTCGAATGCATCATATTATCGGGATTATACACTCGTTACGAAAATCAAATTTCTTCGGATCAAGTCAAAAGAGAGCCTTTTCCCACTCGTATCCTCTAGTTGTACTCATGTTGCAGCTTAGATTGTATGAATAAGTTTGTCAAGCTGAGTTGCATAGAAAGAAAGAAATGATGCTTGCCCCTATTGGCAGTTTTCAAAGAAGGCTCGGCTATCCCCATTACATGTTGTCCATTATTTGCCTCTAAAGGACGGTTACAATGAAGAAGAGATCACCAAAATGGCATGACAAACTTGATTATTATCTGATAGTTGAGACTGATGTACAAAGCTGTTGAATTATATGAATTTAGCGAGAATTACGAATTATGTCCTACTTAGAAATTGATCACATCGGCGGTCATCGAAGTAGGCGGTCCAATCTCAAGCAGAAACTTTTACTAACATTCACCATCCAAATGAAAGGATGTCTCCCCAATATAATATTTTGCTGCTTCAAGCAGTTAAGTTTATTTTTGGTAGCTATATGCATAGTTGGCTACCTATCATGAATAAATCAATGGGACTGTGAATTGAATTATTACAAGCAAAACTCTTAAAGGAGGCTCTCAAAACTTTGAAATCGAATCACTAGCTCATACGCCGCAGTCGTGAGGAAAAGAAGTCCAGCATAAATTTATGCAGCTTCAGATACGGCTCGAGTCCCTCCCGAAAACGAAACGCCTCGTCCAATCTGATATCACCAACATCCTCGTGCGCCAGCTGACTTGCTTGCTGAATTTCGCAATTAGCAAGGTTAAAATTAGATTGCCATTAAACGACATCGTTCTTGAAGGTAACATTTGAGAGAGAGAGAGAGAGAGAGAGAGAGAGAGAGAGAGATACCTCGCATAGACGGAATACCAGAGCCATTGACTACTGTGGCCGATTGAGACCCAATCACCAGGAAGTTGTGCTGCTGTCTGTTCTCCTCCCAGAGGTGCAAATTGTCCTAAATGCTTGTACCTTCAGGAATCACACAACGCAAATAGAGTCAAGCATATGAAGTGGTTCAGCATATTAAAACACTTCTCAAAAGTCAAAATGTAATGAGATTTAAAGAATAGTCTCGGAGAAAGGTTATAACCACACAGAAACGTACTGTTTTTGCTGTGAAAATGTAATCAGAATAAGCTTTAATTCCTACATATGTATTCATAGTATTACAACTGATCTCGTTTAAAGTTCACAGACGGGATGCTTCAGCAGACTTTTACGTACCTAAAAGGGCGGAACCGATGGCGGCCCTCTCCTCTGAACCGGAGAGGACCTTCAGGATTTTTCTCACACTCCTCCATCCGGGTAAAACAATCAGCTAGATAGGCACCTTGCTGTGCTGCAACCTGAGTTCATATGGCATATTCAAGTAAAACCATAAGTAAATAATCCAAGCGCATCATCCAAGAAAGGTTTTGATCATGACTGGAGCTAGACCTGCGCTGTTGCCGGAAGATTTTTCATCTGAGAATCCACCTGGGAAAGAGCCGAGGTGAATTCTGCAATATCTAATTCGATTGATTCCTCCTCAACATCCCCCTTCGATTCCTTCAACAGATCAATAATGTCTCCCAATTTCTTATTCTTCAGGTACAGCTCCACCTGAGGGTATCTTTCACAGATGTCAGCAATGACCTCACGAGCTTCTTTTGCAGTCAGCGTCCCCGAATTGTCCTTATCTGCCTTACTAAATATAGCCGCAATATCTTCCTGAGAACAAACAATCAAACAAATTGTCACGCCATCCCTCGATGGAGTTGGTTCCATTAACTTTGTCACTAAAACTGCATTTCTTAGTGTAAAGAGAAATATGCCATGACTAGTAGTTAGCTGATTAGCATATTTTGTGAAGGCCCTATCTTTGAGTGGACACATTCATGTTAGCTTATTAGCATATTTTGTGAAGGCCCTATCTTTAAGTGGCCGCATTCATGTTCTCTAAACTCAAAGAAAACTCCAATTTCTAGCCGTGCTACAGCACCTGGACATAAGCGTGTGGAGCAACCTTTTAGCAATTCAGCTGAGAAAGCCAAGACAGAAGAGTACAAGTTATTAGGCAGTCAGATTGATTAAATTTTCACAGAGCACACTGAAGCAGATGCTGAATAGCAAGTGCCGAAATCTGAACACAAAACTGACAGAAAATGTAGTGGTTAACTTTCCATAATGAAATGTAAGGCACTTCAAACTGGCTTTAGCCATTATGTACTGTGACAAGACAACTTATACACACGTCAAAACATTTTTGCATGAGTAAAGGGCCGCATGGGAAATGGGTGTTTACACTCTGGAGAAGCGTTGACTCTATCATTCAGAACAAAGCTTTTTCGATTAAGACAAATCGTGACATGTCAACCTTAGCATTTAAGTTCCAAGGTAGATTGACAAGTAAAACTCTAATAATGAAATGAAAGAAGCCACAAAGGTCATGAAAGAAATGTATTAGAGAGCTCTATAGGAACTTTACCATGACTTTTCGCTGATTAATTGTAGCACAATCACCAAGTGCATATATGCTATCACATCCCTCGACACGAAGCCATTCATCAGTTGCCAGAGCGCGTCTATTAGCCTGTCTCACCAAAATGTTGATCCAAAATAATTAATTTACACAAGAATACAAGTTTATGGGTAACTCAAATGTAATGTAGACTAGAAGCAGACAAATTATCATATGACATACCTGACCAACTTGCTTCATGAAATCTCTTACTACAGGCCGCTGCCCAATACCAGTTGACCAGACAGCCATACCATAGGGAATAGAAGATGTTTCCCCAGTCTTCTCTTTAGTAGAAATTTCTTTATCAGTTACTTTCACAACCATTGACCCGGTTTTTAGATTAATTCCGTCTCTTCGGAATTTGGTCTCAGCAAAATTGGTGATTCTTTTGTCAAACCTGCCAAAAGACTAAATGTCTTCAGTATGCTGAACCTTGTCTGAATTATGAGAGTGATAATACTTCCGCTATTAGTAGGCATACTACCCTTTCAGCCTCCAGATAGATGAGAGAGGTCGCACTATCATAATAAGATGTTGATATTACTATTCTTCTAACTAATGCACAAAACCCATCCCATTGATAACATCATGCCATGCCTAAGGCATAAAAGTTAGCATCCTCAGATTAGCAGACATTCCGGAAGATAGTCTTCCTCTTACGAGGCAAGTATATTAATGACATTAAATCACATGAGATAAATTAAAGAGTTTAGACTAACAATAGTTTTTACGGTATGCCCTGATTCTGGAGAATATCCATATCACTATATTCTAAAGTGTGGAGACCCTCCAAGACGGAAAAAGAAACATTGTGTACGTAGACACTAGATAGCCGGTATGCATTTACACGAAGAAGACATAAATAATTGGTTCGCCAAAGAAACAACATAATGAAGTATAGAGTAATTACATGTTCAAGATATGATCAGCTGCCTCCAGAAGTGTTATGTTCACTAACTCCTTCACCCGTGGATACAATTTCACTAAATCCTCATTCACAAAGTCATAAAGCTCTGCAGCAAACTCCACACCTGTTGGGCCACCGCCAACAACAACAAAATGAAGAATTCTCTTTCTTTCCTCATCGCTTAAGTTTGGTAGGCTTGCTCTTTCAAAACAGTCGATGACACTTCTTCGAATTTCTTGAGCATCCTCTACTTCCTAAAAGGTCAACATGCAAAAAAAAAACGAAAAATATCATAAACTCCATTCCTGGTGCAGTAACTAAAATTCCAATGACAATTGCTCACAGGCATCAAAACTTCAGTGCCGTTTATTTCACACACCTTACTATTTGAAAATACATGAGAAGGCATACAAGAATCTCCAATCTATTAATGCCTATAGTCAATCGTGCCTGTAGTCAAAATTTACCATATGGTACTGTTTTATCTTTACAAACCTAGGTATAAGTAGACAATTACAGGAAGCTTACCTTCAAGAACTTGCAGTTCTCCTCAACGCCAGGGATATTAAATGTGTTGGACCGGGCACCAATGGCTATAACAAGATAGTCATAGTCAACAACGAATTCCTCTTTTCCATTCAAATTGGTTCCGTTACCAGTTCGACAGTAGACCTTTTTATTTTCTGCATCAATCTTGACACACTCGGCTTCCCAGAAACGAATGTCCATATTTTTCTGCTTCAAAAAACACAAGACAAACCATATTAAGCTATTGCTACTCGCACAAACTCTATAGTCACTGATTAAAGGTCTGCACAATCATTTCAGAAACGTGTGATTAAGATGGTTTACAAATGATTTCAAGGTCCATCAAAGACACCAAACCCATAAATGAAGAATTTACAATACAACCCCCAGGCTGATTAAAGTTATAGAGAATAAATATTTCTCTAGGAACTTATCACATAGACCACTCTTATCGAACCTGTCTAATCCTCAATAAGCATTCCAAATAAGAAATTCACGTGCAAATAAAACACAATTTAATGGACTTCTGACGGTCTAATCATATTCCATTCTATTTACCTTACGAACAATGTTCCGAATTGGTTCAACAATGCTACGAGCTTCCACCGTACCACAAGTAACGCTCGGCAACAGAGGGGTAAATGCAAAGTAATTACGAGGTGATACGATCTGGACATCATAGGAGGAGTTCTTAATATTCCTTAAAAAAGATGTTCCAGCCCAGCCAGTTCCAAGTACCACCACCCTCTTCTTTTTGCTCTCTGCTTCTACTGGTACAATTGCTTGTGCACCTGAGTTTGCCTCTGCATATGCCACAAGCCCTCCTCCACTGACCAAATCATAACAGAAGAAGCAAGCTGTGAAACTCTAACATTAAATGATAAACTACAGAAAACTATCAATAAAAGAGAACATGGCGTTTTATCTTTTTGCTTTAAAAGAAAATCCTACCATTTGCAATGAAATTGGTATCTGACACGGTTTCATATACAGTGAATATGCAATTGCGATTGTTATTCAAGTACTCGATGCAATACCCTTTCTCCATAGTTCTTGATAGAGGCAGACGTCGAAACTTTTAGATTCGGGGAAGCGAGATAAAAGCATTGGCAATACCCTTTCTCGGGCGAGAAGTGAGAATCTTATGCTAAACTACTTCCTGGATTATAAAATGCATACTTGCTAAATATTACAGCAGCAAGCACCACGCCGCAGGGGGCCGGGGCCAAAGCCCTGCCAGACCCCTTCTCAGTTCATCATCGTCCCTCGAAATGCCAACGGAATTCATCGATCTCCGCGAAAATCTAGCATTCCTCATCCTCGCTTTCAATCATTAGGACGTACAATTCCGAGTGACAACACACCAAATTACTTTTCACGCCATTCGCAGGACATTAGAAAGAAGATGCAGAAACTCTAAAGCTACATCTGCTATCCTTACCAAAAAAAAAAAAAAAACTCTAAAGCTACATCTGCTTCTCTTTCCTTACCAAAAAAAAAAAAAAAAAAAACTCTAAAGCTACATCCAAGTGAACACCCGATATCACACGGGAACAAACAGAAAACGGCTCGTCGGTTCCCGCCTGAGAACCTTCCCTCACAGAACAGAGACATCCACATACAAAAAACCGCCACACCCAGATGCAACACGGCTCGAAAAATTCGACAAGTCAACGAGATTTATCGATCTCCGCGAAGATATAGCATTCCTCAGCCCCACTTTCAAGCATTAGGACATACAATCTCAACCGACAAGACACCGAGTTACTTTTCACGCCATTCACAGGACATAAGCACGAAGATGCAGAAACTCTAAAGCTACATCCCAGCGAACACACATTATCTCACGGGAACAAAGACGAAACGGCTCGTCGGTCCCTGCCTCAGAAACCTTCCCTCACAGAACAGAGACACACCCGCATACAACGCGCACACGCAACACGGACCGAGAAGATTCAACGACACACCGGACCCTTTCATCGCCACACCGCCCCGAAGCCGCTCCGATCCGCGAGCGCAAACGGGCCAAGGCGAAGACGCGGAGAACACGAGCGGGAAAAGCAGGGGAGGAGGAGGAGGAGGAGGGGCAAAAACCTGACGGTGAAGAGGACGACGAGCTTGGCGAGGGAGGGGTGGCCGTGGAAGGCGCGGGAGAACCTGTCGAGCAGCGTCGTCGAGGTCCTCATCTCTTCCCCTCCGGCTGGATCTGCTGCGGGCGAGTTCCGACGATGTTGGAGAACGGTTGTTCGTTCGAAGAACGGAGGGAGATCGTCAACGTCGCGATCGTTCCAGGCTCCTTCCTCCTTTTCTGGTTGTGTCGTTCGGTCGAATTTCCATTTTTTTTTCTTTTTCTGTGTTTTTCGGGAGTTCGCTGTCATTGACTTGGCGGTCAAGGAACGGACGCCACGTGGCCGGAACTCGCGGCTCTCGTGCTCTCCTCCTCCTCCAAAAGGTTCGCGACGGGGCGCGCGCGCGCGCGGGGGGCCCCACGCGCTCCCGAAGGGGCGCGTGGCCGCTTTGGTTGGATCGGACGGCCGTTGACGGACGGATCGCGGCGAGAGGGCCCCACACCCCCGGTTGGGACGCACGCGGGGGTTTTCGGTTGCTAACGCGCGCGGTCTTTCTGGGGCCGCCTGATGCGAATCATGCGATGCACGCGCACGTGCGCTCGTGATCGGGTCTGAATATATTCTTTGGTGTCTGCCACATGTCTTGCGAGTTCTCATTCGTGGAGAAAATGAGGATACATAGTGACTTTAACGTTATCATTTCTGACATTTTCTATATTATGAACTTTCGTTTGTTCGTGGACGGTGGAAACTGTTCTAGAAGTATATCTAATTATCACTGTATTAATGAAATTCCATCTTGGAATGTTTGGTAGGAATGGCATGAATAAAAGCGTGGACTGGTGAAACCCAATAAGTCTGTAGTCTCAGTTTGTTGTTCATCGAGCATAAAATTTCATCTTCTCGTGCAATGTAAAACTAAACGATGCATGAGCAACGCTCTTGATGTTTGGTTGAATTTGATCTATTTGCTTTCGCCTCCCGTACTCTCTCTCTCTCTCTCTCTCTCTCTCTCTCTTCATTCGTTAGCAGACAAATGCCACTTCCTCGCTTTTTCTTCACTGACAATCTAGGGTACCAGCATTGAGATCCGGTTACCCAAACACTCATGAAATACCATGTAAAAGCCTTACGAATCGATCAAATTCAAGCATTTAACCTATGCACTAGTGGCATCAACCTTGAACAATTCACAAGTGATGATAGGAATTCAAATGAGCAAACTTCGGTTATCAAATTGGAAATTTCCTAACAACCCAATGAACCAACACCGACCCTGAGGGGCGGCTCTTCTGTTTTTCCATGCACTGGCATACCGAATTGGAACGCTAGTCAATACAAGCTCGAAATGAAATCAACATTTATCCACTTAGATACTCAGAACATGCATCTCCGAACCCAAGTCTGACGCCCAAATCTAAACTGGGTTTTTGGGTAAGCCGAAATTGAATGGAGGCTGGGGAATCCGAGCAATTTGATGACTAACTACGATTTATCGATAGGGACCAAAAAAGTGGGGAAGGGGAGAATAATGAGCGGAGTCCACGTGGCACGCGGTCAGAAGTAGGATGCGGCGCTGGACCATCGGACGTGACAGGCTGCTAAATCGTAGGGTTGGGTGGGCGAGTACCAGAAACTCGTGGACGGCTTCCCTCTCTTCACGTGCGCACGACGCAAGAGAAAAGGAAGGAAAACACGACAAGAAATTGGTGGGGGATTGGTGGGGGGTACGTGTTCAAGTCGGACTTTTGTGCTCTCTTTCGGGGGAAAGAAAGAGACCGGTCAAATTTTTTACTGTAATTTTGTGTTTCCAAAATTTGTCAGTATCACAGTGCAATTTGACTTTTTTTTTGCGTGGAGCCATCTCTTCCTAAATATGTAAATGCATATATATGTATATATATGAATGAATGATACAAATGGATATATGCATCAATGTCATTGTTTGAACTTTACTCATATAACCACTAGGGGTTGCCCCATATGGCCATCCTTCCCACATGGGATGGAGATAGGAAAGTTAGGGGTGGGGATATTTAGTTTTAGGTATGGAGTTCAACTCCCACGCCCTGCAAAGAGACAGAGTAAAAGTTTGAGAGTAAGTTGAGAGTTAGAATAAGACAAAACAGAAAGAAAAAAACATTTTTGCTCTTGTAGATTATATTTGGGAAAATGACACATCCGGTCATTCAATTTGAGCCCATTGTGCAATATCATTCTTGAACTTTTTAATTCATTCAATGCGGTTATTGAACTATTCCAAATGTTCAATCTAATCCCTAAACTCTCAATTTATTTAATCTAGTCCCTCATTTTTTCGTAACAAAGTCAAATTAGTCCTTCGATAATATTCATAAGTTTTCATTTCAATCCATTTCCTAATTCAATTGAAAATATGCTATATTTTTGTTGCCTTTTTACCTTTTTGATCTTTATTAATATTACTATAGCTTGATTTAAATATATTTTAACTTATAGTCTCTATAATAGTACAAATATAACCTTATTTAGAGTTTATATTGGATTCATATTCTTTTTATTTCAATCATTAGTGTTTTCATAAGATTATTTAACTACACTAACAGTATATCTATATATTTTTCGTACTTATATTAAATTTAAATATTGTTCCCATTTTTTAGATTGATAAAATTATCAAATTTTTGTGTTTCATTTTTTTCTTATTTAAATTTAGTTAAATTTCTAAACTAGGATCTTATAATATTACGAATATCAACCCGATACAACTTTAAATTAGGTTCTACTTTCACTTTTATATAGATCATAAGCTGATATACTTGAATGTAACTATTGTAATATCTATAAAGACCAAAAAGGTGAATAAGTAGTAAAAAGATAATACTATCTTTGTTGACTTAGTAAAAAAAACGGATATTCTAAAGTCTGGGTAATAGTGTAATATCAAAACTTTTAACTTTTTTTTGGAAAGTTGAGGAATTAGATTGAGTTAATTGAAAGTTTAGTTACTAGAGTACATATTTAGGAATAGTTTGAGGAACACGTTGAACGAATTAAAAATTCAAAGATGACATTGCACATCTAGCCAAAATTTAAAGACAATTTTTGTCATTTCTCATTATATTCCCCACTATCTATTAAAACTAGGGTTAATACCATCAAAAACTCTAAATTGGTACTATTGTGATAAATTTATCTCAAATTAATTTTTTGATCATTAAAAATCACAAATTGGTACACTTGTGATAAATTTATCCAAAACTAATTTTTTGACCACCAAGAACCCAAAATCGGTATACTTATGATAAATTTACCCTCCGTTAAATTGGATTAATACCACGAAAAATTAAAAACTAATAAGTATGTGATGAACAGAGGGGTAAAACATCAAATCGGTACATCCGTAAATTGTCACGTGTAATTTAACTCAGTAATTTGATAGTAAAATTTAATAGAAAATAATTAAGGATAAATTTTTCACAGGTATACCAGTATGTGATTTTTCGTGGTATTAACCTTTGAAACTATACATGTCATGAAAATATCGAAAATATACTTGCTAAATTGTAATAATAATTTGAAAAAAAAAACACTTTTGGACATGGTGGGGTGGAATTCACGAGAGGATTTACGAAACGAGCGACCTAATTTTCTAGAAGGATGCATGTTGTTGTAGTCATGGCCATGATTCGGAACCGGCCTGTTTCGGTTCGGAACCGGCGGTTCCGATTAGTGGCCATGTGTGAACTGGAACCGGAACCGCTCCTAGCGGTTCCTATTCGTAATTTAAAAATTAAAAAAAATAAATTATGAAATAAAAAAATAATGAATTATAAAAATATGAAATAATGAATTATTCAATATAAATTATAATCAAAATGAAATTTGTAGGGGTGATCGGTTCTCGGTTCTGACCGGGAACTGAACCGGTAAGACCGGTCCTTTAATTTTAGAACTAGAAATCAGACCGGCAAATCATAGAACCAGGAACCGAACCATTGGTCCGGTCCGGTTCTAGGCGGTCCAATGGAACCCTTTGCTCTTAACTAGCAAAGGATCGTAGCCATAAAAGGCATACAACTTCACATGCTCATAGCTTGGCTTGAGTTTTATAAACAATCCCTTTGATGGTCTCTCCATTCCCATTCGATGTGAGACTCTTGGCATTTGCATGAAGACAAGCCAAGAGTCTCACATTGAAGGTGTTCAAGGCAACGCGAGAGTCCCATATCAAATGAGAATAAATTTTAACCCTTAAACAAAAATATTACAATTGCATAGTATATAGTTTAGGCTCATATAGATTAATTGCATTCAACATCGAACCGGCAATGGCAAGTGAACTGAAAATCCATCGCGCAAATCGAGCTCGAGCACTGAATGAAACTTGGCTCACTGGAAAGACGATGGCCGAAAATCACAAATCTAAAAGACCTTGATTGTCTTAATTTGAGCTTAAATCAGCTCATTAAGCTTAATTAAAGAAAAGCTCAAATTAATTCAGTCAATTTGGAATTAAATAAAAATTAAAGGATAAAGCCTAAGCCAAAACCCATTAAGACTAGGAAGCCCAGTCAATTAACCTAGGGTTGCGATATAAATATGTGATTATACCCATCACTCAATGGGACTCTCATAACTTTCAGATCAGAATTTTCAGAAAGACACATGAGAGCGAGAGCAAAGAGTGAGGGAGGAGAAAAAGAGAAGGCGTGAGAAAGAGAGAAAAGGAGCCTCTCGGCGAAAACTTGGCGGAGATCCCCACACGGCCAGACTTGTGGCCGCGCCACTCAACGCCATGCTGCCCTCCTCCGTGACATCCAACTTCTCGGCTGCTCCACGTTTGCTGCTCCGCTGCCACGACGCTTGCTACTTCCACCGCGAGCCAAGAGCCCCCTTTGACGAGCTGCTCCCATATCGAGTCCGGTACCCTGTTTGCCGCTGCCCTACTAGTGTCCATCCACATATCGACGAGCTCCAGCCCACAACAATTCTTCCAACGAGCCAACACACAAAGTCTTCCATCCGACGTTTGTGAGGAGTCAAGCGGTGGCCAAAAGATCAATAATCAAGTGGAGAAGTGCTTCAGTGGAGAAAGAAGCACAAGAATTCCACTTTTTCTCTCTCTGTCAGGGACGACTCTTGTCCGCGGGTTCACAAGAGGACGAAAAAGGAAAGGAACAGAGGAGACATGGACTTTTCTTCACGAGACATACAAATGAAGAAACATACAGAAGAAGACAAAAGAGAAGTCCCCATCAACGGTCCTAACCAAGCCACCACGGCGAGCTCGTCGAATCACCGTGACCATTGTCACCGTCGTGAAAACCATTGCCGTTGTCGCTGCCGGTCCACTCGCCACCGTCTCGATCCGCAAGCCCGAGTTCGATCCGAGTTCAAATTTGAAATTATCCGTCAATTAAGTAAGATTGTCCAAATATTTCTTTTAAATATTTAATTTCCTAGTTTTCGGGTGTTTGAATATTTCATGAATATTTTGGTGGATAGCTAGATATCTTAGGGTAATTTTGTAATATTTGCAATATTTGAAAATACCCAAAATTAGGAATCATTCCTAATTTGGCAACGTATCTGGACGACTATCCGACCTTATCCCTAAGGTATGATACACGGTGATACGGAAAATCGTTATTTTATCTATAATCACTTGGATACGATAATAGATTTTATTTGCTTTTCAAATTTGAACAATCAGCTTTCCGTCAATATCTATAATCATATAGATATGACCGTTAGTTTGATTTTTTTGCCTAATTTGAATTTAATAAAAAAAATCTTGCGGATCGTATGGATTGATTTTGATAGTGGTGGTTTCATTTCTCGTAGTTTCATTTCTATCGAAAGTTTTCTTCTCCACGAACTGAACGCACTTTCAGGAAAATAGAAATCGAGAATATGAAACTAATTTCACTCTCAATTTCAATGAAAATGGAAATTGAAAATATTTTTGAGAATCAAACGGATTCCCAGACAAAAAAAGAGTTTCTTTTCCAATCTTTAGTGAACGGGTGCTCATCATTAATTAATAATTTTAAAGGTGATGGTCCAGCACATCACAAAAGAGTTCAATCCATCGTCCGTGCAAGATCTTGTCCATATCTCACTTTGATTCTTTGCTTGGTTTGATTGGCGTGGTAGAAAAGTGACGAGTCTCGGAGTTCCCAATGCCTTGCTCTAAATTTCATCTGTTGAAACTGAGATAGGTTTTTGCTTCAAATGGTTGAGGCAGAATTTGTTTTTGACTCTTCTCTATTGTGCCATCCTTCTTTTCATTGATTTCGTCGGATCCCAACTTAATTTTTTCTTTCGGTTTGATCAATAATTCTTTTCGTAACATCATTAATACTCCGGATCGTCTCTGAAAATGAAATGCCGAGAGAACCGTATGAACGATGTAGAAAATATTGTCTTAACTAAAAACGATCGTCTATGTCGCTCGCAAAATTGAATTGATGGAAAAGTATTTTCATCAACAACGAAAATGTTTAGGCATAAATTATTTTTTAAAATGAAAAAATTTATGGTCATCTAACTATACCAGGTGATACAGACAATCATTTTCAGGTGAGTTATATACACAAGTAAAGAATAGATACTTGGACGAGATTGGATCTTTGAAGTAATCACGATTCTTTATTGTTCCCTGGAAAGCAAGATAAAGAAAAGGCAGAAGGCATGCTTGGGTTAACTTGCAGGCCACTCGTAAGGAAAGAACCTCCCTTTCACCCAATTGTAAGCAAGCCATCATCATATCAACTAACTCCCGAGAGGAAGACATTGTGTGTTCTTCTGATTCGTCTCAAACCAAATAGCCTGAATCAATTTCCCCATCACTTTGCATGGCTGAATCACTCCTTTCCAGCATTGCACAGGGTGTGCTAGGGAAGATAGCATCACCAGCGTTCAAAAAAGCCGTCACAATTTGCTGCTTCGAAAATCAGATCCACGAGCTTGAAAATACGTTGACTACTGTTGCTGCCGTGTTGTTAGATGCTGAGGAGAAACAGGCGAAGGACCATCGCCTGCAACAGTGGCTGCGACGGCTTCAAGACGTGTTATACGATGCAGAGGATATTCTCGATGAACTTGAGTGTGAAGCCTTACGAAAGCGGGTAATCAATCAGTACAGGGGTGTCAGAGAGAAGGTACACCGCTTCTTTTCCCTCTCTAATCCGCTAATACTCCGTGCAAAGATTAGTCATAAGATCGAGCAGATTAGGGAGACATTATCTAAAATTTCTATAGAAAAGAATCAATTTGATCTTAATGTGCGGAGTGCTGACAATGGTGTGGTGCATTTGCGATCACGAGAGATGACTTACTCTTTCGTAAACAAGTTGGATGTCATCGGAAGAGATGTTGATAAACAAAAGATAATTGAGATATTGATGCAACCAGATGACAAAAACCTCTTAGTGATTCCCATTGTTGGAATAGGAGGTATGGGCAAGACAGCCCTAGCTAAATTGATTTACAATGATGACAATGTGAAGGAGCAATTCAAGTTGCGACTATGGGTGTGTGTACCCGAGGACTTTGATTTAAAAAAAACTATTGACGGAATCATTAAAGATGCAATTGGTCAAAGCTTGAGTAACCTTGATATTCAGCAATCGCAAACATTTCTGCGAGACACCATCAAAGACAAGAAATTTCTACTAGTCTTGGATGATGTATGGAGCAACAACCGCAGTAGGTGGGAAGAATTGAAAGCTTTGCTGAGCGAAGGAGCTAGTGGAAGTAAGATAATTGTGACAACGCGCAATTCAGAAGTCGCTTCTATAATGGGTACCCATCCAACGCATAATCTAAACAGTCTTTCTGATAAAGACTCCATGGCATTGTTCAAAAAATGGGCATTTGATCAAAAGGAACAGCAACCACGTCCCGATCTCCTTGAGATTGGAAAGGACATTGTGAAAAAATGTCAAGGAGTTCCTCTCCTTGTGAAAACTTTGGGGAGTCTACTTTACACACAGGACAAAGAATGGTATTGGGTCCATATAAGAGATAGCGAGACATGGAAGTTAGTGAAAGAAAAAAAGGACATTTTGCCGGTTCTTAAACTTAGCTATGATCATTTACCGTCCCACTTAAAACGTTGTTTTGCCACATTGTGTCTTTTTCCCAAAGGATATAGCATTAATGACCTGGAGTTATCTAGGTTATGGATGGCTTTAGGACTCATTAGTTCATCAAGGGAAGAAGTAGCATCAGAAGAGGTTGGTGTTGAGTATGTCAAAGAGTTGTGGAAGAGATCTTTGATCCAAGAGGTTGAGGAGTCCGAATTAATGTTAACTTTTAAAGTGCACGATCTAGTCCATTCTCTTGCAATGATTGTGGCACAAAATGATTACTCTGTTGTTGGCTTAGATACTCTAGAGATTTCAAAAGGAGTTCGGTACATTTCATTCTCTAGCACTTCGTTAGAGGGAATCTCAAATTTTGATGGTGTCCCACCTTTTCTAAGAAAGCCAACTTCAAAGAGGCTCCGTGCAATTAAGTTTCAATTCAAGGTTGATGATGGAATTATTGCTAGAGACTTTGCTAGAACATGCATCTTCAAATGTAACCAGTTAAGGTACCTAGGTTTGCAGAATGGTAGTATTGAGGAGCTGCCAAGTTCCATATGCAACTTGAAGCAATTGAGGTTATTAGCTCTCGTTGGAAACAAGCGATTGAAAAAGCTTCCGGATACCATTTGTGACCTGCAGAGTTTGCTATACTTATTCGTCGCAGGTTGCTCAGAGCTAGGAGCTTTACCCAAAAATATGAAACGGCTTGTCAACCTTAGAATGCTATCCGTAACAACAAAGCAGAAGAGTTTGCAAGACAGTGGAATACAATACCTAGAAAATCTACGACACTTGGGACTCCATGGATGCCAAAATCTCCAAGTTTTGTTTGAAGGCACTTGCCAACTGACTCGCCTTCGGCAGTTGGTAATTCGAGATTGTGGGGGACCAATATCTCTGCCTTTTATGGAATTAACTGCCCTAGAGTACTTGTTTATTGAAAATTGCAAGCTCATGTTGACCGAGGAGAAAAAGTTCAACTTTCCTTTGAATCTTCGTGTGCTGATATTATCAAAGTCCGAACAAGTGATGGAGCTGCTCCAATCTCTCAATATGTCTGTCTGCACTTTGGAGTCCTTTTCTGTCTATGATTGCCCAAGCTTCACTACAATACCCGAATGGCTGCCCAATCATACACGTCTCAGATTAATTCGCTTGATCCGATGTCCCAACTTATCATCTATGCCGCAAGGAATCCAATCCCTTACCGCTCTCAAAGAATTGCGCGTCGAACATTGTGGTGAGCTGAGCGAGAGATGTGAACCAACAACTGGCGAGGATTGGCCCAAAATTGCTCACATTCCTCGAATCCTACTTGATGGTATACGTGTACAATTGAAGGATTAGGTGAGCACCTATCTATTTCTTCTTTGCTCTTAGATGTAATATAGCGGTTCACCTAATTCTTCAATCGAATGGAAATTTAATTAAAGTATTGCAATTAGAAAAAGAAAAAAATGATATGAAAAAATATTTACTATGATACAATCAACAGTAGGTCATTAGATTGCAAAAGGAATTCAATATTAAATAATTCTATTTATACAGTAAATAATCCATTTTAAATTTGACCAAAAAATTAGAACTTGCATTTATAAAGACATCAGCCAAAAAAATCGTCAATGAAGATAAATCATCCAATAGAAAATTATTTATGTTAGCTTTATACGCATGAAAATTTGTGGCACAAAGAAATCTGTTCACTTTCAATTTAATTTTCCCACTTCAGAAAAAAATAATTTTCTCAATCTTATTATAAAAATATCGAAATATTCAATTAATTTATTCTATCAAAATAGTTGCACATATCTATGTTCACGATTGTTATGATGATGTAATTTAACTTCTTATAACTATTTTCTAATCATTTTTGTAATATATTGCTTTATTTCACAAAGGTTTTTTACTTCACGCAATCATATTTAATCCAATAACTCTCACAATACAACACGTAAAAGTAAAAAAAAAAACTCCAACAACATTCTTTTAAAATTCACTAGCATAGGGGCGAAAACAATGCATGTAAATGAAGCCATCGCCATAAAAATGCTTTAACGCACATTGTAAATTTTTGCATGAAATTTTGTGAAAGAAAAGGAGATAAACATATGATATTGTTATATGCAGGGGAAAGATGCGTAAGATCAAAGGTCACTTAGAGCAATTGGACCGCTTTCATTTTTCTGTTTTATGGCTGTTTAAATAACTAAAAGCGTAAAGTTAAAATCCCTTAAATGCATGGCCACTTTTGGAACTTTTTTTATGTATCTATTTACCCTCACTTGTTTTTTTTTTTTTTAAGATGTAACATATACTGGCAAAAAATGAGGAAATTCATGTGGCTAAGAATATTTCTACAAAATAGGATCTCCTTTTCTCACTAAATTGAATATTTGTAATTATTTGTCATGAAAAATGGCCTGAGCGTGGCACGGGTTGGCTAGGTAGTGACTTAGGATGGTAAATACATGTCCTCAAATGACAAATTCGCACGTCATCACAATAAATGCCATAATACTGTGTTGTAAATACTCTAAGTTCAATTTTTTTTCTCTTTTTGAACGCAGGTGGACTCCCACGATCTATTTGACATGCCATGTGGATCTCCGCAAAGATTTGGCCATACACTCAGCTAATCCTTTGCCAATCTCTTTTATTTTCAGGGTTGAAAAACAATGGTTGTTGATATTACATGTTTTTCTTTGCTTGAGTGAGTGCAGCTCTTTATTATTCATCTGCGTTTGTATTGCAAATTTCTCTATGGAGAAAATGTCTAATTCGTATTGTGTGAGACCAACTGTCGTATTATATCTATTTGAATTTTCTTATATCGATATTTATCTTTCACCCATGGATAGTGAATGACACCACGCCATGCCACGCCACACCATCAAATCTTGTTTTGGGTAAATGAGTGTCATTTACTCGATCTTTTTGTAATTATCCCACTAGACTACATTGAGAGTTTTCCAGAAATAATACATTTAAAAGATCGTGTCTTTTTCGTTTTGAATTTGTTTTACTTCACTTCTACATTGGACAGATTATATTTTTCTTTTCATTTTGCTCCTAAGACTGAATCTTAGAATATGAATTCATGAAGACCAATCGCATGAACGATAAAATGTTTTGTTATATGCTCAAAGCCTTTATCAGAGTTAGTCTCCCAAGTATTTTTGTTTGCACTCGTGATTGTGCATGCTGTGGTTCCACATAAGTTCAGCACCTCCTCTGTTGATTTCATGACTCAGCTAGAGTTCGCATAACTTCTCAAATTGGACATCCTGAAGATGAGAATGAGGTTGAGGAGGCTCGGTCCATAAATTTAGCCAAATCGGTATCCTTCAAAGGTGAAACCGGTTTTCACACTGAAAGTGAGAAAACAAAAAGATAATCATTAATCAATATGTCCTAGTTGAACCAATGATGGAGTCACACCATATTAAAATCTTAATATTCGGTCCATTGATCGTGGCACGTGGTCAGATCTAGGCTGCGGCGCTGGACAATTGGACATGAAAGGCTTCCAATGGTAGGGTTGGGTGGGAGAGTACGAGAAAATCGGACAGCTCCTCTCTCCTCATGCCAAACCCATAAAAAAGAAGAAAGAAAACAAACAAGAAATTGGAGGCGTCCGTGTCCATGTCAGAATTTTCTACAATCTCTCCGGTAAAAAAGAAATAAAGAAAAAAGACCCTTCAAAATTCAAGGAAAAAAAATTCAACTCGTAAACGCATACATGTCAACACAATGGTAGACAATTACAAAACAAATATGGCATGCAAAACGACAGATGCGACGTTAGAAAATCCTCGCTTGTTAATATTCCATTCAATATCCTGTTAAAAAGCACATACGTTACTACGTGTGAAATTTCAATATCGGATCCATCTTGCAGCCATTTGCCATGTATGCATTATAGCAGGATATTAAACGGGATGCTAACGGATGGTTAATTTGGATTAGGGATGCTAATTTGGGGGAATGAAAATTTGTCTGGGGCAACTATGTCAACAGATACTAATTTGAAATTTTTAGTGGCGTTAGTCCTATTTTAAATCTTGACCCAAAAAAAAAGGTTTTTTACATATTTTTGTAGGTACATGTATAGATATCTCTTCGTCGGAATGTGCATGAGCTTCAAATGACTGGCAACTGGAATTTCTCGGTGAGATTAATCAAAAGTGTTCAACCCAACACATTTTGAGGAAAATAGAAAAATCAGAACATAAAAATATTTTCGTTCTCTTTTTCCCTCAAAAATGAAATCTGAAAGCATTTTCGTGAACCAAACGGGTCCTAAAAGAAAAAAAAATAGTTTATTAAACCTTTAGGAAAGGAGTGCTCCTGAGAAAAAAAAAGTTTCTAAGTAGTGTGTGGTTTTTGTATATTTTTACAAGTCATCTACTATTTATAATTATATACCTGAAAAATGAGTTTGTGCATCAACCATTGCGCCAATTGATTATAGGTAGATGTAACAAAATTGGGTACCGCTTGGTTGCATTTATTTTTATTTTCATTTATAATTAGTAAAATCATTTCATTTGTTGTTAGTTTATCTAAAGGTTTCTTGATAAAAATAATAATGTTTGGTTACTTTAAAATAATAGATGCCTCTCTAATATTATTATCACTAAACAATGTTTGTCATGTCTAAATGCTCAATTATACTTCTTATTTGTTTCATTACTCCATGATATCTTTCATTTATAAGATATGTAGTATAAATAAATATCAATTAGATAGAACTAACAAAAGTAGCACGCTTATTTCGTTATAAAATTAAAAGAACTAGGTCCAATTAAGAATAAAATCGTCATTGATTATCAGCTTGAGAAAAGTTTTAATTATTAAGACTCCATTTGTTTCATGAAAAATAAATAGTTTGAAAAATATTTTCCTGAATACAGCTGTTTGTATCGCTTGCAAAAATAAAATGAACGAAAGATATTTTAATTATTCATGAAATATTTAGACATAAATTGTTATCTATAATAAAATAATTTTCATTGACTAATCATTTGAAGCGATACAAGCGATGTTTTTAGAAAAATATTTTTTAAATTATTTATTTTTTGCAAAATAAATAGAGCCCAAAAAGATGATAAAAAATTTTGATAACCTAATTGCTCTTATGATATGCTATAAAATACTTGGATTCCACGTGTCCTTTGCTGGTGAGCTCGTGGTTTTCGTGTGCTCTTAGGTTCTGATCGAGAAGAATGCGGGTCCTGACGGTGGACTACACGGTCTTTTAAGCTACCTGATGTGATGCACGTGCACTTATGATCAATTTGAATATTTACTTTATTTTTTTTATATTTTTCTATTTTGCAATATTCATATTTCAACTTTTATTTATCACGAAACACTTCAGACTATTAAATTATACCTATTTTTTAGGTCTAAATGACATACATCTGTGAATTTCAATAGAAATGGCACAAGTAAAAGTCCGAAATGGTGAATGATCCCCGCCCGACAAGATTGCTCGTCCATTTTGAGAATGTGCAAGGAAAGCCACTCTCCATGATTGTTGAATATGATCTATTTATTTTCACTTTTCTTCTTCGACAATTTAGGGGCTTGAGCATTGAGATCCGGCTAAGTAAAGCCAATGAAAACTCAACGAGCTTCATCAAATAGATTAGGTTCAGGTGTTTGGCTACACAATATATTGGATTCGAACAAACAACACCTAGTTCTCAAACTGAAAGTCTCTTGACGTCCCAATTAACTGCGTCGACCTTGAGGGCACCTCTTCTCTTTTTTCTGAGCATGGGCGAACCAAAATCCAACCTAGTCAATACAAACGATAGAAATTCACAAATAAGTGGGCAACAATTTGATAAAATTTGCAGGTTTACATTTGAACGGGGGTGAGGAATCTTAGTAGTCAAGTACAAACTATAACTCATTGATAGAGACGAAAAATTCTGGCCCAAAAAAAAAAGATAGAGACAAAAAATAGAGGAAAGCGACAAAAAAAAATAAGTAGGTCCACGTGGCACGTGGTCAGAAATGGGATGCCGTGCTGGACAATTGGACGCGAAAGGCTGTCATTGTAGGGTTGGGTAAGAGAGTACGAGAAAATCGGACGGCTCTCTTCTCTTGCCAAATCGAAAAAAGGAAAAAAGAAAAAGAGAATTGGAGGGATACGTGTCCTATTGGGAATTTTCCACCATCTCTCCGGCAAAAAAGACCCGTCAAAATTCGTGGAAAAAAATTACGTAAAAAATGTTCTATCGAGAAATATTTCCTCACAAGCGTTTGAGAGACAACATAGTTTTAACTTTTAGCATGAACACGTAACGCACAAAGAAATTTGTTCACTTTCAATTTGACTTTCCTACTTCAGGAAAAAAGAATTTTCTCGATCTTGTTATAAAAATATTGAAATATTCAATTAATTTGTCCTATCAAAATAGTTGCACATATCTATGTTCACGATTTTTATGGTGATGTGATTCAACTTCTTATAACTATTTTCAAATTACTTTTGTAAAATATTGCTTTACTTCACGAAGGTTTTTTAACTTTACGCAATCAGATTTAATTCAATAACTCTCACGGTACAACACCCAAAAGTGAAAATATTCCAACAACATTCTTTCAAAATGCACTAGCATAGGCGCACAAAAAATACATGTGAATGAAAACATGGCCATAAAAATGCTTTCCTCACTGCAACGCACAATGTAATTTTTTTTCCATGAAATTTTGTAAAAGAAAAAGAGATAAACATATAATGTTGTTATAGGCAGGGGAAAGATAAGTAAGATCAAAGGTCACTTAAAGAAAATGGACCGCTTTCTAAATAATAAAAAGCATAAAGTTAAAATCCCTTAAATGCAGGGCCACTTCTGGAACTTCTTTATGTATCAATTTACCCTAGCATATTATTTTTTTAAGATGTAACATGTAATGGAAAAACGAGGAAATTTATGTGGCTAAGAATATTTCAACACCTCCTCGGTTGATTTCATGACTACACTAGAGTTCACAGAACCGTCCAAATTGGACATCCTGAAGATGAGAATGAGGGTGAGGGGGCTCGGTTCGTAGATTTAGCCAAATCGGTATCGTTTGAAGCTCAAACCGGTTTTCACCTTGAAAGTGAGAAAACAAAAAGATAACCATTAAGCCATATGTCCTAGTAGAACCAATGGTCTGAGACGCACCATTTTAAAACCTTAATGCTCGGTCCATTGCTTATAAAATAAAACGATCCTTTTAGTTGGAACAATTTTTAGTATAGCCATTATGACCTTCTACAAAACACGAGACGACAATTAGCATTCATTGTCTGCGGATCATAAAGATATCTTGATACACCCTGCTGTAATTTATATGGCGAGAAAAGAAAATGGACAACTTGACCCATTTTTAGCGTCGTTGAGAGTATGTTGATCCAGCTCAGCTCGGACTGCATGTGCTCCCATAATTGGGTGGCATGTTTGGGCAAAACCGTGCTTGCTAAGTTTGCGTGCAACGACCAAAAAGTCCAAGAACAATTTGATTTCAGAATATGGGTATGCATTTCTGATGATTTTGATCTAAAGAAAACTTTTGAAAACGTCTTAGAGAGATGCTATTAGTCATGGCTTGATCACAGTCCCACTATTAAATACCTTGGACATCGAGCAATTGCTGACCCATTTGGCAACTAGCAGTCACGAAGTCGCTTCCCTCGTGGGATCTGTATTAGCATTCAAGTTCAAGGCCTTTCCTCTCTGGACGCTTTCTTACTTTTTTCTCAAATGGGCACTCGACTGAAAGCAAGAAAATGCACGATTCGCGATCACAATCAAAATCGTCGAGAAATGCAAGTGAGTTCCTCTTGCTCTGAAATCTCTTGGGGGCCAAATCAACAATTCTGGGCATCAATCAGAGACAATAGCAGCGTGTGGGAATCAGTACAAAGAAACAACATCCTTCCTGCACTCAAAACTTGGTTACAACAATTTGCCGCACCAAATGAAACGTTGTTTCACATTTTGTTCCATCTTTTCCCAAAGAATGCTACACCCAGCTATCTTTCGAGTATTCTTTGAAGAGCATGTGGACTGATACGTCCGTCAAATGAACACCGAGCATCGGAAGCAGTTTGGCAGAGCACATTTCGAAAAGAAGCTGAAGAGTTCGGTGAGGCTTGGTCATTCAGAATGACCAAGTCAGCTTACGATCAATCCGAAGATGATCTCGAAAACACACTAAATCTACACACACAACGAAAAGAAAGAATGCTATAGCATGCACAACTTGAATGGATTTTGATATCAGTAAGCCAATGTCGACGGATCTCATAGGATGTCGGGTCTAGCCGAGCCAAGACCCCAGCCACTGCCACCCATCCCCTCGAATCATTGTCCTCCTTGGCGCACCTTGCAGACCAAGTAACACCCATCTTCCCCCCGACCATCGCCGAGAAGACACTTCGCTCGAGCGTATGTGCCCCGATTGCTCCTTAGCAAATGAACAAGCCAAAGGCGACGATCGATGACATCGAGAGCGAGATATACACCTCCAAGAAAAGTTGGAAGCCCCTAAATGATCGATATGCGGTCAAAAACGTCGGCGGAAACTCTCGGTGCCTACACACGTCCCTCTCTAAAGAATTTTCTATTTAGATCTCGATTAAGCATCTCTCGTTCCACGACTCCCCGTCAGTTTTTCTCCCTCCTCAGATGCCCTTCCCTTCTCCCTCTCCTCAATTGCTCTTCGACGAGAACTCAATCGGAGAACGGAACTTTGAACGCTTCACGTACTTCCTTTCACGTCAAGATTGTAATGGACGCAGGAGACAGTGATAGAACTCTAACGAACGCGGATTTTTGGTGCGATTTTTCTTTTTCAAAGAACGTTGTCATGTGGCATGAAAGGGACAAGACTTGCCAAAGGAAAAAAAAAAAGTGGGATAAGAACGCACAAAAAAAAGAAAAGAAAGAAGAGAAAGTCTTGGTCATAAAAAAAATATATGAGTCTTCCATAGATATATATCATCTACATAGATTGGCCATCATTGGTGCTAATTTTTTCCCTTTCTAATTGGATGAGCAACTCTCTCTTTTTTTTTTTCAAAATAAAATAATAATTTAAGTCATTTTTCACTCGGATTAAGATTTGAGTTCCGACACCTTGACGGAAAGGACTGATGTGAAGAACGTCGATAAATTTTAGGATTTAATTGTACAATTTGAAAGTTCAAGGCTTGAGTATCGGATCAATACTAGGACTCCCGAAATAATTATGTCGATACATAATTAAATACACGGGTGGGCCCCGCAGGGGCTTATCGGGACGGGGCAAAGCGAACCGGGTCTTCATGAGTAGGTGCAATGTCGTGATCTCTCTCATCCACTGATAGGTGAAAAGTCCTTGTTGTCCCTTACCCATTCTGTCCATTAAAATGAATTTTCAGTAATTCCACGTAAGCTCAATTTCAGACCTTTGGATCAGGCGACGTGCGCACTTTGACCGTTGATGTATACAACACCCGATTCCTCTCTTTTCACAGATTTCGATTTCTCAAAAACTCTCTCACCCCCAATAAATAAATGGAATCCGAAATCTTCGTATTCACCTTCAAATTTCATCATTTTCGAAAATATTCAGACAAATTATTGCCGATAATGAAAGCATTTTTCATTGGCCAATTATTTCGAGCGGTACAAGCGATCGGTTTTAAAAAAATTATTTTTCAAATTATTTATGTTCCGTGAAACAAACAGAGCCTGAAATATAAAAGTTTTTGCTAAGGAATGTTCATGTTCATTTGATACTGTGAAAAGAGTACAGTAGTCGATACTTATAATCGATTTTGTAATGGCCAGCGAACTAATTCATGAAAATATTCCAGCAAAGGTGCATCGAATTATCACTAACTGCGAATGCTATTTAGTTGTTAATTTAATTTAGAATTAGTATCAGTTTATCGCGTTTCTTGGTGAATCTGGGCAGCCCATCCTTTTTCTC
This sequence comes from Syzygium aqueum, assembly GCA_031216185.1. Taxonomy (NCBI): domain Eukaryota; kingdom Viridiplantae; phylum Streptophyta; class Magnoliopsida; order Myrtales; family Myrtaceae; genus Syzygium; species Syzygium aqueum. Next base: position 35,676,207 of record CM062235.1, on the reverse strand, counting down.
CTCAAATTATTTGGGACGACTCTTTCAAGGAAAAGACAGAACGGTAGCTATCTGATCGGAACCGAAAGTCTTCATTCCTGGTTAGGTGATGATAAAGGAAAGGTAGGAAGCGCGTCTCTGTTGACTTGCCGGCCGCTCGTAAGGAAGGAACCTTCCTCTCATCCGACTGTAAGGAAGTCGTCGTCATAGCAGCTAACTCACAAAAGGAAGACATTGTGTGTTCTTCTACTCGTCTCAAAACCGAATACCCTGAAATCAATTTCCCCATAACTCAGCATGGCTGAATCACTCCTTTTCAGCATCGCACGGGGTGTGCTAGGGAAGATAGCATCACCGGTGGTCCAAGAAGCTGTCGCAATTTACAGCGTCGAAGATCAGATCCGCGAGCTTAAAGATACAGTGGCTGCTATTACAGCCGTGCTGTTAGATGCTGAGGACCAACAGGCGAAGAACAACCGCCTGCAACTGTGGCTAGGTCGACTTCGAGATGTGTTGTACGATGCGGAGGATGTGCTCGATGAACTCGAGTGTGAAGCCTTACGAAAGCCGGTAATCAGTCGGTACGGGGTCGTCTTAGAGAAGGTACACCGCTTCTTTTCCCTCTCTAATCCGGTAATACTCCGTGCAAAAAACAGTCATAGGATCAAGGAGATTAGGGAGACATTATCTAAAATTTCCATCGAAAAGGATCAATTCAATCTTAATGTGCGGAGTGTTGACAGTGGAGTGGCGCCTTTGCGATCACGAGAGATGACTTATTCGTTCATAAACAAGTTGGATATCGTAGGAAGAGATGTTGATAAACAAAAGATAATTGAGATATTGAAGCAGCCAAATGACAAAAATCTCTCGGTGATTCCCATTGTTGGAATAGGAGGTTTGGGTAAGACGACCCTAGCTAAATTAGTTTACAATGACGACAATGTAAAAGAGCAATTCGAGCTACGACTATGGGTGTGTGTACCTGAGGACTTTGATTTAAAAAAAACTATTGACGGTATCATCAAAGATGCAACTGGTCAAAGCTTGAGTAACCTTGATATTCAGCAATCACAGACCTTTTTGCGAAACACCATCAAAGACAAGAAATTTCTGCTAGTCTTGGATGACGTATGGAGCGATGATCGTAGTAGGTGGGAAGAATTGAAAGCTTTGCTAACCGAAGGAGCTAGTGGAAGCAAGATAATTGTGACAACGCGCAATTTAAAAGTCGCTTTTATAATGGGTACCCATCCAACACATAATCTAAAAGGTCTTTCTCATGAAGACTCCGTGGCCTTGTTCAAAAAATGGGCATTCGATCAAAAGGAAAAGCAACCACGTCTTGATCTCCTTGACATTGGAAATGACATTGTCATTAAATGTCAAGGAGTTTCTCTCCTTTTGAAAACTATGGGGAGTCTAGTTTACACAAAGGACGAAGTACGGTATTGGGCACATATAAGAGATAGCGAGACATGGATGTTAGTGGCAGAAAAAAATGACATTCTTCCGGTACTTAAGCTTAGCTATGATCATTTACCGTCTCACTTAAAACGATGTTTTGCCACATTATCTCTTTTTGACAAACCATGTAAAATCATTGGCCCTGAGTTACCTTGGTTATGGAATGGTTTAGGACTCATTAGTTTAACAGGGGAAGAACTATCATTGGAAGACAGTTGTGTTGAGTATCTCAACGAGTTGTGGAAGAGATCTTTGATCCAAGAAGTTGAAGAGTTCGACTTCATGTTAGCTTTTGAAGTGCACGATCTAGTCCATTCTCTTGCAACGATTGTGGCTCAACATGATTGCTCTAGTGTTGGCTTAGATACTACAGAAATTTCAGAAGGAGTTCGGTATGTTTCATTCTCTAGCACTTCGTTAGAGGGAATCTCAAATTTCAATGGAGTTCCACCTTTTCTAAGAAAGCCAACTTCAAAGAGGCTGCGTGCAATATTATTTCCCTTTGCCATTGATGATGAAGTTATTACTATAGAGTTTGTTAGAGCATGCATCTCCAAGTGTAACCACTTACGGTATCTGAATTTGGTGGCTGGTAGTTTTGAGGAGCTGCCGAGTTCCATATGCAACTTGAAGCACTTGAGGACATTATTACTCCATAACAATAAGCTATTGAAGAAGCTTCCAGATACCATTTGTGAGCTGCAGAGTTTACAACACTTGTCCTTCAATGGTTGCTCAGAGCTTGGCGATCTACCCAAAAATATGAAGAGGCTCGTCAGCCTTAGATTTCTATCCATAACAACAAAGCATAACAGTCTGCAAAAAAGTGGAATACAATACCTGGAAAATCTGCAATTTTTGGTACTCGAAGGATGCCAAAATCTCGAAGTTTTGTTTGAAGGTGCTTGCCGACTAACTCGCCTTCGACAGTTGTTAATTTTAGATTGTGGAAGACCAATATCTCTACCTTTTGGGGAACTAATCGCCCTAGAGATCTTGGAAATTCATAATTGCAAGCTCGTGTTGACAAAGGAGAACAAGTCCAACTTTCCTTCTAATCTTCGTGCGTTGACAATTTCATAGTTTGAACAAGTGATGGAACTGCTCCAATGTTTTAACGAATCTTCTCACACTTTGGAGTCCTTTCGTGTCCGTAAATGCTTGAGCTTCACAGCTATACCCGAATGGCTGCCCAGTCATACATGTCTAAAATTTATTTACTTGATCCAATGTCCCAATTTATTGTCTATGCCACAAGAAATCCAGTCCCTCACTGCCCTCAAAAAATTATGCATCGATGATTGTGGTGAACTGAGCGAGAGATGTCGACCAACAACTGGCGAGGATTGGCCCAAAACCGCTCACATTCCTCAAATCGAACTTGATGGTGTAAAGGTAAAATGGACGGAGGATTAGGTACGGATCTATCTATTTCTTATCTGTTCTTACTTGTAACATGCCCATATATTGAGATTCACTTAATTCTTCAATTGAATTGAAATTTAATTAAAGTACTGCTTAGAAAAAGGAAAAAATGATATGGAAAAAAAAATATTTACTAAGATACAATCAACAATAGGTCATTACATTGCAAAAGGAATTAAATACTGGATAGTTATATTTAAAATAATTAACCAAATCAAATTTATTAAAAAAATAATATCTTAAACTCAAAGAAACGAGCAGTACATCTTCAGTTGATTTACTATTTAATCAAAACATTGAAGTTTGCATTTAACATTGGATTTATACTTAAAACTACATACTCAATTCGTAACACTATCTAAAACTTTTAACTCAAACAATAAAACGAAAAACAATATTTCTATGCCGTGAATCCAATTCCGTGCAGAGCATGAGAAGATTGCTACTCAAAATAATGTATTTTGACAAATATGGGGTAATCTTTGTTGGCAAGACACTTTATAAAGATATCCGCAAATAAAGACAATTTATCCAGTAAATCGATGTTTATTATAACTTGATATGCACGAAAAGTTAACGCATAGGGAAATCTATTCACTTTTAATTTAACTTTCCCATTTGAGAATAAATAATTTTCTCGATCTTATTAAAAAAACTATTGAAATGTCGTCAATTAATTTTTTTTTAAATCAATATAGTAGCACATGTCTAATGCTCACGATTCTTTACGGTGATGTGGTCCAACTTCTTATAACTAGACTGTTTTCATTTTTTTTATAGTACTTTATATGACAAAAAAGCATAAAGCTAAATCCCAAAATTGCTGGGCCACCTTTGGAACTTTTCTATGCATCGATTCACCCTCGCAACGTTATTTTTTAAGAAATAACATAAGTGGCACAAGAGGAAATGTAAGTGGCTAAGAATATTTCTACAAAATAGGATGCCCTTTTCTCACTGGCTTGAATATTTGTAAAAAATTAATTGGTCGGCCAGCTAGTGACATAGGACAGTAATACATAGGTCCTCAACTCAACAGTTACAGGGCTTGTTTATTCCCAATTAAGCAAAAGTAAAAGGTTTTTTCTGTTTTTTGTTTTCTCGCTGAAATTTAAAATGTTATTCAACTTTCAGAAAATAAATATATCTATATATAAATCTGCTTGCTAATATTTACATGTTGTGAAAGTTTCATAAATTTTGAATTAACAAAAAGTTAAATTGTGTACATCAAATGAATTAGATAGAGGTTATATATGGACCCTCCATTTTGATGTAACCTATCAATAGTAAATCAATTGGACACATGTACCTTTGGAATCGTGATATTTTGTTTTAACAGAAATTTTGAGGAAAACTTATAAGAACCAAAATTTCCACACGTTTTTATACAAACAAAACCTTCCACACCAGCTTCTATTCAAAGGAATTTACAACCATGTAAAATTAAATTAAGTTTGCTAATGACTGAAAAATATTTTCGTAGCAGGAAATCTAAGGATGACTAATCCGCATGACACTGCAATCAGTGCCAGAATATTATGTTATAAATACTCTAAGCTCAATTCTTTTATTTTTCCCTTTTGAGCGCAGATGAACTCCCAATTCTATTTGCCACGCCATGAGGGTCTCCGCAAACATTTGGACGTGCAGTCAGCTACTACTCTTTCAATCTCTTTCATTCTCAGGGACGAAAAGAATGGCCGTTGATATTGTACCTTTTTCTTCTGCCCCTTGAATAAGTGTAGTTCTTTATCCCTTATTTGTGTTTGTATTGTAAATTTCTCTATGGAAAGAACAGTGTAATCGTGTTGTATGAGACCAACTGTAGCATTATCTTTGTCTGAATATCCTTGGAGCGATATATATCTTTCATTCATGGACAGCTAATGAAATCACGCCGCACCGTCAAATCTTATTTATGGTATATTAGTGCTAGTTGCTTGATCATTTTATGATTATTTCACCAGACTATTTAAAGAGTTTCCGAGACATAATGCATTTAAAAAAATCATATTTTTTTTTTTTCGCTTTTATTCTGTTTTGCTTCTCTTCCACATAGGAAGATTACGTTTTTCTTTTCCTTTTGCTCCTGGGACTGAATCTTAGGAAAATAAATGCACGAAGGCTAATTGCATGGACAATAACATCTTTGTTTTATGCTCAGAGCCTTTATCAATTTTAATCCCTCACATATTTTTGTTTCAACTCATGATTGTGTATGCTATGGTTCCTCATAAGTTTAGCACCTCCTCTGTTGCTTTCATGACTACACTAGAGTGCACAAAACTGCCCAAATGGGACATCCTGAAGATGAGAATGAGGTTGAGGGGGCTCGGTCCGTAGATTCGGCCCAACCGGTTTTCACCGTGACATGAGAAAACAGAAAGATAACCATAAAGTCATGTCCTAGAAGAACCAATGGCCGAGTCATGCCGTATTAAAACCGTAATGTTCGGTCCATTGCTTATAAAACAGAATGATCCATTTAGTTGGAACGGTTTTTAGTATAGCCATTATGATCTTTAGCCAAAGATGAGGGACGATTGGCATTCATTGTTTGCGGTTCATGAAGCTCTCTGGATACCCCCTACTGTTTTTCCATTGGCAAGAAAAGAAAATGGCTGAATCGGTCCTTCTTAACATCATAGAGAGTGTGCAGAGCCGGTTCGGATTGCATGCCCTACCATAATAATTAGGACTGGATGTTTAGACAAAATAGTGCTTGCCAACCTCGTGTACAACGACGAAAAGATCCACGAACCAGTTTTTGATTTCCGAATATGGGTATGCATTTCCAATGATTTTGATCTGAAGAAACTTCTTGCAACACTATCGGTCAAGGTTTGATTAGAGTTTCAATCACTATCGGATACCTTGGACTTTGAGCAATTGCAAACCCATTTGCGATAGTTAATGGTAAGAAATTTTTCCTCACGCTGGACGACGTATAGGACATTGGTCGAACTTGTAGCACGTGGAATGAGATGAGAGATTCGTTCATGGAAGGCGCTAAGGGAAGTTGCCTAGTTTCGGCAAAACCCACAGTCAACGAAGTGGCTTCCCGAAGATTACTGGCACACCGGCTATCTTTTGAATAATCTTTGGAGAGCATGTGGACTAATGTGTCCGTCGGATGAAAATTAACCATCTGAAGATGTTGGGAGATGTCACAAAAACCAAGCGATTGAACAATAAAATTGATAGAACAAGAAAATAAATTCGACATTAGATTTACGTGATTCAATTGTAGTAACTTACGTTTACGGAGAGAATAGTATGAAATTCCAATATAAATCAAGCGATATAATAGATATTTATAACCACACTCGAATCACTTAAACATTTTAAGTGTTTCTCAAGTCTCAATTACACCCAATAGCTAATGCAATATTTAGTCCCACAATTTCTCTCGAAATAATATCTTAATTTTGTGAAAGAATTATACATAAATCTTGTTATAAGATTTAATTGCTATAAACACTTGAATTCTTGATGTAATTCTACAAATAAAACCACGAAAATTGCCCATCGCCAAGCACTCGCACACAAGCGGCACTTTAAGAATAACGTCATGTGTTCATCAACAACCACCGCCCAAAGTGCCCACTGAATATATTTATAGCCAAAATAAAACACCTTCAGAAGCCCACGTCAACATGGATTAGGAAATCATGTTAATTGGTCAACCAGTCAAAGTTTGGACTTTCCTCTTTTGACTTTTCTTTGACCGGATTCATGCAGTGTTTCCTTCCTTTCTCTTACACAAGTGGACTACTCTTCTACAATGGGCGAAGACTCCAACTCACGTTCGAAAAACTAATTTCCAAAACTTGGCCTTGAATTTTTTATTTGTTTTAATTTTAAAAATTTAGATTTTCGCTTCGGGTTCAGACTCGAGACATATTTTCAACAGGAGAGACCAACTCGAAAAGAAACTGAGGAGTTCTTTAAGGCTTTGCTATTCAAAATGACGACGTCAGTTTCCAATCAATTCAAAGATGATTTCGAACGTACACTAAATCTATACACAACGAAAAGAAAGCTATAGCATGCACAGCTTGAATGGATTTTGATGTCAGTAAGCCATCGTCGACGGATCTCATAAGACATCGGGTCTAAGCCGAGCCACGACCCCAGCAGCCGCCATCACCACCACCACCGCCACCCATCCCCTCGAATCACTGTCCTCCTTGGAGCACCTTTCAAACCAAGTAAAACCGATCTTCCCCCTGTCGACCGACAATAAGACACTTCACTCAAGCGTACAAGCCCCAATTGCTCCTTAGAGTATGAACAAGTCGAAGGTGATGATCAATGACATCGGGAGCGAGATCCGTACTGCGGGAATGGCTGGAAGGCCATAAATGACCAACGGGCGGTCAAAAATGCAGTGAAACTCTCGGTTTCTAAGTACATCTCCCTCTACAGAATTTTCTGTCGAGATCTTTATACAGTATTTTTAGTAACAATTGCTCGTAAATTATAAGGAGAGGCCAAAATATACAAGTTTAAATGGACCAGAGGGCAATCTTCCTTCCTCTCTCTCTCCCTCTCTCCCCCATAAATTTTGTCACTCCTCAAGTGCCCTTTGTTGGATTTTACGGAACATGTATAGTTAAAATAAATATAAACGCAGCGGAAAGATATAACTATACAAGTATCTCCAAAGGCGTTGTTCGTGCGTTTCAATCAAAAATCGAAAAATCATAGGGGGTTAAACAGATTACCTTTCGCAGCGTGCCCAGAACGATTTCGGTTCGAATGTTCTTCAGTTCGAGCTCCACAAGCGTCGGACCTCTAGTTCAAACACACCACCAATCGCACGACGAACGGAAGGAAGAACTTGCGAAAAATCACCAATAGAATTGTGCTAGCAATCTTGTGGCGACAATTTTTCGCATTCTCGATATTTCAGTCACGGTGTCGGAAGAGGGAAAACGTATTTTCTTTTTTGTCATAATCAACTGTTTTTAATCGCAAGTGTGTCATGCACACGGTCAACAACCGTTTGCTGACCGTGTGCCATGCACACTGCACACGTTCAGCAACGGTTGCTGATCGTGTGTGTCATGCACACGGTCAGCAATTACTGGCCATGTGCATGTGACAATTTTTTTTTTTTAATATTAAACACACGATCAACAAGGTGCTGATCGTGTGAAGTACATGGTCAACATTTGTTGACCGTGTATACTTTTGACTAACATAATATTATAAAATTAAGGTGTAAGATCATTTGGCACATTAACATGTATCCACTTTAGATTTGCGTGTGCATCATATGCACGCACGCTCGTGACTGAAAATAAAATTAAATCACATTTAATTTAATTGCAATCTCACTAATCGATTGCTATAATTGCAAACATATTTGCAATATTGCATCCTCCGTACAACGTCATTCTAAATTGGTTATGGTGTGTGACATCCCTAGGTTCATCACTGATCTAGTAGTAGGACTTGCACTAACACGTTAGTATTCCCAAGAGAATTGATTGTCTCAATCAACCTCTAGGTCCTACAAGCCATGATTGACATCTAGCAATATGTCATGGCTACCCAGACAGTGTGAATGTTTTAAGAACATAATGAACCTGTCAACTTTGGTTACAGTGTAATTCAATCCCTCTGCCTTACTATGTCCCGATCGAACAAAGACCATGGAATATTTGTCAAGCCACCAATTCGATCATATGCACAAATCTAATTGACATGCTTTTTATATGAGACATGAACGGTTCATTCTTGGTTACAACCCCGGCCGAGGATTTTAATGCCATGTCAAGATTAGATTGCATAGGACATCATTATTGTACCTTGCGTATAGCAAGGAGACAGATTCCATTTTGCGCACACGTGTAACTTCGTATGTGAACGAACTATGACCATCAAGTACAGAGACGGATCAACAAACCAGCAATATGTGCACCTGTGAACCATAGCCATCCATCATACAAGTTAACACTGTACCTCAGATCTAAGGATTATTTACACAAGACCAGAGCATGAACGATTAGGCATTGACCACGCTAAAAGCTTCCATGTTGCTAATCGTTAAATGCGTGTCACGTTCAGTGAACTTGTCTGGTACAAGCACCTGTGTTCTAACTCGAGCATTACAATACCCAATGACTTGTGACTCGTCATTCTCTTAAATATCCAACACTTAACGGTAAAGTTATGAACACACCAGTCTCAACAGGATTATTGATATCCACTCAATGATCCATCGACCGGGAACAATTTAAAGATTCAGTCTAACTGTGAACCCGTCACACATATTCTTAACGTCTTAAGAATAGGTCCAGTCACAACTGATTTTATGGAATCATTCATATATTTAAATAATTGGACAAATGAATGAATACGTCATTGCCATTAAATAGATAATGAAATTGAAAATACAACTTAAATCCCCAACATGTAACTATTACACGATGACTTTAGGGCATATGTCTAACAATCTCCCACTTGCACTAAAGCCAATTTGTTTGGTACCTCAAACCCATCTTGTCAATGTGTCTTTCAAAAGAAGACTGAGGTAAGGCCTTAGTGAAGAGATCTGCCACATTTTCCGCTGAGGCAATTTTCTCCAAGGCGATATCACCTCTCCCAACAATTTCTCTAATGAGATGGAAGCATCTCTCAATGTGCTTGGATTTCTAGTGAGACCTTGGTTCCTTCGCTTGAGCTATTGCCCCATTGTTATCACAAAATAATGTTATTGGTTGTTTAATGGAAGGAACGACTCCAAGTTTAGAAATGAACTTCTTCATCCAAGCGGCTTCCTTTGCTGCTTCTGAAGCGGCTACATACTCTGCCTCAGTGGTGAAATCAGCAGTTATGCTCTGTTTGGAACTCTTCCAACTAACCGCGCCACCATTAAGTGTAAAGACAAACCCAGATGTAGACTTATAATCATTAGGATCCGATTGAAAATCGGAATCAGTACAAGCTTTAACTTTAAACTCTCCTTGTCCATAAACCAAGAATAAATCCTTAGTCCTTCGTAAGTACTTAAGGATATTCTTGACTGCCATCCAGTGCTCTTCCCCTGGATCAGACTGATATCTGCTAGTAATGCTTACAGCATGTGCAATATCAGGTCTCGTACATAGCATAGCATACATTATGCTTCCAATAGCAGATGCGTAAGGTATTTTTGTCATCCGCTCTCTTTCTTCAGGAGTGTTGGGACACATCTCCTTGGAAAGATGGATTCCCTGCCTAAAAGGCAATAATCCTCTTTTGGAACATTGCATGTTAAAACGTGTTAACACTTTGTCTATGTACGTAGATTGTGAGAGGCCAATCAATTGTCTCGATCTATCTCTAAAGATCTTGATACCTAAAATATAGGTTGCCTCTCCTAAATCTTTCATGGAGAATTTCTGTGACAAGAATAGTTTGATCAATGATATCATCGGTACATCGTTCCCAATCAAAAGTATATCATCGACGTACAAAACTAGAAATGCAATTGCACTCCCACTGACCTTCTTGTATACACAAGGTTCATCCGGGTTTTTGATGAAACCAAACGATTTAACTACTTCATCAAAACGGATGTTCCAACTTCTGGAGGCTTGTTTGAGTCCATAAATGGATCTTTTAAGCTTACACACCTTCTGATGTTCACCATTGGATTCAAAACCCCGTGGTTGTTCCATATAGATGTCCTCCTCAAGAAAACCATTTAGAAAAGCCGTTTTGACATCCATTTGGAATATTTCATAATCTAGGTGTGCAGCTATAGCCAACATAATCCGAATGGATTTTAGCATGGCTACAGGTGAGAAAGTTTCGTCATAATCGATTCCTTCTTTTTGACGATATCCTTTCGCCACCAGCCGTGCTTTGTAAGTTCCAACTTGACCCTCAACATTCATCTTCCTCTTGAAGATCCATTTACAGCCAATTGGTACAATACCATCAGGCCGGTCAACTAAGGTCCAAACTTCGTTGGAATCCATTGAATCCATTTCAGATTTTATGGCTTCTAGCCATTTACTAGAATCGATGTCCGACATCGCCTCCTCATAGGTGTTTGGATCACCAGGTTGATCACCATCATTCACAATGAATAATGGTTCAATATGTTCAACCGAGTGTCTATAACGAGCAGGTGGACGAGATGTTCTCGCACTCCTCCTAAGAGGTTGTGTATTAGAAGCTCCCACTGAATCAGAGATTGGTGTTTGAACTTGGTTATTTGGTACTTCATTGTTCTCTTCTTGTAAGACTATTTTCCGCCCAGCACCACCTTCATGGACGAACTGATTCTCCAGAAAAGAAGCATGCCTACTGACCGAAATTCTTAGGTTAGAGTGAAAATAGAAATAGTATCCAAGAGACTCCTTTGGATATCCAATAAAGCGACCTTGTTCAGACCTAGCCTCCAATTTTTTCATTTTCAGCTTCTTGACGAAAGCTGGACAACCCCAAATCTTAATATGATTAAAACTTGATTTCCTACTATGCCATATCTCATAAGGCGTAGTTGGAACAGATTTGGATGGCACTCTGTTCAGTACATATGCGGCTGTCTCGAGGGCATATCCCCAAAGGGATATAGGCAAATCAGTGTAACTCATCATAGATCGCACCATATCTAATAAAGTGCGATTTCTTCTTTCGGATACACCATTATGTTCTAGAGTTCCAGGAGGTGTCCATTATGATACAATGCCATTATATTTAAGATAGTCCAGAAATTCAGTACTAAGGTATTCACCTCCTCGATCAGATCGAAGAGCCTTAATACATTTTCATGTTGTTTCTCAACTTCAGCCCTGAATTCCTTGAACTTTTCAAAAGATTCAGATTTATACTTCATTAAGTACAAATAACCATACCGTGACTGATCATCAGTGAATGTAATGAAGTAAGAATAACCACCTCTAGCATTTTCATTTATTGGTCCACATACATCTATATGTATCAATCCCAATATGTCAGCAGCTCGTGCACTATGTCCCGCAAAGGGCGATTTGGTCATTTTTTCTAGAAGACATGCCTCACAAGCCAAGTATGGCTCAAACATTGATGGATCAATATACCTATCATTACTCAACTTGTTGATTCTGTCTTCTCCAATATGACCTAATTGAAGATGCCAAACATACTTTGGGTTTGGACTATCTCTAGGGCGTTTATTAGTTCCAATTTTTGCTTGGTTGATCAAATTTATCATATAAATTAATCAACTTCTATAGGCCAATTAAGAGCAATCAATTCTCTCAACAAATTTAAATTGGCCATTGGATCGCAAAAATATATATGAACCAAAATCAATTAAACGCATGAGAACGCCTAAGGATTGGCTCTGATACCACTGTTGGATTTTACGGAACATGTATAGTTAAAATAAATATAAACGCAGTGAAAAGATATAACTATACAAGTATCTCTAAAGGCGTTGTTCGTGCGTTTCAATAAAAAATCGGAAAACCATAGGGGGTTAAACCGATTACCTTTCGCAGCGTGCCCAGAACGATTTCGGTTCGAATGTTCTTCAGTTCGAGCCCCACAAGCGTCGGACCTCTAGTTCAGACACACCACCAATCGCACGATGAACGAAAGGAAGAACTTGCGGAAAATCACCAATAGAATTGTGCTAGCAATCTTGTGGCGACAATTTTTCGCATTCTCGATATTTCAGTCACGGCATCGGAAGAGGGAAAAAGTATTTTCTTTTTCGTCATAATCAACTGTTTTTAATCGCAAGTGTGTCATGCGCACGGTCAACAACCGTTTGCTGACCGTGTGCCATGCACACTGCACAGGATCAGCAACGGTTGCTGATCGTGTGTGTCATGCACACGGTCAGCAACCGTTTGTTGACCGTGTGTCATGCACACGGTCAGCAATTGCTGGCCATGTGCATGTGACAATTTTTTTTTTAATATTAAACACACGATCAGCAAGGTGCTGATCGTGTGAAGTACACGGTCAACATTTGTTGACCGTGTATCCTTTTGACTAACATAATATTATAAAATTAAGGTGCAAGATCATTTGGCACATTAGCATGTGTCCACTTTAGATTTGCGTCTGCATCATATGCACGCACGCTCGTGACTGAAAATAAAATTAAATCACATTTAATTTAATTGCAATCTCACTAATCGATTGCTATAATTGCAAACATATTTGCAATATTGCATCCTTCGTACAACGTCATTCTAAATTGGTTATGGTGTGTGACATCCCTAGGTTCATCACTGATCTAGTAGTAGGACTTGCACTAACACATTAGTATTCTCAAGAGAATTGATTGTCCCGATCAACCTCTAGGTCCTACAAGCCATGATTGACATCTAGCAATATGTCATGGCTACCCATACAGTGTGAATGTTTTAAGAACATAATGAACCTGTCAACTTTGGTTACAGTGTAATTCAATCCCTCTGCCTTATTATGTCCCGATCGAACAAAGACCATGGAATATTTGTCAAGCCACCAATTCGATCATATGCACAAATCTAATTGACATGCTTTTTATATGAGACATGAACAGTTCATTCTTGGTTATAACCCCGGCCGAGGATTTTAATGCCATGTCAAGATAGATTGCATAGGACATCATTATTGTACCTTGCGTATAACAAGGAGACAGATTCCATTTTGCGCACACGTGTAACTTCGTATGTGAATGAACTATGACCATCAAGTACAGAGACGGATCAACGAACCAACAATATGTGCACCTGTGAACCATAGCCATCCATCATACAAGTCAACACTGTACCTCAGGTCTAAGGATTATTTACACAAGACCAGAGCATGAACGATTAGGCATTGACCACGCTAAAAGCTTCCATGTTGTTAATCGTTAAATGCGTGTCACGTTCAGTGAACTTGTCTGGTACAAGCACCTGTGTTCTAACTCGAGCATTACAATACCCAATGACTCGTGACTCGTCATTCTCTTAAATATCCAACACTTAACGGTAAAGATATGAACACACCAGTCTCAACAGGATTATTGATATCCACTCAATGATCCATCATTGGGAACAATTTAAAGATTCAGTCTAACTGTGAACCCGTCACACATATTCTTAACGTCTTAAGAATAGGTCCAGTCACAACTGATTTTATGGAATCATTCATATATTTAAATAATTGGACAAATGAATGAATACGTCATTGCCATTAAATAGATAATGAAATTGAAAATACAACTTAAATCCCCAACATGTAACTGTTACACGATAACTTTAGGGCATACATCTAACACCCTTCCCTTTTCCCTCTATTTAGTTGCCCCAAATTCGGTTACCAATGAGAGAAGTGCTTGCAAATTTCATTATTCGATAAAAATTCAATCGCAGAACGGATCTATGAAGGCTTCACGTACTTCCTTTCAGGTCAAGAATGTCTTAATGTACGCATGAGATGGTGATAGAGCTCTTGTTTTTTTTTTCCTCAAACGAGATGATAGTTTCCATGTTGATATTTTCATTTTTAAACATTCAAAAATGAAATATGAGGTGTATCTTTTGTTGATTCAAGACCCTCTCGCTCTTTGTAGAGTGGCAAGATGTAAAAATATCATTGCTTTGTCAATTTCGACCTCCATGTTCTTGTTTAGGTAAGAGGCTATTTGGTTCAACTTTCTTGTAATAGTTTCAGCTGTAAAAAGAGGTGTTGTAACTTTTTAAAAGCTTTTTTGTAAACACCTCAACAAGTACAACCTATCCAAAGCTACAATAGTCCACAACATCTTTCGAGAATCTGTCCTATCCAACTTTAAAACATGTGTTACATCATTTCATAACATAATTACAATTCAACCGCATGTATATCAAACGGGCTCTAAGGAATTCTCCATTAATGTGTTTGAGGGTGGGGTGGTCATTTTGGCCCGGTTTTGTGTACCTAATAACCTTGCACATCATTTTTCCGGCCTTGTCCATCATTTTGGATACCCTTCACCTCATTTCCCACTATGAATCATTTCATTTTCCTATAAATAAGCTTTCAATCTGATATTTTCCAACCATGGTAAGTTCTCTCTCAGCTCTCATACTTGAACTTTTAGCTCATTTGAATTGAAAATCTTTCTTATTTGAAGTCTCTCTTGTCTTTGCTGTTTTTCTCGCCTTTCATGAGCAAGGTTCTCTCGCTCAAAAATTGCATGTTGTAGGCGACACGCTTTAAAATAGATCCCCAAATTAGAAAAACGTTGTTATGATAATAAATGTATATTTTTTATAGAAAATAAAATAGATCATCATTCTGTTGAATATTATATGTAATTATTTAGAAACCCTGTTAAATAAAGCTGAACCCATCTCCATATATAGAGGAGATCAATTCAAATGGACTAGAGAACTGGAGACCTTGAGAGCCGTCAGTCCGTGAAGTGAGGCCCCATGTATGTAAATACTTTTATTTCATATTTTAAAGGAAAAAAATGAAATTTAATTTGATAAAACCGACTTGGTCAATCTTTCAAAATTGGTATTTCAACATTGAAGTAATACTTTTGCCAGGAAATCTTGAACCGCAATGGTTGAATAGACTTTTTGAGTTGAATTAGCATGAAGATCACGTATTCATTCGTGAATTAGATTTGCATTTGAACATTGTTTGACTCGTATGATTAAATTCATTCCCTAATTGGAAAATCGTGAATTTAAATTCTGACAGAAATAGCATGCGATTGAACTCAAACTAGATGGACATATAACACTCTAAATCGGAGAAAAAGTCTCATATATAGTCGGTTTCATCCCAGTTTGATCCTATTCAGAGAATTGGACTCCCGGCTGCCTTTCTATAAGAAAACAGAGCAAAATAGAGTACAAAAGAGAGAGGTTTTACCTGGTTCGTGCGGTGAGAAGAAGTCATCGGAATCAGGGTTGACGAAGACGGATACGCCGGAAATCGCCATTCAATCCTTCCTCCTGATCACGAAAAGCTGTGGCTGATGTCTCCCCTGGAGGCGCGGCGGTGGCCGGCTATCGGAAACGAATGGCAACTTCCGGCCGACTCTCCTCAGCGAGTTAAAAACGAAAACGAGAATCCCAGAGAGCTTCCAAGAATTTTCGTAGTCGAATGTGTGTACCTCTGGTCCCCTCCGATCCGAGAACTTCAGTTTTTCTTTCTTCCGATCGATCCCAACTGATCTTCCCTTCTTCTCTGCATCTGGCACTATGATCAGCCCCTCCTTGTGGCCGAGATAACCATTTCCCTTTTTCTGCTATACCCATCAGTGTGCATGAAATTTGCCTCCAACCCATTCTAGAAGCCTTCCCCGGTCGTTCATCAAAAAATGGGGTCGGTCATCTTCATTCCTCGCAGACGCGCCCGCGAGAAGTAGATGAATTCTTCCCTCTTCGTTATTATCATTATCATCATATGGCAATTGATATCTGATTGTAGATTCATTTTGCCATAAGATGGACTCTAGAGCTTTGTAAATGGCAATTGATAATCTCATTTCAATTTCCATATATGTAAGGCGGCTATGGTGGCGGTGCCCCAATCGCTTATATAGGATGGGATTTTGCGCAAAATTTTCACAGCCAACTCTACAGTCATAACCTAAGGAGAAGTGAGAAGAGGTCATCCTTCAAAATGGCTTCAGGAAGAGTTCGTTTGTTCATCGTCCTTCTTTGCCTCATTTCTCTTTGTTTAGCCAGTAATCGCTAGCTTCCGTTTCATCTCTCTATCGAGTTCCTTCTGTTTCGGTTTAGACCACGCTTGAGACCGATATTCAACTTGAAGTCGAAGGACTTATTTTATCTGTTCGCTTGAATTAACAAAACACCGTGTCCATATAATTTATATTGTGTCTTCATAAGATTATTTAACTACGATAACAATTTATCTATAGATTTTTCATACTTATATTAAATTTAAATATTGTTCCCATTTTTTTCAGATTGATAAAATTATCAAGTTTTTGCGTTTCATTTATTTCTTATTTAAATTTAGTTAAATTTCTAAACTAGGAACTTATAATATTAGGAATATTAACCCGATACAACTTTAAATTAGGTTATACTTTCACTTTTATATGGGAAAAAACCACCAAAAACCTCAAATTATGTCACCTGTGACACATTTATCCTGAACTTTTTTTTTGTGATATCAAAAACCCTAAACTATGCTATTTGTGACATATTTACCCCATTGTACTTTAGTTCATGGGTATTTTCGTCTTTTTTGCTTTTTTCTTTTTTTTTCCTTTCCGGCGAGGGCGGCCCTCGTAGGTGTCGGGCGAGGGGGGCCCTCACTAGATCTGGCAAGGGCCGCCCTCGCCGAAAAGGCAAAAAAAAAGCAAAAAAGACGAAAATGCTTATGGACTAAAGTACAATGGGGTAAATGTGTCACAAATAGCATAGTTTGGGATTTTTAGTGTCACAAAAAAAAGTTCGGGGTAAATATGTCACAGGTGACATAATTTGAGGTTTTTGGTGGTTTTTTCCCCTTTTATATAGATCATAAGCTAATATACTTAAATGTAACTATTGTAATATTTATAAAGACGAAAAAGCTAAACAAGTAGTAAAAAGATAATACTATCTTTGTTGACTTAGGGAATGAATTGAATGAAAAGATATTCTAAAATCCTCCAAAAAAAATAGATATTCTAAAATCCGGGCAATAGTGTAATTATTGAAACTTTTAACTTTTTTATGGAAAGTTGAGGAATTAGATTGAGTTAATTGAAAGTTTAGTGATTAGAGTACATATTTAGGAATAGTTTGAGGAACACCTTGAACAAATTAAAAATTCAAAGATGACATTGCGCATCCAGCCAAAATTTAAAGACAATTTTTGTCATTTTCCCATTATATTTCCTACTATCTATTGAAACTAGGGTTAATACCATCAAAAACTCTAAATTGGTATTACTGTGATAAATTTATCTCAAATTAATTTTTTAATCATTGAAAACTACAAACTGGTACACTTGTAACAAATTTATCCGAAACTAATTTTTGTTATCATCAAAAGCTTCAAACCAATACATTTGTAATAAATTTACCTTCCATTAAATTGGATTAATACCACAAAGAATCATAAACCGGTAAGCCTGCGACAAAAAGAGCAGCAAAACATCAAATTGACACATCCATAAATTATCGCGTGTAATTTAACTCAGTAATTTGGCGGTAAAATTTAATGAAAACTAATTGAGGGTAAATTTGTTACAAGTGTTTCAATTTTGTGATTTTTTGTGGTATTAGCTCTCCAAACTATACATGTCATGAAAATATCGAAAATATACTTGCTAAATTGTAAAAATAATTTGAAAAAAAAAACACTTTTGGACAAGGTGGGGTGGAATTCGAGAAGGGTGCATGTTGTTGGGCTCCCCCAACTGTCTCCATCATAGCTTCCCACGTTCCTTCAAGCTTTATAGTATCCCAACTCCAACGTTGGCCAAGCAGCACATCTATATTCTCTTCTCCTTTCTTTTCATTTCCATTTTTCATCTAATATAAAATTTAAATTTAAATTTGGTGTCCACCCTAAACAATATATATGTGTTTATCATATTTACCCCTTACAAAATTATAAAAATTAATTTTATGCTTTCATGGAGAACGTGACACAGACAAGTGCTCCCTTGTCAAATTAACTACTTTCCACCCGATTGCAATTTGGGGGCAAATCCAAATTAATCTTAAAATTGCTCTTTTGGGTTCATGAAAGTTTAGATTGGTCTGACTATACGGATCGACTTTTGTCTTTTACTTTTTTCTTTGCTCAGTCTAAGTCTTAGGGCTCGAGAACTTTCAATTTTTTAGATCCGAAACTCTTGAAACTTTCACTGAAATGTATTTGGGCTTCATTCGAACTGAAATTTCTCGGTGAGATCGATCTATTGGGCTTTCTCAGCGACAAATTGTAATCTAATGGGCAACTGGCCAATTGAAACGGATTGATAGGTACTCCTTCTGAAAACATTACGACCAAACATACTCTCGTAGTTTCATTTCTATCGAAAGTTTTCTTCTCCACGAACTGAATGCACTTTCAGGAAAATAGAAATCGAGAATATGAAGCTATTTCACTCTCAATGGAAATGGAAATGGAAATTGAAAATATTTTCGGAAATCAAACGGATCCTCGTACAAAAAAAGAGTTTCTTTTCCAATCTTTAGTGAGTGGGTGCTCATCATTAATTAATAATTTTAAAGGTGAAGGTCCAGCACATCACAAAAGAGTTCAATCCATCGTCCGTACAAGGTCTTGTCCATATCTCACTTTGATTCTTTGCTTGGTTTGATTGGCATGGAAGAAAGGTGACGAGTCTCGGAGTTCCCAATGCCTTGCTCTAAATTTAGTCCGTTGAAACTGAGATAGGCTTTCGGTTCAAATGGTTGAAGCAGAATTTGTTTTCGGCTCTTCTCTATTGTGCCATCCTTCTTTTCATTGATTTCGTCGGATCCCAACTTAAGTTTTTCTTTCGGTTTGATCAATAATTCTTTTCGTAACATCATTAATATTCCAGATCATCTCTAAAAATGAAATGCCGAGAGAACCGTATGAATGATGTAGAAAACATTTTCCTAACTAAAACCGATCGTCTATGTCGCTCGCAAAATTGAATTGGTGGAAAAGTATTTTCATCATCAACGAAAATATTTAAACATAAATTATTTTTTAAAATGAAAATGTTTATGGTCATCTAACCATACCAAGTGATACAGATAATCATTTGCAGGTGAGTTACATACACAAGTAAAGAATAGATACTTGGACGAGATTGGATCTTTGAAGTAATCACGATTCTTTGTTGTTCCCTGGAAAGCAAGATAAAGAAAAGACAGAAGGCATGCTTGGGTTAACTTGCAGGCCACTCGCAAGGAAAGAACCTCCCTTTCATCCAATTGTAAGCAAGCCATCATCAAATCAACCGACTCCCGAGAGGAAGACATTGTGTGTTCTTCTGATTCGTCTCAAACCAAATAGCCTGAATCAATTTCCCCATCACTTAGCATGGCTGAATCACTCCTTTTCAGCATTGCACAGGGTGTGCTAGGGAAGATAGCATCACCAGCGTTCAAAAAAGCCGTCACAATTTGCTGCTTCGAAAATCAGATCCACGAGTTCGAAAATACGTTGACTACTGTTACTGCCGTGTTGTTAGATGCTGAGGAGAAACGGGCGAAGGACCATCGCCTGCAACAGTGGCTGCGACGGCTTCAAGATGTGTTATACAATGCAGACGATATTCTGGATGAACTCGAGTGTGAAGCCTTACGAAAGCGGGTAATCAATCAGTACCGAGGTGTCAGAGAGAAGGTACACCGCTTCTTTTCCCTCTCTAATCCACTAATACTCCGTGCAAAGATTAGTCATAAGATGGAGGAGATTAGGGAGACATTATCTAAAATTTCTATAGAAAAGAATCAATTTGATCTTACTGTGTGGAGTGTTGACATTGGTCTGGCGCATTTGCGATCACGAGAGATGACTTACTTGTTCGTAAGCAAGTTGGATGTCGTCGGAAGGGATGTTGATAAACAAAAGATAATTGAGATATTGATGCAGCCAGATGACAAAAACCTCTTAGTGATTCCCATTGTTGGAATAGGAGGTATGGGCAAGATGGCCCTAGCTAAATTGATTTACAATGATGACAATGTGAAGGAGCAATTTGAGTTGCGACTATCGGTGTGTGTACCCGAGGACTTTGATTTAAAAAAAACTATTGACGGTATCATCAAAGATGCAATTGGTCAAAGCTTGAGTAACCTTGATATTCAACAATCACAAACCTTTTTGCTAGACAAAATCAAAGACAAGAAATTTCTATTAGTCTTGGATGACGTATGGAGCAACGACCGCAGTAGATGGGAAGAATTAAAAGCTTTGCTGACCGAAGGAGCTAGTGAAAGCAGGATAATTGTGACAATGCGCAGTTCAGAAGTCACTTCTATAATGGGTACCCATCCAACACATAATCTAAAAGGTCTTTCTCATGAAGACTCCATGGCCTTGTTCAAAAAATGGGCGTTCGATCAAAAGGAAAAGCAACCACGTCTTGATCTCCTTGACATTGGAAATGAAATTGTCAAAAAATGTCAAGGAGTTCCTCTCCTTTTGAAAACTTTGGGGAGTCTAGTTTACACAAAGGACGAAGTACGGTATTGGGCACATATAAGAGATAGCGAGACATGGAAGTTAGTGGCAGAAACAAATGACATTGTTCCGATACTTAAGCTTAGCTATGATCATTTACCGTCCCACTTAAAACGATGTTTTGCCACATTATCTCTTTTTGGCAAAACACGTGAAATCAATGGCCATGACTTAGCTTGTTTATGGAAGGGTTTAGGACTCATTAGTTTAACAGGGGAAGAACTATCATTGGAAGACGTTGGTGTTGAGTATCTCAACGAGTTGTGGAAGAGATCTTTGATCCAAGAAGTTGAAGAGTTCAACTTCGTGTTATCTTTTAAAGTGCACGATCTAGTCCATTCTCTTGCAACGATTGTGGCACAACATGATTGCTCTAGTGTTGGCTTAGATACTACAAAAATTTCCGAAGGAAGTCGGTATGTTTCATTCTCTAGCACTTCGTTAGAGGGAATCTCAAATTTCAATGGAGTTCCACCTTTTCTAAGAAAGCCAACTTCAAAGAGGCTGCGTGGAATAATATTTCCCTTTGCCGTTGATGATGAAGTTATTACTAGAGAGTTTGTTAGAACATGCATCTCCAAGTGTAACCACCTACGGTATCTGGATCTGGTGGCTGGTAGTTTTGAGGAGCTGCCGAGTTCCATATGCAACTTGAAGCACTTGAGGACGTTATTACTCCAGAACAACAAGCGATTGAAGAAGCTTCCGGATACCATTTGTGAGTTGCAGAGTTTACAACACTTGTCCCTCGATGGTTGCTCAGAGCTAGGCGATCTACCCAAAAATATGAAGAGGCTCGTCAGTCTTACATATCTATCCATAACAACAAAGCAGAAGAGTCTGCAAAATAGTGGAATACAGTACCTGGAAAATCTGCAAATTTTGGTACTCGAAGGATGCCAAAATCTCGAAGTTTTGTTTGAAGGTGCTTGCCGACTAACTCGCCTTCGACGGTTGTTAATTTTAGATTGTGGGAGACCAATATCTCTGCCTTTTGGGGAACTAATCACCCTAGAGATCTTGGAAATTCAAAATTGCAAGCTCGCGTTGACCAAGGAGAGCAAGTCCAACTTTCCTTCTAATCTTCGTGCGCTGACAATAGTACAGTACGAACAGGTGATGGAGCTGCTCCAATGTTTTAACGAATCTTCTCACACTTTGGAGTCCTTCTCTATCGGTAAATGCTTGAGCTTCACGGCTGTACCTCAATGGCTGCCCAATCACACATGTCTAAAATTCATCAACTTGATCCATTGTCCCAATTTATTGTCTATGCCGCAAGAACTCCAGTCTCTCACTGCCCTCAAACAATTATGCATCAATTATTGTGGTGAACTGAGCGAGAGATGTCGACCAACAACTGGCGAGGATTGGCCCAAAATCGCTTACATTCCTCAAATCGAACTTGATGGTGTAAAGGTACAATGGACGGAGGATTAGGTACGGATCTATCTATTTCTTCTTTGTTCTTACATGTAACATGCCCGTATATTGAGATTCACTTATGTCTTCAATTGAATTGAAATTTAATTAAAATACTGCTTAGAAAAGGAAAAAATAATATGGAAAAGAAATATTTACTAAGGTACAATCAACAATAGGTCATTAAATTGCAAAAGGAATTAAATACTGGATAGTTATATTTAAAATAATTAACCAAATCAAATTTATTAAAAAATGATATCTTAAACTCAAAGAAATGAGCAGTAAACCTTCAATTGAGTTACTATTTAATCAAAATATTGAAGTTTGCATTTAACATTGAATTTATACTAAAAACTACATACTCAATTCATAACACTATCTAAAACTTTTAACTCAAACAATAAAACGAAAAACAACATTTCTATGCCGTGAATCCAGTTCCGTGCAGAGCATGAGAAGATTGCTACTCAAAATAATGTATTTTGAAAAATATGGGATAATCTTGATATGCACGAAAAGTTAACGCATTGGGAAATCTATTCACTTTTAATTTAACTTTCCCATTTGAGAATAAATAATTTTCTCGATCTTGTTAAAAAAACTATCGAAATGTCTTCAATTAATTTTTTTAAATCAATATAGTAGCACATGTCTAATGCTCACGATTCTTTACGGTGATGTGGTCCAACTTCTTATAACTAGACTGTTTTCATTTTTTTTATAGTACTTTATATGACAAAAAAGCATAAAAGCTAAATCCCAAAATTGCTGGGCCACCTTTGGAACTTTTCTATGTATCGATTCACCCTCGCACGTTATTTTTTAAGATATAACATAAATGGCAAAAGAGGAAATGTAAGTGGCTAAGAATATTTCTACAAAATAGGATGCCCTTTTCTCCTTGGCTTGAATATTTGTAAAAAAATTAATTTGTAGTGAAAAATGGCCCCAGCGAAGCATGCGTCTGCCAGCTAGTGACATAGGATAGTAATACATAGGTCCTCAACTCAACAGTTACAGGGCTTTTTTTCCCAATTAAGCAAAAGTAAAAAGTTTTTTCTGTTTTTTGTTTTCTCGCTGAAATTTAAAATGTTATTCAACTTTAAGAAAATAAATATATCTATATATAAATCTGCTTGCTAATATTTACACGTTGTGAAAGTTTCATATATTTTGAATTAACAAAAAGTCAAATTGTGTACATCAAATGAATTAGATAGAGGTTATGTATGGACCCTCCATTTTGATCTAACCTATCAATACTAAATCAATTGGACACATGTACCTCTGGAGTCGTGATATTTTTTTTTAACAGAAATTTTGAGGAAAACTTATAAGAACCAAAATTTCCACACGTTTTTATACAAACAAAACCTTCCACACCAGCTTCTGTTCAAAGGAATTTACAACCATGTAAAAATTAAGTTTGCTAATGACTGAAAAATATTTGCTTAGTAGGAAATCTAAGAATGACTAATCCGCATGACACTGCATTCAGTGCCAGAATATTATGTTATAAATACTCTAAGCTCATTTCTTTTATTTTTCCCTTTTGAGCGCAGGTGAACTCCCAAATCTATTTGCCACGCCATGAGGGTCTCCGCAAACATTTGGACGTGCACTCAGCTACTACTCTCTCAATCTCTTTCATTTTCAGGGATGAAAAGAATGGCCGTTGATATTGTACCTTTTTCTTTTGCCCCTTGAATAAGTGTGTTTCTTTATCACTCGTTTGTGTTTGTGTTGCAAATTTCTCTATGGAGAGAACGTCGTATTCGTGTTGTATGAGACCAACTGTAGCATTATCTTTGTCTGAATATCCTTAGAGCGATATGTATCTTTCATTCATGGATAGTTAATGAAATCACGCCGCACCGTCAAATCTTATTTATGGTATATTAGTGCTAGTTGCTTGATCATTTTATGATTATTTCACCAGACTATTTAAAGAGTTTCCGAGACATAATGCATTTAAAAATCATATTTTTTTCGCTTTTATTCTGTTTTACTTCTCTTCCACATAGGAAGATTACGTTTTTCTTTTCCTTTTGCTCCTGGGACTGAATCTCATGAAAATAAATGCACGAAGGCTAATTGCATGGACATTAACATCTCTGTTTTATGCTCAGAGCCTTTATCAATTTTAATCCCTCAAATATTTTTGTTTGAACTCATGATTGTGTATGCTATGGTTCCTCATAAGTTTAGCACCTCCTTGGTTGCTTTCATGGCTACACTAGAGTGCACAGAACTGCCCAAATGGGACATCCTGAAGACGAGAATGAGGTTGAGGGGGCTCGATTCGTAGATTCGGCCAAATCGGCATCATTGGGAAGCTCAAACTGGTTTTCACCGTGACATGAGAAAATAGAAAGATGACCATAAAGCCATGTCCTAGAAGAACCAATGGTCGAGTCGTACCGTATTAAAACTGTAATGTTCGGTCCATTGCTTATAAAGCAAAATGATCCATTTAGTTGGAACGGTTTTTAGTATAGCCATTATGATCTTTTGCCAAAGACGAGGGACGATTGGCATTCATTGTTTGCGGTTCATGAAGCTCGCTGGATACCCGCTACTGTTTTTCCGATGGAAAAAAAAGAAAATGGCCGAATCGGTCCTTCTTAACATCGTAGAGAGTGTGCTAAGCCGGTTCGGATTGCATGCCCTACCATAATAATTAGGACGGGATGTTTAGACAAAACAGTGCTTGCTAAGCTCGTGTACAACGACGAAAAGATCCACGAACCAGTTTTTGATTTCCGAATATGGGTGTGCATTTCCAATGATTTTGATCAGAAGAAAATTCTTGCATAAGTCTCGAGAGACACTATCCGTCAAGGTTTGATTAGAGTTTCAGTCACTATCGGATACCTTGGACTTTGAGCAATTGCAAACCCATTTGCGATAGTTAATGGTAAGAAATTTTTCCTCGTGCTAGACGACGTATAGGACAATGGTCGAACTTGTAGCACGTGGAATGAGAGGAGAGATTCGTTCATGGAAGGCGCTAAGGGAAGTTGCCTAGTTTCGGCAAAACCCGCAGTCAACGAAGTGGCTTCCCAAAGATGTTGGGAGAGATCATGTCCGTCGAATGGAAATTAACCATCGGAAGATGTTGGGAGAGATCATGTCGAAAAGAAGCTGAGGAGCTCTTTGTGGCTTTGCTATTCAAAATGACGAAGTCAGTTTACGATCGATCCGAAGACGATTTCGAACATACACTAAATGTATACACAAAATGAAAATAAAGCTATAGCATGCACAGCTTGAATGGATTTTGATGTCAGTAAGCCAACGTTGACGGATCTCATAAGACATCGGGTCTAAGCCGAGCCAAGAGCCCAGCCACCGCCACCGCCACCACCCATCCCCTCGAATCACTATCCTCCTTGGAGCACCTTTCAGACTGAGTAACACCGATCTTCCCCCTGTTGACCGACAAGAAGACACTTCACTCAAGTGTACAGGCCCCAATTGCTCCTTAGAGCATGAACAAGTCGAAGGTGATGATCGATGACATCGGGAGCAACATCCATACTGCGGGGAATGGTTGGAAGGCCATAAATTACCAACGGGCGGTCGAAAATGGCAGCGAAACTCTTAGTTTCTAAGTACATCTCTCTCTAGAGAATTTTCTGTTGAGATCTTTATGCGGTATTTTTAGTAACAATTGTTTGTAAATTATAAGGAGAGGCCAAAATATACAAGTTTAAATGGACCATAGGGCAATCTTCCTTCCTCTCTCTCTCTCTCCCCCATAAATTTCGTCACTCCTCAAGTGCCCTTCCCTCCTCCCTCTATTTAGTTGCCCCAAATTCGGTTACTAATAAGAGAAGTACTTGCAAATTTGGTTATTCGATAAAAATTCAATCGCAGAACGGATCTATGAAGGCTTCACGTACTTCCTTTCAGGTCACTTCACGTACTTCCTTTCAGGTCAAGAATGTCTTAATGTACGCATGAGATGGTGATAGAGCTCTTGTTTTTTTCCTCAAACGAGATGATAGTTTCCATGTTGATATTTTTATTTTTAAACATTCAAAAATGAAAATATGAGGCGTATCTTTTGTTGATTCAAGACCCTCTCGCTCTTGATAGAGTAGCAAGATGTAAAAATATCATTGCTTTGTCAATTTCGGCCTCCATGTTCTTATTTAGGCAATATGTTATTTGGTTCAACTTTCTTGCAACAGTTTCAGCTGTGAAAAAGGGTGCTGTAACTTTTTAAAAGCATTTCTATAAACACCTCAACAAGTACAACCTATTCAAAGCTACAACAGTTCACAACATCTTTCGAGAATCTGTCCCGTCCAACTTTAAAACATGTGTTACATCATTTCATAGCATAAGTACAATTCAACCACAGATATCAAACGGGCTCTAAGGAATTCTCCATTAATGTGTTTGAGGGTGGGGTGGTCATTTTGGCCGGGTTTTGTGTACCTAAACCCTTGCACATCATTTTTCCGGCCTTGTCCATCATTTTGGATACCCTTCACCTCATTTTCCGCTATAAATAAGCTTTCAATCTGATAATTTCCAAGCATGGTAAGTTCTCTCTAAGCTCTCATACTCGAAATTTTAGCTCATTTGAATTGAAAATCTTTCTTATTTGGAGTCTCTCTTGTCTTTGCTGTTTTTCTTGCCTTTCATGAGCAAGGTTCTCTCTCTCAAAAATGCATGTTGTGGGTGACACGCTTTAAAAATAGATCCCCAAATTAGAAAAATACATTTTTATGATTTTGAAATAAATTTATTTTTTTATAGAAAATAAAATAGATTGTCATTCTGTTGAATATTATATGTAATTATTTAGAAACCCTATTCAATAAAGCTGAACCCATCTCCATATATATAGAGGAGATCAATTCAAGCGGACTAGAGAACTGGAGACCTTGAGAGCCGTCGGTCCATGAAGCGAGGCCCCATGTATATAAATATTTTTATTACATATCTTAAAGGAAAAAATGAAATTAATTTGATGAAACCGACTTAGTCAATCTTTCAAAATTGGGATTTCTACATTGAAGTAATACTTTTGCCGGGAAATATTGAACCGCAATGGTTGAATAGACTTTTTGGGTTGAATTAGCATGAAAATCACGGATTCATTCGTTAATTAGATTTGCATTTGAACATTGTTTGACTCGTATGATTAAATTCATTCCCTAATTCGAATAACGTGAATTTAAATTCCGACAGAAATAGCATGCGATTGAACTCAAACTAGATGAATATATGACAGTCTAAATCGGAGAAAAAGTTTCATATATGGTCGGTTTCATCTCAGTTTGATCCTATTCAGAGAATTGGACTCTCGGCTGCCTTTCTATAAGAAAACAGAGTAAAACAGAGTACAAAAGAGAGAGGTTTTACCTGGTTCGTGCAGCGAGAGGAAGTCGTCGGAATCAGGGTTGACGAAGATGGAGACGCCGGAAATCACTGTTCTGTCCTTCCTCCTGATCACGAAAAGCTGTGGCTGATGTCTCCCCCGGTGATGCGGCGGTGGCCGGCTATCGGAAACGAATGGCAACTTCCAGCCGACTCTCCTCAGTGAGTTAAAAAAAAAACGAGAATCCCAGAGAGCTTCCCAGAATTGTCGTAGCCGAATGTGTGTACCTCTGGCCCCCTCCGATCCAAGAACTTCAGTTTTTCTTTCTTCCGATCGATCCCAACTGATCTTCCCTTCTTCTCTGCATCTGGCACTATGATCAGTCCCTCCTAGTGGCCGAGATAACCAATTTCCTTTTTCTGTTATACCCATCAGTGTGCATAAAATTTGCCTCCAACCCATTCTAGAAGCCTTCCCCGGTCGTTCATCAAAAAATGGGGTCCGTCATCTTCATTCCTCACAGACGCGCCCGCGAGAAGTAGATGAATTCTTCCCTCTTCGTTATTATCATTATTATCATATGGCAATTGATATCTGATTGTAGATTCATTTTGCCATAAGATGGACTCTAGAGCTTTGTAAATGGCAATTGATATCTCATTTCAATTTCCATATATGTAAGGCGGCTATGATGGTGGTGCCCCCAATCGCTTATATAGGACATGACATTGCTATAATCTGATCTATAGTTGTTGTAAAAATCAACTTTTGGGATCCTATAAGCTCTCCTTGCCATACTATTTTAACCATTCTGGTGATAGACATCTGGAAAAGTGAAATTTATGAAAGGCAAAGTATATAGCTCAGTTTTTCGAAGATCAATGTCAAAATTAAAACTGCAAAAAATGTTGTCATACTTCGTTGCTATTTCGACACCAATGCGACATTAAATTACAATTGTTTGTAGGGTTGATACTCTGAAAAATCCCAAACTAGTACATACATGACAAATTTAATCAAAAATTAATTTTTTTGATCACAAAAAACCCAAACCGCTACGCCTATGATAAATTTTTCCCAAATTAATATTTGGACCACCAGAAACCCCAAATTGGTACACTTATGATAAATTTACACTCAGCTAATCGCTCGTCAATCTCTTTCATTTTCATGGATGAAAACAATGGCCGTTGATATTATGTCTTTTTTTCTTTCCTTGAATGAGTGCAGTTCTTTATTATCCGTTTGTGTTTGTATTGCAAATTTCCCTATGGAGAAGATGCCTAATTTTTATTATATGAGACCAACCGTCGCATTATCTCTATTTGAATTTTGTTATATTGATATTTATCTTTTATCCACGGACAATGAATAACGTCACACCACACCATCAAATCTTATTTTTGGCAAACGAAAGTCAATTACTTGACCTTTTTGTAATTATCTCACTAGACTAGTTAAAGAGTTTACCATAAAGGATGCATTTGAAAAACCATGTCTTCTTCGTTTTGAATTTATTTTACTTCACTTCTACACAAGAAGATTAGATTTTTCTTTTCCTTTTGCTCCTAAGGCTGAATCTTAGAATATGAATTCACAGAGGCTAATCGCATGAACAGTACATGTTTTGTTATCTTCTCAAAGCCTTCATCAGATTTATTGGACTCCTGGGTACTTTTGTTTGGACTCATGATTGCGTATGCTATGGTTCCTCATAAATTCAGCATATCCTCGGTTGTGCCCAAATTGGACATCCTGAATATGAGAATGAGGTCGAGGGGATCGGTTCGTAGATTTAGCCAAATCAGTATTATTCGAAGCTGAAACCGGTTTTCACCTTGAAAGTTAGAAAATAAAAAGATAACCGTTAAGCCACATGTCCTAGAAGAGCCAATGGTCGAGTCGCACCATTTTAAAACCTTCCGGTTTGGTTCATTGCTTATAAAACAAAATGATCCTTTTAGTTGGAACGGTTTTAAGTATAGCCATTCTGATCGTCTGCCAAAGACGAGAAGACGAGACAACAATTGGCATTCATCGTCCGCGGTTCATGAAGCTCTCTTGATACCCCCTACCACTTTTCCAATGGAAAGAACAGAAAATGGCCAAATCGATCCTTTTTAAAGACATCGCAGAGAGTATGTTGAGCCAGCTCGGATCGCATGCCCTCCCATAATAATGAGGATGGGATGTTTAAGCAAAACTATGCTTGCTAAGTTTTTGTACTACGACGAAAAGGTCCAAGAACAATTGAAACGTTATGTCACACGTATTGTTCCATGTTTCCCAAAGATTACCTGGCACGCCGGCTATCTTTTGAATAAGCTTTGGAGAGGATGTGGACTGGTACATCCGTCGAATGAAAACTAAGCATCGGTAGAAGTTGGCCGAGACCATGTCAAAAAGAAACTGAGGAGTTCGGTAACACTTTGCTATTCAAAAATGACGACGATCGATCTGAACGCGATCTAGAAAACACGCTAAAATCTACACTCGAAATGGAAAAGAAACATATTGCACGAGCAGATTGAATGGATTTTGACATCAGCGACCCAACATCAATGGATCTCATACGATATCGGGTCTAGCCGAGCCAAGACCCCAGCCACCGCCACCCTCGATCGCCAAGAAGACACTTTGCTCAGAGCATCCGTGCCCCAATTACTCCTTAGCACATGAACAAGTCGAAGGTAAAGATTGATGACATCGGAAGCGAGATCCATACTTTGGGGAATGGTTGGAAGGCCATAAATGATCAACGGGCGGTCGAAAATGGCAGCGGAAACTTTCGGTTTCTAAGTACATCTCTCTCCATAGAATTTGCTGTTGAGATCTCGCTATAGTATCTTTGGTAACAATTACTGGTAAAAAATACAAGTTCAAATGGACCAGAGGGCAATCTCTCTCTCTCTCTCTCTGCATTCCTCCATAAATTTTCTCCCTCCTCGCACCCCTCAGTTGCCCCTAAATCGGTTTCTCGCGATAGAAGTCGCTCGCAAATTTTTCTATTCGACAAAAATTCGATCGCAGAACGGATCTTTGAAGGCATCACGTACATCCTTTCCCGTCAAGAATGTCTTGCGGACCCATGAGATGGCGATAGAACTCTTGTTATCCTTTGAACGAACGTGGATTCTAGGTGCGATTTTTTTCCTTTTTCAAAGGAAGTTGTCGTGTTCATTATGCAGGTGGAGTGAATATATTGGCATGAAAAGGGACATGACATGCCCAAGCAAAAGATAAGTGCAATAAGACCCCGGAAGAAATCTTGGTCATCAAATATATGTGCTTCTTATGTATCCAGCGGAAGCTTTCTGCTGCCATCTCTTGTGCTATTTTCCCCCTTTTCTAATTGGATAGCAATTCTCTTATTTTCCTTGCCTTAAGGTTTGAGTTCGAGTCCTCAACCTCTACCAATTGAATATAGCTCTGGTTGGTTTTGGAGGAAAAACGGGATGATAGTTTCCATGTTGAAAATTTTTCGTTACCAAACATTCAAAGATGGAATATGAGGTGTATCTTTTGTTGATTCAAGATCCTCATCTTGGTCTTTATAGAGTAGCAAGATGTAAAAATAGCATTGCCTTGTCAATTTCGGTCTCCATATTCTTGTTTAAATAAAAGGCTATTTGGTTCAGCTTTGTTGCAATAGTTTCAACTGTGAAAAGGGGTGCTGTAACTTTTGAAAGGTGTTTTGTAAACACCTCAACAAGTGCAGCCTATCTTAAGTTGCAACAGTTCATAGCATCTTTCAAGAAACGTCTCATCCAACTTTGAGGTGTCGCAACTTTAAAACATGTACCACAACACTTCACGGCACGATTAGAGTTCAACCACACGTATAGCAAACGGGTTCTAAGGAATTCTCCATTGATGTGTTTGAGGGTGGGGTGGTCATTTTGGTCCGGTTTTTGTGTACCTACACCCTTTCACATCATTTTTAGGGCCTTGTCCGTCACTTTGGGGGTGTCCTTCACCTCATTTCCCACTATGAATCATTTCATCTTCCTATAAATTAGCTTCAATTTGATCATTTCCAAGCATGGCAGGTTCTCTCTAAGCTCTCATGCTTGAAATTTTAGCTCATTTGAATTGAAAATCTCTCTTATTTGAAGTCTCTCGTCTTTAGTGATTTTCTTGCCTTTCCGGAGCAAGGTTCTCTCTCTCAAAAATCGCATGTTGTAGGCGAAACCCTTCAAAAATAGATCCTAGAATTAGAAAACAAAAAACGTTATTATGCTTTTGAGATAAATGTATATTTAAAAAAAAAAAAAGAGGTCGTCTTTCTATTGAATATTATATGTAATTATTTAGAAACCCTATTAAATAAATCCGAACCCATCTCCATATAAAGAGGAGATCAGTTTGAATGGACTAGAGAACTGGAGACCTTGAGATTTGTCGGTCCGTGAAGCGAGGCCCCATGAATATGAATACTTTCATTACAAATGTTAAGGGGGAAAAATGAAATTTAATTTGATAAAACCGACTCCGTCTATTTTTTAAAATTGGGATTTCTACATCGAAGCAATGCCATTTCCATGAAATCTTGAATTACAATGATTGAACGAACTTTTTGGGTTGAATTAGCATAAAAACAAGGATTCATACGTTAATTAGATATGCATTTGCACATTGTTTGACTCGTGTGATTAAATTCATTCCCTGATCAGAATATCGTGAATTTAAATTTCGGCAGAAACAACATGCGATCGAACTGGCACGCCGATTGAATAATTCCACGAATGATCAATTTTGCCGTTCGAATTTCGATTGGAACCAGCACGCTGTTTGAATCCGCATCCATCTTGAGTGAACTACATGTGAATGTTGCTGAGTGGATTGTCTAGTCAGTAATGGCCGAGCTCGCATGTCGATTGGACAAGCCGCTCGTCGGGATCGAACCTCAGTTGTGATTGAATGGCACATTGACTTAGCATGTTTTGAGTCGAAAGTTGTCTGATTTGATTGGTCGGCTGCTCTGTTTGAACTCAGCTTCTGGAGTTTCAAATTGAACTCGTTCTTGGATTCATCCCCGCTGTTGGATTACCACGTGAATGTAGGTCGTGCGTATTGACTGCTCGTGCATGTTGAACTGGGCGGTTCTTCCCTTCGTTTGACTGTTTATGCATGTTGAACTGGAGTATGTTGCTTGAAAGTTTGGTTAATATGGATTAATTTCGTCCGTCGATTAGTTAACAAGGATTGACGGCTTGTATGCACCGGCATGACAATGTCGGCTCGTTGTCCGCTGCATGTTGTGGAAATTTCTCCTGAAGGCGAGCGGCGAGATTTTCATTCGCACAATAAAAATTTGAACCAAGGAAAGTGATACCAAAAGGCGAGTGGGGGGTTTCGATCCTTCCACACACGTGATTAAATGCTGGCACTAAAAATTTTTTTTTTCTCCGTAGACCATAAGCCTCCTATAATGTCAAATTATGTCACCATCTGTGATCGAAAAACAGAGAAATGATAAAGGCCGGACGATACAAGGAAATGTATATACCCAACAACATTGCTCCCTAGTCCTATAGTCAATCCTAGAATGTGAAATGTGGAACAAATAGCTATATCGATACATTGTGATCTCACTCGAGCTCCGACATATTTTATGGGATTTTCTCGATTTTATTTATTTATTTATTTCCTTTTGAAGGGAGCATAAGTTGTCGGTCGATAACAGCAGAGGTGGATGAACCCCATAAGGTGATGACTCCAATCTGGGAGAGAAAAGGAGGAATCTCATGATACTTAATCACGTAGCCAATCCATGTCGTCGAGATCGGGGAGTTCCGTAGCGATAATTCTCGTTTCTGGCTCACGTTTCACCAAATTAGGATGAATTAGTTGCTCCTTGATATTCTTAATAATTTGCTTAAACCTCAGGGCGAGGAAAAAATTGACTAGTGTCATTTTTATTTTCGAAAATAAAATAACTGGTCATCCAATTTAATAATGGAAATTATAAAAACAGCAATAAAGATGGCACAAAGAAATCTTGCACTAGATATGGCACTCACATATATATATATATATATTATATTTGTTGAACAAGATTTTTATTTTATTATTTTAATTAATTTCCGGTTCTTATCCCCATTTTGGCCTTTGGCATGTCGCGTCCCTTTCACGCCGATATACTCTCCACCTGCTTAACGAAACATGGCATGTTCTCCTCCCGTTATTGACGATGACGGGCAAACTTCATACCTTAAATTAAGGCATTAGAAATTGTAGACAGAAGAAAATGGACCCGCCTGTACACAAAAAAAAAAAAAAAAGCTGCATAATTTGCGCCCTCGGAAAATTATTTATTTGAAAAATAGAAAAGCGCAAAAGGTATTATTTTATCATCAAATCATTATAAGCTTTAAAAATCATTCGCCAACCAATACTATTAGACAATTATTTTTATGCTTTAAAATGGTAAGAGCGTGCGTGATAATTGTTAAGTTTATCTATTTTTCTATTTTAAGGAACAGGTTTGTAACAGAAATCCATTTGGACAATTTCATTTTTCTATTTACGGCACAAGTTTTTAGCCTAAAAAAAGGTTTGAAACAGAAATAAAAAATAAACATTTTATAGTTTTCTATTCCGAGAACGGAAATAGAAATAAAAACTCTTCTCATCGCTCGCTCTCGCCACCCGTGGTCATCGGCCGCTACCCGTTGATGTACGAATTCTACATCGATGCTCTCAATTCAATTGATTAAGAATGTTCAATTCAATTTATCTCACAAAAGAGTGAAGCACAATGAATGGATAAAAACATGGCAGGGATTATATTTAAGAATGCTTATCAAACGAATTTTCTATTCTGGGAACAGAAAATTTTGCGTCGCCATCAAACACCGCTTTTTGCTTAAAAACTCGTCTAGAGAATAGAAATACAAAAAACCTATTTTTGGCCAGAAATTGTTTCCAAGATCATAATGGTTATCATTCGCGCAGAAGGAAACCAGGGAAAAAAATATTATCAATTCGATATTACACCGTAATTGAAAAAAAAAAACCGTAGCAAAAATAAAAGTTTGATTTTAGTCAAGGGCCGTCGGGTCGGGGCAAAGCGAACCGGGTCGTCCTTATGGGTCGGTTCACTCTCGCGACCTCGACGCACCCGCGCGGGGGGAAATGTCCCTTTTGCCCCTCCGTATTTATATGGCCATCGAAACGGAACGGCGATCGGTTCCACGTAAGATCAATTACAGACCGTTGGATCAAGCGGCCGCCCTGTGCTTTGGACCGTTGATCGTATACAAGACCACCCCCCGGCGGTTCCTCCTCTTCTTCACAGATTTCAACTTCTCGAAACAATTTGACCAAAAGAAAAACAAAAATGAAAAAAGAAAACAGGAAAAATCCGAAAATCTTTCGCACCGTCGAGCTCAATGGTACTTCCTCGCCGTCGCCGGAGAGATGTCGATCTCGATCAGATTCTCCTCCTCGCCGCCGTGCGAGTCCAGCGCGATCTCGATCAACCCTTCCCCCACGTCCTCCGCATCCCACCGGAAAAAGCCGTTCACCGGCGAGTCCCAGCCGGAGCCGCCGAAGCAGCCGAAGTCGGCGCCCGGCGAGGATGAGTCCGAGTCCGAGTCCGGGTAGCACATCGACAGCGACGGGTACCTCTCGAGTCCCCCGAAGCTGAAGCCTCTGCCGTCGCCGCCGTCGTCTTCTTCCTTGTCTCCTTCGCCTTCGTACTCTTCGTAGATCACCTCGAGCGGCGCCTTCACGTCCCATTCCACGAAGCGGCGCTCGTACCGCGCGCTCGGAGCGAAAAGACTCATCTCCGATCGCGGGTCGGCTTCCGATGGGCGGCCGTCGGCGCGAGACGAATCCCACATGAGCTCCCCGCTCTTTTCCTCGGTCCCGACCCTGCTTTCTTCGGCTGCTGCGGCGGGGTCTCCCAGCTTCCGGGCGGCTCGTCGTTGGGACGCGCCGAGGCGGAGGAGGGCGAGCAGGGAGAGGGCGGTGATGGGGAGGACGGGGGAGAGGAGGACCCGGATGAAAATGCGCGGGAAGTAGAGGAGGACGAGGGCGTAGAAGGCGAAGGCTGCGGAGAAGAGAGGGTGGGCGGAGAGGGACGAGAGGCGGGCGAGGGCGGCGACGGAGAGGCTCGCGGCTGCGCGCGGCGGAGGAGGAGACGGAGGCGGGGGAGGTGGGCTTTCGTTGCCGTCCATGAATTCGGGTGGAGAAGAGCGAAGGGCATTCGAGGGGGTGAGAAAAATCGTTGGGAGGAAGGAAGGGCAAGTCGATATGGAGTTGCAGAAGAGAGAGAGAGAGAGAGATATATCTAAGTACACTTTTTCACTGTAAAAATTAGCAAGATTTGACCTAGGGTTTATTGCTTTTTGACTTGCATTTTCCACCCTCTTAAATTATTTGTATAAAAAAATACTAGAGGAAATTATAAAAACACGGCCTTGTAACGTTAACGCGAATCTTAATTTTGGTCCCTAGATGGTATATACCGAGTCGGCACGGGCGAATCGACATAAGGCCGTCTCTATGTACAAGTTTCTAAAAATGATATAATTTCGATCGTCATGCTATTGAGATTGTTCAATTTTAGTTCTCGTACTTCATTTGGTTATGTAACTAGTTCTTAAAATACTTTCCAATAAAAACTCAACTTCTTTCACCGTATCTTTATCGGAAATCTTATGAAAATGACAACTTGAAGGGGAAAAAAATGCTATTGATTAGTGATTCCTACGTTGACAAGTGTTTACAATCTAATCGATAGTCCCATTAAGATTAATTTAAAATAAGCAATAATTTAATGTCCGCATTTTCGGTATAGATCCATAAAGACGTACCTAGGACTACTCTAAGAAAAAAAAATATCAACTTTAAATAATTTAACCACGGCTTTAAGTTGCTATTTTATTAGCTCAAATATTTGACAAGGTTTATAAGAAACCTTACGAATTATAGTATGATCAGAAACTCCACGTCACATTGATGGTAAAGACTTATATATGACCGTGTTTATCTTGACAAGACTTTCAATCATACTGGTTATACTTGCAATTGTAAGAATTACCAATCGGTATAGTTTCAATTTGACGTTTATGTAAGATTTGGATTATAATGTGATCAAAAAAATTAAGCTTTTGTTACCTTACCAAAAAAAAAAAATTAAGCTTTTGTTGAAAAATAACATTCCCGACAAGTATAAGGACCAAAATTGGACGTTCCTAAAAGCACGTGGACCACAAGTGTACTTTTCTATGTGTAGATCCAGCGTACTTTCGAGATCATCTTTGGATCGTTCGTAAGCGTTTGTGCTTGATTTGACGTGGGATTATTCTTGTGTGCAATATACTGTGAGTAGTATTGTCAATATGAATACTAACCTAGAGAAATCATTGTAGTACAAATCATCTATTCAATACCTCATTTCACCAAAATACAAACAAGAACTTGTTTTACCAAAGCCATGTTCTATACTTCGTAAAGGGTCCTTTTTTTCTTGGATATTTAGGGAATGTGATGGACAAACTTTAGTGGAGGGTGGATTGGTTTCTTGGCCAACATCATGCTTTATTAGAATCATGCCCATCAACTTTTCATGGCCATCCGTTCATGTTCTCACCTTTAACTTCTGTTTGA
Organism: Syzygium aqueum; assembly: GCA_031216185.1. Lineage (NCBI taxonomy): Eukaryota > Viridiplantae > Streptophyta > Magnoliopsida > Myrtales > Myrtaceae > Syzygium > Syzygium aqueum. The sequence continues at coordinate 35,638,844 of CM062235.1, read as the reverse complement.
TCTTAAAGGCATCAAAAAGACTTTTCTTTGCTTTTTTCTGTGACATCGGGTCTTGTCTTGTGATATTCAAGGTTGCTTTCCCTTCCTTGTGGAAGTTGTCGTGTTCGCTTTAAAAAATTTCACGGCTCGTGCCCCCCGTTGCCACATCTCGTCCTCTTGCGTCCATGATTGAAGACAGTTTTAATGCTGTGCATTCAAGCAAAGCATCTCTTCGTTAGGCCAAGCACATCATCTCTCGAACTATTCAGTTTCATATTTAGATTTGAACTTCTTTATCGTCTTATTGATGTGAAGAAACCCAGGTCCTAACATTTCAGAACTTTTCATAGTTGTCTAGGTAAATCTAGGGTTTTTTTTCGCTTCAGTGCTCAGTGAAATCTAGGTTGAGAAATGAGAAAGATAACAAGTTGAGAGAAGATGTGATGAGTAATCCAATAAGCTAAATGACATGATGAGTAACCCAATTTAGGTTCTTTCGATGCATTGGAATACCTTATATGTCATGAGATCTGTGTGCCAAGATGGAAAACCTTTAACATGGTGGTGTACGAAGACATGTCCCATGTACGTCCATCTACTTATATGTCGATTAGTTTAGAAGTCTTTTAGTTTACATTCAAATTTATCTTGAATTTCCCGGAATCTTTGCCTATGACACAGTGATGGATATACCGTGTTCACTCACCCAAATCTGATGAACATGTATCGATCAGTTGGTCCAAATGCAAAGACTAAACATTTGTAACAATTTACAAATACAGTAAACTTTGCAATTTAGGGGTAAATAGGCTTGTATTTACATTGCAAGATTAAATGATAAAGATTACTGCTCAAACCTCTAAGCTCCAGGGATGAATAGTCGATGTGAGAGCTAGCTAGCTAAAAGGACCAACATGGACCATTATGCAGGTTATGGTTATGGTTATGGTGTCAACCTTTGAGGACCAGTCCCATTTGAAAAGGTGAATGAAACAGCAAAAAAGCTTGGAGAGCAAAAGTAGAACACACAAGATACCCAGCTTTATGGCTCCTCCCTAACTTTCACGTGCATGATTTGCTAGAATTGTTATTCTTTTAGAGGATGGATAGCAAAAGCACCACTGAATCTTTAACTTGACTTCTAAGAAGACGGATAGCTGTTTTATGATGGGTTTGCATATGAAAAGGTGCTTCGAGTATGGTCCAATGTGCTCTTCTCATTGTTCTCAATGTGGGTTAAAGCGGAAACCTGCACTCACAAAAGAATAGAACATTTTATCGATTTTACTCCACAAAACATTAGTTAAGTAGTTCGATCAAGCGTTAGTAGGTCCCTCATTCCATTGTGGATGGAATGAAAAGATCGTTTCCACGTAAGCCATTAGATATTTTGAGTCGGGAACCAGCCGGTTCGGTTCCAGATTGATTCCTAAGGGAATCGATTTGGTTCCTAATTTCAAAGCTAGGAACCGACTATGACGAGAGCAGGTAGGTTATTAACTCTGAAACCGATCGGGTTATGCAACAATAGTACACCTGGTTCTGAGTTAATAGATTATATAAAAATTCTCTCAGAAGCAGTGCATGCACGAGATCAACTTCTTTTTCGGGTGTCTATAAATGATTGATGAATCTTATATCATAATTTTAAGGATCATTCCGATCTCATCCATTGCTGGACTAACCATCGACGACCAATCATGCATAAAAAATAGTCTAGAAATTGGTAACAACATAGCTCAAGACATGTTGAAGAGCACCATATCATTCCACTGGGACTGAAATTTACAATGCTAACTTGTTGAATGGAGAGATGCAGCCTCCCCTAACGCAACCTAAGTCAAACATGCAAGTCACCAAAAGAAGAGTGAAGTAATTTCAGGATCATGGAGGAGAATATGACACCAACTACATGGGCTTCGACAACTGTATAATGCACCACGAAATGCCTTTGGTACCCAGCGCGTATATACAGATTTACAAGATTTGAAACCTTTCACAACAACAACATAGCTTCTTGCATCGGTAGCAACAATACATGCGGTAAGCAGTCAGTAATGCCTCTGGTAGGGCAGGTCTTGCCCTGTTGGAGGTGGCATGTCAGCAGACGAATTCCTGTACAGAGTTCCTGGATTTGGAGCAGCATAGTGTTCACCTGAGGTTTCATGCATAAAACTGTTAAAGTAGGATTGTATGAGGCATAAAGGAAACTATGCTTCCAACTGCACAAATTGATGATGAGTCGATCGGTTCTAATTACCCTGCGGCCGCGGCGGATCCTCCATCAACATGGATCCTCTCAGAGTGTCAGGAAAAACTCTGGGATTCCCACTGACATTGAAAGGAGCACCAGGAGTAAAATATGGTCCTGAAGAGGCCCTTTCACCTCCATTTAAGCAAGGCTCGACCCCACTGCCCTGGTATGGTGCATCAATGGAAGCACCATGCACACTGGTGTACACCACGTTTGATCTGCTGTAGGAGTTCTCCGCTCCATGAATCGGGTAACAGTCTGAACCAACATTGGCAATGGCACTTGACGTGCTAGGATAACCATAATCACTGGCAGGGTAGAAACTTGTTTGAAAACTTCCAGGAGCGGCAGCTGCTCCAGGCACATTATACTGCTGATGGCCTTGATATGAATCCAACTGAGGCCACAGCTTCAACATTATCAAGGGTCCAATCATTTTACCATTAAGATAACATAATTTATATATGAGATTCATCAAATAGTTTGCATAACACGAGAGACCAGACAACAAATAGGGAGCATATCTGAGCAAATACATATGAACTTCATTTAACCAGAGCGAGATATATTATACCAAAGAAAAACAAGAGCAATCTTATTCACCCATGAAAACAAATCTGAGAAATTCAAAAGAATGGATCTGACGTCTCGAACTTTTAGTGCAAGTACACTATCATCAAAGAGAGGCCAAAACGATAAGGAACTCATACTTACTTGATTGAGGACTTGGCAGCTGCGGTTCAACAGAGGGGGAGCTACATGAGAGTGCATCCAGTGTCCTCCAGTCACTGAAAAACCAATGAGATACAACATCATCAAAGAAAGGTTCGCTATGTGAAAGTACTCCATATGAACCAATACATTCCTAATTCAAGGAAAAGAGAAGCATAAACCTGATGAGACGTGCTCCTTTTGTGGCAAAGGATATGATCCCACAGCAGTTCCATGAGAATAAGGTGAAAATTCATTCTTCACATTCAAATTGGAAGGACAGGCAAGAGATTGCTTCATCTCATCCAAATGCCTTTGTGACTCCACTCGGTCCAGTTCTGCAAACATGACCTGGCAAAAAGACCAAAAATTAGTTGCACGAAAATTAACAAAGTTAAAGATAACTAATCAATGCAAGGAGAATCACCTGATCAAAGTACTCGTCTGATCCACGCATATCCACACTGGTGGGCAAAGCATAATTGGCTGCCAGAAGTAATCGAATTTAAATACCAGGAGACCTTGGGAAGATCATTTTAAAGGAAATGAAAATGAACAAGGGTCAAATAAAACAAGCTAGCGTAATACCCAACATTTGATTCACTGCATCAGCAGGTACCTCCTTTCCCATTTCTCTGAATCTCTTTTGCGAGCGTAACTTCAGTTCTTCTGGTTTTGGAAATACCACTACAGCAATCTGAGGGGGAAAAACACATCACATGGATATACAATCAGCAACTTAGACAGCATACTTTTACATAAAAAAAAATTAAAGCAGCAAGGTAGGCACCTTACGAAAAGATGCAAAGGGCTTTAGTTTGCGTCTACGTGCACTTTTGTAGACATTTGTCTGATCAAGAATGTAATTCCCAGCTGTCCTTGCAGCCCTCGTCAATAGGATATTAAAAATGTCGGTTGCTCGGTCCATCAGACGATCGAACCTTTCACCATAGTTTCCCTTACGCATGAGCCCAGGAACCTGTGGTTCAACAGAGAGGCGAAAGAAATGAGAATAAATGCAACACCAAGAGGCTAGAAATGCAAGAGAACAAAGTCATACCTTCATTTGATCCAAAACAAGGTTGGTTCCAAGCAACACATATCGCTTCTCAGGGTGTTCTTTGATCCATTTCTCAGCCCAAGTAGTTTTTCCAGAAGCTGGCAATCCCACCATCATCATCACTTCACAGCAGCTAATATCAGAGAAAGCAGGACCTAGAATGGCCTTCTGATCCTCAAATGCCCAAGCCCAAGGCTTAAAACCATCTTCGGGAACCAATCCATCTTCAAGACTAAAGTGCATCTCCACTTCAACATTCTTCAACAGTATGTGCGGAAAGAGCGCTGGTTTCCACGGTAAATTACTTGCTGCAGTATCCACTCCAAGACCCATCCCACTGGCATCAAACTGCTTTGCAACTCCCAGCCACTTACCATTCTTTGAGAAACCTATGGATGCCAGGGGCTTACTCTCAAGATCAACAGCACAGACAATAGTATCACCAACTCCAAACTTTTCACCATAATCCAAAAAGTTGTTGGCAGTTGAAAACTTTCCGGTCCCTCCATATCCAAAGCTGCAGTAGCTTTCTCCAAGGCTTCCCACTGGTTCGGCCCCAGTCGACACACCGACACGACAAAGATGCTGCTTGTCATGGGGAGTGTCTTCCATTTCAACTGGCTGAGTCGAGACAACTTTGCAGCCAAAACAGTATTTCCCCCCAATTATTCCAGCATCAGCACGCGCACCAGACCAGCAATAAGCAAAGCCTTTCTCATGAAGTGCAGATCCTCGAAGCCCATTGCCCTCCACATTGAAATCTGCACAAAGGAATTCGTGGCCGCGCCGTCAGTTCAGTCGGCAAAACAAGAACGAGCTCACACCTTTTGAAATACGCAACCGACGAAGATACGCTCGATACCTGGCAGAGACAAACTTGAAGAAAGAGCACAAAGTACCACGTAACACTGGCTTATGTATTTCCACAACCATGCCAAACATCATCCTCGACTGAGAAAAATATCTAGACGAAAATGTTCATGACGCGTGCCACAAACATGAGGCAATGAAGGTCACTTCCCACATCTACAATCCTTCTTTTTTCCTAAAAACAATTACACCACACCAGTGACTCGTATAACCACGGATGCCGCGCGCAATACTTGACTCGGAAGACCGTCCGGATTTAAACAAAATTCTTCGCAGAGAAAAGGACACTTCTTGGGGTTCGATCTCACCGTCGCCGGGAACTGAAAATAACCAAACGTCGCTAGACGGTACTGTTCAATTGAATTTTGCTCGGCGCTTTCCCGGACCACGCGCGGCGCAAGCCACGGCGGTCACGATCGATAGAATCAACACGACCACTCGCGCACACAATCCTCGGACCAGACGAAAGGACGCATCGCGATCAATCCCAACGAGACGCACCGTTCCCTCATCGGATCGCACCTTCGGACACGACGGCATATCATCAGAACGGCCAAGAGAACGAACGAGCAGGGAGAGGGAGAGAGGAACCGCTCTTGCGAAGCCGACATGATCGACGACAAGCACGACGAGACCAAAAAAGTAAAGAAAGAACGGAAAACGAAGGGGGCGGGAAGAGAGGCGGCACCTAAGTTGCAATCGGCCGGGTTGAGCGCCACGCGGCGGCGGCGGCCGGGCTCCGGCTCCGGGGCGGCGCCGCCGCGCCTCGCCGCCCTCTTGAGGTTCGGCTCGGACTCGTCTCCGCCGGAAGCTTCGCGCTTCAGAGAAGAAGCCATCGCCACCACCCCCGGTCTGGAGCTGAACCAGCACCAGCAGCACGCGGGGAGTGAAAGAGAGAGAGAAAGAAGGAGGGATGGAGACGACACGTGTCATCGGGTAATATAAAAGGGACGGAAACGGAGTGGGACCCACATGCCAAGAGAATATTTTTTTTTTCCCTTTATTTCAAGAGAATTAAATAAGCTGAAAACATTTAAAAAAAAGGCTTAATATCACAAAAAACTCTGAACTAATACATATGTGATAATTTTATCTCGAATTAATTTTTTGACCACAAGAAATCCCAAACTAGAACATATGTGACAAATTTAGCCCGAATTATTTTTTTGATCACCAAAAACCCCAAACTGGTACATTTTATGACAATTTTACCCCGAACTGATTTTTTTACCACTAAAAACCCCAAACTAGTACATTTGTGACAAATTTACCCTCCACTAGTGTCTGCTAAATTCAATTAATATCACGAAAAATCACAAATTGTTAAACTTGTGACAAACAGAGAGCTAAAACCCCAAAATCGGTACACCTGTCAATTAACACGTGTTGTTAAACTTAGCAATTTGATAGTAAAATTTAACGGAAACTAACGGAGAGTAAATTTGTCACAAGTATACCAATTTAGGGTTTTTTATGATCAAAAAATTAGTTCGAGGCAAAATTATCACATATGTACCAGTGTGGAGTTTTTAGTAGTCAAAATAAAATCAAGGTAAACTGATCACAAATATATCAATTTGAGGTTTTTTGTAGTCAAAAAAATAATTTGAGATAAATTTGTCACAAATATATCAGTTTGAAATTTTTGATGGTATTAACCCTAAAAAAAACGTCTTAAAATCGCTTACAGAAATTTATAAATGAAAAATATTCCCTATGCTCACAAAAAAACATTTAATTATAAATTATCGATGAGAATGAAAACATTCTTTATTAGTCAATTATTTCGAACGACATAAGCGATTATTTTAAAATATATATATTTTTCAAATCATTCATTTCTCGAGAAATAAAGATAATCTCTACCTCCTCGTATTTAATTGGGCTGCTAGAGAATTTAGTATACCCGATTCGCATTTAATCAAACGATGCACATCAACTCTCGTTAGTTAAGACGACCGACGCACGTCCTTAGCCTCGACAAAGCGACGATCCGGGTATGCGCACTGCCTTCTGGGAATCAAGACTATCCTGTCAGTAACTTCTACCCAGTACTCCTTCCATGGAAAAGATTCATCGTTTGGCCCAAATCCGTCATACACGTTACCTGCAGCCAATCGAAGCGCGACCGATACAAACTCGAAACTCTAGTCTGCGCATCTGCCCGAAGCCACGCGCAAATTACAATAACCGGTTAGAAAGGGCGCCGGGCTCGACGTTGCTGGATCGGTGCAGATTTCATGGATTTGCCTTGCCATCAGTCATTGAATGTTTTCGATCAGTAACCGCCACGATACAAAAAAATTCAGAAGAATCCCTCAGGAATTCTGTCGCCATTTTTCACCGGACGTGCCGTCGAGATCGGCACCACCATCTCCACCATCAGTGCTGTTAGTTGCGGAATCATATGCGAAGCCCCAGATGGAGACGCAGTTCTCATCACCTGCACAAGACAAGAGAATACGATGTAAACCAATGGCAACAGTTAAATGTTGAGGTGATCAAAACAGAGTGCGCGCGCATATATGGCTTACGCTACGAGGTATCTAGTCTAATCCATCTAATTAAACACGGAACATATTTGATCCAAGCACATCATGAAAGAACAGCAGAATAGACTGGCTGCTGAAACTGGCAACAAAAACTTCAGGATGGCATAATCTTGGCTTGCCCAAGAAGTTGAAAAAGAAAAAGGAGATCTTTTCCACACAAAAATTGCAAACACTGGACCCTAGAAGACCCTCCAGTGGGACTTTGGAAAAAAAAATGAAGAACAAGAACAAGAAAAACCCCAATGGAGGGTCTTACAGGGCCCAATATATTGATTGAATTAGCACAATCACCAAGTCATTCAAACAGGCGAAGTGAAATATGCTGTAAGCTTGAACCGCAAAAGGTGGACGGTTGTCATACCCCTCAAATGAAATTCTGGATCATCGTCCTCAGGAACTTCAAATCTTCGATGCCCTGAAGAAGAAGCAGCCATGGGCAGAAACGGGTGGAAAGCAAAACCATTTACTGTATCTGCAGAATCACGGAAGACAAGGAAAAGTTCATTATCAGGAAAATCAGATAGAGCTAAACATAATATGCGTAAGTGGACAGGAATCCCTTGAGTTCCAAAGCATCAGACAGACCTGATGCAGCCTGAAAGCCTGAAATCCACTGCCCAGTTTGGAGATCATATATATGAACTAGACCATCCTGAAGACAAATACTGTTAGAAAGAGTAGATGATTGACAAAATAGGTCAATTGTAAATGTAACACCAGCACGATACCTGACCACCTGTGCCAAGATGTCGACCTAGAGGCTCAACATCAAAGTATATCCGCTGGTTGGTATCTTCAGATGATCGGTACAACCTATATAAAGGATTGAGGGACAAAAGAAGTCACTTCAATGATTCAAAAAACAATAGGGATAGCAACAGTGAATGCTTAAGAGAAAAAACCTTGCATTAGGAAAGGCGTATTTAGCAGGAAATATTCTACTTTCTCATCTAATGACCCAAGATTTCAGTAAAAATATGTTACTCAGTCGGATAGATATAGGAGCTTCGCTATGACAAGAAAACAATACTCACTTGTAGACAACATCAACAGCCTTGCGAACGTCCCAGCACATAATAAAAGGGTCCTGCATAGAAATTTAAGAAGAGACATTGTCAGAGACAGACATGCTAATAGTAAATAATGCATAAACAATGTTTTACCCACGATTCCTGGATGTTAAGTTCATCCCATAGCACTACAGTTATTTTCATACCTTCTTGATAACTTAGACTGTGTTTGATCACAGGATAAAGACAGAACTGACATGAAAATTATTTGTGCATTCTACCTGGAGAGTGACACACATCCAATATGTCAAAACTCGAACACAAGAGGACAAGGAGGTACGATCAAAACACAAACAAGTATCTTAGATCTTTTACTCGTGTCAGAAAACAACACTAATTAGCAACGAGCGCCTTGTTACTTGTTAGATCACTCCGTCTGGAAAGAACAGGGCAGGATCATGCTGCCCCCCCCCCCCATTCTCTCTCTCTCTCTCTCCTTCCACCACAATCCCCACCCCGGTTCACAGCCAAAGCCATTCCCTTCCACCTAAGAGAAAAAGCTTTTCATGTTTATCTTGTCCTTTGTGGTTGCATTTTATATCTGGCTTTATATATGGGTATATCCAAGACACGGAAAAAGGATATCTTTCAGTAATGATCACTATTCATCGTAGAGAGAGAGAGAGAGAGAGAGAGAGAGAGAGAGAGTCATCATATAAATTTCCAAGAAAAGGAAAAGAGAAGGTTTAGAGCATTCTACCTTTCGTCCTCCAGTATACAAGTAGTTTCCATCATTTGAAAATAACACCTGTAATTGCAAGCTTATCACCTATAATTTCTTGAGAAAAAATTATCACATAGGGAAATCCAATCATCTAGCACTTACATGGGTAACCCCACCTTGTTGACCATGTAAGACATATAAGAGTTCCATGTTATCTTCTCTGTAGATTGCAGTAGTCTGGCTGTAGGAACCAGTTGCCAGCATTCCGGTATGGCCCGGAGAGAAAGCAATGGCAGATATAATACCTGCACAAAAGCAATGGAGAATCAGATGCTCAATTCTTCCTTTTGATCTTGTGATCTCAATATTATCTTGTAAAATTATACAATAAACATGGAAATCCAGGGCATTTAGGAGATCTGCTAGTTCCCTTTACATGCATAGTATATAAGCCCCGTGGCAAAATAGATAGAACAAGCCAGCCTTACAATCAACTGTAATCCTCTGAAGATGAAATGCTCAATTCTTCTCTATTATAGTTTTTGAAATCCTCCTTTATTTAACTTGTTAAACAAATCTCTAATAATAGCCAAACCAGGACAAACACAATAACGCACCTGTTTGACCTTCTTTATTTCCTTGAAGTGTTGAGTGCATCTCAAAATCTCTACCAGGGCGATGTACGTCAAACACTCTTATGGATTTGTTATATCCAGCAAAGATCCTACACATGAACAGAGGATGTAGGCTGAAAGTTTAATAGACTTAAAATAATATAAACCCTATGTAAAGATAATGCTCCAACAAACTAAATCATCTATGATAACCACAAAAACCACTAAGCAACCAAACACCGACATTCCGAAATTCGGGCAGCAGAGCATAACCAAAATCACCAAATGCTGATTTCATTCAACAATAGAAGGTAAAGTAATGCTCAATTTCAAACGAGATTTTCAAGGGGAATTAGAGTGGACCGTTGACATGAGGGAACTTAAGCGTCTTCAAAACTGAATGTTAACCTTACTTGTTCCCTGCAGGATTAAATGCAATTGAAAATGCAGCTGTAATTTCATCCACAGCATCATAAGCCCTGTACGTGCAACGTAGCTGCAATGTCAAGTGTACCAGTCAATAAAATTTTCTCTTTTTTTTCCAGGACAATTCAAAACGAAGTTGTGCGAAGAAAATTGTAAAGGAAAAGCTAAGGTGTATGCAGACAACAGAGTTGATACAAAGCATGTCTACGATGTGTGATAAGCTTGGGGTCCACAATTTCAGTGTACCCCTAAACGATTATATGGCTTCCATAAAGTCTCCCTTGAGTTCTTGAAACCTCTAAACTAAGCTTAACAATTCTGACCTGTCCAGTAGTAGCATCCCAGACATGAATTGGATGATCACGTGTAGTTGATGCGAATACACAGCTAACCGGGTCTGAAATATGAAAAACTTCCATACTCAATTCTAGCCGTAGCTAATTACCAGAAGAGAAATAACTATAGATGAAAATATAATCATGATAGGTAAAAAAAGAGTAAAATTTAACGGGACAACCTGCAGCAGACATGTATGGGTACCAACAGAAATCATAAACCGATTCCCCTTCTGTCACAACAAGATTCGCTGCAAAGGAATCTGCAAACAAAGAGAACTACATGAGACATAGACCACCCATTATCTGGATTTGCGAATATTTGGTTGTTGATATCACTCCCAAATAGTCTCAGCAGTCCTAAAGCTAACATCTTTCAAGCAACTTAAACACACAGAAACAAACCCACATTCTACACGACCACAAAACTCCTTGAAGACCTGTACCTTGATCAACATCAGACGAACTTGTATTTGTGCCGTCGCCACCCCCGTAGTCTGGTCTGATCACGACACAGAGCAACCAAATTACGACCAACATCGCCACATCTCGTGAAGGAATAAAACATTGAAAAGGAACAGAAAAATCAGCAAGCACCACCCTTGTCCCCAAAAGAAACTCACAATGCGAACACGCGAAGGGTATTGTCCTCCGAACTACTGACAAGGCAACTCCCATCAGGCGACCTAACGAAAGCCCAAAAAGAAGAAGAGGCAATCATCGCTCCCAGAGCCACACCACTGCTGGGAAAACGAACAGCCCAAACACCCATCAAGGGAAAACGAAGAATTCACGCACCATTTGACGCCTTTAAGGAAGTTGTTCGGCTTCTGGTCAGTTCTGAACTGTCTGTGGAAATGATAGGCTCTTTGAGGGGGGACATCGAACCGAATAGCAGGCCATGAGTAGTCTTGATGATAAGCGGCCTCCGTGGGTTCGTCGAGCGGGCTCAGTTGATGCTGCTGCCCTTCTTCTTCTTCTGCAACCATCCTTGCGTGAGAGTAAGAGTGCGTGTGCTGAAGAGCTTCGAGCACGAGCTGGGAGACTTCGCTTGGGTCCTCGCCGCCGGCGAGTTTTGGCTCCCGTCGACGCTTCCCCTCTTTTTGAGTTCGGCAAAGGGAAAAGAGACGACCCCTCTCACCCTTCGATTTGCGAAATGAAAATAAAACGGGAATAAACAATAATTTCATGAATAAAAACCAAGCTAGGCATAAATACTGAAAAATATTTTTTATCTGATAACAATTTTAATTGTATAATCATTAAATCCCGATATCATATAATATTGCATCGATTTCCATTCATGTTATGTTAAAGATTACAAATCATAGACAAGTTAACGGCTATGGAACAACAATTCGTAGTTACAGGTCGTAATTTTTTTTCTAATTATAAATTTGAGGTGTAATTTACAATTTACCCTCGTCCAATTATAATGCATCACTTGACATCGGCGAGGGCAGCCTCTGCCTAAGGCCAGAGGAGGGAAGAGAGGAAAAAAAAAGAAAAGGAAGAGAAAAAAGAAAAAAATAAAAAAGTAAAAGGTGAAATCGCCATTGTTCTAATCGCCGAAATAATCACGTGCTTGTCAGTCGATGAGCATTTGACCAGCCAGCAAATCCAAGCCCTTATTTGAGATTAATTAGGTATTTCGAGCCTCTATTTGAAACAAATTGAGCACTTCAAGCCCTTGTTTAATGTTATGTTCACTTTTGTCCCTTTTTTTTAAAAAATGACCTCACTTTGGGTACTGATTTGAAATCTTCCCTTAGAATTATGTTATAGTTTCTGGTGATTATAAATTAGTCAAAAATTGCCATGACCTCTTTTAAATATATTCCAATAGATATATCGGTCTATCATGATTACATAATCAGTAATTCTTATGCGAATAATTATATATTGGTGTAAACATAACAAATCATAGACTATTAACAGTTTTTAAAATGAGTTATAATTATCTATTATGATAAAAATCACTTTAATTAATTATTATAATTAATATCTTGATTGATTAGGTGTGAAAATTGAGTCATCTTATAGTTTAAGCTTCATTTAATTCAATAGTTTAATATTTGAGAACTTAATTCTAGTATGGTTGATTATATACTGAGTATCGCACTTCATTTGATATAAATTACATGTCGGTGAAGCGCAGAAAAATCTCTCTATATTTCTACTTATGATTTTGCTTTAAAATCTGAAGCCAAAAAAATATGAAAAAAAAATAATATATGATTCCAAATTACATTATTTAAATATTTCTAAGTTTCGAGTGTTTCATACTAAACAATAAATTAAATTGTAAGTGTCGCAAACGTTACTAAACATCAACAAGTGAAAGCAGAAAAATATAAAAAAGTTGAAGCAGTTGAAACATGTGATGAAAAGACAAAATGCTTACAAACATGCAACATTTCGCGTATTTAAATCCTAAAATTTGCTATAATACTTGCACTTCGTGCATTTAAATCTTTAAGGGGATAAATGCATTGAAAGTCATAAAGTTTGTCATCAAAGTGCAATTGAATTCTAAAATTTTCAAAAAGTATAATTAAGTTTTAAAATTTGTCATCAAAATGTAATTGAATCCTAAAACTTTCAAAAGAGGCAATCAAGTCATAAAACTTATCAAATTAGTCCAATTAAGTTCTCTTTTTTATTGCAAATTTTTAAAATTTTAAAACTCAATTGTACTTTCTCAACAAGTTTTAGAACTTGATTACACTTTTTAAAAATTTTAAGACTTGATTGTACTTTTTGAAAATTTTAGAACTTAATTGCACTTTCGTGAAAAGTTTTAAGACTACCAATGCGCTTATCCCATCTTCAAACATGCAACTTTGATGTACTTGAATCTTTTCGTTAGCTCCATCTATTGAAGTTGGTTGGACGGAAAATAACATGCGACTCTTTATTTATTTATTTTATAGGTCTTGACTGTTAGCAAAGAAAAAATGCCAGGCCAAGGTTTTCCAAAAGTCGAACCAAATCGAACCAGGGAATATGGTTTAGTTCCGATTGCAGACTTTTTTGTCGGGAAAAAAATCCCCTTGAACCAAAACACTAATATTATTAACCTCTTTCCTCGACAGGATCATGTTCACAACTAGAATAAAACTCGAAACATGAGCAAATTAGATACATGTTACAAACTCAATACAGTTGCTTCACGAAACTTTACCGTGAAAAGAGTGTCAATGCAAATGAGCGTAGCCATGAGGATCAACGAGAAACCCGGACTTTCATATGCTTATACCAAGACACCAATCGAAGATAACCTCGGCATTTTCGGACGCTTTTCGAAATCTGAGCACAGTTTTTTTTGCACCAAGTAGTTTGGGCGGAACAAAGTGTGTGGGCAATTTAACCTCGATAACCAACTTCTGCAGCACAAGTGCATCCCCGAGAAGAAACTTAATCAGGGCGAGCAGATGGTTCGACCCAAATCTATCAGCTCCAATGCCGCTGATCTCAACTCTCTTGAGATGTTTTGCCAAACATTCCGAGTTCCCCTTCTGAAAGCACAATAATTCTTCTCCGTCAAAGTTGACACAATCCTCAGATTCTTCATCAAGCTCAAGCTCAAACTGCACATAAATACCCCATTTAAGAAACTTATTTCACATTAGATGTGGATCCACCGAAAAAAAAAATAATCATTGGCTCACTAAAATTTCAAACAAACAACTTTCATTTGTTCACTGCAGATGCTAGTTAGTTTTACTTCATAACGAGTCTTAATCAATTTAAGCTCTTAAACTTGTCTACACATTAAAAACATGTTCTCATACTGAGTTCTCATCACTAAACTCTTAGTTCAAGATCCCAACACTACATGGCAGCAAAAGAACCTCCAATACAACACTGCAGTTACTTTAAGACATGAACTAAAACAACTTAATATTGCCCTGCACAAATTTTAAGTAGACTGACAGAGCCATGAGCAAATTTCAACTGCTGGAACAGATAGAGTTTGAGATTGATCATCTTTATGTGCTTCCAAAAATTTAACTCGCTGTTTATACATTCGTACAAAGAGGAAGTCAGCACAAGAAGCAAACTGAAAATATCATAGCAAAGGAACAAACCTTCGATCTGGGGAGGTTAGTCAGGTGTATGACTAATTTTTCCAGGCACTGTGAACTTCGCAGCATGTATGCTATCCAGGGAAGGTTCAGCTCACTAACCGGTGCCTCTAGTATCAGATTCTGACATTTTGACAATGGGGATGGCACTCCTTCCATCTCCAAATGGGACATTATCTAAGCACATTGAGCAAGCAACATAAAAGATTCAATTAATACTAGTTTTCCTGTTTAACATGAATAAAGAATAACAAAATTACAATCCCTCCAAATATGATGTCCTTTGACCCTGCCTCCCAGCCAAGGAAAAGACTGATAAGGATACTACAAGTAGAAATGAACAAGTGAATCCCATGAAGAATAGAGACTATTTACATATGCTTCTCGTGTTGAACTTGTGATACTTGAAGGATCTGAAAATTGTAGTAGCTGGTCACATAAGACAGCAAACCTCGCTGTTGACAGAAGTTTCCAAGTAAATCCATCCATTGCCATTGTACATATATTGTGAGAATACTTTGTAAGATGATTATCAAACGACAGCCTCATGTGATGAGAGAGCAGGACCGGTTCTGTCAACCTAAGATGACTAGGTCCATTACTCTCCGTCATATTTCCAGATAATTGTATTTTGTCTATAAATTGAAAGAATCAAATTTCAAGAAACCTTTCCGACTAATTTCTTCACACAGTTTTCTTTTCAATATTAAGGCATTTAAGAATGCTGCGGCAAGTAGCATCCACAATAATTAAAAAGAGGGAGAAGCTCCAAGGTTCACAATCTTATGCTGTAACTCGGAACACAAAGTTATGAATCAAACCCATTTGCCAATAACTAATTACACGTGAGTTCACAACGATTTTCCTAGATGGGAGACATAGAATGCCACAGAGCTCTGAGGTCACTCAACCGGGGCAACATACAGCACTAAATGGTGCTATGCGCGGACACCATTCAACAGGAGTACGTCTTATAAATGTTAAAAGTATCGAGCTAGTACCTGCAAACACCAACCACCAATGGTGATTGTAGGAACTCCGCGCAGCTTCTCGAGAAGTTCCTTCAACAAGTAGCTGTACATCCTCCTGGCACCAGGCCCACCAGTTGGAATGACAAAATCTAACTTGGCTTCCACCAGAGAAGATATGTCGTCAAGTGATATACCCCTTCGCCCCTTCGGTGGATACCACGTCCCTGATACACACAACGACAGCAAATCCGGGGCCCTAATTTTCTCCAATTCAGAGAAACTGCCGCCGATGAGTAGCAAGTCTTTCACACTTGATGAAGAATCTATAACAATGTTCTTCACGCCCTGGCACCGGGCCAATGTAAGGGACTCTAAAACAGGACTTGCCCTGAGAATTCTCCCGAGGATATCATCGCTCAACTCCACATCTTCCATCAACAAGAACTTAAGATGATCCCAACAAATTCCAGGAGTCCCATCCAACGAGAAACGGCACGCACTGACTTCCAGGCGCACCAACCCACTCAAGCAATACAACAACTGCGGCAGTTTATATCTGAACCCGTCCGAACAGGCAACCAGCCGCAGGCGAAGATCCTCCACGCGGTGCTCCTCCGCGAACTCGAGCCAGCCGTCGAGCTTGAGCTTGGGGAGGTAGAACTTGTCGTACTGGAAGTTGACGACGTGGAATTTCTTCACCGCGGGCCAGGCGAACCGGCTCAGGACCCCGTCGACGTGGGACTGGAAGTCCAAGGGATTGCCATGCCGGGCTCCATGGAATGCGAGGTGGGGGGTGGTGGTCCTCCAAGTGTACCGCCACCGCCTGGAGAGGAAGCTGGTCTTGACGACGTCTTTGAAGGGCAGATACGAGAAGATGCGGGTGATAACGTCGTTGGGCAAGGCGCTGATGTGATCCATAGGAGGGAAGCTCAAAGGAAGAGGGAGGGGAGCTTTGCTCTCGCCCAGATCTGTCCACCGGTCTGTGGGTCGGCCGCTCCTCCTCGGCGGCGGCGGCGGCGGCGGCGATCGCGGGATTTCTATGTCCACGAACGCCCCGCGGGTGTCGTCGTCGTCGTCGCCGCCCTAGCCGAGCGTGCGCTCCTTCAAGTGATGAAGAAGTGATTGCACCCGGAAATCACGCGTCAGATATGGCGACTCTCTTCTTCGTCGCCGTATCTGCAGATCAAGATTCCCGCACGCGCAAGGCCGGCCCAGGGAACGATGGGATGGTTGGGAGGAAGGTCGGTCGAACGGGAGGGACAGGAGACCAAGCAGAGAGAGAGAGAGAGAGAGAGAGAGAGACAACAATGATGAAAGATTTGTCAAACGTGGTGGCCATAAATAAAAAGCATATTCCCAAAGGTTTATCATGTCTCAGTCTTGTATCATTTCCCCCCCACCTCCTTTTTCTTTAAAGTCATTATCTTCACTTGTTACATTGCAATAGATATCGACATGTACCACTCCCACCAAAGTCTTCTCAGTCGGCGGAGAAAGGAGATCTCATTTACACTGATCATATTGAATTGGAAGGCAAAGTTCATCAGGCTCAAACCGGATCATATTGATTTCCTTTTCGTTGCTGGTCAAGTCATTTTACTATCATCTGCCGTCTATATATTCAAAACTATCGCTACTGATAATAATTAAAAAGATACATGAGGTAGAGTTCTTTTTCGTAATACTGATGCGGCATTCAATTGAAAAGGAAAAAGAAAATAGAGCGAAGAATTTATAACTACGTATGTAAATTGAGTTTGAATTGTTCCGACAGAATAGGAATCCACACGATCACCTCTTTGATCGTTGCTGAATTAATATATTTTTCTTTTTTCGATTCACCTCCTCCTCTCTTTATTCGAAAGAAGGTCAAATTAACTTTGATGTACCTCGTTCAATTGCACTGTCCCTGTGTTTGAAAACCCATGCAACCGGAGCCACTTTCACCCTCTTTATTCTCGTTTCTTAAAATCAGAATTTTATTGGATCGATTAGGTACAGATGGGACTTGAAATTCAACTTTGTTTTCCCTATTCAATCCAATTGAATTTGATGGGAATCAAACGCTATAAAAAAAGATCCCTACTTTCTTATTTGTAAACTCACTTTCCCCTATCCACTCCACCACAGGGATCGCCACACCTGCTGCTCATTGCCCACTGCATCTTGCCATAGTTTGGAGTCGTGTCACCTCCAACTAAGATTGGCAATTTTGTACAAGATCCGTTTACACGATACATAGGTAAGTGTGCTCGGTTAAAGCTTAATCAATTTCATCTCATGAACGGGTCAACATGTGTAGGCACAAATAATAAACATGTTGATCACAAATCGAACAATAAACCTTTCAACACTTTTATCACACTTTTAGACGTGTTTATTAAAAAAAAAGTTAACATTTACCTAGGTTAACACCGCATGCTTAGATACATTTACATGCGTTGATACTCCTTTGAGCACATTTTTGCACATTTATAGGACAAGTGTATCTTAATCGTGTTACACATGTGTAAGTAGTGTAATCCGATAGAAGAAGGGAGGTCACTGAGCTCAGTGTCCTCCGATGCTAAATACGAAAGAGATCTCGAGTTTCCAATTGATCTTAAACAGAGAAGGATTTACCGTTGCAAGCACCGAGTATTTCAAGATTCTATACGGACCCTCTGGGAAAGCAATTGCTTTAATGGAAGTTTCATCGTTATAAAGCTCGCTCAAAGCTTCCAAGGAAGCCATATCTTCTGGCAACTCTAGCACGAAGTTGTAAAACTTGATATTCAAAGAAACTAATAAGTTCCTTAGCTTGCTAATGGATCTGCCAACACGCGGTAACGTACGACAGTATCCCATGTTTAGTCTTAAGTTTATGGGAGCATGGGAACCGGAGATTTAGCTAGCCAACCACAAACTGGAGCTTAGATAGACATCCATCAAAAGATTGAGAAAAAAGGAGTCCTATCTTTCCAAGAGGACTTAATTAGTGGCAACCAGAGGAGAACATGTACACTTAGATCTCGTGCTGAAGGTGCCAACTTTAGCGAGTACGAATTTAGAAATCTAAAGGTTCTCATTATTCTTGACAATGTTGGTGATTTTGCACAAATCAATTCATCGACCAGAGATCCAAGTTGGTTAAGGAAGTAGGATCATCATTATTTCTATTGGAAATAGGATTGTCGACATTCATGATGGTGAATGTCAAGAGGAATTACTTTTGCAAATACTATTGCAAAAGCAAATGAACGATGACCATGCTTTTCAACTATTAGTAAGCTTGCTCTTAAAGGAAAACCTCTTCAAGAAGAATTCTCCTCTTTGGCACTAGACATTAGTTCGACCACCGGAAGAATTCCTTTGCGGCACATGTGAGAAGGTATTTTCCCGCGCTTTCCCATATAAAAAGAAATGCTATATCGAGACATATCTTTTTGGCTTTGTCCTTTGGTTGTTCATATCTTCTCTTCAGAGTTTCGATCCTCTTTGGTCTTTCCATGTTAAAATGAACCAACGACGCAAAAGGAATTCCTTTGGCAGCCAAACTAATGTCCATGCCAAAGAGGAGAATTCCTCTTGAAGGGGTTTTTCTTTAAGAGCATGCTTTACAAGATAGTTGAAAGGCATCTGCATTTTTCATTGAAGATGTCATCACGAAGCAGTGAGGCTTTCATAGAGAAAATGAATCAAGTTCCTTCCTAGAAAACCTTTGTAGCGGCGAACATTGCATAGAGACTAGGTCTTCCTTCGAACAGGGGAAGATGATCTTTAATATCTCATAACTTTTAATAAATTAAAAAACCTTCCGTGAAGATCCAGCAAAACCTAACTAAGCTAATAGAAGGACCATTGGTAACACGATTTGTTTTGGTTTTCCAAAAGTCGAACCAAATCAAACCTTGAAATAGGGGAAAAGAATCCGCTTGACCCAAACTAAACCACCAAAAAACGTGAAGTTAAAATATGAATTTATCTTCTTTTGGGCAGCAAAGATGTACTTCCAGTACGTGTCTTTGCCCAAACCACCCATTCATATGTTGATAATTTAAAACACTAACATTAACCACTTTCCTTAAGAGGTTCATATGTACAACTAAGTAAACCTTGAAACAAGTGCAAATTAGATACCTGTGAAAAACCTAATATTGTCATACCCCATGTAACTTTACTGTCAAAAGAGAGTGAATATAAATGAGCAGTGCGGTGCTCAGGGCAACATACCCTTGCCATGAGATCAAAGAAAAACTCCGATATTCATATGCTTTTATGAGGACACCTATTCGAAAGGATAATTGAAGATAACTTCAGCATTTTTTGAAGCTCTTCAATAGCTTAGCACAGTTCGGCTCACACCAAGTAGTTCCGGATGAACGGCGGTATGTTGTGTCCGCAATTCAGCCTTGATAATCATCTTCTCCAGCGCCAGTGTATAACCAAGAAGCAACTTAATCAGGGCGAGCAGATGTTTCAACCCATATTTTTCAATTTCGAAGCCGGTGATCTCAACTCTCTTGAGATGTTTCGCCAAACACCGAAAGTTTCCCTTTCGTGAACACAAAAGATCTTCTTCTTCATCAAAGTTAATGCGTTCTTTAAATTCTTTGTCAATCCCTAACTGCACATAGATACCCCATTGAAGAAACTTACTTCACATTACATTCACATTAGATGCCGACCCACGGAAACCAAAAATAAAAAATAAAAAGAAATTCCTGGCCTCACTAAAATTTCAAATAAACAGGGAGCACCCCAGTTAGGTCGCCCTCGCCGGCATCCAGACAGACAGCTCAGACAGCTCCTCGGAGGAGGCGGTAATCGCGGGACCATGTGTCCGAACGCCCATGGTTTTGTCGCCATCGCCGTCGCCCTAGCTTTGTGTGAGGCGTTGGAAGTACCTAGTCGGACAACTCTCAAAAAGTCGACTGAAGCTGGGCAAGTACCGATAAGTACGTTCTTCCAAATATGTATCGGGCAATGGGGCTCGGCCCATTGGGCCCCTCCGGTTTTGATGTGCTCCTCTCTTCGCTAATTAAAAGAAAACAAGTGGACAAGGAGGTACGATCAAAGCACGAATAAGACAGAATTGATACGAAAATTAGTTGCGCATTCTATCTGGAGAGTGACTAGATATAAGATTAGATGTTCTACTGTCTTATCCAGCTTCGCCATTAACACGCTCCAATATGTCAAAACTCAAACACAAGGGGACAAGGAGGTAACGATCAAAACACAAATAAGTATCATGGATCCTTTATTCATGTAAGAAAACATCACTAATTATCAACCAGTGCCTTGTTACTTGTTAGATCACTCTGTCCGGAAAGAACAGGACGGGATCATGCCCCTCCACCCCCTCGTTCTCTCTCTCTCCTCCCGCCACAATCCCACCCCCAGTTCACACCCGAAGCCATTCCATTCTCCCACTTAAGAGAAAAGCTTTCCATGTTTATCTTGTCCTTAGCGGTTGAATTTTATATCTGGCTTTATATATGGCTTTATCCAATCTGATAGACTTTGCATAACCCAAAGAGGAGACCTTAAATCATATCACCCTGTATAAAAGCCAAAGAACAGTCAGCAAGTCCACGGCATGAAAAGAAGGATATCTTTCAGTAGTGATCACTATAAGTAGCAGATGGAACAAATTTGTAAAACTTAGAGGCAACAAGGAATTCAATCACTCGTCATCCCAAGGTAATTGTACCGTCGTAGAGAGAGAGAGAGAGCGAGAGAGAGAGAGAGACGCTAGAGAGTCATTATATATATATTTCCAAGAAAAGGAAAAGAGAAGGTTTAGAGCATTGTACCTTTCGTCCACCGGTATACAAGTAGTTTCCATCTTTTGAAAATAACACCTGTAATTGCAAGCTAATCAGCTATAATTTCTTGAGAAAAAACCATCACATAAGGGAAATCCAATCATCTAGCACTTACATGGGTAACCCCACCCTGTTGACCATGTAAGACGTATAAGAGTTCCATGTTATCTTCTCTGTAGATTGCAGTAGTCTGGCTGTAGGAACCAGTTGCCAGCATTCCGGTATGGGCTGGACAGAAAGCAATGGCAGATATAATACCTGCAGAAAAGACAGAGAGAGTGAGATGCTCAATTCTTCCTCTTTATCTTGTGATCTCAACATTATCTTGTATAATTATACCACAAACAAGGGAATCCAGGGCATTTAGCAGATCTGCTAGTTCCCTTTACATGCATAGTATATCAGCCTTGTGGCAAAATAAATAGAAGAAGTCAGAGTTACAATCAAATGTGATGCTTTGAAGATTAAATACTCAAATCTTCTCAACTGTAGTTTTTGAAATCCTCTTTTATTTAACTTGCTAAACAAATCTCTAGTAATAGTTAAATCAGGACAAACACAATAACACACCTGTTTGACCGTCTTTATTTCCTTGAAGCGTTGAGTGCATCTCAAAATCTCTACCGGGGCGATGTGCATCAAACACTCTTAGGGATTTGTTATATCCAGCAAAGATCCTACACATGAACAGAGGATGTAGGTTGAAACTTTAATAGATTTAAAATGGAATAAACCCTACGTAAAGAGAATAGCTCCAACAACCTAAATCATTTACGATAGCCACAACCACTAAGCAACCAAACACCGACATTCCGAAATTCGGGTAGCAGAACATAACCAAAATCACCATATGCTGATTTCTTTCAACAATAGAAGGTAAAGTAATGTAAGATTTCAAAAGAAAATTTCAGGGGGAATTAGAGTGGACCATTGACATGAGGGAATTTAAGAGTCTTCAAAATTGAATGTTAACCTTACTTGTTCCCTGCAGGATTAAATGCAATTGAAAATGCATCTGTAATTTCATCCACAGCATCATATGCCCTGTATGTGCAACGTAGCTGCAATGTCAAGTGTATGAGTGAATAAAATTTCCTGTATTTTTCAAGACAATTAAAAACGAAACTGCACGTAGAAGATTGTAAAGGAGAAGCGAAGGTTTAGGCAGACAACAGAGTTGCTACAGAGCATGTCTAAGATGTGTGATAAGCTTGGGGTCCACAATTTCAGTGTACCCCTCAACGATTATATGGATTCCATAAAGTCTCCCTAGAGTTCTTGAAACCTCTAAACTAAACTCAACATTTCTGACCTGTAAAGTAGTAGCATTCCACGCATGAATTGGATGATCACGCGTAGTTGACGCGAATACACAGCTAACCGGGTCTGAAATGTGAAAAACTTCCACATTCAATTCTAGCTGTGGCTAATTACCAGAAGAGAAATAACTATAGCCGAAAATATAATCATGATATGTAAAAAAATAGTAAAATTTTACGAGACAACCTGTAGCAGACATGTATGGATACCAACAGAAATCATAAACTGATTCCCCTTCTGTCACAACTAGATTCGCTGCAAAGGAATCTGCAACCAAAGAGAACTACATGAGACACAGACAACCCATTATCTGGATTTGCGAATATTTGGTTGTTGATATCACTCGCAAATAGTCTCAGCATTCCTAAAGCTAACATCTTTCAAGCTACTCAAACACACAGAAATAAACCCACATTCTACACGGCCACAAAACGCCCTGAGGACCTGTACCATGATCAAGATCAGACGAACTTGCATTTGTGCCGTCGTCACCCCCTTAGTCTGGTCTGATCATGACACAGAGCAATCAAATTACCACCAACATCGCCACATCTCGTGAAGGAATAAAACATAAAAAGGAACAGAAAAATCAGCAAGCACCACCATTGTCCCGATACAAACTTACAATGCGAACACACGAAGGGTGTTGTCCTCCGAACTACCGAGAAGGTAAGTCCCATCAGGCGACCTAACGGAAGCCCAAAAAGTAGAAGAAGCAATCATCGCTCCCAAAGCCACACCACTACTCAGAAAACGAACAACCCAGACACCCATCAAGGGAAAACGAAAAATTCAAGCACCCTTTGACGCCTTTTAGGAAGTTGTTCGGCTTCCGATCAGTTCTGAACTGTCTGTGGAAATGATAGGATCTTTGAGGGGGGACATCGAACCGAATAGCGGGCCATGAGTAGTCTTGATGATGAGCGGCCTCTGTGGGTTCCTTGAGCGGGCTCAGTTGATGCTGCTGCCCTTCTTCTTCTTCTGCAACCATCCTTGCGTGAGAGTCAGAGTGCGTGTGCTGAAGAGCTTCGAGCACGAGCTGTGAGACTTTGCTTGAGTCCTCGCCGGCGAGTTTTGGATCCCGTCGGCGCTTCCCTTCTTTTTGAGTTCGGCAAAGGGAAAAGAGACAACCCCTCTCACCCGTCGATTTGCGAAATGAAAATAAAACGGGAATAACCAATAATTTCATGAAAATAAACTAAACTCGGCATAAATACTGAAAAATATATTTTATCTGATAACAATTTTAATTGTATATTGATTAAATCCTAACATCATATAATATTGCATCAATTTCTATTCATGTTATGTTAAAAGATTATAAAGCATTGGAAAATTAACGACTATGGAACAATGATTTGTAGTTACAAGTCGTAATTTTTTTTCCAAGTTATAAATTTGAGGTGTCATTTACAATTTACCCGCATCTAATTATAATGCTTAACAGTAATTATTAGAATTTTATTACAATTTCTGGTGATTATAAGTTAGTCAAAAATTTCTATGAACATTTTTTTAAAATAATCCAATAGATATATCAGTATATCGCGATTACATAACTAGTAATTCTTATGCAAATAATTATATATTGATGTAAACATAACAAATCATAGACTATTAACAGTTTTTAAAATGAATTATAATGATTGATTATGATAAAATCGCTTTAATTAATTATTATAATTAATATCTTGATTATTTAAGTTTGAAAATTGAGTCATCTCATATTTTAAGCTTCATTTAATTCAATAGTTTAATATTTGAGAGCTTAATTCTAGTATGGTTGATTATATATTGAGCATTGCACTTCATTTGATATAAATCACATGTTGGTGAAGCACAGAAAAATCTCTCTATATTTCTACTTATGATTTTGCTTTAAAATTTGAAGCCAAAAAAATATGAAAAAAAGTAATATTTGATTCGAAATTACATTATTTAAATATTTCTAAATGTTTCGAGTGTTTCATACTAAACAATAAATTAAATTATAAGTGTCGCAAAAGTTACTAAACATCAAAAAGTGAAAGTAGAAATATATAAAAAAGTTGCGCAAGTTGAAACATGTGATGAAAAGACAAAATGCTTACAAACATGCAACATTTCGGGTATTTAAATCCTAAATTTGCTAAAATACATGCATTTCTAGCTTCTTAAATCTTCAAAAGGGATATGTGCGTTGAAAGTTCTAAAACTTATCATCAAAGTGCAATTGAATCCTAAAACTTTAAAAAGGTACAATTAAGTTTTAAAACTTGTCATCAAAGTGCAATTGAATCGTAAAACTTTCAAAAAGGGCAATCATATCCTAAAACTTATTAAGTTAGTATAATTAAGTTCTTTTTTTTATTATACTTTTTAAAAATTTTAAGACTCAATTGTACTTTCGCAATAAGTTTTAGGACTCGATTACACTTTTCAAAAGTTTTAAAACTTAATTGCACTTTCACGATAAGTTTTAAGACTTGATTGCACTTTTTAAAAATTTTAATACTCAACTGCACTTTCGTAACAAATTTTAAAACTTCTAATACGCTTACCCCGTCTTCAAACATGCAACTTCGATGTACTTGAATCTTTTCGTCCGCTCCGTCAATTGTAATTGGACAGAAAAAAACACGTGACTCTTTATTTATTTATTTTATATGTCTTGACCGTTAGTAAAGAAAAAATGCCACGCCAAGGTTTTCCAAAAGTCGAACCAAATTGAACCGGGGAATACGGTTCAGTTCCGAATGCAGACTTTTTTGTCGGGAAAAAAAACCCCCTTGAACCAAAACACTAATATTATTAACCTCTTTCCTCGACAGGATCATGTTTACAACTAGAATAAAACTCGAAACAAGAGCAAATTAGACACGTGTTAAAAACTCAATACAATCGCTTCACGAAACTTTACTGGGAAAAGAGTGTCAATACAAATGAGCGTAGCCATGAGATCAACAAGAAACCCGGACTTTCATATGCTTATACCAAGACACCAATCGAAGATAACCACAAAAACCACTAAGCAACCAAACACCTACATTTCGAAATTCGGGTAGCAAAGCATAACCAAAATCACCAAATCCTGATTTCTTTCAACAATATAAGGTAAAGTAATGCACGATTTCAAACAAGATTTTCAAGGGGAATTAGAGTGGACTGTTGACATGAGGGAACTTAAGAGTCTTCAAAATTGAATGTTAACCTTACTTGTTCCCTACAGGATTAAATGCAATTGAAAATGCAGCTGTAATTTCATCCACAGTATCATATGCCCTGTATGTGCAACGTAGCTGCAATGTCAAGTGTACAAGTCAATAAAATTTTCTCTTTTTTTCCAAGACAATTCAAAACTAAGTCGCACGAAGAAAATTGTAAAGGAAAAGCTAAGGTATATGCAGACAACAGAGTCGATACAAAGCATGGCTAGGACGTGTGATAAGCTTGGGGTCCACAATTTCAGTGTACCCCTAAACGATTATATGGCTTCCATAAAGTCCCCCTAGAGATCTTGAAACCTCAACTAAACTCAACAATTCTGACCTGTCCAGTAGTAGCATCCCAGACATGAATTGGATGATCATGAGTAGTTGATGCGAATACACATCTAACCGGGTCTGAAATATGAAAAACTTCCATGCTCAATTCTAGCTGTGGCTAATTACCAGAAGAGAAATAACTATAGATGAAAATATAACCGTGATATGTAAAAAAAGAGTAAAATTTAACGGGACAACCTGCAGCAGACATGTATGGGTACCGAAAGAAATCATAAACTGATTCCCCTTCTGTCACCACTAGATTTGCTGCAAAGGAATCTGCAACCAAAGAGGACTACATGAGACATAGACAACCCACTATCTGGATTTGCGAATATTTGGTTGTTGATATTAGTCGCAAATAGTCTCAGCATTCCTAAAGCTAACATCTTCCAAGCAACTTAAACACACAGAAACAAACCCACATTCTACATGACCACAATACTCCTTGCGAACTTGTACCTTGATCAACATCAGACGAACTTGCATTTGTGCCGTCGTCACCCCTGTAGTCTGGTCTGATCACGACACAGAGCAATCAAATTACCACCAACGGCGCAACATATCATGAAGGAATAAAACATAAAAAGGAACAGAAAAATCAGCAAGCGCCACCACTGTCCCAAAACAAACTTACAATGCGAACACGCGAAGGGTATTGTCGGCTGAACTACTGAAAAAGAAGCAATCATCGCTCCCAAAGCGACACCACTGCTCAGAAAACGAACAACCCAGACACCCATCAAGGGAAAACGAAGAATTCACGCACCAGTCGGCTTCTGGTCCGTTCTGAACTGTTTGTGGAAATGATGGCCTCTTTGAGGGGGGACATCGAACCGAAGGGCGGGCCAGGAGTATTCTTGATGGGCGGCCTCCGTGGGTTCGTCGAGCGGGCTCAGTTGATGCTGCTGCCGTTCTTCTTCTTCTGCAACCATCCTTGCGTGAGAGAGAGAGAGTGCGCGTGGTGAAGAGCTTCGAGCACGAGCTGTGAGACGCTTCTTGAGTTCTCGCGGGCGAGTTTTGGCTCCCGTCGACGCTTCCCTCTTTTGAGTTCGGCAGAGGGAAAAGATACAACCGCTCTCACCCTTCCATTTGAGAAATTAAAATAAAACGGGAATAAACAATAATTTCATGAAAAAGAAACCAAACTCGGAATAAATACCGAAAACATATATTTTATTTGATAACAGGATAATTAATAAGAATAATCAATTTTTATTGTGTAATGATTAAATCCTGCTATCATATAATATTGCATCGATTTCTACTCGTGTTATGATAAAGATTAGAAATCATAGACAAGTTAACGACTATGGAACAAGAATTCGTAGCTATACACTGTAATTTTTTTTTCGAAATTATGGGTTAATACCACCAAAAATCCCAAACTAATACGCAAGTGACAATTTTACCCCAAACTTTTTTTTCTCACAAAAAACTCCAAACTGATACATATGTGACAATTTTACCTAGAGATTTTTTTTTTACCACCAAAAGTTCTAAACTGGTACACCTGTAACAAATTTATCATAACTGACCACTAAAAACTATAAACCGACATACTTGTGACAATTTAACTCCGAACTAAATTTTTAATATTATTTTTTTCTAATTTTTTTTAGTTTTTCTTTTCTTTTTTTTTCCTTCATCTTCAACATCTGGTCGGTTGTCGGACTAGCAACCGGCCAGAGGCGGAAGTCGGCAAGGTTGGCCCTACTGGCTGATGGCAAGGCTTAATCTTGCCGGCAGGAGCGAGGGCCGCCCTCTCTTTGCCAGATCTGACAAAGGCTATCCTTGTCGAATTTGGCGACAATAGCCCTCGCCAGCATTGGGCGAGGGCTGTCCTTGCCCGGCCAGGCGAGGGCAACCCTCACCTAAGTTGGGCAAGCGCTGTCCTCACCCAACTTAGGCGAGGGCGGCCCTCCCCGACGTCGGGCGAGGTTTGCCTTCGCCTTCGCTTGTTTAGCGAGGGCAACCCTCGCTCATGCCGGCGAGGTTAAGCCTCGCTAGCGGCTGGTGGGGCCAACCTCATCGGCTTCCGCCTCTATCCGATAGTTGGTCTAGGCAACTAGCCAGAGGTTAAAGATGAAGAAAAAAATAAAATAAAATAATTCGAAAAATAAAAAATAATATTAAAAAATTAGTTTGAGGTAAAATTATCACTGGTGTATCAGTTTTAGGTTTTTGGTAGTCAGTTCAAGATAAATTTATCGTAGGTGTACCGGTTTGGGATTTTTGGTGGTCAGTTCGGGGTAAAATTGTTATACGAGTATCAGTTTGGGGTTTTTGGTAATATTAAATCTTATAAATTTGAGGTGTCATTTACAATTTACCTACATCTAATTATAATGCTTAATAGTAATTATTAGAATTATATTATAATTACTGGTGATTATAAGTTAGTCAAAAATTACTATGACCTTTTTCTTAATACAATACAGTAGATATATCGGTATACAGTTATTGCATAATTAGTAATTCTTATGCAAATAATTGTATATAGGTGTAAACATAACAAATCATAGACTATTAACAGTTTTTAAAATGAATTATAAAAATGGCTTTAATTAATTATTATAATTAATATCTTAATTGTTTAAGTTTGAAAATTGAGTCATCTTATAATTTAAGCTTCATTTAATTTAATAGTTTAATATTTGAGAACTTAATTCTAGTATGGTTATACCAAGCATTGCACTTCATTTGACATAAATCCCATGTAAGTGAAGCACAGAAAAATCTCTCCATTTTTCTACTTATGATTTATTTTAAATTCGAAACTAAAAATATGAAAAAAACAATATATGATTTGAAATTACATTATTTAAATATTTTTAAATGTTTCAGTAGTTTCATACTAAACAATAAATTAAATTATAAGTGCCAGAAAAGTTATTAAACACGAAAACATGAAAGTAGAAAAATATAATAAAGTCGAAATCTACCTTTTCAGAGAATAAGGAGTGTTAGAGATAAAAAAAAAAAAGGTTAATACCACGAAAGATCCTAAATTGGTACACTTGTGATAATTTTACCAAAAACTATTTTTTTGACAACAAAAAACCCCAAATTGGTATACCTGTGATAAATTTATCCAAATTAATTTTTTGACCACCAAAAATCCCAAAGTATACTTGTAACAATTTTACCCCGAACTAATTTTTTGACCACAAAAAATCTCAAATTGGTACACATGTGCCAATTTACCCTAAACTAATTTTTTGATAACTAAAAATTTCAAACTGGTACATTTGTGAAATATTTACCCTCCGTTAGTATCTGTTAAATTGGATTAACATAAAAACAATCATAAATTAGTAAACTTGTGACAAACAGAGGAGTACACTTGTCATTACCACGTGTTATTAAACTTAGCAATTTGATAGTAAAATTTAACGAAACCTAACGGAGGGTAAATTTGTCACAAATGTACAAGTTTGGAGTTTTTTGTAGTCAAAAAAATAGTTTGAGATAAAATTGTCACAAGTGTATCAGTTTAGGATTTTTTGTGATAAAAAAAATAGTTTTGTGTAAATTTGTCACTGATATACCAATTAGGGGTTTTTTGTGATATTAACCCAAAAAAGAAAATATATGATGAGTTGCTGAGAAAGGACATATAACAAAGGGTTAATACCATGAAAAATTCCAAACTGGTACACTTGTGATAATTTTACCCCAAACTATTTTTTTAACCACAAAAAATCATAAACTGGTATACCTGTGACAATTTTACCCCAAACTATTTTTTTGCTCATAAAAAATCTCATACTGGTATACCTGTGACAATTTTACCCCCGAACTAATTTTTTGGCTACCAAAAACCCCAAACTGGTATACTTGTGACAAATTTACCCTTTGTTAGTTTCCGTTAAATTTTACCGTCAAATTGCGAAGTTTAATGACACGTGGTAATTGACATGTGTACCGATTTTGGATTTTACCTCTCTGTTTGTCACAAATTTATCAATTTGTAATTTTTTGTGATATTAATATAATTTAACGGACACTAATAGAGGGTGAATTTGTCACAAATGTACCAATTTGGGGTTCTTAGTGGTCAAAAAATTAGTTCGGGGGTAAAATTATCACCGGTGTATCAGTATAGGGTTTTTGATGGTCAAAGAAATAGTTCAGGGTAAAATTATCATAAGTATACCGGTTTGGGGTTTTTGGTGGTCAAAAAAATAATTCAAGGTAAATTTATCGCAGGTGTACCAGTTTGGGGTTTTTTATGGTCAAAAAAATAGTTGAGGATAAAATTGTCACATGTATACCAGTTTAGGATTTTTCGTGGCATTAATTCTATAACAAATTGCTTTAGTGTCGTTAGTTTATATTAAATTTTATATTTGTTTGTGTGACTTAAAATAGGTCTTATATACATATTTCCTGCGTAAAACTAATTAGTTTTGCCTTAAAAAATTTATCAGACTCGAAATTTTATATAGGGTTAATACCACGAAAAACCCTAAACTGGTATATTTGTGACAATTTTACCATGAACTATTTTTTTGACCACAAAAAACCCCAAATTGGTACACCTGTGATAAATTTATCCCGAATTATTTTTTTTACCACCAAAAATCCCAAACTGGTATACTTGTGACAATTTTACCCCGAACTATTTCTTTGATCACCAAAAACCCTATACTGGTACATTTGTGACAATTTTACTCCCGAACTAATTTTTGGATCACTAAAAACCCCAAACTTGTATATTTGTGACAAATTTACCCTTTGTTAGTGTCCGTTAAATTATATTAATATCACAAAAAATCACAAAATTGGCAAACTTGTGACAAACAGAGGGGTGAAATCGAAAATCGGTACACATGTCAATTATCACGTGTCATTAAACATCACAATTTGACAGTAAAATTTAGGAAAAATGACACAAATAGTCCCTGAACTTTGACCCAATGTGCAATTTGGTCCTTGATCTTTTAATTTGTTCAATGTAATTCCTGAACTTTAACCTAATATTCAATTTGATTTCTAAACTTTTGATTTGTTCAATGTGGTCCATGAACTTTTAATATGTGTTCAATTTAGTCCTTGAACTATTTGAAAATATTCAATATAGTCCTTCCATTAATTCAAGTGCATGGACTATATTGAATATTTTCAAATAGTTCAAGGACTAAATTGAACACATATTAAAAGTTTAGGGACCACATTGAACAAATCAAAAGTTCAAGGACCAAATTAAACATTAGGTTAAAGTTCAGGGACTACATTGAATAAATTAAAAGTTCAGGAACCAAAATTGCACATTGGGTCAAAATTCAGGGACTATTTGTGTCATTATCCCTAAAATTTAACGAAAACTAACGGAGGGTAAATTTGTCACAGGCGTACCAGTTTGCGATCTTTGGAGGCTAAAAAATTAAATCGGGGTTAAAATTGTCACAAGTATACCAGTTTAGGATTTTTTATGGTCAAAAAAATAGTTCAAGGTAAAATTGTCACAAGTGTACCAGTTTAGGATTTTTTGTAATCAAACAAATAATTTCAGGTAAATTTGTCGCATGTGTACTAATTTGAGATTTTTCATGATATTAACCCTCTTATATACGATACTTTTTTTTTGAATAATTGGAGGACAAATCCTAAAACTTGGTGGGATACTTACAATACATTTTGTGCATTTAAATCTTCAAATACGCGACTTCCATGCCCTTGAATCTTTTTGTTAACTCCGTCAATTGTAGCTGGACGCAAAATAACATGTGACTTTTTATTTATTTATTTATAGTAAAGAAAAATTGCCACACGAAGTCCAATAAATAGAAAGACTAATGATTTCACCGTTTGTTTTGGTTTTCCAAAAGTCGAACCAAATCAAACCCTGAAGTACAGTTTAGTTCCGATAGCGAACTTTTTTGTCGGGAAAAAATCCCCTTGAACCAAAACGCTAAGATTAACCTCTTTCCTTGACAGCTTCATGTTTACAACTTGAACAAAACTCGAAACAAGAGCAAATTAGATACGTGTTACAAACTTAATACAGTCACTTCACTTCATGTAACTCTACCGTCAAAAGAGTGGATAGAAATGAGCGTAGGTATGAGATCGACAAGAAACCCGGACTTTCATATGCTTCTACAAGGATTACTAAACGAAGATAACCTCAGCATTTTGGGAAGCTTTTCGAAAGCTGAGCACATTTTTCTGTAGTTTCAACGGAACACCGGGTGTGTGCAATTTAGCCTCGATAACCAACTTCTCCAGCACAAGTGCATCCCCAAGAAGAAACTCAATCAGGGGGAGCAGATGTTTCGACCTAAAACTATTAGCTCCAATGCCTATGATGTCGACTCTCTTGAGATGGTTCGCCAAACATTCAAACTTCCCCTTCTGTAAGCACAACAATTCTTCTCCGTCAAACCAAAAACGTTCTTTCGATTCTTCATCATGCTTCAACTGCACATAGATACCCCATTTAAGACACTTATTTCACATTTGATGTGGATCCATGGAAAAAAGAAATTCATTGGCTCACTAAAATTTCAAACAAATAACTTTCATTTCTTCACTGCAGATGCTAGTCAGTGTTACTATATAACGAATCTGAATCAATTTAAGCTCTTAAACTTGTCTACACATTAAAAAACATGTTCTCATTCTAAGTTCTCATCGCTGTAACTCGTAGTTCAAGATCCTAACACTACATGGCAGCGGTAGAACCTCCAGTACAACACTGCAGTTACTTGAAGACGAGAACTAAAACAGCTTAATATTGCCCTGCACAAATGTTAAGTAGACTGACAGAGCCATGAGCAAATTTCAATTGCTGGAACAGATAGAGTTTGAATTTGATCATCTTTATGTGCTTCCAAAAATTTAACTCACTGTTTAAACATTCGTGCAAAGAGGAAGTCGGCACAAGAAGCGAACTGAAAATATCATAGCAAGTGAACAAACCTTCGATTGGGAAAGGTCAGGCAGGTGTATGACTAATTTTTCCAGGCACTGTGAACTTCGCAGCATGTACGCTATCCCGGGAAGGTCCCGTTGACTAACTGGTGCATGTAGTATCAGATTCTGACATTTTGACAATGGAGATGGCACTCCTTTCATCTCCAAATGGGACAGAATCTAAGCACAGTGAGCAAGCAACATAAAAAATTTAATTAATACTAGTTTTCCTGTTTAACATGAATAAAGAATAACAAAATTACAGTCCCTCCAAATACGATGTCCTTTGACCCTCTCTCCCAGCCAGGAAAAGACCGATAAGGATAGTACAAGTAGAAATGAACAAGTGAATCTCTGTAAGAATGGAGACTAATTACATATGCTTCTCATGTAGAACTTATGATACATGAAGGATCTGAAAATTGTGCTTGGTCACCTAAGATAGCAAATCTCATCGTTGACAGAAGTTTCAAAGTAAATCCATCCTTTGCCATAGTAAATATTGTGAGAATACTTTGTAAGATGATTATCAAACGACAGCTTAATGTGATGAGAGAGCATGACCGGTTCTGTCAACCTAAGATGACTAGGTCCATTACTGTACGTCCTATTTCCAGACAATTGTTATTTTCTCTATAAACAGAAAGAACGAAATTTCAAGAAACCTTTCCGACTAATTTCTTCACGCATTCTTCTTTCGAAAATTATCGTGTCTAGGAACGTTGCGGTGAGTAGCATCCACAATAATTAGCATTATCTAGTGGCATTCATTGTCCCAAAAGCTGAGCGATCCATTTAAAGGAAATTAAATAGAGGGAAGAAGCTCCAAGTTTCACAAAATCGTATTATGCTGTGACTTGGAACACAAAGTTACGAATCAAACCCATTTGCCAATAACTAATTACACATGAGTTCACAATGATTCCCCTAGATGGAAGACATAGAATTGCACAGAGAGCTGAGGTCACTCAACTGGGGCAACATACAGAACTAAACGGTGCTAACCGCGGACACCATTCAACACTTGTACGTCTTATCAAGGGTAAAAATACCAAGCTCGTACCTGCAAACACCAAACACCAGTGGTGTTGTCAATGCGGCCAATGGTGATTGTAGGAACTTCGCGCAGCTTCTCAAGAAGTTCCTTCAAAAAGTGGCAGCACATCGCCTTGTAACGAGGACCACCAGTCATAATGGCAAAATCTAACTTGGCTTCCACCAAAGAAGATATGTTGTCAAGTGATATACCCTCTCGCCCCCACAGCGGATACCA
The DNA here is from genome assembly GCA_031216185.1 of Syzygium aqueum. Classification (NCBI taxonomy): domain Eukaryota; kingdom Viridiplantae; phylum Streptophyta; class Magnoliopsida; order Myrtales; family Myrtaceae; genus Syzygium; species Syzygium aqueum. The sequence continues at coordinate 35,604,402 of CM062235.1, read as the reverse complement.
CATCCCTGATACACGCAACGACAGCAAATCCGGGGCCCAAATTTTCTCCAAGTCAGAGAAACGGCCTGCCATGAGCACCAAGTCTTTCACACTAGTTGAATCTATTACAATGTTCTTCATGCCCAAGCGTCCACGCAATTCAAGGGACTCTAAAACAGGACTTCCCCTGAGAATTCTCCCGAGGATATCATCGCTCAACTCCACAGATACCATCGACAGGAACTTAAGCCGAGGCCACCAAATTCTAGTAGCCCCGTCCAACGAGAAACGGCACGCACTGACTTCCAGGCGCACCAACCCACTCAAGCAATACAACAACTGCGGCGGTTCATATTTGAACCCGTCCGAACGGGCAATCAGCCGCAGGCGAAGATCCTCCACGCGATGCTCGTCCGCGAACTCGAGCCAGCCGTCGAGCTTGAGATAGGGGAGGGTGAACATGTTGTACTGGAAGTTGAAAACGTGGAATTTCTTCACCGCGGGCCGGGCGAACTGGCTCAGGACCCTGTCGACGTGGGACTGGAAGACAAAGGGATGGCGATGCCGGACTCCATCGAACTCGAACTCGAGGTGGGGGGTGGCGGTCGTCCAAGTGTACCGCCACCGCCTGGAGAGAGCGCTGGTCTTGACGACGTCTTTGAAGGGCAGATATGAGAAGATGCGGGTGATAACGTCGTCTGGCAAGGCGCTGATGTGATCCCTAGGAGGGAAGCTCAAAGGAGGAGGAGGAGGAGGAGGTCGGTGCCCTTGGGTGCGACTCGGCAGGACGCCGGAGGATCTGCGGGGCATGGCGCCGCGGACGGAGGTCACAAATGGAACCGAGGGAAACGACTTACGCTTCAACAGACATCGCGGACGAGAGAGGGCCGCTCGCAAATGAACAGGAAGCTCCGCGGTCACGCCGGCATCCAGGGAGAAAGACCCAGCAAAAAAAGGAGGGCAGCTTTCCTCTCACCCAGACAGCTCCTCGGAGGCGGAGGCGGCGGCGGCGGCAATCGCGGGATTATATGTCCGAACGTCGCCGTCGCCGTCGCCGTCGCCCTAGCCGTGCGTGAGGGCGCTGGAAGAACCTTGCCGGACAACTCTCGAAGTCGACTGAAGCTGGGAAAGTGCCAGATCCCCCGTGCATTCTTTCAAATATGTATCGGGCAATGGGCTCGGCCCATTGGGCCCATTCGGTTTTGATGTGCTGCTCTCTTCGCTCTCTCCCACCCTAAACCTTTCTTCATCCCTTCCACTTACGGAGGGAAGGGATTTGACCTAGATTTAGTTTTAGATCCGAGAGCTTTTCTCTCTTATCTATATTTTAGAGTTTTAATGAATAAGTATTCCGCCTCCAGCTTCAATAGTGTTCACAGTAGTTTCGGTGTTAAATCTGTGCTCGTTTAACTTGTTTTGGTTACAAGCTTTGGCGCATTGCACTAGCTAAAAGAGCTTGCTCTCGCAAGTATCGGATCTGAGTTTTTTTCAACATGTTTATGTTGTCTCCGTACGGTGATGGTGTCAGGGACGCCGAACCTAGATGCACACTGCCGAAAGGCAAAATCGAAACTACATATGGAGATCTCGGCATATGCTTATCATTGATGATGTTGTGTGATTCAGTGATCAGCAGTTACAAATCTATTCTTGAAGGATGAGCGTGTGATTATCTCTGTCACCCATGCTCTGATGATATGCCTTGATTTCCAGTTTTCAGTTTGTTTTGTAGCTTTTGTGGGCTTTCTTTGTTATTGTGACTTTTGAGATTTCCTATCATGTATCATTTTGGTAATGAATGGAAATTTGTTTTGACAAAAAAAAAATGAAGTGTGATCAGCAGTTAAAAAAAAATTGTTTTTTTTATTCAAACTTCATCACGATTCTCTTTTGTGAGCATGCAAGCAAAACCGTCAATTTTTTTTTATGTGCAATCAAGTCGCTGCGCGGTTATCTTCTGTCTATATATCCAACAAAGTTGCTACTAATGTCATACGGACACAAGGAGCAATGTTCTTTCATGACACTGATGTGGCATTCAATTTGAAAAGGAAAAAGAAAATAGAGGAAAGAATCTATCCGTGCGTGTGTCAATCGAGTTTGAATGAAATAGAAATTCACACGACCACCACTTTGATCTTTCCTGAATTAATATATTTTTACTACTTTTTTTCCGATTGATCTCCTCTTCTCTTTATTCAAAAGAAGGTCAACTTAAGTTTACCGTACCTACCTATTGCATTGTCTTTGTGTCTCGAACCCCATGCAACCAGAGTGGTCGCCACACTTGCTGCTCACTGCCCACTACATCTTACCATAGTTTTGGAGTTGTGTCACCTCTAACTAAGATTGGCAATTTTGTATAAGATCTATTTACACGACATATAGGTCAGCGTGCTCGGTTAAAGCTTAATCAATTTCATGTCATGAACGGGAGGCACAAATAATAAACATGTTGATCACAAAGTGAACAATGAACCTTTCAATACTTTTAGGATGCGTTTGATAATCAGCCAAACAATAACTATTTTTATTCTTTTGTTCATAGAATCAGTTTTGAAATAGAAATCCATTTGGTAAATTTTTTTTTTCCGGGCACAAATTTGCAAAAATTTGTTCTCGGAATCAGTTTTGAAACAGAATCAAGAAGTAAAAAAAAGTTGCTTCTTGATTCTACGAACAAGAATCAGAAATGGAAAAGAAATATTTTTTCTTTCTTCTTCTTCTTCCTAGCCTGTGGCCAGTTGCCGGTCGTTGGCCACTGGCAACCGGCGATCGACCATAGGCTAGAACCGGTGAGGGCTGCTCTCGCTAGATCTAGCTAGGTTGGCGTTGAGGGTCCAGCCCTCGCCAAATTCGATTAGGGTGACACTCGCCTTAGCCATAAGCCACCCTCGCCGGATCTAGTGAGGGCGGTGACCAGGGTCTAGGCCTTGCCAGATCCGGCGAGGGTTGCGATGCCCTCGCCAGCCCTAGCTTGTGGCCAATCGCCAGCGTCGACGACCTGGCCATGGCCAAGGATGGGGAAGAAGAAGAATAAAGAAGAAATAAATATTAAAAAATTCAAAATATTATTAATAAAAAGAAATTTTGTGCAGTTACCAAGTACATTCCTGTTCTTTTTCTATTCCAAGAATAGAAATTTTGGGCAATTACTAAATACCTTAAAATGCTTAGAAATTATTTCTAGGTATGGAATAAAAAAGAATCATTTTTGAACAGAAATTATTTTTTAGAATAGAATGGTTGCCAAACACAACCTTATCACACTCTTAAGACATGTTTATTAAAAAAAGAGTTAACATTTGCCTAGGTTAACACCACACGCTTAGATATTTTTTTACATATGTTAATACTCCTTTGAGCACATTTTTGCACATTTATAGGACAAGTGTATCTTAATCGTGTTACACGTGTAAGTAGTGTAATCCGATAGAAGAAGGGAGGTCATTGAGTTCAGTGTCCTCCAATGCTAAATACGAAAGAGATCTCGAGTTACCAATTGATCCTAAATGGAGAAGAATTTACCGTTGCAAGCACTCGGTATTTCAAGATTCTATACGGACCCTCTGGGACAGCAATTGCTTTAATGGAAGTTTCATCGATATAAAGCTCGTTCAAAGCTTCCAAGGAAGCCATATTTTCTGGTAACCCTAGCACCAAGTTGCAGAACTTGATATTCAAAGAAACTAAGTTCCTTAGCTTGCTAATGGATCTGCCAACACGCGGTAATGCACAACAATATCCCAGGTTTAGTCTTAAGTTTATGGGAGCATGAGAACTGGAGATTTAGCTAGCCAACCACAAACTGGAGCTTAGACATCCATCGAAAGATATAGGAAAAAGGAGTCCTATCCCTACAAGAAGATTTAATTAGTGGCATCCAGAGGAGAACATGTACAGTTATATCTCCTGCTGAAGGTACCAACTTTATCGAGTACAAATTTAGAAATCTGAAGGCTCTCATTATTCTTGACGATGTTGGTGATTTTGCACAAATCAATTCATCAACCAGAGATCCAAGTTGGTTAAGGAAGTAGGATCATCATTATCTCTATTGGAAATAGGATTGTTGACATTCGTGATGGTGAAAGTCAAGAGGAATTACTTTCGCAAAAGCAAATGAACGATGGCCATGCTTTTCAACTATTAGTAAAGCTTGCTCTTAAAGGGGCCTAATTCCCTAAAAAACCTTCAACTTTCTCCTTTGTCTCAATTATATCTCAAATTTTTTTTTCTTATAAAAAACCCTAAACTTTTACTTTTGTCCCAAATCTACCCCGTTTACTATTCATCCAATTTTTTAATATTATTTTATATTATTTCGATTTTTTTTTCTTTTTTTTTTGTTTCACCTTCAACCTCCGGCCGGTCGCCGGCGAGACTCGGCCCTGCCGGCAGCTGGCGAGGTCGGCCTCGCCGTTGCTGGGTGAGGCCGAGCCTCATCGGCTGCCGGTGGGGTCGAGCCTCGCCAGATCTGGCGAGGCTCGGCCTCGCCGTTGCTGGGCGAGGCCGACCTTGCCAGCAGTCGACGGAGCCTCGCCGGCGAGGCCGAGCCTTGTCGGCTGCCGTCGGGGCCGAGCCTCGCCAAATCTGGCTAGGCTCGGCCCCATCGGCAGCTGGCGAGATCGGCTTTGCCGTTGCTGGGCGAGGCTCGGCATCGACGGCCCCCGCCTCTGGCTGGTCGCCGGACCGACGACCGGCCGGAGGTTGAGGGTGAAACAAAAAAAAAAGAAAAGAAAAGAAAAAAAGAAAAAAATCGAAATAATATTAAAAAATTAGATGAATAGTAAACGGGATAGATTTGGGACAAAAGTAAAAGTTTAGGGTTTTTTACGAGACAAAAAAAGTTTGGGATATAACTGAAACAAAGGGTAAAGTTTGGGGTTTTTTAGGGAATTGGGCCTCTTAAGAGAAATCCTCTTCAAGAGGAATTCTCCTCTTTGGCATGGGACATTAGTTTGACCACCGGAAAAATTCCTTCGTGGCACATGTATGAAGGTATTGTCTTGTGCTTTTCCATAAAAAAAAAACATGCTATATCGAGACATATATTTTGGCATTGTCCTTTGAATTTCATGTCTTCTCTTCAGAGTTCTAAGCCTCTTTGGTCTTTCCATGTAAAAATGAACCAACAACCTCAATAGCAAAAGGAATTCCTTTGGCAGACAAACTAATGTCCACGCCAAATAGGAGAATTCCTCTTGAAGAGGTTTTCCTTTAAGAGTATGCTTACAAAATAGTCGAAAAGCATCCATAGTTTTCAATAAAGACGTCATCATGAACCAGTGAGGCTTTCGTAGAGAAATTGAATGAAGTTCCTAGAAAGCCTTTGTAGCGGCTAACATTGCATAGAGACCACGTATTTCTTCGAGTGGGGGAAGATCTTAAATATCACGTGACTTTTAATAAATAAAAAAACGTTGTGTGAAGATCCAGAAAAACCTAACTAAGCTAACGGAAAGACTATCGGTAACACGATTTGTTTTGGTTTTCCAAAAGGCGAACCAAATCGAACCCTGAAATAGGGGAAAAGAATCCACTTGAACCAAACTAAACCCCAAAACAAGGTCCAGTTAAAACACGAATTCATCTTCTTTTGGGCAGCAAAGAAGTACTTCCAGTATGTGTCTTTGACCTATCCACCCATTCATAAGTTGATAATTTAAAACCACTAATATTAAACACTTTCCTTAGGAGGTTCATATATACAACTAAAAGTAAAACTCGAAACAAGCGCAAATTAGATACACGTTAAAAACCTAATATTGTCATACTTGATGTAACTTTACCGTCAAAAGAGAGTGGATATAAATGAGCAGTGTAGTGCTTAGGGTAACATACCCTTGCCATGAGATTAAAGAGAAACCCAGATATTCATATGCTTTTATGAGGACACCTATTCGAAAGGATAATTGAAGATAACTTCAGCATTTTTTGAAGCTCTTCGATAGCTTAACACAGTTCGGCTCACACCAAGTAGTTCCGGATGAACGGTGGTACGTCGTGTGCGCAATTCAACCTTGATAATCATCTTCTCTAGCGCCAGTATATCACCAAGAAGCAACTTAATCAGGGTGAGCACATGTTTCAACCCATATCTATCAGTTTCGAAGCCAGTGATCTCAACTCTCTCGAGATGTTTCGCCAAACACTGAAAGTTCCCCTTTCACGAACACAAAAGATCTTCTTCATCAAAGTTAATGCGTTCTTTAAATTCTTTGTCAATCCCTAACTGCACATAGATACCCCATTGAAGAAACTTACTTCACATTAGATGCACATTAGATGCTGATCCACGGAAAAAAATAAAAATAAAAATAAATTTCTGGCCTCACTAAAATTTGAAATAAACAACTTTCATTTGTCCACCTTAGATGTCAGTTTTACTTTATATCGAGTCTTCATCAATTTGAACTCTTAAACTTGTCCACACAATAAAACATCTCTTTCTAGGTGCTCATCTCTAACCTATTAGCTCAAGATCCTAACCGTACATGGCAGCAAAAGAATCTCCAGTACAACACTGCAGTCACTTTAGGACATGAACTAAAACAGCTTAAGATGGCCCTGCATAAATGTCGAGTAGACTGATAGAGTCATGGGCAAATTTCAATTGCTGGAACAAATAAGAGTTTGAGATTTATCATCTTTATGTGCTTCTAAAGTTTAAATTCATTTTAACATTCATGCAAAGAGGAAGCCAGCACAGGAAGCGAACTGAAATTAATATAGCAAAGGAACAAACCACCGATAGGGGGAAGTTAGTCAGGTGTACGACTAACTTTTCCAGGCACTGTGAACTTTGTAGCATGTATGCTATCCCGGGAAGGTCCCGTGGACTAACTGGTGCATGTAGTATCAGATTCTAACATTTTGACGATGGAGATGGCACTCCTTCCATCTCTAAAAGGGACAGAATCTAAACCCATTGAGAAAACAACAAAGAAAATTTAATTAATATTACATTTCCTGTTTAACACGAATAAAGAAAAACAAAATTACAGTCCCTCCAACTGCGATGTCCTTCGACCCTATCTCTCAGCCAGTAAAAGACCGATAAGGATACTACAAATAGAATGAACAAGTGAATCCCTTTAAGAATCGAGACTATTTACAAATATTCTCATGAAAATCAAGCATCTAAGAATGCTGTGTTTGAGTACCATCCATTATAATTAGCAATATCTAGTGGCATCCATTGTCCCTGATTGAGTGATCCCAGATCCATTTATTTAAAATTAAATGGAGGGAAGAAGCTCCAAGGTTCACTATAAGTTCTTACGTAGTAACTGCAAACACAAAGTTATGAATCATCCTATCTGCCAACAATTAATTACACATGAATGCACAATGGTTCCTCTTGACGAAAGAATAGAATGCCACAGCGCTAAACGGTGCTAATCACAGACACCATTCAACACGAGTAAGTCTTGTAAATGATGAAAATATCGAGCTCGTACCTGCAAACACCAACCGCCAATGGTGATTGTAGGAACTCCGCGCAGCTTCTCAAGAACTTCCTTCAACAAGTCGCAGCAAGCCCTCTTGTCACCAGACAAATCAGTCAGAATGTTGAAATCTAACTCGGCTTCCACCAAAGAAGATATATCGTCAAGTCTGAAGACAGCACCATGACACCAGCCCACTGATATCCGCAATGACAGCATATTCAGGGCCCAGATTTTGGTTGTGCAAGATGAACTGAGCCCGGCGAGTATGAACGCTTTCACACTCGTTGAATCTATCATAATTTTATTCACGCCACAACACTCGTGCAACTGAACAGACTCTAGAACAGGACTATTCCTGAAAATTCCCTCAAGGATATCATCCCTCAAATCTGAAAATTCGATCAACAGGACCTTAAGGCAAGGCCAGCTACTAGTCCTACCCAACGAGAAACTGCAGCAGCTGACTTCCAGGCGCACCAACCAACTCGAGCAATACAAGAACCGCAGCAGTATATGGAAGGTTGGCGGGGGGAAATTCAACCTCAGGCGGAGATCCTCCACGCAGCGACGCTCTGAGAAGCAGAGCCAGAGGTTGACCGTGCGGCGGTAGGGCTTCTCGTACTTGAAACCGGTGACGTGGAACCTCTTCACCGTGGGGGAGGTGCACTGGCTCAAGACGCTGTCAACGAGGGACGAGAAGCCCAAGGTACTGCAAGGTCGGTCTTCAATCTCTCCGCCATCGAAGACGAGGTGGGCGGTGGTGGTCCAAGTGGACTGCCAGTGCTTGGAGAGTACGCTGGTCTTGACGACGTCTCGGAGCGGCAGAAACAAGAAGACGTGGTGGATCACGGCGTCCGGCAAGGCATTGATGAGATCCCTAGGGCATCTGCTTCGTTTCGGATGAGGAGGAGGAGGTTGGTTTCGTTTGGTGCAACTCGCCCGGTCGCCAGAGGATTTGTAGTGGATGGCGCCATGCACGGAGGTCTCCGCCATGGATTCGAAGTTTTCGAAGGATTTTCACTTTTTGTGTCGACAGGGACTGAAACTGAAGTCAATGTCGCCCTTTTAACTGATATTGTTTTACCTGATGCAGCCTGAAAGCCTGAAATCCACTGCCCAGTTCGGAGATCATATATATGAACTAGACCATCCTGAAGACAAATACTGTTAGAAAGAGTAGATGATTGACAAAAAAGGTCAATGTAAATGTAAAACCAGCATGATACCTGACCACCTGTGCCAAGATGTCGATTGAGAGGTTCAACATCAAAGTATATCTGCTCATTGGTATCTTCAGATGACCGGTACAACCTTATATAAAGGATTGAGGGACAAAAGAAGTCACTCCAATGATTCGAAAAACAATAACGATAGCAACAGTGAATACTTGAGAGAAAAACTTTTCCTCAGGACAGGTATATTTAGCAGTAAATATTCTACTTTCTCATTTAATGACCCGACATTTCAGTAAAAATATGTTATTCAGTTGGATAGATATAGGAGCTTTGCTATCACAAGAAAACAATACCCGTAGACAACATCAATAGCCATGCGAACATCCCAGCACATCATAAAAGGGTCCTACATAGAAATTTAAGAAGAGACATTGTCAGAGACAGACAAGCCCAAAGTAAATAATGCATAAATAATGTTTACCCACAATTCCTGGATGTTAAGTTCATCCCAAAGCACTACAGTTATTTTCATACTTCGTGATAACTTAGACTGTGTTTGATCACAGGATTGATACAAAAATTATTTGTGCATTCTATCCGGAGAGTGACTAGATATAGGATTAGAGATGTTCTCCTATCTTATCTGGCTTCACCGGTTAACACACATCCAATATGTCAAAACTCAAACACGAGGACAAGGAGGTACGATCAGAATGTAAATAAATATCTTAGATCCTTTACTCGTGTCAGAAATCATCACTAATTAGCAACAAGTGCCTTGCTACTCGTTAGATCACTGTCAGGAAAGAACAGGGCAGGATCATGCCCCTCCCCCCTTCTTTCTCTCTCTCTTCCCTTCTGCCACAATCACCACCCCAGTTTACACCTGAAGCCATTCCCCTCCACCTAAGAGAAAAGATTTCCTTGTTTATCTTGTCCTTTGTGATTGTATTTTATATCTGGCTTTATATATGGGTACATCCAATCTGATAAACTTTGCCTAAGCCAAAGAGGAGACCTTAAATCATATTACCCAGCATAAAAGCCAAAGAACAGTCAAGCAAGTCTAAGACACAAAAAAAGGATATCTTTCAGTAATGATTACTATCAGTAGCAGATGGAACAAATTTGCATAATTTAGAGGCAACAACAAATTCATTACTCGTCATCACAAGGTAATTGTTCCATCGTAGAGAGAGAGAGAGAGAGAGAGAGAGAGAGAGAGAGAGAGAGAGAGAGAGAGAGAGAGTCATTATATAAATTTCCAAGAAAAAGAAAAGAGAAGCTTTAGAGCATTCTACCTTTCATCCTCCAGTATACAAGTAGTTTCCATCTTTTGAAAATAACACCTGTAATTGCAAGCTTATCACCTTCAATTTCTTGAGAAAGAACCATCACATAAGGGAAATCCAATCATCTAGCACTTACATGGGTAACCCCACCTTGTTGACCATGTAAGAGGTATAAGAGTTCCATATTATCTTCTCTGTAGATTGCAGTAGTCTGGCTGTGGGAACCAGTTGCCAGCATTCCGGTATGGGCTGGAGAGAAAGCAATGGCAGATATAATACCTGCACAAAAGCAATAGAGAATGAGATACTCAATTCTTCCTTTTTATCTTCTGATCTCAATATTATCTTGAATAATTATACAATAAACATGGAAATCCAGGGCATTAAGGAGAGATCTGCTAGTTCCCTTTACATGCATAGTATATAAGACCTGTGGAAAAATAGATAGAACAAGTCAGCCCTACAATCAACTGTAATCCTTTGAATGAGATACTCAATTCTTGTCAACTGTAGTTTTTGAAATCCTCTTTTATTTAACTTGCTAAACAAATCTCTAGTAAGAGCTAAACCACGACAAACACAACAATGCACCTGTTTGACCTTTTTTATTTCCTTGAAGTGTTGAGTGCATCTCAAAATCTCTACCAGGGCAATGTACATCAAACACTCTTATGGATTTGTTATATCCAGCAAAGATCCTACACATGAACAGAGGATGTAGGTTGAAACTTTAATGGACTTAAAATGCTATAAACCCTATGTAAAGAGAATTCTCCAACAAACTAAATCATTTATGATAACCACAAAAACCACTAAGCAACCAAACACCTACATTTCGAAATTCGGGTAGCAAAGCATAGCCAAAATCACCAAATCCAGATTTCTTTCAACAATATAAGGTAAAGTAATGCACGATTTCAAACAAGATTTTCAAGGGGAATTAGAGTGGACTGTTGACATGAGGGAACTTAAGAGTCTTCAAAATTGAATGTTAACCTTACTTGTTCCCTACGGGCTTAAATGCAATTGAAAATGCAGCTGTAATTTCATCCACAGCATCATATGCCCTGTATGTGCAACGTAGCTGCAATGTCAAGTGCACAAGTCAATAAAATTTTCTCTTTTTTTCGAAGACAATTCAAAACTAAGTTGCGCGAAGAAAATTGTAAAGGGAAAGCTAAGGTGTATGCAGACAACAGAGTCGATACAAAGCATGTCTAGGATGTGTGATAAGCTTGGGGTCCACAATTTCAGTGTACCCCTAAACGATTATATGGCTTCCATAAAGTCTCCCTAGAGTTCTTGAAACCTCTAAACTAAACTTAACAATTTTGACCTGTCCAGTAGTAGCATCCCAGACATGAATTGGATGATCACGAGTGGTTGACGCGAATACACAGCTAACCGGGTCTGAAATATGAAAAACTTCCATACTCAATTCTAGCTGGGGCTAATTACCAGAAGAGAAATAACTATAGATGAAAATATAACCGTGATTTGTAAAAAAACAGTAAATTTTAATGGGACAACCGGCAGCAGACATGTATGGGTACCAACAGAAATCATAAACTGATTCCCCTTCTGTAACAACTAGATTTGCTGCAAAGGAATCTGCAACCAAAGAGAACTACATGAGGCATAGACAACCCATTATCTGGATTTGCGAATATTTGGTTGTTGATATTACTCGCAAATAGTCTCAGCATTCCTAAAGCTAACATCTTTCAAGCTACTTAAACACACAGAAACAAACCCACATTCTACATGACCACAATACTCCTTGCGAACTTGTACCTTGATCAACATCAGACAAACTTGCATTTGTGCCGTCGTAACCCCGTAATCTGGTCTGATCATGACACAGAGCAATCAAATTACCACCAACAGCGCAACATCTCGTGAAGGGATAAAACATAAAAAGGAACAGAAAAATCAGCAAGCGCCACCACTGTCCCAAAACAAACTTACAATGCGAACACACGAAGGGTATTGTCCTCTGAACTACTGAGAAGGCAAGTCCCATCAGGCGACCTAACGAAAGCCCAAAAAGAAAAAGAAGCAATCGTCGCTCCCAAAGCCACGCCACACCACTGCTCGGAAAACAAACAACCCAGAGACACATCAAGGGAAAACGAAGAATTCACGCACCGTTTGACGCCTTTGAGGAAGTTGTTCGGCTTCTGGTCAGTTCTGAACTCTCTGTGGAAATGATAGGTTCTCTGAGGGGGGACATCGAACCGAATGGCAGGCCATGAGTATTCTTGATGAGCGGCCTCTGTGGGTTGGTCGAGCGGACTCAGTTGATGCTGTTCTTCTTCTTCTTCTGCGACCATCCTTGCGTGAGAGAAAGAGTGTGCGTGGTGCAGAGCTTGGAGCACGAGCGGTGAGACGTTCCTTGAGTTCTCGCCGGCGAGTTTTGGCTCCCGTCGACGCTTCCCTTCTTTTTGAGTTCGACAAAGGGAAAGAGACAACCCCTCTCGCCCTTCGATTTGAGAAATGAAAATAAAACGGGAATAAACAATAATTTCTTGAATAAAAACTAAACTCAGAATAAATACTCAAAACATATATTTTATTTGATGACAGGATAATTTATAGGGTTAATATCACGAAAAACTCCAAACTGGTATGTCTAGAATAAATTTACATTAAACTAATTTTTTTATCATGAAAAATTTCAAAATGGTATACATGGGACAAATTAATTCTAAATTAATTTTTTGACCAACAAAAATATTAAACTAGTACATTTACGACAATTTTACTCTCTGTTAAATTGAATTAATACCACGAAAAATCACAAATCGATATACCTGTCAAACCCCAAAAGTTACACCCGTTAAATTATCGCTTGTTTTCCAACTCAGAAATTTAATGATAAAATTTAACGGAAACTAATAGAGAGTAAAATTATCACAGGTATATCGGTTTGTGATTTTTGGTGGTTAAAAAATTAGTTTGTAATAAATTTATTACAAGTGTACCAGTTTAAGATTTTTCGTGGTATTAATCCTAATTTTATAAGAATAAGAACCGCAAGCTTGAATTTTTTTAATCAATTTTAATTGTATATTGATTAAATCTTAATATCATATAATATTGCATTGATTTCTATTCATACTACGTTAAATATTATAAAGCATAGACAAATTAACGAGTATGGAACAAGGATTTGTAGTTATAAGTCAGTAATTTTTTTTTCCGAGTTATAAATTTGAGGTGTCATTTACAATTTACCCGCATCTAATTAGAATGCTTAATAGTAATTATTAGAATTATATTACAATTTCTGGTGATTATAAGTTAGTCAAAAATTTCTATGACCTTCTTTTTAATATAATCCAATAGATATATCAGTATATCGTGATTACATAATTAGTAATTCTTATGCAAATAATTATATATTGGTGTAAACATAACAAAACATACACTATTAACAGTTTTTAAAATGAATTATAATTATCCATTATGATAAAAATATCTTTAATTAATTATTATAATTAATATCTTGATTATTTAAGTTTGAAAATCGAGTCATCTTATAATTTAAGCTTCATTTAATTCAATAGTTTGATATTTGAGAACTTACTGCTAGTATGGTTGATTATATACTGAGCATCGCACTTCATTTAATATAAATCACTTGTCGGCGAAGTACAGAAAAATCTCTTTATATTTCTACTTATGATTTTGCTTTAAAATCTGAAGCTAAAAAAATATGAAAAAAATAATATATGATTCGAAATTACATTATTTAAATATTTCTAAATGTTTCGAGTGTTTCGTACTAAACAATAAATTAAATTATAAGTGCCGCAAAAGCTACTAAACATCAAAATGTGAAAGTAGAAAAAATACAAAAAAGTTGAAGCGGTTGAAATCAGCCTTTTCAACATGTTATGAAAAGACAAAATGCTTACAAACGTACAACATTTCGGGTAATTAAATCCTAAAATTTGCTCTAATACTTACATCTCGTGCATTTAAATCTTCAAACGTGCAACTCCAATGCACTTGAATTTTTTCGCTAACTCCGAGTTGCACTTGAATCTTTTCGTTAGCTCTGTCAATTGTAGCTAGACGGATAATAACACATGACTCTTTATTTATTTATTTTATATGTCTTGACTGTTGGTAAAGGAAAAATGCCATGCCAAGGTTTTCCAAAAGTCGAACCAAATCGAACCGGGGAATACGGTTTTGTTCCGATTGCAGACTTTTTTGTCGGGAAAAAATCCCCTTGAACCAAAACACTAATATTAACCACTTTCCCAGACAGGATCATGTTTACAACTAGAATAAAACTCGAAGCAAGAGCAAATTAGATACATGTTAAAAACTTAACACAGTCGCTTCACGTAACTTTACTGTCACATTGGACACAAATAAGCGTAGCCATGAGATCAACGAGAAACCCGGCCTTTCATATGCTTATATGAGGGCCCCAATCGAAGATAACCTCGGCATTTTCGGACGCTTTTCGAAAGCTGTTCACATTTTTGCGCACACCAAGTAGTTCCCACGGAACAATGGGTGTGGGCAATTTAAACTTGATAACCAACTTCTCTAGCACAAGTGCATCCCCGAGAAGAAACTTAATCAGGGTGAGCAGTCGGTTCGACCCAAATCTATCCGCTCCAATGACGATGATCTCAACTCTCTTGAGATGTTTTGCCAAACATTCAAAGTTCCCCTTCCATAAGCACAATAATTCTTCTTCGTCAAAGTTAATGCAATCTTCAGATTCTTCATCAAGCTCAAACTGCACATAGATACCCCATTTAAGAAAACTTATTTCATATTAGATGTGGATCCACCGAAAAAAATAAATCATTGGCTCGCTAAAATTTCAAACAAACAACTTTCATTTGTTCACTGCAGATGCTAGTTAGCTTTACTTTATAACGAATCTTAATCAATTTAAGCTCTTAAACTTGTTTACACATTAAAAACATGTTCTCTTACTAAGTTCTCAGCACTAAACTCTTAGTTCGAGATCCTAACGCTACATGGCAGCAAAAGAACCACCAGTACAACACTGCAGTTACTTTAAGACATGAACTAAAACAGCTTAATATTGCCCTGCACAAATGTTAAGTAGACTGACAGAGCCATGAGCAAATTTCAATTGCTGGAACAGATAGAGTTTGAATTTGATCATCTTTATGTGCTTCCAAAATTTAACTCACTGTTTAAACATTCGTGCAAAGAGGAAGTCGGCACAAGAAGCGAACTGAAAATATCATAGCAAGTGAACAAACCTTCGATCGGGAGAGGTCAGGCAGGTGTATGACTAATTTTTCCAGGCACTGTGAACTTCGCAGCATGTATGCTATCCCGGGAAGGTCCCGTTGACTAACTGGTGCATGTAGTATCAGATTCTGACATTTTGACAATGGAGATGGCACTCCTTCCATCTCCAAATGGGACATTATCTAAGCACATTGAGCAAGCAACATAAAAAATTTAATTAATACTAGTTTTCCTGTTTAACATGAATAACAATCCCTCTAAATACGATGTCCTTCGACCCTGTCTCCCAGCCAAGGAAAAGACCGATAAGGATACTACAAGTAGAAATGAACAAGTGAATCCCTTGAAGAATAGAGACTATTTACATATGCTTCTCGTGTTGAACTTGTGATACTTGAAGGATCTGAAAATTGTAGTAGCTGGTCACATACGACAGCAAACTTTGTTGTTGACAGAAGTTTCCAAGTAAATCCATCCATTGCCATTGTACATATATTGTGAGAATACTTTGTAAGATGATTATCAAACGACAGCCTCATGTGATGAGAAAGCAGGACCGGTTCTGTCAACCTAAGATGACTAGGTCCATTACTCTCCGTCATATTTCCAGATGATTGCATTTTCTCTATAAATTGAAAGAATCAAATTTCAAGAAACCTTTCCGACTAATTTCTTCATGCATTTTTCTTTTCAATATTAAGGCATCTAAGAATGCTGCGGGGAGTAGCATCCACAATAATTAAACAGAGGGAAGAAGCCCCAAGGTTCACAATCTTATGCTGTAACTCGGAACACAAAGTTATGAATCAAGCCCATTTGCCAATAATTAATTACACGTGAGTTCACAACGATTTTCCTAGATGGGAGACATAGAATGCCACAGAGAGCTGAGGTCACTCAACCGGGGCAACATACAGCACTAAATGGTGCTATGCGCGGACACCATTCAACACGAGTACGTCTCATAAATGTTAAAAAGTATTGAGCTTGTACCTGCAAACACCAACCACCAATGGTGATTGTAGGAACTCCGCGCAGCTTCTCGAGAAGTTCCTTCAACAAGTAGCTGTACATCCTCCTGGCACCAGGCCTACCAGTTGGCATGATAAAATCTAACTTGGCTTCCACCAAAGAAGATACATTATCGAGTGATATATCCATTCGTCCTTTGAGTGTATACCATGCCCCTGATACACACAACGACAGCAAATGCGGGGCCCTAATTTTCTTCAAGTCAGAGAAACTGCCGCCGATGAGTAGCAATTTTTTCACACTTGTTGAAGAATCTATTACGATGTTCTTCATGCCCCGGCACCAATGCAACCCAAGGGACTCTAAAACAGGACTTCCCCCGAGAATTTTCCCGAGGATATCATCGCTCAACTCCACAGATACCATCGACAAGACCTTAAGACGAGGCCACCAAATTCTAGTAGCCCCATCCAACGAGAAACTGCACGCACTGACGTCCAGGCGCACCAACCCACTCAAGCAATACAACAACTGCGGCGGTTTATATCTGAACCCGTCCGAACGGGCAACCAGCATCAGGCGAAGATCCTCCACGCGGTGCTCCTCCGCGAACTCGAGCCAGCCGTCGAGCTTGAGCTTGGGGAGGTAGAACTTGTCGTACTGGAAGTTGACGACGTGGAATTTCTTCACCGCGGGCCAGGCGAACTGGCTCAGGACCCCGTCGACGTGGGACTGGAAGTCCAAGGCATTGGCATGCCGGGCTCTATGGAATGCGAGGTGGGGAGTGGTGGTCCTCCAAGTGTACCGCCACCGCCTGGAGAGGAAGCTGGTCTTGACGACGTCTTTGAAGGGCAGATACGAGAAGATGCGGGTGATCACGTCGTTGGGCAAGGCGCCGATGAGATCCCTAGGGTCCCTTTCGGCGCCGCGCCTCCGCCGGTCGCCCATAGATAATTCGAAATTGGGACCTTGTCTGATCTGACAACCCGAGAATCAAATCAACATCAGCACCTCAACCTCACCGTGGCATGCAAAACCCAAGAACAGGCAAGATGGTTCTTCCAAGGAAACGACGTACCTTCAAGAGCGATCGTCGACGACGAGAGAGGGGACGACCCCTCGCCAAATGAACAGGGAGCTCCCGCAGTCAGGCCGGAAAAACCCAGCAAAAAAGAGTGGGGGAGTGGGGGGTGCTTTCTCGCCCAGATCTGTCCACGGATCTGTGTGGGTTGGCTGCTCCTCGGCGGCGGCGGCGGCGGCGGTGATCGCGGGATTTCTATGTCGGAACAGCCCACGGGTGGCGTCCCTAAGCCGTGTCGTGCACTCCTTCGAGTGATGAAGCGATTGCATTCGGAAACTACGCGTCGGGGCAATGGGCCTCGGCCCATTGGGCTCCTCCCGGTTTCGATTCGTCGTGTGTGTGGACCGGATTGCGAAAGCCCGTCACCATCTGGGGGTTCCCACCCCCCTCTCTTTCGCACTCGTTCATGTTGTTTGGATGATGCTAGCTATCATGGTGCTGCTGTCTTTGCTAATTGAATGAAGTTTGGGTTCGTTTTCTTTTTCAAGGGGAATTACTTTTGCAAATACTATTGCGAAAGCAAATGAACGATGACCACGCTTTTCAACTATTAGTAAGCTCTCTCTTAAAGGAAAACCTCTTCAAGAGGAATTCTCCTCTTTGGCACTAGACATTAGTTCGACCTCCAGAAGAATTCCTTTACGGCACATTTAAGAAGGTTTTTTCCCCGTGCTTTCCCATATAAAAAGAAATGCTATATCGAGACATATCTTCTTGGCACTGTCTTTTTAATGTTCATATCTTCTCTTCAGAGTTCCGATCCTCTTTGATCTTTCCATGTTAAAATGAACTAACGACACAAAAGGAATTCCTTTGGCAGCCAAACTAATGTCCACGCCAAAGAGGAGAATTCCTTTTGAAGGGGTTTTCCTTTAAGAGCATGCTTATAGGATAGTTGAACAGCATCTGTATTTTTTAATGAAGATGTCATCATAAAGCAGTGAGGCTTTCGTAGAGAAAATGAAAGAAAGTTCCTTCCTAGAAAGCCCTCGTAGCGGCTAAAATTGCATAGAGACCAGGTCTTTCTTCGAACAGGGGAAGATCTTTAATATCACGTGACTTTCAATAAATTAAAAAACGTTCCGTGAAGATCCAGCAAAACCTAACTAAGCTAATGGAAGGACTATTGGTAACACGATTTGTTTTGGTTTTCCAAAAGTCGAATCAAATCGAACCCCGAAATAGGGGAAAAGAATCCACTTGAACCAAACTAAACCACCAAAAAAGGTCAAGTTAAAATACGAATTCATCTTCTTTTGGGTAGCAAAGAAGTACTTCCAGTATGTGTCTTTGGCCTAACCACCCCTTCATATGTTGATAATTTAAAACCACTAATATTAACCACTTTCCTTAGGAGGTTCATATATACAACTAAAAGTAAAACTTGAAACAAATGCAAATTAGATACACGTTAAAAACCTAATATTGTCATACTTGATGTAACTTTACCGTCAAAAGAGAGTGGATATAAATGAGCAGTTTAGTGCTTAGGGTAACATACCCTTGCCATGAGATCAAAGAGAAACTCGGATATTCATATGCTTTTGTGAGGACACCTATTCGAAAGGATAATTGAAGATAGCTTCAGCATTTTTGGAAGCTCTTTGATAGCTGAGTATGGGAGAAGAACACTAGAAGTGTCAAAAGTTACGTACGATGCTCATTTTAGTGTCAAAAGTTTTTTTTTTTGGATCACGTAGGGTCTGCATAGCAACGTTTCTGTTCCCAGAAACAATTTCTGATCAGAAATAGTTTTTTCTATTTCTATTTCTTGGAACAGTTTCTGAGAAAAAAATAGCGTTTAGTAACTACATGAAATTTCCGTTCCTGGAATAGAAAAAGAATAGAAACGCGTTTAGTAACTGCACAAAATTTCTGTTCCTGAAAGAAAAATTATTCTTAATTTTTTCATATGATTATCTGCTTAACGTTTTTGAAGAAGATAACTTTGGTATTTTTTAATCACTTCAACATTCATAAACTCATGATTTTTACATTTAAAAAAAAGCACTTTTATGTGGTCATTATGAGAGTGGCATGGCCTAAAAAATAAAATCATAACATGTATGATATAGAATCAGATGACCTTAATACGATTAACAAAAATGTATCCATAATAGTTTACAAACACATTACAAAAGTCCTGGATGACCTTAATATGATTAACATAAATGTATTCATAATAGTTTACAACGATATTACAAAAGTCGAAAATACAAAGTCATGGAATCTCATCCATATTATGATCCCTTGCCATTTTATTTGCAATATTTTTTCTAGTCACGTTTATCTCAGCTGCCTCTGTAAGTGATGTATCGTCTGCAACCTCCATTTGTATAGGTCTGAACGGGTACTCCCGATCTCCATATAGGCAAAAGTTTTTGTTCATCTTGTCTTTCTCACGAATGTAATTATGGAACAAGTAATTACTGTCACGCCCCGTACCCCACGAAGCGCAAACGTCCCTCTCTGGTCGATTATGGTGCAACGCTCCCAGGATACGTCGCCGACCCATAGAGATCAAACACAAGCAGAAGCAACGTATATAAATATATATATATACCCTGATAATAAAGTACGTGAGGCCAAGGTAGCACAAACAGCAAATAACACCTCTGAAAGTATGTATACTAGTATTACCAAAGAAAACTTTTTACACAATTCATTTATACAATAGCAGAGAAAACACACAGTCAGCAGCCACTCAGTCAAAAGGGGTCAGCGTATAGCACTTCGGCTCCTCAGCTTCCACGACCATGGCTGCAGGTTCGTCCCCACAAGGGTGCACACTAGAGGACCGCTGGATGAACTGCGGTATACCAAAAAGAGGCGCTATCCTCGGCATCCTATGGCTGGGGGTCTGAAATGTTTCGATTTACACAACTGTGAGACGAATCTCAATGAGTTCAACCCCTAAACCTAAGCTAGGCTAGCATGCAATCTCCTGACCGGAAACAAGTAATTAAATCACAATACACAATAATTAAACCATTCTCTGACCCTGCAGGTTAAACAAATCAACATATAATACTCATGGCGCATACGTGGCACATATTATGACACGTACGCCAATCACATGCTCACGTACTGAGTCTCACATACTCGCATGCCAGTCGATGGATGTTCATGCATGCAGATGTCGTGAACATGTCATGTACATTTTCCGGCCCACTGGCCCACATTGGCACACTGGCAATTGCCCAATTTCTTATTAATTATGACTCGAGTCCACAATAATCATGGCCCGATGCGTCTAGCCTGCTCCAAAGTGCATGAGGCGCAGCAACCGATCTGGCCTAGTATCTCTAGCCTGCTTCAAAGTGTATGAGGCGCAACACTATTCTCCTTGCGAACCAGAGCCTGCTTCAAAGAGCATGAGGATAATCGCCTTCCGGACGTACCGGGCATCGTCCTGCTTCAAAGTGCACGAGGACGGTATCGACCCGAAGGTCACGACCCGAAGGTCCTTAGGTGATCACGCAACTCATTATTATCTGAACTCAGCGTATGACACTTCGGGGTATTTTAGGTGATCACACAACTCATGGCAGACACGCATTTTCGCACAAGTGCATCACATGCCTCACTCTCGGCATACACAATGCGTGTCCATGTTATGCAATGCAATGCACCATGAGCGCCAATTAAATTCAAACACTCCATATCACAACACGTGCTCAATTGGCCCAATTAATACCGTGTGGCCCAACGTGCGATTCACAATTCAATAATTAATTTCAAATCAACAGTGTCCAATCGCACTCCACAAAAATTAGCCACACAACATGCGACATGGTAGTACGCAATCAATCACAATCAAGCACGAATTACATACAATCAGTAGACTCGGGCACACCCGATAATTTCCAATGGGCTCTTAAAATTGGTCGTTTAATCCAATTAACCTCTCCAAATAATTCTCATTAATCCACTAAATTTTCCCGATAATAATTTCCACTAATCGGTCATCCAACCAGTCTAAAATATGCACCGATAATACCTAAATCAGTCTGGAAAAACGCACTATCAGTCCTAATCCGGGTTTAGGAATTTTACTCACTTAATCCAATGTCACGACGATGGCGAATGGCGGCCGATTACTGGTGAACAGTGAAACCGGCAGCGGAATTCCCGGCGGATGGCGTATTGTTCACGGGGCACTATTCACCAGTACTGTTCACAGGGGTGGGGGGAGGGGTACTGTTCACAGACGGTACGGGGCACTGTACGGACTTCGGGAGAACGATGGCCGGAGAGGTGGCGGTGGCCGGCGCGGCGGCCGTACGGACGCTACAGTACCGCCCATACGAACACTGTACGGACAAACACGGTTGGCATCGTACGGCATTGCTGGACAGCTGGGTGTCGACGGAACGACGATCGGAGCTCCGGCGAAGCTCCGACGGTACTGTTTGCGAAACGGAAAGTGAGAAAAAGAGAGAGAAAGAGAGAGAAAGGGAGAGAGAAACGGGTCGGATAGGGGCTAGGCTGCAGCTGGGGGCTGTGGTGGTCGACGGGGAGGCACGGCAGCTGGCGGCGGCGCTCTGGTGGCCGGCGACGAGCTCCAGCAAGCTCCGGCCAAGGGGAAAAAGGGAGAGAAAGAGAGAAATGGAGGGGGAGAGGGCTGTTCTGTGGGGGCTGGCCATGTGAGGGAGAGAGGAGAGAGAGAAAGGGCTGGTCTTGGTCAAATATGGCAGCCTAGGGGTGCCACGTGTCGCCGATCGGGGCCAAAAGACTAAAATACCCCTAATCTAACGGTTTTAATCCATCCCTATCCAAAAATCAAGGGCAAAAGAGTCAAAATGGCCAATAATTGAGCTGATAATCATCTATAATTATCCTAAATAATTCCCCAAAAATTCGGACCCGAAAATAGCCCAGGGGCAAAACCGTCCTTTTTTCGGTCCCGGGGCGAAATTCCAATTTTCACACATACGCGTTCCATATGTGCGTGGCCAACATAATATGGTGTCGGAATCGCGAAATTCACTTTTTAAGCCGCCGAAAATCCACTGCAAAGTTTCGGGAATAAAAAAATATTATTTTCCAATTTTTGTCGAAATTTCAGTTTTTGTCCAAAACCACTCCTGGTATGCGTGGCCACCCAAAAATGGCGTCGGCCTCGAGAAGTAACCTCAGATGGCCCCAGAATCCAAATCTGCTTCCCGAGGGACAAAATCGTCATTTTTCGACCCCGGACCAAAAATCCAATTTTTAACCCTACTTGCTCAAAATGTGCGTGGCCAGCGTAATACGACGTCAGATTTCCAAATGTAATCTCTTAAGCCGTAGAAAATCGATATCCAATTCCGGGCCTAATTCCGTGTTCAAAATTCGTTTGGTTTCCAATTTTAGGATCTCTCACTAACGGGTGGTTGTTTAGAGTATACGCGTATCGACCTAGGGTTATCTGAATCACGACGATTCCGTCTTTTGAGAGAATGAGAAACAATCATTAGCCCTAAGAATCACGATCATGTGGTTCAGGCTCAAGACTGGTTGGCCACGTGTACTTTCGGTTTTGCAGACTCACCTGCGATCCAATTGCACATCGTTGGCCTTGGCCAACTCAATCCGTCGCCTTTTCTAAGATCGGTTCATATTGGTTCAAACTATTTTCTCATTATTTCTCAAGACAGGTGTTCGATTCGCGATTGGGTCCCTGATCCACGTACCACTTTCTAGTTAGCCATACCCTATTGGTTAGTATCCCGAGAGTGATCAGCTCTGGGCGAGACTTACTAAAATGAAATGCAGAATAATGTCAATTTTATTGATCCCGGAATTACATCGAAATTCGGGCTGTTACAATTACAATAAGTGCCTGCTTTCGAAATGAAAATGAAGGCATGTGTCTCAAAATGAAAAACCGATTCTTTAATGCTCCAAATGACCTCTCAATGACATTCCTAAGTGAAGAGTGCCTATGGTTGAACAATTCTTTCGCTGTTCTAGGCCGTCTCCCTCTACTCCTATAATCGTTCAAATGATACCGTTCACCTTTAAATAGAGTTAAAAATCCTGAAAGTGCTGCATAACCAGAATCTACCACATAATATTTGCCTACAAGAAGGTATAAATAAATTTGTTATGATATCCAATAATTATATAATCATAAAGAAAAATATATCTTGTAGACAACGAAAATACCGAGTGTTGGTCGAGGAAATTGCAGTCGAGGAGTCTCGAGTGCTGCTGAGAGCACCCGACAATCATTGGCAGATCCTTCTTACCCAGCATACACGAAAGTAAATTTCATATCAAACGAACAAGCACACATCACATTCTGTGTGGTACTTCCTTTCCTACCTCTATATGGGATTTACTGCGATATAGGGATGGAAGCATTAATGTGGGTGCCATCAATAGCACCTACGTAGTCCTGAGATTTTATGAAAGTCTAGTGTTACACATGATTATCAACTACATGTATTTGATTGTGTATAATCAATATGAAAATCATACCTTGAAGTAGCGTTTATGGTTAGGATCTATAAGAATCTCCTTTGGGACAACATCAAAGGAAGATGGTTTGATAATTTCTTTTGACAGTTTGATAACTGCTTTCAACACTATATTAAAATACTTGCTTATTGTTGCTCTTGAACGTTGGAATCTTTCACATAAATCTCTATTGGAGTTTTTGTGACCAACCATAGATAAAAATATCCCAACTTGTTCATCTACCCTTATATATCGACTATCTTTCAACCAACCTCTTGCGCTCATTAAACCACATAGGTTCAGAAAAACATGTCTCTCCATCCTAAAGGCTTCATATATCCTATCTGAATGTCCATAAATTATCTCCCTTATCCATTCTTGTCCTGACAATTTACTATCCCTAATAGGTTTTTTGGTATGAACAGACATGTCCAATTCATGAATATTCAACCATACTATCATTACGTCAATATCAATGTCATCCAAAACCTGTTTAACTTGTGCTACCTGCCCACTGGACACACTATTTTGTCCCCCTTCCATAGTACCTATGCCATAACACAAATACAAGAACATCAATATAGATATATGAAAAAAATACCCAATAACAACAAATAATATAAGTTCAACAAATAACTTAAGTCATAAAGTGAAATAAACCAAATATAAAAATTCCATACAATCCATCGTACCCAAGTCACCACACAAATGCAAGAGTCAAACATCAATATCTTAAAAAACCAAATAACAACCAACAACATTAGTCATACAGTTAATGAAACTGCACACAATTCACAGTACATTTCCTAACATCTACTAAAGACATTGGAGAAGTCCATGTCTCCTTTCAACCGGTGATATGATGAAAGCCTCCCTCCATGCGGCACTAACGCAAGCTCGTTCCATTGCCTTGTTGTAAAGATCCTGCTCCAACTCGGGCATGCTTACCAGGACTCCAATCACAACAACTATAGAGTAGGGGTCTACAGGTGGTGATGCAACCTGGGTGGTGATAGAGCCAGTCACAGATTGACTTGCCCTAGTTTTGATCAACTCTTGTAAGGCTTTGTAGGTGCTACCAACAATAGAAGAGTGATTTTGTTTTCTCCTCTTGATATTTGGAGTCTTTTCCAACTTGTACTTATCATGAACTAGAGTAGCAGTTTTGTCAGATGTAAAGACTCCCTCATCAATATAGTGTTCACTTACATCCTCTTGACCTAAGTTTGCATGACCACCACTAGTGTCACCTTCGTCCGACACCATCAAATCTTCGGCATTCCCCACTGCATGCTCCCTAGTAGCATATGTATCACCAAATACAATACATAAGTTAGGATATTGAGGAAACCCATTCTTTTTGAATTTTGCCCACTCACTATTATCCTACAATTTTCACAATGATGACATAAGTTAGCAAGACAATGAAACCTCTTGCCATGTACATGTACATTGATCTCAAAATGACCAAAGATTAAATGATACCTTGACATGAAGTTCCCATATACTCGGATCATCAACAACAACCGTTTTGTTTACATTATCCCAGCCAAATTCGGATTGTGAAAGAAGCTTTTTAAAACTACCATATTGTTTTCTCAGTTTGTTCACCTTATTCTTCAACTGCACTTGACTATATTGGAGTCCTGACCGTTTGTTGAATTTAGTCCGTAATGTTAGTCCACCCTGCTTTGTTGTAAGTGGAAGAAGTGCGATTTCCCGTTTTGACCTCTTCTACCAACAAACTAACATACAAGTTGGTTAAAGACTCCGTCCACTTTGCGTTGAATGCCTCTTTCTGGGATGCCATTTAACCTTCACTAGTTTAACATCATATGAGTTCATGATAATCATATAGATGGAAAACCACTTTCTGCGTTGTCGAGAGATTAGGAAATCACATAGCCAAATACTCTTACCGGTCTAGCTACTCACAAAAAAGACTAGATATTAAAAAAAAGCCTAAAACAATATTCCAAGTCAAGAGATTATAAAGTCCAATTTGATTCCACAAGCATGAATACAACCTAGCATCAATAAATAAATGAATATGTGAATTGATATGTAAACACCTTAAACAAACCTTTGCAAGCCTATACTAATAGCGAAACAAAAGCTGTCTACTACTCTTTTTTAACAGGAGCACAATGTGGTATTTAGATTTGAGAAATGATGTTTTGCCTACAAAAAATTTTAATGGCATTTTATTAGGCTAAGGAGCTTCATCATTGGAAAATGGAAGAGGAACATCGGTTAGAAGAGGCCTGACTAGCTGAGGAAGCTGCATTGGCTCTTGCAGAAAAGGAGAAAGCAAAGTGTATGACAGCAATTCAATCAGCTGAACAAGCTCAGAGAATTGCAGAGTAACAAAGGTTGGAGTGGTGTCGAAGCAGGATTATAAAAAAGAACGAAGCCCACGGAAGATTTGCTGAGTTTGAAGCTGATGGCGATGGCTTTGTTCAGCAAGAGAACGGAAAGTTTCACCTGAGCAAATGTAGTAAACTAAATAATTGAAGCAGAGACACCAAATGAAGCAGCTAAGTACAAGAACCAGGTGATCTTACCAAACTATAACTTGCAGAATACCAATTACGGAAGAACAAATGACTTTATGAGTCCTTGTCTTCTAGCATTATTGATCCTTGTCATTCATCTTTTGGAAGCAATTGTCGACACCAAATTTTTTGTTTAACATAGGACCTAACATTTCATACGCAAATTAGGAAAAAAAATTAGCTGGCCATAATGTGTATGAATTCGGCCATACAAGGGCAGAGAAACAATTTCGCGATTTGAATCTCCTCTGAGGGACACTCATTCGGCATGTGAGATTGAAAGAGTCCCATGTAAATATAAAAGGAAAAGAATGAGTTGCAATGGAACTCGACAGAATTTATAGGAGGAATCTTGCAATGAAGCCTGTGCTGAGTATCCTCTGCAGATTTTGTTCGTTGAGGAGCACGTAAAGACACAAAAAATAAGAAAGAACGAAAAGAATAGCTTCCCTATTTCTAACCTTTTTTTTTCTTCTTTTCTATCCAATCCCTCCAATATATACCTATCATCTACTTAACGAAACTAATTTACTATCAACTGTTGTCCTTGCTGCTGACAGAAGAACCGCTGACAAAGCAAGACTAAGAAGAGAACTTGGAAGCTGCTGTGGACAAAGAGCAGTTGGTCGATAACTCCAACTAATTGATAGCAGAATGCAGCCATTCAACTTCAAGAAGTGAGAATCACAACTAAAGAATGTATAACCACAAGGAATTGAAGCGAAAAAAGGGCGACTGGAGAGAAGCAACCGAGAGAGAGGTGAGCACGATTGGAGCAATCGATAGCCGAGCGAAGAAAAGGCGACTGGAGAGAGGCGACCAAAGAGAGGCGACACGACTGGACAGGGCAACCGAGCTGATGCGACTGCCGGAGGTGAGTTGTGTGTAGATCTGGATTGGACGAGAGGCAACAAAGGTAATGCCACCGAAGAGAGAAGACGGGACGGAGGCGACAACACCGGAGAAAGGCAACCAGACGGAGGCAACACAACTGGAGAGAACCGACCGGACGGAGGTGATGCCAGCAGAGAGGGACGGCGAGACAGAGGCAATGCTTTGGAGGTGGTGAGCTGGGAGGAAGAGCACTGAGTTGGAAAGGCGAGGAAGTGAGAGAGATAGGGTTCAGAAAAAAGTTGTTTCTTTTTTTTTTTTTTTTTTTTCAGAAACAAGAAGTAGATTTTTTTTGCTTCTTGTTTCTGTTCCAAATATATTTTTGGGAACACTTGTTTGTTTTAGAAACAAAAAAAATAGATTTTTTTTACTAAACGAATTTCTATTCTTTTTCTGTTCTGGGGAACAAAAGAACAGAAAAACAAAGAAACATAAACGCTACTAAATAGACCCTTAAGTGCCAAATCGGAGAAAAAATGATCACTTAAGTGCTAAATTGGAGAAAAAAAGATCACTTAAGTGCCAATTCCGGTCAAATTGATCATGTGGCATTTATAATTAGTTTTTTAATATGAATTGATACATTTTTTTAAAAAAATTTAGTCAACGTGGACATCCCAAATGATGTCGCACAATCCAACTGACACTGAAGCGATTATTTTTTAACAACAAGTAGCACTGAAATGATCCCTTTCAACAAAATTTGGCACTTAAATTGTCACGCGCCGAACCCGGCGAGCATGCGTGTCACGCCCCGGACCCCTGCTGAGCCCGCGACATCCCGTAGTTGGTCGATTAGTGCGACGTCCCAGGAATGTTGCCGACCTCAAAACGCCATCAGAGATTTACAACCACAGCAGATACTAACGATTAATCCCGGACAAATTAAAACTGGGGGATTCAATCAGGGAGAATACACATTTCTCTTTCCATTCAAAACTTATAAAATTTTCACAACTTACAACCAGTCCATTTTACCACCATCGCACACACTTGCATACCATGATACACACCATCGATATTCTAAAAAGATCGATGACCTGGCTTTCTACTCCAAAAATAGTACTATCCAAAAATCTACTGTTCTGAACCCCAAGATTATCACTTATGCCCCTTTACTCGGCGTCCACTTTGAGTCGGACTCATCATCCTCTGAATCCGAATCCTCTGAGCTTCCCTGAGCGTCATTCTCGGTGTGCACAGGTACCCCAAAACGTACTGGCGGCGGTGGTGGAGGATTCATGGTTCCTATCGGGGTTCTGAAATTTTTGGTTGAAACAACCGTGAGAACACTTCTCAGTAAGTTCACCCCTAAGCCCCACCTAGGCTATCACGTACCCTCCAGATAAAATTCACAATCACAATCACATACGTCAAATTTTCAAGTGACGGACATAATATTCACAATTACACACATATGCAATTTTTCACACGTTGTGCATTCCCCTCGATCTCATCACCACTTTCCACCTTCCTTGCCAGTGTCCCGCGTAACGTACACGCCCCAGGCACACTGCGATCATTCACCACATCCGACCAGCGTACTCATGCACACTTCAGGCCTCTCGATCGCGCCCCGAGCATCACACACCTCGGTCCGATCCCACATTCACACTCGATCGCGCCCCGAGCATCACACGCCTCGGTCCGATCCCACTCAGCTCGCACCAAATGCGACAGGCCTACATGATTGGAACCCGAGCTTATAATGCCTCGGTCCAATCCCGGTCTCACCCGAGCTGATCGTGCCTCGGACCGATTCTCATGCTTGCTTTTCCAAGCCTCAGTCTGTGCCAAATGCAATAGACCTACGTGATCGCGACCCAAGTTTAGAATACTCGGCCCGATCCCAAACTTGTACTTTCGCACTTTCCCACACTTTCCACCTTCACTTACCACACCACAATCACAATCAAGCACATGCCCAACATACATTTACCATACACTACTGGCCAATCACACGTGGCTCACACACGCATTCAGTCACACGTAACTCGTGCACATTCAGCACAGGGCATGGCAAAACCATCAATTACTTTAATCAAACTCACGTGTACATCCAACTAGCATATTAAATCAGCAAATTTGCTCAACAACATACTTAATTAACCACCACAATTTAATTATAGATTAAAAATACGTCCGACACCCAATTTCTTATTTTTCTCCCACTAAACGGCGTCGGATTGATTCCGACCCTTCACGAAACTTTCTCGCCATGCACTATCGGTTCCAAAAACTCAACTTGCATCTCGAACAAACCACCACAGCCCCGTGAACAGTGCTTCGCAGCTTCAATTTCACCTCAAATTGCCCTCCAAAAATTTCCAAACTAATCCTCAAGGCCCGCCACATAATCCCGACCTAAAACCCCAACATTCCTCGCCCGAACAACTCCTATTTCCACCCAAAAATTCAATTATCCGGCGATACCCAATTTTCTAAATCGGGATTAGAGGATGACTTACCTAGTTCTAGACTAAATCGGCTAGAATGGGGAGCGGCGGCACTATCTCGGACACGGTGGCGAACGGCAGCGCGGCTTGGCGATGGCGATCGGCGAGCGGCGATGGCGGGGCTTGCTTTGGCCGAGACCTACGGCCTCACGGGGAAAGAGAGAAAAGAGAGAGAGAGATGGACGGCTTGGGACGGTGGTGGCTTGCGGCGGTGGGTAGCGGCGCCGGCGTACGGGCGGTGGTGCTCGGCGGTGAGAGAGAGAAAGAGAGTATGGTGGAGGGGGGGTGGTCTCACGGCAAAAGAAAAAAAACAAGAAGGGGGGGTTCTCACAGGGAAGAGAAGAAGATGAAGAGAAGTTGGACCTAAACAGTGATCTTGACCTAATGGCAAAAATTACCAAAATGCCCCTCTCAAACATTTTTTATCCGACGGTCCCGAATCGATCTTATCTTGATCCGACGGCCAAGATCGATTCTTGCACAAAAATATCCAAGGGTATACTTGTAATTTCTCAAAAAGTTCAAGGGCAAAATTGTCCAACCCAAAATTTGAGGGCAAAATGACCAAAATGCCCTTTGCCCATAAAACATGCCCTTTAATACATTCTAGGGGTATTTTGGTCACTTTCTCCGTTTCTCGTCCAAATCGAATTTTTCCAAAGAATTTAAGCTCACAAAAAATTGACACGTGTCACGTGCAACGTGATCCTAGCGTTTCGTCGTGAATTCCTAATTTTCCGGTATCCAATTTGAGTGAAAATTCAATAATTAAATTCTATTAAACGCAACTCAAGTGTTTCTCGAGCTAACGGGTGGCTTGCTAGGGAAAATTCGCAGAATCGACTCGTGACTCGTACAAGTCCGTTCGGT
This sequence comes from Syzygium aqueum, assembly GCA_031216185.1. Taxonomy (NCBI): domain Eukaryota; kingdom Viridiplantae; phylum Streptophyta; class Magnoliopsida; order Myrtales; family Myrtaceae; genus Syzygium; species Syzygium aqueum. Next base: position 35,573,980 of record CM062235.1, on the reverse strand, counting down.
AGGGAACGATCTCGATTGTCATTAAAATCGCAAAGATCAATCACTTGATCCGAGGGGTATGATCGTTCGGTATAATTTCAAGATCATTCGTCAAGTCATTTCGTGGTCCAACGGAATCACCCGCGATCCACTACTATGACAGTGGCAAACTGACCCCTAACTATCCTTGGATCGGCCAACAGTGGCTCAAAATATCACTTCTACGATTTAATGGTCGAAATCCATTTACGATCGAATTTTTCTTTAGTCGAGCGAATTTAACTTCCCCTAATAGCCTTTCCCTAATGGTTAGCATTCCCAGGAATGATCAGTTCCGGGCGAGAATTTACTGCGAGCACATCTCATAAAACTCAATTATTCAATAAATTCTAATTAGCAGAAATTCCGGAATGTCACAATGCGAACATCCCATGTTGGTCATTAAGAGTGCGATGTCCCAGAACGCATCACCAACCCAATCGATTCACTAACGATCATACATGCATGCAGAAGCGAACTATAACACCCTATCAACATCACAGATAACTCGAGGCAACCAAGAGGTGAGAGAGAGGGGGAACTCGGCTGGGGGGAAAAGGGGGAGAGAGAGGTAGGCGTGAGAAATGAGAGGGAGAGAGAGAAAGAGAGAGAAAAAGAAATAAATAGGCTAGTCAAAGTCTACCCAAGGTGAAATTACCATCCTACCCTCCTCCTTACTTTCCATTCGACGGTCACGATTTAATCTTATCTTAAAATCAACGGCCCAGATTGATCCCCACGAAAAATATCCAAGGGTAAAATAGGAATTGAACAAAAAGGATAAGGGCAAAATTGTCCAAAATTTTTTATTTCTAAAGTGGGGGTGCAATGTCCAAAATGCCCTTCTTATTTTATACTTGGTCTTAACAAAGTCTCAGAGGCAAAACGGTCATTTTCCACTTTTTGCCGAAATTTCAATTTTCTGACGAATCCAGACAAATCCAAGGCTGACCACATTAATAACAACGTCGTCCAATTACTCTGTCACGACTTCCAAAATTTTCAACACCCAAACTTAGTCTCTATTTAATGACTAAACTCAAATAAACGCGACTTGAGCTTATCTCAAACTAACGGACGACTTTCGGAAAAATTCGTATATTCGACCCGTGGTCGATACTAAATCGAGCCACGTTTAAGTTCACTTGAGCTATGGCGACCTCGATTGTTATATAATTGCGAGGATCAATCACTAGTTCCAAAAAATGCGATCGTTTGGAATAGGTTTGAGATCGTTCGCAAATTTCGTATTCTGGCGAGGCGGAATCACCCGTGATCCAATTATACGACATTCGCAAATCGATCCATGACCATCCTTAGATCGGTCTATATTAGCCCAAAATATCACATCGACAATCTTTATGATCGAAAGTCAGTCCATGGTCAAGTTCTATGGTCGTGCGAATCTAGATCCCTAATTAGCCTTTCCCTACTAGTTAGTGTCCCAAGAGTGATCAAGTCTGGGCGGGATTTACTACAAGTGCGTTATTGAAATTATGCATTTCATAAATATCAAGTGGGTCGAAATTTAGAATGTCACATAAATGATCGCTATTTACAACTTTTAGATGACATCGTTTATGAGATATATATTGACTGGACACGCTAGCGAGCCACGTATAACCAAGAAATTAATAAAGTACTGCCATGTCAGATTTTCAGCAATCCAGATCGGATTTGGTACTTAAGTGATTGTTTTTTTTTTAAATTGGTACTTAAGTGATCCGAAATAAACTTTTGGCACTAAAGTGAGCACCGTACATAACTTTTGGCACTTTCAGTGCCCTTCTCCCGCTGAGCACATTTCGGCTCACACCAAGTTGTTCTGGATGAACAGCAGTATGTCCTGTGCACAATTCGGCCTTGATAATCATCTTCTCCAGCGCAGGTGTATCACCAAGAAGCAACTTAATTAGGGCGAGCAGATGTTTCAACCCATATCTATCAGTTTCGAAACTGGTGATCTCAACTCTCTTGAGATGTTTCGTCAAACACCGAAAGTTTCCCTTTCGTGAACACAAAAGATCTTCTTCTTCATCAAAGTTAAAACGTTCTTTAAATTCTTTGTCAATCCCTAACTGAACATAGATACCCCATTTAAGAAACTTCATTAGATGAACATTAGTTGACGATCCATGGAAACAAAAAATAAATAATAACAAATTCGTTGCCTCACTAAAATTTCAAATAAACAACTTTCATTTCTACACTTTAGATGTCAGTTTTACTTTATATCAAGTATTCATCAATTTGAACTCTTAAACTTGTCCACGCAATAAAACATCTTCTCTTTCTAGGTGCTTATCTCTAACCTGTTAGTTCAAGATCCTAACTTTACATGGCAGCAAAAGAATCTCCAGTACAACACTGTAGTCACACTTTAGGACATGAACTTAAGAAAAGCTTAAGATGGCCTTGCATAAATGTCCAGTAGACTGACAGAATCATGGGCAAATTTCAATTGCTGGAACAAATAAGAGTTTGAGATTTATCATCTTTATGTGCTTCTAAAGTTTTAACTCATTTTAACATTCATGCAAAGAGGAAGCCATCACAGGAAGCGATCTGAAATTAATATAGCAAAAGAACAAGCCACCGATAGGGGGACGTCAGTCAAGTGTATGACTAACTTTTCTAGGCACTGTGAACATTGTAGCATGTATGCTATCCCGGGAAGGTCCCATCGACTAACTGGTGCACATAGTATCAGATTCTGACATTTTGACAATAGAGATGGCACTCCTTCCATCTCCAAAAGGGACAGAATCTAAGCACATTGAGAAAACAACATGGAAAATTTAATTAATATTAATTTTCATGTTTAACACAAATAAAGAATAACAAAATTACAGTCCCTCCTACTACGGTGTCCTTCGACCCTATCTCCCAGCCGGTAAAAGACTGATAAGGATGCTACAAATAGAATGAACAAGTGAATCTCTTCAAGAATTGAGACTATTTACATATGCTTCTCATTTAAAACTTGTGATACTTGAAGGATTTGAAAATTCTTGTAGTTGGTCACATAAGACAACAAACCTCGTTGTTGACAGAAGTTTCCATGTAAATCCATCCATTGCCATTGTAAAATATTGTGAAAATACTATGTAAGATGATTATGGAACAACAGCCTAATATGACAAGAGAGCTTGACCCAGTTCTATCAACTTAAGATGACTGGATCCATTACTCTTGGTCGTATTTCCAGATAATTATATTTCACCTACAAACTGAAAGAATGAATGGAAAATGTAACCATCCATTATAATTAGCAATATCTAGTGGCATTCATCGTCTCTAATTGAGTGATCCTAGATCCATTTATTTAAAATTAAAGACAGAGAAGATGCTCCAAGGTTTACTGTAAGTTCTTACGTAGTAACTCCAAACACAGAGTTTTGAATCATCCTATCTGCAAACAATTAATTACACATGAATTCACAATGGTTCCCCTTGACGAAAGACTAGAATGCCACAGAGAGCTGAGGTCACTCAACCTAGGCTACCTACAGCACTAAACGGTGCTAATCACAGACACCATTCAACACAAGTAAGTCTTATAAATGAAGAAAATATCGAGCTCCTACCTGTAAACACCATCCGCCAATGATGATAGTAGGAACTCTGCGCAACTTCTCAAGAACTTCTTTCAACAAGTCGCAGCAAACCCTCTCATCACCAGACAAATCAGTCATAATGTTGAAATCTAACTCGGCTTCCACCAAAGAAGACATATCATCAAGTCTGAAGACAGCGCGATGAAACCAGCCCCTGATACCCGCAATGACAGCAAATTCGGGGCCCAAATTTTGGTTGTGCAGGATGAATGGAGGCCGGCGAGTACGAACTCTTTCATACTCGTTGAATCTATCATAATGTTATTCACGCCATGGCACTCGCGCAACTGAACAGACTCTAGAACAGGAATATTCCTGAAAATTCCCTCGAGGATATCATCCCTCAAATCTGAAAATTCGATCAACAAGACATTAAGACAAGGCCAGCTACCAGTCCTACCCAACGAGAAACTGCAGCAGCTGGCTTCCAGGCGCACCAACCAACTCGAGCAATACTAGAACTGTGGCAGTCTATGGAAGGTCAGCGGGAAATTCAAACTCAGGCGGAGATCCTCCATGTGGAGTTGCTCCACGAAACGGAGCCAGAGGTCGACCGTGCGGCGGTGGGGCTTCTCGTATTCGAAGGCAGTGACGTGGAACCTCTTCACCGTGGGGGAGGTGCACTGCCTCAGGACGAGGTCGACGAGGGACGGGAAGGCCAAGGTACTGTGAGGCCGGTCTTCAATCTCTCCACCATCAAAGACGAGGTGGGCGGTGGTGGTCCAAGTGGACTGCCAGCGCTTGGAGAGGACGCTGGTCTTGACGACGTCTCGGAGGGACAGAAACGAGAAGACCGTGGTGGATCACGGCGTCCGGCAAGGGGCTGATGAGATCCCTAAGGCTTCTGCTTCGTTTCGGATGAGGAGGAGGAGGTCGGTTTCGTTCGGTGCGACTCAGCCAGTTGCCGGAGGATTTGCGGTCGATGGCGCCATCCACAGAGGCCTCCGCCATGGATTCGAAGTTTTCGAAGGATTTTCACTTTCTGTGTCGACGGCGACTGAAACTGAAGTCCATGTCGCCCTTTTAACTGATACTGTTTTTTCTTTTCTTTTCGTTTCTTCATTTTCCTTTTTCTGAAAAAGGCATAAAAAATCCTAAACTATGATTACTGTGTCCTCAAAAATCCCAAATTTATACCCGTGTGATATATTAAAAATGCCAAACTTGTACTCATGTAACGCATTTACTCCAAATTTTGAGGTAAATGTGTCACATGTATACAAGTTACTTAGGGTAAATATCCAAGTTTAAAATTTTTTGCGTCACAAATGAAAAAGTTTGAAGGTAAATGTGTCACATTGATACAAGTTTGAAGTAAATGTGTCACATGGTACAAATTTGAGGTGTTTGTGTCATCAAAAAAAGTTTGGGGTAAATATGTCACAATAAGTATAGCTTAAGATTTTTAATGATTTTTTTATGGAGGACACTAGAAGTGTCAAAAGTTGTGTACGGGGTTTACTTTAGTGTCAAAAGTTTTTTCGGATCACGTAAGTACTACTTTTAAAAAAAACGATCACTTAAATGTCAATTCCGATTTAGGTCTCTGGAAATCCGATGTGGCTATATTTTATTAATTTCTCAGTCTTATGTGGCTCGCCGGCGTGCTCAGTTAGCATATAACCCCTAAATTACGTCGTCTAAAAGTTGTAAATAGTGATCGTTTAAGCAACAAATTTTGTTTAAAGTGAAAAATTACAACTATATTTGAAGACTCTCTAAAAGTTCTACTCCCAGTGGAAATAGGAAACCTCTAAACAAGAAACATAATTGGAGCAGCGTAAGATCCTACTACTTAAGCTTAAAAAAAAAAACTTCGCAAAATCCTAGTTGATAATTTTAGTGATTAAACTTCAAGAAGAATCCTGACCCTTGTTTGAGTTTCAAAGTCGATCTTTACCAAAAACTTGGTAGTCATGTTGCATGATTTTGTTGCTTGCATCAGGCTTAGTGGACAGTTTGATTGTCTTATACTAAATTCTATGAAATGGAATCCAATTACAATACTATGTACACGATCTTTGTGTCCTTGCAGTCAAATGAGTACTTATTTGATAAAAGAAAAATAATTTGTAGCAATATCTCCTGTCTGGAAATAATAACATTAGTCGACTTTGAAGTATCTTTATCATTAGTTATTACCTAACAATAAAAATAACACCATACTTTACAATTAATTTACATCTGTCATGCACTACCAATCTCAAACATTATATCATATTTTATGATTCCATTAGATGAAATTCACAATCCGCAATCCATAGATTTAATTTTTTGATTCATGACTCATATTTCCACGTGACAACTAAGGGTGACCCTAAGTGGTTATCACGTCATATCAAAATTGTGGCTACCTACTTAACAGTTAACACAATTAATTAACGAATATTGTTTTGGGTAACCACAAAACACAAATTGACTCATGTAATATATCTATCTAAACAATAGTGCCACTTAACAACCTGACCTATCACCTCTTAAGTTTAGTTCATTAAGTTCTCTAATAATAATCGTACATGAATTTTGTTTCCATAGTGGTTACAAATTACAATTTGATGACACCATATAAATATAACATTTCATGTAAACCTAGGATTTTGAAAGCTTACGAGTAATTTCTTTTCAAACTTGTTTGACATTGATGAAGATATGCATATTGTACATATGCCGTGTGGTCATCTTAGGATTGGAATGACCCATTCAGTTCGATCTAATTAATTAAATAGGTTATTCGTCTGCTATAATTTGATGACCTATTTAACAAATGGGTCATGTTCGAATAGAGTTTTCTAATAAAAACTTTTGTTAATCTTATCCTGCTCAGATTGACCTATCTAGCAATCAATTGTTAACTTGACATGGACAGACATGATCAATAAAAATGGATTGCCATCTCCATTAGCAGCTGAATGTTCACTGAGCAAGTTTGCTGTTCGCACTGCATCATGCAGATTTTGAGCAATTCTGAATCTATCCCACAAGAGATTAGAGAACACATTCTGATGATAAAGGACTGTTGCAGGAGGAATTTCTAGTTGAGAAGTAATGAGGGTAACATTCAAGTGACAACATAGAAAACTTCCTTCGACATCATTCAGTAAAATTGTCCGTTTTCAAGTCCCAAGACAACAACCTTGCCATCAGGATGCCAGCATAATGATGTTATACATTTACCTAGAGTAGATTAGAATGATTGAGAAGAGCCTGTATTGATGACACACGTTGAAATGTGCAAAGAAAGTGAGATCATTATATAAAAAAAAAGAACAGAGAGAGAGAGAATGAATAATCTGTTCCCAATAAAATTAACAGAAGAAGAAGAAAGATAGAGCATACACATCGACCAACAAAATGTTATTCAAAATTTGTGAACTGAGGCAAAATGTCATAAATGAGAGTGATATCAGTCACTTGATAGGGGACATCTTTGGGCTAGTCATCTAAGTCGAGGGAATCTATAACTTGTTGGCAGGCTCCAATCCAATAACTGAATAAAAAAAAAATTGTTGTTCAACTATGGAACCTCAAGGTGGATTGGATGCACGAAAGCTTACTTCAGGCGAGGATTACAAGTGTACTAGTATTTACAACTTAGTCTCAACAGAAGCCATTCAAGGATTGGCTCAAGTACTATAGTGCACTGAAAAAATTTTCCATATCCAGAAGACAATCTGACGAGCGAAGCATTCAGATGTTTCTGGAAAAAAATCTCCACTCTAAAGTTTTCCAGTGAGAATAAGACAGCAAGAACTACCATGGAAGGGCATCTAATCCTAAGCTCTTACTAATTTGAATTACCAAAAGATTAAGTCATTTAGGATCTTAACATGCTTGGATGCAGCTCCCCTTACCGTCCTAGTCTCTTTGCTTTCTCCAATTCCTGCTGCTGTCCCTCTCGACCAGGATGCCATACAAGTACGCAGCATAGCTCAAGATATATCCTATTCAAAAGTTAAACTCCCACCAGCGAACTTGATTAATCAAAATGATGTGACAAAATGCCCTTCTGAAATGAGAAGAAGATATATTAAACTTCAAGCAATAGAAAATGTGAGAAACTTTCCACCTATAGTCTATATTTCAGTATCCACTAAATCTCTCTTTGTAAGGCACGCTCAGTCAGTAAAAGAATGCTCGATCAGTAAAAGAAGAGGAGCCAGCAGTAAAATTACATCGTGAGAGTCACCACCAGAAATCTAAGATCTTTTTAGATGCCTCATGACATTTAGATGGTTTTCTACAGAGGTTAAAGGCGCCAACTCCAGGTGGGGCATCAAGCACTTCGCATCTGACATATTTAATCTATTCAGCATAAATATTGTCTGTTAAGTACCAAGATCGAGAAGTTATATGAATTTTTTTAACTTGAAAGATGCATACTCTATTCACTTGGGCATCCTCCTCCCAATTGAGACATCACAGCTGCAGCATGGGGACTTCAAGCTTCTTAACAGTTTTCCATTCTGCTTAATATTTATACTGTGTTAAAAATAAATATACCACAGTATGTATAACTGCTGCAAGCACTGGCATATAAAAACCAGCACACAGCATGTCCACGGTTCCATAACAACAGCTAGATTGGTAAGATAACTTTCACAAGTAAAAATAAGCTCTTCAAAGAAAAACTTAATCCATGAAGTGGACAATGATTAGTAAATTTGTAGAAATCGCAAAGAAACTTTATTGCAGCAGGATCAACCCAGTTGTGAGCAATTGTACCCATGACCAAACAACTATAGCTTAATGACATAACCGGTTATCTACGAACTTTTCCACCCGCAAGCATAATTGGGGCACATACAAATTCTATCTTTTAGGAGTCACCCAAATTATTACCTTCCTGATTTGACTGAACTGGACATATGTAACTTTTAATAATAGAAAGAAACTATTAATTTGATGAAAATGAGTATGTCATGGATGACTGCTTCTATATGACAACATCCACTTAGACCGTAGATCCTTACAATGAGCTCAACACCAGTAAACACTACTTTAATTCGTCAATGATATTTGAAATATTTTAGATCATCGATGACAACATCTGCATCAAGGTGACAATTATTTGTCCTGCATGAGAATGCAATTGAGCACATCAATCGGATTCAACTCTGACGACATTGAGATGGCATTCTGCAGGGGTTAAACCAGAAGCAAACATCGTCAGAGTCACCAACAGATATCGAAGGAAAACTACATAGATGCCTGACGACATTGTGATGGTATTCTGCATGGGGTCAAACCAGCCAACTCCATGTGGGCATCAAGCATTTCTGCATATGACATAGCCAGTCTATCTAGCATAAATTGTGACATTCCGGAATTTCCACCAATTGAAATTTATTGAATAATTGAGTTTTATGAGATGTGCTCGCAGTAAGTTCTTGCCCGGAACTGATCATTCCTGGGAATGCTAACCATTAGGGAAAGGCTATTAGGGGAAGTTAAATTCGCACGACTAAAGAAACATTCTATCGTAAATGGATTTCGACCATTAAATCGCAGAAGTGATATTTTGAGCCATTGTTGGCCGATCCAAGGATAGTTAGGGGTCAGTTTGCCACTGTCAAAGTAGTGGATCGCGGGTGATTTCGTTGGATCACAAAACGACTTGACGAATGATCCTGAAATTATACCGAACGATCGTACCCCTCGGATCAAGTGATTGATCTTTGCGATTTTAATGACAATCGAGATCGTTACGTACCGAACGGATTTGTACGTGACTTGATTTAGTATCAGTCACGAGTCGATTCTGCGAATTTCCCTAGCAAGCCACCCGTTAGCTCGAGAAACGCTTGAGTTGCGTTTAATAAAATTTAATTATTGAATTTTCACTCAAATTGGATACCGGAAAATTAGGAATTCACGACGAAACGCTAGGATCATGTTGCACGTGACACGTGTCAATTTTTGGTGCGCCTAAATTCTTTGAAAAAATTCTATTTGGGCAAGAAACGGAGAAAGTGACCAAAATACCCCTAGGATTTATTAAAGGGCATGTTTTTATGGGCAAAGGGCATTTTGGTCATTTTGCCCTTAAATTTTGGATTGGACAATTTTGCCCTTGAGCTTTTTGAGAAATTACATGTATGCCCTTGGATATTTTTATGCAAGGATCGATCTTGGCCGTCAGATCAAGATAAGATCGATTCGGGACCGTCGGATAAAAAATATTTGAGAGGGGCATTTTGGTAATTTTTGCCATTGGATCAAACCCATTTAGTCTCTCTCCTCCTCTCTTCATTCCATTTTGGCCGTGAGTTTCCCCCTCCCCTCTCCTCACCGATTTCTTCTTCTTCCTCTCTCTCTCTCTCGCCGGACCGCCTCACGCCAGGTTGTCGTCGCCGCCGCTTGCCGCCACTCACCGGACCGCCCTCAAGCCACCACCATCAACCTCACCGCCATATTTCTCCCTCTTTTCCTCTCTTTCTCTCACCGTGGGTCTCGGCCAAGTGAGACCCACATCGCCGCCAGACCGCCGCCGTACACTCCCGCCGTGTCCGAGATTGTGCCGCCGCTCCCCGTTCTAGCCGATTTAGTCTAGAACTAGGTAAGTCGTCCTCTAATCCCGATTTAGGATATTGGGTATCGCCGGAAAAATTGGATTTTTGGGTTGAAATTGGAGTTGTTCGGGCGAGTAATGTTGGGGTTTTAGGTCGGGATTGTGTGGTGGGCCTTGAGGATTAGTTTGGGAATTTTTAGAGGGCAATTTGAGGTAAAATTGAAGCTGCGAAGCACTGTTCACAAGCTGCGAAGCACTGTTCACGAACTGTGAATCACTGTTCACGGGGCTGTGGTGGTTTGTTCGAGATGCAAGTTAAGTTTTTGGAACCGATAGTGCATGGCGAGAAAGTTTCGTGAAGGGTCGGAATCAATCCGACGCCGTTTAGTGGGAGAAAAATAAGAAATTGGGTGTCGGACGTATTTTTAATCTATAATTAAATTGTGGTGGTTAATTAAATATGTTGTTGAGCAAATTTGCTGATTTAATATGCTAGTTGGATGTACACGTGAGTTTGATTAAAGTAATTGATGGTTTTGCCATGCCCTGTGCTGAATGTGCACGAGTTACGCGTGACTGAATGCGTGTGTGAGCCACGTGTGATTGGCCAGTAGTGTATGACAAATGTATGTTGGGCATGCGCTTGATTGTGATTGTGGTGTGGTAAGTGAAGGTGGAAAGTGTGTGAAAGTGCGAAAGTGCAAGTTTGGGTTCGGGCCGAGTATTCTAAACTCAGGTCGTGATCACGTAGGTCTGTTGCATTTGACACAGACTGAGGCTTGGAAAAGCAAGCATGAGAATCGGTCCGAGGCATGATCAGCTCGGGTGAGACCGGGATTGGACCGAGGCATTATAAGCTCGAGTTCCAATCATGTAGGCCTGTCGCATTTGGCGCGGGCTAAGTGGGATCGGACTGAGGCGTGTGATGCTCGGGGCGCGATCGAGTGTGAATGTGGGATCGGACCGAGGCGTGTGATGCTCGGGGCGCGATCGAGAGGCCTGAAGTGTGAATGAGTACGCTGGCCGGATGTGGTGAATGATCGCAGTGTGCCTGGGGCGTGTACGTTACGCGGGACACTGGCGAGGAAGGTGGAAAGTGGTGATGAGATCGAGGGGAATGCACAACGTGTGAAAAATTGCATATGTGTGTAATTGTGAATATTATGTCCGTCACTTGAAAATTTGACGTATGTGATTGTGATTGTGAATTTTATCTGGAGGGTACGTGGTAGCCTAGGTTGGGTTTAAGAGTGAACTTACTGAAAAGTGTTCTCACGGTTGTTTCAACCGATATTTCAGAACCCCGACAGGAACCATAAATTCTCCACCACTGTCGCCAGTACGTTTTGGGGTACCTGTGCACACCGAGAATGACGCTCAGGGAAGCTCAGAGGATTCGGATTCAGAGGACGATAAGTCCGACTCAAAGTGAACGCCGAGTAAGGAGGCGTAAGTGATAATCTTGGGGTTCAGAACGGTAGATTTTTGGATAGTACCATTTTTGGGTTTGGAATGCGAGGTCATCGATCCTTTTTGTTTTCGATGGTTCTTAGTACCGTGTGCACATGTATATTATGGTTTGTAATGTTGTGAAGATTATGGTATAAGTTTGAAATGAAGAGTAACATGTGTATTCTCCCTGATTGATTCCCCAGTTTTAATTTGTCCGGGATTAATCGTTAGTATCCGTTGTAGTTGTAAATCTCTTATGGTGATTTGAGATCGGCGACATTCCTGGAACGTCGCACTAATCGACCAGCTGCGGGATGTCGCGGGCTCGGCGGGGGTCCGGGGCGCGACATAAATGACATCCCGTCCGATTTGAGTTCTATATCTTTATGGACACTTTAACCGGAGTACCAAAAGGAGCAGCGAGATGGCAATACAGGAGTAGGGTGCACATGCGGTTGGTCTAGATGACTGTCAGTATGGTTATGGAAATCTCCTAAGGCACCAATCTTGTCTAGAAGTTGATAGGAATCTATAACGCCTGTAAATAATCCCTTCATTCAACTAATATCAGCTTGGGATTCGTTACTTGCAACTATGTCATATCCAAATTTTCATTCCCATTACCATCAGTCACTCTTCATTTGTGTGTAAAACACCAACTTCTTAGTTTGACTTCGTGAGAAGCCAACAAGCTGAAATGGAAGCGCCCGCCGCAACCCTCTGTCGGCTCCATTGGCTCAAAAAGCTCCGGGAGCAGCCGAAAATGCAGGAGCCAACCATCTGCTGGAGCGAACCGCTAGGGAGTGTACAGAAGCGTCGGTGGCAAATGCGAACTGAGAGAGAGCTAGTGAAGGATAGAAGAGAGGTCGATGCTAGTTAGGGTTACGGAGGGCAGTCGAAGAGGTGAGACGAAGGAGGATGGAAGAGAGAAAGAGCGAGAGAGAGCGAGAGAGAGTCAAGGAAGGAAGGAAGTCCCAGTGCAGTCTTTAATGAGAGAAATTTGCAGAAACGAGGAACGAGCAGGCGGGAGAGACAGTTTTGATTAATGGGCGGGCCGACCCGGGCCAGATGGGCCCTTCGGAGCCCGGGTCCTGGCCCGACAGACTACTGATCAATAATTTAGAAAATATTTTCCTAAACTTAATCATTGTTATCTCTTAAAAATGAGTCAATGGAAAAGTTCGTTAACAATAATTTGTGCCAAAACATTTTTTTGTTGATAATAAGAATATTTCCCGTTACCTCTTTTTTTAAGATATATAAATGATCGAAATTAGGAAAATCTTTTCTAAATTATTGATTTTTCACAACACGAATGGAGCCATAGAGAGTGTGTCTTTGTATGAGCCAATTTGCTCCGAGTATTTTGCAGTGGCGTGAGAAATTCAATTGTAATAGTGAGGTGCAGTCTTTCGCTATTCATTGTGTATATTAGGGGTGTGAGATAATCATTTTTACGAGTGTTATGTTTGTACTAGTATATATGTATTTCGAGTTGCCTGTTACAATTTCATTATATTACTAGCACCTCTCTTTCGCACCTATCAATTGATATTAGAGCAATGCTTCCATATTCAACAAGTGGTATCAAAGCTAGATGGTTAGGGATCGGCCGAACTTCGCCCAAGTTTTTGTCCATTTGCTAGGACGAGGCGAGCGATGACGTGATCAAGAAGATTTTGACGGGTAGCCCTGTTCTCAAGTATTCGACGATCGGAAGTTGCGCACAATGGGAGCGGACGCATCAACATTTAATCGAGAAACTTGAAAGAGCTCGTCATTGATGGGATGTTGGCCACTTGAAGCTATACGATCCGCTGTTAAAGATTCTCAGTCCTCGTTTGTTGTCATCGCGAGTAACATAGCGTTTCCACCGTAAGAAGGTTAGAATAGCTGAAGCCTCATGGTGATTCTTCTTGCCAGTTGAAATAGAAGCGCTCTCTTGAAAGATAAAGAGGATTACAAAGAATGCCAGGAGAATTGGTACCGCAAATATTATCACCAGGAGAAGCCAGTCAAATAAGCACCATTTGAACTTTTTTACCAAAATGTAAGTTATATTTTTTAGGAAAAATGCCACAAAAGATCTCAAACTATACTACTTGAAATAAATTTACCCTAAATTTTTTTTGTAACTTATAACACAAAAAATCTCAAATATGTTACTTGGGATAAATTTACTCTGAACTTTTTTTGTAACACGAAAAATCTCAAATTACGTCACTTGTGATATATTTACCTCATAATACTTTGATCCGAAGACATTTTTATCTTTTTCCATTTTCTTTCTTTCCTCAGCCGGTGATGGCAGAAAGAAGCCGGTGAGGGCTGTCCTCGCCGGATCTGGCGAGGGCGAGGTCGCCCTCGGCCACCCAAGCGACCGCACAACAAGCCTCTGCCAATCGAAGCGATGAAGCACCCCACCTTCCTCTGAGTCCTCCGTGAGACCATGGCCAGCAAATCCTTCTCCGGAATTCCACTCAATTCACGCCATCTTCACCTGCCGCCAATAGGAAGAAATCGAGCGACAGCCTCACCAAAACCGAGTCGGAAAACAATCGAATCGAGCCGCCCATTAGGAGGTCGCAAAAAGAACGCCCGAACAGGGGAGCCGAACCTGAGAAGCCAAGCGCGGCTTGTCGAACTGGAGCCGAACCTGAGAAGCGCATGCCGCCGACCCCCCTTCGTCGGTCTCCCATTAGCTCGAAAAGTTCCGGGAGCAGCTGGAAACACAGCAGCCATGCACCAGCCGCTGGAGCGAACCGCGAGGGAGTGTACGGAAGCGTCGACGGCAAGTGCGAACTGAGAGGGAGGGAGAGCTGCTGAAGGACAGAGTTCGAGAGTAAAGGAAGTCCAGTGGAGTCATTGATCAGAGAAATTTGCAGAAATGGGGAACGAGCAGGCGGGAGGGAGAAAACGAAGGAATAGAGAGAGAGAGAGAGAGAGAGAGAGAGAGAGAGAGAGAGAGAGAGAGAGAGAGAGAGAGATTTGATTACAGGAGAGGAGGCGGACTTTACTTGATTAATGGGCGGGCCAAGCCGGGCAGGATCGGGCCATGTGTCGGGCTTAACTTCTTCTCCGGGCTCGTTCGTCGTAAAGAGAACGTACGAGATGACCTGACGGGCCGCTACGGGCTCAAACGGTCCGGGCCGGGCTTAATAACTAAATAGCCTCGTCAAGCAACGCTGAAAGTGGCCCTCCGGGCTCGGGTCCCGCCAGACTACTGATCTTGTCAAGGCGCAGCTCAGTTATAGAGTTTTATGTGGAGTTTTAGGAGTAAGTCACGGAGCCTAAGATTCAGGAGAAAATATTATTTAGGACTATCTTACTAAGTCAGCAATATACTCCATTCAATGCTTATTGTCGTATCAAAACCGGTAAACTTTGTTTCACTATTGAAATGTTACCTTATCAATGATCGCTTATCCTAAATTTAGTTTATATATATATACACATTACATAAACACACGTTAAATTGATCCGTTGAACTTATTTTTAAAATCACAATACTGAAATCTTTTGGGAAGTATTGGATATTTTGAATGGAGACCAACGAAAGATGAAATTTGTTTTCCAATAGCTTTAGCTTTGACTATACTCCATAAGGCTTTTGTTTACTAATCCGAAGTCTAAAAGTCCCGTTGCAGATTTTGAAGTATTCTTCCATTTTAATTGAAATTGAGCTTTCCTTCGTCATCTCAAAAGCTCAAGGAAGAAGAGAAAATAGATAGGGCCCACTACCTAAATCTCATTTTTTTTAGTGAAAAATAAAACTTTTGGCATGAATGCACCATCAGAACCTCTCTACCTTTATCCTAGAAGATTATGGAACTAGAAAAGACGTGTGTAGGTATCTTTGTTGCGTTATATAACAATTTTACCTTATCTCACTTATTAAGAAAATAATATTTGTTAAGGATATAGTGAATATTTCCAGAGAGCACATTAAATTCTCAAGTTTTCAGCTTCATATTAATTTATATAAATAAATAATGTTTAGGACTTAAATAAAGCTTTTTCAACCATAGAAACTTAAGAATTCTAATTCCACAGAGTTTACAAAGCTATTTCCTTACCTACATAGTATCAATAATCGTCTAATCTTTTGGATTACTATAATTTTTAAAATAAAGTACTTAATTTCAAACATGTTGAGTTTATATATATTTCGAAATCAATAATTTTGGATTTACTTTTCTTTAATATTATGAAACGATTAATGCCCATGCCTGTTATAAAATGAATTCATTACTGTGTTTGGACAAAATGATAATCTATTGGAGTACAGGCTCGTGTGTATAGGCTTATATGGTGCCGACATGCACAAACCTTCTAAGAATGTACACTTTTTTATCACCATATTCTTGTGAATGTTCAATTTTAATCCTTATAAATTATTTTAGTGACAAAACTAGTCAAAAACATATTGGCTAGATTGATTAAATGTTTTTACCCTTTAAAAAATTAAATTCATTTCCTTGTATAGTCCAAATCAAGCATATATTTGTGTGCCCTTTTTTGCTAGTGAAATAAAAAAGCGAACTGATCTAGTGGGACTGGTTTCTCGTATATATTTTATGAGCATCTTCTTAGACAATGTTCAACACATTGACACAAAATTAATTAGAGTAATTATAGCACACAACATTGATGTAAAAAATATTTCCTGAAGTTGTCTTATTCACTCGTTATGTGATGGTTAATAAGACAGTGGATAGTTAAATCCTCAAACGTAAAGTGGATAATCACATCTTGCTTAAGTACTAATTAATTAACTGATCAATAATAAGAATGTGATTGCAAGTCTCGAGATATCAGAAGAGGAGATGCACTCTCATTCATTTTGATCTATAGAGTTTCCCACAAACAAATCTAAACAATGGAGAGCATCTTCCTGATCAAGCTGGACAAATAATATTTGTACATTATATTTGATTAAATTATTCTTTTGGACCTCTCTCTCGAGTCAATGCGATGCTCTCTGGGAGTCAATTCAATTTTCCAAGGAGATATGGCAAAAATAATGATGAAATACACGAAAAATATCCTTACCAAAAAAAAAATACACGAAAAATACGTGGTGCTCTGGTCCCAAATAGTATCTTGTGACTGTACCATCACTTACAGGTATATTAAACTCGAAAAATTCGTGTTAAATTATACTTTCGAGTGCATAAAAAGTTGAGCAATTACTTATTCAATGAGAAGGGTCGATGACTCTAGCCAAGCACAATAGCTATCCATATTAAAAGGCCTAATTCTCTAAAAAATTCTTAGCTCTAGATCTAATAGTGCCAGTCGTTGTTAAAAAACAATCACTTCAGTGTTAGTAAAAAAAAAAAAAAGGGCTACGCTCAGTAAAAGATTTAACTATAATTAGTACATCACACTTCTATTGTTACGTCCCTTAATTAAAAGAGCTTTGTAGCTATTCATGGACCTAAATTACTAATAAAATACGAGCTCAAACTATAAAAGCCTTTTAGAGACTTAGGGAGCAATCCTTGACCCCCTAACCCTTGACCCCATTGAAAATTTTCAAGAGAAGGACATTAGAAGTGTCAAAAGTTGTGTGCGGTACTCACTTTAGTTATTTCGAATCACTTAAGTGCTATTTTAAAAAAAATGATCACTTAAGTGCCAAATCCGACTAAATTGTTGAAAATCTGACATGATAATATTTTATTAATTTCTTGGTCATATGTGGCTCGTTGGCATGCCCAGTCAACATGTAACTTATAAACGACATTGTTTAAAAGTTATAAATAATGATCGTTTGAGTGCCAAATTTTATTTAAAATGATCACTTCGGTGCTAGTTATTGTTAAAACATGATCACTTTGGTGCTAATTGGATTGGGCGATGTTGTTTTGGATGTCCACGTGCATTGAATTTTTTTAAAAAATATATCAAGTCATATTAAAAATTTTAATTATAAATGCAACGTAATTAATTTGGCTGGAATTGGCACTTTAGTAATTGCTTTTTCTCCGATTTGACACTTAAGTGATCCAAAAAAACTTTTGGCACTAAAATGAGTGTAGTACACAACTTTTAGCACTTCTAGTATTCTTCTTCTGAATAGTTCCATATGGTTCAACGAATAAACTAAACATGTACAAAAAAAATTTAGGGACTACAGTGAATAAATTGAAAGTTCATATATCACATTATATATTAGGCTAAAGTTTATATGCCACATTAAACAAATTAAAAATTTAATGATCAAATTATACATTAAATTAAAGTTTATGAATCATTTATATCATTTTCAGAAACCATTTGTATCACTTTTTCTTGAGTAGTGTGGTCCGTGAACAAGGGTTTAACCGTGAGAGGGACCCATAGATACATACCTTTATTTCTTGATAGCTTCCAGGACTTACTAGTTTGGCAGCCGTACATAAAGCTTTTGCTTAGGGCTTGAACACCGGTGACTTTATGCTATAAGTTTTACGTCCAAATGAGTTTATTTATTTGTGAATATTTTGGATTTTATGCTTAAATCTAGGTGTGAAAAATATTCAAGCGTATAAGCGATTGTAATTCTAATTTTCCGATTAAAGTGGATGATTTGCTGCTGGCTTTCCCCATAAATATTGACCAAACCATGTAAATCTTTTGGTGCTTGTTCCCCATTTATTTCTCTAGTGATTTCACATTGATTTAAAATGTAAGATTCGGGTTAGTTCCGCATTAATTTTATAACAGTTTGTGGAAATGATAGGCTCTTTGAGGAGGGACATGGAATCGAATTGCTAGACATAAGTATTCTTGATGAATGACCTCTCTAGGTTCGTCAAGCGGGCTCAGTTGATGCTGATCTTCTTTTTCAACTATCCTTGTGCGATAGAAAGAGTGTGTGTTGAAGAGCGTCGAGCAGGAGCTGCGAGAATTTTCGTGAGTTGTAGCCAGCAAGTTTTGGCTCCAGCGACTCTTCCCCCTTTTGAGTTCGGCAAAGGGAAAGAGTGAAGCCCTCACCCTTTGATTTGCGAAATGAAAATAACACGGGATTAAACTATAATTTCATGAATATAAACTAAACTCGGAATAAATACAGAAAAAAATGTATTTTATTTGATAACAGGTGATAAGCTGCTAGTGGGCTAAAAGGTAGAGCATATAGTAAACTTCTTCAACGCTGTTAGTTTATATTAAATTTTATATTCAAAAGGTTATGTAACTTAAAATAAGTCTTAAGAATATATTTCCTGAATAAAAATAATTAATTTTACCCTTAAAAATTAGTCAAACTCGAGCTCTTATATAATATACTTTATTCGGATAATTATAAGACAAGACCAAAACCTTCAGTTCCAAAACTTACATTTAATGCTTTTATGTCCTCAAACATGCAACTTCAATGCACTCGAATCTTTTCATCAATTCCGTCAATTTTAGGTCTACGAAAAATGTCATGACACTTTTTTTTATTCTTTTAATATCCTGTGACCATTACTAATAATAAAAAAATGCCACGCAAACATCTAATAAAACCTAAGGGAAAGACAAACGATTTCGCAGTTCATTTTTGTTTTTGAAAATCCGAACCAAATCAAACCATACAATACAGTTTAGTTCCGATTGCGAACTTTTTCTATCGGGAGAGTTTCATATTTACAGCTTAAAAACCTGGTACTGTCACACTGCATGTAACTTTACTGTCTACAGAAAGTGAATACTAATGAGCAGTTAAGTGCAACAAGGCAACATGCGCTTGCCACGAGATCAACGAGAAACAAGGACTTTCGTATGCTTTTATGAGGACACCAATTTGAGAGGATAATCCAAGATAACCTCAGCATTTTTGGAAGCTCGTCGAAAGCTGAGCACATTTTTGCTCACACCAAGCAGTTTCCACACAACAGCAGCTTGAATGCCCTTATTTCCGTGTCGTGTGCCCAATTCAGCCTTGATAATCAACTTCTCCAGCACAAGTGCATCCCCAAGAAGAAATTTAATCAGGGCGAGCAGATATTTCCAACCCAAACTGTAAGAAGCTTCAAAGCCGATGATATCAACTCTCTTGAGATGTTTTCCCAAACATTCAAAGTACCCCCTCCGTGAGCACAAAAAAACTTCTTCGTCGAAGTTAAAATATTCTTTAGATTCTTCATCTAGCTCAAACTGCACATAGATACCCCATTTAAGAAACTTATTTCACATTAGATGTGGATCCACGGGAAAAAATAAATTCATTGGCTCACTAAAATTTCAGACAAACAACTTTCATTTGTCCATTGCAGATGCTAGGTAGTTTTACTTTATAACCAGTCTTAATCAACTTAAGCTCTTAAACTCGTCTAAAAACACATGTTCTCTTTCTAAGTGCTCATCGTTAAATTCTTAGTTCAAGATCCCAAGTTCCTAACGCTACACGGGCAGCAAAAGAACTTCCAGTACAACACTGGAATTACTTTAAGATACGAACTGAAACAACTTATATTGCCCTCTTACAAAAAAAAAAACGACTTATATTGCCCTGCACAAATGTTGAGTAGACTGACAGAGCCATGAGCAAATTTCAATTGTTGGAACAAATAAGAGTTTGAGTTTGATCATCTTTTATGTGCTTCCAAAGTTTTAACTCACTGTTTCAACATTCGTGCAAAGAGGAAGTCAGCACAAGAAGCGAACTGAAAATATCATAGCAAAGGAACAAACGTTCAATAGGGGGTGCTCATTCAGGTGGACGACTAATTTTTCCAGGCAATGTGAACTTTGTAGCATGTATGCTATCCCGGGAAGGTCCCATTTACCAACTGATCCAAGTAATGTCAGATTTTGACATTTTGACAAAGGAGATGGCACTCCGTCCATCTCCAAAAGGGACAGAGTCTAAGCACATCGAGCAAGCAACGTTGAAAATTTAATTAATACTAGTTTTCCTGTTTGACATGAATAGAGAATAACAAAATTACAGTCCATCAAGAAACGATATCCTTTGACCCTGTCTCCCAGACAGGAAAAGACCGATAAGGATATTACAAGTAGAAATGAACAAGCGAATCTATTTAGGAATCGAGACCATTTATATATGCTTCTCATGTAAAACTTGTGGTCTAAATTCTAGTTGTTGATCACACGAGACAGTGAACCTCTTTATTGACTGAAGTTTCCAGATGAATCCGTCCATGACCCTGCATAGCTGGCGCAATAACATTAACAATTATGCGTTGCCACTGTTCTTGTTCTGCTGCACTACGCTAGTAAGTTTTCACGTGTCTCTTTTTCGATGAGAGGTGCTGTTAACTGGTGTTTGCTGAAGAGATTGCACATTGGATGTGCGGATCTGGAGGATGATGCGATGATGAGAGTTTTGAGTGGTAGCCCTGTTCTAGAGTTGCTTGAGTTGAATCGTTGATGGGGTTTTGAGCAGATCAAAGTTGAATCGAGAAGGATTAAGAGAGTTGGTGATCGATTCTCACGGGTTTCATTGTGGTCAATTTTCGATATTGAAAATTTAGGATCCTCATCTTCTCAAATTGCACCTTTTGGGCGTTTCTTGGGAGGGAGAGTTCAGACTAGATGAAGTGTCTTCCTTGGTCAAGTCCGAGCTAAATTTTGGCATGCGAACTGTTGCACTCAATAAGGTTAAGGCTTTTGGCAATCTTGTCAAGGACTTCTCGAGAGGTTCCATCACGTCACGAAATTGGTGAAGGGGAGCTGGTGCCTTCAGGTGCGAGCCAATTTATTTAATATTTTGAGCTCCGGTTCAAGTAGCAGATAGACATTACAGATTTTGCCATCTGCTTAATTGGGTAATGTTTGTTGGATTGATGATAGCATATTCATAAATTGTTAGTTCAATGAAATGAGACGAGAGCTTTAGTGGAATTTTGCTGGATGAGGCTTGTTTTGTTTGTGTAATAGGTCTTATACACATCTTAACCTGATATTGCCCGTTATCAAGCAATACATCAAAACTTTGATAAGACTAAAATCTGATGTCCCATAAAATTTTTCTTGAGAAGCGTCTGTTTGCTCATTTGTTTGGTCTGTCCGCTGTTGTGCGACATCGTTGGAACTACAAGCATGTCTTATGAATGATGTTCTTTGCTTGAAGAAGTAAAACTGATTAGTTTCTGCTTCTTCCACCGCGACTGACGTGCTTAGGTGCTGTCATTAATGGAGACGAGAGAAGTATTTCTTCCATCCTCAGAATGTCGGCACCTGAAGTTCCTCGTCACAGCGGACCATGAGGGAGTTCCCAGTATAGCGAAAATATTCGAAAGTTCACCGCGCTTGGAGAAGTTATTCATACAGATGAGTTGCACACCCAGCTCTGCGGTACCCAACTGCTAGACCCTTCCAGTTCACTTTTAACACCGGATTTGCATGGATATACATAACTTGTGAATGTCAGCCTTAGGCCGCATATAAACCTGCCGTTTCTTTTCTTTTCGTGATTGAAAATCGTCTTTGTACCTCTTTCATTTTAATTGACATTCTGGATTCTCGATTGACTTATAGTTCTCATAATGTAGCAACTGCTATTTTATCCTGCCAAACCTTGATATTTTCGTCTCATCTAGTTCCAATTGTAGAGCTTATCATTTCTCATGATGATCTATATCTGCACATGAAGTTCATTGTGGAGAATATAGGCCGTCACGACTTTGATGCAGAAGAATTTTTGAATTTTGCAAAGTGGAGGATCTATCGGCGCCTGACTCATCTCAAGCACGTCAAGATTGTTGATCCCGGTGCCGATTTGCTGACGTGGCAACCCGTTCTTTCACTGCTCAAGTTTCTCCTCCAGAATGCACACGATCTGGACGAAATAGTGATCAACAGTGCCAATTCCAAGTCGTCCAAGGCGATTGATCCATGGGTTCTGCTTGAGGTGGCCTGGATAATTCTGTCGCACCCAAAGTGTTCTCCGCGTGCGAAGGTCACTCTTAAGTATCCTTCCCAAGGATGTCCTTCTAAACGCACGCGTAAATGCTGATTCTTTTCATCACCCCCGATGACGGCTTTTCATCCATCTTGTACCCTGGAACTTTAGCCTAACATTTACAGGAGTTCTGATTGCATGCACTCAGAGTACAACGACCCAGGGCTGAAATTTGAAATATCATTCCATTGTGTTTGTTCAACTGGACTTTTGGCTCAGCTTAATATTATTTCATTAAGTTACAATGTTTGTCTGTCTTGGAAAGCAGCTAACAAGGTTGTTTACCTGAGTGAACAACACAGGTTCACAAGCACTCTCTCATCCTGCACCAACAGTCCAAATGTCACACTCACGATGAATTAAACTGCTTTAATGTCGTTAACTTTGCCAATTGTAGGTGGACGGAAAATGTCACGTGACCTCTTATTTTTTTAAATATCTCGTGATTATTAGTAAAGAAAAAATGCCACGCCAACGTCCAACAAAACCTAATGGAGCTAACAAAAAGACTAATTATTTCGCGGTTTGTTTTGGTTTTCCAAAAGTTGAACCAAATCGAACCGTGGAATAAAGTTCAGTTCCGATTGCCAACTTTTTTGTCGGAAAAAAATCCCACTGAACCAAAACACTAATATTAACCTTTCCTTGAGAGGTTCATATTTACAACTAGAATAAAACTTGAAAAAAGAGCAAATTAGATACATACTAAAAACCTAATACTGTCACACTTCATGTAACTTTACTGTCAAAAGAGCGTGAATGCACATGAGCAATGTAGTGCCCAGGGCAACATACGCTTGACATGAGATCAACGAGAAACTCAGACTTTCATATGCTTTTATGAGTACACCTATTCGAAAGGATAATTGAAGATAACCTCCGCCTTTTTGGAAGCTCTTGGACAGCTGAGCACATTTTTGCTCACACCAAGTCGTTTCGACAGAACAGCAGCTTGAAGATGTTTTTGTACACATCGTGTGGGCAACTTAGCCTTGAGAATCAACTTCTCCAGCACAAGTGCATCCCCAAGAATGAACTTAATTAGGGCTAGCAGAGGTTTCGACCCAAAACTATCCGCTTTAAAGCCGATGATCTCGACTCTCTTGAGATGTTTTCCCAAACTTTCAAAGTTCCCCTTCCGTGAGCACAAAAAATCATCTTCGTCAAAGTTAAAACGTTCTTTAGATTCTTCATCAAGGTCAAACTGCACATAGATACCCCATTTAAGAAACTTATTTCACATTAGATGTGGATCCAAGGGGAAAAATAAATTCATTGGCTCACTAAAATTTAAGACAAACAACTTTCATTTGTCCACTGCAGATGCTAGTCAGTTTTACTTTATAACCAGTGGGGAGAAGGACACTAGAAGTGCTCAAAGTTGTGTACGGTACTATTTAATGCTAAAAGTTTTCGCCGGCTCACTTAAGTGTCAAATCAGAGAAAAAACGTTCACTTAAGTGCCAAAAGTTTTTTTGGATCACTTTAGTGCTAAAATTTTTGAAAAATATTCACTTAAGTGCTAAAATTTTTGAAAAATGATCGCTTAAGTGCCAATTCCGGTGAGCCACGTCAGCTTCAGAAATTAATAAAAAAATGCCACGTTGGATTTCAGCGAAAAGTTGTGTACGGCACTAGAGTTGGTACTTAAGTGATCGTTTTTAAAAAAATTTAGCACTTAAGTGATCCAAAAAAACTTTTGGCATCAAAGTGAACGCCGTATAAAACTTTTGGCACTTGTAGTGTTCTTCTCCCATAACTAGTCTTAATCAATTTAAGCTCTTAAACTCGTCTACACATAAAAAATACATGTTCTCTTTGTAAATGCTCATCGTTAAATTCTTAGTTAAAGATCCTAATTTCCTAACGCTACACAGCAGCAAAACTTCCAGTACAACACTGCAATTAATTTAAGATATGAACTGAAACAACTTAAATTGCCCCGCACAAATGTTGAGTAGATATTGCCCTGCACAAATGTTGAGTAGAATGACAGAGCCATGAGCAAATTTCAATTGTTGGAACAAATAAGAGTTTGAGTTTGATCATCTTTATGTGCTTCCAAAGTTTTAACTCACTGTTTAAACATGGGTTAATACCACGAAAAATCCTAAACTGGTACACTTGTGACAATTTTACCCCAAACTATTTTTTTGACCACAAAAAACCCAAAACTGGTACTTCTGTGACAAATTTACCCCGAAATATTTTTTTTACCATAAAAAACCCTAAACTGGTATACTTGTCACAATTTTACCCCGAATTATTTCTTTGACCACCGAAAACCCTACACTGATATACCTATGACAATTTTACCCTCGGAACTAATTTTTTGACCACTAAAAATCTCAAACTGGTATATTTGTGACAAATTTACCCTCTGTTAATGTCCGTTAAATTATATTAATATCACAAAAAATCACAAATTGGTAAACTTGAGACAAACAGAGGGATAAAATCCAAAACTGGTACACATGTTAATTACTACGTGTCATTAAACAGTGCAATTTGACAGTAAAATTTAACCGAAACTAACAGAGGGTAAATTTATCACAGGTGTACCAGTTTGGAGTTTTTGGTGGTCAAAAAATTAGTTCGGGGGTAAAATTGTCATAGGTATACCAGTTTGGGGTTTTTTATGGTAAAAAAAATAGTTCGGGGTAAATTTATCATAGATGTACCAGTTTGGAGTTTTTTGTGGTTAAAAAAATAGTTCGGGGTAAAATTACCACAAGTGTACCAGTTTAGGGTTTTTTGTGGTATTAATCCTTTAAACATTCATGCAAAGAGGAAATTAGCACAAGAAGTGAACTGAAAATATCAAAGCAAAGGAACAAACCTTCAATCTAGGAGAGCTAGTCAAGTCTATGACTAATTTTTCCAGGCAATGTGAACTTCGGAGCATGTATGCTATCCCGGGAAGGTCCCATTTACCAACTGATCCAAGTAGTATCAGATTCTGACATTTTGACAATGGAGATGGCACTCCTTCCATCTCCAAAAGGGACACAATCTAAGCACATCGAGCAAGCAACGTTAAAAATTTAATTAATACCAGTTTTCCTGTTTGACATGAATAGAGAATATCAAAATTACAGTCCATCAGAAAACGATATCCCTTGACCCTGTCTCCCGGCAAGGAAAAGATCGATAAGGATACTACAAGTAGAAATGAACAAGTGAATCCCTTTAAGAATAGAGACTATTGACATATGCTTCTCATGTCGAACTTGTGATACTTGAAGGATCTGAAAATTGTGGTAGTTGGTCACATAAGACAACAAACCTCGTTTTTTTTTTTTGGTAACCCAGGGAACCCCCGCACGGCCGACAGCCGGGAGGTAAACCCTGGGGGTGATACGTGCTAGCCACTACACACGTGCACCGGTTAAGTCACCCTGTGGCGCCCAGGATTCGAACGCTTGACCTTTTGCTAGAAGAAGAGTGCCCTCTCCAGTAGCGCCACCCAGGCGGGTGGTACACAACAAACCTCGTTGTTGACAGAATTTTCCAAGTAAATCCATCCATTGCCATTGTACATATATTGTGAGAATACTTTGTAAGATGATTATCAAACGACAGCCTCATGTGATGAGAGAGCGGGACCGGTTCTGTCAACCTAAGATGACTAGGTCCATTACTCTCCGTCGTATTTCCAGATAATTGTATTTTCTCTATAAATTGAAAGAATCAAATTTCAAGAAACCTTTCTGACTAATTTCTTCACGCATTTTTCTTTTGAATATCAAGGCATCTAAGAATGCTGCGGTGAGTAGCATCCACAATAATTAAACAGAGGGAAGAAGCTCCAAGGTTCACAATCTTATGCTGTAACTCGGAACACAAAGTTATGAATCATCCCATTTGCAACCAACTAATTACACATGAGTTCACAATGATTCCCCATGATGGAAGATAGAATGCCACAGAGAGCTGAGGTCACTCAACCGGGGCAACATACAGCACTAAATGGTGCTAATCACGGACAATATTCAACACGAGTGCATCTTATAAATGCTAAAAGTATCGAGCTTGTACCTGAAAACACCAACCACCAATGGTGATTGTAGGAACTCCACGCAGCTTCTCAAGAAGTTCCTTCAACAAGTCGCAGCACTTACTCTTATAATCAGTCACACCGGTTCGAATGCAAAAATCTAAGTCGGCTTCCACCAAAGAAGATACATCGTCAAGTGATATATACTCATGTTCCCAGAGTGGATACCATGTCCCTGATACATGCAACGACAGCAAATGCGGGGCCCTAATTTTCCCCAAGTCAGAGAAACTGCCGCCGATGAGTAGCAAGTCTTTCACACTTGTTGAATCTATTGCGATTTTCTTCCTGCCCCAGCACCTACGCAACTCTAGGGACTCTAAAACAGGACTTCCCCTGAGAATTCTCCCGAGGATATCATCGCTCAACTCCACATCTTCCATCGACAAGACCTTAAGACGAGGCCACGAAATTCTAGTAGCCCCATCCAACGAGAAACGGCACTCACTGACTTCCAGGCGCACCAACCCACTCAAGCAATACAACAACTGCGGCAGTGTACGTCTGAACCCGTCCGAACTGACAATCAGCCGCAGGCCAAGATCCTCCACGCGGTGCTCCTCCGCGAACTCGACCCAGCGGTCGACCTTGGGGTAGTCGTCGGCCTCGTGGTAATCGAAGCCGGTGACGTGTAACCTCTTCACCATGGGGGAGGTGCACTGGCTCAGGACGCTGTCGACGATGGACGATAAGCCCAAGGTACTGCCAGTGCCAGCCCGGTCTTCGATCTCCTCTCCGTCGAAGACGAGGTCGGTGACGGCGGTCCAAGTGGACCGCCACCGCTTGGAGAGGGCGCTGGTCCTGACGACGTCTCCGAGCGGCAGGAACGAGAAGATGTGATGGATCACGGCGTCCGGCAAGGCGCTGATGAGATCCGCGGGGCTCGAAGTAGGGGGAGGTGGGCTTCCTCCGGTGCGATTCGGACGGTCGCCGGAGGATCTGCGATGGACGGCGCGGTGGACGGAGGTCTCCGCCATGGAATTTGAATTCTAGGGTTCCGGCGGATTTTCCGGCCGAGTTCTCAGAAGGTATTTTACTTTCTGTGTCTTTTTACGAGCTGCCTACGAAGGTGAGCAAGAAAGAAGGTGAAGAAGAATAATGACAAGCCCATCCGGCCCTTTTAGTTGATTTATTTTTATTTTTAATTTATTGTCTTTTTTTCTTTTTTCAATTTCCAGCGTCATCTATAATTTAAGCTGTGTGTTCGTTTGGCAAAAAATGTGGCATTTTTTAAAAATATTTTTTGGAAAGTCATTTTTTTGGAAAATGTTTTTTGGGCGGCCTCATTTTTTGGTGTTCGGTTAAAATCTGAAAAAATTTCGGAAAATATTTTTCGTTATTCGATATGAAAATGATTTTCCTTCTTGCAATATTTTAAATATTTTCTTTTTCTTTTTCTTCCTTCTTCTTCTTCAGAGATCACCGGCCATGGCCGCGGCCGGAGATTGGCCAGAAGCGAGCTTGAGCGTTGCCACAGGCCGATGAGACTCAAGCCTCACCTAGGTCGCTGGATCCGGCAAGCTCGCTTAAGGCTGACGAGCTCACCCGACCTTGGTCGAGCCTCGCCTGAGATCGCCAGATTTGGCGAGGTTGAAGCTCGCTGGTCGCCAACTGAGGAAGAAGAAGCAGAAGGAAACAAAAAAGAAAAATAAAATATTGAAAATAGGACTTCTTCTCTTCATTTTCCCCAAAAAACTGAAGGAGTTGGGGGTTGGGAAGGAAAATGTTTTCCTGGAAAACATTTTTTTGCCAAACGAACACAACCTTAAAATAGTCCAATAAATTATTAAAGCGAAATTCCTTGATGATGCCGATGATGTGATGCTTAATTAAACAGAAAATAAAGGAACACAAGTGAGAATTTTCTTTGTTAGAAATTTTTTATCCTTCGAGTTCTTTGTGCAAAGATTATCTAATTGTGAAAAAGGAATTTGGGAGGATCAAAATTAAACTAAAACTTAGAGAAAAAGTTATTAAATAATCAGTAGAGTTTACACGATATCGCATTAACCCACTCAATATTTCCTTTCCTCCTCGTAAAATGCATGTTCGCTGAGCACTAGGATAAAATATCCCTGATTTCTTATGTTTCCGATTCCCTTTCCTCTATAAAGTCCACCACACACACACTCACTTACTCTGTCTCTCTCTACGCGCGCGCATAATGGAGGCACAAGTTGAAGGTGACGCCTGGCTCATGTCTCTCTTCCTCATCCTTCTTCATCGACTCGACCTCTCTGTGGAAAGCCCTCGCTATCGCAAGAATTTGAGCTCGGAAATCTTTGGAATCCTCCAAAATCGTCAGCTTGGCGACTTCAGAGCTCCTTCTCTTTTGCAAGTGTTGCTCGTATGTCCAAATTTCATAAGCTAATTGTGCCCTAATTCTTCAATTTGGACGCCAGGTTTGACGAACATAGCCATTTTGCCCCCACTCGTTAGTTTGGGGCAAGTATATGGAAAATGTTTTTACACACTTGCTCGCTGACTTCATTTGTTTTTTCTTAGGGTATAAAAAACTGTTGAGGTCATACATTCATAGCCTACAAGATGACAGTCAAATGTACATGGCATGTTAATAATTTGTATGTCTATGATAGGTAACATAATTATTGGATTGGCTTTAGTTGACATCAATCAAACATACAGCACTGTCGTCCCAGCTATTATCTCTGATCAATTTGCAAAACAAAGAAATCTCAAGCAAACCCTAGTCCACGATATTTCTTTTCCTTAAAATCAGTTGATTTGGTCGAGGTTGCCGTTCATTAGATAGGCTTTCTCACATGAGAAGGCTTATTACCTATTATGTATTCATGTTTTGATATTAATTATAGGAATTAGTGCATGACGTGAGTCACGAGTTTACTGATTTAGGTTCCGTTTTTTCTGCAAAAAATGAGTGATGGAGAAAACATTTTTCTGTAAATTACCGAATGAAAAATGGTTTCGCTATCGATAGCAATTTATGTTTGTTTTTGTTTAAGATAAGATATTATTCGTTCATTTATTTTTATAAGCATTATAAGCGATCGTTTTTAGGAAAATGCATTCCAAATCACTCATTTTTCGTGAAACAAGCGGAACCTAAGTTTACATAAAAAAAAGCCATTCCTTTCATATGCCTATAACCCCTCGGTTACGTTAGGTTTCAAAACCTTGAATCTGCCCATTCTAATCATGCTATGCTCGCTCTAGGTCTCTAAAGACTCCCCTGTTTTGACAAACTAGGCATTGAGCTTAATAATTATAGGCTTGGAAAGAGGAAATAGCTTCTAATAGAGTGCTGAGATAAAAATGATTGTGAAGCATAGAAAAGTCACCAAATATTTCTAGACGATAGAGTAATGAAAGGATTAGAGTGGACTGTCGACATGAGGAATCAAAGGATGATCACGAATAGATGACGCGAATACACAGCTAACTGGGTCTGAAAGTTGAAAAGTTTCCACATTCAATTCTAGTTGTGGCTAATAACCCTAGAAGAAGAGTAAAATTTTAATGAGACAACCTGGAGGAGACATGTATAGTTACCAAAGGAAATCATAAGCCGATTCCCCTACTGTCACAACAGGATCTGTGTGAACCAACGAGAACTACACGAGACATAAACCATCCATTCTCTGGATTTGCAAACAGTTCGTTGTAGATATTACTCACAAATATTCTCAGCAGGCCTAAAGCTAACATCTTTTCAGGTTACTTAGGGTTCATTTGGCAATTATTTTGTGCTCAGGAACTGATTCTGAGCATTTGAAGACGTTTGATGATAGTCCAAAATTTCCATTCCTAGAATAAAAAAAGAACAGAAATGCATTTGATAATGGCACAATTTTTTTTTTATTAATAATATTTTTAATATTTTAATCTTTCTTTCTTTCTTTCTTTCTTTTTTCCCCTTCTCTTCTTTGGCCATGGCCATTCGCCGGCGCCGGCGACTAGCCACAGGCCAAGGCTGGCAAGGGCGTTGCGGCCCTCGCCATCGCGATCGCGAGCCGCCTTCGCCCAGGAGGTGAGGGTTGCCTTGCCCAGACTGTGAGTCGCCCTCACCGAATTTGGCGAGGGTGGCGACAAGGTCGGCCCTCACCTAGGCCGCAAGTCGCCCTTGCCGGCCGGTGACCGGTCATAGGCCAATAAGAATAAAAAGAAAAAGAAGAAAAAAATCAAGACAAATAAGAAGAAAAAAAATTGATTCTCATTTTTGTTCCTAGAATCAAGAAGCTATTTTTTTTATTATTAATTCTGTTCCAAAATTGATTCTGTGAACAAATTTACCTAGAATCAAAAAATTAAATAAATGAATTTCTGTTCCCAAATTGATTTTGAAAATAAAAGAACATAAATTTTCACTATTTGGTACATTACCAAACGGACCTTTAAATACACATAAACAAACATAGATTCTGCATGACCACAATGTGCCTTGCGAACCTGTTCCTTGATCAACATTTAGACAAACTTGCATTTGGCTCCGTCGACGCTTCCCTCACCCTTTGATTTGCAAAATGAAAATGACAGGGGAATAAATAATAATTTCATGAATATAAACCAAACTCAGAATTAATAATGAAAAATATATTTTATTTGATAATGGGATAATCTAAGAATGACATCCACAATATTGAATTTTTTTAGTCAGTTTTAATTATATAATGATAAAATTCTAATATAATATAATATTGCATTGATTTCTATTGTTGTTTGTGGAACAAGAATTTGAAGTTACCGGTCATGGACTATTAATAGTTTTTGAAATGAATTATAATAATCATTTATGATAAAAATCGCTTTAATTAATTATGATAACTAAAATCTTGATTATTTTATTTGAAAATTGAGTTACCTTATAATTTAAATTTCATTTTAGTTTAACTTTTTTGTGCAGAGAATCGCACTTCCTTCAATATAAATGACATGTTTGTGAAGCACAGAAAAATCACTCAATATTTCTGCTTTTGATTTTGCGTTAATATCTGAAACTCAAAAAATGAAAAAAAAATTATGTTTAGATATTACATAGTTTAAATATTTTTAATTGTTTCAAGTGTTTCATACTAAATAATAAATCAAATTCTAAGTGCCGCAAAATTTACTAAATATCAAAAATTGAAAGTGGAAAAATTTAAAGCAGTTGAAATCTGCTTTTTGAACAAGTGATAAGCTGTACGCCCCCAAAGAAGAGAAAAAAGAAACAAGAAACAATCAGTGATAAGCTCCTCGTGGGCTAAAAGCCTAAAAGGAACGGCAAATAATAAACTTCTTGAATGTCATTAGTTTATATTAAATTTTATATTCAAAAGGTTGTGCAACTTTAAAAACAAATTTTCTGCATAAAAATAATTAATTTCATCCACATACTCGAGCTCTTATATAATATACTTTATTCGGATAATCACAAGACATGTCCCAAAACCTTGAGTTCCAAAACTTACATTTCATGTATTTAAATCCTCAAACAGGCAATTTTGATGCACCTGAATCTTTTCGTCCATTCCGTCAATTTTAGAT
This sequence comes from Syzygium aqueum, assembly GCA_031216185.1. Lineage (NCBI taxonomy): Eukaryota > Viridiplantae > Streptophyta > Magnoliopsida > Myrtales > Myrtaceae > Syzygium > Syzygium aqueum. The sequence continues at coordinate 35,541,926 of CM062235.1, read as the reverse complement.
CTACGGAATAGGTCTACGGATAATGTCACGGGACTTATTTTTTCTTTTAATATCCGTGACTATTAATAATAATAAAATTGCCAAGCGAGCATCCAATAAAACCTAAGGGACAGACTACTAATTTCGCAGAAGTCTGTTTCGGCTTTCGAAAAGCCGAACCAAATCAAACCGTACAATACAGTTTAGCTACGGTTGCAAACTTTTTCTGTTGGGAAATAAATCCCCTTGAACCGAAACACTAGTGTTAACCTCATTCCTTGAGATGTTCATATTTACTACTAGAATGAAACTTAAAAACCTAGTACCGTCGTACTTCTGGTAACTTTACCGTCAAAAGAGAGTGAATACTGATGAGCAGTGAAGTGCACCAGGGCAACATGCGCTTGCCAAGAGATCAACGAGAAACCTGGACTTTCATATGCCTTTTTATGAGGACACCGATTCGAGAGGATAATCCAAGATAACCTCAGCATTTTTGGAAGCTCGTCGAAAGCTGAGCACATTTTTGCTCACACCAAGCAGTTTCCACACAACAGCAGCTTGAATGCCCTCATTTCCATCTCGTGTGCCCAATTCAGCCTTGATAATCAACTTCTCCAGCACAAGTGCATCCCCAAGAAGAAATTTAATCAGGGCGAGCAGATATTTCCAACCCAAACTATCAGAAGCTTCAAAGCCGATGATCTCAACTCTCTTGAGATGTTTTCCCAAACATTCAAAGTCCCCCCTCCGTGAGCACAAAAAATCTTCTTCGTCGAAGTTAAAACATTCTTTAGATTCTTCATCAAGCTCAAACTGCATATAGATACCCCATTTAAGAAGCTTAGTTCACATTATATGTGGATCCACGGGGAAAAATAAATTGATTGGCTCACTACAATTTCAGACAAACAACTTTCATTTGTCCACTGCATGTGCTAGTTAGTTTTACTTTGTAACAAGTCTTAATCAATTTAAGCTCTTAAACTCGTCTAAAAAAACACTTTCTCTTTCTAAGAGCTCATTGTTAAATTCTGAGTTCAAGATCCTAACGCTACACAGAGCAAAAGAACTTCCAGTACAACACTGCAATTACTTTAAGATATGAACTGAAACAACTTATATTGCCCTGCACAAATGTTGATTAGACTGACAGAGCCATGAGCAAATTTCAATTGTTGGAACAAATAAGAGTTTGAGATTGATCATCTTTATATGCTTCCAAATTTTTAACTCACTGTTTAAACATTCGTGCAAAGAGGAAATCAGCACAAGAAGCGAACTGAAAATATCATAGCAAAGGAACAAACCTTCAATAGGGGGAGCTCAGTCAGGTGTATGACTAATTTTTCCAGGCACGGTGAACTTTGTAGCATGTATGCTATCCCGGGAAGGTCCCATTTACCAACTGATCCATATAGTATCAGATTCTGACATTTTGACAATGGAGATGGCACTCCTTCCATCTCCAAAAGGGACAGAGTCTAAGCACATCGAGCAAGAAACATTTAAAATTTAATTAATACTAGTTCTCCTGTTTGACATGAATAGAGAATAACAAAATTACAGTCCATCAAGAAACGAAATCCTTTGACCCTGCCTCCCAGACAGGAAAAGACCGATAAGGATATTACATGTAGAAATGAACAAGTGAATCTCTTTAATAATCGAGACTATTTATATATACTTCTCATGTCAAACTTGTGATCTAAAAAATTCTAGTTGTTGATCACACGAGACAGTGAACCTCATTATTGACCGGAGTTTCCAAGTAAATCCGTCAATTGGCATTGTAAAATATTCTGAGAATACTCTGTAGGATATATTATGGAACAACAACCAAATGTGACGAGAGAACATGATCCGGTTATGCCAACCTGAGATGTCTAGTTCCATTACTCGTTGTCATATTTGCAGATAATTGTATTTTCTCTAAGAACTGAAACAATGAAATGAAAAAGTGACCTTTTCAAATAATCTCTTCATGCATTTTTCTAGAGAAATCAAGTGTCTAACAACGCCGTGTTAAGTAGCATCCGTAATAATTAGCAATATCTAGTAGCATTCATAATCCCAAAAATCGAGTGATCCCCGTTGCAAATGAACAAATTAAAACTTGAAATTAAACAAAAGGAAGAAGCTCCAAGGTTCACTAAATGATCATATGGTATATAACATGAAACACAGAGTTATAAATCATCTGATCTACTAATAATTAATTGAACATGCGTTCACAGTGATTCCCCTCAATGAAAGATTAGAATGCGGCGGATAGCTGCGGTCACTCGACTACTAAAAGTCTAAAAGGTGCTAATCACCGCCACCATTCGACACAGAGTGCATCTTACAAATGGTAAAAACATCGAGCTTGTACCTGCAAACACCAACCGCCAATGGTGATTGTAGGAACTCCACGCAGCTTCTCAAGAAGTTCCTTCAACAAGTCGCAGCACGTCCTCTTATAATCAGTCACACCAGTTCGAATGGAAAAATCTAAGTCGGCTTCCACCAAAGACGATACATCGTCAAGCCCGAACACGGCAAAATAATCCAAATTCCCTGATATCTGCAGTGACAGCAGATGCGGGGCGCGAATTTTCTCTGTTTTAGAGCACGCGGAGCTTTCGAGTACCAAATCTTTCACGCTTGCTGATTCTATTGCGATGTTCTTCGCGCCCCAGCACCGCCACAACTCAAGGGACTCTAAAACAGGACTTCCCCTGAAGATTCGCCGGAGGATATCATCGCTCAACTCCGCATGATCGATCGACAAGACCTCGAGACAAGGCCACCGAACAGTCGTAAGCAGCGAGAAACGGCACGAACCGAGTTCCAGGCGCACCAACCAGCTCAAGCAATACAAGAAACCCGGCAGTGTGTAAAAGGGAGAAGAGTCAGACAGCAACAGGCAGAGATCCTCCACGCGGCGCTCCGCCGCGAAGAAGAGCCAGCGGTCGACCTCGGGGCGGTCGGCGGCCTCGTCGTAATCGAAGCCGGTGACGTGGAAGCTCCTGAACGTGGGGGAGGTGCACTGGCTCAGGACGCTGTCGACGAGGGACGAGAAGCCCAAGGTAATGCCGGTGCCGGCCCGGTCTTCGATCTCTCCGCCGTCGAAGGCGAGGTCGGTGACGGCGGTCCAAGTGGACCGCCACCGCTTGGAGAGGACGCTGGTCCTGACGACGTCTCCGATCGGCAGGAACGAGAAGATGCGGTGGATCACGGCGTCCGGCAAGGCGCCGATGAGATCGCTAGGGCCCGTGCTTTGTTGCAATGGAGGAGGACAAGGAGGAGGAGGGTTTCCTTCGGTGCGATTCGGACGGTCGCCGGAGGACCTGCGGTGGATGGCGGTCTCCGCCATGGAAGTGAAGATCTAGGGTTTCGGCGGATTTTCTCTGCATCTTTTTTCCGAGGGTTAACAGATGAAAAATTCCGAACAGGTACGTTTGTGATAATTTTACCCTAAATTATTTTTTTAATAATAAAAAACTCCAGACCGGTACACTTATGACAAATTTACCCGGAACTATTTTTTTTGACCACCAAAAATCCCAAACTGATATACATTTGACAATTTTACCCAAAACTAATTTTTTAATAATATTTTTTATGTTTCGAATTTTTTAATTAATTTTTTTATTTTTTCTTTACTTTTTTTGTGTTTAATCTCTGGCCGGTCGCCGGCTGGCCAAAGGCGCAAGCCGGCGAGGGCCCGGCCCCGCCAGCCGCTGGCGAGGCTCGACCACGTCGGGCTGGCCTTTGCAAGGTGAGGTTGGCCTTGCCTAACGACGGCGAGGTCGAGCCTCGCCAGCGGCCATCGGGGCTAGGCCCTCACCTGCTTGCGCCTTTGGCCGGTCGCCGGTCTGGCGACCGACGACCGGCCAAAGATTAAACACAAAGAAAAAAAAATAAAGAAAAAATAAAAAATTAATTCAAAAAATTCAAAAAATAAAAATAATATTAAAAAATTAGTTCGGGGTAAAATTGTCACATGTATATCAGTTTGAGGTTTTTGGTGGTCAAAAAAATAGTTTAGGATAAATTTGTCACGAGTGTACCGGTTTAGAGTTTTTTTTTGTCAAAAAAATAGTTTGGAGTAAAATTGTCATAAGTGTACCAATTTAGGGTTTTTCGTGGTATTAACCCTTTTTTCAAAGCTGAGCAAAGTAAAGGTGAAGAATAATGAAAAATTGATGGAGTTTTTTTTTTATTCTTTTCCCTTTTATGTCTTTTTTTCTTTTTAATTTTCCATCTTTACGTAGTCAATACATTTGATTTGTACAATAAGTAACTTCGCCATCATCTACAATTTTAAAATACCCCAATAAATTGCTAAAGTGAAATTTTTCGGTAATGTTGGTGTGACGCTTAATTGAAAAGGAAGAATTGAAAATGAGTGAAAGTTTTCTTTATTGGAATTTTTTTTGTCCTTCGAGAAGCATATAATTAGTATCACTCATAATTCATTGTGATGACAAATTAGATATTTGAGGTGAAAAAAAGAATGGGAGGACCGAAATTAAACTTAAGGTTAGAGAAAAATGTATTGAATAACCGACACAGTTTACGTGATGTAATAATTCACTCGGTATATCTTTTCGTCCTCATAAAATGCAAGTTCATCAAACATTAAAACAAATTTTCCCTAATTTCCTATGTTCCCAACTCTCTTTCCTCTGTCAACTCTGCCACAGCGTCGCCACACTTGCCACTCGGCCCCCTCTACCGCCGAACATACTTTGGAGTCCGAATCGCCTCCAACTAAAGCCGGCAATTTTTGACATTATGTGTTTACATGGCAACAAGGTAAGGTGTGCTCCGTTAAAGTTTAATCAATACCATGTCATGAATAGGGGAATATGTTTAAACACACATATAATAAACATGCTGCTACCAATTGAACCTTTTAACGCTTTAATCAGATTCGATGATATGTTTAATTAAACACATTAACATTTACCTGGGTCGACGTCACATATTTAGATGCATTTAGATACGTTAGTAAATATTTAAGCACAAATACGTGAGAATTTATATCTTAAACGTGTTAAGCATGCCATGCATGTAAGTAAGGCATTTAATGAACTCGTCGTATTTGGGCTTTAAAGATGTATCACTAATGGTAAGTGTGTCGTCTTGAGGTTAGACTAAACTTGACATGGACGCAGTTATATCAAGACCGGTATAGGTGGCCGACCTCATGTGCAAGGCTGGGGCCTTCAATTTGCTTGTGTGAGAGAGAGAGAGTAATGTTGACGTAAAAACAAGCTGTGTGGATTGTTGTAAGGAAGAAGAAGAGGAGAGAAAAGGCAGGAAAAGAGAAAAACCAAAGGAAAAATAACATACTTTCCATTCTCCTAACTCGCGCACTAATCACCTCTACATAGGGTACCCTCTCTAAGACAATGGAAAAGCCGTGTCGAAATTGTCCTACCAAAGGAACCAAATGATCGATACAGCTACTCTGATTCCATGATAACTATGCTAGCAGAGGCTACATGAAGGGAAACCTTTCTTCTTGATCCTCGAATCCCATTTACTCTCCACTCAAGGTTTCGCGAAAGGAAATAGTGCTGCAATTCGCGGGCTATAACCCAAAAAGAGCAAGATAAACAATCAACAAAGACCGTTCTGTTGTTCATGTTGTCACAAGGGACATTACTTGTCACGCCCTGGACCCCCACCGAGCCCGCGACATCCCTCAGCTGGTCGATTAGGGCGACGTCCCAGGTTATCGCCGACCTCAATTCGCCATCAGAGATTTACAGCCACAGCGGATATTCACAAACAAACCCGGACAAATAAAAACTGGGGATTTAATCAGGGAGAATATACATTTTTCTTTCATTCAAACTTATACAATATTCACAACTTACAACCAGTCCATAATTACCACCACATACACTTGTACACCACAGCACACACCATCGATATCCCAAAAGATCGGTGACCTGGCTTTCTACTCCAAAAATGATACTCATAAAAAAAAACTACTGTTCTGAACCCCCAAGACTATCACTTACGCCCCCTTACTCGGCGTCCACTCTGAGTCGGACTCATCGTCCTCTGAATCCGAGTCCTCTGAGCTTCCCTGAGCGTCATTCTCGGTATGCACAGGTACCCCAAAACGTACTGGCGGCGGTGGTGGAAGATTCATGGTTCCTACCGGGGTTCTGAAATATCGGTTGAAACAACCGTGAGAACACTTCTCAGTAAGTTCACCCCTAAACCCAACCTAGGCTACCACGTACCCTCCAGATAATTTCGCAAACACAATCACGTGCGCCAAATTTCACATAACAGGCGTAATACTCGCAATCACACACATATACAATTTTATTTCCACGTCGTGCATTCCTTTCATTCTCATCCTCACTTTCCACATTCCTCGCCAGTGTCCCGCGTTAACGTACACGCCCCAGGCACACTGCGATCATTCACCACATCCGGCCTGCGTACCCATTTACGCCTCAAGGCCCAATCTCGACCTGAGCATCACACGCTCCAGGCCCGATCTCAACTTAGCCCGCGCCAAATGCGACAGGCCTACATGATTGAAACCCGAGCTTATAATGCCTCGGTTCAATCCCGGTCTCACCCAAGCAATCGTGCCTCGGGCCGATTCTCATGCTTGCTTTTTCAAGCCTCAATCTGTGCCAAATGCAACAGACCTACGTGATCGCGACCCAAGTTTAGAATACTCAGTCCGATCCCAAACTTGCACTTTCGCACTTTCACACACTTTCCACCTTCACTTACCACACCACAATCACAATCAAGCACATGCCCAACATACATTTACCATACACTACTGGCAAATCACACGTGGCCCATACACGCATTCAGTCAAGTGTAGCTCGTGCACACTCAGCACCGGGCATGGCAAAACCATCAATTACTTTAATCAAACTCATGTGTACATCCAACTAGCATATTAAATCAGCAAATATGCTCAACAACATACTTAATTAACCACCCCAATTTAATTATGGATTAAAAATACGTCCGACACCCAATTTCTTATTTTTCTCCCACTAAACGGCGTCGGATTGATTCCGACCCTTCACAAAACTTTCTCGCCATGCACTATCGATTCCAAAAACTCAACTTGCATCTCGAACAAACCATCACAGCCCCGTGAACAGTGATTCACAGCTCGTGAACAGTGCTTCGCAGCTTGTGAACAGTGCTCGCAGCTTCAATTTCACCTCAAATTGCCCTCCAAAAATTCCCAAATTAATCCTCAAGGCCCGCCACACAATCCCGACCTAAAACCCCAACATTCCTCGTCCGAACAACTCCGATTTCAACCCAAAAATTCAATTTTTCCGGCGATACCCAATATCCTAAATCGGGATTAGAGGACGACTTACCTAGTTCTAGACTAAATCGGCTAGAACGGGGAGCGGCGGCACTATCTCGAACACGGCGGGGACTCACGGTGGTGTCCGGCTTGAGCGGCGGCGGTCCGGTGGCGATGTGGGTCTTGCACGGCCGAGACCCACGGCGAGAGAGAGAGGAAAAGAGAGAGAAATATGGCGGTGAGGTTGATGGTGGTGGCTTGAGGGTGGTCCGGTGAGTGGCGGCAAGCGGCGGCGACGACAACCCGGCGTGAGGCGGTCCGGCGAGAGAGAGGAAGAAGAAGAAATCGGTGAGGAGAGGGGGGGAAAACTCACGGATGAAGAGGAAAATGAAGAGAAAATTGGACCTAAATAGTGTTATTGACCCATTGGCAAAAATTACCAAAATGCCCCTCTTAAACATTCTTGATCCGACGATCCCGAATCGATCTTATCTTGATCCGACGGCCGTGATCGAATCTTGCACAAAAATATCCAATGGCATCCTTGAAATTTCTCAAAAAGTCCAAGGGCAAAATTGTCCAATCCAAAATTTGAGGGCAAAATGACCAAAATGCTCTTTGCCAATAAAACATGCCCTTTAATAAATCCTAGGGGTATTTTCGTCACTTTCTCCGTTTCTTGTCCAAATCGAATTTTTCCAAAGAATTTAGGCGCACCAAAAATTGACACGTGTCGCGTGCAACGTGGTCCTAGCGTTTCGTCGTGAATTCCTAATTTTCCAGTGTCCAATTTGAGCGAAAATTCAATAATTAAATTCTATTAAACGCAACTCGAGCGTTTCTCGAGCTAACGGGCGGCTTGCTAAGGAAATTCGCAGAATCGACTCGTGACCGATATTAAATCGAATCACGTGCAAGTCCATTCGGTACGTAACGATCTCGATTGTCATTAAAATCGCAAAGATCAATCACTTGATCCGAGGGGTACGATCGTTCAGTATAATTTCAGGATCAATCGTCAAGTCGTTTCGTGGTCCAACGAAATCACCCACGATCCACTACTATGACAGTGGCGAACTGACTCCTAACTATCCTTGGATCGGCCAACAGTGGCTCAAAATATCACTTCTGCGATTTAATGGTCAAAATCCATTTACGATCGAATTTTCTTTAGTCGTGCGAATTTAACTTCCCCTAATAGCCTTTCCCTAAAGGTTAGCATTCCCAGGAATGATCAATTCCGGGCGAGAAATTTACTACGAGCACATTTCATAAAACTCAGTTATTTAATAAATTCCAATTGGCGGAAATTCCGGAATGTCACAATCTTCCCCTCTTATAAAATTTCGTCCTCGAAATTTACAACCTTACCACTACTAAGAATTTACAATTCCTACTACTGCTCAAACAACTGAGGGTACTGACGTTGCATCATCTCTTCACTTTCTCAAGTTGCGCCTTCAGTCCCGTGGTGCTCCCAAATAACCTTGACCATCGGGATTGTCTTGTTCCTCAAAACTCGTTCTTTGCGATCTTCGATTCTTACCGGTCTTTCCACATATGACACTTTGTCTTCCACCTCAATCTCCTCATAATTCAGTATATGTGTCGGGTCCGGTTCATATTTCCTCAACATCGATACGTGGAACACGTTATGCACTTGCGATAGATTTGGCGGTAACGCAAGGCGATATGCCAAATCTCCAATTCTTTCCAGTACTTCAAATGATCCCACATACCTCGGACTCAACTTTCCCTTTTTACCAAATCTGGATAGTCCCCTCATAGGCGATACCTTAAGAAAAACATGATCCCCGACTTGAAACTCCAAAGGTCTTCGCCTTCGGTCTGCATAACTCTTTTGACGGCTCTGCGCTGTTCTTAGCCTTTTGCGAATAATCTTAACTGCTTCAATCGATTGCTCAACAAGCTCTAGCCCAGTTATAGTCCTTTCTCCCACTTCGTCCCAACATACGGGCGTTCTACAAGCTCTGCCATACAACGCTTCAAAAGGCGCCATTCCAATGCTCTGCTGGAAACTATTGTTGTACGCAAATTCCACTAAGGGTTATTGTTCTTCCCACTTACCCTGAAAATCCAGCACACACGCTCTGAGCATATCCTCCAATGTCTGAATCGTCTTCTCAGACTGGCCATCTGTCTGAGGATGATAAGCCGTACTGAACTGTAACTTGGATCCTAAAGCCGTCTGCAGACTTTTCCAAAAATTGGCCGTAAATCGAGGATCATGATCTGAGGTTATCGACACTGGTACCCCATGAAGACGAACAATCTGTTGTACGTATAACTCCGCATATCTTTCTAGTGCGAAATCTTTTCGCACCGCCAAAAAGTGTGTCGACTTAGTCAATCTGTCGACAATCACCCAAATAGTGTCATGACTTCTTTGACTTCTTGGCAACCCCGTCACAAAGTCCATAGTTATATGTTCTCATTTCCACTCTGGGATTTCCAACGGTCGCAACAATCCCCCGGGTTTGCAATGTTGTGCTTTCACCTGCTGGCACGTCAGACACTTAGCCACGTGCTTAGCTATATCTGACTTCATACCATACCATTCCACCAATAAAATTGCCTCAAATTCCTGTACATTTTGGTACTACCGGGGTGAATACTGTACTGACTACGATGCGCTTCGGACAAAATTTCTTCCTTAACTCCCGCATCGTCTGGTACACATAACCTTCCACGAAATTTCAACACACCGTCCTCAGATACCTGAAAATCCGGCTTCCTCTTAGTAACGTCCATCTTGATAACTTTCTTTATCTCTAGATCCGTAGACTGCAAAGCTTTAACTTTAGCCTGGATCTGGCTGAATCCTTAACGTCGCTAACAGGCTCGAGACATGACTTACTTCCAATTTGAACTCGGAATCTCGCACATTCTCCAACAGGATCCACTCTTTGACCATTAAATGCGCAATGCTCGACTTATGACTCAAAGCATCAGCTACCCGGTTAGCCTTTCCGGGGTGATATAGAATTTCGCAGTCGTAATCCTTCAGCAACTCCATCCACCGACGCTGCCTCATGTTTAGCTCTTTCTGCGAAAATAAATACTTGAGACTCTGATGGTCAGTATAGATCTGAAATCTTTCTCCGCATAAATAATGTCGCCAAATCTTCAGGGCGAACACTATTGCTGCTAACTCCAAGTCATGCGTCGGATAATTCAATTCATGTGGCCTCAACTGCTTGGATGCATAAGCTACCACTCGCCCATGTTGCATCAACACACACCCCAATCCCTTCAACGACGCATTACTATAAATCTTGTATCCTCCGGGTCCTGATGGAATCGTCAACACTGGTGCCGTTGTCAACATGTGCTTCAACTCCTGAAAACTTCTTTCACATTTATCAGTCCATTCAAACCTCGTTTCCTTTTTCAACAAATGCGTCAACGGCATTGCTATCGCCGAAAATCCTTCCACGAATCGACGATAATATCCAGCCAAACCTAGAAAACTCCGAACCTCTATTACTGTTGTCGGTCTAGGCCATTTCATCACAGCCTCAATTTTCGATGGATCCACTGAAATTCCTTCTCCGGAGATCACATGACCGAGAAATGCAACTCGACTGAGCCAAAATTCGCATTTGCTAAATTTAACATATAATGCGTTCTCTCTTAAAGTCTGCAACACTCGACGCAAATGAAATTCATGCTCCTCCAGGCTCCTTGAGTATACTAGTATATCGTCTATAAACACGATCACGAACTGATCTAAAAATTCCTTAAACACCCGATTCATCAAATCCATAAAGGCAGCAGGGGCGTTCGTCAACCCAAACGGCATTACTGTAAATTCGTAATGTCCATACCACGTCCTAAATGCCGTTTTCGGTATATCCTCCTTTCTAATTCGCAACTGATGATATCCTGTTCTCAGATCAATTTTAGAGAACACCGAAGCCCCTTGCAACTGGTCAAACAAATCATCAATCCTCGGCAAAGGATATTTATTTTTAACTGTCACTTGATTCAGCTGCCTGTAGTCTATACACAACCTCAATGATCCATCTTTCTTTCTAACAATTAACACCGGTGCTCCCCACGAAGACGCACTGGGACGAATAAATCCCTTGTCTAGCAACTCCTGCATTTGCACCTATAATTCCTTTAATTCTGACAACGACATTCTATAAGGTGCCTTCGAGATTGGCTCTGTTCCTGGCGCCAACTCGATCACAAATTCTACCTTCCTAGCTGGTGGCAGTCCCGGCAATTCCTGAGGAAACACATCGGGATACTCGCACACCACTGCTATGTCCTCAAGCCTCGGCTCTTCAGCCGTTGAATCAACTACTGCCGCTAGGAATCCTTGACAACCTTCACTTAACAATTTCGTCATTTCCACTGACGAGATCCATGGAATCGAGGGTCCTCCTCGACTTCCCACAAATTTAAATTCTGGGTGTCCAACTGGATTAAATTGGATCACCCTACTATTGCAATCCATTACGGCCCTCTGCTTAGATAACCAGTCCATACCCACAATCACATCGAAATCATACATGTCTAGAACCGCTAAATCAATCATTTCCTCCCTATCCCCAATCACGATCTTACAGTTTGGGCATCCCAACGAGACCAGCATCTTATCATTCAAGGGAGTCATCACGCATAGTACAACATCAAGCAATTGCGGTTCTATTCCAAGCAACTCAACAAACTGTTTCGATATAAAAGAATGCGATGCCCTAGGGTCAAATAAAGCATACGCAGCATGATTGCACAGAGAAATCGTACCTGTGACAACCCCTGGTGCGTTCTCAGCTTCTCATCTAGCCATGGCATACACTCGTCCTTGTGCCGGTGGCCTATTCTGATTTACTGTCTGGGCTGCTCCAGCGTGATTCCCGTTCCGAGGTGGCGGCAACGCAGGCGGTCTGTTCTGTCTGGGATTGGGGCAATTCTTTATGTGGTGACCAAAACCTCCACATCCAAAACACGCTCCGCCTCGGGTTGGACAAGGTCCATTCTCGTGTCTACCTCCACAAATCCTACACGGACCATTAAAATTCCGTACTGGCTTCCCAATATTCCTCTTAACTGGAGGAGTAAAACGCCTATTATCTATCATCGGCCTCTTCCCAGGGTTACGATTATCCTTACCTGGGTTAAACCTCGATCCAAAAGCGGCGGCTCTATCCACCTGATCTCGCTCTAGAATCTGAGCCCTATCAAACATTTCTTCGTAAGTCTCCAAATCTACCAGTAACAACTGCCTACGGATATGAGTCCTCAATCCGTCCCGAAATCTTCGCGCCTTATCTTCGGGATACTCAACCATTCTCGGCGCAAACTTAGACAACCTTGCAAATTCCGCCTCATACTGATCCACCGTCATCTGACCTTGGCAGAGTCTCATAAACTCTGCTAGCTTTTTCTCCCTAGCACTTGCCGAGAAATACTTTTCATAAAATTTCTCAGTAAAAACAGTCCAAGTTCGAGCTGTACCTTCTGGGAATATCCTGTCTTTGGTGGCTTTCCACCATCACTTGCATTATCTTGCAACTGATATACTGCTAGGGTTACCCTCTCATTGTCATTACACTCCAGCACCTCAAAAGCTTTCTCAAGCTCCTCTATCCATCGAGGTGCAGCCTCAGGGTCACCCTTCCCAGCAAACTTAGGCGGTTTAAGCTTCATAAACTGTTCTACCAGCTGATGCATTGGTCTATTAACAACCACTTGTCCCTGCCCTTGATTCTCATTCTCATTGACAACAGCAGCGGCCTCAGCGGCTTGGGCAATCGGAACAACTCTTTCCTGAGCCTGCTGTTCTAACAGATTTCCAATCCGTTCCAACGTTCTCATAACAACTTCCATTCGAGGATCCTCAGCAGGCCTAACTTCCCCTCTAGGGTTCACTGTAGCTCCAACACCTACCCCAGGGTTCTCTACTGCTCTAGCACCCACTCCGAGATCCTCGACAGCCCTAGCTCGAGCACGACCTCGACCTCTCGTTCCTCTTCCTGCACCCCTTCTTGGGACTCTTCCTACGCCTCTTCCTTCACTGCTCATCGTCACGATTTTACCACTCTCTTACCTGCTATAATTCAACTCAGGAATTAGCAATCTAAGCCAACTAGATCAATCTAGTTCTAAGCAGTGAATTAACACAATAATTCACTTAGCATACAAACAATCATTACAACAAACAATTCAATCAATCAATCACAACAAACAAACTGGAGGTACGTGTAACTCACTTTGCTCTATGGCTCACTAAAATCTCCCTAATTTCTACCTCAGAACCTATACTCCTTATCACTCCAAACTTCGACCAGTCTAGATCGAGCTGACCTTGCTCTGATACCAATTCAAACGGGGATGTCACGCCCTGGACCCCCACCGAGCCCGCGACATCCCTCAGCTGGTCGATTAGGGCGACGTCCCAGGTTATCGCCGACCTCAATTCGCCATCAGAGATTTACAACCACAGCGGATATTCACAAACAAACCCGGACAAATAAAAACTGGGGATTTAATCAGGGAGAATATACATTTTTCTTTCATTCAAACTTATACAATATTCACAACTTACAACCAGTCCATAATTACCACCACATACACTTGTACACCACAGCACACACCATCGATATCCCAAAAGATCGGTGACCTGGCTTTCTACTCCAAAAATGATACTCATAAAAAAAAACTACTGTTCTGAACCCCCAAGACTATCACTTACGCCCCCTTACTCGGCGTCTACTCTGAGTCGGATTCATCGTCCTCTGAATCCGAGTCCTCTGAGCTTCCCTGAGCGTCATTCTCGGTATGCACAGGTACCCCAAAACGTACTGGCGGCGGTGGTGGAAGATTCATGGTTCCTACCGGGGTTCTGAAATATCGGTTGAAACAACCGTGAGAACACTTCTCAGTAAGTTCACCCCTAAACCCAACCTAGGCTACCACGTACCCTCCAGATAATTTCGCAAACACAATCACGTGCGCCAAATTTCACATAACAGGCGTAATACTCGCAATCACACACATATACAATTTTATTTCCACGTCGTGCATTCCTTTCATTCTCATCCTCACTTTCCACATTCCTCGCCAGTGTCCCGCGTTAACGTACACGCCCCAGGCACACTGCGATCATTCACCACATCCGGCCTGCGTACCCATTCACGCCTCAAGGCCCAATCTCGACCTGAGCATCACACGCTCCAGGCCCGATCTCAACTCAGCCCGCGCCAAATGCGACAGGCCTACATGATTGAAACCCGAGCTTATAATGCCTCGGTTCAATCCCGGTCTCACCCGAGCAATCATGCCTCGGACCGATTCTCATGCTTGCTTTTTCAAGCCTCAATCTGTGCCAAATGCAACAGACCTACGTGATCGCGACCCAAGTTTAGAATACTCAGTCCGATCCCAAACTTGCACTTTCGCACTTTCACACACTTTCCACCTTCACTTACCACACCACAATCACAATCAAGCACATGTCCAACATACATTTACCATACACTACTGGCCAATCACACGTGGCCCATACACGCATTCAGTCAAGTGTAGCTCGTGCACACTCAGCACCGGGCATGGCTAAACCATCAATTACTTTAATCAAACTCACGTGTACATCCAACTAGCATATTAAATCAGCAAATTTGCTCAACAACATACTTAATTAACCACCCCAATTTAATTATGGATTAAAAATACGTCTGACACTCAATTTCTTATTTTTCTCCCACTAAACGGCGTCGGATTGATTCCGACCCTTCACAAAACTTTCTCGCCATGCACTATCGATTCCAAAAACTCAACTTGCATCTCGAACAAACCATCACAGCCCTGTGAACAGTGATTCACAGCTCGTGAACAGTGCTTCGCAGCTCGTGAACAGTGCTTCGCAGCTTGTGAACAGTGCTTCGCAGCTTGTGAACAGTGCTCGCAGCTTCAATTTCACCTCAAATTGCCCTCCAAAAATTTCCAAATTAATCCTCAAGGCCCGCCACACAATCCCGACCTAAAACCCCAACATTCCTCGTCCGAACAACTCCGATTTCAACCCAAAAATTCAATTTTTCCGGCGATACCCAATATCCTAAATCGGGATTAGAGGACGACTTACCTAGTTCTAGACTAAATCGGCTAGAACGGGGAGCGGCGGCACTATCTCGAACACGGCGGGGACTCACGGTGGTGTCCGGCTTGAGCGGCGGCGGTCCGGTGGCGATGTGGGTCTTGCACGGCCGAGACCCACGGCGAGAGAGAGAGGAAAAGAGAGAGAAATATGGCGGTGAGGTTGATGGTGGTGGCTTGAGGGTGGTCCGGTGAGTGGCGGCAAGCGGCGGCGACGACAACCCGGCGTGAGGCGGTCCGGCGAGAGAGAGAGGAAGAAGAAGAAATCGGTGAGGAGAGGGGGGAAAACTCACGGATGAAGAGGAAAATGAAGAGAAAATTGGACCTAAATAGTGTTATTGACCCATTGGCAAAAATTACCAAAATGCCCCTCTTAAACATTCTTGATCCGACGATCCCGAATCGATCTTATCTTGATCCGACGGCCGTGATCGAATCTTGCACAAAAATATCCAAGGGCATCCTTGAAATTTCTCAAAAAGTCCAAGGGCAAAATTGTCCAATCCAAAATTTGAGGGCAAAATGACCAAAATGCTCTTTGCCAATAAAACATGCCCTTTAATAAATCCTAGGGGTATTTTCGTCACTTTCTCCGTTTCTTGTCCAAATCGAATTTTTCCAAAGAATTTAGGCGCACCAAAAATTGACACGTGTCGCGTGCAACGTGGTCCTAGCGTTTCGTCGTGAATTCCTAATTTTCCAGTGTCCAATTTGAGCGAAAATTCAATAATTAAATTCTATTAAACGCAACTCGAGCGTTTCTCGAGCTAACGGGCGGCTTGCTAAGGAAATTCGCAGAATCGACTCGTGACCGATATTAAATCGAATCACGTGCAAGTCCATTCGGTACGTAACGATCTCGATTGTCATTAAAATCGCAAAGATCAATCACTTGATCCGAGGGGTACGATCGTTCAGTATAATTTCAGGATCAATCGTCAAGTCGTTTCGTGGTCCAACGGAATCACCCACGATCCACTACTATGACAGTGGCGAACTGACCCCTAACTATCCTTGGATCGGCCAACAGTGGCTCAAAATATCACTTCTGCGATTTAATGGTCAAAATCCATTTACGATCGAATTTTCTTTAGTCGTGCGAATTTAACTTCCCCTAATAGCCTTTCCCTAAAGGTTAGCATTCCCAGGAATGATCAATTCCGGGCGAGAAATTTACTACGAGCACATTTCATAAAACTCAGTTATTTAATAAATTTCAATTGACGGAAATTCCGGAATGTCACATTACTTAAGCAAAAAAGTTGGTGTACCAATGATTGCTTCTCAAGTTCCAACCAAACAAAGCTCATAGAAAAGCATGGCCTGTGCACAGCCAAAGTTTAATGAGGGAAGACCAGTGCATCAACGAAGAACACCTAGTCAGGAAATCTCCTAGGGCCGAGGATTGCTCATGCCTCGAAAAGAGCATCCTTTGGGAGGATAATCGAAGATAATTTGGGCAGGTTTTTATCAGGTGGATTCTGGTAAAATATAAATCGTTAAATTTGTATCGTATATAAATAGGTGAAAATGCTTGAATAAATCAATTTGGATCATACCATTTTCGACCCAATTTAAACCCAATGCGACCCGGCCATTTGACGGTACCAGTGGAGACATGAAGCGACGAAGGTGAGCTGCCATTTTGATCGTGAAAAAGGTGAGTCCCTCTCTCCTTTTAAGCCGAGATCGTGAGCTTCCAGCTAAGGAAAGGGAGAGTTGGCAAGATTAATTTCCTTTCCTTTCAATCATTTATTTCCTTCCTCCACTCACACACCTGCTCCTCTTTTCTTCCTCTCTCTCAATTTTTATTTAAGCAAGAGAATATTTTCGCTTCACTATATTATGCTCTTGATTTGGGCCCTGGTCGTGAATCTCTCTCCACCTTCATAAGATTGAAACAATCTACACATTTCGTGATATCACTTTCCTTTTGGAGAAGTTAGAATCTCTCCGTCTCTTGTATCCGTGTTGGCTGAATTCTCAAAGAATATATCGCCACCCGCTTTTCAAGGTCGGATGCAAGAACACAACTCTTACCCGCTTAAATCAGTCCAATAATTATGCAGTTTCTATGGGTTTATTACTACTAAATGATAATGCTCCTAATATGGAAATTAATAATATTTCTGTTTAGAGATTGGGGCTAACTCCTAATTATCTTAGGCAATAAATGACTAAACGAGGTCGTCAAAATTTAGGTATCCATATTGACATTTAAGGAAAAAAATGGGAAAATGAAATGGTACCGTGTGTTGCCACTACCCATTGTGGTAGAGAGCCTGGAGCAATAATTTTTTGTAGCTATTCAGATCTATTTCAATCTTTATCCAAAATTTAGATTTGCTTCTTTGAATTTTGAAGAAAAGCCATAATATTTTTTGGGGTTTAGTCTCTGTGCTGATCAGAGCTTATATATATAAATATATATATGTATGTATATATATATATATATATTTAGTTTTGTAGTCCTCTCCTGTTTGTTTTGCCAACCTAGCAGCTTCATCGTAGTCAGCAGCCAAAGGCAAAAGTTCGAAGAGTCATCCATACATGGCCAGGATCGAACCACCTCCTTCTTCCGGTCAAGACGAGACCCAAAACTAATGGATTACATAAGCCAATTGCCCGACGCCATAATCCTTCATATCTTCTCCTTCTTGACCACAAAAGACGCTGTCAGAACCAGCGTCTTGTCCAAGCGATGGCATTCCACTTGGACCTCCAATCCATATATTACTTTGTATCTAGACAGAGGACAGAAGCCCATGAACTTCATCGCTTTCATAGAAACGGTGCTGTTATTCTGCACCGCAATTAAGGTAAAAAGATTCCTCTTTCGTGCTCCTTTTCGTGCCTCGATGAAGTCAAGCATTGATAGGTGGCTCCACTTTGCCGTCCGACACGATGTCGAAGAGGTGGAGGTGCTGTGAACTGGTGTTCGCTGAAGAGATTGCACATTGGATGTGTGGAGTTGGAGGATGATGCGATGATGAGAGTTCTGAGTGGTAGTCCCGTTCTAGAGTTCCTTGAGTTGAAAGGTTGCTGGGGTTTTGAGCACATTAAAGTTGAATCAAGAGGATTAAGAGAGTTGGTGATCGATTCTCACGGGTTCCATTTTGGTCAATTTTCGATATTGAAAATTTCGGCTCCTCATCTTCTCAAATTGCACCTTTTGGGCGGTTCTTGGGAGGGAGAGTTCAGACTAGAC
Organism: Syzygium aqueum; assembly: GCA_031216185.1. Classification (NCBI taxonomy): domain Eukaryota; kingdom Viridiplantae; phylum Streptophyta; class Magnoliopsida; order Myrtales; family Myrtaceae; genus Syzygium; species Syzygium aqueum. The sequence continues at coordinate 35,523,312 of CM062235.1, read as the reverse complement.
GAAGTATCTTCCTTGGTTGAGGCCGAGTTAAATTTCAACATGCGAACAATTGCACTCAATAAGGTTAAGGCTTTTGGCAATCTTGTCAAGGGACTTCTCGAGAGGTTGCATCACATCACAAAATTGGTGATGGGGAGCTGGTGCCTTCAGGTGCGAGCCAATTTATTTAATATTTTGAGCTCTGGTTCAAGTAGCAGACGGACATTACAGATTGTGCCATTTGCTTAGGATTGATTGGTTCTTGTTTATTGGATTGATGATAGCATATTCATAAATTGTTAGTTCAATGAAGTACTCTCATCTTATAGAGCTTCAGTGGAATTTTGCTGGATGAGGCTTGTTTTGTTTGTGTAATAGGTCTTATACACATCTTAACCTGATATTGCACGTTATCGATCAAGCAATACATCGAAACTTTAATAAGACTAAAATCTGATGTCCTATAAATTTTTTTCTTGAGAAGCATCTATTTGCTCATTTGTTTGGTCTGTCCGCTCATGTCTTATGAATGATGTTCTTTGCTTGAAGAAGTAAGACTGATGATTAGTTTTTGTTTCTTCCACCACGACTGACGTGCTTTGGTGCTGTCATTAATGGAGGCGAGAGAAGTGTTTCTTCCATCCTCAGAATGTCGGCATCTAAAGTTCCTCGTCGCAGCAGACCATGAGGGAGTTCCCAGTATAGCGAAAATACTCGAAAGGTCACCGCACTTGGAGAAGTTATTCATACAGATGACTTGCACACAGTTCTGCGGTACACAACTGCTAGAACCCTCCCAGTTCACTTTTAACACCAGATTTGCATGACTATACATAGCTTGTGAATTTCAGCCTTAGGCCACATATAAACCTATCATTTCTTGTCTTCTCGTGATTGAAAATTGTCTTTCTACCTCTTTCATTTTAATTGACATTCTGGATTCTCTATTGACTTATGTTTCTCATATTGTATCAACTACTGTTTTATCCTGCCAAACCTTGATAATTTTGGTCTCATCTAGTTCCAATTGTAGAGCTCATCATTTCTCAAGATGTTCTATATCTGCAGATGAAGTTCATTGCGGAGAATGTAGGCCGTCACAACTTTGATGCAGAAGAATTTTGGAATTCTGCAAAGTGGAGGATCTATTGGTGCCTGACGGGTTTCAAGCACGTCGAGATTGTTGATCCCGGTGCCAATTTGCCGACGTGGCAACCCGTTCTTTCCCTGCTCAAGTTTCTCCTCCAGAATGCACACGGTCTAGACGAAATAGTGATCAACAGTGCCAATTCCAAGTCGTCCAAGGCGATTGATCCATGGTTTCTGCTTGAGGTGGCCCGGGATAATTCTATCGCACCCAAAGTGTTCTCCGCGCGCGAAGGTCATTCTTAAGTATCCTTCCCAAGGATGTCCTTCTAAACGCGCGTGCAAATCCTGATTCTTTTCATCACCCCCGACGACGGCTTTTCATCCATCTTGTACCCTGGAATTTTAGCCAAACATTTACAGGAGTCCTGATTGCATGCACTCAGAGTACAACAGCCCAGGGCTGAAATTTGAAATATCATCCCTTTGTGTTTGCTCAACTGGACTTTTGGCTCAGCTTAATACTATTTCATGAAGTTACAATGTGTGTCTGTCTCGGAAAGCAGCTAACAAGGTTGTTTACCTGAGTGAATAACACAGGTTCACAAGCAGTCTCTCTCGTCTTTGCACCAACAGTCCAAAAGCACACCAACGATGAATGACAGGCGGGCACTGCCTCGGCACCCATGCAACCCTCGCGTCGAGCCGCCTTCTCACTCAAAAAGAAGGATTTTGTTCGTCGGAATTTTTTGCGCTTCGATTTCTTTTACGCAAGCATGAAATCGGTCTACTTCATGATGCGTCGATGACTAACTAATAAGGGATATGATTGCAAAAACAAATTAGAAGAAAATCTGTTTATGTGATATGGGAAGCCACTCGAATTTTCTTTTTTATAAAATGCCTGTTTTCGTTAGACACTGGGACAATAATTTCCTAATTTCCCATGTTCTTTCACTCTCTTTCGTCTGTCCGCTCCACCACAGAAGTCGCCACACTTGCCACTCGCCCCCCCTACACATCCGACCATGCTCCGGAGTCGCGTCACCTACAATTAAGGTAGGGAATTTTCAACATGATCCGTTTACACGTTACCAAACTAAGAATGTTTTACATTGAGTTATCTTATAATTTAAATATTATTTAATTCAATAATTTAGTATTTGAGAACTTAATTCTAGTATGGTTGCTTATAAATTGAGCATCGTACTTCATTTAATATAAATCACACGTTAATGAAGCTGAGAAAAATCATTCAATATTTCTGCTCATAATTTTGATTTAAAATTTGAAACTAAAAAAATATGAAAAAATAATTTATGAATCGACATCACATTATTTAAATATTCTTAAATGTTTCGAGTGTTTCATAGTAAATAATAAAACATATTATTAGCGCCGCAAAATTAACAAAACATCAAATTTTGGATATGGAAAAATATATGAAAGTTGAAGCAGTCGAAATCTGCTAATTCAACAAGTGAAAAGCTGCTAATGGGCCAAAAAGAAGGGCAAATGACGAACTGCTTTAATGTCGTTAGTTTATATTAAATTCCATATCCACAAGTATGTGCAACTTACAATAGGTCTTAAATATATATTTCCTGCATAGAAAAAATTAGTTTTACCTTAAAATATTAGCCTCGAAATCTTATATAACAAACTTTTGTTTTTTCGTATAATTACTGGGCAAGTCCTAACACTTGTTAGGACAATTCACTTAAGTCACAAAACTTACATTGCATTTAAGTCCACAAACATGCAATTTCGATGCACTTGAATCTTTTCATTAACTCCGCCAATTGTAGGTGATTAGTAAAGAAAAAATGCCACGCCAACATCCAACGAAACCTAATGGAGCAAACAAAAAGACTAATTATTTCACGAATTGTTTTGGTTTTCCAAAAGTTGAACCAAATCGAAGCGTGGAATACAGTTTAGTTTCGATTGCCAACTATTTTGTCGGAAAAAAATCTCACTGAACCAAAACACTAATATTAACCTCTTTCCTCATGAGGTTCATATTTAGGGAAAATTACCAAAAAAATTCTAAACTTTTTGCAGTTTTGTCAATTCAGTTCTAAACCTTTTTTTTTTTGCCAATTTAGTCCTGAACCTTTTGCAAATTAGCCAATTCAGTCCTTTTGGCCGGCCGGCATCCACGTGGCAATATTTTATTACTTTCGAATTTTTTTTTATTTTTGAATTTTTTTCCTTTTTTTTTTTCTTTTCCTTCTCCCTTGCCCTGTCCAGCCAGAGGGAGGGTCACCGGCGAGGGCCCAGCTTGCCAGGCGAAGCAGAGCTCGCCCAGCCATGGCGAGCTCCGCCTCGCCGGAGTTGGGTGGAGCTCGCCATGGCTGGGCGAGCTCCGCCTAGCCGGAGCTGGGTGAGGCTCGCCCAGCGGCAGCGAGGGCCCACCTTGCCACGGCTGGGCGAGCTTCGCCCTCATTGCCGCTAGGCGAGCTCCGCCCTCATTGCCGCTGGGCGAGCTCCACCTCGCCAGATCTGGGCGAGGCGGAGCTCGCCATGGCTGGGCGAGCTCCGCCTCCCCTGTCGAGCTAGGCCCCTGCCGCGCTGGGCGAGCCTCGCCCAGCTCCGGCGAGGCAGAGCTCGCCCAGCGGCGACGAGGGCCCAGCTCGCCTTGTTGGAGCTGGGCCCTCGCCGGCGACCCTCCCCCAGGCCGTACAGGCCAGGGGAGAAGGAAAAGAAAAAATAATAATAAAAAAATTCGAAAATAATAAAATATTGCCACGTGGACGACAGCCGGCCAAAAGGACTGAATTGGTTTATTTGCAAAAAGTTTAGGACTGAATTGGCAAAAAAAAAAGGTTTAGGACTGAATTGACAAAATTGCAAGAGGTTTAGGACTTTTTTGATAATTTTCCTTTCATATTTACAACTAGAATAAAACTTGAAACAAGAGCAAATTAGATACATATTAAAAACCTAATACCGTCACACTACATGCAACTTTATTGTCGAAAGAGCATGAACGCAATGAGCAGTGTAGTGCCCAGGGCAACATACGCTTGCCATGAGATCTAACGACAGACTCGGACTTCCATATGCTTTTATGAGTACACCTATTCGAAAGGATAATTGAAGATAACCTCAGCCTTTTCGGAAGCTCTTTGACAGCTGAGCACATTTTTGCTCACACCAAGTAGTTTCGACAGAACAGTGGGTTGAAGATGTTGTTGTACATGTTGTGTGGGCAAGTTAGCCTTGATAATCAACTTCTCCAGCACAAGTGCATCCCCAAGAATGAGCTTAATCAGGGCTAGCAGATGTTTCGACCCAAAACTATCAGCTTCAAAGCCAATGATCTCAACTCTCTTGAGATGTTTTCCCAAACATTCAAAGTTCCCCTTCCGTGAGCACAAAAAATCGTCTTCGTCGAAGTTAAAACGCTCTTTAGATTCTTCATCAAGCTCAAACTGCACATAGATACCCCATTTAAGAAACTTATTTCACATTAGATGTGGATCCACGGGGAAAAATATTCATTGGCTCACTACAATTTCAGACAAACTTTCATTTGCAGATGCTAGTTAGTTTTACTTTATAACAAGTCTTAATCAATTTAGGCTCTTAAACTCATCTACACATAAAAAAGCATTTTCTCTTTCTAAGTGCTCATCGTTAAATTCTTAGTTCAAGATCCTAACGCTGCACAGAGCAAAAGAACTTCCAGTACAACACTGCAATTACTTTAAGACATGAACTGAAACAACTTATATTGCCCTGCACAAATGTTGAGTAGACTGACAGCCATGAGCAAATTTCAATTGTTGGAACAAATAAGAGTTTGAGTTTGATCATCTTTATATGCTTCCAAAGTTTTAACTCACTGTTTAAACATTTGTGAAAAGAGGAAATCAGCACAAGAAGCGAACTGAAAATATCATAGCAAAGGAACAAACCTTTGATGGGGGGAGCTTGGTCAGGCGTATGACTAATGTTTCCAGGCACTGTGAACTTCGTAGCAGGTATGCTATCCCGGGAAGGTCCCATTGACCAACTGGTCCATTTAGTCTTAGATTCTGACATTTTGACAAGGGAGATGGCACTCCTTCCATCTCCAAATGGGACAGAATCTAAACACATTGAGCAAGAAACAAAGAAAATTTAAGCAATATTTCTTTGCCTGTCTAACATGAATTAAGAATAACAAAATTACATTCCATCCAGATACAATATCCTTTAACCCTGTCTTGCAGCCAGGAAAAGACCAATAAGGATACTACAAGTAGAAATGAACAAGTGAATCTTTTTATAAAAGGAGATTATTTACGTATGCTTCTCATGTAAAACTTGTAATCTTTGAAGGATCTGAAAATTCTAGTAGCTGGTCACATGAGACAGTGAACCTCGTTATTGACTGAAGTTTCCAAGTGAATCTGTCCATTGCCGTTGTAAAATATTCTAAGAATACTCTGTAAGATGTATTATGGAAGAGCAGCCTAATGTGATGAAAGAGCATGACGCGATTATGTCAACCTAAGATGACTAGGTCCATTGCTCTTCATCATATTTCCATATAATTGCATTTTCTCTATAAACTAAAAAAATGAACTGAAAAAGTAACCTTTTCAAATAATCTCTCCATGTATTTTTCTCATGAAAATCAAGCGTATAATAATGTTGCATTGATCCCAGATCTAGTGGACCTTCATTGTCCCAAAAATTGACTCATCCCAGATCCATTTATTGGAAATTCAACAGAGGGAAGAAGCTCCAAGGTTCAAAGTCATACATCATCCTATCCGCCAAATTAATAATACATGCACTCTCTCGAATATATGCACTCTCCAATATTCCCCTTGATGAAAGACTAGAATGCCATAATAAGCTGAGGTAGCTCAGCCGGGGCAACAAACGCCACGAAACAGTGCTAATCACAGACACCAATCAACGCGGGCATGTGTTATAAATGGTAACATTATTGAGCTTGTACCTTCAAACAACAACCATGAATGGTGATTGTCGGAACTTGGCGCAGCTTCTCAAAGAGTTCCTTCAACAAGTTGCAGCACATCCCCTTGTCACCAGTTTGAATGTCAAAACTTATCTCGGCTTCCGCCAAAGAGGACACATTGTCGAGTTTGAACACGCAATGGTCATCCCACTCCCTTGATACACCCAGAGAAAGCAAATGCGGGGCCCAAATTTTCTCCACGTTACAGGTAAAATTGTGGGAGAGCCACAACTTTTTCACACTAGTTGAATCTATTATAATGTTCTTCACGCCCCAGCAATCGATCAAGTCAAGGGACTCTAAAACAGGACTTGCCCTGAAGACTCTCCCGAGGAAATCATCGCTCAACCCCACGAATTCGATCGACAAGACCTTAAGACAAGGCCACCTAATAGTCCTATCCAGCGAGAAATAGCTGAAACTGACCTCCAGGCGCACCAACCAGCTCAAGCAATACAAGAACCCCGGCAGCGTATAAAAGTCCGGCGTCCCGTAAGAGAGAAACAGTCGGAGATCCTCCACGCGGCGCTGCACCGCAAAGCGGAGCCAGAGGTCGACCTTGGGCCTGTCTGCGTTGTCGTAATCGTAGTCCGTAACCTGGAACCTCTTCACCTTGGGGGAGGTGCACTGGCTCAGGACGCTGTCGACAAGGGACGTGAAGTGCAAGGTACTCCAAGGCCGGCCTTTAATCTCTCCACCATCGAAAACAATGTCGGTGGTGGTGGTCCAAGTGGACCGCCACCGCTTGGAGAGGGCGCTGGTCTTGACGAGGTCTTTGAGTGGCAGAAACGAAAAGATGTGGTGGATCACGGCGTCCGGCAAGGCGCTGATGAGATCCCTAGGGCTCAAAGGAGGAGGAGGAGGAGGTGGGTTTGCTTTGGTGCGATTCGGACAGCCGCCGGAGGTTCTGCGGTGGACGGAGGTCTCCGCCATGGAATTAGAATTCTAGGGTTCTTGCAGATTTTTTTTAATCTGTTCTATCTCTAACTCTCCTTACTCTTTGACTTTGCTGTGCCTTGAAAATTCTTTGATGATGCTAATGCGGTGCATGATGAAAAAGAAAAAAAAAGGAAGGTGAGCGAAAATTTTTCTTTGTCGGAATATTTTTGTCCTTCAAGTTCTTTAGGCAAGCATATATTCTGATTACTACATAAAGCATGATGAAAACAATTTACATGAATCCGTTGTGAAAAACAGAATTGGAGGACCAAAATTAAATTCAAGCTTAGAGAAAAAGGTGTTAAGCAATAGACTATCGGAACCTAAATTTTGACTTCACGTTTAGTTATTCAGTTATTTACTGCATAAGTAAAATTTAGGGGTCAGGTCGACCCTAAATAAAATCATTTAATAATTTGTCATAAATTAAATCGACTTTAGCAGGGAAACTCCGAGCTCAATTAGATTATTTGCACTAAGCCCGCGCACAAAGTCTGGCTTGGTACATTGAACTCATAACGTGGCAGAAAATCACCCGTGCCCATCGATTTCGTCCAGGACTATCAAGAAAATTGATTTCCTCGTATGATGAAGGAAAGAGAGAGAGGATCGTCCGGTCAAAAAGGAAGGAACAAACGGAGAAGGATATTCTCCTCAAAAAGATTAATGGATTCATATCTTGAGTGGAATGAAAAGGCAAGGATTGGTCAGCATGGGGAGGAATACAAGGAAAATATGGATAAAAAGGGGGAGTTGGCAAAAGATTTAGGCTCTTTTGCGAAAGACGTGATGTTTCTGGAAATTTATTTTAAGAAGTAATTTTTCAATAAAATGACAATATTTTCCGGTATTTTGCTTAAATCCGATAATGAACCACAAAATATTTCCTGTCCTTTGGTACGGAAAAGCTTATTTGCATTTGAATCGCTTATCATAAAAAAAGGTAATCGTTCCAACTTTTATCCGATTCATCGATAGCAAAAACTCTAGAAATATTCAATAATAAAATGTTCCCGTCACATGCCATTGCCAGAGAGAGAGAGAGAAGAGAGAGAGAGAGAGAGAGAGAGAGAGAGAGAGAGAGAGAGATTACACATAATGCCAAGAAAAGGAAAAGAGAAAGGTTTCCATCTTTCGAAAATAACACCTGGAATTGCAATCTTATCACCGATAATTCCTTGAGGAAATTAGCCATCACGTAAGGGAAATCCAATCATCCAGCACTTACATGGGTAATCCCCACCTTGCTGAACATGTAAGATGTACAAGAGTTCCATGTTACCTTCTCTGTAGATTGCAGTAGTCTGGCTAAAGGAACCAGTTGCCAACGATGAGTGACAGGCGGGCACCGCCTCGGCCCCCATGCAACCCTTGCGTTGAGCCGCCTTCTCACTCAAAAGAAGGATTTTGTTCGTCGGAATTTTTGTGTTTCGATTTCTTTTACGCAAGCATGAAATCGGTCTACCTCATGATGCGTCGATGACTAACTAAGGGATCTGATTGCAAAAACAAATTAGAAGAAAATCTGTTTATGTGATATGAGAAGCCACTCGAATTTTCTTTTTTATAAAATGCATGTTCATCAGACACTCTGGGATAATAATTTCCTAATTTCCCATGTTCTTTCACTCTCTTTTGTCTGTCCGCTCCACCACAGCCGCCACACTTGCCACTCGTCCCCCCTACACATCCGACCATGCTCCGAAGTCGCGTCACCTACAATTAAGGTAGGGAATTTTCGACATGATCCATTTACACGTCACCAAACTAAGCATGTGTCACGCCCTGAACCCCTTCGAGCACGCGACACATTTCTCTGATCCATTTCTCTGCCGTTGCCGTTCTTCGCCGTTCCTCGCTGCAGACGGTCTCCAATATCTGCAGCGGTCGCACCGCTGTTCGGCTCCATTGCTGGTCCCTTATCCTCGTGGGTGACAGAGCTTCATAGCCGTCTCGAGCCCACTTGTTCATTGGCTGCGATTAGAGCTTCCATTTCGTCAAGGCACGGATTTATTTTTGTCTCGGTTTGGCGGAGATATGAGCAAAAGTGTCATGGTCTAGCTCCTGTTTGAACGAAAATAAGATCAAGCCTGATGCTAAGATGATGATCCTTAGCATTTTTGCACGTTGGTTATTAGGCTGGACGTTGATTTCCGGGTTGTTTTAAATATGTGAGCACCACCAAGAAATTGCTCATTACACGTTTGATAAAATGCCCAGGTCAAGCCGGTATAAACACGTTGTTGATTTTTACCTGTTTTTGGGGTCGTATTGCTGGGATTCATATGACTAAAAAACTCTTGTTGTTTATTGAGTGCAACTTTTATCATGAGACCAAATCTGAGCGTAGGTTTTTCGTGTTTTTACTGCTTGTTTTGCATATCTATCTGCGATATGCGCTCACCGGTGAGGAAATGTTTGGAGTATACAATCGGAATGTTAATCCCATGAAATATCCATGTCGGATTACTTCTCCACTTTGCGCATTCTATAGTTCTGCTGTTCTGCAATTTTGAATGTGGGGTGATCGGTGGCCGGTGACGATAATTGGTGGCTGGAGGCGGTCAACAGTAGAGGTCCAATGATGAATGCAGTGAACCGTGTCCATAGCTTGGGGCTTTGGCATGTTGAGCTTTGATGGTGGTTTTTAAAATTCATACACATTGTGCCTTCAGAATAACTACCAAAAGACCAAAGGAAAAGCAGCTGGTTTAGGGTCGGTCTTTTTCCTGCTCAGTAGTGCATAATCATTATTCCCAAGATAATAGTAAATTATTAATGGAAAGTAGTTGTCTCCTATTTTCTAAATACCAAACAAGCAATTGTTGACTAGAATTAGTATATAAGTTCTACTATTTCAACAGTCGAAAGCCTTAGCATCACTCAATTTGTCATATACGTGTGAATCAAAATAGTTCTCAAAGCATGTACTTACTGGGTTTTTTAACTGTATTTGGAAGGAAGAGTAAATTATCTTATTCTTTTGCCTTTCAATTGCTGGATGCGCTTAAGTTCCATCACTTGCGGCAGAGATTGAAGGTGTGCCCAATTGCAAGTCTCTGACTCTGCATGCACGAGTGGAGAAATGGGATTATCCTGGTATAGCAAAACTGTTAGCAAGTTCTCCTAATTTGGAGGAACTATCAATAAATGTTGATTCCTTTAATTGGTATATATTTGCCAAAACTCCTCCCATGATTCATTCACTCAAGTACTTTTGTTAATCCTAAAATCAACTGGAAAGAGTTAAAAATTATGTGGCCCTTCCTCTGTCTTCTTCATCTTCAGAAATTGCAGAAGTGGATAATATCTTGAGACAAATGAGGCACTTTCAAACTCTCAGTAGCTTTATCATGCCATGTGAATTCAGTGAAACATCATAGCTTATGCTTTCCAAGTCCATGAAAAAAAGCATTAGCAAATGTTACCAATATATATGAATGGCCTTTTACGAATAGATTTGGGAACAGCGAGAAGACTTCAATTGGGGAGAGAGATGAAATTAAGAGGCATGATTGATCTCTGTTGTATTTCTTTCCAGCTGATATCTTAGCTGGAGAATTAGGAATATTCAGTTTATCGTAATGGGGGTGGTTAATGTCCATGAGGTTTATTTTTCATAGTGACTGTTGTTACATTGTGTAAAATGTCTAAGCTCATCAACTTTCAAACAAAGTACTTACTTTGGTAATCTATTTGCAGGTCAAAAAGAGGATTGTACCACCGACATCAAACCTTTCAGATTCCGTTTGGCTGTTGCTTGCCATAACACCTTCTTGCCTTTACTTGCCTTTCTGCTTGTTATGCTGAACGCCATCTAAACTCAATTCGGCATTCTCAGAAGCTCTTAGGCAGTTTGTGTGTGATGACTAAATATTTGTTCTTTATTGTGGGACTCATAGTCCTACATCAAAGCCATGAAATGTTTTTGATGATACATTGTTTAATGCATGAGTTAAATTATGAATCAAGGAAATTGATTGACTCATATCTGATCGGCGAAATCAACGGTGAATTACTTTAATAACATATCATACAAAATTAATATACTCGTTCAATAGATTTATATACTTTAGGAATTGAATCTCATTGATGTGCTCAATTGCATTCTTGTGTAGGACAAAATTTCACCTCGCTGCTAATTTTTTTTTGTCATCATTGATTGAACTTTTTAAATTGTCAACGACAAATTACAGCATAGTGTTTACTGGGGTCCAGCTCGTTGTGAGAATCTATGGTCTAAGTGTGTTGACACCTATTTTTAAATTGCCCAAAATTAATTATGCAAAAATTAAGATTTAAATCTTTTAGTTCTTAAAACAAAAAATATTTTTATCTAATTACATTGCATATAGATATTAGGCACATTTGCATTAATAGGGCCTATTAGAGCATATTTTCTTAATTAATTTTAAAAATTATTTAAAAAAATTTCAAAATTTTCAAAAATATATATATTATTAAAAAAATCCGGGTCGGGCTGGGTCTACCCGGCCCTTTCCTTTTTTTCCCCCTGCGTGGGCCTAGCCCACCCCTCAATTTGCTTCTTCCCCCTCCATGACAACCGGGCCCGAGCCCAGCCCAACTCCGTCGTCCTTCTTCCCTCGCTGGCCTTTCCCCCGTTCGTCTCTACTCCTGGCCGTTAAATTGACGAACGACCGAGCTTCCTCCGCCGTCCCCATCAGCCAGGATGGCCAAGGGAGCACGGCAAGGGACTGGCATTCATGGCCAATCCTACCCGCCCCCCTTTCCCGGCCTTCCTTCTCTCCTCCTTCCTCTCTCCCCCTTCTCTTTCCCCCCCCCCCCCCCACCAAAACAAAACCTCTGCACCGGCCTAGGCCACAAAGTCTTGTGTAGGCAGAGGCGGGTGTAGGCCATTAATGGAGGGAACAGAGGGGCCGAGGCAAGAGGTCTTTGGCTACATAAACCGGAGAGAGAGAGAGAGAGAGAGAGAGAGAGAGAGAGAGAGAGAGAGAGAGAGAAGAGAGAGAGATAGAGAGAAAGAGAGCTTATCGAGGCGACGTCAGAGTGGGATAGGGAACTAGCAGCTTCGCCGTGGCCAGCAGGAAGGCTGGAGACCCCCTAGAAGTCAGCACATTCTGGTGAGCCTTCCTGGCCTCGACACCCCCTGTTTTTGTGCACGGCTTGATCGGGACTTGCGCCGGCTGTTTCACGCGAATCCTGGCCAATACAGTCTTTGGTCTAGGCCCCCACTCGCCGTCGGAGGCGAATCGTGATCGCCGGAGTCGACTAGGTCACCGGAGGAGGTCGAAATCCATCGATTTTTGTTGTGCCCACCATCTGTTCGATGAAATGCCTCAAAGGGGATGAATTTGTTTTTGGTTGCTGACCAGCGAACGGGTGATTGGACAGCAGGCCTGGTGGTCGGAGAAGGTAGTTGGGTTTATTTAGGCGGAGACCCGGGCCATAGGTGGCTTGGGTCGGCTGGCGAGACGCTGGATCTCACTGGCCGGGGCTCCTGCCTGTCCAAACAAGCAGGAGTCGTCCCTGGACCGGTCCAATCGGTCTGCAGGCCGAATAGGGCCGGTTCGACTCGGTCGAACCGGCCCTATTTTGTCTTTATCGACCGGACCGGGCCCCGACCAAGCCCGATCCTGTCCAGGCCCAGGTTTACCCCCCCCCTCCCCGACTCGGGTCAAATCCGAAAATCCGACCCAGGTCAACGTGATGGGTCGGGTCCATTGACTCGGTACGGTTCTGACTGACCCGGATCTTCTGACCTCGACCCAATTTTAATATTATTTTATTATTTTATTTTAAAATATTTTAAAAAATAAAAAAATTCAAAATATATATATTCGAATTTTTTTATTTTCTTTTAAAAGTTAGGAAATAATTTAGAAATTAGTATTTTTGTATGATTTTCTTAATTATGTGAATTATCTGAATGTTTTATAAATTTGATGTTGCATTCCTATTATGCATGTTTTTTTTCTTAATTACGCGATTGCATAAATTGTCTTATATGCTAAATATCATATCCTTAGTTAGGATTAGAACCTTAGGCTGCATATATATCTTGACTGCTAATCATTAATGAATGTGCACTCGTTTGATCACTTCACCTGTTAAGAGAAATGTCCTAAAATCAATCCAAATTGCTTGACAAATATTATCTGAAAATAGCAGGAAAAAAAGGTACCGAAAGGGCACTAATCACTCGACTAGTGTAACCAAGTTTCCGAACTCATTTAATTTCTGGTTCGTAAGAGTAGGGTGATTCTCCCATCACCCTACTTAGGTTTCTAATCAACTCGCCCCAAATTGATTAATGGCGACTCCTAGATAAAAATCGCTTGCAGGTTAAAAACCTAAATCCTAAGTCACGATATGGTATAGGCTTGGGAGAGTCCGAGTTAAGTCCTGAATCTAAACTTAGCGCGTACTAGGCGAGACCCTCTTTTTTATGATTTAAAAAACGGAGGTGGGTCCCGACAAAGTGGATGGTGTCATATAGAAGCATTCATATGTGACATGCTCATTTTCATCAAAATTAATAGCTTCTATCAATTATTAGTAATATATGTTCTGTTTAGACAAATTAGGAAGGTAATTATTTAGGTGACTCTTAAATGATATGATTTGTATCTGCCTCAATTATTCTTGTGGGTGGAAAAGTCTGTAATAACTGGTTATGTTTTATTAAGCTATAGGCTAGAGCTGCTTGGTCACGAGTAGAATGGCTGAGGCTGCTGCAAGTCTATTTCTTTGAGATTTCTACTAGTTTATTATTAATCATCTTCATGGATTACATTTTGCTGAGAAGAGAGTTTGTTTGTACATAATGAATGTTATCTCACCAAAGTAGCTGTCTTTATGGAACTATGGATATGCGGTGTGCTGTTTTTGATATGCTAGTTCTTGCAACAGTTATGCACACTGTGGTATAGTCATTCTAACAGGCAATAAATATTAAGCAGAATGGAAAACTGTTAAGAAGCTTGAAGTCCCATATGCTAGCTGTGGCGTGTCTCAACCGCGAGGAGGATGCCCAAGTGAATAGAGTATGCATCTTTCAACTTAAAAGTTAATATGACTTCGTGATCTTCATTACAAATAGTGGATATCTTATGGCTCACACCTTTCATAATGCTTCGTTTGCAGTTAATTAGTTATTTTAGTCTGGTTTTCTTAAATACTTCTTTTCCAAACTTAGAATCTTATCTCACAGTCCAACAGCTTTAGTGTGGGTTTATGGAAGATTTTTTGAAACGTATATTTGGTGTCATCTGTAACTTGTTGATTTGTTTGGCTCATTAGCTTTAATCTCACATTTTTTTCTTCTTATTTTTTTCCAACTGGAAAGTAGCTATTCATTTGTTTGATAGAAGGCTTTTGGTAACTCTTTGGCATTTGAAGATCGCATTACTCAATTCTTCCCTCCTGTTCCAAGAGTTCCTCGCATGCCTAGACTAGTACCGGGAGATGCTGGTTTAACTTACGATGGTCAAGATTCAATTATAGAGCTTTCAAATTCTTCAAATCAATGTTTCAATATCCTTTGCCGTGGAGATAAAGATGGGGTTTTGTGCTTCAGTATGTTTGGTGTCTTTCCAATCGGAAATATTTTAAGCATCTTGTCTGTTCAAATCAAATATTTAGCAGTTTGGCCTATCAAATTTAGTCGATGAGTCCTTTCCTTGTTCTTGCTTCTCATGCAGTAGTTTTTCTTAATCAATGGATTTGATGGCAAACTGGCAATTAATCTGTATTGTTTGAAAAGTTACGGGCTGGTTAAGTAAAGAACTATGCTAGGTGAGGTTATGCTTCTAAAAGTTCTAGATGTTTATGCCATTTCGCAGGCTAGATTTCACCACTGTTGGTCACTTCAGAAATGACACCTCCAACTTCGATAATGAACAATTATATGAAGCTTTTTGTTGTTTGGCCCGAGTTTGGCCTGCCTTACATACTTTCTGCTCTACTCCAGACTATTGGGTTTCTGCTCTGTTCATGGAAGATTGAGAGAGCCTATGAAGATCTTCCCCTTTCTAGCAAGTTTAATCCAGGCTATGGACATTGACAAGCCTTAGTCTCGACATCACAAGAAAATTTACTTGGAGGGCCCAGATGCTTGTCAAACTTTCCTGCAATATGATGTCGTAAAAACAAGTGTGAAAAAAATGTACAACGTACATACAAACTTAAAGCAACATTTACAAAACTAAATAGCATGCATATAATGAATTATCAATATGATAAAAACTTAAAGTCATGGCATTGCTTTTTGGTTACCAAACAATATTGTGTCGAATTTGATATAATGGTGTTTTTGTTATCATATGTCAACTTTATCGCATCAAACTAACGATCAACAATTGTATATATTGATCAGTCAAATATGCTAGTATCGAAACAGTTAACGTGGTAAATATACCTAGTACTCTCCTATTGGAGTGGTAAAGTACTGTAAATTAATACTATAAAAAAAAGTGCTCGTGAAATGCACGAGCACTCTTTTTTTGTTAAACCGCTATTTCAAGTTTTGACATTTTAGTTTGGACTGTTGTTATGTAAATAGCATTGATAATTCAATACCAAAAAAATAGCATAGATAATTCTTTTAGCTTGCATTGTTACAAGTGGATGTCAAAATAATCTTCTTTCTATGGTAAAACGAAGTAATTAATGCATTGCATTTGTAACCTTTTACTCAATTCTTGATGCAAATCTTTTGATTGGAGCTAATTCAATGCCTAGAGAGCATTGTTTTATTGAATAACTAAATAAAAAAGTATTGAATGATATCTAAATGGATTGACTCGCTATTGAACATGCAAATTGCTTCATATCTTGCACCAAGTTAAATAACAACATTAATATGCTTAGATATATTTCGAGTGGTAAGTAAAATCTATTTAACATATTTATAAAAGATAGCTACCCCTCATTATTTAATAGGAATAGACATGTGTTAATAAATTGTTGGATGAGAATAATATGCTTATGTATATTTGGGCGATAAGTAAAACCTATTTTACATTTTTGTTAACATAGCTACTCCTTTATATTTAAGAGGAACCACTTGCATTTATGTTTAAGTATTATATAAAGTTATATTTAATCTACACGAACTAAGACGGCACGTTTCATCTCCATTCAATAAAATAAATATTGGAATTAACACACATTACAAATTATAAGTGTTTAAGGATGATTGTAATCGCTAAACTAAACCAAGCAAAACAATTTGCTGAAAAAAAATTTAAAATTTTGATTCATTAATATGGCTTTGGGTTGATTAAGAAATTGTGAAATCAATATATTTGATTAAATGATTAATCGGTAACTTCACAATTAAGTCGAGAGAAGAGTGGCGGTCTCATTCGAAATAAGAAATGGACAGAAACTCGGTAGAGAAGAGCACGGTGGCCTCCTGCTAAGCACGGACTGGTGGGACCCATCTACCGGCAGAGTGGGCAGAAATAAAATTATGATATGCTATCTAATTATAAATTTTCCCGTGGATGATTCTCTTCCCTATTTTTATACGGTCCTAATTCCTTAAAAACCCTCGAATTTTAGGTCCGGTCTTAATTTTATCCTGAATTTTATTTTTGCCTCGAAGAACCCTCAACTTTAGTTCCAGTACTAAATCTGCTCCCAATTTTTTTTATCTAGAAATAACTATAAACTTTATGTCCATTTCCAAATCTGTCCCGAACAATGGCAAGCACCTTGGGGACGAGGTCGATGGAGGAGCAGATTCCATCTTGAAAAGGGAGCAAAGAAGACTAGAAAATCTGGTGCATATAAAAGCATAGGATTCTCGGCCAAGTGGGGAGGGAGATTTTCAGCATAGAATCATTGCCGAAGGCAAAGAGAGCTCGAAAAAGGAAAAGGGTGGTGCTTTTCTTCACGGCCAAGAAAGAGAGAAATGCAGAGGGAGGAGCTTAATGGTCGGCAAGGAAAAGCGAGAGGAAACTTTAATAAAGAAAAAGAAGAAGAATACTAAGGAGTGGTCCGCAAAAGAAAAGAAAGAAAAAGAAAAGCAGAGGAGGCATATTCTCCTGGAGGAGGGGCGAAGAGAAAAACAGAGAAGGAAAAGATGAGACTCCCCTGGGCTGTTTCATTCGCTTCCGGAGCATCTACGTTTCCTCCCGTGGAGGAAAGGTGACCAACATAGGAGACGACGGATTATTCTCCCATGGCGTGTACACAAAGCCCTATTTCTCTTTTCCTTACCTTTTCTTTTTCTTCTATTCCTTTCTTCCTCTTCTTTTTTTTTACCTTTCTTTTCCTATCTCTCCTGGGGTGTGCTCGCCCTTTTCCTCTTATTCCTCTTCTTTTTTCTTTTTCTTTCTTTTAAAGCCTGCGTTTTGCCCAAGTCAAGGAGAAGGGCTTCCATCAAAAAAAAAAAAAGAAGGGCAAAATATTAGAGCAATCGCTAAACTAAACCGAGAAAAATTATTTGCTGGAAAAATTTGTAAATTTTGATCTATTAATTTGGCTTTGGGTTGATTAAGAAATTGTGAAATCAATAAATAAATTTGACTAAATGAAATCAATAAGTTGACATCTAAAAACAATTAATTGGTAACTTGACAATTAAGTAGAGAAAAAAGTGGTGGGCTCAATCACTAATTCGAAATAAGAAAAGGACAAAGAAACTTGGTAGAGAAGAGCGGTAGCCTCAAGTTAAGCAAGTTCGACCCAAAAAAAAAAAAAAGGTTAAGCAAGGACTGGTGGGACCCAGCCACCGGGCCCTGGATGATTAAAAGAGGTGAAGCTCCTCAATTTTCTCTTCTCTCTTTTTAAATGGGTCTAATGCCCTAAAAATCCTCAAATTTTAAGTCCAGTTTTAATTTTAATCCGAACTTCTTTTATCTAAAAAAATCCTCAACTTTGGATCCGGTCCTAAATTTGCCCCTCAGTTTCTTGTCTAAAAAAAATCCCAAACTTTATTCCAGTCCCAAATCTACCTGAACATATTTTATCTAAAAAAATCACTTACCAGTTTTAAATTTTCCATGTTAACCCTAAATCCTAAAACTTTATTAGTTGTTTGACATGACATTTCTATGTCAGTAAAAAATACATATCAGCAAAGTGACGTGGAGAATTATATCCAAAACAAAATCGTGTTTGATCAGAAAATTAGGAATTAGTCCACCTAGATCAATTCGTTTATTCAATTCACTAGCAAAAAAAGCACACAAATCTGTGCTTGATTTGGATTATCTAAGGAAATGAAGGGTCGAAAACATTTAATCAATCTAACGAATATATTTTTGACTAGTTTTGTCACTAAAATAATTTATAAGGATTAAAACTGAACATTCACAAGAATACGATGACCAAAAGTTTGCTTTCTTAGAAGGTTTGTGCATGTAGGCACCACGTAAGCTTGTACACGGGAGCTTGCACTCTTCTAGATTATCATTTTTTCCAAACATAGTAATAAATTCATCTTAAAATAGGCATAGGCATGATCGTTTCATAATATCAAAAAATATTAAATTCAAAATTATTGATTTCGAAATATATATAAACTCAACATATTTGAATTTTAAGTACTTTATTTTAAAATTATAATAATTCGAAAGATTGGGCGATTATCTGTATTATGTAGGTAAGGAAATAGCTTTATGAACTTTGTGAAATTAGAATTCTTCAGTTTCTATGGTTGAAAAAGCTTTATTTAAGGGAAAATTCCATTTTGGTACCCAAAGTGGAAGCTTTTTCGCAAAACGAGGTCTAAAATGAACATAGTGTCAAATAAAGGCATTAAGTGCCCAATTTGTCTCAAATAAAGACTCGAAATGCCCAATTAGTCTCAAATAAGGACATGGATTCGCCGGCCGGTCAAATGCTCATCGGCTGGCAAGCATTCGGCACAGAAACAATAATTTTTTATTTTTTTCTTTCTTTTTTCCTTTTTCTATTTTTTTCTTTTACTTTTCCTTTTCTTTTTTTTTTCTTCTCTTCCCTTCGTCGGCCATAGCCGGGGCCGCCGGAGGTCACCGTCCCCAAGCAGAGGTTGCCCTCACCGATGTCGGGCAAGGGCCGCCCTTGCCTAGGCTAGGCTAGGCTGGGCTGGGCTGGCGAAGGTCGACCTTGCCCAGCAATGGCGAGTTCGAGCCTCGCCAGTTGCCGGGGAGGCTCAACCTCATCGGTGTTCGGTGAGGCCGACCTCGCCCAAACGCCGGCGAGGCTCGAACTTACCGGCAATTGTCAAGGTTGGCCTCGCCCAACAACGGCAAGGTCGAGCTTCGCCAGATCTGGCGATGGCTCGGCCCCGTCAGCCGCTGGCGAGGCTTGACCTCGCTCTGCAACAGCAAGGTCAGACTCGCCCAACGACGGCGAAGTCGAGTCTCGCCAGAGACTGGCGGGGTTAAGCCCTTGCCAGATTTGGCAAGGCTCGACCTCGCCGTTGCTGGGCGAGGCCAACCTCACTAGTTGCCGGCGAGTTCAAGCCTCGCTAGATCTGGCGAGAGCTCGGCCCCGCCAGACGCCGGCAAGGCTCGACCTCACCGGCAAGGCTCGACCTCACCGGCATTGGGCGAGGTCGACCCTCACTTGCCCAGCCCAGGCGAGGGCGGCCCTCGCCTAACGCCAACAAGGGTAGCCTCCACCTGAGGCCGGCGACCTCCGCCAACTCCGGCTATGGGCGGCAGAGGGTAGAAAAGAAAAAAAAAGAAAAGGAAAAGGAAAAGAAAAAAACAGAAAAAGGTAAAAAGAAAGAAAAAAATTAAAAAAAATAAGAAATTACTGTTCCGGTGCTAGATGCTTGCCGGCCGGTGAGTATTTGACCGGCTAGTGAATGTGAGATTAATTGGGCACTTCGAATCCTTATTTGAGACTGATTAAACACTTCATACTCTTATTTGACGCTATATTTACTTTGGACCCCTTTTTTGAGAAAAAGTTTCCACTTTTGGTATCAAAATGGAATTTTCCCTTTAAGTTATAAACATTATCTATTTATACAATCATAAAGCTGAAATTTTGAGAATTTCTTGTGCGCTCTCAAAATATTCACTATACTCTTACCTAATATAATGATCTTAATGAGTGAGATGAGGTAAAATTGTTATCCAATGCGACAAAGATACCTCGAGTCTTTTCTTTTTCCTTAATGTTCTAGGATGAAGGGAAAAGGGTTTTGATGGTGGGACCTACATACGTACCAAAAGTATTATTTTTCGCTTAAAAAATAAGATTTAGGTAGTGGGCCCTATCTATTTTCTCTTCTTCCCAGAGTTTTTGAGCTGATGAAGGAAGCTCGATTTCAATTAAAATGGAAATATACTTCAAAAAATATGGGGCGGGACTCTTGGGCTTTGGATTAGTAAAGAAAAGCCTAATGGAGTATAATCGAAGCAAGCTATTGGAAAACAAATTTCTTTCATTAGTCTCCATTCAAGATATCCAATACTTTCCAAGAGATTTCAGTATTATGATTTCAAGAATAAGTTCAACAAATCAGTTTAGAGTTTTTATCCGAAGGCTCCATATATATAAATTAGATTTTAGGATGAGCGATCGTTGATAATGCAATATTTCAGTTTGATACAACAATATTTAACAAAAACAACTTTTTTGATGGAAAATAAATTAAAAAAAGAAAAAGAAACTTCAACGGTATAGCTAGCGTCGTGATGCTTTGTATGTATTTATCAATTATGACTACAGATAGCACAATAACATTTGTCTTTCATTTTTTTTAGGGTTAATATCACGAAAAATACCAAACTGATACACCTATGATAAATTTACCTCAAACTAATTTTTTTGACCACCAAACATCCAAAATTGGTACATTTATGACAAATTTACTTTATGTTAAATTGGATTAATACAAAAAAATGACAAACTCATTTATCTGTAACAAACGGAGGGTAAAACCCCAAACCAATATTTCCGTCAACTTGCACGTGTCATTTAACTATATAATTTGACATTAAAATTTAACGAAAACTAATGAAAGGTAAATTTATCACATGTGTACCAGTTAAGGATTTTTTGCGATCAAAAAATTAATTGGAAATAAATTTATCACAGGTATACAAATTCAGAGCGCACATGATAATTATTATGTTTATCTGTTTTTCTATTTTTCTGTTCTCAGGAATAAGTTTGGAATAGAAATCCGTTTGGTAACGCAATTTCATTTTTCTATTTCATGAACAAATTTTTACTCTAGAAATCAAAAGTAAAAATTTTTTACTTTTCTATTTCTAGAACAGAAATGAGAAAGAAAAACTCTTTTCATCACTTGCCCTTACAACTAGCCAGCCGCCCACCCGCCGCTTCACGGTCAACGCCAGTCGCCTCCCATTGCCACCGCCGTCTTCCTCCATCATTGTCAACCGTCATTTGTCGTCGTCTGTCGCTGTCCTCTACCACCGGTCGCCCCCCGCTACCATCTCCCGTTGCCCGCCGCCTACCTTCCTCCACCACCCAACCCCGACCACCTCCCATCGCCGCCCAACATCACCCACCTCCCGTCGCCGCCCAACATTGCCCACCTCCCGCCGCCGCCCACCCGCCAGTTGCCTCCCGTTGTCGTCCTTCGCCGCCAGCCACCTCTCTTCACCGTCCTCCTCTACCACCCAATGCCGGCCGCCTCCCGCCGCCGCCCGCCCGCCCGCCTCCCTTTGCCAACGGCCTTTTGCCACAGTCTGCCGTCCGCTACCTCCTGCTCGTCGGTCGCTCGGGAGGGAGAAATTTGTATCGTTATAAAACTAATTTCTATTTCAGAAATAGAAATTTTGTATCGTTATCAAATGCATATTTTAGCTCAGAAACTCGTCCATGGAATAGAAATAGAAAAATCTATTTATGGTCAGCAATTGATTTCTGAAATAGAATGGTTATTATTCGCGCCCTTAAGGTTTTTCGTGGTATTAATCCTTATCTTTTATTGATTTTGCATCGAAACTTGCTCACATGTTTTCTTCTTCCAAGACGGGATCGCCTTGGATTCTCCGGGGCATTGAAACTTCCACCACACGAAGGCAACACAGAAATATAAATATATATAAAGTAAAAGCAAAAGCAAAAGCAAAAAGTCATTTTGATCCATTTCTGAGATTTGAAGGATAAATTAAGGCACAACCAGAGCAAAAAAGAAATTCTTCTCATTATGCTTGAGTACAAAATGATTATATATATTTATATATATATATATATATATACACATGTAGCATGTTGATAATTTTTTATAATCATCGACACGTGTTAATAACAATATTTTTTTAGAATAATTGATCGTTAATAATACAACATTTCAGTATTGAAATAAAGTTCATCCGTTTGATTGTACAATATTTAATAGGCTCAAAGTGAGAGGGGTAAATTCCTAGGTGGGATCGAGAGCTTAAATATATTTAACAAAACATACCTTTTCTAATGGAAAATAAATTAACGAAAGAAAAATGAAAATTTATTGGTGCGATAGGGGTTGCCTGCCAACTGGTTACATTATATAAATCAAACCACAGAAGAATGGCAACAAGAAGGCATTTCCTCTTTCCTGAGAGGCATTCTCGCTTTTTTCTCCGTTAGACTTGAAAGCGAAAATCGAGGGCAGAGTCAGAGCAAAGCCAAAATGGATCGTCTCATTTTTGGGCATTCTTTTGCCGAGCTCGTGGCACTGATCCTTCTCTCTGGGCTCGTGTTCTATTTTCTCAATAAGAAGAAAGCTAGTGTGCGTGGAAACGCAGAAGATGCTGATATTGGCGTATCTGGTTCAATGACCGCGCCGACAGAAACTAATTCCGATGGATCTAGTTCGTCTCCACCAAAAACTGATGACATTGCATCTAGTTCGTCTCTGGTAGAAACTAACAACGGTGCATCTAGTTCATTGACCACGTCAACTGGAAACTGCTACGAGGTGTTTTTGAGCTTCAGAGGTCCAGATACTCGAAAAAGCTTCACCGATCACCTCTACAATGGGCTCCTTGGTGCCGGAATTGATGTTTTTAGAGATAATGATGATCTCCACCAAGGCGAGAACATCAAACCAGAGCTTTTGGCAGTCATCACAAAAAGTAAGATCCTCGTCCCCATTCTCTCCGAGAATTATGGTACAAGTAGTTGGTGCTTGGATGAACTGGTTCAAATAATGGAGTGCAAGAATAATAACGAGCACATAGTGTTGCCTGTATTCTACAAAGTGAAACCAGCTGACGTGCGGTATCAAACTGGGAGTTTTGGAGATGCATTTCATGAGCGTGAGAGGAGTTTGCGTGAGAGGTCTTCTTTCGACCCAACGATTTTGGGGAAATGGAAGAAAGCACTCGATGAAGTCAGCACCTTGAAAGGATACGAAGCCGATGGGTAAAATTTTTCACCAAAACATTCTCTACTTTCTTTTAATATGTGTGGGTGTTTACTGGTTGTTATTATTCTCACTTGCTTCGTTTTCGTTCTTATATATATATATATATATATAACAGTAAGATCTTGTTGGCAGTAAGAACCTCCTATGCATGAGCTCTATAAGTTATTCTTTTTTTTTTAGTTTCTGCTTTAATGATATTGACCAATCTAATTATAGATTTTATTGTTGTGATTCCATTCGCTTGGAAATAAGATTTTTTTGAATATATTTTTACTCTTATATCCAAAGATTTTGTAACATTGTGCCATTTTTTTTCATGTTTATAGTGTACTCTACTACATTAATCTTCGTCACAAACTTTTCAAATTACATTATTATTTGAGATTAATAGTACAACTTATTGGTGATTTTTATTTAAATCTCATAACATCGTACACGGTCCGTGGTGATTGTCAAAGCCACAATTCTTTATCTTCCAAAGTTACATTTATTAAATCATTAATGTCATTGATTAGTTTCTATTAAAATTATTTTTACAAAAGAAATGTTTCATTGGTTATATATGATGATGGTAAATATAAAAAAGGAAAAAAAGGATTATTTTTATTATATGTTTGTTTAAATAATTTTCAATGCATTTTCCTAGGGTCAACAAGTAATTTCTATCTTGTGCACCTGCATATATTGAAGCAATGTTCTTATTTTGGGTAAAAATTATTCTTCTACTTCCCTATAAAATCAATATTAGATCAATTAAAATCACAACACATAGATACTCAAAAGGAAAATAAAGTACAACCTGTTATCATCCCTAGAGTCAATGAAAACTGATATGAACACCAATCTAGAATGATACTAAATTCACAAGCGAGTAGAAACTTGCAAGCAGGTAGAATTGCGCAAACAAGGAGAAATCCCCTCAATTGCATTTAGGTAGTTCACAATATCACACTCTGAACAACTTTTCGGATTGGTATTATAGGACCTGAAATCCTCTTGCATCAAAAGTTATGATCTGTTTATTGAATGATGGCTGACTCTCATACTAGGTTGGCTTATTAGATTTTCGCTTATTCAAATGCTCTAAAAAATTTTCAAAGTCACATCAACGTCATCCCTAATATCTTTAATAAAACAAGTTTAAAATTTTATTCAAATCCATAATATATACAATATTCAAGATTCATAAGCGATAACCTCAAGTTTTTATGTTGGAGTAATAGTGGAATGGGCAACGTCATGTGAAGCAACCACCACCATTTCCCACTTTAATCTTAGAATATATGATAATATATGGGGGTGTGACAAAAACGATTCTTAAAGTTTTTCTATCTATCCCAAATTTATTTATTATTGTGTTCTCAATAGCCAAACAATATAAAGTTAATGTTGCCACATATTTGAACTCTTGTCACATTTGACAGGTATGAAGCAGAATTGGTGAAATCGGTTGTCCGAAAAGTGTTGAGCGAATTGAAGAAAAAGTTTGAATTGGTTATTTCTGAGAATTTGGTTGGCATTGATAGTCATGTGAAGAAGGTTGTGGTATTTGTGGATGATAAATCTCATGCCACCCTATTTATTGGCATCCACGGAATGGGAGGCATTGGTAAGACTACTCTTGCTAAAGCCATCTACAACAAGCTCTCCAATCAATTTAAGCATCGTAGCTTCATTGCTGATATAAGGGAATCGTGGAAGCGTGGCATTCATTACTTACAAAATCAGTTAATCAAAGATATATTGGGGCTAGAAAATGAAGTTTGTAATGAGGATGAAGGGACTTGGTTCATCTCCTCCAAGTTTAAAGGTACAAAGGTCCTTGTTCTTCTTGATGATGTGGATAATGTCCTTCAATTGAAACGTTTGACTGGTAATCGTGATTGGTTTTCTTCGGGAAGTAGGATCATTATTACCACCAGAAATGAGAATATTCTTGAAGAAATTGGGGTCGACTACACCTATGAGCATATGGAAATGGATAACGATCAATCTTTGATTCTGTTTAGCAAACATGCGTTTCGAAAGGACTCTCCCCTAAAGGAGTTTGAGAGCCTCACTCGGGAAGTTGTGTCCATCACCGGAGGACTTCCCTTATCCCTTGAGGTTTTAGGTTCATTATTGTGCGGAAAAAAGCTACCGTTCTGGAGAGGTACAATAGACAAGTTAAAAAAAGTGCCTCCTAAGCAAGTGCGAGAAAAGTTAAGGATAAGTTATGAAGCATTAGACTATGAACAAAAACAAATATTTTTGGATATCGCTTGCTTTTTCATTGGCACTGACAAGAGAATCGCATCCTACATGTGGGAAGCCTGTCGCTTTTTCCCTGATGAGGGAATTGAAGTATTGAGATTCACATCATTAATAAAAATTGGAGTTAATCATGATCTTCGAATGCATGATCAACTGAGAGATCTTGGTAGGGAAATAGTTCGCGAGGAAAATCAGCGGGAGCCTCATAACCGTAGCAGGTTATGGGACTTTGAGGAAGTCCAGAAAGTGCTAAAGGAAAATAAGGTAACCGTTTCGTTCTTTTGCTCACTTAGTCCATGTTCTACTGTTAAGAGTAACGTTGGTCCACTACTTGGTTCTTGCTCTAGTCAACAGAGAACTTTTTACTATTATTGCCCTAGAATGTGTCATTGACGTGATTAAAAAGTAGGGAGGTTGCTTTCTCTTTGTAATTGTTGTAGTGTTATGTGAGATTTTTCTTAAAGTGTATCTTACGAAATTACCTCCAAGAATGAGATACTTTCAAAAAATTTTAGATAATTGATAGGGGTATCCAATGTTGGCAAGATCTTGAATTTCTATCATTGCTTCATTTACGTCTTCGTCACATGCAATAAATAACTTGACTATGCTACCATAAACCATATCTACTTAGGATATATAAATCATTAATATCTAGATGTTAAAATTAATATAATTGAATAAGATGCCCGCATTTCTCATGAAATTTTAGTCATTATTCCATAATGGAGAATGGAAGGGATACTTGTTCTATGTAACATTACGTTAGGAATTCCATTTACCAAAATTCATAGGACAATTACTGATTTAAAACTTACCAGAATAAGATAAGAACATAAATTCCTTATATATACGTGTGTAAATATATAACATCAAGCGTATTTTATGTAATAACCATTAAAAAGAGAAACGTTTTGCTTTTTTCTTCATAAAAGGTCCAAGAGATAATACCCAAATTCTATTTTGCATAATTAAGTATGTGATTGTATTTGCATTTGTGAAATTCATCATAAATTTGACTCTACTACTTATAGTCCATCGTTTGGTTTGACTCAAGTTGTTGCTCAAAAGACTAGCACTTATTTGCAATCTCAACATGCGACACATGTATAATCTCTAGAGCCAATTCATATATTAACAAATTCAAAGCCAATGTCCATTTATTATGTCTTTCGTGCTACATGATTAAATAAACTAAACTAACCAAACGAAAAACGAATATGATGTATATTTATCTCCAAATAAAATGATACAGCTAAATTTTTCAACTAAAAAGGTACATTTTTATATTATTATTTCAGTATTTTGCATGCCTCCATTTCGCACTTCATCCTTGGTACTATCATAAAAAGAAGCCCAGCCTTTCACAATGCAGCAGAGAACGATCGCATGAATCGGTATATGGGACGAAAATAACGTTACCTTTCAAACTCATTTTTCGTAATGTTATTTTCGTCCCATATACCGATTCATACGATCGTTCTCTGACAAAAAAAAAAACTCATCTTTTCACTCATGCGACAAAAATGGCACCCGTCATCAATTCTTCCTATTCTCACTTAAATCGCCCCGCATCATCCTACATAGCTCATTATGCACACATGCACAATGAACCACGTTAATCATGACCACAAATGACTTCTTCTTCCTTTACAAAAAGCCAAAAAATTTGTAAGAAAGATTATAAACAAAGTTTGTTAACTAGATTATAAATAAAACACGACATCTTTCTTGCTATGGATTGATATGGCTCACTGTGTACGTTAGCACAGTGAGCAATGTAGGGTACCCATAGCAATTTAACGACGATGACGGATGAAATTTGTAGCAAGTGAGAGCTTTGTTCTATGGTTAAATGATTGGGTATATTTATTACATTTGAAAGGTTATGTTATTTTTGTCACAGATGCAGAAAGTTAGGCTTTTTGAAAGACGTTTGAAAGGTTTTGCTACTTTTGTCCTAAGCACAAAAGGTTGGGCTTATTTTTGGGATTTGACCAAACTCTGCTATCGATTTTTGAAGGTGAAAAAGTTACCAAACAAAGAAATCTTGAGGATAGATAGGGCATCTTGATATTTTGAGAGGGAAGCTTGTGGAGGAAATGACTAATATGAGTAGATTACTTCTGTTGAAGGTTTCTTCCTTTTATTATAGTTACTTTTAAGGAGAACTACCCAAAAAAGTCCTCACATATTGCAATTTTGCAAATTCAATCCTAAATATTTTGTAATTGTGTTAATTTAGTCCATTCGGCCAATTTTAATTAGAAATTACTGACATGGACACCAGCCATCCTACATGACGTAGCGGTTGCTAACGTGGACATTTTTAAAATAATATTTTATTATTTTTCTAGTTTTTTATTTATTCTTTCTTTTTCTATTCGTTTTCCTTTTTTCCTTTTTTTTTTATAGTTACTCTTCTCTTGACTGTTGATATCTAATTCCTTCCCAAATTGTTATGTCCATCACTTATGAGTATCCATGAAATGATGTACAACATTGTGAAGTACAACAACAAAATTTATGGTTCGCAGAAATTGACATGTGGAAGTCCATGAAACTTTCTGTATTACCTCTTGACTTGTCGTGCATAAGTGATTTTTTTTTTTGGTGAAAGCTTGCTACACATTTGGTTCTTAGGAATAACTATTCTATTTCCAATCTATTTAGATGAAGCAATTATTCTTTATTTGGTTCAAAAATAGATTAGAAATTACTGTTCTCTCACAATCAGGAATAGTTATTCCTGTGGGGCCAAGGAAAAGCTATTCCACGTGGGCTTGTAGCCAAGAATAGCTTCAATTTCACATTCAAAAATGCTTTTCACTTTCAACAATTAATTTTTTTAATATACAAGAAAGTTATTAGGGTCCATTTACTATATTGATTATACTTGAGTAACTCAGTTATTTATGATTATGATTAGATCAAATTGTAATCTATAGTTAAACTAAAATTTATGATAAGATAATAAGTTGTAGAGAATATTAATATAACTAATATTATTTTCTTAGTTATCATAAATAACTAATAAAATAATAAGTTAAAAATATTTCAAGTTACTATTAGTAAAATAATAAGTACATAATGTATTAATATAACTACCATCACATTTTTCAGTTTCTTGTAATTAGTTATTACTCCAATGGAAAATAAGAGTATATGTTATTTCTTTATTAATCGTGTAAGTAGCACAGTTGAGTAATATATATGAAATTAATATGAAATTATAGAGAGAAAAATATACATTTCTATTAAATATTGTTTATTGGCGTAAAAAGAAAATCATATATTCACATTGCTAGCAATATGAACAAAAGATATTTGATTACTTTAGTTGGATTTAGTATTAATGAAGGTTCTTGCTAATAGGGAACGGACAAGATTGAGGCGATTGATCTTAGTAAAGGCAACTTAGAAGGCCCCGGCAAAACGATCAAGCGGGATGGCGACATTTACACAGAAAAACAATTCAAAAAATTGACGAGTCTAAGATTCCTTCACGTGGAGGGGGCACATCTCATTGGAGATTTTAAGAACTCAATTGAGGAGTTAAGATGGCTTCGATGGCCATATTGTCCCATGAATTTTGAAGTAGACAATTTTCCAGTGAAGGAATTAATTGTACTCGAATTGCCATCCAGCAATATAAATGAGAAATGGGGAGGATGGAGTTCTTTCATGGTAAGAACAAGTCTGTTTTTTTCCTTCCTTTTATGCTTTCTTTTGAATCTTAATCACTCTAGACTAACCCCTTGACAATCGTTATTATTTTTATTTTACCAGAATGGAGAGAGGCTCAAATATCTCAACCTCACGTTTTGTGGATCCTTGGAAAATACGATTTTCCTCTCAACTTTTAAGCATTTGGAGGTTCTCATCCTCAATAGTTGTCCGGGATTGAAGCAGATCGACTCTTCAATTGGAGACATGAAGGCCCTCCTTCGCTTGGAGTTGAGCTGGTGTACAAGGCTCATGGAGCTTCCAGCAGAAATAGGGTCTCTGGACAATCTAGAGATTCTGGATATTTCTGGAGTCGGCATAGAAGAATTACCCAAGGATATTGGGAGGCTGAGAAAGCTCCGAGAGTTACAGGCTTCATGTTGCCACAATCTGAAAGGGGAAATTCCGGAAAGCATGCGCAATCTTTCTTCCCTACAACGCCTTGATTTTGGTTACTGCCATCAACTCGAATCGCTGCTGCCAGACCTTCTTCCTTCCAGCTTAATAGATTTGGGCGTCACCTGTTATAGTCGCAAATTGCCCTCACTTTCCCACCTAACCCATCTTAAGAAACTACGAGTTTGGGGCTGCATCTATCCGGACTTTCGCCGGGTGCTTCCATCAACACCATTACAGAATTCAGAATGCTCCCAACCGACAGACGTTGAAGAATCAGAATTACCACAATCCCTAAACACCCCCTTCAAGTTGGAAATCTTGGAATTCGACGTCTGTCCATTTATCATAACGCTGGATGTTTCACAGTTTATCCATCTAAGGAGATTATACGTCGAAGATTGCGTGAATCTACTTGAAGTTCGAGGTCTTGACAAATTGATATATTTGGAAAGCTTGAGTGTCATAGGCGACAATTCAATTGAGAGGCTGCACCTTCCAAAATCCAAGAGCCTGAAGAAATTAGTTGCTATAGGCGAGAAATTAGCCGAAATTCAAGCCCTCGATACGTTGGAGTGTTTGGAAAGCCTGGAAATCTCTTGGTGCGCTTCAATTGAAAGGCTAGACCTTCCAAAATCTAAGAGCCTAAAGACATTACATGTTGCATTCTGCAAGAAATTAGCCGAAATTCAAGGCCTCGATAGGTTGGAGTTTTTAGAAAGCCTAAATATCACTATGTGCACTTCAATTGAAAAGCTAGACCTTCCAAAATCTGGGAGGCTGAAGAAATTAAAAGTTGATGACTGCGAAAACTTAGCCGAAATTCAATCCCTCGATACGTTGGAGTTTTTGGATGAACTTAGTATCAAGGGATGCAAGTCACTCAAAACAATTCCAGAATTATCTGGAACTCGCATTTATCGAAATTATGAGAAAAACTTATATGGATATCGACACGCATATGATACAGATCAGCCGTGTGAGTAACATACTGGAAATGGTCCACATTTTCTAATGAAGGGTACATAAAGCAGGTAAGTTACCTTTGCCCTTTTGAGATCTACCGCCCAATTTTCATTCATATTTCCTACTTGCAATGTCTTTCAAGATTTATGATCTTGTCATTCGTTATTTCCTAGTTGATAGTGTCATGATTGTATCCTTACTTGGATTCAAGGAATCCGGAGGAGATGTTCATAAAAGTTAATGTGTGCTATGGCAAAATGATTCTGCTTATCATGCCAGTAACGGAAATAGATGAAAAGGCTTTCTAAGCGCATCATTTGTCATTAGTCTTCGGGTAGGATCCTTCATCCTATGCAAAAAAAATAAAGATTCTCGACGTTTAATTAATTCTGGAATGCTGGAGGTACTGAATAAAAACTGATGTATGCAGGTATTTCATAGCATGCCAAAGGCCATAGTGTAGGTCGAGAAATGCTAAATGAAGGACCCTATATGGCGGTCCTTCTAATGTGAGGTTTTATTTTGCTCTGCACTCATCATGCAGTTCATGACTGGATGTTTCTAAGGTACCCTTATGAGTGAATTTAAGATGCAAAAGGAGCATGTTGACAGGGCATCCCTTAGCATGCATATGCTACTAACTTGGGATAAAATTTGTCCAACCATTGTGTTCCACACATTTTACGCTTGCATTGTCTCTGAATCAAATCCGTCTGCAAACTGCTTAAGGATAGAAATGAAACAGACATCATTCTTCCAAACAATGCATCTTGATGTTTGTAGAGTTGGTAAAGCCATCTGTCATATACCTGAAATTTTGAGCCAAGCAAGACATTAACTAGAATGTCTTTTGACATAATCAACTGTACTGTGTAATAATCCCTTATATTGTGTATAAGCTCTTGTTGGTGCATTTACTTGCTGAAAATAAAAACAGAGGAAGTAATTCCATAAGTTTCCTGAGGAAACATTTCGGTATCCTATATGCCATTTGAATACTATCTTGCATCAATTCTAATGCATGAATAGCACATAATGATGAGAAAAGGATCATACTATGTCCCACAAAAGCACTCAACTTGTGTTGAATTCACTATTCTAATTGATCAAGGCTTCTGTGGTTAATGATGTTAGATGCCCCATTAGTTGGATCCAAAGAGTTCAAAAAGGATATCGAGTTTGACAAATAGAGATTCGTAAACTTCAGAGTATTATTTTTGGTTTGGTGATCTTAGTTGCTGGATTGATTTCATCTGACTCACTGGCAGGATTCAGTTATCATTCCACTGCTAAATGTAAATGCTAAAATATCCAAAAGAGCTTTTGCAAGGCATTTCTAAAAGGAATCGAAATCATCAAAGGATCAGGAGCTCGATGTTTGAGGAACTTCTCCAAACCCTGACAATGCATCCTTGGAATGGTAAAGGTTGTTAGCATGTTGTCATCTCACATTGCCTGTACTATATTTGATAGAAGCTTTGCGGAGGTGAAACTGTCATCCCACACTGTTGTACTCAAGTCTGTTTGTCCATCTCTCTTATTTCTCTACCACCTGCTCCACTTCTGCAATACTCTCCGCATACTCTCAAACTTGTTGGCTTCTCAGGTTCGGCTCCCATTCGGCGTTCTTTTGCGACCTAATGGGCAGTCAACTCGATTGTTTTGCCTCGGTTTTCTGATATTTACTTGATTTCTGATTGGCAGGTGAAGATGGCGGAATAAAATCTAAAGAAGGATTTGCTGGCAATGGTTACGGAGGACTCGAAGGTGGTGCTTCATCGCTTCAATTGGCAGAGGCTGTAGACAGTCTCTCCTGGTAATTTCTTTGACTAGAGAAAGTTCTCTTTTTTTTTCAATGTGTTTGTTTCTTCAATGTTGGCTTGGTGCGCCCTTTGAGTCATTGACCTTATCTCGTTTTACTTCTTTCGCTTTTCCTAAATGTGCTACACTCCCTTTTTGCGAGAGGACCATTGTAATTGCCAATCTACCTCAATTTGCGTTTGATGGGGGAGAAATTTAGAGGTGAAGTGCCTAAAAGTGTAATTGAGAACATGATGTCGAACTAAGGAGTTGGTGTTTTACAGAAAAACCAACAGTGAATGAAGGTGATACAAGTGGAAATCTAGAGATGACTTAGTTGCATTAGGATTAATGTTGTTGAAGTTTTAGGTGAAACTTCTGTTCTAGTTTATTTAGTGGTGATTGTACTTGATAGTACTATTATATTAGGTTGTTTATGGGCACTAATATTTGTTTCAGTGGTACCTAACTTTGTTTGGTCATAAGGAAAGTAAAACTCATTAACTCAGGATATTGTCATCATCCTTAAAAAGAAATGGATAGTTAACATAGTGCAATTTTGAGGCAATTTTCTTAGAAATAACTTTGAACGTTACATGATGGAAGAACTTTCCTGCTGATAATTTCAAAGGTTTAAGTTGACTTTTGAGTCATTATAAGCTGAACAACATGATGCCTTGTACTTCGAAGCCTGAATTATTTTATTCATGCTTCAAATTTCTACCCAACTGGTAAGTATCATACTATCTTTCAGTAAAAACCTCTAGAAATCTATGAAGTTCAGATGTTGAAAGTTGTGAGGCAAATTTGTTGCAAAATTTTAAACCTTGTCACATGATTCACACGTCATTTTTGTTCTCAACTGTCTAAGGCCTACTTAGTTTTAGAAAACGCCTTTAGTTTCCATTTTCATAGAAACTGTTTTCAATGTTTTTGACAAAATATTAGTTAAGTGAAATAATATATGTCATTAGGGATGAAAATTGTGAGAATATGCTCAGGTTACATCACATTCAAAAAACAGTCTTAGTTATTCCAAATCTCCATGTTTGCATGTGAAATGAGAATACTAAAAAGTCATCGTCAGTTTGTGATTTTGATTTTGAGAATAGTTTTCCTTTTATGCATCAACCGCTTTCGGAGTGTCACCAAATGCGTTTTCTGTTCTGTTTTAATTCTAAAATTGAAATCAGAACAGACTTTTGAGAATCTTTATCAGCCGAATGCCTCCTTAGATTATCAAATTCTTTCTGTCTGTAGGAAAAATGAACTTCATCAAGTTGCTCAACAGGCTTTGAACATTGAAGATTTACTTCATGTCATCCGGACATCATTATCAGTCATGCATAAGCAGTGGGCTGATGCCATCGACATATTTCATGAGAAGTTTGACTTGCTGTCAAACCTTAATAGTGACCATGGCAAGTGGTACCGTTAATACAGAGCAAGGTGGCGTTTCATTTTTCTTCATTTAACTGTTTTCGTTTGCTTATCTAGGTCTTGACTCTTCTTCTCAAGAGGAATTTTGAGTATTCTCGGTGGTGTGAGGACCAGTCCTACGGTCCATCAGTTTCTTGTTAATTCTCTGGGTGAAGTGGTATGGCTGGTTTTTTAAACTCCGCTGCTGCTATGGGACTTTGGTTTTTTTTGGTTGGTTTTTATAATCTTAGTTTGCTAGTTTGTTCAGTGATAGGGTATGAAGTGTGTAACAAAAGTTGTCTGTGGTGCTGGAAAAGAACAATAGCTGGTTGTCCTCAATCATCTGCAGGTGCACGTTATTATCTTTGCATTTGGCCTTTTTCCCTGATAAATAATTAAGTTTGACGCATCTCGGAGAACAGTCTTGGAGGTGATTGGATAGAGATAGGAATTTGTTACAGTAAGTTATGCTTCGCACATCTTGAGACACGCCATATTTTTCAGAACATCCTGATGTTGATTCTTCATACAAACAAATCATATGCAATGATATGAATTACCAACATTAAGTGGCTGGAAAGGGTGAAGTAAAATCTGATTTGAGTCTGATTCAACAAGTTGGCAATCTCTCCTATAATCGTATAATGGAAATTGTAGGTCATAAATCATTGGTTTGAACCTGAACTTGATCTAAGTTTGGGCTTTAAGAGCACTATTCATGGAGATTTGGATATAGAATGTTTCTACATTCACGTTATTTATAATTAGCAGGTGTAGAGATATGTTCTCAGTTTCAAAGGAAAGAGTTTGTTGCTCGCTTCGATCTTAGCATATGTCCCCTCATAATTGCGAGAGTCAATTTTGCACCGAAGAATCATATTCAACTCTTTTTACCTACCGATATTGTTGTTAGAGCCTAGGAGAAATTACACTTAATTATACTACCAAATTCCACTCATTGAACTCGATGTAGTAAGTGAAACTCTTCTTTCCTGTGTTAAGTTTAGTGACAACAAGCTAAGGATGAGAATGAAAACTCAGTTATCTGAAGAAAATGAGTAGAAAACTAACTGGTGGGTGCTCGGATGACAGTGAATGGATCCTGCATGGATCTAATCTGTGATGCTTAACCATGGCTATGGGAGCCTCTGTTCTCAATCATTTGTTTCGTGCTTAGATGTGAGAATTGATTATTTTATATTATTATTTTTCATCATATCTTTAGATCACGATTTTTTATATAACACCTCTTTTTTGGCTGAATAATGCTGAGGATGTTAAGTCCTGGTATTGAAATTGGTTTACTAAGTCGCATGCCATATAGTTTCGTGTTAGGTGTTTGTGACCTACTTACATATTATACTCGCGTTTTGCCTCTTCAAATAAGTTTTGTATACTACTCATAGTCCCTCATATTGCTCTGTTTTTGGTAGTGTGTTGGTAGCTCTTTGGATCCAAAGTTTCTCCTGAACTTTTTAGATCTTGACTCTCAGTAGTAGCGGCACCCTTTTGTCACGATGATCTTGCTTGCAAAAGGAATTACAACTACGAGTTAATAGAGTATTTTTGCCCTCGATAAGTGCTGCACCTTTATCTTATGTGGGGCCTTAGGGAAGAAAGCAACAAAGTGTACGGTTTGGAATCTTTGGTTGCTTCTGTGTTGTCCCTTTTACCCAGGTTTGGGCATTATGTTCTAATTCTCTATACTCTTCTAATGCTTTATTTTTGTTTGTTTTTCTTTCGTTTTGTTCTTTTATCTACTGATGTACTGGAACTTTTTCTTTCAACAAAATCCTTTATTATCTAGAGAAAATATATTGCCAATTTATTCCCCTGCTAGATCTCTCTCCACGCATGTGGGAATTTTTGTGTGTTGCGAACATATGCTTCGGCGTGCACATGCATGCGATCATGTGGTTGCACAGGTGTGGACACATGTACATGCACACTATAAGGCTGCTGTTAATTAGATCAGATTATGCGCTTCTCCTGGGTATAATTGACTCTCATGAACGCGCCACACATTCTTGTTCTTTTTTTTGGGTAAGGTAAGAATTTTATATACTTTTCAATGCATGTCATATAGAGAAAGTAGTCGAAACACAAAAACCTCGCACTTGAGGTAACACAACAAGTGTCCCGATAGGTGCAAAGGTGTAGCGACTAATACAGGGGTTACAAGCATGAGTGCGCAACAACAAGGCCACAAAAATGGCCAATAGAAACAGAGGCCTACAAACTATTTACAAAGTAATCGAAAGATTACTCAAAAATGGAAGGGGTGATGCCCCATTTTTGCTGAATTCTTCTGTTGCGAACGTTATCTACAACAGGCTTCATGGACAAGCCTTTGTCCTTACAAGTTTAGTAAGGTGGTTGCGGAGGGCCGGCATGAAAACGGGATGATTCCTAAATAGAATGTGGTTTCGTTCCGACCAGATAATATGACACATTGCGCCAAGAGTAAATCGAGCAATTTGCTGATGAAAGTTCTGACCCCCAATAATTCGGACGGCCCAATGGAGGTTTTCTTGCCAAGATCTATTTCGCCAGATTAGATTACAGTTATTTGTCCAAAATAAAGCAAGAGTCCCGGTGACCGCACAACCAAAAAAAAGATGGTCAATAGAGTCGGGTCTGCTTCTATAAAAGGCACAGACACCTTCGGAGATTCTGTGATAGCTTAGCAAAATGACTTGCGTAAGGAGTCTATTCAGAGAGATGAGCCATAGCAGGAAGCTATACCTTGGCGCAATGGCTTGATCCCAAATGAAGGAGCTCCATGGAACATACAGGTCTTTGTTTCTTATAAGTTCCCACGCCGAAGAAGTGGAAAACAATCAAGAGGAATGGCCTTTCTAGGTAAAGCAATCAGGCCTCTCCGCATCAAGAGCAGAGACACTATCTGTCCAAGAGTTGAAGATATCCAGAAAGTTAGAGTTTTGCCAGACGAAAGAAGAGAAATCTCGAATTGATGCATTTCTCGGGATACCCGGTATATGTCTCTATCGCAAAATAAGTTATAGACTCTCCTGTTCTCTTTTTTGATAAGTAAGTCTATTAAAGAGCAACAAGAGCACAAAGGGGATGCGTCTTATTTACAATTACCACCTATAAGTTCATATTTACCTTAAAAATTAAAGAAAGACTTGGTGTCCAAATAACTGCCACCACAATGTGAAAAAAATAAGGTGGAAAGCCAAAAATCCTTTACATCACCTATAGAACTTTCCTCATTTTTAAAAGCCTGCCTATTTCTTTCTTACCAAGGCTTATGAACTCTCTTTAACTCCATGGTACTGCCGATCAATGCTTTCGGGCTCCTTTCTTATGTTGTCTATTCAACATGTGCATTCCTGACAGTGTAGAATTTTGTGGAACAATTGCCAAAAAATAAAAGATTAAGCTATGAAATAAAGATGCGGTTTACTATTTAAACGTTATAAAACTCTACCTCTCTCGTAGGCTGGGACTTCGCCTTTGATTGAAGTGTAAACATTTGATAATTAGGGAGGTAAATAGTTAACAAGGAGAGTTTTGAATCAAGTACCTCCTACTCTAGTTCCATGTGGAATTTTATGGGACTAGTGCTAAGTGGTTAAAAAGCATAAGCTTTTGGATAGAGATGCAATTCGATATTTGAATGTTGTAAGGAAATTGCCCTTCCCCAAGCTAACAGCAGAAGGGCTAGGTCTTTGTCTCCTTGAAAACACTAGCAATTCCTGCCAATATTGTGCTTATGGCCCTGCAATTATCACATAAAATGGTCTCTCTCTCTCTCTCTCTCTCTCTCTCTCTCTCTCTCTCTCTCTCTCTCTCTCTCTCTCTCTCTCTCTGCGACTTTGGGGTAAGTCTTATTTCTAAAATATAGTGCCGGTTGTTGCTGGGTTAAGTCAATTTTGGTCGATTTAGTTTTGGGGAAGAAATTGATCATGGATTGGGTTAGTTCTTGGTGAATTGTTACCCAGTAGTCCCCAACAAGGTTGTTGGAACCAGAGTAGAAAATGTTTATGGTGTGCAAAACAAGGTCGCTAGAGCCCAATTGATGTGCATTTGAGACTGTGTTCCTATTTGGGATATTGAAGCTCAATTGATGTTGCTTTATCTTTGTAACAAAGAATCAGCTTTCATATTAGGAAAAAATGACAAATGGTCCATGAACTTTAATCCAAGGTACAATGTCGTCCATCTAGTCCCTAGGCTATACGAAAATGTTCAATATCGATTTTTTGTTAATTTAAGTCTAATGAAATCTACTGATGTAAGTTCCAATATGTTAAATTTGAACAGTGAACAAAAAAGGAAAAAAGATAGTTACCCTTGGATTGTCCCCATAAGTTTTCATCTCATAATATAATAATCTACATTGTGAAAAATACGTCATCAATCTTTTTCTTTTTAAAAAGATTATCGTAATCAAATAAAGTCTAACTAATCGTTTTTGTATGTCCTGCACGACATACAATAATCCATATCATCAAATAATATTTGATTTGTCATTTCAGCATATGAAAGAACTAAATTGAATATTTATCAATAATTTGGGGAACACGCCGAACTGATTAAAAGTTCGGAGACAACATTGCATGTGAGACTAAAGTTCAAGGACCATTTGTGTCATTTTCTTCTCATGAAACACGCAATCTTGGAATCCAGCTAACAACTTAGTTTTCAAAAACAAATGCC
Organism: Syzygium aqueum; assembly: GCA_031216185.1. Lineage (NCBI taxonomy): Eukaryota > Viridiplantae > Streptophyta > Magnoliopsida > Myrtales > Myrtaceae > Syzygium > Syzygium aqueum. The sequence goes on along the minus strand of CM062235.1, from coordinate 35,484,772 downwards.
CAATAATTTGTCTCGTTCCTTGTCGTTAACAAGAGCATCCTTGTGGAATCAATGATTGCTTTTGATAACCAATAAAATTTTAGGGAGATTCATGTACTCTTATGTGCAAGGGATGGCCTAATCGGAAAATAGATTTTGATCAATTTGAAAACGAGAGCTCAATTTGATAACCGATGCATAAGAAAGGTGGTCCGCTATGGTTGCGAGTAAACCCAACACTTCGGCAACCTGGCGTGTTCCGAAATTACATACGTTTCTTCATGATGAACGAGCCCCGACAACAAGTTCAATCTGGCATATAGCCCGATCCGACCTGGCTCGGCCCGTCCATCAATTAAATGAGTCCGCCACCACTCCTGTAATCATGTCTTCTCTCTCTCTTCCTCATTTTCTCTCCCGCCTGTTCCCCTTCCTGCAATTTTCTGTGCATAGTTTCAAACTCCAGTGGACTTCCTTACTCTCTCTCTCTACCATTCTTGGTCTCGCTCTTCGGCACTATCCTTCCCTAACTAGCCTCGAGCCTTCCTCTGGGTTTTTTGAGCTCTATCCTTCCAAAGCTCTCTTTTCAGCTCGCACTTTCCATCAACGCTTCTGTACACTCCTCGTGATTTGCTCCAGCGCTGGTGCCGCGTTTTTCGGCTGCTCGCAGAGCTCTTTAGCTATGGAGATGGACGACGGACCGCGGCACGTGCTTCCGTTTGATAAACCGCTGGCTTCTCAGGTTTGGCTCCCGGCATTCTTTTGCCACCTAATGGGCTATCGACTCGGCTTTGTGAAGTTTGCCCAATCTGAAAGGTCTGATGTCGGCAGTACAGTCCTCTTTTTGAAAGATATTCTCAGAACTTTCAAAGATACTCAGGCAATAAGAGCGCGAATGGTAACCATTTTATTCCAGAATGAATTTGTGAAACAGAAATAAATTTTTCTATTTTTATTTTCAGGACGAGTTTCTAAGAAAAAATACCCGTTTGATAACGATAAAAAATTTCTACTTCTGAAACAAAAACTCGTTTGATAACAGTATAAAATTTCTATTGAAATAACGAAGATTATAACAAAGTCTGGTGCTTTCGGAACTGATCGGCAGACGATCAAGCACGTTTCAAAAGAATTCACCATCCATTTGGTACGGGGAAACGGAAGGTACGAAATAGAAAGGAAACGGAGAAATGAACGGAATGGAAAGAGGAATAGAGTCAGCGTTTGCCTTTTCGCATTTGGTCGTGATTATAAGAACTAACCTATTAATTCAAAAGATTCATATTCCAATGCGAAACGTGTCCTTACTTCCTAAGAGAAGATAACAGTACACTTGCTGGGGAGTTCGAGAAAGCTGTGCGCTTTTCACGAGAGATGGTGGCTGCGGTTTCCGGCTGCTTGGCAGAGCTTTCTAGCGATGGAGACTGAAGAAGAAGGGTCACCGGCGTCTGCTTCCGTTTCAGGTTCAGGTTCGACAAACCCCGATCTCTTCCTAATGGGCGGGCCGATTCGATTGTGTTCCGACTCGGTTTTGGTGAGGTTTTTGCTCGATTTCTTCCGGTTGGCGGGCGGGTGAAGATGTCGTGAGTGGAACCCGGAGAAGGGTTTGCTGGCCATGGTCGCACGGAGGACTCCAAGGAAGGTGGGGGTGCTTAGTCGCTTCGATTGGCAAGAGGCTGTGGACAATCTCTCCTGGTAATTTGTGCGTGTCTTCAGCGATGGCTTGGTGCGTGCCCCTTTGAGTCACTGGCCTTATCTCCTTTTGCTTTTCCTAAATGTGTTACGCTCCTTTTCCCCAAATAAACCACTTCAATTGCCAATCTAGCTCAAATTGCGTTTGATGGAGAGCTGGTGAATATAGAGAGGTAAAGTGCTTGAAAGTCTAATGGAGAACACGACGTCGAACTAAGGAGTTGGTGTTTTACACACAAATGAAGAGTGAATGATATGGAAATGAGAGTGAAAATTTGGATCTGACATAGTTGCAAGTAACCAATCCCAAGCTGATATTAGTTGAATGAAGGGATGTTTATTTACAGGCGCGATAGATTCCTATCAACTTCTGGACGAGATTGTTGCCTTAGGAGATTTCCATAACCTTACTGGCAGTCATCTGGACCAACCGCAAGTGTACCCTACTCCTGTATTGCCATCTTGTTGCCCTTTTCGGTACACCAGTTAAAGTGTCCATAAAGATATAGAACTCGAATGGGAGGGGATGTCATTTATGATGGATAGACTAGCTATGTTAGATGCAGAAATGCTTGCTGCCCACATGGAGTTGGCTGGTTTAGTCCCTGCAGAATACCATCACAATGTTGTCAGGCATCTATATAGTTTCCTTCAATTTCTGTTGGTGACTCTCACAATGTAATATTATTTCTGGTTTAATACCCCCTGCAGAATACCATCTCAATGTCATCAGACTTGAATCTGATTGATGTGCTCAATTGCATTCTCATGTAGGACAAATAATTGTCACCTTGTTGCAGATGTTGTCATCGATGATCTAAAATGTTTCGAATGTCAATGACGAATTAAAGTAGTGTTTACTGGTGTTGAGCTCATTGTGAGGATCTACGGTCTAATTGGATGGTGTCATATAGAAGCAGTCATCCATGACATGCTCATTTTCGTGAAATTGATAGTTTCTTTCAAAGTTACATATGTCCAGTTCAGTCAAATTAGGAAGGTAATAATTTGGGTGACTCCTAAATGAGAGAATTTGTATGTGCCTCAATTATGCTTGCGGGGGAAAAGTTCGTAGATAACCGGTTATGTCATTAAGCTATAGCTGTTTGGTCATGGGTACAATTGCTCAGAATTTGGTTGATGCTGCTGCAATAAAGTTTCTTTGCGATTTCTACAAATTTACTAGTCATTGTCCACTTCATGGATTAAGTTTTGCTCTGAAGAGCTTACTTTTACATGTGAAAGTTATCTTACCAATCTAGCTGTCGTTATGGAATCGTGGATATGTGGTGTGCTGCTTTTTATATGCCAGTGGTTGCAGCAGTTATACATACTGTGGTATATTTATTTTTAACACGGTATAAATATTAAGCAGAATGGAAAACTGTTAAGAAGCTTGAAGTCCCATGCGGCAGCTGTGGTGTGTCTCAATTGGGAGGAGGATGCCCAAGTGAATAGAGTATGCATCTTTCAAGTTGAAAAAGTTAATATAACTTCTCGATCTTGATTCTTAACAGACAATATTTTATTGTTCATACCTTTCATGTTATATCTAATGCTTTGTTTGCAGTTAAGTAGTTATGTTAGTCTGGTTTACTTAAATATTTCTTTTTTCAAAATTAGAATCTTCTTTTGCGGTCCAACAGCTTCAATATGGGTCTATGGAAGGTTTTTTGAAAAAGTTATGTTTGGTGTCAGCCGTGAGTTGTTGATTTACTGATTGTTGACTCCTTAACTTTAATCTCTTGTTATAGTTTTTCTTCTTTGTTTTCCAATTGGAAAGATAATTATCCATTTTTTCATAGGACACTTCTGGCAACTCTTTGGCATTTGAAGATCGCACTACTCGTTACTTCCCTCCAGCTCCAAGAGTTCCTCGCATGCCTGGACTAGTACCCAGAGAAACTGATTTAACTGACAATGGTCAAGATTCATTTGTAGAGCTCTCAAATTCTTCAAAGCAATGTTTCAATATCCTTTGTAGTTGAGATAGATGGGGTTTTGTGCTTCAGTATATTTGATGTCTTTCTAATCGGAAATGTTGTAAGCCTCCTGTATGTTCAGATCAAATATATAGCAGTATAGTCTATCAGATTCAGTCAATGAGTACTTCTTTCCTTTCTTGCTTCCATACAGCGGTCTTTCTTAATAAATGGATCTAATGGCAGAAATCAGTATTGCCTGGAAGTAATGGGCTGGTTAAGTAAACAACTATACTAGGTGAAGTTATTCTTGTCAAAGTTCTAGATTTCACTTTCTATTGGTCGCTTCAGAGATGACATCTCCGACTTTGATGCAGCACAATTATCCATAGCTTTTGTTGTTTGCCCTGAGTGCTCCTTCTACCTATACTGTAGTTGAAGCACCTGGAGGAGAATTTGGTGTCATTCTGGGTTAACCTGCTGTACAGACTTTCTGCTTCTGTTTTAGACTCTTGAGTTTCTGCTGTGTTTTAGGAGATTATGAGTCCCTATACAACCATCGGTTGGGGAAGGTGTTCTGTGAGCGTGTATGCCTGTGGGTGTGCAACTATTAGAAGATTTAAAATTTTGATTTATCCGCTTCTTTTTTTTGGTTGGATATTTGTCCACTTTGAAAATATTATGAACACCTCTAGTTTTTCAATACGGAGGACGAATCAATCTGTTGCACCCGAATTAAGAAAATTGGCCTCCCTAAAATCCGAACCTTCCAACTTTTGCAAGGTCGCCCTCTCCACGTTGCTCCACCTTGACTTCTCCTAACACGTCTTTGACTTATTTTAATCTTTAAGCTCATGAGATGTCATACTTGATCATGAATATGGTTTATGATTTTCGCTGAAGAATTATCTTTAGAGAAGTTAGTTACGTGTATATATATATTTTCGGATGAGCTAGGATAAAGAATTTCAAGCGCGAGATCCGGCTCGAATCATCCATTGATCAGGTCTACAAAGCATTTCAAGATTAGCGAGCCCCATCATTGTAGCCTCATAGACGTATTAGAAGACCAAAATAATCTGTCCGTACGTTCGAACTCGCGATCCACTGCGTAGCTGCCGCTCTGACTTTAAAAGGCGCGGGAAAATAATCGTCCCTCCATCGAGCGACACGTGTCGCACCACGGGAAGCCAAAGCTCCAGTCGACCAAAAAGAATCCTAAAACTGGAGGCTCCCCTTCCCGTTCAATCGTCGAACCCACATGGCGAAGAAGCGATCGCAGACCTCATCGTCGCCCTCCTCTCGTTGGTGCGAAACCCTAGGCGATGATGCTGATCACATCAGCACCTTGCCTGACTCGGTGATCCACTACATCTTCTCCTTCCTCGACGTCGCACACATTGCCTGAACCTGCGTCTTGTCGCCGCGGTGGCGATCCGTCTGGACCGCCGTCCTGGACCTCATCTTCTTCTTCCCCTGGTACGATGCCCCGTTCGTGGACAGCTTCTTGATCCTCTACGCGTCACCTAAGGTGAGGAAGTTCCACAGCGACATCGATTTTCTCGACTATTGCGCGCCTGAGCTCAGTTCCCTGGCTATGTTGGTGAACCTGCATTTGAGGCTCCTTAGCTTCCCATTTAGTAGGAGTGTCAGTTGAAGTAATCTCAAGCCCCTGTCTATTTGCGGCTCGGAGATCACAGATAAGGTGATGCACGAAATCTTGAAGGGTGGTCCCGCTCTTGAGTGCATTAGGTTGGAGGAATGCCGCGGTTTGAAGCAAAACGTCAAGCTATGTTCGAGAAGTCTGAGGGAAATTGTGGCCGATCGCTGCTTTTGGTGTGCACTCGATGAGGGTTTCCCATTGAAGATTTCTGAGTCCTCTTTTGCTGTCTTTGCATTTGACAGGGTCGTTTGGTATAATGAGGCAGCTGGTAATTGAAGCCACATCCTCGATTGAAGCTGAGTTGAACTTTTCTGTGAGACGTGAGGATTTTGGAAGGCGAACTGATTGTTCTGTTCAAACTTGGTTCGAGTCTTACAGAGGGTATTGCAGCCTGGTTGAGGGACATTGATATTAGGCGAGAGAGTCTGCGAGCTGAGAGAGGCAAACTAAGAGACGAGAGCAAGAGAGGGAGGCAAGAGTTGAGACTCGAGATGGCTTCAAGCCAGAGGGAGGCGAGAATGAGGCGTCAAGGCAAGAGGGACCGAGGGAGGCGGCTCCGCGTGACTGCGTGAGACTAAGTGTGAGAAGTGAGAGGTATGAGACTAAGCGAGAGCCGAGAGGTACAAGGGGCGAGGATTGGAAAATTAGGGTTTTGACTCAAAGCGAATGCCAAATTACACGTACTACCCCCAATCATCTTTTAAGGATCCTTCCGGCCAATTTTCTCTAAAAATTGTGGATACGGGGACTTAGTCCTACATGGCACACTGTCACGTTAATAATTTTCGACGAAAGGATTACATTGGAATTATGCACAGAGGTTTATGATTAAATCGACAAAATTAAAAAATATTAGGATTATATGACATATGTACAATAAGTATGCGACTAATTAATCAATTTTCCCACGAAATTGATGTTAGAAGGGACATCCGTGAACAAGGCTGGTTTTCCGCAACTATTTAAGTTGTGTCATGTTGTGATAGATCTGCAAGGGAAAGAAAGACGAGAGCCCCAAGATGGGATGATAGGGAACAAATGATTAAGTACATTTTTCAAATAACTAGCTCTTGCTAAATATGAAAGTTAGGTTCTTGAACATTTTCTTACTCCCTATCAAGTCATGAAATTTGCATGTTCGGAAGCACTCTATCAGTCCGCTGATGTCACAATGATTACATGGCAAAAATTTGCTAGGTGGTGCTAATTCACAAGCCACATCAGCAAAAAAAAATAACACTAATTCGAAAAAAAAAAAAAGGAGGGAAGGAGGGAGAGTGAGCCTGGTAAAATATGTGGACCCTCATTTTATGCGTGTTTCATCTTCACACTTTAGGGTTTCTGTCAAGACCCATCCGGCTCACGAGGATGTGGTTCCCCCAGGGATGCAGTAGCCGGCCACGACAACATCCAACAGGGCGATGTGCGGGACGTCAAAGGGCACGATCAGGTGGAGCCTGATGGCCTCCCTAGCACATACCTTAATGTAGTTGAGCCAGAGCATATCAGACTCTTCTTGAACTAACCTCTTCTTTTCCACGACTCTAATCTATTTCTTCTTCAACTTTTGTAAGGAGTTCGGGCTGATTTATCATCTCCGCCATTGCCCATTCCACTGTGTTTGATGGATTGTCTACCGTGGCCATCATAATCTCCTACACACATCAAGATGTGCAATAACTATTATGCATCGTGAGTCAACTTTGAAAATCTAATTTATAACCACAATATGCAACTAAAAGTATAGGTAAGTACGTACTGAATATAGGAAAATCTTTCTTAAAGGAGCTTTTGGATAAGTTTAACAGCATTGATATTAAAACACCTAGATATTGACTCCATGCGTTACAAGTAATTTTATATGTACTCTCAGCCGGCCGCGAACATGTTTCTTGCAAGATGCCAATTTGGATAACTCCTTGACCTGTTTTCCTTATTCAAAGTGAATGAGGATGACATGATTGACATCGCATTGCTTTTTCCAAATTACATTTCAATAATTAATCCACCGCATCTTGCAGCCTACATGGGCCCGAAGGGGGGCACTTTGGGCGTTGTTTGACAAGGCCATATGGGCACTTTGGGCGTTGTTTGACAAGGCCATATGTAGTTATAAAGTCCAGCCCGGCCCGGCCCATTTCCGCCGGACGCTTCTGTGCACTCCCCTCGCGGTTTGCTCCAGCAGGCGGAGCTTTCTAGCAATGGACACCGACGAAGGGGTTGCCGGCGTGCGCTTCCGTTTCAGTTCCAGTTCGACAAGCAGCTGGCTTCTCAGGTTCGGCTCCCCCGTTCGGGTGTTATTTTTGCAACCTAAAGGGTGGCCGATTCGATTGTTCCGACTCGGTTTAGTGTGGTTTTTGCTGGGTTTTATCCGATTGGCGGCAGGTGAAGATGGCGTGAGTTGAGTGGGAATCCGGAGAAGGATTTGCTGGCCATGGTCACACGGAGGACTCGAAGGAAGGTGGGTGCTTCGTCGCTTCAATTGGCAGAGGCTGCGGACTATCTCTCCTGGTAATTGCTTCGATTCGAGAAAGTTATCTTCTTCTTTTTTATTTCCTTCGAGTCCTTGACCTTATCTCGTTTTTTGGCCTTATCTCGTTTTGCTTCTTTCGCTTTTCCTAAATGTCCTACAGTTCCTTTTCCCGGGCGGAACCAACTGTAATTGCCAATCTTAGCTCGATTTGCGTTCGATGGAGAATTGGACGAATACGGAGGTGTAAAGTGCTTGGAAGTCTAAATGAGAAGGTGAGCGTCGAACTAAGGAATTGGTTTCTTTACACAGAAACCAAGAGTGAATGATGGTGATGCGGGTGGAAATCTAGAGAACTGAGGAGTTGTTACCCTTTTCGGTACACCAGTTGAAGTGTCCATGAAAATAAAGAACATGAATGGGAGGGGATGTCATTTATGCTAGATAGATTAGATATGTCAGATGCAGAAATGCTTGATGCCCACCTGGAGTTGGCAGGTTTAACCCCTGCAGAATACCATCTAAATGTCATCAGGCATCTAAAAAGACCTTCTTAGATTTCTGATGGTGACTCTCACAATGTAATTTTACTGCTGGCTCCTCTTCTTTTACTGATTGGGCATTCTTTTACCGACTGACCGTGCCCTACAAGGAGAGATTTAGTGGATACCAAAATATAGAGTATAGGCGGAAAGTTTCTCACATTTTGTACTGCTTGAAGTTTAATTTATCTTCTCATTACATAGGGGCATTTCGTCACGTCATTTTGATTAATCAAGTTTGCTGGCGGGAGTTTAACTTCTGAATAGGATATATCTCAAGCTATGCTGCATACTTGTCTGACAGTCTGGTTGAGAGGAACGGAGGGAGTAATTGGAGAAAGCAAAGAGACTAGGAGGGTAAGGTGATCTGCATCCAAGTATGTTAAGTTCCTTTATGACTTAATCTTATGGTAATTCAAATTCGTAAGAGCTTAGGATTAGATGCCTAGCCTTGGTAGTTGTTGCTGTCTATTCTCACTGGAAAAATTTAGAGAGGAGATTTCTTCTCCAGAAACATCTGAATGCTTTTCTTGTCGTATTGTCTTCTGGATACGGAGAACATTTTGAGTGCACTATAGTACTTGAGCCAATCCTTGAATGGTTTCTGTTAAGATCCTAAGTTGTAAATACTAGTACACTTGTAATCCTTGCCTGAAGTAAGCTTTCGTGCGTCCACTCCCCGTCGCCGGCGAGGGCGGCCCTCGCCGGAAAGAAATAAAAAGTAAAAAAAAAAGAAAAAGCAAAAAATATGAAAATGCCCATGGACAATGTATATTGGGGTAAATGTGTTACAAATAATAAAGTTTAGGGTTTTTGGTATTACAAAAAAAAGTTCGGGGTAAATGTGTCACAGGTGGGAAAGTTTGAGGTTTTTGGTGGTTTTTTTCCCTTAATACTATGAAAAAGAGTGCTCATGCCACACTCCACAATTTCAAGTATTGACATTTAGTTTGGGCTGTTGGTATATAAATAGCATTGACAATTCTTTTAGCTTGCATTGTCACAAGTTGATGTCAGAATAAAGCTACTTTCTATTATAGAATGAAGTAATTAATATATTGGATTTTTAATATTTCAATCAATTCTTAATAGAAATCTTTGGACAGGAGTTGATTCAATGTCTAAAGAGCATTGTTTTATTGAGTAAATAAATAAGTAAATAAAAACGCATTACATTGTGGCGTACTTGAGCCAGTATGTTTTCCCCAAGGCGTGTTGACTTAGAATAAAAAGAGTTTTTCAAGTAATTACGTGGTGAGCGCGCTTATGTTGACTTTGGATTCTTCTTGTCCCAAGACAGAAAAATATCGGGTGGTGGATGGGGCTACGTATGTGAGAGAGATACAAGGTGATGAATTTTTTGTGTTAATTATTACTATTTTTTGTTGAAAAAGGAACAAATCTCTTAAATATTTTATTCATCCTACGAATTATTTAGTTTTCAAAAACAAATTCCCGATAATTGGTCTCGTTCCTTGTCATTAACAGGAGCAATCCTCGTGGAGTCAATGATCGCATTTGATAACCAATTAAATTTTAGGGAGATACACGTACTCTTTTAATGCCCTTTCCTTGTCATATTATTTCTCCCACCATGTGCAAGGGATTGCCTAACTGGAAAACAGATTTTGTTCAATTTGATTACGAGAGCTCGATTTGATAACCGATGCATGAGAAAGGTGGCCCACTGCGGTTGCGAGTAAACCCAACACTTTGGCAACCTGGCCCGTTCCGAAATCACACACGTTTCTTCATGATGAACGAGCAAGGACAACAAGCCCAGTCCGGCATGCAGCCCGATCCGGCCTAGCTCGGCCCGCCCATCAATCAAATGAGTTCGCCGCCGCTCCTGTAACCATGTCTTCTCTCTCTTCCTCATTTTCTCTCCCGCCTGTTCCTCTTCCTGCAATTTTCTCTGCATAGTCTCAAACTCCAGTGGACCTCCTTACTCCCTCGCTCTTCCATTCTTGGTCTCGCTCTTCAGCACTATCCTTCCCTAGCTAGCCTCGAGCCTTCCTCTGGGTTTTTCGAGCTCTATCCTTCCCAAGCTCTCTTTCAGCTCGCATTTTCCATTGGCGCTTCTGTACGCTCCTCGCGATTTGTTCCCTGTGCTGGTGCCGCGTTTTTCGGCTGCTCGATGAGCTTTTTAGCTATGCAGATTGACGAAGGACCGTGGCGCGTGCTTCCGTTTCAGCTTCCGTTCGATAAACCGCTGGCTTCTCAGGTTGGGCTCCCGGCGTTTTCTTGCCACCTAATGCGCTGTCGACTCGATTGTTCTGACTCGGTTTTGTGAAGTTTGCCCAATCTGAAAGGTCTGATGTCGGCAGTACAGTCCTACCTTTGAAAGATGTTCTCTGGCTTCCGAAGATGCTCAGGCAATAAAAATCAGCTTCAAGGTTCTGCATACTTCATCGCAAGTTAAAACATACAGCTTACATTTTGGTAAAAAAAAATTCAAATGGTGCTTATTTGACAGGCTTCTCCTGGAGATAATATTTGCGGGTACCAGTTCTCCTGACGCTCATTGTAATCCTCTTATGTTTCACGAAAGCGCTTCTATTTCAACTGGCAACAAGAATCACCGCGAGGCTTCGGCTATTCCAACCTTCGCACGGTGGAAAACGCCGTGTTACTCGCAATGACGACAAATGAGGAGCAAGAATCTTTAACAGCGGATCATTAGCTTCAATTGGTCCACACCTGTCAATGACGAGCTCTTTCAAGTTTCTCGATTAAATGTTGATGCGTCCCCTCCCATTGCGCGCAACTTTCGATCCTCTAGTACTCGAGAACAGGGCTACCCGTCAGAATCCTCCCGATGACGTCATCGCTGACGTTGACCTGGCATATGGATAAAGACTTGGGCAAAGTCCGGCCTATCCCTGACCGTCTAGCTTTGATACCACTTATTGAGTACGGAGGCATGGCTCTAATACCAATTGATGGGTGTGAAAGCGAGATGCTAGTAATACGATGAAATTATAACGGACAACTCGAAACACACATATATCGGTACAAACATAACACTCACAAAAAATGATTGTCTCACACCCCTAATATAGACTATGACTAGCGAAAGACCGCACCTCACTATTACAATTGAATTTCTCACGCCACTACAAAACACTCGGAGCAAACTAGCTCATACAAAGACACTCTATAAGGCTCCGTTCATGTAGCGAAAAACCAATAATTTAGAGAAGATTTTCCTAATTTCGATCATTTATATATCTTAGGAAAAGTGGTAACGGGAAATATTCTCATTATCAATAAAAAAAATGCTTTGGCACCAATTAATGTTAATGATGAAAGTGTTTAGGAAAATATTTTTTAAATTATTCTGATCAGTAGTCTGTCGGGCCGGGGACCCGGGCCTCGAAGGGGCAGTTTTGGCCAGATCCGGCCTTGGTCGGGTCCGCCCATTAATCAAAACTCTGTCTATCTCTATTCCTCATTTCGTCTCCCGCCTATTCGTTCCTCGTTTCTGCAATTTTTTTCCTCTGCAAAATTCTCGAAGACTCCACTGGGACTTCCTTCACTAGCTCTATTCTTCACTAGCCGTCGACGCTTCTGTACACTCCCTCGCGGTTCGCTCCGGCAGCTGGTTGGCTCCTGCATTTTCGGCTGCCCCTGGAGCTTTTCGAGCTAATGGAGACCGACGGAGGAGGGTCGCGGCGTGCGCTTCTCAGGTTCGGCTCACGTTTGGGCGTTCCCGTCGCGACCTCCTAATGGGCGTGGCCGACTCGATTGTTCCGATTCCGTTTTGTGAGGTTGTGGCTCGATTTCATCCGATTGGCAGGTGAAGATGGCGTGAGTGGAATTCCGGAGAAGGATTTGCTGGCCATGGTCTCACGGAGGGGCTCAAGGGAAGGTGGGGTGCTTCGTCGCTTCATTTGGCAGGAGGCTGTGGACAATCTCTCCCGGTAATTGCTTCGAATCGAGAAAAGTTCTCTTTTTTTCTTTGTTCGGTGTGTTCGTTTCTTCAACGATGGCTTCCTGTGCCCTCTGACTCATTGGCCTTATCTCGTTTTGCTACTTTCGCTTTTATCCTCTATGTGCTACTTTCGGTGCAAATTGCATTCGATGGAGAACTGGACGAACATAGAGGTAAGGTGCTTGAATGTCTAAATGAGAAGACCACGTTGGACTTAAGGAATTGGTGTTTTACCCGCAAAAATGAAGAGTGAATGATGGTAATACAAGTTCTCTGGTGGGAGTCTAACTTTTGAATAGGATATATCTCGAGCTCCGCTGCGTACTTGTATGACAATCTGGTCGAGAGGGACGGAGGGAGGAATTGGAGAAAGCAAAGAGACTAGGAGGGTAAGGGGAGCTGCATCCAAGTATGTTAAGATCCTATATGACTTCATCTTTTGGTAATTCAAATTAGTAAGAGCTTAGGATTAGGTGCCGAGGCTTGGTAGCTCTTGCTGTCTATTCTCACTGGAAAAATTTGGAGAGGAGATTTTTTCTCCAGAAACATCTGAATGCTTTGCTCGTCATATTGTCTTCTGGATATGGAGAATATTGTGAGTGCAATATTGTACTTGAGCCGTTCCTTGAATGGTTCTGTTAAGATCCTAAGTTGTAAATACTAGTACACTTGTAATCCTCACCTGAAGTAAGTTTCGTGCATGCACTCCACCTTGAGGTTCCATAGTTGAACAACAAGATTTGTTTTTTGATTCAGATATTGGATTGGAGCCTGCCAACAAGATATAGATTCCCTCACTTTAGATGACCTACTAGCCCAAAGAAATCCTCTATCAAGTGACCGATATCCCTCTCAGTTATTTTGTACAGTTATGACGTTTTTCCTCACTTCACAAATTTTGATTAACATTTTGTCTGTTAGTTAATGTGTGTGCTCTATCTGTCCTCTTCTTCTGTTAATTTTATTGGGAACAGATTATTCGCTCTCTCTCTCTCTCTCTCTCTGTTCTTTTTTGTTCATAATGAACTCACTTTCTTTGCACATTTCAATGTGTGTCATCAATACTGCCTCTTCTCAATCATTATAATCTACTCCAGGTAAATGTATAGCATCATTATGCTGGCATCCTGATGGCAAGGTTGTTGTCTTGGGACTTGAAGATGGTACAAATGTCGAAGTAAGTTTTCTATGTTGTTACTTGAATGTTACCCTCATTACTTCTCAACTAGAAATTCCTCCTGCAACAGTCCTTTATCAGCAGAATGTGTTCTTCTCTAATCTCTTGTGGGATAGATTGAGAATTGCTCAAAATCTGCACGATGCAGTGCAAACAGCAAACTTGCTCAGCGAACATTTGGCTGCTAATAGAGATGGCAATCCATTTTTATTGGCCATGTCTGTCCATGTCAAGTTAACAATGGATCGCTAGATACGTCAGTCTGAGCAGTATAAGATTAACAAAATTTTTTATTAGAAAACTCGATTAAAAAATGACCCATTTGTTAAATAGGTCAACAAATTACAGGAGATGAATAAACCGTTCAAGTAATTAGATCGAATTGAATGGGTCATTTCAATCCTAACATGACCAACACGGCATATGTACAATTTGCATATCTTCATCAATGTCAAATAAGTTTGAAAAGAAACTACCCATAAGCTTCCAGAATCCTAGGTTTACATGAAATGTTTTATTTATATGGTGTCATCAAATTGTAATTTGTAACCACTATGGAAACGAAATTCATGTATGATTATTGTTAGAGAACTTAGTGAACTAAATATAAAGAGGTCGTGATGGGTCAGGTTGTTAATCAAGGGGGCACTATTGTTTAGATAGATAGATTACATGAGTCAATTTGTGTTTCATGGTTTGAACTTCGAACTCGGAACAATATTCGTTTATTAATTGTGTTAACTGTTAAGCAGGTAGCCACAATTTTGATATGACGTGATAACGACTTAGGGTCACCCTTAGTTGTCACATGGAAATATGAGTCACGCACCAAAAATTTAAATCTATGGATTGTGGATCGTGAATTTCATCTAATGGAATCATAAAATCTGATATAATGTTTGAGATTGGTATTGCATGACAGATGTAAATTAATTGTAAAGTATGGTGTTATTTTTATTGTTGGGTAATAACTAATGATAAAGATACTTCAAAGTCAACTAATGTTATTATTTCCAGACATGAGATATTGGTACAAATTATTTTTCTTTTATCATATAAGTACCCATTTGACTGCAAGGACACAAAGATCTTGTACATAGTATTGCAATTGGATTCCCATTCATAGAATTTAGTATAAGACAATCAAACCATCCACTAAGCCTGATGCGGCCAACAAAATCATGCAACATGACTACCGAGTTTTTGGTAAAGATTGACTTTGAAACTCAAACAAGGATCAAGATTCTTCTTGATGTTTAATCACTAAAATTATCAAATAGGATTTGAGTATTATTAGGATTTTATGAAGTTTTTTTTTAAGCTTGAGTGGTAGGATCTTACGTTACTCCAATTATGTTTCTTGTTTAGAGGTTACCTAATTCCACTAGAAGTAGAACTTTTAGAGAGTCTACAAATATAGTTGTAAGTTTTACTTTTCAATAGAGTTGATAATTTATTGAACTTGACAAGTGTTTGCTTTGCAGATTGTGTGATGTAATTTATCTTTGGTGTGATGCTTAAGAAACCCTAGGTGTGATGCTTAGGCAGTTTTGCATGATGCATAAATATTTATTCTTTATTGCAGGACTCATAGTCCTTCATCAAAGCCACGAAATGTTTTTGCCATTACATTGTTTGATGCATGAGTTAAAGTATGAATCAAGGAAATTGATTGACTCATATCTAATTGGTGAAATCAATGATGAATTACTTTAATAATATATCATACAGAATTAATATGCTCGTTGAATAGATTTATATACTTCAGGATTTGAATCTGATTGATGTGCTCAATAGCATTCTTGTGTAGGACAAAATTTGACCTTGCTGCTAATGTTATCATCAATGATTGAAACTTTTTCAACTGTCAACGACAAATTATGGCATTGTGTTTAGTGGGGTCCAGCTTGTTGTGACAATCTATGGTCTAAGTGGGTGGTGCCGTATAGAAGTATTCATCTGTGACATGCTCGTTTTCAACAAAATTAATAGCTTCTTTCAATTACTAGTAAAATATGTTCAGTTCAGTCAAATTAGGAAGGTAATTATTTAGGTGACTCTTAAATGATATGATTTGTATGTGCCTCAATTATTCTTGTGGGTGGAAAGGTTTGTAAATAACTGGTCATGTTTTTATTAAGCTGTAGCTGCTTGGTCATGAGTAGAATGGCTGAGAACTTGGCTGAGGCTGCTGCAATTCTGTTTCCTTGAGATTTCAACCAGATTATTATTAATCGTCCATTTGATGGATTACATTTTGCTGAGACGAGAGTTTGTTTGTACATAATGAATGTTATCTTACCAAA
This sequence comes from Syzygium aqueum, assembly GCA_031216185.1. Taxonomy (NCBI): domain Eukaryota; kingdom Viridiplantae; phylum Streptophyta; class Magnoliopsida; order Myrtales; family Myrtaceae; genus Syzygium; species Syzygium aqueum. Next base: position 35,469,087 of record CM062235.1, on the reverse strand, counting down.
GTAGCTGTCTTTATGGAACTCTGGATATGCGATGTGCTGCTTTTGATATGCTAGTGCTTGCAGCAGTCATGCACACTGTGGTATAATCATTCTAACAGGGCATAAATATTAAGTAGAATGGAAAACTGTTAAGAAGCCTGAAGTCCCATATGGCAGCTGTGGTATGTCAACTGGGAGGAGGATGCCCTAGTGAAAGAGTATGCATCTTTCAACTTAAAAGTTGATGCAACTTCGTGATCTTTATTACCAATAGCGGATATTTCATGGCTCACACCTTTCATAATGCTTCCTTTGCAGTTAAGTAGTTATTTTATTCCGGTTTTCTTAAGTACTTTTTCAAAATTAGAATCTTATTTCACAGTCCAACAGCTTTAGTATGGGTTTATGGAAGATTTTTTGAAGGCGTATGTTTGGTGTCATCTATAACTTGTTGATTTGTTTGGCTCCTTAGCTTTAATCTCATATTTTTTCCATCCTTTTATTTTTTAACTGGAAAGTAATTATTCATTTGTTTTATAGAACGACTCTTTGACATAGAAGATTGCACTACTCAATTCTTCCCTCCAGCTCCAAGAGTCCCTCGAATGCCTGGACTAGTACCTAGAGATGCGGTTTAACTGACGATGTTCGAGATTCATTTGTAGAGCTCTCAAGTACTTCAAAGCAATGTCTCCATATCCTTTGCAGTGGAGATAAAGATGGGCTATTGTGCTTCAGTATATTTGGTGTCTTCCAATCGGAAATATTGTAAGCGTCCTGTCTCTTCATATCAATTTAGCAGTATGGTCTATCGGATTCAGTCAATGAGTCCTTTCCTTGTTCTTGCTTCTCATACAACAGTTTTTCTTAATAAATGGATTTGATGGCAGACTTGCAGTAAATCAGTATTGCTTGAAAGTGATGGGCTGGTTAAGTAAACAACTATACTAGATGAAGTTATGCTTGTAAAAGTTCTAGATGTTTATGCCATTTCCAAAGCTTGATTTCACTTCTGTTGGTCACTTCCGAGATGACAGCCTTCCAACTTCGATACAGAACAATTATCTGAAGCTTTTTGTTGTTTGGCTTGAGGTTGGCCTGACTTAGAGACTATGAAAAAGAGTGCTCGTGAAATGCACGAGCGCTCCTTTTTTTTGTTTTTTACACTCCACAATTCAAGTATTGACATTTTAGTTTGGATTGTTGGTATATAAATAGCATTGATAATTCTTTTAGCTTGCATTATCACAAGTGGATATCAGAATAAGTTCCTTTTTATTGTAAAATGAAGTAATTAATGCATTGGATTTTTAACATTTCACTCTATTCTTAATACAAATTTTTTGACTGGAGTTGATTCAATGTCTGAAGAGGTTTGTTTTATTGAGTAACTAAATAAAAAAAATGCATTGAATGTTGTGTAAATGGATGGACTCACTATTGGGCATACAACTTGCTTCACATCTTGCACTAACCAAGCTGAATAACAATATTAATATGCTTAGATATATTTTGAGTGGTAAGTGTAACCATATGTTAAAAGATATCAACCCCTCGTTATTTAATAGAAATAGATCTATATTAAATGAATTATTGGATGAGAATAATACGCTTAGGTACATTTTGGGTGGTAAGTAAAACCTATTTAGCATTTTTATTAACATGGATGCGCCTTGTTATTTAAGAGGAACCGCGTGCATTTATGTTTAAGTATTATATAAAGTTAAATTTAATCTAAATGAACAGAGGTTGCATGTATCAAGTCCATTCAATAATATAAATATTTGAATTTACACATATGACAAACTATAGGTGTTTATGGAAGTTTACAACCGCTAAACTAAACCAAGCAAAAACATTTGCCGGAAACAATTGAAAATTTTTATTTATTAATTTGGCTGTGGGTTGCTTAGGAAATTGCGAAATCAATGAATTTGTTTAAATGATTAATTGGTCACTTGACAATGAAGTAGAGAGAAGAGTAATGGGCCTGGCCACTCAATCGAAATAAGCAATGGACAAAAAACTTTATCATCGCATAGGATTCACGGCCTTTCATCTTACGCCCTGATCTAGCATGATTTTGTTTTTCCTCAGCTCTCACACCCTGCACTTCCTTGTTGTTCTTCCTTGTCATAAACACCTAACTTTTCACTTGAGGTTTGACCAAGATCGAACGGAAAATTACCATGTAATATTTTCATCTATCTCCGAGATTATGTTACTCTCAAATCCAAGGATGGTCAGCTTGAGCAATATGACGTTCGACCCCCTTTTTTTGTCTATTAGTTTTTTTCTTTTCTTTTTTTGAGGGATGAGACATTTTGATACATGTTGCCTTATGCACTTTAGAAATGTTCAAGATAAAATTAAATTCTATATCTCCACATCAATATTGATATATTCGGCTCCATCTTTTTATCAATTGGCAAATGGCTCACTTTAGATATGTTTTTATGAATTTTATCAAGTGCCTCGTGCTTGATGCTGTGGCGGACTTGAGCCGAAATGTTTTTCCCAAGGCGTGTTGACTTGGAATAAAAAGAGTCTTCCAAGTAATTACGTGGTGCGCGCGCTTATGTTGACTTTGGATTCTTCTTGTCCCAAGACAGAGAAAAATATTGAGCAGAGGATGAGGCCACGTACGTGAGAGAGATACAAGGTGATGAATTTTTCCTATTAATTATTACTATTTTGTGTTGAAAAAGAAACTAATCTCTTAAATATTTTATTCATCCTACGAATTATTTTGCAAATTAGCGTTTGTCAATTTTAATTTCTTATTTCAACTAATTTCATTTTCTAACAAGCCGGGTATATTTTAGAGTTGAGCTTTCCTAAATAGTAGCTTCAGTGTGATTTTTATTTTTAATGGAGATGCATTAACTACGAGGAGTACTCCTAAATAGGTTCATATTAATCACCACCATATACACCAAACACGTATTAAGGTTTAACCACTATGTAGTCACTCTTTTAGAGGAATAGGCCCTGATCCCGAGACCAAAGACGAGATGGATCATCACTGATATCGATGCATCCGTCACTCCCAAACTCACAGATTTTGAGGAGGGTGGCTCGTCGGCAGCCAAGAATGACCACGGGCGTGGGGTTTGGGTTCTACAGGCACGTGAGGGAAGAAGCGACAACAAGGAGAAGAAAGATTAGGGACTTGTAGCGAGGAAGATAAGAAATGTGCAAAGGTCAAGAAAGGAACTAAGAGAGAGAGAGTTGTCGTTGGAGTTGAAAAGTCTGACCTGGAAAAGAAATTAAACAAGAGGAAAGACAAAAATATTGAACATTGATGGTCTCCGCCTTAAAAGACGTGTGGTAACTGGTAAGGGCTAAAGAAATATCTACGCTCTGACTCATTCTTATTCAACATTGGCTGCTCTTTGGCTAGTCCAAGAAATGCTATAGAAATGCACGAGCACTTTGACCAAAAACATAAAAAATAAATGCACGAGCACTCTTTCTTTCTTTTTTTACACTCCACAATTCACGTATTGACATTTTAGTGGAGATTATCGGTATACAAATTGCATTGATAATTCTTTTAGCTTGCATTGTTACAAGTGGATATCATAATAAAGCTTCGTTCTATTGTAAAATGAAGTAATTCATGCATTGATTTTTTAATATTTCACTCAATTCTTGATGCAAATCTTTTGACTGGAGTTGATTCAATATCTAAAGAGCATTTGTTTTATTGAGTAACTAAATTAAAAGAATGTAATAAATAATATATAAATGGATGGACTCAATATTGAATGTACAAATTGCTTCACGTCTTGCACCAACCGAGTTGAATAACAATATTAATATGTTTAAATATATTTTGACCGGTAAGTACAACCTAGTTAACATATTTATAAAAGACAGCTACCCCTCGTTATTTAATAGGAATAGATTTATATTAAATGAAGTTTTGGATGAGAGTAATACGCTTAGGTACATTTTGGGTGGTAAGTAAAACCTATTTAGCATTTTTGTTAACATAGCTACCCCTTGTTATTTAAGAGGAACCGCATGCATTTATGTTTAAGTATTATATAAAATTAAATTTAATCTAAATGAACTGACATTGCACGTATCGGCTCCATTCAATAATATAATATCTGAATTAACACATATGACAAACTATATGTGTTTATGGAAGTTTGCAATCGCTAAACTAAACCAAGCAAAAACATTTGCTGGAAGTATTGAAAATTTTGATTTATTAATTTGGCTTTGGGGTTGGTTTGCTTGATTCACCGGTGTTGATTTATTTATCACCACATAGGATATGCTTGATTCGGTGCCTTTCATCTTTCGCCCTGATCTAGCAAGATTTTGTTTTTCCTCCTCAGCTCTCATACCTTGCACTTCCATGTTCTCCTTCCTTATCCAGTTATCATTAGATTCATATTAATCCTCATCATAAACACCTAACTTTTTCACCTGAGGTTTGACCAAGATCGACTGGAAAATTACCATGTAATATTTTCATCTATCTTGGAGATTATGTTCCTCTCAAATCCAAGGATGTTCAGCTTGAGCAATACGACGTTCAACCCCTTTTTTTTGTGTATTGGTTTTTCTCTTTTCTTTTTTTGAGGGACGAGACATTTGGATACATGCTGCCTTATGCACTTTTCAAATTTTCAAGATAAATTTAAATTCTGTATCTCTACATCAATATTGATATATTCGGCTCCATCTTTTTATCAATTGGCAAATGGCTAACTTTCGATATGTTTTTATCAAGTGCCTAGTACTTAACGCCGTGGCGGACTTGAGCCAATATGTTTTTCCCAAGGCATGTTGACTTAGAATAAAAGTAGTTTTCCAAGTAATTACGTGGTGCGCGCTTGTGGTGCGCGCTTATGTTGACTTGGAATTCTTCTTGCCCCAAGACAAAGAAAAATATTGGGCGGTGGATGGGGCCACGCACGTGAGAGAGATTCAAGGTGATGAATTTTTGTATTAATTATTATAATATTTTGTGTTGAAAAAGACACTATTCTCTTAAATATTTTATTCATCCTACGAATTATTTTGCAAATCATCGCTTGTCAATTGTAATTTCTTCTTCCAACTAATTTCATTTTTTGACAAACCGGGTATATTATAGAGTTGAGCACTCCTAAATAGTAGCTTCAATGTGATTTTTATTTTTAATGGAGATGCATTAACTACGAGGGGCACTCCTAAATAGGTTCCTATTAATCACCACCATATACACCTAATTCGTATTAAGGCTTGACCACTACGTAGTAGCTCTTTCAGAGAAATAGGTCCTGATCCCATGACCGAAGACGAGATTCTAAGATCATCGCTGATATCAATGCATCCGTCACTCCCTCGCAGGTGATTTTGAGGAGGGTGGCTCGTCGGCCGCCAAGAATGACCACGGGGGTGGGGTTTGGGTTCTGCAGGCATGTGAGGGAAGAAGCGGCAACAAGGGGAAGAAAGATCAGGGATTTGGAGCGAGGAAGATAAGATATGTGCAAAGGCCAAGGGAGGAACTAGAGAGAGAGTTGTCAGAATTGAAAAGTCCGACCTGGAAAAGAAATTAACATGAGGAAAGACAAAAATATTGAGCATTGATGTTTTTCAAAGTGGTCTCCACCTTAAAAGGCGTGTAGTAAGAGCTATAGAAATATCTACTCTCTGACTGATTCTTATTCAACATTGGCAGCTCTTGGGTTAGTCCAAGAAACAATAAAGGAAGAAGCCCACCAAAAATTCTAAAACTACAGTTAAGGAAGCACGGCACGGCCTAGAGGCCCTTGCTTGCTTCCCCTAAGGATCAGGATATGAAGCCGCTAGGGTTTTCCTGTTAATTGTCCGAAGGCTTTATATTTATGGCAGATTTTAGGATAAGAAATCATTAATAATACAACATATCAGTAGTGAAATGAAGTTTAGAGATTTGATGCGACAGCCATTTAACAGGCTCAAAGTGAGAAGGCTAAATTCCTATATGGGATTAAGGGCATAAAATTTATTCAACAAAATAACTTTTCTGATGGAAAATAAATTAATAAAAAAAGGAAAGTTCAACGGTGCAGCAACCATCCTGAGGCTTTGAATGTATTTATCAATTATGACCACTTGTCCACGGATACCAATACCAGCAATTGTTTTTTATTACTTGGTTTTATGTTTTTTTTCATTGCTTCTGCATCGAAACTTGCTCACATGTTTTCTTCTTCCTGGGCGGGGTCGTCTCGGATTCTTTTGTGCATTGAAACTTCCACCGCATGAAGCCAACGACCATAAACGCATGGTTAGTGGCGCCGGTCCAGGAATTACTTATCTAGTTTGGCAAGTTTGAATTATTGGTGCATGCCTTAAATCAAACCCATAAATAAATAAATATAAATAATGAAGTAAAAGCAAAAGCGAAAGGCATTTTGATTTATTTCTGAGATTTGATGAGGAAATTAAGGTAGAAACAGAGTAAAAAGGAAATTCTTCTCATTATGCTCGAGTACAAAATGAATATATATATGGTATGTTGATAATTTTTTATGATCCTCGACATGCATTAATATTTAATAGTCTTAAAGTGAGATGGGCTAAATTTCTAAGTGGGATCAAGAGCTTAAATATATTTAACAAAAATACTTTTTCTAATGGAAAATAAATTATCAAAAGAAAAAGGAAAGTTCAACCGTGCAAGCAATGGACTGAGTTCAACTAAGACTCGCCTTGGATTCTCTTGTGCAATGAGAATGAGATTTCCGCTACGTGAAGGCCACGTGGTTGACGAGCTTGACTTGTTGGTGCGATTGTGGTTGCTGACTGGTTCCCTTATATAAATCAACTATAAGAGGATAGGCAACAAAAAGGCATTTCCTGTTTCTCGAGAGGCATTCTGGCTTTTTTCTCCGTCAGACTTGAAAGCCAAAATCAAGGGCAGAGTAAGAGCAAAGCCAAAATGCATAGTCCCTTTAAGAAGATGAAAACTAGTGCGTGTGGAAATGCAGAAGACGTTGATGCTGGCGCAGCTGGTTCGATGGTCACGCCAATAGAAACTAACAGTGCATCTAGTTCGTCGACCGTGTCGACCGGAAAATGCTACGAGGTGTTCTTGAGCTTTAGAGGCCCAGATACTCGACAAGGCTTCACCAGTCACCTCTACAAGGGGCTCGTTGATGTCGGAATCGAAGCTTTCAGAGACGATGACGAGCTCTGCCAAGGCGAGGACATCAGACCAGAGCTTTTGGCAGCCATCACGAACAGTGAAATCCTGATCCCCATTCTCTCCGAGAATTATGCTACAAGCAGTTGGTGCCTAGATGAACTGGTTCAAATAATGGAGCGCAAGAATAATAACGGGCGGATGGTGTTGCCTATATTCTACAAAGTAAAACCAGCTGATGTGAGACATCGAAACGGGAGTTTTGGAGAGGCATTTCATAAACGTGAGAGGCGTTTACTTGAGAGGCCTTCTTTCGACCCAACGATTTTGGAGAAATGGAAGAAAGCACTCGATGAAGTCAGCAACTTGAAAGGATACGAAGCTGATGGGTAAATTTTCTCACCGAGACATTCTCAACTTTCTTTTAATATGCCTGGGTGTTTATTGGTTGTTATGATGCTCGCCTGCTTCATTTTCGTTGTTTTTTTTTTATATATAAAAACTGTAAGATCTTCTTGGCAGTAAGATCCTGTGATGCATGAGTTCTATAAGTTATTCTTTATTCTTCTTTTTTTTCAGTTTTTTGCTTTAATGATATTGACCAATCTGATTATAGATTTTATTGTTATGATCCCATTCACTTGAAAAATAAGATATTTTGAATGAATTTTTACTCTTATATTCAAAGATTTTGTAAAGTTGTGCCTTTTTTTTCATGCTTATAGTGTACACTTCGTTAATCTTCGTCACAAACTTTTTAAATTACATATTTATTTGAGATTAATAGTACAACTAATTGGTGATTTTTATTTAAAGCTCATAACATCATATACAGTGCATGGTTATTGTCAAAGCCATAATTATTTATCTTACCAAGTTACATTTATTAAATCATTAATGGCGTTGATTAGTTGCTATTACAATTATTTTTACAAAAGAAATGTTTCATTGGTTATTTATGATGATGGGAAATATAAATTGGAAAAAAGGATTATTTTTATTATTTGTTTGTTTAAATAATTTTCAATGCGTTTTCCTTATCTTCAACAAGTAATATCTATCTCATACACCGGCATATACCGAAGCAATGTTCTTTTGTTGGGTAAAAATTATTCTTCTACTTTTGTATAAAATCAATATTAGATCAATTAAAATCACAAAACATAGATACATAAAGGGAAATAAAGTACAACCTGTTATCATCCCTAGAGTCGATGAAAACTGATAAGAACACCAATCCAAAATGATGCTAAATTCACAAGCGAGTAGAAACTTGCAAGCGGGTAGAATTGCGCAAACAAGGAAAAATCCCCTCAATTGCATTCAGGTAGTTCACAATATCACACTCTGAACAACTTTCGGATTGGTATTACAGAACCTGAAATCCTCTTGCATCAAAAGTTATGATCTGTTTATTGAATGATGGCTGACTCTCATACTAGGTTGGCTTATTGGATTTTTGCTTATTCAAATGCTCTAAAAAATTTTCAAAGTCACGTCAAGGTCATCCCTAATATCTTTAATAAACAACAAGTTTAAAATTTGGTTCAAATCCATAATATATACAAAATTCAAGATTCAAAAGCGATACTTCAAGTTTTTTTGGCTTAATAAATTGTGTTGGAGTAATAGTGGAATGGGCAACGCCATGTGAAGCAACCACCCCCATTTCCCACTTTAATTTTAGCATATATGATAATATACGGGGGTGTGACAAAAACGATTCTTAAAGTTTTTCAATCTATCCCAGATTTATTTATTATTGTGTTCTCAATAGCTAAACAATATAAAATTAACATTGCCACATATTTGAACTCCTATCACATTTGACAGGTCTGAAGCAGAATTGGTGAAATCGGTTGTCCGGAAAGTGTTGAGCGAATTGAAGAAAAAGTTTGAGTTGGTTATTTCTGAGAATTTGGTTGGCATTGATAGTCATGTGAAGAAGGTTGTGGAATTTGTGGATGATAAATCTTGTGACACCCTATTTATTGGCATCCACGGAATGGGAGGCATTGGTAAGACTACTCTTGCTAAAGCCATCTACAACAAGCTCTCCAATCAATTTGAGCATCGTAGCTTCATTGCTGATATAAGGGAATCATGGGAGCGTAATGGCGCATATTACTTACAGAATCAGTTAATCTATGCTATTTTGAATCGAAAAGATGAAGTTTGTAATGAGGATGAAGGGACTAAGTTCATCTCCTCCATGTTTAAAGGTAAAAAGGTGCTCATTCTTCTTGATGATGTGGATAATGTCGTTCAGTTGAAGCGTTTGGCTGGTAATCACGATTGGTTTTCTTCGGGAAGTAGGATCATTATTACCTCTAGAAACAAGCAAATTCTCGATCAAGGTGGGGTGGACTACGCCTATGACCATAAGGTATTGGATAAAGATCAATCTTTGATTTTGTTTAGCAAACATGCGTTCCGAAGGGAGTCTCCTCCAAGGGAATTTGAGGACCTCACTCATGAACTCGTATCCCTCACTGGTGGGCTTCCCTTATCCCTTGAGGTTTTAGGTTCATTATTGTGTGGAGCAGAGCCACCATTATGGAGAGGTACAATAGGCAAGTTAAAAGAAGTGCCTCCTCAGGAAGTGCAAGAAAGGTTAAGTCTAAGTTATGAAGCATTAGACTATAAACAGAAACAAATATTTTTGGATATCGCTTGTTTTTTCATTGGCACTGATAGGAGAATTGCATCATATATGTGGGATGCCTGTGGCTTTCAACCCGAGGAAGGAATTGAAGCATTGAGATTCAAGTCATTAATAAAAATTGGAGATAATCATGATCTCCGAATGCATGATCAATTGAGAGATCTTGGTAGGGAAATAGTTCGCAAGGAAAACCAGCAACATCCTTGGCACCGTAGCAGGTTATGGGACCCCAAGGAAGCCTTGAAAGTGCTACGGCAAAACAAGGTAACCATTTCTCTTCTTTTGTTCCCTTAGTGCATGTTCTATCGTTAGGGTAGTGTTGGTCCTCTACTTAGTGCTTGCTCTAGTAAACAAAGAACCTTCTACTATTAGTATCATCGTGTCGTTTCATTGACGAGACTAAAAAGTAAGCGGTTGCTCTCTCTTAGTAAGTATTGTAGCTTATCTGAGATATTTCTTAAACAAGTGTGTATTACGATGTCATCTCCAAGAATGAGGCACTTTCAAATTATTTAGATACTTGACAGGAGTATTCTATATTGACAAAAATCCTAAATTTCTATATTGATTTGGTTGCGTCCTTGACACAGACAATAAATAACTTGACTATGCTACTGTAAACCATAACTACTCAGGATATATAAATCATATGTTAGAATTAATATAATAGGACTTACAATGCCCGCATTTCTCAATAAATTTTAATCACTATTTCATAATGGAGAATGGAAAGGATGCTTATTTTACGTAATATTGCGTTAGGAATTCCATTTACCAATATTCATAGGACAAGGTCTGATTTAAAACTTACCGAATTAGATAGGAACATAAATTCCTTATATGTGTGTGTGGGTGTATGACATTAAGCGTAGTTTATGCAATGACCATTATGAAGAGAAATGTTTTACTTTTCTACATAAAAGGTCAAAGAGATAAATACCCTAAAATTCTATTTTGTATAATTAAGCATGTGATTGTATCTGCATTTGTGAAATTAATCATAAGTACGACTCTACTACTTTTAATCCATCATTTGGTTTGACTCTAGTTGTTGCTCAAAAGACCTGCCCTTATTAGATCACAAGGGAAACACTTTCATAACTCATTCCTTCGATATTAATGAGTGCACAGCCAAACAAAAAAAGTACAACTTTTCGCACTTGGGATAAATATAACACAAGTTGAAAAAATCCTAAAAAGAAGCCCAGCCTTTTGAACGGGGGATGAAAATATGATTACCTCTAACCCATCCTGTCACTCATGGGACAAAAATGAAACCCGCTATCAATTCTGCCTATTCTCACTTTAAATCGCCTCACGTCATCCTACATAGCTCATTGTGTGAACATGCACAATGAACTGCGTTAATCATGACCACAACTTGTTTTAATAAAAAGCCAGGAATTTTGTAACAAAGATTATAAACAAAGTTTGTTACTAAGATTATAAAATAAAACACGACTTCTTTTTTGGTGTGGGTTGACATGGCTCACTGTGTCTATTAAAATAGTGAGCAATTTAGGGTACCTGTGGCAATTTAACGATGATGATGGATGAAATTTGTAATAGGTTTCAGCTCTGTTCTTTGGTTAAATGGTTGGGCTATTTTTATTGCATTTGAAAGGTTATGTTATTTTGGTTGTAGATGTAAAAGGTTAGGCTTTTTTTAAGACGTTTGAAAGGTTTTGCTACTTTTGTCGCAAGTATAAAAGGTTGGGCTTATTTCGGGATTTAGCCAAACTCTAGCTATTGATTTTTGTAGGTGAAGAAAGTTACACGCCACCCAAAGAAATCTTGAAAATAGATAGGGTATCTTGATATTTCAGAGGGAAATTTATGGGGGAAATGACTAATGTGAGTAGATTACTTCTGTTGAAGATTTCTTTCTTTCTATTTTTTTTAATAGTTACTCTTCTCTTGGATTCCTTTTAGGTATTGAGTATCCGATTCCTTTCCAGATTATTATGTCAATCACCTATGAGTATCCATGAAATCTTTCAACATTCTGAAGTATAATAACAAAATTTTCTGGTTCGGAGAAATTGACATGTGGAAATCCAGAAACTTTCTGTTTTACTTCCTGACTTCTTATGCAAAAGCGATTCATTTATTTTTATTTTTTTGTGAAAGCTTGCTACACTTTTGCTTCTTGGGAATAACTATTCTATTTCCAATCTATTCTGATGAAGCAATTATTCGTTCATTTGGTTCAAAAATAGATTAGAAATTACTATTCTCTCAAAATCAGGACTAGTTATTCCCGGGGGCCAAGGAAAAGCTATTCCATGGAGGCTTGTAGCCAAGAATTGCTTCAATTTTCACATTTCTAAAAATGCTTTGCACTTTCCACGATTAATTTTTTTTAATATACATCAAAAGTTATTAGGGTCTGTTTATTATATTTATTATACTTGAGTACTCAGTTATTTATGATTATGATTATATCAAATTGTAATCTATAGTTAAACTAAAATTTATGATAAAATAATAAGTTGTAGAGAATATTAATATAACCAATATTATTGTCTTAGTTATTTATAATTAGAAAATAATTAATTAACAATATTTCAAGTTACTATTAGTAAAATAATAAGTACATAATATATTAATATTACTACTATCACAATTTTCAGTTTCTTGTAATTAGTTATTACTCTAATGGAAAATAAGAGTATATGTTATTTCTTTATTAATCATGTAAGTAGCTCAGTTGAGTAATATACACGAAATTAATATGAAATTTATAGAGAGAAAAATATATATTTCTATTAAATACTGTTTATTGGCGTAAAAAGAAAATCATATCTTCACATTGCTAGCCATATGAACAAAGGATATTCGATTACTTTAGCTGGATTTAGTATTAATGAAGGTTCTTGCTAATAGGGAACGGACAAGATTGAGGCGGTTGATCTTCGTAAAGGCAACTCAGAAGGCTCCGACAAAACAACCGAGCGAGATGGCGACATTTACACAGAAGAACAATTCAAAAAATTGACGAGTCTAAGATTCCTTCACATGGATGGGGCACAACTTAGTGGAGATTTTAAAGACTCAGTGGAGGGGTTAAAATGGCTTCGATGGCAAAATTGTCCCATGAATTTTAAAGTAAAAAACTTTCATGTAAAAGAATTAGCTGTACTCGAATTGTCATACAGCGAGATAAATAAGAAATGGAAATGGTGGAGTTCTTTCATGGCAAGAACAAGTCGTTTTTATTTTTCCCATGTATGCAAGATAAATAAGAAATGGAAAGGGTGGAGTTCTTTCATGGTAAGAATAAGACTTTTTTATTTTTTTCATGTATGCTTTCTTTTGAATCATAATCACTCGAGATTAACCCCTTGAAAATCATTATTATTTTTATTTTACCAGAAGGCAGAGAGGCTCAAATATCTCGACCTCTCATATTGTAAATCCTTGGAAAATACGATCTTCCTCTCCGCTTTTAAGCATTTGGAGGTTCTCATCCTTAGTCGGTGTTACAGACTGCACCAGATCGATCCTTCAATTGGAGACATGAAGGCCCTCCTTCGCTTGGATTTGAAGGGGTGTTGGTCCCTTAGAAAGCTTCCAGCAGAAATAGAGTCTCTGGAGAATCTAGAGATTTTGAAGATTTCTTACACCGGTATAGAAGAATTACCCAAGGGTATTGGGAGGTTGAGAAATCTCCGAGAGTTTGACGCATCACGTTGCTACAATCTGAAAGGGGAATTGCCGGAGAGCATGTGCAATCTTTCTTCCCTACAACGCCTTGATTTTCGTCTCTGCAGACAGCTCCAATCGTTGCCGGACGACCTTCCTTCCAGCTTAACAGATTTGAGCGTCACCTGTCAAAGTCGCAAATTGCCCTCACTTTCCCACCTAACCCATCTCAAGCGACTACAATTTTGGTTTTGCAGATTTCTCGAGTGCATCGAAGTGCTTCCATCAACATTATTGAAGAATTCAGAATGCCCCCGACCGACAGACATTGAAGAATCAGAATTACCACAATCCCTAAACACTCCCTTCGAGTTGGAATTCTTGGACATTCGGGGCTGTCGATCTATTAAAACAGTGGACGTTTCACAGTTTATCCATCTAAGGACATTAGACGTCTCTAGTTGCGAGAATCTAGTTGAAGTTCGAGGTCTTGAACTTGACACATTGATATATTTGGAAAGCTTGACTATCTATCGGTGCGATTCAATTGAGAGGCTGCTCCTTCCAAAATCCAAGAGCCTGAAGAAATTAGGCGTTGTATCGTGCATGAAATTAGCCGAAATTCAAGGCCTCGATAGGTTGGAGTTTTTGGAAAGCCTGGATATATGTGCCTGCTATTCCCTTAAGAGGCTGCTCCTTCCAAAATCCAAGAGCCTGAAGAAATTAGATGTTGGACGGTGCAAGAAATTAGCCGAAATTCAAGGCCTCGATAGGTTGGAGTTTTTGGAAAGCCTGGATGTCTCTGAGAACGTTTCAATTAAAAGGCTAGACCTTCCAAAATCCGAGAGGCTGAAGATATTAGACGCTGATGCATGCAACAACTTAGCCGAAATTCAAGGCCTCCATAGGTTGGAGTTTTTGGAAGAACTAAGGATCAGTGGATGCAAGTCACTCAAAACAATTCCAGAATTATCTGGAGTGCGGATTTATCGAAATTACGAGAGATTCGATATCCCTTCCTATATGGATCTGCTGTCTGAGTAATATACTGGAAATGGTCCACATTTTTTAACGAAGGGTACATAAAGCAGGTAAGTTACCTTTGCTCTTTTGAGATCTACAGCCCAATTTTCACTTATATTTCCTGCTTGCAAAATCTTTCAAGATTTATCATCTTGTCATTTGTTATTTCGTGGTTGACAATGTCATGATTGTGTCCTTACTTTGGATTCAAAATATCCAGGGAAGAAGTTCATGGAAGTTAATGTGTGCTTTGGCAATATGATTTTGCTTATCATGCCATTAACGGAAATAGATGAAAGGGCTTTCTAAGCACATCATTTGTCATTAGTCTTTGGGTAGGATTCTTCATCCTATGCAGAAACATAAAGATTCTCGACGTTTGATTGATTCTGGAATGTTGGAGGTATTGAATAAAAACTGATGTATACAGGTATCTGATAGCATGCCAAAGGTTATCGTATAGGCCGAGAAATGCTAAATGAAGGACCCTATATGGCAGTCCTTCTAATGTGAGGTTTTAGTTTGCTTTGCACTCATCATGCAGTTCGTGACTGCATGTTTCTAAGGTACCCTTACGAGTGAATTTACGGTGCAAAAGGAGCATGTTGATAGGGCATCCCTTAGTATGCATACGCTACTGACTTGGGATAAAATTTGTCCAACCATTATGTTCCACACATTTTATGCTTGCATTGTCTCTGAATCAAATCCGCCAGCAAACTGCATAAGGATAGAAATGAAACAGACATCATTCTTCCAAAAAATGCATCTTGATGTTTGTAGAGTTGGTAAAGCCATCTGTCATATACCTGAACTTTTGAGCCAAGCAAGAAATTAACTAGAATGTCTTTTGACAGAATCAACTGTACTGTGAAATAATCCCTTATATTGTGCATAAGCTCTTGTTAGTGCATTTACTTGTTAAAAATAAAAACAGAGGAAGCAATTCCATAAGTTTCCTCAGGAAATGTTTCGGTATCCTATATGCCATTTGAAAACTGTGTTGCATTCATTCTAATGCATGAATAGCACATAATTATGAGGAAAAGAATCATACCATGTCCCACAAAAGCAAGCAACTTGAGTTGAATGCACTATTCTAATTTTGATCAAGGCTTCTGTGGTTGATGATGTTAGATGCCCCATTTGTTGGATCCAAAGCGCTCAAAAAGCATATCGAGTTTGACAATCTCATTTTAGTCATTTACTTTATCTCATTTTACTTCTTTCTCTTTTCCTAAATGTGCTATGCTCCCTTTTCGATAGAGGAACCACTGTAATTGCCAATCTAGCTCGATTTGCGTTCAATGGAGGACAAATATAGAGGTGAAGTCCTTGAAAGTGTAATTGAGAACATGATGTCGAACTAAGGAGTTGGTGTTTTATGGAAAAACCGAGAGTGAATGAAGGTGATACGAGTGGAAATCTAGAGATGACTTAGTTGCACTAGGATTAATGTTGTTGAAGTTTTAGGTGAAACTTCTGTTCTAGTTTATGTAGTGGTGATTGTACTTGATATTACGATTGTATTGGATTGTTTATGTGCACTAATATTTGTTTCAGTGGTACCTAACTTTGTTTGGTCATAAGGAAAGTAAAACTCATATTTACTGGGGATATTATCATCATCCTTAAAAAGAAATGGATAGTTAACATAGAGCAATTTCAAGGTAATTTTCTTAGAAATAACTTTTTTTTTGGTTAAAAGTAACTTTAAACTTTACATGATGGAAGAACTTTCCTGCTGATAATTTTAAATGCTTAAGTTGACTTTTGAGAGTCATTATAAGTTGAACGACATGATGCCTCATAATTCGAAGCCTGAATTATTTTATTCATGCTTTAGATTTCTACCCAACCTGTAAGTATCATACTATCTTTCAGTAAAAACCTCTAGAAACTATGAAGTTCAGATGTTGAAAGTTGTGAGGCAAGTTTGTTGCAAAATTTTAAATATTGTCACATGATTCACTCGTCATTTTTGTTCTCAACTGTCTAAGGCCTACTTAGTTTTAGAAAATGCCTTTAGTTTCCATTTTCATAGAAACAGTTTTCAATGTTTTTGACAAAATATTTCTTTAGTGAAAATAATATGTCATTGGGGATGAAAATTAGGGATGAAAATTGTGAGAATATGATCAGGTTACATCACATTCAAAAAACAGTCTTAGTTATTCCAATCTCCATGTTTGCATGTGGAATGAGAATACTAAAAAGTCATCTTCAGTTTGTGATTTCGATTTTGAGAATAGCATTCTTTTTATGCATCAACTGCTTTTGGAGTGTTACCAAAGCATTTTCTGTTCTGTTTTAATTCTCAAATTGAAATCAGAACAGACTTTTGAGAATCTTTATCGGCCGAATACCTCCTTAGATTATCAATCTCTTTCTGTAAGAAGAAAAAATGAACTTCATCAAGTTGCTCAACAGGCTTTGAACATTGATATTTTACTTGATGTCATCCGGACATCATTATCAGTCATGCATAAGCAGTGGGCCGATGCCATCAACATATTTCATGAGAAGTTTGATTTGCTGTCAAACCTTATTAGTGACCATGGCAAGTGGTACTGTTAATACAGAGTGGTAGATGGCGTTTCATTTTTCTTTATTTAACTGTTTTCGTTTGCTTATATAGATCTGACTCTTCTCCTCAGGAGAAATTTTTTAGGCTTCTCGGTGGTGCTAGGACCAGTCCTGCAGTCCATCAGTTTCTTGTTAACTCTCTGGGTGAAGTGGTATGGCTGGTTTTTTAAGCTCCGATGCTGCTGTAGGACTTTGGTTTTTTTTTTTTTGTTGGTTTTTATAATATTAGTATGCTAGTTTGTTCAGTGATAGGGTATGAAGCGTGTATCAAAAGTTGTCTGTGGTGCTGGAAAAGAACTTCAGCCGGTTGTCCTCAATCATCCGTAGGTGCACGTTATTATCTTTGTATTTGACCATTTTCCTTGATAGATAAATAAGTTTGACGCATCTCAGAGAACAGTCTTGGCGGTGATTAGATAGAAATGGGAATTGTTACGGTAACTTATGCTTCGCACATCTTGACACGCTATATTTTTCAGAATATCCTGATGTTGATTCCTCATACGAACATATCATATGCAATGATATGAATTACCAACATTAAGTGGCTGGAAAGGGTGAAGTAAAATCTGATTTGAGCCTGATTCAACAAGTTGGCAATCTCTCCTATAAGCGTATAATGGAAATTGTAGGCCATTAATTATTGTTTATGGGAAATTTATACTACCAAATTCCACTCATTGCACTCGCTGTAGTAAGTGAAACTCTTCTTTCCTGTGTTAAGTTTACTGTCAACAAGCTAAGGATGAGAATGAAAACTCAATTATCTGAAGAAAATGAGCAGAAAACTAACTGGTGGGTGCTTGGATGGTAGTGAATGGATCCTACATGGATCTAATCTGTGATGCTTAACCATGGTTATGGGAGCCTCTGTTCACAGTCATTTGTTTCGTGGTTAGATGTGAGAATTGATTATTTTATATTATTATTTTTTTATCATATCTTCAGATCATGATTTTTTATATAACACCTCTTTTTGGGCAGAATAATGCCGAGGATGTTGAATCCTAGTATTGAAATTGGTTTACTAAGTTGCATGCCAAATAGATTCATGTTAGGTGTTTGCGACCTACTTACGTATTATACTCGCATTTTGCCTCTTCAAATCAGTTTGTTATGCTACTCTGAGTCCCTAGTATTGCTCCGTTTTTGGTAGTGTGTTGGTAGCTCTTTGGATCCAAAGTTTCTCTTGAACTTTTCAGATCTTGACTTTCAATAGTAGCGGCACCCTTTTGTCACAGTGATCTTACTTGCAAAAGGAATTACAACTATGAGTTAATAGAGTGTTTTTTCCCTCGATAAGTGCATGGTATGTGGATGATGGTTATGCTGATTAGCACAAAATCATATGTGAAATGTTGATGTTGGTACTTGAAACAATATGATTAGATAACAAGTGTTGGAATAAAGGGTAATTGGAATAACTTAAAATCTTCAGAAAAGTGTTAGTTTCTTTTTATAGATTATATAGTTTACCTGTAGGGCACAAAGGGGGTGCAACCCATATACAAAAGGAGCCCAAAAAACTACAGCCATATACAAAACAACTCCCAAAACTGAAGGGGAGCTCAAATACCAGATAAATCATTGACTAATCAACCAAGGCATTTACATCTATATGCAAGTTTGCACTATATCAAAAGTGTATGACTTTAAGCCAATTTCCATCAAATAGAATGGAAGATTTCTCTTCATCAGAAGCTTTCTTGTTCCGCTCCTTCCAAATCAGCCAAAAGACACGGGAATTGAATTAATCCTACTTGTGCTGTTAACGAATGCCCTGCCATGCCCAAAGTTCTTGCTCAATAAAACCTCCGGTAGCCCAAGATAACATGGTGCAAGCATAGGAAACTGTCCAAACCATTCTTGTCCAAGTACAGTGAAGGAGGAGATGCCGCACGGACTATGCGTCCTTTTGCTGAGGAAACACCTGTTAACCAGTTTTTGCCTTATTTCTAAAGTAAGGATTCGTTCCCAGGTTTCTTCCCAAGCAGAAAGAGAAACTCTAATTGGAATTCGCACTTTCCAAATTGCTTTCTGAGGAAAATCTGTTCTACCACGAATCTCCCTATCGAGCAGCTTGTAGTAAGACTTTACAGAAAAAATTCCATCTCTTCCGTTATTCCACACAAGAGCATCCTTAAAAGCAACAGAAATCTTTGAATTATGCAAGACATAAAAGAAGGCAGGCAAAAGCTTCCGACTCCTAATCTTGGGCTTGGCTCATGGACTCAATATTCCATATGATCATTTCGTTGTTTAAACGATAACAATCTGAAACCAAAGCTTCCTTGTTCCTTGAGAATCAATTTCCATTGCTTGGGAATGTAAGTTTTCTAGTAAATCTGCCCCAAATTGGAATAAGATTCTTACAATTGAAAATCTCAGAAAACGGAATTTGATTTTTCATAGAATGGTGTTGTGTGTGAAAGCATTTGGGGGAAAATATTGATCATCTATTTCTTCTTTCTGACTTCGCTCCCAAGCTTTTGCATCAAATCTTCGGCTTGTCTAAGGTGGTTTGGTTCTTGCCACCAGTTTTTTAGTTGTTGGAATGCCTAATTAGGAGGATCAATTTCCAAGAAGTCCTGAAATGCCGCACCTTTGTCTCATGTGGGGCCTTAGGAAAGAAAGCAATAAAATGAAGGGTTTGGAATCTTTGGTTGCTTCTGGGTTGTACCTTTTAACCGGCTTTGAGCATTATGTTCTGATTCTGTATACTCTTCTGATGCTTTATTTTTGTTTGTTTTTCTTTTGTTTTTTTCTTATATATACTGATGTACCGGAACTTTTTCTTTCAACAAAATCCTTTATTATCTAGTGAAAATATATTGCCAGTTTATTCCCCTGCCAGATCTCTGTCCATGCATGTGGGCATTTGTGTGTTGTGAACATAAGCTTCGGTGTGCACCTATGTGCGATCATGTGCTTGCACAGGTGTTCCCCCACATGCACATGCACACTATAGGGCTGTTGTTAATTAGATCAGATTCTGTGCTTCTCTTGGGTAGTATGACTCATGTACGCGCTACACAGTCTTGTTGATTACTACTATAGTGACAAATGATGTTTCTAGTTTATATTCTTTAAGGTTATAGACTCTCCTGTTTTATTTTTTGATAAGTAAGTCTATTATTGAGCAACGACAGTACCAAGGGGATGCCTCTTATTTACAAATTACCACCTATAAGTTCATATTTACCTTCAAAATTAAAGAAAGACTAGGTGTCCCAATAACTGCCACCACAATGTGAAAAAAATAAGGTGGAAAGCCAAAAATCCATTACAGCACCTATAGAATTTTCCTCATCTTTAAAAGCCTGCCTATTTCTTTCTTACCAAGGGTTATGAACTCTCTTTAACTCCATGGTACTGCTGATCAATGCTTTCAAGCTCCTTTCTCCTTTTGTCTATTCAAAATGCGCGTTCACGACGGTGTAGAATTTCGTGGAACAATTTCCAAACGATAAAAAGATTAAGCTATGAAATGCAGATGTGGTTTACTATTTAAACGTTATAATACTCCGCCTCTCTCGTAGGCTGGGACTTTGCCTTAGATTGAAGTGTAAACATTGGATAATTGGGGAGATAAATATGTAACGGGGAGAGTTTTGAATCGAGTACCTCCTACTCTAGTTCCGTGTGGAATTTTTGGGACTAGTGCTAAGTGGTCAAAAGCGTAAGCTGTTGGATAGAGATGCAGTTCAATATTTGAATGTCGTAAATAAATTGCCCTTTCCCAAGCTAACAACAGAAGGGCTAGGTCTTTGTCTCCTTGAAAACACTAGCAATTCCTGTCAATATTGTGCTTATAGCCTGCAATTATCACATAAATGGCCTCTCTCTCTCTCTCTCTCTCTCTCTCTCTCTCTCTCTCTCTCTCTCTCTCTCAGAGCAACTATGGGGCAGGACTTGATAATTTGACATGAACATTCCAAACTTCTATCCTGCTTGCATGAATTGGATAGCAGACTAGGTTGCATTTCTTTAATGAATTTTCCATTGTAACTTTTATTTGTCAGAGACTCTAGAGCATGTTGTTTAGTTCAAACAAGTTTGCAGAAGATGAAGATGGCTTGTAATGACCATTTACTGTGTAAAACATTTTCTTTCGTAAACTTTTAACTTCGATGGTTCCAGCGTGTAACTCATGCGTTCAATGCTATTTTTATCCCTCATGAGTGTGTCAGTTTCCTTAATAAGAGATGATATTTGACTTATAGGGTTAAGTAATTGAAGTATTGTTATTTACTTAGCAGCCTGCTGTAGAAATTATTGGCTTCAGAATGGGTGAGCTCAGGGGTCTTTCAGGATGGCGTTCTCGTTATCTAGGTATTGGTTTGGATGAGACACTGGTGGATATTGCAGTAGAAAAGGCTGGAATGCTGCTTCTACAGGTTGAGTGATTCATGAGGGTGCTCTCATATGTTGTGCAGCCGGTATACCTGTTAAAATCTTTCTTATGATTTCTCTACCTTTCTTGATAAATGTAAGTGACTGATGTTAGAGTCCAGTGATCAACTTTTAACATACAATAGGTTTGTCTAACTTTTGTCAATCAGGGTCCTTCCTTATGGCGAATTCCTATATACTCTTGTGAATTTCAACAATGAACTTGTTGTCGTGTTCTTGAAGTTTCTATATGATCAAGATCCAGTCATGCAGCTTCTGGATCTATCCGAGGCTGATGAAAAAATTGACATTGATCCGTGAGTGATTTTCTCTAACGTGTTCTAGTTCCTAATTATGTGTCCTTTACAATATGGCACCTAGAACCCCAGAATCTTTAGTTGTTAGTTGTTTATACCTGATGGATGTACCAAATGGAATGTTTGGCATCACCATGTATAGAAAGCTTCCGGTAGAAATTCCTTGTGTACTTATATCTTGAAAGTTAAACTTTTTCCTGTCATTTCAGTTCACATATACTTTTTTTTTGGTCGAATCACATATACTTTTACTTAGGCTGAGTTGTGACATGTCATTATCGTTGATGGAATGGCTAACCATTGAATTATAAATTTTTTCTCTTGTGAATTATCTGTGAGTTTTGCTTCTCGATCTTCTTAATGAATTTCATTCAGCTAATAAGAAAAGGTTCGCCTGGCCCTAGTCATAGAATCATATGTATCATCCGGAGACATGAAGCAAGACTGGATTCATAATTGGACATTAGATGACCTTATAATTCCAAGGGTGGTGGGTCATCTCTTCATCCTTGTGCCTGAAATTTGGTGAGGCAATGGTTTGGATACTGCGAGGTGTGGTCAGCTTAGTATTGCCTTCATGTACTCTAGCGGCTAATTTTGTTGGCCTTTGCTAGGTTGTGCAATCCATTTATATAGCAGAGAATTAGAATATTAGGGTGTAATGGAAATTGGTCATGCTTTATATGTCGGAATGACATGCTGTCAAGCGTAGTATCATTTTCATGTGCTTTAGCGGCTGACTTATGCTTTAAGGCAATGTGACCAAATTAGTTGCCAAAACTGAGGCTATGAGTTAACGGACACCCACCAAAGCACTAAAGCTAGGATCTTTCCTGTAATAACACCTACAGGTTCTCCCAATTCTGTTCCATGACTGGAACAAGAAATTCTTAAGAGCACTTCCACTAGATGAGGTTGACTCGAGTTAGGGTGGTTTGCTGGGCTTCAACTGTGGTTATTGTTGGTCCAGCACTATTTTAAGTAACCGCATGGTAACCAGGGTTGAAGTTGATAGGTTGATTGTTGTTTCTCATTGGATTGGACGGTCTCACATTCCGAAAGATCAAATGCAATTCCTTGCGCTTTTCCACCTTGATATATCTTGTCAGGTTAGTAAGATGTCTTACCCTCGTTAATGTCTTAGAGAAACAATGCAGAGTGTCAGAGAATTACTGCAGTTTAGAGGATTTGGGGGCACCGAATATTTGTGGAGGACACTTGTGAAAGAATTTCAACAGATGGAATGCAGATATTAGCAAAAGAATTAGAAAGTTGAAATGTAATAGAATCTTGTTCGTGTATAGAAGTTCTTACTTGAATGTGTTGCTTATTGCTCTTTCATCATAAATTCTTCACATTAATGCTAATCTACTTTTTCCATTAATTAATGTTCTTAAACATGCTACCTCAGTGATAAAATTATGAACTATGTGATAAATAATTGCTGTTATCTGTTGTTTGGAGTGATTGCTTTTTCCACCCTTCTAATCTGGTCGCATTGGTGATATGTACACCAAATGTACAATTCTGGATCTCTTTGTATGCATAACAGGAGTTTGAGTATGATTACCCAGGCTCAAAATTGGTTTCTATAAACATTGCAATCCTTAAGAAAAAAAACTTGTGCTTTTGGTTTTAACAAACTCATCAATTATTTGAGCTGAAATATTCATTTCTTGTTTGGCTGATTCAGGAATTCTGTTAATTGGGTTTGTCTGTAGATATTTCTATTCATATGCCTATTACCATAAAGTTGTATTTATATTTTTCATTTCTTTGCCTAAGTGACCAGGACCTTGGTACCATAATGAGAGAAGGAGATAAAGAAGAGGAAACCATTGGGGGTTACGGGTTGTCTTCCGGAGGTTGTCCTCAACAATGGTTTTTCACTCACCCTCTGTCTAATAATCTAGTTTTTCGTATTTAATCTCAGGTTTGATTACTTGACAATGTACATGGAAGCTTCAGTTGGGTGATCTTTTCGGATTGGGCTCTCTTTCGCTTATGATCCTTGTGTATAGAAATACCGTATCTCATGTTTCCTGATGAGGAACTAATTTGATCATCACATTTTCAAGAAAGCTTCCCGGATGCCTTTCTCTTCTATTTCGAAAAAAATACTTTTAAGAATTTATTGCCACTCTTCCCTGTTACGTCAGTTTCAGCATCCACCAGATACATTCCCAATTCACTGTCCTTCTATGGGGTATATGCCTTTAATCTGAAACTACATATATTATCCAGAGATCCACATATGCAGAGCAGAACTACTTTTTTTCATGCTAATCACTTCTCTGTGCGTCTCTGTAGGATGACTCTGAATTTGCTTTGATAAACTTCTTGAACTTGATTCTTAACAGACTATATTTTATTCTTCATATCTTACATGCTATTTCCAATGCTTTGTTTGCAGTTAAGTTTCAAACTCAGAATCTTATCTAACAGTCCAACAGCTTTTATATGGGTTTATGGGAGATTTTTGAAATCATCAAAGGATCAGGAGCTCGATGTTTCTTGAACTTGTTCAAACTCTGACAATGCTTCCTTGGAATGGTAAAGGATGTTTGCATATTGTCATCCCACTTTGCCTTGATCATATTTAACAGAAGCTTTGCAGAGCTGAAACTGTCTGTTAACATAAGAGGTTTCTGAAATAGTGAGAGTCTAACCAACTCATTTGATATAATGGCCAATGCATCGGATGATTGTATTATTAAGTCGGTATGATAGTTGACACCTGTATGAAGGTCTATTGGAGTCTATATTCAAAGAGAGTTATTTGTGATTCAGGTGTGGATCTTCATACTAAAGTGGAAGCAATTTGATGCTTGCCTGCTAAAGTTTGTGGGGTTGATAAAGAGCTTAGAGGTTCTTACTAGGGGAAGCTGCTGTCAGAGTTAGCTCGGAACGGGTGTATCCCCTGTGGTCGAAGGTCTCGGAATCAAAGTTTTGTGAGGCTGAGATCTTATTGCTGTTGACTTGCTATTAGAATGATGGAGGATCGGACGAACATAGAGGTAAAGTGCTCGAATGTCTAAACCAGAAGACCGCGTAGAACTTAAGGAATTGGTGTTTTACACAAAAATGAAGAGCGAATGATGGTGATACAAGTGGAAATTTAGAGATGACTTAGTTGCAAGTAAAGAATTCCAAGCTGATATCAGTTAAATGGAGGGGCTTTTATTTATTCCTGTCAACTTCTAGACCAACCGGAAGTGTACCATGCTCCTGTTTTGCCATCTTGTTACCCTTTCAATACATGCAGAAATGCTAGATGCCAACATGGAGTTGGCAGGTTTAGCCCCTGTAGAATACGGAGGGACATTTCGTCACATCATTTTGATTAATTTAGTTTGCTGGTGGGATTTTAACTTACTTGTGAATGGGATATATCCCTTTTATCTCCTCCTCCCATTCTCATTTCTCCCTCAAATCGAACCTCGCGGCTCTCACACTTTGCCCTTCCGATCGTCGGTCTCTCTCACGCTTTCACGGCATAAAGATGAGCGCAGTCTCGAGTGCTCTGGCTTCAGTGAGAAATCCCCAAGCACAGCTCTGGTCAAGTAACAATCTCCTTTGATTTCGTCCATCCATTCGATGTGTTTTCGTAGCGCAGGATCCGCTTGCTATTTTACACTAATAGTTAGCTTTGATTTGTGTTTGATCCTAGAAAAGCTGAATAGACAATGTTTTTGGTGGACCGCGGGATGAAGAGAAAGCAAATGCCTGTAAATCAGTGTTGCTAACTCTTATACCAGTGTGCGTGGGTCACTACTGTTGCATTAAGTAGCCTGCAATGAGTTTAGCAAGCTCGAGACTTATGATTCACTGCAGATCATACTGAAAAACTTGAGTGTTTGTGGCTGTCTGTCTTATAATCCCTTGAGACAAACGAGGCACTTTTAAACTGTTAGTAGCTTTATTATGCCATGTGAGTTCAGTGAAACATATGAGCTTATGCTTTCCTTGTCCACGTTAAAAGGTTGATTAACGAATGTTACCACTACATGTAAATGGCATTTTAAGAATAGCTTCTGGCCCTTCTCTCTTTGGCCCATCAGAATTAGCAACTAGAGCAACCTGAACATAACAAACTAGATCAGCTTAAATGCATTGTCCTAATGAAATTCGGAATCTCATCATCCATCTTCCTTTTCCAGGCAGTTGATATTACTTTGGATGAACCTGTGAATATCGACAAAAGTAAGTCTGCAAGGTTCATATCCATCGGCTAACAGAAGAGCATGGAAAAGCGTAGGGCAACTAGAGAAGGCAAATGGCATCCTCCCCAATTTGATGGGTCATAGTCGATGGAGGTGTGCCATATCGAATTGTATCCTGTGTTGTGCAGAGGATAGTCGTGCGACCTGTTTCATGACACTACCATATATATTGTGTATGTTCAACTTGGAGATCGAACCGGCATTCTTTAGTGCAAATTGTAGGAAATGATTTCGTTGTAGTTTTTTTCAAGAGCATTTCGCATTTTTTAGTGATTCTTTGGAAAGCAAAGAGAAGGAATCTGAAAAATGTTATCTTACTTGGTCAACGAGATTATTTTAAACATCTTATGTGTCTTAAGTTTATCTATTAAGATGGACTTTCTCATAAAGAGATTTTTAAATATTGCATGAGCTACAAACGGAAATCCAGTACAAGCCTGTCAATTCATTAGATTCACGTACTACAGACGGAGCCTCGCAAATCAGAAAACACAATATCACCAACTATCCAAAAGCCAACAAGCAACAACGCTACTAGCCAGCACTAATGGCCAAAAACTTCAAAAACTTTACACAGAGCAACTAAACGATCATATCAACAAGCTTACAGCAAATTGCACACCGTCAAACGCAGATGCTCCAGTTAAAGCAAAGCTACAGATGAAGATCAATCTAATCTTCCTCGCAACACCGGAAGGCTTTCAAACCGATGCTTAACCTGATATTAAATCAAGTAAAGCACCGTGTCAAGAGAAACTGCTATTTGAGAGTGCAGGGTACCATTGCTTCCCTTCCAAAAGAAGTAGGCAGAAGTATTTCAGAAAAATTTAAGCAAATCTTCTGATGATATTACCCTTTCCAGCAAGTTTAATCCAGGCCGAGGACATTGCAAAAGCCTTAATCTAGACTTCTTGAGAAAATTTACTTGGAGGGCCAAGATGTTTGTCCAACTTTCGTGCAATATGATGTCATAAAAGATCAAGTGTGAAAAAAATGTACAACGTAAATACAAACTTAAAGCAACATTTATAGAACTAAATAGTATGCATATAATGAATCATCAGTATGACAAACTTAGAAGCATAAAGTCATGGCATTGCTTTTTGGTTGGGTTAATACCACCAAAAACCCCAAACTGGTACACATGTGATAATTTTACCCCGAATTTTTTTTGAACACCAAAAACCCCAAATCGGTACACATGTGACAATTTTACCCCGAACATACCCTAAAAAACCCCAAACTGGTACACTTGTAATAATTTTACCCCGAACATACCCTAAAAAACCCCAAACTGGTACACATGTGACAATTTTACTCTAAACTAAAATTTCAATATTATTTTTTCGATTTTTTTATTTTTTCTTTTCTTTTCCATTTTTTTTTTCAACTTCAACTTCTGGCCGGTCGCCGGATCGGCGACCGGCCAGAGGCAGAAGCTGGCGAGGTCGGCTCCGCCGGCCGCCGGCGAGGTCGGCCCCGCCAGCTCGGGCGAGGGCGGCCCTCGCCTGACGGCGACGAGGGCTGCCCTCGCCCTACTCAGGCGAGGACAGCCCTCGCCTGACGCCGGCGAGGGCCGACCTCGCCAGACCGACGAGGTCGGCCCTCGCCGACGTCAAGCGAGGGTTGTCCTCGCCTGCCCAGGCGAGGGCGACCCTTGCTTGAGTCGGGCGAGGGCCGCCCTCGCTTAAGCCGGCGAGGCCGACCTCGCCGGCTTCCGCCTCTAGCAGGTCCAGCGATCGGCCAGAAGTTGAAGTTGAAAAAAAAAGAAAAGAAAAGAAAAGAAAAGAAAAAATAATAAATAATATTAAAAAATTATTAGTTCGGGATAAAATTGTCACATGTGTACTAATTTGAGGTTTTCGTGGTTAAAAAAAATAGTTTAAGGTAAATTTGTCACGGATTTACTAGTTTGAAGTAAAATTGTTACAAGTGTAATAGTTTGGGATTTTTGGTGGTAAAAAAAAAGTTTGGGGTAAAATTGTCACAGGTGTACCGGTTTAGGGTTTTTTATGGTAAAAAAAAAAGTTTAGGGTAAAATTGTCACACATGTACCAGTTGAGGGTTTTTGGTGGTATTAACCCTTTTTGGTTACCAAACAATATTGTGTCGAATTCAATAAAATTGTGTTTTTTGTTATCAAATGTCAACTTTATCGCGTCAAACTATTGATCGACAAATGTATATATTGATAGGCCGAATATGTTAGTATCACAACAGTTAACATGGTAAATATACTTAGTACTCTCCTATTAGAGTGGTATATATGTATGGGCTGATATATAGTATTCATGTTTGATGCCTTTCAGGTCAGATGGATTTTAGGGAAAGTACTCTAACTTACGAGCTAGAATTATTAGCTTTAGAGAATTATGCAGTTAAGCTCTAGAATTTAAAGTGATAATTTAGCACTTATAAAGTATTGTAAATTAATACTATAAAAAAGAGTGCTCGTGAAATGCACGAGAACTTTGAACAAAAAAAAAAAGAAATGCACGAGCACTCTTTTTCTTTTTCATGCACTCCACAATTTCATGTATTGACATTTTAGTTTGGATTGTTGGTATACAAATAGCATTGATAATTCTTTTAGCTTGCATTGTTACAAGTGGATATCAGAATAAAGCTTCTTTCTATTGTAAAATGAAGTAATTCATGCATTGGATTTTTAACATTTCACTCAATTCTTGATGCAAATCTTTTGACTGGAGTTGATTCAATATTTGAAGAGCATTATTTTATTGAGTAACTAAATAAAAAGAATGCATTAAATAATATCTAAATGGATGGATTCACTATTGAACATACAAATTGCTTCACATCTTGCACCAACCAAGTTGAATAACAATTTTAATAAGCTTAAATATATTTTGAGTGGTAAGGACAACCTAGTTCACATATTTATAAAAGATAGCTACCCCTTGATATTTAATAGGAATAGGTATACATTAAATGGATTGTTGGATGAGAATAATATGCTTAGGTTTATTTTGGGTGGTAAGTAAATTCTATTTAACATTGTTATTAACATAACTACCCCTCGTTATTTAAGAGGAACCGCATACTTAGGTTTAACATTTTTATAACCCTTTGAAAATACAAAAATTGTGATTTTACCGTTTCTATTCCTCTGCATAATTATAAGAGATATCTTAATTCCTCTAGGCTGTTATTTTGCACGTTTAAATATTTGCATTAGGAAACCAGTGGTATGAAGCAAACCCATATAAAAAAGGAGTCACTCCAAGCAATCTCAAAAGCTGAAGAGCTAAGGTCCGCTGGGTCCGTGAATCGAGGCCCCACGCATGTCAAGATTTTTCAAAATTGCTTTTCTCTAAAAATATTTTGAGTTATTCATATTAAATATTATCGAAAGGACTAAAATACTCTTGTCTGAGGTTAATTTCGATGCTAAGCATGCATCACTTGATTGCACATCATCAGGCAATTGCACATGAACACACATCACAATTTAGGACTCATGTAAATTTTTACACGTCATTGCATATTCTCAAAATACAAACACACATGGTGCACGGAGTAACGCCGGACGTGAAATGATGAGGGAATTTTTTATTACGTATTTGAATAAAATCGAAATTACATCAACTATGTTTGGATTTTATTTGATAAGCATTGTAGATGACTTAATTGAAAAATGTGTTACCGAAAGGACGTCGTGGAGATATTGAGCCCTCTCTACACGTAACTGAATACTGCTTGCAAATAACCAATGCTTTCACACGGGTGCCTAGGTCCCAAATCAGCTCAATATTCTTAAATTGATTGGTGGTGACTCTATTTAAAGAAAATTTAGAGTTTTCTCATAACTTTTTTAAAACTTTTGTCCCACTACGTAGACGCTCTTTCAGTGGAATAGGCCCCGATCCTGAGAGTGAAGACGAGATGCTATGATCATTGCTGGTATCAATCAAACCATCTCTCATGAACTCGCAAGTGATTTTGATGAGGGTGGCTCGTTGGTCGCCAAGAATGGCCATCGGCCAGGGGTTAGGGTTCTGCAGGGATGTGAGTGGAGCAGTGACAACAAGGGGAAGATCAAGGATTTGGAGCGAGGAAAGATAAGAACTGGGCAAGGGTCAAGGAAGGAACAAGAAAGAGTTGTCCTGTAGTTAAAAAGTCTTACCTGGAAAAGAAATTAAACAAGAGGAATGACAAAAACATTGAGCATTGATGTGTTCAAAGTGGTCTCCACCTTAAAACGACGTGCAGTAAGGGCTACAGAAATATCTACCCTCGTGCTAGCCGGCCACATCTGAACGTTCAGTCAATTTTGGCGACATTAAATTGCAGCCCCATGAATAAAGCCATGTTTCTTGTCCGGATGTATTGCAAGTGGCTGTCCATGTCCTATGATATATTCAGAGAATCATCCCACTAGATCTGCCCATTGTATTCAATTGCTAGCAAAACAAAGGCAAATGTGTGTAAAAAATTACATTCCAAAAGAAAAGAACATATACAAGACTTATGATATGTTATCTGAATTATTTTAGTTAGCAAAAGAATTAGAAATGCGTATCAGCAAAAATTGTTTCGGTCTGTTCTCCATTATAGATTACATTTTTTGCAGGTCTAATTTAATGCTATTGGCGGTTCTTTGGTTTGTCCGAGAATCAATAAAGGGAGAAGTGCACTCAAAATCCTAAAAATACAGTTTAGGAAGCATCGTAGGTCCTGTAGGGCCCTTGCCTGCTTCCCCTAAGGAGTCGGGATATCAAGCCGCTAGGTTTTTTCCTCTGCACTTTCTTTGGGTTTATAATATTCCCTACTACTAAGAAAAATATGGATCCCCTACTTACTCACATAGTCAATCAAGTCGTGAAGATATTGTAGGAGGATGTGCATATAATAATGTGGATTTCAAGAATAAGTTCAACAGATCAATTTAGAGTTTTTGCCTGAAGGTTTATCAGTTTGATACGACAATATTTAACATGCTCAAAGTGAGAGCGATAAATTTCTAAGCGGGATCAAGAGCTTAAATATACTCGATAAAAATAACTTTTCTGATGGAAAATAAATTAACAAAAGAAAAGGAAAATTCAACGGTGCAAGCACTGGACTAAGCGTGCCCAACATCACTGTCTTGACGCTCTGTGTCATGTATTTATCTATTCTGAGCACTTGTCTGGAAAATATAATGGTACTCAAGGAACGTGGAAAAAAAAAATAATGCCATTGCTTGTCAAGTGTGCAACTTGGACCGGACGAATATCTGTCTCTCTTTTTCTCCCTGCCCCCACTTTTCATCTTCTCCCGCAAGTCCACTTTTCATCTTCCAAACATGTGGTTGAAATTTTGACAGACCTTACCTCTTGTCTTTGGATTCTCTTGCGCAATGAGATTTCAGCCGCCTGAAGGCAACGACTCTAAGCACGTGGTTGCGGTTCCTGGTGAATGAATTAAATGTAGCTTGACAAGTTTGACTTATTGGCGCGATTGTGGTTGCCAACTGGTTCCGTTGTATAAATCAAACCACAAGAGAATGGGCCAAGAGAAGCCATTCCCTGTTTCCTGACAGCCATTCTGGTTCTTTTCTCCGTCAGACTTGAACGCAAAAATCAAGGGCAGAGTCGGAGCAAAGACGAAATGCATCGTCTCATTTTCGGCCATTCTTTCGCCGAGCTCGTGGCATTGATCCTGCTCCCTGGGCTTGCGTTCTATTTTCTCATTAAGAAAAAAGCTACTGTGCGTGAAAATGTAGAAGATGCTGATGTTGGAGCGTCCGGTTCGTTGATTGCGCCGACAGAAACTAACTCTGGTGGATCTAGTTCGTCTTCGACAGAAATGGCTGATGGTGCATCTAGTTCGTCTCCGACAGTAACTGATTCCGGTAGATCTAGTCCATCTCCGACAAAAACTAATAACAGTACATCTAGTGCGTCTTCAACAGAAACTAATTCCGGTGGATCTAGTTCGTCTATGACAAAAACTAATTCCGGTGGATCTAGTTCATCTCCAACGGAAACTAAGAACGGTGCATCTAGTTCGTCCCCGACAGAAACTAATAACGGTGCATCTAGTTCGTTGAATGCATTGAC
Source organism: Syzygium aqueum (assembly GCA_031216185.1). NCBI lineage: Eukaryota > Viridiplantae > Streptophyta > Magnoliopsida > Myrtales > Myrtaceae > Syzygium > Syzygium aqueum. The sequence goes on along the minus strand of CM062235.1, from coordinate 35,437,060 downwards.
TGGAAATTGCTACGAGGTGTTCTTGAGTTTCAGAGGTCCAGATACTCGAAAAGGCTTCACCGATCACCTCTACAATGGGCTTCTTGATGCTGGAGTTGATGCTTTCAGAGACGACGACGAGCTCTGCCAAGGTGAGAATATCGGACCAGAGCTTATGGCAGCCATCACGAACAGTAAGATCCTGATCCCTATTCTCTCCGTGACTTATGGTACAAGCAGTTGGTGTCTTGATGAACTGGTTCAAATAATAGAGGGCAAGAAAAATAAAGGGCAAATAGTGTTGCCTATATTCTATAAAGTGAAACCGTCTGACGTGGGACATCAAATTGGGAGTTTTGGAGATGCATTTCATAAGCGTGAGACGCGTTTGCTTGAGAGGCATTTCGACCCAACGATTTTAGAGAAATGGAAGCAAGCACTCCTTGAAGTCAGCACCTTGAAAGGATACAATGCCAATGGGTAAAAATTTTCACCAAAACATTCTCTACTTTCTATTAACATGTATGGGTGTTTATTGGTTGTTCTGATTCTCGCCTGCTTCATTTTCATTCATTTTTTTATATAAAAAAATAGTAAGATCTTGTTGGCAATAAGATCCCGCGTTGCATGTGTTCTATAAGTTATTTTTTTCTTAGTTTTTTGCTTTAATGATATTGACCAATCTAATTATAGATTCTAATGTTATGATCCCATTTTCCTAAATAATAAGATTTTTTGAATGAATTTTTACTCTTGTATCCAGAGATTTTGTAAATTCTTCCATTTTTATATCACGTCATATGTACACTACATTAATCTTTGTCATAAACTTTTCTAATTACATATTTATTTGAGATTAACGGTACAACTTATTGGTGATTTTTATTTGAAGCCCATAACATCATATACCGTGCATGGTGATTGTCAAAGCCATAATTTTTATATCTTCCCAAGTAACATTTATTGAATCATTAATATCGTTTTTTTTACAGTAAATCATTAATATCGTTGATTAGTTGCTATTAAAATTATTTTACAAAGGAAATGTTACATTGGTTATATATGATGATGGTAAATATAGAAAAAGGGAAAACAAGGATTATTTTTATTATATGTTTGTTTAAATAATTTTCAATGGAATTCCCATCTTCGACAAGTAATTTCTATCTCATACACCTGCATATATTGAAGCAATGTTCTTATTTTCGGTAAAAATTATTCTTCTACTTCCCTGTAAAATCAATATTAGATAAATTGAAATCATAGAACATAGATACTCCAAAGGAAAATAAAGTACAACCTGTAATCATCCCTAGAGGCAATGAAAACAGATAAGAACACCAATCTAGAAGGATACTAAATTCACAACACAAGTAGAAACTTGCAAGCGTGTAGAATTGCACAAACAAGAAGAAATCCCCTCAATTGCATTCAGGTAGTTCACAATATCACACTCTGTATGACTTTTCGGATTCCTATCACAGGGGCTGATATCCTCTTGCATCAGAAGTTATGATGTGTTTACTGATTGATGGCTAACTCTCATATTGGGCTGGCTTATTGATTTTTTGCTTATTCAAATGCTCTAGAAAATTTTCAAAGTCACGTACATCATCCCTAATATCGTTAATTAACAACAAGTTTAAAATTTCGTTTAAATCCATAATATGTACAATGCTCAAGATTCAAAAGCGATACCCTCAAGTTTGCTCTAGCTTAATAAATAATGTCTGAGTAATAGTTGAATAGGTTACGCCATGTGAAGCAACGACTGGCATTTCCCACTTTAGTCTTAGCATATAAGATAATACATGGAGGTGTGACAAAAACGGTTCATAAATTTTTTCTATTTATCCCCAGATTTATTTATTACTGTGTTCTCAATAGATAAAAAATACAAAATTATTGTTGCCAAATATTTGAACTCTTGTCACTTTTGACAGATACGAAGCAAAGTTGGTGAAAGAGATTATCCAAAAAGTGTTGAGTGAACTGAAGAAAAAGTTTGAGTTGGTTACTTCCGAGAGTTTGGTCGGGATTGATAGTCATGTGAAGATGGTTATGGAATTTGTGGATAGTAAATCTCACGCCACCCTATTTGTTGGCATCCACGGAATGGGAGGCATTGGTAAGACTACTCTTGCTAAAACCATCTACAACAAGCTCTCCAATCAATTTGAGCACCGTAGCTTCATTGCTAATATAAGGGAATCATGGAAGCATAATGGTGTATGTTACTTACAGAATCAGTTAATCTATAATATATTGAAGCGAAATAATGAAGTTCATAATGAGGATGAAGGGACTAAGTTCATCTCCTCCAAGTTTAAAGGTAAAAAGGTCCTCATTCTTCTTGATGATGTGGATAATGTCATTCAGTTGAAGCATTTGACTGGTAATCATGATTGGTTTTCTTCGGGAAGTAGGATCATTATTACCACTAGAAACAAGAGTATTCTTGAAGAAGTTGGGGTGGACTATGCCTATGACCATAAGGAAATGGATAGAGATCAATCTTTGATTCTGTTTAGCAAGCACGCATTTCGAAAGGACTCTCCTCTAAAGGAATTTAAGGACCTCACTCAAGAAGTTGTATCCATCACTAGAGGACTTCCCTTATCCCTTGAGGTTTTAGGTTCATTATTGTGTGGAAAAACGCTAGCATTCTGGAGAGATACAATAGACAAATTAAAAAAAGTGCCTCCTAAGGAAGTGCAAGAAAGGTTAAGGCTAAGTTATGAAGCCTTAGACTATGAACAGAAACAAATTTTTTTGGATATCGCTTGCTTTTTCATTGGCACTGACAAGAGAATCGCATCCTACATGTGGGACGCCTGTCGCTTTTTCCCTGAGGAGGGAATTGAGGTATTGAAATTCATGTCATTAGTAAAAATTGGAGATGATCATGAGCTCCAAATGCTTGAACAACTGAGAGATCTTGGTAGGGAAATAGTTCGAGAGGAAAATCGGAGGGAGCCTCAGAACCGTAGCAGGTTATGGGACTTCGAGGAAGTCCACAAAGTGTTAAAGGAAAATAAGGTAATCATTTCGTTCTTTTGCACTTAGTCCATGTCTATTGTTAGAGTAATGTTGGTCCACTACTTAGTGCTTGCTCTAGTGATCAGAGAACCTTCTACTATTATTGGCCTTGAATGTGTCATTGACATGATTAGAAACTAGGGAGCTTGCTCTCTCTTAGTAAATACTGTAGTGTTATCTGGGATTTTCCTTATAGTGTATATTACAAAATCATCTCCAAGAATGAGATACTTTCAAATTTTTTTAGATAATTGATAGGGGTATTCAATGTTGGCAAGATCTTGAATTTCTATAATTGTTTCAATTACGTCCTCGTCACATGCAATAAATAACTTGACTATGGTACTAAAAACCATAACTATTTAGGATATACAAATCATTAATTTCTAGATGTTAAAATTAATATTATAGGACTAAGATTCCTGCATTTTTCATGAAATTTTAGTCATTATTCCATAATGGAGAATGGAAGGGATACTTATTTTTATGTAGTATTACATTAGGAATTCCATTTACCAATATTCATAAGAAAGGGACTCATTTAAAACTAAGATAGGAACAGAAATTCCTTATATATAATATATGTGTGTGTATATGTATATATATAACTTCAAGCGTATTTTATGCAATGACCATTAAAAAGAGAAATGTTTTACTTTTTCTACATAAAATGTCCAAGAGATAAATACTCTAAAAATCTAATTTGTATAATTAAGTATGTGAGTGTATTTGCATTTGTGAAATTAATCATAATTTTGACTCTACTACTTTTAATCCATCATTTGGTTTGACTCAAGTTGTTGCTCAAAGGACTAGCCCTTATTTGCAATCTCAATGTGCGACCGATGTATAATCTCAAGAGCCAATTTATCTATTAACAAATTCAAAGCTAATATCTATTTATTATGTCTTTCGTACTACATGATTAAATAAACTAAACTAACCAAAAGAAAAATGAATATGTTGTATATTTTATATACAAATAAAATGGTATAACTAAATTTTACAACTAAAAAGGTACATTTTCATATAATATTTCAGTTAGTTTCCATGACTCCATTTCGGTCTTCATTCATGGTACTATTATAAAAAGTAGCCCAGCCTTTTACATTGGGACAAAAATAACATTACCTTTCAAACTCATCCTTTCACTCATGGGACAAAAATGACACCCACCATCAATTTTGCATATTCTCACTTTATATCGCTCCGCGTCATCCTATGTAGCTCATTGCACGAATATGCACAATGAACCGCGCTAATCATGACCAAGAATGACTTCTTTTTTCTTTTTTTACAAAAAGCCAGAAAGTTTGTGTGAATATAAACAAAGTTTGTTAACAAAATTTATAAAACAAAACATGACATCTTTTTTTGTGTGAGTTGACATGGCTCATCGAATACATTAGCAGTGTGAGCAAAGTCGGTTAGCCATGGTAATTTCACGATGATAATGGATGAAATTCGTAACAAGTTGTTAGCTTTGTTCTATGGTTAAATAGTTGGGCTATTTTTATTACGGTGGAAAGGTTATGTTATTTTTGTCATAGATGCTAAAGGTTAGGCTTTGCAGAGATTTGAAAGGTTTTGCTACTTTTGTTCCAAGTAGGCTTGTAGCCAAGAATAGCTTCAATTTTCACATTTCGAAAATGCTTTGCACTTTCAGCAATTATTTTTTAATATACATCAAAGTTATTAGGGGCTGTTTATTATATTTATTAAACTTGGGTAACTCAGTTATTTATGTTTATGATTATGTCAAATTGAAAATTAATGATGAAATAATAAGTTGTAGAGAATATTAATATAACTAATATTATTGTATTAGTTATTTATAATTAGAAAGTAATTAATTAAAAATATTTCAAGTTGCTATTAGTAAAATAATAAGTACACAGCATATTAATATAATTGCTATCACAATATTTAGTTTCTTGTAATTAGTTATTACTGCAATGGAAAATAAGAGTATATGTTTTTTTTTATTAATCGTATAAGTAGCACAGTAAAGTGATATACATGAAATTAATATGAAATTTACAGAGAGGAAAAATATATTTCTATAAAAATTGATCAAATCAACTTTTGATTTTGCACGTTGCAATTTCATTAATTTCGTGCGTTGCACGCATGTCCCAACTAGTATGGCAATGAAGCTACAATACCGGAAAGAAGAAGATTACAAGTTGTAAAGTTTTTACTCTATATGAGCCATTGCATCATAATTCTTTTTAAGATTCGAATGCGTGTGGTCAAATTTCAAAATGTCAATACTGTTTATTGGCATAAAAAAATGATGTCTTCACCTTGCTAGTCTCTTGAACACATTAATGCACATCAATAGCAATATGAATAGATAATGCTAGATTACTTTAGTAGAATATAATATTAATGAACGTTGATTATTGCTTACAGGGAACAGAAAAGATCGAGGCAATTATTCTGAGTGAAGGTAGCTCAGAAAGTTCCGGTAAAACAGCCGAGCGAGATGGTGACATTTACACAGAAAAACAATTCAAGAATTTGACCAATCTAAGATTCCTTCACGTGGAGGGGGCACATCTCAGTGGAGATTTTAAGGACTCAATTGAGGGGTTAAAATGGCTTCGATGGCAAAAATGTCCCATGAATTTTGAAGTAAACAATTTTCATGTAAAGGAACTAGTTGTACTCGAATTGTCACAAAGCATGATAAATGAGAAATGGGAAGGATGGAGTTCCTTCATGGTAAGAACGATTCTTTTCCTTTTTTTTTTTCCTTTTATGCTTTCTTTTGAATCATAATCACTCTAGACTAACCCCTTGACAATCATTTTTTTTACCAGATGGCAAAGAAGCTCAAATTTCTCGACCTCACATCTTGTGAATCCTTGGAAAATACACACTTCCTCTCAGCTTTTATAAATTTAGAGGTTTTGATCCTTAGTCATTGTTACAGCCTGCGGGAAATTGACTCTTCAATTGGAGACATGAAGGCCCTCCTTCGCTTAAATTTGTGCTGGTGTACGAGCCTCAAGGAGCTTCCAACAGAAATAGGTACATTAGAAGCACTGGAGGAACTCCTTCTACTAGAAACTCCAACCCTTTCTACATTACCAGACAGCATAGGATCTTTGCAGAATCTAGAGATTCTAAATATTTCTCGCAGCGGTATAAAAGAATTACCCAACAGTATGGGGAGGCTAGGAAAGCTCCGAGAGTTCGATGCTTCATTTTGCAGCAAGCTGAAAGGGGAAATGCCAAAAAGCATGTGTAATCTGTCTTCCCTACAACGCCTTGATGTTCTTGGCTGCGCCGAGCTCCAGTTGCTGCCGGACCACCTTCCTTCCAGCTTAACATATTTGGGCATCACCTGTCAAAGTCACAAATTGCCTTCACTTTCCCACTTAATCCATCTCAAAGAACTACAAGTTCGTGGATGCAAATTTCCCGAGTGCATCCAGGAGCTTCCATCAACACTATTAAAGAATTCAGAATGCTTCCAACTCAAAAACGTTAAAGAATCAAAATTGCCACAATCCCTAAACAGTCCCATCAAGCTGGAAATCTTGGAAGTCCATCGCTGTGAATCTATTGAAACTCTGGAAGTTTCACAGTCTATCCATCTAAAGACATTATCCGTCGAATATTGCAAGAATTTACTTGAAGTTCGAGGTCTTGACAGATCGATATATTTAGAAAGCTTGACTATTGCATGCTGCAATTCAATTGAACGGTTGGACCTTCCAAGGTTCAAGGGTCTAAAGATTTTGAATGTTCATGATTGTGATAACTTAGTTGAAATTCAAGGTCTCGATAGGTTGGAATTCTTGGAAAGCCTAACAATCTCTCGGTGCACTTCAATTGAAAGGCTGCTCCTTCCAAAATCCGGGAGTCTGAAGATATTAGATGCTGAATTTTGCAAAAATTTAGCCAAAATTCAAGGCCTCGATATGTCGAAGTTTTTGGAATTGCTAAATATACAAGGGTGCACTTCAATTGAAAGGCTAGACATTCCAAAATCTGGGAGGCTAAAGGAATTAGAAGCTCGAGACTGCAAAAACTTAGCCGAAGTTCAAGGCCTTGATAGGTTGCAATTTCTGGAAAAGCTATATATTCAGGGGTGCACTTCAATTGAAAGGCTATATATCCGAGGATGCACTTCAATTGAAAGGCTAGAACTTCCAAAATCCGGGAGAATAAAGGAATTAGAAGCTGGAGGCTGCGAAAACTTAGCCGAAATTCAAGGCCTCAATAGGTTGGAGTTTTTGGAAAAGCTATATATCCAAGGTTGCACTTCAATTAAAAGGCTAGACCTTCTAAAATCCGGGAGGCTGAAGGAATTAGAAGCTGGAGGTTGCAAAAACTTAATCGAAATTCAAGGCCTCAATGGGTTGGAGTTTTTGGCAAAGCTATATATCCAAGGGTGCCCATCAATTAAAAAGTTAGACCTTCCAAAATCTAGGAGACTGAAGGAATTAGAAGCTGGAGGCTGCGAGAACTTGGCCGAAATTCAAGGCCTCGATAGGTTGGAGTTTCTGGAAAAGCTATATATCCAAGGGTGCACTGCAATTAAAAGGCTAGACCTTCCAAAATCAGGGAGGTTAAAGGAATTAGATGCTGGAGGCTGCGAAAACTTAGCCGAAATACAAGGGCTCGATAGTTTGGAGTTTTTGGAAAGGGTATATATCGAAGGGTGCTCTTCCATTGAAAGGCTAGATCTTCCAAAATCTGGGAGACTGAAGGAATTAAAAGCTGGAGGTTGCGGGAACTTAGCCGAAATTCAAGGCCTCGATAGGTTGGAGGTTTTGGAAAAGCTTTATATCCAAGGGTGCACGTCAATTGAAAGGCTAGATCTTTCAAAATCCAAGAGGCTGAAGGAATTAAAAGCTGGAGGCTGTAATAACTTAGCCAAAATTCAAGGTATCGATAAGTTGGAGTGTTTGGAAAAGCTACATATCCAAGGATGCACTTCAAAGGAAAGGCTAGATCTTTCAAAATCTGGGAGTTTAAAGGAATTAGAAGCTGGAGGTTGTGAAAATTTAGCTGAAATTCAAGGCCTCGATAGGTTGGAGGTTTTGGAAAAGCTATATATCCAAGGGTGCACTTCAATTGAAAGACTGGACCTTCCAAAATCTTGGAGGCTGAAGGAATTAGAAGCTGGGGGCTGTGGAAATTTAGCCGTAATTCAAGGCCTTAATAAGTTAGAGTTTCTGGAAAAGCTATATATCCAAGGATGCACTTCAATTGAAAGACTAGACTTTCCAAAATCCAGGACGCTGAAGGAATTAGATGCTGGAGGCTGCGAAAACTTAGCCGAAATACAAGGCCTCGATAGGCTGGAGTTTTTGGAAAAGCTATATATCCAGGGGTGTTCTTCAATTAAAAGGCTAGACCTTCCAAAATCTGGGAGATTGAAGGAATTAGAAGCTGGAGGTTGCGAAAACTTAGCCGAAATTCAAGGCCTCGATAGGTTGGAGTTTTTGGAAAAGTTATATATCCAAGGGTGCACTTCAATTGAAAGGCTAGAACTTTCAAAATCTGGGAGGCTGAAGGAATTAGAAGCTGGAGGCTGCAAAAACTTAGTTGAAATTCAAGGTCTCGATAGGTTGAAGTTTTTGGAAAAGCTATATATCCAAGGATGCACTTCAATTGAAAGGCTAGACCTTCAAAAATCCGGGTGTCTGAAGGAATTACAAGCTGGAGGCTGCAAAAACTTAGCCAAAATTCAAGGGCTCGATAGGCTAGAGTTTTTGGAAAAGATATGTGTTGAAGGGTGCACTTCAATTGAAAGGCTAGATCTTCCAAAATTCGTGAGGTTGAAGGAATTAGAAGCCGGAGGTTGCAAAAACTTAGCCGAAATTTTAAGGCCTCAATAAGTTGGAGTTTTTGGAAAAGCTATATATTCAATGGTGCACTTCAATTGAAAGGCTAAACCTTCCAAAATCGGGGAGTATGAAGAAATTGAAAGCCGGAGGTTGTAAAAACTTAGCCAAAATTCAAGGCCTCGATAGGTTGAAGTTTTAGGAAAAGCTATATATCGAAGGGTGCACTTCAATTGAAATGTTAGACCTTGCAAAATCTGGGAGTCGAAAGAAATTAAATGCTAATGATTGCGAAAACTTAGCCGAAATTCAAGGCCTTGATCTGTTGGAGTTTTTGGAAGAACTGAGTATCTTTGGATGCAAGTCACTCAAAACAATTCTACAAATATCTCAAATGCGGATTTATCGAGAAAAAGCCATTTGCATGTAGCGGAACGACAGAATTTGGATCAGACTATGCAGATGACTTGGATGAGTAATATACTAGAAATGATTCACATTTTCTAACAAAGGTACATAAAACAGGTCAGTTACCTTTGCTCTTAGAGATCTTCCACCCAATTTTCATTTGTATTTTTGCTTGCAATATCTTTCAAAATTTATGATATTGTCAATATTATTTCCTGGTTGACAGTGGCGTCATTGTTTTCTTGCTTGAATTCAAGGAATCCGGGGGAGATGTTCATGGAAGTTAATGCGTGCTTTGGCAAAATGATTCTCTTTATCGTGCCAGTAACGGAAATAGATGAAAAGGCCTTCTAAGCGCATCATTTGTCATTAGTCTTTCGGTAAGATCCTTCATCCTATGTAGAAAAATAAAGATTCTCGATGTTTGATTGATTCTAGAATGCTAGAAGTACTGAATAAAAACTGATGTATATAGGTATTTGATAGCATGCCAAAGGTCATTGTATAGATCGAGAAATGCTAGATGAAGGACCCTATATGGCGGTCCTTCTAATGTGAGGTTTTAGTTTGCTTTGCGCTCACCATGCAGTTCATGACTGCATCTAAGGTACACTTAAGAGTGAATTTAAGGTGCAAAAGGAGCACCTTAATAGGGCATCCCTTAGTATGCATACGCTACTAACTTGCGATAAAATTTGTCCAACCATTGTGTTCCACACATTTTAGCTCACATAACCATTTGCATTAGCTGATTAAGGTAATCGTATCAATTTAGAAATGCTAAATGCAAGACCAAGCTCTTCTCCTAATGGTGTGGTCGTGAGTGAACTAGCAAACAGGGCAGAAGCCGAAGCAAAACCATCGCAAATTATTTGGATCGATCAAGAAAATTGCAATTCGAATTTTTCTGACTATGGATCCATGTTTATTTGGCTTGAATCCAGGATATACCTACTCCAAGGCTAATAATAGATTATCCCAAAGAATGCATCTTGATGCCTGTAGAGTTGGTTTAGCCATCTGTCAATGCCTCAACTTTTGAGCCAAGCAAGACATATAGAATGTCTTTTGACATAATCAGCTGTACTGTGAAATAATTCCTTATATTGTGCATAATCTCTTGTTAGTGCATTTTACTTGCTGAAAAGAAAAACGCAGGAAGCATTTCCATAAGTTTCCTGAGGAAACTTTTCAGTATCCTTTATGCCATTTGAAAACTGTCTTGCATTAATTTTAGTGCATGAATAGCACATAATGAAAAGAATCATACTATGTCCCACTAAAGCAAGCATCTTGAGTTGAACATACTATGCTAATTTGATCAAAGCTTCTGTGGTTGATGATGTTAGATGCCCCATTAGTTGGATCCAAAGAGTTCAAAAACAATATCGAGTTTGACAAACAAACTTTGGAGTATTATTTGTAATTTGTTGATGTTAGTTGCTGGATTGATTTCATTTGACTCACTAGCAGGATTCGGTTATCATTCCACTGGTTGATGTAAATGTTGATTTATCCAAGAGAGCTTTCGCGAGGCACTTCTAAAAGGAATGGAAATCATCAAAGGATCAAGAGCTCGATGTTTCTTGAACTTCTCCAAACTCCGACAGTGCATCCTTGGAATGGTAAAAGGTTGTTTGCATATTGTCATTCCACATTGCCCTGTAACCAAGCCCCTCTCTCTCTCTCTTACTTATTTTCTTTCCCGCCTGTTCCTCTTCTGCAGTTTTCTCCGCATGCTCTCGGACTCGAGTGGACTTTCCTCACTCTCTCGCTCTTCCGTTCTCTGTCTCTGCTCTTCAACAGCCTCCATTCCCTAAGTAGCCTCGAGCTTTCCTCTGCGTTTTCGTGCTCTATCCTTCACAAGTTCTCTTTCAGCTCGCATCCTCACGATGTTCCAGTGCTGGTGCTGCATTTTCGGCTGCTTGTGGAGCTTTTTTACTATGGAGACCGACGAAGGACCGTAGCGTGTGCTTCCGTTTCAGCTTCAGTTTGACAAACCGCTGGCTTCTCTGGTTTGGCTCCCGGTGTTATCTTGTCACCAAATGGGTGGTCGACTTGATTGTTACGACTCAGTTTTGTGAAGTCTGCTCGATATCCGATTGGCTGGTGAAGATGGCGAAGTGGAATCCAGAGAAGGATTTGCTGGTGATGGTCACGGAGGACTCGAAGGTGGTCCTTCATCGCTTCAATTGACAGAGGCTGTTGGACAGTCTCCCCTGGTAATTGCTTCGACTAGAGAAAGTTCTCTTTTTAATTCAGCATGTTCGTTGCTTCAATGATGGCTTGGTGTGCCCTTTGAGTCATTGACCTTATCTTGTTTTACTTCTTTCGCTTTTCCTAAATGTGCTCTGCTTCCGTTTCCAGAGAGGAACCTCTGTAATTGCCAATCTAGCTCGATTTGCGTTCGATGGAGAATTGGACAAATATAGAGGTGAAGCGCTTGCAAGTCTGAATGAGAACATGATGTCGAACTAAGGAGTTGGTGTTTTGCAGAAAAACGAAGAGTGAATGAAGGTGATACAAGTGGAAATCTAGAGATGACTTAGTTGCAAATAAAGAATTCCAAGCTGATACCAGTTGAATGGAGGGACTTTTAGTTATAGGCGCGATAGATTCCTATCAAATTTCAGACAAAGTGCCTTGGTAATTTTTTCCCTAACTTAACCGACAGTCTTATAGACCAACCGGAAGTGTACCATACTGCCGTATTGCCATCTTGTTTCCCTTCAGGGGTACACCAGTTGAAGTGTCCATGAAAATAAAGAACTTGAATTGGAGGGGATGTCATTTGTGCTAGATAGACTAGCTATGTCTGATGCAGAACTGCTGGATGCCCGCAAGGAGTTGGTAGGTTTAGGCCCTGCAAAATACCATCTCATTGCTGTCAGGCCTCTAAATAGTTTTTCTTAGATTTCTAATGCTGACTCTCACAATGTAATGCTACTTCTGGCTCTTCTTCTTCCTCTTTTTTACTGATTAAGCGTTCCCTACAAGGAGATACTTAATATATACTAGATTGTAGAGTATAGGCTGGAAAGTTTCTAAACTTTTGTACTACCTGAAGTTAATTATCTTCTTCTGATTACAGATGGACATTTCGTCGCATCATTTTGATTTATAAAGTTTGCTGGTGGGAGTTGAACTTGTTAATAGGATATCTCAAGCTATGCTGCATGCTCGTATGACAATCTGGTTGAGAGGGATGGAGTTACGAATTGGAGAAAGCGCAGAGACTAGGAGTATAGAGGGAGCTGCATCCAAGTATGTTAAAGTTCTTATATGACTTGGTAATTCAAATTCGTAAGAGCTTAGGATTAGATGCCTAGCCTTAGCAGTTCTTGCTATCTATTCTCACTGGAAAAATTTAGAGAGGAGGCCTTTTTTCTCCAGAAACATCTAAATGCTTCACGCATCATATAGTCTTCTGGATTTGGAGAACATGTTGTTGAGTGCACCATAATACTTGAGCCAACCCTTGAATGGTTTCTGTTGAGACCCTAAGTTGTAGATACTAGTACACTAGTGATCCTTGCCTGAAGTAAGTTTTCATGGATCCACTCCGCCTCGAGGTTCCAAGGCGGAACAGCAAGATTCGTTTTTGGATTGAGATAATGGATTGGAGGCTGCCAAAAAGATATATATTCCCCTCACTTTAGATGACCTACTAGCCCAAAGAAATCCCATATTAAGTGACTGATATCCCTCTCAGTTATCTTGCACTGTTATGACGCTTTGCCTCAATTCACAAATTTTGATTAACATTTTCTTGTTACTGTGTGTTCTCCATCTTCGGTCTCCTTCTATTAATTTTATTGTGAAGAAATTATTCATTCTTTCTCTCTCTCTCTCAATGTCGTTTTTTTGGTTGTTTTTTATGAACCCACTTTTCTTTGCAGATTCATTGTCTTCAATACTGGCTTCTCTTAATTAATCTAATCTACTTCAGGTAAATGTATAGCATCACTATGCTGGGGTCCTGATGGCAAGGTTGCTTGTCTTGGGACTTGAAGATGGTACGGCTTCACTTCATGATGTAGAAGCAAGTTTTCCATGCTATTGCTGTAATGATACCCTCATTACTTCTCAAAAAGAAATTTCTCCCGTAAGAATCCTTTATCATCAGAATGTGTTCTCTGATCTCTCTTGGGAAATGTTCTGAATTGCTTAAAAGCCGCACGATGCAATGCAAACAGAAAGCTTGTGGAATGAACAATTAGCTGCTAATAGAGATGGCAATCCATGTTTAGTGGTCATGTTTGCCAATGTCAAGTTAATATGGACTGTTATATAGATCAATCTGCGCAGGATAAGCTTAACAAATCTTATTAGATCATTAAACATGGCCCATTTTTTAAGTAGGTCAATAAATGAGGAGATATATAGCCTGTTTAACTAAATAGATTGAGTGGGTCAGTCCAATCCAAACATGACCGACATAGCATAACTAATACAATATGTACAATGTGCATATCTTCATCAATGTTAAAACCTTAAGCTTACTGGGTCCTGGGTTTACATAAAATCTTGTATTTGTATGGTGTAATTTGTGACCAATACTAAAACACAATTCATGTATGATTTATTGTCATAAAACTTACTGAACTAAATATAAATAGGTCGAGATAGGTTAGGTTGCTAAATAAGTTGGGACAATTGTTTACTTAGATTACATGACATGACATGATTACCACTCATGATCACCCATAGTTGTCACATGAAAATATAAGTCATGGATCAAAACATTAAATCTATGGATTGTGAATCGTGAATTTAATCTAATGAAATTAGGAAGTTTGATATGGTGTTTATGGTTGGTATTCGATGGCAGATGTAAATTAATTGTGAAGTATGATTTTCTTACTTTTAATATTAAGTAGTTCCATAACCAATGATAAAGATATTTAAAATTAAACTGATTTTATGATTTTTAGACATAGATATTCTACAAACTATTTTTCCTTTGTCAAATAAGTACCACATTTAACTGCAAGGACACAAAGATTGTGTAAATTGGATTCTAATTTATAGAGTTTAGTGTAAGACAATCAAAATATCCACTAAGCCTGATGCAGCCAACAAAATCAGGCAAGGTGATATTTGTTCTAATATTGTCTTTTCTACCATGCTATTGGTAAAGATGGACTTTGCAACTCAAATAAGAGTTCTCGAACGATCAAGATTCTTCTTGAAATTTAATGGGATAAGTGCATTAAAAGTCATAAAACTTTCAAAAAGTACAATTAAGTCCTAAAACTTATCATGAAAATGCAATTGAGTCCTAAAACTTTCAAAAAGTGCAATTGAATTCTAAAACTTTCAAAAAGTACCCAAGTGAAAAGAGTATGTATCTTTCAACTTATAAGTTGATACAACTCTTGATCTTGCTTCTTATGGGACAATATTTTAGTGTTCATATTTTACATGTTATTTCTAATTATTTGTTCGCAGTTAAGTTTCAAATTTAGAATCTTATTTCACAGTCCAATAGCTTTACCATGGGTGTATGGAAGATTTTTTGAAAACCTTATGTTTGGTGTCATTTTTGACTTGTTGATTTGCTGATTGTTGACTCCTTAGCTTTAATTTCTCCTTATATTTTTTTTTCACTTTTTATACAATTGAGAAGATAATTATTCATTGTTTTTTTTTATCATAGGATGCTTTAGGTAACTCTTTAGCATTTGAAGATTGCACTACTTGTTTCTTCCCTCCAGCTCCAAGAGTTCCTCGCATGCTCGAACTAGCACCCAGAGACACTGGTTTAACTGATGATGGTAACGATTCATTCGTAGAGCTCTCAGATTCTTCAAAGCAATGTTTCATTATCCTTGGCAGTGGAGATAAAGATGGGGTTTCGTGCTTCAGTATATTTGGTGTCTTTCCAATGGAAAATGTTGTATGCCACCTGTCCGTTCAGTTCAAATTTTTAGCATCGTGGTCTATCAAATTCAGTCAATCAACACTTCTTTCTTTGTTCGTGCTTCTCATACAGCAGTCTTTCTTATTAAATGGATTTGATAGCATACTGGCAGTAAATCAGTATTGCCTGGAAAATAATGGGCTGGTTAAGTAAACAACTTATATGAAGCTTTTTGTCGTTTGGCCTGAGGTCAGCCTGACTTATGGACTTTCTGCTTTTGTTTTAGACTCTTGGGTTTCTGCTCTGTTCTGGGGATATTGAGAGAGACTATGCAATCATCGGCTGGGAAAGTGTTTCTGAGAGCGGGCACGCGCATAGATAGTTCTCTCTGGGGTAACCATCAGCAGATTTAGAATTTTAGGTACTTGGAACTTTCCTGCACAGGTATATGTAAATAAAACAAACTTGATTAACTTCTCAATCTAAAATTGATTAGTCTAGAACGTGCATGCAGGAGAATTGTTCTAGTAAGTATTATCTAGATTCTGTTAGTTGTCTCTTTAGTTACATGGAGCAAGTTCTTATAATTTCTTGTAGGAACTCTCCCACATGGACTTCCTCGGGTCCACTGTTCTATTTCCACATCTACAAGTGTGGACTATAGTTTCCTAATGGAAGGTTTTTTAGATCTATATACGAGTTTGTGTATTGTCAATGCTTATTTGATCAAAATGTTGGACTTGGTGAGCTATCTAAAATCAATCCCAAAATCTATGTGCTTTCCGTAGAGCAGGTATTGCACTTTAAGATGAGATATTTTAGATGGAAAATTAAACATCATTGATAGGAAAATCTCTTGTTATGAAAATGGATGTAGCTCATTTGGTTCAATATTGAGCCTCAGGGTTGCTTTTTCTTCTTTTTCCTTTGCAAAAAAATGCCCCATTAGTTGGATCCGAAGAGTTCTAAAAGAATATTGAGTTTGACAAACAAAGATTCATAAACTTCGGAGTACTATAAGTAGTTTGTTGATGTTAGTTGCTGTATTGATTTCATCTAACTCACTGGCAGGATTCGGTTATCATTCCGCTGGTTGATGTAAATGCCGAAATATACAATTGAGCTTTCGCAAGGCACTTCTGAAAGGAGACGAAATCATCAGAGGATCAGGAGCTCGATGTTTCTTGAACTTCTCCGAAGTCTGACAATGCATCCACGGAATGGTAAAGGATGTTTGCATATTGTCATCCCACATTGCCCTGATTATATTTAACAGAAGCTTGGTAGAGCTGAAACTGTCCGTTAACTTGAGAGGTTTAAGAAATACTGAAAGTCTAACCAACTCGTTTGATATAATGGCCGATGAATTGGACGGTTGTATTTTAAGTCAGTATCGTAGTTGACACCTGTATGGAGGTCTATTGGAGTCTTTATTCAGAGAGAGTTGTTTGTGATTCAGGTTTGGATCTTCATGCTAAAGTGGAAGCAATGCGATGCTTGCTAGCTGAAGTTTGTGGGGTTGATAAAGAACTTACAGGTTCTTACTAGGGAAGCTGCTGTCAGAGTTTGCTTGGAATAGTTGTATCCCCTGCGGTCAAAGGTCTCGAAATAAAAGTTTTGCGAGGCTGAGATCTTATTGCTGTTGATTTTGCTATTAGAATGATGGAGGTTTGCTGGCTGGGTCCGCCTATTTGTGGGGTTCAGCTAACATAACATAAAAGAAGAAGGAAAAGGCCAAAAAGAAAAAGAAAGAGAGGGGCTGCTCGTGAAGTGAAGAGTGGAGAGGTGGAGAGAGCGAGCGTTACCCGAGAAAAATGCACGAGAAGAAGGAAAGGGTCAGCAACTTTCGCGTCCATACTCGAAGGCCAAACATTGTAGGAACTGGCTCAATTTTCAAAATGTTGCTTGTCAGACCAAGACCTACGAGTCGATCGGTTTTGTTAATTGAAAACCTCCAAATTGTCTCTCATTTTCTCCAATCGCGATTAGGGTTTTTTAGTCTATTTTTATTAATTCACCTTTGTGGTGATGAAATAATGTTGTAGTTGAGCCTTTAGTGTGTGACTAAGGAAAAACAATTGTGTATCCTACTATTCTTAATGATTAGTGAAAGTTTTTGAACAGTCCATGATTTTTTCCTGCAA
This sequence comes from Syzygium aqueum, assembly GCA_031216185.1. Lineage (NCBI taxonomy): Eukaryota > Viridiplantae > Streptophyta > Magnoliopsida > Myrtales > Myrtaceae > Syzygium > Syzygium aqueum. The sequence continues at coordinate 35,419,823 of CM062235.1, read as the reverse complement.
TGGGTTTTTCACGTAAAATTTTTGGTGTTATTGTTGCATTGTCTCTTTAACATTACATCAGCATTATATTTACTTATTTTGAAGTTGTATTGCTGGAATATACTGCGGGTTGTTGCTAGGTTAATTTGATTTTGGTCGGTTTAGTTTTAGAGAAGAAATTGATCATGGATTGGATTAGTTCTTGGTGAAGTAGAACCAGAGTAGAAAATGTTTCTGGTGTGAAGAACAAGGTAGCTAGAACCCAATTGATGTGCATTTGGGATCGTGCTTCTGTTTGGGATATTGAAGCTCTGTTGACGTTGTTTTAGCTTTGTAACAAAGAATTAGTTTTCATAAAAGGAAAAATGACATAAATGGTTTATGAATTTTAATTCAAGATGCAATAACAAACATGAATTGTTAATTTGTTCAATGAACAATCTAATTTTTAGGTTATATGAAAATGTTCAATATCGTTTTTCCATTAATTTAAGTTTAATGAAATTTGTTGATGTGGCTTCCAATCTGCTGTAAACCAAAAGAAAAAAAAAGATAGCTACATGTGGACTGTCCACATTAGGTTTCATCTCATAATATAATAATCAACATTACGAAAAATGTGTCATCAAATGGTGTCTTATTATTTTTAAAAGGGTTAATATCACGAAAAATCCCAAACTGGTATATTTGCGATAAATTTACCTCGAACTAATTTTTTTATCACAAAAAACCCCAAATTAGTACATTTGTGACAAATTAACCTTCTGTTAGTTTCTATTATATTGTATTAATATTACGTAAAATCATAAATTGATAAATAAATAGGCGGTAAAACTGTCAATTGCCTCGTATTTCTTACAAAAAAAAATGCCACGTGTCATCCAATCCAGCAATTTGACAGTAAAATTTAACAAATACTAACAAAGGGTAAATTTATCACAGGTATACCGGTTTAAAATTTTTTGTGGTCAAAAAATTAATTTAGAATAAAATTGTTGCAAGTGTATCAGTTTAGGATTTTTCGTGGTATAAACCCTTTTTTTTAAAAGATTATCGTCCTCGAATAAAGTCTGACTAATCATTTTTATACATCCGACTCGGCATACAATAATCCACTTCATCAAATAACATAACTACATTGAAAATTTACCAATGGTTCATGGACCATATTGAATAAATTAAAAGTTTAGGGACAACATTTGTATGATGAGCCAAAGTTCAAGAACTATTTGCGTCATTTTCTCCTCACAAAACATGCAATCTTAGAATCCACCTAACAACACAGTTTTCAAAAACAAATGCGCAATAATTTATCTCATTCCTTGTCATTAACTCGAGCAGTCCTCGTGGAATCAATGATTGCATTCGATAACCAATTAATATTGGGGAGATTCATGTACTCTCTTAATGCCTTTTCTTGTCATATTATTTCTCCCACTGTGTGCAAGGGATTGCCTAACTGGAAAATCGATTTTGATCAATTTGATAGCGAGAGCTCGATTTGATAACTGATGCACAAGAAATGTGGGCTGCTGTGTTTGCAAAGTAAAACCAACACTTCGATTTAATGCCTTTTCCAGCGTTGGTGCTGCGTTTTCGACTGCCTGGGGAGCTTTTTAGCTATGGAGATTGACGAAGGACTGCGGCACGTGCTTCCGTTTCAGCTTCGGTTTGATAAACTGTTGGCTTCTCATGTCCAGCTCTCAATTAGCGTCCTTTTGCGACCTAATGGGTGGTTGACTCGACTGTTCCGATTGCTCGATTTGCGATCGGCAGGTGAAGATGGTGGAGTGGAATTCAGTGATGGATTTGCTGGCGATGGTCATGGAGGACAAAGGTGGCACTTCATTGCTTCAATTGGCAGAGGCTATGGACAATCTACCCTAGGAATTGTTTCAACTAAAGACAATTCTCTTTTTTATTTGGTGGGCACATTTCTTCATCGATGACTTGGGCTGCATTTGGCAATCAGCTTGTTCTCAAAAACTGCTTCTGCTCAGAAATGATTTTTTTTTTATTCTGTGCTCATTAACAATTTTCTAAGTATTTGAGGGCATTTGGTAACTGCTCAAAATTTATATTTTTGGAATAGAAAAAGAACATAAATGCATTTGGTAACCATACAAAATTTCTTTTTATTAATAATATTTTAAATTTTTTAATATTTCTTTCCTTTTTTTCTATTTTTTTTCTTTCCCTTCACCTTCCTTAGCTATGCTAGCAACTAGCCACAGGCCAGGGCCGACGAGGGCGGCTAGGAGCCTCGGCGAGGCTTGCTCTCACTAGACCTAGCGAGGGCAGCAGTAAGGGCGAGGGCTGCCCACACCAGATCCGTTGAAGGCGGGCGTCGAACGTTCAACCCTCGCCCTCGTCGACCGGCCTAGCCGACAGGCCAAGAAGAAGAAGAAGAAGAAAATTTTCTTGATTCTTAATTTTGTTTCAAAACTAGTTCTGGGAACAAGAAATTACTTTTTTTTCCTTCTTGATTCTGTTGCAAAACTGATTCTGGAAATAGATTTTGGCAAATTTTGCTTGAGAACAAAAAATTTATCAAATGGATTTTTATTCCACAACTGATTTTAGAAATAAAAAAACAGAAATTATTACCGGGCAACTTGCCAAACAGGCCCTTGGTGTGCCATATATTTTCATGAGAGCACTTCTATTTCAACTAACAAGAAGAATCGTCACGATGACAATAACTGGGGAGCAAGAATTTTTAACAGCGGATCGTTAGCTTCAACTGGCTAACATCTATCAATCACAAGCTTTTTCAAGTTTCTCGATTAAATGTTGATGCATTCCCTCCCATTGCATGCAACTTTTGAACTTCGAGTATTCAAGAACGGAGCTACCTGTCAAAATCTTCTCGATCACATCATCACTCGCCTCGACCTGGCAAATGGACAAAGACTTAAGCAAAGTCTAATCGATCTCTAATCATCTAACTTCGATATCAATTGTTGAGTACGGAAACATGACTTTGTCAGTAACCTGAGAAGATTACAGTAAACAACTTGAAACACACTTATACCAAATTGTGGTACAAATATAATACTTTGATGAAATCTCCAAAACTATTATACACTATCTGGAGCAAAAGACCACACCTCACCGTTACAAATTAATTTCTCCGCCACATACAAAACACTTAGGGCAAACTAGCTCGTACAAAAACTTACTCTCTATCCCTTTATTTTCCCCTGTTTCCCTCACCAAGAAAGCTCTCTTTCTCTCGTACTCTCAAGCTTGAGAAAATATTAAATATGATTGTCTTGCCAAGTCAGCAATATGCCACTTCATTCAGTGGGTGACACATGTCAAGATGGGTCCCACTATGCAACTCTACTCTCTCCCCTCTATTACTCTCTCTTACTCACACTTTTCTCCCCACCTTTGTTCTCTCTCTCATCCACTTTTCACCATCTTCTTTTTCGGCATACATACATATGCATGCCACCACCATAATCAACCCACCCTCGGTAACGGAGGAAGAGAGTAACAAAGGAGAGAGAATAAAGGTGAATAGTGGGCACCATTTGGACAAGTGTCAAGTGTTGAATGGAGCGATATATTACTAACTTGGCAAAATAGTCCTAACTAATATTTTCTCTCGAAGCTTAGGCTCTATGACTTACTCTCAAAACTCCACATAAAACTCTATAATTGGACCGTGCCTTGACATGATTAGTAACTTGGCAGGTCGAGATCTGGGCCCAAAGGGGCATTGTTGAGCGTTGCTTGACAAGGCTATTTAGTTGTTAAGCCCGACCTGGACCGTTTGAGCCTATAGCGACCTGTTGGGTCATCTCTTACGTTCTGTTCTCTTTAGGGAAAATTGTCCAAAAAGTTCTAAACTTATTGCACTTTTACTAATTCAGTCCTAAACATTTTAATTTTGCCAATTCAATCCAAATCTTTTGCTTTTGTGCCAATTCAGTCCTTTCAACTAGTGTCAAGTGGGGGCGAGCTTCACCAAAGGCACCCTCACCTCTGGTCAGTCGGCGTCCATGTCAATGTTGGTCGGCCAAAATTGACTGAATGGATTGAATTGACATAAATGCAAAAGATTTATGATTAAATTAGCAAAGACGCAATAAATTTAAGACTTTTTGGATAAAATTTTCCCTTCTCTTTACGATGAACGAGTCCGGAGAAAAAGTTAAGCCCGACTTATGGCCCAATCCGGCCCAGCTTGGCCCGCCCATTAATCAAGTGAAGTCCGCCTCCTCTCCTATAATCAAATCTCTCTCTCTCTCTCTCTCTCTCTCTCTCTTTCCGCATTTTCTCTCCCGCCTGTTCCTTCCTCATTTCTGCAAATTTCTCTGTGCAAATTCTCTCAAAGACTCCGCTGGGACTTCCTTCCTTTACTCTCTCTCTCGCTCTTCCTCTCTTCCATCCTCCTTCGTCTCACCTCTTCGACCGCCCTCCGTAACCCTAAGTAGCATCAAGCTCTCTCCTATCCTTCACTAGCTCTCCCTCCCTCTCAGTTCGCATTTGCCACCGACGCTTCTGTACAATCCCTCGCGGTTCGCTCCAGCGGCTGGTTGGCCGCTGCGTTTCCGGCTGCTCCCGGAGCTTTTTGAGGTAATGGAGACCGACGAAGGAGGGTCGCGGCGCGCGCTTCCGTTTCAGCTCCAGTTCGACAAGCCGCTGGCTTCTCAGGTTCGGCTCCCCCGTTCGGGCGTTCTTTTCGCGACGTCCTAATTGGCGTGGCCGATTCGATTGTTTTCCGACTCGAAGGTCGTGCTTCATCGCTTCAATTGGCAGAGGCTGTGGACCATCTCTCCTGGTAATTGCTTCGATTCGAGAGAAAGTTCTCTTTTTTTTTTTTTTTCTGTTGAGTGTGTTCTTGTCTTCAACGATGGATTCTTGTGCCCTCTGAGTCATTGGCCTTACCTCGTCTTACTTCTTTCGCTTTTCCTAAATGTGCTACTTCGAGTTCAAATTGCACTCGATGGAGGATTGGACGAACATAGAGGTAAAGTGCTTGAATTTCTAAATGAGAAGATCACGTTGAACTTAAGGAATTGGTGTTTTACACAGAAATGAAGAGCGAATGATGGTGATACGAGTGGAAATTTAGAGATGAGTTAGTTGCAAGTAAAGAATTCCAAGCTGATATCGGTTAAATGGAGGGACTTTTATTTATTCCTGTCAACTTCTAGACCAACCAGAAGTGTACCATGCTTCTGTTTTGCCACCTTGTTTCCCTTTCGGTACACCAGTTAAAGTGTCCATGAAAATAACGAACTTGAATTGGAGGGGACATCATTTAAGCTAGAGATGCAGAAATGCTAGATGCTGACATGGAGTTGGCAGGTTTAGCCCCTGCAGAATACCATCCCAATGCCATCAGGCATCTATATAGTTTTCCTTAGATTTCTGATGCTGACTCTCACAATGTAATATTACTTCTTGGTCCTCTTCTTCTTTTACTGATTGAGCGTTCTGTAAAAGGAGAGATTTAATGGATGCTAGAATGTAGAGTATAGGCTGGAAATTTTCTCACATTTTGTATTACTTGAAATTAACTTATCTTCTTCTTATTACAGAGGGGGATTTCGTCACATCATTTTGATTAATTAAGTTCGCTGGTAGGATTTTAACTTACTTATTAATAGGATATCTCAAGCTATGCTGCTGCATACTTGTATGACAATCTGGTCGAGAGGGATGGAGGGAGGAATTGGAGAAAGCAAAGAGACTAGGAGTGTAGGGTGAGCTGCATTCAAGTTTGTTAAGTTCTCATATGACTTTAAATCTTGGTAATTCAAAATCATAAGAGCTTTGGATTAGATGCCTAGCCTTGGCAATTCTTGCTATCTCTTCTCACTGGAAAAATTTAGAGTGGAGGCGTTTTTTCTCCAGAAACATCTGAATGCTTTGTGCATCATATTATTTTCTAAATTTGGAGAACATGTTGTTGAGCGCACTATAGTACTTGAGCCAATATTTGAATGGTTTCTGTTGAGATCCTAAGTTGTGGATACTAGAACACTTGCGACCTTGCCTGAAGTATGCTTTCATGGATCCACTCCACCTTGAGGTTCCAAAGCTGAACTACAAGATTCTTTTTTGGATGGAGATAATGGATTGGAGGTCGCCAAAGAGATATAGATTGCCCCGCTTTAGATGACCTACTAGTCCAAAGAAATCCCATATTAAGTGACCAATATCCCTCAGTTATCTTGTACTGATATGACGCTTTGCCTCACTTCACAAATTTTGATTAACACTTTCTCAGTTACTGTGTGTTCTCTATCTTCCCTCTTCATCTATTAATTTTTTTGTGAACAAATTATTCTCTCTCTCTCTCTCTCTCTCTCTCTCTCTCTCTTGATTGTTTCTTTTGAACTCACTTTTCTTTGCACATTCATTGTGTGTCATCAATACTGGCTTCTCTTTATTGTTCTAATGTTACTCCAGGTAAATGTATAACATCATTATGTTGGCGTCCTGATGGCAAGGTTGTTGTGTTGGGACTTGAAGATGGTACAGTTTCACTGCATGATGTTGAAGTAAGTTTTCTATGTTATTACTTTAACGTTACGCTCATTACTTCTCAACAAGAAATTCCTCCTGCAAGAATCCATTATCATCAGAATGTGTTCTTCTCTGATCTCTCACGGGAAACTGAATTGCTCAAAAGTGGCATTATGCAGTGCAATCAGCAAGCTTGCTCAACGAACATTTAGCTGCTATTATAGATGGCAATCCATGTTTGCTGGTCATGTCTGCCAATGTCAAGTTAATAGCGGACTTGTAGATAGGTCAATCCGAGCAGGATAAGTGTTGAACAAGTCAAACCATGTCCACATCAGCTTCCAGCCCAAATCAAATTGCCATGTCACCCAAGCAGTTTGCATCTTCCTATTCTCCTGCACAAGACTTGGTTCAGCAAGAAACTTCCAGCTTCTCTCCACATGGACAACCAAGCAACCAACATCTATAACTCATTCAAACTCATTCAAACTCAAACTGATTTTTGTTATGCAGATTCTTTGCAAGTGTATATAAACCCATCATCTCTTTGTTAATCATAAAGGAGAGAAATCAATACAACAACATTATTTAAAAAACAATTGTTTCTGTTCTCTGCATTATCTGTCTCACTGTTCCAAGTTTCTAGGTTTTCATTCGTTCTTCTGCTCTTCGGTTTTCTCTAAGGGTCCATATTTTAAGTATAATCTTAACAAAACTTATTAGAACACTCTATTCGAACATGACCCATTTGTTAAATATGTCAACAAATGACAAGAGATGAATAACCTGTTTAACTAGATAGATTGAATGGGTCATTTCAATCCAAACAGGACCGACACAGCTTGAATAACTAATACAATATGTGCAATGTGAATATCTTCTTCAATGTCAAAGCCTTAAGCATACTAAATCCTAGGTTTACATAAAATCTTGTATTTGTATGGTGTAATTTGTAGCCAATCTGAAAACGAAATTCATATGTAATTTTTTATCATAAAACTTACTGAACTAAATATAAATAGGTCAAAATAGGTCAGGTTGCTAATCAAGTTGGGACGATAGGTAGATAGATTACGTTAGTCAATTTGTGTTGCATGGTTTGATCTTTGAACTTGAAATATTCGTTTATTAATTGTGTTAACTGTTGAGTAGGTTGCCATAATCTTGACACGACATGATTACCACCTAGGTTCACCCAAAGTTGTCACATGTATATATCAGTCACGAATCAAAATATTAAATATATTGATGGTGAAGCGAGAATTAAATCCAGTGAAATTAGAAAGTTCGATACAGTGTTTAAGATACGTATTTCATGACATATGTAAATTAACTGTGAAGTATGATTTCTTCTTATTGTTAAGTAGGCTCATGACTAATGATAAAGATATTGAAATTAAACTGATTTTATGATTTCTAGACATTAGATATTCTACAAATTATTTTTTTTGTCAAATAAGTACCGCATTTAACTGCAAGGGCACAAAGATTGTGAACATAGTATTGTAATTGGGTTAGTATTGTTCTTGGATTCTAACTTATAGAGTTTAGTGTAAGACAATCAAAACATCCACCATGCCTGATGCAGCCAACAAAATCATGCAAGATGATTTTTGTTCAAATATTGGCGTTTCTATCAAGCTTTTGGTAAAGATGGACTTTGCAACTCAAATAAGAGTTCTACAAGGATCAAGATTCTTCTTGAAATTTTATTGTAAAATTATCAACTAGGATTTACGTATTATATAGATTTTACTAATATACCTTCGTTTACTTTGAGTAGTGAATGTTACTTATATTCCAATTATGTGTCTTGTTTAGAGGTTTCCTATTTCAACTCGGAGTAGAACTTTTAGAGAGTGCATAAATGTAATTGTAATTTTTACAATTTAATTGAGTTGATAAATTATGGAATTATGCCAGTGTTTGCTTTGGGATTTTGTGATGCAAGTTTTCTTTAAGGTGTGATGCTTAAGAGTTTTGGGTTTGATGCCTAAAGATTAATTCTTTCTTGTGGGACTTGTCCTCCTACATCAAAGCCATGAAATGTTTTTGACACTGCATTGTTTGATGCCTGAATTATATTTGATTATGAATCAAGGAAATAGATTGACTCATATCTAATCAGTGAAATCAGTTTGAATTGTTGGGTTCACATGTCATACAGTAATGATAGATTCAATAGATTGATACACTTTAGGACTTGAATCTAAATGATGTGCTCAATTGGATTCTCATGTAGGACAGAAAATTGTTACCTTGCTGTTGATGTTGTCATCGATGATTGAAAATGCTTCAAATGTCAATGACAAATTAGAGCATAGTGTTTGCTGAGGTCAAGCTCATTGTGAGGATCCATGGTCTAGGCGGATGGTGTCAATAGAAGCAGTCGTCTATGACATGCTCATTTTCATTAAATTAATAGTCTCTTTTGATTATAAAAATTTCAAATATGTTCAGTTCAGTTAAATGAGGAAGGTAATAATTTAGGTGACTCCTAAATGATAGGATGTGTATATGCCTTATATATGCTTGTGGGTGGAAAAGCTCGTAGATAACTGGTTATGTCATTAAGCTATAGCTGTTTGGTCATGGTACAATGGCTGCGAATTTGGTTGATGCTGCTGCATTTCTGTTTCTTTGAGACTTCTACCATTTTTTTAACCATCATCCACTTCATGGACTACATTTTGCTTGGAAGAGAGTTTGTTTTTTACGTAATGAACGTTATCTTACTAATCTAGCTTTCTTTACTTAACTATTGATATGCGGTTTGCTGCTTTATATATGCTAGTACTTGCAGCAGTTATACATGCCGTGGTATAATCATTCCTAACATGGTATAAATATTAAGCAGAATGGAAAACTGTTAAGAAGCTTGAAGTCCCATGCAGCAGCTGTGGTGTGCCTCAACTGGGAGGAAGATGCCCAAGTGAACAGAGTATGCATCTTTCCACTTAAAAGTTGATAAACTTCTTGATTTTGATTCTTAACAGACTATTTTATTGTTCTTGCGTTTCGTGTTATATCTAATGCTTTGTTTGCTGTAAAGCAGTTATTTTAGTCTGGTTTACTAAAATATTTCTTTTTCAACCTTAGAATCTTATATACAGTCCAACGGCTCTAATTGGGGTTTATGGAAGATGTTTTAAAAACCTTATGTTTGGTGTCATTTATAACTTGTTAATTAACTGATTGTCGACTCCTTAGCTCTAATCTCTTGTTGTATTTTTTCTTTTATTTTTTCAATTGGAAAAATAATTATTTACTTTCCTTTCATAGGACACTTCTGGTAACACTTTGGCATTTGAAGATCGCACTACTCGTTTCTTCCCTCCAGCTCCAAGAGTTCCTCGCATGCCTGGACTAGTACCCGGAGACACTGGTTTTACTGATGATGGTCAAGATTCATTCGTAGAGCTTTCGAATTCTTCAAAGCAATGTTTCAATATCCTTTGCAGTGGAGATAAAGATGGGGTTTTGTGCTTCAGTATATTTGGTGTGTTTCCAATCGGAAATGTTGTAAGTCTCCTGTCTGTTCAGATAAAATATTTAGCATTATGGTCCATCAAATTCAGTCAATGAGTACTTCTTTCCTTGTTCTTGCCTCTCATACAGCAGTCTTTCTTAATAAATGGATTTGATAGCATACTGGCAGTAAATCAGTATTGCCTGGTAAGTAATGGGTGGTTAACTAAAAAACTATACTAGGTGAAGTTATGCCTGTAAAAGTTCTAAATGTTTACGCCATATTCCCTGGCTAGATTTCATTTCTGATGACACCTCCGACTTTGATACAACACACTTATCTGTGTCTTTTTGTTGTTTGACCTGGGGTCAGCCTGACTGTAAGACTTTCTGCTTTTGCTGTAGACTCTTGGGTTTCTGCTCTGTTCTAGGGAGATTGAGAGAGCCTATGCAACCATCGGTTGGGGAAAGTGTTCTGAGAGGGCGCATGTACGTAGATAGTTCTCTCTGGGGTGTGCAACCATCAGAAGATTTAGAATTTTAGGTACTCGGAACTTTCCTGCGTGTTTGGGTTTGGTACTTTTTCAACATGAAAGTAAAACAAACATGAAGAAATTTCTCAACCGAAGAAATTTGATTAGTCTAGAAAATGCGAGCAGGAGAATTGTTCTAATAAGTACCATTTAGGTTCTGTCAGTTGTCTCTTTAGTTACGTGGAGCAAGTCCTTGTAGTTATAATTCCTTGTAGGAACTCTTCCAAATGGATTTCCTAGTGCCCACTGCTCTATTTCCACATCTACAAGTGTGGACTATAGTTTCCTAAGACAAGTTTGTTTATTGTCAATATTGATTTGATCAAAATGTCTGGCTCGGTGAACTTCCTAAAGTCAATCCCAAAATCTATGTGCTTTCTGTAGAGCACGTAATATGCACTTAAAGATGAGATATTTTAGATGGAAAATTAAACATCATTGATAGGAAGATCTCTTGTTATGAAAATTGATTTAGCTCATTTAGTTCAATATTGAGCCTCTGGGTTGCTTTTTCTTCTTTTTCCTTTGCAAAAAAAATGCCACTAGCAGGAATTCGAAGTTTCTTTGGAACCACATTGTGAACTACTAATTTATGGCCTTCCAAGTTCCCATGAAATGTAAATATTTTGTAATCTGGCATTGAGTTAAGGTCATTTAAAGGCCTTAAGAACAGTTGAATCAGTACTGATACTGTACTTGTGCTGTTGCCCATGAAGATGATGTTTTTTGTTAAGTAGTTGCTTCTCTCTTTTAGCTAGTTTTGTATTTGACATGATCTAAAAATGGATGTTACTTTACTATGGTGCTTGGTTGATTCCAAGTTGACCTTGTAGAGATAGGACAGCTTCCACATATACTAGTTATTTCAGGTTTGAAGTGTTTCTAACTTTCTGTTTCCACTTTGTTTGTATAGTTGCTCTCTGTTATATTCACTTGGCTATTTTCAGCTCGATATAATGAGTCACTTATTGCTTCTTACTGTGTGATTGCCGTAACGCCTGGGAATATGCACCAGAATATACATGAATGTAATATTCCCACGACATCCAACAACAGAAACACTGTTTGCCGGCTTCTAAATGCTTCCATCTGCAAGGTACACTCACTTCCATAGTTGTCTCTAAAGAGCCTCCATGTTCCTTCAACTAATGGGTTAATGATAGTTCCCCATTTTGCTCTGCTGTTGTTAATTTTGTTTACCTTCCTACTTTGTCTATCAACATATTTCAACTTTATTGTATGGTGTATTCTATTTTGTTTAGTTTTTCCCATGCATTAGGAAAAGAAAAATTCAAATAAACCTTAAGAGACACTTTTTGAAGGATTGGTGATCAAGATAAACTTAAATTTATATAAAAGAACCTAGACTAAATGAAGCAAAAATTTACGCGACGCTCCTTGATGTTTTTGGCTCATATCAGCATTTAGTTGCCATGCCAGAGTTAGTTTAGATTGCATGCTCTTATGGACTCCATGCATCGCTGTGACATTTTTACGGGAATGGAAATAAGTGTGTGGGGGCAAAAGGTGTGTGCATTGTTTTTCAAGGATGAGACAACAGAGACTTCTTAAGGAAGTTGGAGCATAATAATTCTTTCTACTTATCAAATAAGTGGAAGGGAGGCCTAAGGCTCTATTGGAATGCTTTTAAAGGGGATGATTCAGTGGTTATTAGGGCTTGTTATCATTTTATTTTACTAAGAATGTTCCCAAATGTAATTGTATAACGTCTTCTCCTTAAAGCTAGAGAACCAGTTAAAACAACATTTAGTATACACTTGCAAGACTCACATAAATGGTAGTTCCATTACTCATGTGTGATATGGATCTTGGACAATAATGTGATGAAATTTGTCTTTCCTAGAAAACTGATATGCGGAAAAATGCTTGTTTATATGTATATGTTTGGCATGCTTATCGTTGTTTTTTAAAAAATATATTATGTGTTACAAATGAGTCTGTGGTTGTCCAAAGATTCTTGCTAGAAATGCTTTGGTGACCAACAAAGAATTTCATTCGCTTTGTGACATTTAAGTTATAGTTTTTGGATACATTGTCTTTTCATGAACACATTTTTGGAATTTCATAAAGAAAATATCGAATAAAAGCTCAGTGGTAACTAAACATGTTTCTATAATTGTCAAACAGCCAGATAGAGTAAATGTCAAACAGCTTGGATAATGTTTTGATAGATGTAAATGCTTACTGTTTGCTAGAAATCAAATGTATACCTTCTGTAAATTAATTCTCGTCATTGGATTATTCCAGATATCATGTTTGATGTTTCACCAGAATAAGCTAACAGGCATGTAATTGTTATCATTAGGTGGCTTTATCCAAGGATCTTTGTCGTTTGACAGTTGCATGTTCAGGAGAACTTGTTGAAGACATTGTTGAATCAAGAGGGGTTCAAAAGGTTGGAGATAGCATGCATGGTTTCCATTGCTTAGTGCTTGATACTTCAATATTCCAAAACAGGTAAACTTGCACTAGGATTTATTGTTGTTCAAGTTTTAGGTGAAACTTCTGTTTTAGTTTATGTAGTTGTGATTTTACTTGATATTACGATTATATTAGGTTGTTTATGTGCATTGATATTTGTTTCAGTGTATCTAACTTTGTTTGGTCATAAGGAAAGTAAAACTCATATAACTCAGGATATTATCTTCATCCTTAAAAAGAAATGGATAGTTAACATAGAGCAATTTCGGGGCAATTTTCTTGGAAATTACTCTAACATGATACTAAGTTGACTTTTGAGAATCGCCATAAGCTGAACAACATGATGCTTCATACTTCGAAGCCTGAATAATTTTTTTCATGCTTAAGGTTTCTACCCAACCTTCAAGTATCATACTATCTTTAGTAGAAACCTCTAGAAATCTATAAAGTCAGATGTTGAAAGTGGTCAGACAAATTTGCAGGGGTTACTATTGCAAAATTTTAAACATTGCCACGTAATTCACACATAAATTTTGTTCTCAACCATTAAGGCCTGCTTAATTTTAGCAAACACTTTAAGTTTCCATTTCATAGAAACTGTTTTCAATGTTTTTTGACAAAATATATGTTAAGTGAAAACATATATGTTGATGTGGACATCGAACCCTATCGAGGAAGAGGTGCTAGGGACCCGTTGTTCTATCCGTCAGGCCCGATCACTCGAGCGAGAGCGAAGGAATTCAAACAAGCTGTCGGCATCATGGTTCAAGATATTTGGAATGGAGATAATCTAGCTTCGAAACTTGAAGATTTTGAAGCTCCTTGGCGCAACATGATTACTTTTGGTCCAGCGAATTTCGAAGGAGTTTAGAATTGACGAACTCCGAATTGGCTCAAATTTGGATGGACGCTTGGAAACGAGCCGCTGATCAATACTCACTACTTTAGTAGTGACTGATGACGTTTTTTAGCGATTTGGAGTCGTTTAGATGAACTTTTAGACCTATTTCTATTTTTGGACGAATTTTTAGTAATTAAGGTTATTTTTGTAATTTTAATTCTAGTAAGATTAGGATTAGGGTTAGCACCTTATATAAGGTTGCTTATAGAATTTTAAGGTAGGCAGAATTTTATACAGAAAAGTTTTTTTCTTGAGTTCTCTTGAGAACCAGATCTTATCAAGGTTTCCTTGTGGCGATTGAATTCAACTTATCGAGCAAGATCGCGAATTCTCTTGTTCGTGGCGTTATAGCGTGGATTGGTTGACACAGGTTCGTCAACAGGTCACGTTCATACCAAGATTACCAATCACAGGTTCGATTGGGGGTCGAGGTCAGCAATTCGTAACTCATAGATCTTCGTAGAACGATCATCTTCCGCACAGATTCATATCATCTGGTATCAAAGCCGGTTCTACAAGGTCTAGTTATTCTACTTTTACTGCTTTTCATTCATCAATCTAGGGTTTATAGAATTAGGGTTTCGTTATTAATTGAATTACGGTTCTGAATTTGTTCTTGCTATGATTTCAATTTTGATTTAGGGTTTTCGGTCCTAGTTGTTTTTTTTTATATTGTACTTGAGTTCGTAAAAAAAAAAGCAAAAAAAAAAGCCAAAAAAAAGGCAAAAAAAAAGAAAGCAAAAAAAAAATTCGGCAAAAAAAAAACCAAAAAAAAAATTCGAAAAAAAAAATCGAAAAAAAAAAATTCAAGAGGACGACTCGTTTTTTTTTATCATTGATAGTTGGACCGAATAGAAACAAAATTCAGTAGCAGAAATTAAATCTGAATCCGAATTTAGCAAAAATTTGCTGAATTGCTGAGTTGAGCAGTATATTGCTGAATTTGATCTTGCTTGGTGGTTTATCGATTGTTGTGAGGAGCTTGTGAGACTGGATTCAAGTCTGAAAAAAAAAAGAGCTTGCTAGAAGGAAACGAGAGGTAAAAGGCAAGAGTGCGAGTCTAATTGAGGGAAGAAAAAGCCGAAATTGAGTTAAACACGAGAGGAGTGATAAACACTTTGAGCGAAAAACGTGAGGGAGTGACTAGTGAGATTTCTTTTATCTCTAACATTTTCTTGCAGGTTTAAAAAGAAAAAAAAATGTCAAACTCAGGCCAGGGAAGTGTGAATCAAAGGGAGGATCGCACTCATCCAAGGGATGATGCGATTCTAGCAGGCATCCAGCAATTGAGTTTACAAATTGAAGCACTTAGCAACCGAGTTGCAAAATGTGAGACGAGACTTGAAGATGACCAAGAGCCACCACGAGGGAGGCCACAAAATCAGCGAGAGGAGCCTAAGGTACAACCTAGATGGCAGCGGCAATTTGATGACGCATATGTGTCTGATACAGAAGATGATCGAGATGGCAGGTTTGAAAGGAGAAACGGGCGCCGAGGATTTAGACGTCGAGAAGATGATGAGCTTGGCAACATTAAGATGAAGATTCTATCTTTTCAAGGAAAGAATGATCCTGATGCGTATCTAGAATGGGAGAAGCGGATGGAGATGGTATTTGATTGCCAGCGATATTCGGAGCTCAAAAAGGTAAAAATTGCAGCTGTTGAATTCACTGATTATGCTATAATTTGGTGGGATCAACTTGTGACTAGCAGGAGACGCAATGGTGAAAGACCAATAGAAACGTGGGATGCGATGAAAGCAGTGATGAGGAGGCGTTTTATACCTAGTCATTACCACAGAGACTTGTTCCATAAACTACAAAATCTCACACAAGGTAATAGGAGTGTAGAAGAATATCATAAAGAGATGGAGATTGCTATGATCCGTGCTAATGTGGTGGAAGACCGTGAGGCCACAATGTCACGATTTTTGTGTGGTTTGAGCCGAGATATAGCAAGGGTGGTGGAGCTGCAACACTACGTTGAATTGGAGGAATTAGTGGACAAAGCCATCAAAGTTGAGCGGCAATTGAAGTTGGATCGAAACTACAAGAGTAGTGGAGGTTCAAGCTCGAATTGGAAGTCTAATTGGAAGAGAGACGAGAAGCCGAATTGGAAGGGAAACAATATCAAGACTGAAACTTTAAAGGAGAAGGATGGCAAAATTGTTTCAAATCCGGCTTCAGGTAAAACTGAAAACCCTAACACTAAGACTCGTGATATTAAATGTTTCAAGTGTTTAGGCAGAATTTTATATAGAAAAAGTTTTCTTCTTGAGTTCTCTTGAGAGCCAGATCTTATCAAGGTTTCCTTGTGGCGATCGAATTCAACTTATCGAGCAAGATCGCGAATTCTCTTGTTCGTGGCGTTATAGCGTGGATTGGCTGACACAGGTTCGTCAACAGGTCGCGTTCATACCGAGATTACCAATCACAGGTTCGATTGGGGGTCAAGGTCAGCAATTCGTAACTCACAGATCTTCGTAGAACGATGGAATACAGGTTGATGAAGAAAAGGTGAAAGCAATTCGTGAATGGCCAACACCTAAGACAGTAGGAGAGGTGTGCAGTTTTCATGGTTTAGCCAGTTTCTATCGTAGATTTGTAAAAGATTTCAGCACCATCGCCGCACCTTTAACCGAGATTATCAAGAAGCACGTGGGTTTCACATGGGGAGAAGAGCAAGAGAGAGCATTCAATCTGTTAAAGGATAAGTTGACTAATGCTCCTTTGTTATCTTTACCGAATTTCAGTACTACTTTTGAGATAGAATGCGATGCTTCTGGCACAGGAATTGGAGCCGTGTTGATGCAAGGAGGACGTCCCATAGCGTATTTTAGCGAGAAGTTAAGCGGAGCAACATTGAATTATCCAACTTATGATAAGGAGATGTATGCTTTGGTGCGAGCTTTGGAGACTTGGCAACATTACTTGTGACCAAAGGAGTTTGTGATCTACACCGACCACGAGACCTTAAAGTACTTGAAGGGGCAGCAAAAGTTGAACAAAAAACATGCCAAATGGATGGAGTTCATTGAGACTTTTCCATATCTAATCAAGTACAAAAAAGGTAAGGAAAATGTAGTAGCTGATGCACTTTCTCGTAGGTACGCAATTCTAACTACTCTAGGAGCAAAGTGTCTAGGTTTCGAGCATATCAAAGGCTTATACGCTAGCGATGATGATTTTGGCAGAGTATTTGCAGCTTGTGAGCATGCTGCGTTTGAAAGGTTTTATAGGCATGATGGATATCTCTTTCGTGAAAATAAGTTGTGTTTGCCTAGATGCTCTTTGCGCGAGTTGTTAGTGCGAGAGGCACATAGTGGTGGTTTAATGGGGCATTTTGGAATCAATAAGACTTATGAAGTGTTGCATGAACATTTTTTTTGGCCACACATGAAACGAGATGTCACACGAGTTTGTGAGAGATGTATCGCATGTAAGCACGCTAAGTCTACGATTAAACCACATGGTTTGTATACACCTTTGCCTATCCCGACGCATCCTTGGGTTGATATATCTATGGATTTTGTGTTAGGATTACCTAGGTCTAAGCATGGCAAGGATTCTATTTTTGTGGTTGTTGATCGATTTTCAAAGATGGCTCATTTTATACCTTGTCATAAATCTGATGATGCATCGAATGTTGCTGAATTGTTCTTTCGAGAGGTTGTGCGTTTGCATGGCATGCCTAGGTCCATTGTTTCTGATCGAGATACTAAATTTCTAAGCTACTTTTGGAAGACATTGTGGAAGAAATTAGGTACACAACTTTTATTCTCTACTACTTGTCATCCACAAACTGATGGTCAAACTGAAGTAGTTAATAGGACTTTAGGGACATTATTGCGTGCTATCATTAAAAAGAACATTAAGTCTTGGGAAGATTGTTTACCGCATGTTGCGTTTGCTTATAA
Source organism: Syzygium aqueum (assembly GCA_031216185.1). Classification (NCBI taxonomy): domain Eukaryota; kingdom Viridiplantae; phylum Streptophyta; class Magnoliopsida; order Myrtales; family Myrtaceae; genus Syzygium; species Syzygium aqueum. Next base: position 35,402,097 of record CM062235.1, on the reverse strand, counting down.
TAGGAGCGTACATTCTGCTATTAAATTCACACCGTTTGTGGTTGTCTATGGTTTTAATCCCTTAACACCGTTAGATTTAACCCCTTTGCCTATTGCTGAGCGTGTGGATTTAGATGGGGCTAAGAAAGCCGAATTTGTGAAGACTTTACATGAGAAGACGCGGCTGAATATTGAGCTTAAGACAGAGCAGTATGCAAAGCAAACCAACAAAGGGCGCAAGAAAGTAGTGTTTGAGCCCGGCGATTGGGTTTGGGTTCATATGCGCACAGAGCGTTTTCCCAAACACCGACGCTCTCAATTGCTACCGCGAGGGGATGGACCATTTATGGTGTTGGAAAGAGTCAACGATAATGCTTACAAGCTTGACCTTCCAGGTGAGTATGGTATTAGTGCTACTTTCAATGTTTCTGATTTGACTCTTTTTGATGCAGACGCTGATTTGAGGGCAAATCCTTTCCACGGGGGAGGGAATGATGTGGACATCGAACCCTATCGAGGAGGAGGTGCTAGGGACCCGTTGTTCTATCCGTCAGGCCCGATCACTCGAGCGAGAGCGAAGGAATTCAAACAAGCTGTCGGCATCATGGTTCAAGATATTTGGAATGGAGATAATCTAGCTTCGAAACTTGAAGATTTTGAAGCTCCTTGGCGCAACATGATTACTTTTGGTCCAGCGAATTTCGAAGGAGTTTAGAATTGACGAACTCCGAATTGGCTCAAATTTGGATGGACGCTTGGAAACGAGCCGCTGATCAATACTCACTACTTTAGTAGTGACTGATGACGTTTTTTAGCGATTTGGAGTCGTTTAGATGAACTTTTAGACCTATTTCTATTTTTGGACGAATTTTTAGTAATTAAGGTTATTTTTGTAATTTTAATCCTAGTAAGATTAGGATTAGGGTTAGCACCTTATATAAGGTTGCTTATAGAATTTTAAGGTAGGCAGAATTTTATACAGAAAAGTTTTCTTCTTGAGTTCTCTTGAGAACCAGATCTTATCAAGGTTTCCTTGTGGCGATTGAATTCAACTTATCGAGCAAGATCGCGAATTCTCTTGTTCGTGGCGTTATAGCGTGGATTGGTTGACACAGGTTCGTCAACAGGTCACGTTCATACCAAGATTACCAATCACAGGTTCGATTGGGGGTCGAGGTCAGCAATTCGTAACTCATAGATCTTCGTAGAACGATCATCTTCCGCACAGATTCATATCATATGTCGTTGGGGATGAAAATTGTGAGAATATGCTTGGGTTGTGTCGCATTCAAAAAACAGGCTTAGTTATTCCAAATCTCCATGTTTGCATGTGGAATGCAAATACTAAAAGTCATCTTCATTTTTTTAATTTTGATTTAGAGAATAGTTTTCCTTGTATTCATCAACTGCTTTCAGAGTGTTACCAAACACATTTTCTGGACTCTTTTGTTTCTCAAATTGAAATTAGAACAGACTTTTGAGAATCTTAATCAGCCGAATGCCTCCTTAGATTATCAATCTCTTCCTGTCTGCAGAAAAAATGAACTTCATCAAGTTGCTCAACAGGCTTCGAACATCGAAGATTTACTTCATGTCATCCGGACATCTTTATCAGTTATGCATAAGCAGTGGGCTGATGCCATGAACATATTTCATGAGAAGTTTGATTTGCTATCCAACCTTATTAGTGACCATGGTAAGTGGAACTGTTAATACCGAGTGGTAGATGGCTTTTCATTTTTCTTCATTTAACTGTTTCTGTTTGTTTATCTAGGTCTTGACTCTTCTCCTCAGGAGGAACTTTTGAGTCTTCTCGGTGGTGCTAGGACCAGTCCTGCAGTCCATCAGTTTCTTGTTAATTCTCTGGGTGAAGTGGTACAGTTGGTTTTTTAAGCTCTGGTGTTGCTATACGACTTTGATTTTTTGTTGGTTGGTTTTTATAATCTTAGTCTGCTAGTTTGTTCAATGATAGGTTATGAAGCGTGTATCAAAAGTTGTTTGTGGTGCTGGAAAAGAACTTCAGCTGGTTGTCCTCAATCATCTGCAGGTGCACGTTATTATCTTTGCATTGGCCTTTCTCCCTGATAAATTATTATGTTTGAAGCATCTCAGAGTACAGTCTTGGAGGTGATTAGATAAAGATAGGAATTTGCTATAGTAAGTTATGCTTCACTTGTCTTGAAACACACCATATCTGTCAGAACATCCTGATGTTGATTTTTCATACGAACTTATCGCATGCAATGATATGGATTACCAACATTAAGTGGCTGGAAAGGGTGAAGTAAAATCTGATTCAACAAGTTGGAAATCTATGTTATAAGCATATAATGGAAATTGTAGGTCATTGATCATTGGTTTGAACTTGAACTTGATCTAAGTTTGAGCTTTAAGAGTGCTGTACATGAGATGTGGATATAGAATGTTTATGATTTCACATTATAATTTGCAGGTGTAGAGATATGTTCTCAGTTTAAAAGGAAAAAGTTTATTGTCGCTTCAATCTCAGCATATATCTCCTCATAATTGCAAGAGTCAATTTTGTATCAAAGAATCATGTTCAACTCTTTTAACATACCAATATCACTATTAGAGCCTAGGAGAAGTTAGACTTATTTATACTACCTTCCGGTGTAATGTTTACTGTCAACAAGCTAAGGATGAGAACGAACTCCGTTATCTGAAGAAAATGAGCAGATAACTAACTGTTGGGTCCTCGGATGACTATGAATCGAGCCTACATGGATCAACTCTGTGATGCTTAATCATGGTTATGAGAGCCTCTGTTTAAAGTACTTAGATTTGAGAATTGATTATTTTATATTATTATTATCAACTATTATTTTGTATCTTTAGATCACGATTTTGTCATACCACCACTTTTTTGGCAGGATAATGCTAAGGATGTTAAGTCCTAGTATTGAAATTGGTTTCCTACTATTATATTCGGATTTTGCCTCTTCAAACCAGTTTTGTATGATAGTCTTGGTTCCTAGCATTGCTTCTTTTTGGTAGTGTGTTAGGGTAATTGGAGTGGCTTCTTTTTTCGGTCGAATAATTGGAATAGCTTAAAATCCTCAGAAAAGTTTGATTTTCTTTTTATAGATTATATAGTTCACCTGTAGAGCACCAAAAATCTAGAGCCATATACAAAACAACTCCCAAAACCAAAAGGGAGTTCAATTACCAGATAAATCATCTACTATATCAACCAAGGCATTTACATCCATATGCAAGTTTGCACTATACCAAAAGTGTATGACTTTAAGCCAAATCTCAATAAAAACAGAAAGGAAGATTTCTCTCGATCAAAAGCTCTTGTTCTGGTCCTTCTAATTCAGCCAAAAAACGGAGAGGGGAATTGAGTTAATCCTTGATTTTTTGTTGCGCTGAAATCAAATGCCTTGCCAAGCCCAAAGCTCTAGCTCAAAAATTTCTGATAACCCAAGATAACCCGGTGCAAGCATAGGAAACTGTCCAAACCATTCTTGTCCAAAAAAAATGAAGGCGGAGATGCTGCACGGAATCTGCCTCCTTTTGCCGAGGAAACACATGGTAACCAGTATTTTGCCTCATATCTAAAGTGAGGATTTGTTCCCAGGTTGCTTCCCAAGCAAAAGAGGAATGCTAATTGGAATCCTCACTTTCCAAATCGCTTTCCAAGGAAAATCCGTTCTTCCACCAACAACCTCCTTATCAAGCTGCTCGTCGTAAGACTTTACAGAAATAATTTCATCTGTTCCATTGGTCCACACAAGACAATCCTCAAAACTAACAGAAATCTTCAAATTATGCAAGACATAGAAGAGGCGGGCAAAAGCGTCGAACTCCTAATCTTGGGCTTGTCTCACAAACTCAATATCCCAAATGATCATTTCGTTGTTTAATCGATAACAATCTGCTACCAAAGCTTCATTGTTCCTCAACATTTCACCCAAATGCTTACACATACAACACTAATCTGTGAGAATCAAATTCCGTTTCCTGAGAGTGTAAATTTTTTAGTAAATGTGCATCAAATTGGAATGACATTCTTCCAATCAAGAATCTCAGGAACTGAATTTGATTCTCACATATTGGTGTTATGCATGTAAGCATTGGGGTGAAAATGTTGACCATCTCTTTCATCATTCTGACTTCGTTCCCAAGCTTTTGCATCAAATCTTTACCTTGTATAATGTGGTTTGGTTCTTGCCAAAACATGCCATCCAGCTTTTTAGTTGTTGAAATGCCTCATTAGGAGGATCATTTTCTGAGAAGTATTGGAGCACCGCACCTTTGTCTCATGTGGTGCCTTTGGAAAGAAAGCAACCAAATAGTAGGGTCCGGAATCTTTGGTTGCTTCTGCGTTGTACCTTTTAACTGGCTTTGAGCATCATGTTTTGATTCTGTGTACTCTTCTGATGCTTTATTTTTGTTTGTTTGTTTGTTTTTTCATTTTAATATACTGATGTACTAGAACTTTTTCTTTCAATAAAATCCTTTATTATGTTGAGAAAAGATATTGCCAGTTTATTCTCCTGCCAGATCTCTCACCATGCATGTGGGCATTTTTGTGTGTTGTGAACATGTGCATCAGCATGTACATGCATGCGATCATGTGCTTGCACAGGTGTGCACATATGTACATGGGTTGTTAATTAAATCGGAGGCTTAGCTTCTCCTGGGTACAGTGACTTTCATGTACATGCTGCACATTCTTGTGGATTACTACTATAGTGAGAAATGATGTTTCTAGTTATATTCTTTAAGGTTATAGACTCTCTCCTGTTTTCTTTTTTGATAAGTAAGTCTATTAAAGAGCACCAAGGGGATGCCTCTTATTTACAAATTACCACCTATAAGCTCGTATTTACCTTAAAAAATAAAAAAAAACGACTTGGTGTCCAAAGAATTGCCATCACAAAGCTTTACAGCACCATTAGAAGTTTCCTCATTTTTAAAAGCCCGCCTATTCATTTTTTAGCAAAGCTTGTGAATTCTCTTTAACTCCATGGTATTGCCGATCAATGCTTTTGGGTTCCATTCTCCCTTTGTCTATTCAAAATGTGCATTGACGGTGTAGAATTTTGTGGAACAATTGCCAAGTGATCTAAAAGATTAAGCTATGAAATAAAGATTTGGTTTACTGTATAAATGTTATAATACTCTGCCTCTCTTGTAGGCTAGGACTTCACCTTAAATTGAAGCATAAAAATGTGATAGATGGGGTGGTAAATAGGTAGCATGGAGAGTTTTGAGTCGAGTACCTCCTACTCTAGTTCCACGTATAATTTTATGGGACTAGTGCCAAGTGATAAAAAAGCATTAGCTACTGGTAAGAGGTGCAGTTCGATATTTGAAGGTTGTAAAGAAGTTGCCCTTCCCCAAGCTAACAGCAGAAGGCTAGGGCTTTGTCTCCTTGAAAACACTAGCAATTCCTGTCAATATTGTGCTTATAGCCCACAACTATCACATAAATAGCCTCTCTCTCTCTCTCTCTCTCTCTCTCTCTCTCTCTCAGTGAATTTGGGACAGGACTTGATAATTTCACATGAACATTCCAAACTTCCATCCTGCTTGCATGAATTGGATAGCAGACCAAACTCCATTTTTTTATGAATTTTCCAGGATAACTTTTATTTGTTAGAGACTCTAGAATATGTTGTTTAGTCCAAACACAGTTTGCAGTTGAAAGACGAAGACGACGAAGACGGCTTGTAGTGACCATTTGCTGTGTAAAATATTTTCTCTCGCGAACTTTTAACTTCGATGGTTCCTATTACTGTTTAGCATGTTACTTACGTGTTCAATGCTATTTTTATCCCTCATGAGTGTGTGTCAGTTTCCTTAATAAGAGATGATATTTGACTTATGGGGTTAAGTAATTGAAGTATTGTTATTTACTTAGCAGCCTGCTGTAGAAATTATTGGCTTTAGAATGGGTGAGCTCAGGGGTCTTTCGAGATGGCGTTCTCGTTATCTAGGTATTGGTTTGGATGAGACACTGGTGAATAATGCAGTAGAAAAGGCTGGAATGCTGCTTGTACAGGTTGAGCGATTCATAAGGGTCCTCTCATCTGTTGTGCAGCAGGTATGCCTGTTAAATCTTTCTTATGATTTTTCTACCTTTCTTGATATTTTCCGTTTGCAACTTTTGTCTAAAATCTTGCCCGTCTCTCATCGTGTATGGTATCATGTCTTTAGTGACTAAATTCCTAAATTTTAGACATGAAGTTGAACTATTTGTGGATAAGAGACAATATTGTGTGCTCAGAATGACAAATAAATGTAAGTCAAATAGCATTTAATAATTTGAAAAGTGAGCTTGTTATCGACATTGTAAAGGAGATATTGTTTGACAGTGAGTCTTTACACATGACTTGAACCTGTTCAACAAAGGTCCATTTAGTACCTGTTAAGGTCATTATGAATTACTGACAATAACACATTGTTGTGTTGTTGATATCGTCATGCTACTGAAGGAGCAAAGAGAAATTGCATGACCTTTTTCTTATCTTTGCTTCCCACACCTCACACAACTTGTGGTTTGTTGATACCTTTTCAATTCTCGCATGCTACCCTGAAGAAATGCAATCTTACTTGTTTCAAAATGGAAAGATTTATAGTGCAACCACTAAAATCTAGGCCAATTAGAATATTGGTAGGATCCTGTAGAATTCTCAAGCCTGTGGCGTGCTTGTGGTATTTGCCTTAGGGGTCGAAAGCATTTTGTATTGGTTAATAATGTGCATGTTGCTGAAGCTTTTGCTTTCGTCTCTCTTTCAGTTTGCAAATTTCTTTAGCTGGCTTCTGAAATGTATAAAGCAACTGATGTCAGAGCCAAGTGATCAACTTTTAACATACAATAGGTTTGTCTAATTTTTGTTAATCAGGATCCTTCCTTACGGTGAATTCCTATTTACTCTTGTGAATTTCAACAGTGAACTTGTTGTCGTGTTCTTGAAGTTTCTATATGATCAAGATCCAGTTATGCAGCTTCTGGATCTATCTGAGGCTGATGAAGGAATTGATATTGATCTGTGAGTGACTTTCTCTTAACTTGTTCTAGTTCCTAATTATATGTCCTTTACAATATGGCACCTGGAACCCCAGAATCTATAGTTGTTATTTGTTCATACCTGATGGAGGCACCAAGTGGAATGTTTGGCCATCACCATGTACAGAAAGCTTCCAGTAGATATTCCTTGTGTACTTATATCTTGAAGTTAAGCTTTTTCCTGTCATTTCAGTTCACATATACTTTTACTTGGGGCTGTCTTGTGACAAGTCATACCATTGAATTATAAATTTCTTCTCTTGTGAATTCTCTCTGAGTTTTGCTCCTTGGTTTTCTGAATGAATTTTATTCAGCTCATAAGAAAAGGTTATTGCCTGGCCCTAGTTATAAAATCACATGTATCATCTGGAGACAAGACTGGATTCATAATTGGACATAGATGACCTTATAATTTCAAGGGTGGCAAGTCATCTCTTCATCTTTGTACCTGAAATTTGATGAGGCAATGGCTTGGATACTGCGAAGTGTGGTCAGCTTAGTATTGCCTTCATGTACTCTAGCAACTAATTTTGGTTGGCCTTCACTAGGTTGTGCTATTCATTTATGTGCCAGAGAATTAAAATATCAGGGTGTAATGGAAATTGGTCATGCTTCAAATGTCAGAATGCCTAGTATTGTTTTCATATTCTTTAGCGGCTGACTCATGCTTTAATGGAATGTGACCAAATTAGTTGCCAAAACTGAGGATATGAAATTTTAAATGACTCCTGGTTTGTGGGTTAGTTCTTCATTTCAGGTCATCTTGCTATCATATCCATCTATATTCTTTTTTGAGTTAACGGAGACCCAGCAAAGGATCTTCCCCACAATAATACCTACAGCTTCTCCCATTTCTGTTCCATGACTGGAACAGGAAATCCTTAAGAGCACTTCAACTAAATGAGGTTGACTTGAGGTAGGGTGATTTGCTGGGCTTCAACCGTGGTTATTGTTGTTCCAGCACTATTTTAAGTAACCACATGGTAACAAGCGTTGAAATTGATGGATTGATTGCCGTTTCTCATTGGATTGGAAGGTCTCACTTTTCAAAAGATCAAATGTAATTCCTTGCGCTTTTCTGCCTTGATATATCATGTCAGGTTAGTAAGATGTCTTACCCTCATTATTGTCTCAGAGAAACAATGCAGAGAGTCAGAGAATTACTGCAATTTGGAGGATTTGGGGACACCGAATATTTGCGAAGGACACTTGCAAAGGAATTTCAACAAATGGAACACAGGTATTAGCAAAAGAATTAGAAATCTGAAATGTCATAGAATCTTGTTCGTGTATAGAAGTTCTTACTTGAATGTGTTGTTTATTGCTTTTTCATTGTAAATTCTTCATATTAATGCTATATCTACTTTTTCATTCATAAATGTTCTTACACATGTTTCCTCAGTGGGAAAAATATGAACTATGGAATAAATCATTGCTGTTATCTGTTGTTAGGAGTAATTGCTTCTCACCCCGCCCAACCCTCCCCCCCACCCCCATCCCTCTTCAAGTCTGGTCCTCATTGCTGGTATGTGTACCAAATGTGAAATTCTAGATCTCTTTGTATGCATAACAGGAGTTTGAGGATAATTAACTGGGTTCAAAATTGGTTGTTTTACCCAACTCATCTATTATATGAGCTGAAATATTCATTTCTTATTTGGCTGATTCAGGACTTGTGTTGATGGGGTTTGTCTGTAGATATTTCTATCCGCATATGCCTATTACCATAAAGTTTTGCATATATTTGTCATTTCCTTGCCTGAGTGGCCAGAATCTTGAGACCATAACGAGTGGAGAAAAAGAGAAAGAAAAGGAAACCTTTGGGGGTTAGGGGTTGTATTCTGGAGATTGTCCTCAACAATAGTTTTTCACTTACCCTCTGTCTAATAATCTGGTCTTTCACATTTGATCTCAGGTTGATTACTTGACAATGTACATGGAAACTTTAGTTGGGTGATCTTATAGGATTGGGCTTTCTGTTTAGCTTATGATCCTTGTGTATGGAAATACCGTATCTCATGTTTCCTGATTAGGAACTAATTTGATCATTACAGTTTCAAGGAAGCTGCCCAGATGCCTTTTTCTACTATTTCAAAAAAGATACTTTGTACGAATTTGCTGCCGCTATTCCCACTTACATCAGTTTCAACATCCACCAGATACATTCCCATTTCACTGTCCTTCTATGAGGTGTATTCCTTTAATCTTAAACTACAAATTTTATCCAGAGATCCACATGTGCAGGGTAATACTGCTTTTTCATTGTAATCATTTCTCTGTATGACTCTGCAGGGTGACTCTGAATTTGCTTCATCTAATCAAACCCATGAAATTGGGTTTACAGATTATATTTCCTTCCAAATACCTGATGAGTCTTTTGTAGATGTAACGAACTGTTTAGCAGTAGTGAGGGGACTTTCGAATGATTCAACCAATGTGAAGCAGGGAAGACCTTTGGAAGCGATCTTGTTGTGCATCCCTCCTGATTACTGTTGTGTGGATTTGGCTCTATATAAGGTAAAAGCTTGGTATCTTATATTTTAAAGCCCAAATTTGTAAATTTGACTGATATATTCTGTTGGAAACAGGAACATCAAATTGTTATGTTGCTAAATAAGACGAATGATACTCGTGAAAACTTGGGAGATGCCTGGATGACGATCTTGCAGGCCTGTGACCTTCCTTTTGTACATATTCCTGGTACCACTTGTGCAAATAACTGGGAGTTGTACCAATTGAAGGTAACTCATGGATCTGGAGCTTGCATATTAATTTCTTAGTCATGATATCCTGAGTTCTATTTTTCCGGATCATGTCAATTCACTACCTAAGACATTGATGGCAAAAGGAAAATTACTAGGATATTCTTCTTTTATGTCGACTCCTGGTCTTTTCAGAGTTTTAAGAAGTGGCTCTGGTTGGACCGGGAACCACACCTGTCCAGTCTGGTTCCCCAGCAGAAATAGTATTGGTCGAGAGGTGGTGCGTTGACCGTATTCAACCGATAACCAGCGAACCTGTCAACTGGTACCCAGCGAACCTGTCAACTAGTTTGGACCAGTTCTGGGCCTCCAAAAAATTTAAAGGAATAATGTTGGAGTTGGGTTGGGGTGTGGAACTCCAACCTCTTGTTACTAACAAAACTGCCAACCATTTACTCCGGTGTCTGCTCGCTTCAATTTGTGGTGGATAATTTATTTATTGACCGTACTGGCCTAATTTACTAGAAAATTGAACGATGTTGTTAAGAACCTAAATCCTGTCTTTTGTGCTCAAGTGGTTCTGCTGACTCACTGGGATTCTTTTGTTCACTTGCCGATTCACTGGGCTTCTTTTGTTCTGAACGTGTGTAATCTAATATATGCAGAGTATTCTATCAGATGACATCACATGTAATCGGTTCAATCAGTTGAACTGGTAGATCACGGCTCTACCAGTTTGACCGGTTGAACCACTGGTCTGGTTTTTAAAAATGTTTGTTTTTTTTATTGTTCCTATTTATGATTTATCTGCTCTCCTCATCAGCACAAGTAGCAGCAGCTTAGTTTTTCCACCTGTGTATAAAGCATATACATGCCATTTCATGCTTGCAAATTCAAAGGATGTTTTTCTGCCTTACTGTAACTGCAAGAGTTCCAACATACATTGACAGTTGGAGCCTTGTACTTGTATCTGTGTTAAGAAATGTGCATTTGATGGCCCTAATGGGTTAGTAGTGCTATTTTTGCTTCTTTTTTGTGACGACATTTTTACTGCTTTTATTATTCTCACTTCTGAAACACTAACCCAGTGAAACTACGCATCTAGGACTCTATCTTACACCTAGACATGGAGAATGAGAAGCTTCGCAGCATTCCCCATGCTGTAGTTCCTCCCTTGTCAGTTAGTGGTAAGAATTTTTTGACACTGTCATACTATCGAGCTAAAAATCAATTCATTGTGGATGCCATCAATAGTATAGTTCTGAAGATTTTTTCTTTTGAGTTACTTACCATGTCCTTTAGCAGTTTTGGATGTTTGGAAACCTATTGTTGCCCATACTCTTTTCTTTGTGTATCAATGTTTGATAAACTTGCCAGTGTCAGTTACAAATTTATCTTGTTGGTTGCGTGGTGGAACTGAATTAGTCCTGCCCATCCGTTTTACCAAATTTCCACTTAGAACCTACTCTTAAGTTTAAATGTGACTGGCGTAGTTACATTGTGCCTTTTTAATGGACCACTTATGCAAAAGAATGCTCCAAAGAATAATATGTTTTCAGTTGAAGAAGTAATATACTAAAGTATTAGGTTTCCTTCTAATTTTAAATCAATCGAGAGGACAAAGTGCGAAAAGGATGAATATATAGTGGCCAGACAAATACTACAAGAATAATCTTCTTACGATACATTGCAATCTGGGTTACTGACTGAGAACTGTTATGTGCATGTTCATGATGACTAATACTATCATGTTATCTAGTATAGCAAGATAATGTAGAGCATTTATAGTTTACATGCATACCATTAGCGTCTTTGGGCTTGGAAGGTTTGCTTCCCGCCTGTGTTTCAGCATAATGCAAGTGTTGTACTTTTACTTTTACCCAACAAAGGTCTAAACATCACGTTAGTTATGGCCATATATTCAAGGAACACCGGACTGAAATCAAGTTGATGTCTTTTTGGCAACAGCAAGTAGAGGTGTGGCTTGTGTTTTGGCTGCAAGAAAGCGGGCCCTGGTCTACATACTGGACGAGGATGAAGATGAAATCTCTGATTCAGAATGACCGTCCGTTCAAGAATTTGTGGTGGTTATGCTCGTGTTGCTCCTGTGGGTGGACCTCTACTCCTTGAAGCTGCAGACATCGGTGTGAGAAGCAATGCATGTGGGCTTTTGTGACCGAAGCTTTTCGGCTCCGCCCTTCTCGGAGAGCCTTAACTTATACCTGCCATGTGCCTTTTCTGCTAGGTGGGCATTTGTCGAAGAGAAAATTGGAGTAAAAGGTGACTATTTATCTATTGAGTAAGACGCATGGTTTCTATCTGGTGGTAATTGTCTTCATGGTATTGCTGCAAGCTTTGAGACCCATTCGATAGTGCCAAGCTTATGCTTCGTCTGTATATGTTTATAATTTTCACATATAAGACAACCAAATGCTTGGTTTGGATTATTTATGCTTTGGGTTGAATGGTTCGCTTGGTCTAATCGACCGACGAACTTTGCGTTTGAATGTTTGAATTCTCTCACCTAATATTTGACTTGCTTCTCTACGTCACCGTTAAGTGATGCATCCAATCCGATGCACAAAATACCTTCTTGTGTGGAAGTGCTTCCCTCCGGGATCAATATAATCAACATGACTAGCCGCTGGATTTATAGTTTCAAGGTGGCTCTATAGAACAGTGACCATATTCCGGTCTCTGAGATTGGAATCTGCAAATGAATGGTAGGTTCAAGATTATGAGATTATGTCGACAATATCTTGCGTCTTCTTAACAAAGAGTATCACGTAGCCAGTAAATTTAATGATGTATAAACATATGGGCATGTTGAATTGTTTAAATAGTTCAAGAAGGAACCGCGGAATGACACGCTAAAGATAAAAGATCTTGATACACTCAAAGATAAAAGATCTTGATACTCAATCTTATATTAGAAGGATAAAATTCCAGTGCAAACCCAATCTTAAATCAATTTTACCCCGAGTTGCTTTGCATATAAGCTCGTTGTAGAGAAATTTAAGTTAAAATTTTCGAGGACCGAGAAAACAAAAAGAGAAGGCCAGGAAAACGAGTACGAGGGAACTTAGCATCGTAACTTAACTGCGTATGCGTTCCGGAAAATAGCTACATTGCCACTGGATAGCAGCAGTAGGCAAGACTTATTACATGGAACTTCATAGATGTGGTCGCAATTCTAATGCATAATAAGCGTAGAATCCAGGTAATCTATTTGAATGATGTAACCTTGCATTCCTTACTTGTGATATATCAGAGAACTTTTGTGAAGAAAAATGTCAAAAGAACCGAAGTAGAGAGACGCTTTTCAGTAAAAACAAAATTAGTCACTTAAGAAGGCGTTCGACAAAGCCCATTCTATATACAGACGAATAACATCATCAATGAAATATTACCATCATCTAAGAAAAAATTACCATCATTTGCATAAGGAATAAACTAAGAATAATCGACATAAGAACTATTAACAAGCCCGGACTTCAATCGGTGGTTCGTCTAACTGCATAATTCTGACACCTCTCTTCCTGATGAAGAACCCCCACTGCAACACTGCCTTTATCTTGAGCCAGCCAATAACACCTCTGCCGGTACCCCTAACAATTCCATGATCGAATGTGTCATTATATGGTGGGCTATCAGCGAGCCATCCAGCCACATCATCTGGATCAATTGATTGTAAATCTTCCATCACGTGATTGCCTTCGAGAAGAGGAAGTGTCCTATTAGATTGGAAGCTTGAAATTGAGGCATAGGATGTTTCAGAGGAAAGACCATTATCATATCCTGTATAGTCCATTTGGCTTGAAGAATCGATTGTTTGGTGACACATGGCATTCTGTAAATCGATACCAAGGCATTGTGTTGGCGATCCAGCAATAGTACTACCATGATATCCTGGAGGGATCCGAACATTGGAGTAGTCTGCAGACATGGGCCGATGTGCAGCAAGATGAAAAATTTCATTAACTGTAATCTCCATGGAATTTCCAGAATTGGTATTTTGTGACTGAACTGACAATGCCAAAGCCGTTGCACCATGGAGTCCTAGAGCAAGAACTAAAGCATTAATACGGTTCATAAACATAAGCCGACATAAGCACAGGTCTACGAGCTTATAAAAATTCTTGCAATGATTGGTTATGAGCTTTTATTATTCTGATATCACGGAAAGTGCTACTAGTTTTTTTATTTCTCCTTACCCTGCACATCTCTTTAATTTTTCTTGCCCTTGATCTTTGTAATCTTAACACGCTTCAATTGACAAGGCCCTTTCCGAAAAGATTCCTGTCACCATTTGATAAAAATAAACGTCTAACCACGTTGCCTTGTGTTCATTACATCTATTCATATCTACCTAGTGATAGCAATATCTTGTCAATATCCACTTAGCATCACCTAAGTGAAGGTGTTCATGAGTATCTGTCCTCCCCCTCCCCCAATCCCCCTCTCAAAAAAGGCACATGTTACCACTAATTTTTTTGTTGCTTTTCAATTGCTTAGACAGAACACAAACATGCATACATACATATATACATATATTGGCCAATATGGATAGAGTGTATTGAGTGAGGCTCATTTTGCAACAATCACAGCTGGACAAACAAACGTCTTCATATTATGTGGAACACAAAATCATAAGGATCTGGAACACAATGCTTTTATTTATTAAAGCTACAAAAAATCAAGTGTAAGTCCTATTTTCATTGTAATTTCGCAGGCCACGTCTTTGTATGAGCTTAAAGGGAGATACAGTTTTGTGTTTTAGAGCACGTACCTACAGCAGTGGAGCCCACATTTGCCAGAGGAGCTTCCGGACCAACTGGAGCAGCAAAGATTGGTGGAGCCAAACAACTTGGAACAGGGTTGAAATTTTCAATTTGTCCACCAAAGACTTGAGATGAAAATGAGCTTGAGCTATTCTTCTGCATTGAATCAGAAAACGTCTCACCACTGAACTCTTTCACATCATTCCAGTTAACCAAAGCCTTTTTCACGATTGTATCTCCATGTTCCTGAAAGAAAAACACTTGGTAAATTGCTCAGGCTGGACTAATGGAATAATGTCGAAAGAACTGCAATTCACTTTATGCCTATATCTGCCATTTCTCCATCACATAAAGGTCAGTGCTCGAAAGATGTAATATAGAGTACAATCAAGGCAAGGGTCCTCAAGGTAAAGATGCAAAGTTGATTGAGAAAGGACCAGTGAAGAAATAAAGCACGCATCAACTTGTATTGCAAGTAATTAAGATCTTGATTGTTCTAAACTTGGAAAGTATTGTGACGTGAATGTGTTAATTGTTGAAACTACAATATGTTGATGAGTGCCTTAGATTCTCATGGATGAAACCGAATTAACAGCTGAAAGTGGTCTCCAACTTACTCAGTACAGAAGGCCACTTAGATTTATATGGTCACAAACCTCAACTTTGCATTGCGAAGAGCGCAAGCTCAAAATCACTCTATTAATAGAAGGTGTATATTATGGATCTAAGCATAGCATCTATATTTTCTTTTTATTTTCTCCTCAGGAACATCATTTTACTTTTATGACCGGGAAAAAGAAAAGAAAAGAAAAGAGAAGCAGAGCCTCTAGATGTCCAACCGACTCCTTGTTTCAAGTTTCCATATCTAACACCTATTAAGCCACACAGCTACAAGCGAACATAAAAATAATGATTACATAGAAAATATGGGACAAATTATTCGAATTCCCCGTGATGGTGCAGCAAGTGAACTGGCTTGACAAAACTGAGTAGGAACTCCTTGGTTACCAACCTTCTCTTCGGCAGAAAGTCGATGAGTAGCAAAATATTCCCCGTCTTTGACTAGGCCGATCAGTTGACCATCAGTGTTGAATACAGCACCATGCTTTGTCACGCCATCAGGATAGTCCCAGTAAAGCTTCCACTTTGTCTTGCAAGTCTTTGCATGGCATATGAGGCTATCCCACTTATTCTCTGTTATGCTCTTTCCGAGAATCTATGATGAGTGAACACAAAAGACTTACATTTTTGGCAGTTAATCAAACCCTAATTGGTAATCATTAACTAAGTGCTTACCTTTCTCAGTTTCTTGGGGTCCATGAACAGTTGCAGTAGAAAGTCCTCCACTGTACATATTCCAGCTTTACTCAGTTTATGGTGAGACGTCCCATCTTTGGCAATCTTGTCCAACCTCCAAACCTTATCGTCAGATGCAGGTGGATGATGTTTCCTGTAAGCTGTAAAATGAAGAGCACATATACAATAATGTCCCTGTCACTATCAGATTAATTTGTAGAAGCAAGCAAACTTGTAAAAGGCTTGCAAGCTCTCTCCTGAAACTGATCCGAAGTGTCAACATTTGCTAATAACAAACAAACCGAATGTTTCTTATTTATCAGAATTTTCGTTCAAGTTGTAAAGGTCCATACGAAATGAAGCTCTCAATTAAAAAATTGAAGATGGTGGATGTCCAACATGTTTATGTTCAGTCATAAAGGATAAGGCATATTTTTTGTAAAAAGACTATGAAGGACCTACCTTCCCCTCTATGTTCCTTGACAGGGAAGGCATCTGTTTTTGCTTCTCGGATTCGCGTGTTCCCGCAAAAACCCGATGCCACCTTAAGCCCTAACCTGAATCTTTTACTCCTATTCCAGCTGGAATTGTCAGTAAATATCAGTTGTCCCAGCTCCCCAACACCTCCCTTTAGCTTCACTACGAGATCTCCTGCCAAAAGCGGCCCCTTTCCTTCACGTTCTTTAACCACGTAGTTCTTAAACTCTTCTGGAGCCCAGTTATCCTCACTGTCTTTGTTGAAATCACCTTCAAGCACAACGACGTCCAACTTAATGGAGGATTCTGGGCCTGATGTAACAACATCCCCTGTGTTCGCATCTATCAAGGCAACATAAATGCGAGCACCTTCCTCTCCTTCTATTTTCATTCCAGTAAATAGAGGAAGTGACAGTTTGGTTGTAAGTTGAAGCTGTAAGTTTCTCACTCCATTGTTTGCTGTAGATTGAGCATTACCCCTATACAATCACCAGCAAACAACCATTAGAAATAGAGACAGATACGGAAGCAGAAAATTGAATAAGTACCGATAAAGAGAGACAAGCTACCAAACATCTCACTTGGACAGGTATCACTGCTGGGGAAACTACAAGGACAAATAGATACATTGTCTAAGAGAGTTCAATAATGCAAATTTTTAAAGAGATCAAATAAAATAAAATGCTCCACTGCTCTTAAGCTACAAAAGTTATATTCTGAATCGGAGCATTGACACTGGGGCGCATGATGAGTCCTTGTGGCCTTACACTCACTGAGCTCTGACTACCTGTTGTGGGGTGGTAGTGGTGGGTCGGACAATTATTCCCAAAACAACAACAATGCATAACCGGTCAATACTACACAGAAAGCCTTTTTCAACGGCATCACAGGGGAAGTGCATTCATACCTTTCGAGGTGTAGAGTGTGACTGTTTGCAGACTCCACTGCTTCCTTCTGTTCAACACCACCAACAGCAGAATTACCAAAGTTGGAGAGATCAGAAAATGAAGCAGAAGGGATACAAAACCAATACATTCCATCAAAAGGAGTTGAAAAACCTATTCTGTCGTTCGTTCTTAATAATAACTCACCGAACACCTTATTGAGTTAAGTTCTTCGCGCATATTTGAAATCAGTCTTTTACCAAGCAGCAGTTGTCTATAAAACTCATATGAACAATCCTAAGCATTTTCATTTTCCCCATCCATTCCATGTCCAAGAAAAAAATATTCATGTGTTTTAGAATGATTATGATTCAGCTTTAAGTGATAAAGCCACAGTCGAAAATGTTATTGAGGAAACATGAATGGAGATGGCCTCCAGCAAGGTCTGGTGATCTGCTTGAAACTCAGATGGCTTTGTGTGGACTGATTACTCCAAAGTCTGGCTCTGTAGACAAAGTGGTATTTACTGGATCTTCTGGGGGCTCTTTCTCTGTAAAGGAGGCTTGGAAGCTAGTGAGGCAATGGGCAACAAAGTGACTTGGCTTAGGCTTCTATGGTTTAAGACTAATATGACAAAACATGGCTTTAGAACTTGGCTGGTGAGTCGTAATAGGTTGCACAAAAGGATCTCCTATTTCAATATGTGAGGCTTTCCTATTATAACACATTGTTAAAAAGGATCTCCCATCCTTCCCGTTGAGCAGGGGCACAAGTTGGCCCTAGTAAGTGGACGGTACCGAGTGGAAGGGCCCTCGGTCAACGGATAAAAGTTAATCTAGGGATAGCAGATTGATCTTCCCCAAGAGTTCACATTGACAAGAAGGGTTGGCGCCTCAATTTCGGCTGCATGTGTGGGACATTATGCTGTAACAGACTTGTATGGAAAGTAGGCCTTCCCATGTTTTGCTTTCCACAGGTTGCGCAACAAAATGAATATTTACTTATAGACAAAGGAGTTTGTGCAAAGTTCATGCTCAATGAATGCTGTTAAAACCGTCGGAATAAAGCAATTAGTAAGTTCATTCGATCACTTCATGACATGCAGATAAACAACTCATAACTAATGTGTTGATGAAGATGTCTGATACAAGTGGAAATTTTATGAACTCTGTTTATCTTACCAATCTCTGAAAATCATTCTCTGGGCGCATCTGTGGCACTATATCTTTGAGAGCATTCCAGATGCAACTACAACATAAAAATTGACACCGTGAACAACTGCTGTCTTGTGGACTTATTCGTGACAAAAAGACTAAAAATCATTAACATTTTAGTTATTTGTACAAATGAATGTCAGATCTAATTACTGTATAAAACCATATGTACCAGACTCAAAATGTATTCCCTTACTCTTATGGCGATAAGACAAGTCAACGTAAAGCTGGAACACAAATTTATCCAGTACATTGATAACAGAAGCAAGTAATGTTGATTAGCAGCTATCTCCAAATGCACCGTCCTTTCAGTAATTAACAGAAAAAGTATGCGTAGGTGTTACACTTTGCCAAACAGAATCTTGGATTTATGGCATTAATAATCAGATGATATTTTTAGCTGGCGAGACAATACACATGGAAATTCTCCTAGAGAAATCAGTACGTGCAGATAAGATACTGCCAACAAACCAAATTAAAAATATTCACCTCTGAAAATATTCAGCCCAGTCAGTTTTAGCACGCTCCAGCTCTTCTCTGACCTGTCCAGAAAAGAGCAATAGCGAAGAATTACACTGCAAGAATCATCTGTCACGTAGTCATCGCATCAAGTTTCGCAAGTATCTTCATTGTCCTCCTTCTACATGCAAATTGATATTGACCACATTTCCAAGATTCAAGGCGACAGCCATTTCAAGGGCACTTAAATTGAAAATTTGTATCTTTTTGTGATCCATACTGTCCAAAACAACATGAAAAGACTAAAGCATGTTCTTAGTGCAATTTCCTCACAAGGAAAGCCTAGAATATTAAGTGGGTCATTTTTACCTCAAACAATAATTCTCTATACATCTCACAGCAATTTCTCATGCGGATTACTTTCCAGAAACTGACTGGAATGTCAGAAATGTATCTAACCACTTCTACCCGAAGAGACTAGGAATTGACATATAATAGGGACTGTATTTTGCATGTCCTGGTTGGCTACTTTACTCATCTTACCACACTCCGCAATTTCTCCTCTGTCAAACAGCAACACGGCATGACATTCATCTCGGACCCGTTCCATGCTTGACTGCATGAACATCAGCACAAAAGTACAAGCAAGACAGGATATTTTAGACGACAGGATAGCAAAGTAACCCGGTAATGATAACAGCTCACTTGCTAGGCAAATGATTCTAACAGAGTGCAGTTCGAATAAGCAGGAAGTACCGCGATTGGCCAACGCGAAATCACAAAACAGATTCGAGACGACAACATTCGAGGTCTTTAATACTTCTCATTAAAGCAACAGCACACACCCACAAACAAAGAACTGAACGAAAGCGGTTCAGAACGGTCGTGAGGCAAAAGCCTTTTGATGTCATGCCTCACCACAGGCTTTCACCATATCTCACATTTCAAGAATCTTCAACTCAAGAACCCCCTTCATTGAATCTCCCTCAAGTGAAGCTAAAACTAACGCACGATCATCAAACACTGAGTTGAGCATTGAAACATCAAGAGGGAAGAGGGAGCTTACTCGGCTGGAGGGAAGCACGGCCTCTTGGGTTGACTCGGTTGACCCGAAGAAGAGGGAGGCAGAGCTCTCTTTTGCATCGACTTGGTTTCCCTCTTCTTCCGTGGAGCTTCACAAGAATTCAGAACTTGTCTGGCTACCGAAAAACTGCAGCAGAGAGAGAGAGAATCAGACAAGAAAACAGTTTACCAACGAACTCGAACTCTTATTGTAATAATTGGAGGGCGTCTCTTTTTGTACATGTCTGTAGCACGTAATTTTCCGCGAAAAGTGAGACTTCGTGTAAGATTCCACGAAACGTCGCCGGTTTAGGGTTTCTTTTTTTTTTTTTTCTCCTTCTTTTTTCTTTTTAGTTTCTCCGATTTTAGCAATTTGCCCCCGTATTTTTATGAAATCGCAGCATATACTTTTTTTTAATCTTTTTTTTTCCACCTTTAGCCTTTTAAGCTATTTTGCAATGGGGACATGCTCGAATATTTGTCAAAGAGATAAGTGCATCAAAAGTTTTAAAACTTGATGCGAAAATATAATTGAGTTTTAAAAATTTCAAAATGTGCAATCAAAATTCTAAAACTTGTCAATTTTGTGCACTTAAGTCCTTATGTTAACTCCATTAATTTGGGTAACGAAAAATACTAATGACATAATTTTTTTAGTTTCTCATCAAATCTTACTTAAATTAGATTGAAAAAATTTTAAAAAGCTAAAGTTTATTAAATAATAAGAGCCCAAGCACCAAAAAAAAAAAAGCCATAGGGCCGTCGCTACCGCCACTTACCACTACACCCGATCACATATGCCCTGCAAAAGCTCATGATCATCTATTGATAATGCCTTCTTCCTCAACGTAACGAAGGAGGGCATATGCACTCTAACGGCGCGAATGATAATTATTCTATTAAAGAAATAGATTTTTCTATATACATTTCGTGGATGAGTTTTTGAGCTAAAATATGCGTTTGATAACGATACAAAATTTCTCCCTTCTAAGTAGCCGACTGACAAGCGGTGAAGGATGATGGGCGAAGGATAGCAACCGAGGCGGCCGACGGGCAAGCGGTGGTGGTAGGTGGCCGTTGTCGGGTGTCGGCAGAGGACGGTGGGGGAGGCAAGTGAAGGACAGTAGGGGGTGGCGGGAGGCAGCCGGAGTCGCGGGCAGAGGACAACGGCCAACGTTGGCCGACGCAAAGGATGGCAAACGACGGTGGCGAGAGGTGGCCAACATCACCCAGTAGAGGACGACAAGCGACGGCGGGAGGTGAGCGACGTCGGCTGACGTAGAGGATGGCAAATAACGGTAGGCGGGCTAGCGTGCGGTGGCGAATGGTGGTGGATGATGGCAGGAGAGGATGACGGACAGCAAGCGGCAGTGGATGGCAACAAGAGGTGGGCGGCGGCGACAAGAGGCCTGTTAGTAGTAAATGCGAGCGATAAGAAGAGTTTTTATTTTTTATTTCTATTTCGGAAATAGAAAAGTAGAAAACGTTTACTTCCAATTTCTATTCTAAACCTATTAGAAAAATGAAATTGCTTTACCAAACGAATTTCTATTCCAAACCTGTTCTCAAGAATAAAAAAATAAAAAAAATAAAATGATTATCATACATGCCCTAATAGAGAAATGAACGTTGCCAATAGCTCTGTGAACTGAAGATGTTCCTCCATGACGTGCCACATTTCTTTCCTTCAAGATGAAATAAATTGCTGCACCAGCCTATAAAACCCAAAAAAAAAAAGTCAGCTTGCCACGGCAACCTCCGCCGGTCCACTTCAGCGTTGGTGACCCATTGGGAAGGGGACCTTTTTTTTTTAGCTAGGTTTTTCTATTTACCCTTTTCAATTTTTTTAAAATCTAATTTAAGTAAGATTTGGGAAAGAAACTAATAAAAATAACACATTAATATTTTTCGTAACGGAGTTAACAGAAGGACTTGATTACCGTAATTCGATAAATTTTAAAACTTGATTGCACTTTTTGAAAGTATTAGAATTTAATTGCAACTTCGTGATAAGTTTTAGGATTTGTGGTGCACTTATCTCTATTTGTTATAATCTACATCAATAAAAAAAATTCGACCAATCACTTCTAATCACACGCTATTATGAGCTCGAACTCCGACCTTGGCTTTCCGTTGTACGTGGCCAATTTTAATAATAATAATAATAATAATACAAAGAATGCGTGTGGATTTGTATAAGGTAGTGGAGTGAGTAAATTAAGGATTCGTAAAACTAGGCGAGTTAGGTGGGGTTTATTATGTCAACGCCAAAGGCTGCTAGGCTTTCTGTTGTTACGTGGCCAATCTTGGAGTTCAAGCTTTATCCTCTGACGCGTTCCCGTAATACGGTGACGTTTGATAGGTGGTGCGAAAAATATCTCAATAAAGTCCCTAAATTTATTCAAAAATTGAAATTCTGCCCATCATCCAATAGAAGATGTGCTTACAAGGACTATCAGTAGTAATTTTGCTAGGAGGAATTCATTCTATAATCTCTCTTGGTACTCTAATATTTTATTTATTTTTTGGTTTCTTTTATTAAAAGAGAAAATTGTGAATTTTTATTTTCCGATAATATAGGCTTATTAATACACTCTCGACCCACGTAAACAAAGGCCTATTAAAAAAAAGAATCAATTTTATCTTGAGTGGCAATTCTGAGGGAGAAGAATACTAGAAGTGCTAAAACTTGTGTACGACGCTCACTTTAGTGCCAAAAGTTTTCGCCGGTTCACTTAGGTGCCAAATCGGAGGAAAAACGATCATTTAAGTGCCAACGGCGAGAAATTCCGGCCAAATTAATACGTGGCTTTTATAATTAAAATTTTAAATCGAGATGGAATTTTTTTTTAAATCGGTCTACGTGGCATTTCCACGTGTATAATTCGATTTTTTAAATATTTTTTCTGAAATTTTTTTCCTTCTTTTCTGTTTTCTTTTTCTTTCTTCTTCTTCTTCTTCTTCTTCTACCTTGGGTCATCGCCGGTGACTAGAGGCCGGCCACCGGCCATGGCCAGCCGCCTGGCCTCAGCGACGGCGAGGTCGACCTTGCCATGGCTGGGCGAGGCCGACCTCGCCGTCGCCAAACCCAGCGACGACTGGGCAAGGTCAAGCCTCGCCCGGCCGTGGCGTGGCCGGGCTCGCCGTCGCCAAACCCAGCAACGGCGAGGCCGGCCTCGCCACGGCCGAGCGAGACTTGACCTCGCCCAGATCCGGCAAGGTCGAGCGTCGCTCGACCGTGGCGAGGCCGGCCTCGCCGACGCCAAACCCAACGACAGCGAGGCCAACCTCGCCGTCGCCAAACCCAGCGACGGCAAGGCCGGCCTCCCCACGGCCAAGTGAGGCTTGACCTCGCCCAAATCCGGCGAGGTCGTGCCTCGCCCAACCGTGGCAAGGTCGGCCTCACCGTCACCAAACCCAACGACAGCGAGGCCGACCTCGCCGTCGCCAAACCCATCGACGACGAGGCCAGCCTCGCCCGGCCATGGCGAGGCCGACCTCACCGTCGCCGAGGCCAGGCGACGGGCCGTGGCTGGTGGCCGGCCTCCGGTCACCGGAGGTGACCCAAGGTAGAGGAAAGAAAAAGAATAAAGAAAAGAAGGAAAAAATAATTCAAAAAAAATATTTAAAAAATCCAAGTGTACATGCTAAACTACGTCGTTTTGATGTGTACATGCTGACTGAGCATGCTGACTCAACCTCCGGCGAGCCACATCGGCTTCAAAAATTAATAAAAAAATGCCACGTCGGATTTCCGGCCAAATTGACCGGAGTTGACACTTAAGTAATCGTTTTTCAAAAATTTTGGCACTAAAGCGATCCAAAAGAAACTTTTGGCACTAAAGTGAGCGCCGTACACAAATTTTGGCACTTCTACTATTCTTCTCCCCAATTCTAGCATGAACTTTTTTTGTCTTATAAAAAATCATAAATTTTCACTTAAATCATAGATTTGGCTTGAATAATTTGAAAATTTTACATCACGGAGGCCAGATTTGAGGCTTAAGTAAACGTTGGTACCTTTTATTGAGATTAAAAAAAGTTTGAATTAGAATTGTCACTCAACGTAAAGTTGATACCTTTTGTTTTTTTGGAATTAGCCCTGTAAACAAATAAGGGCAATTTCAAGCGGCTAACCAGGGGAGGCCATTCGAAAAAAAAAAAGAGGGAGGCCAAAGTTAAAGCTGGATAAAATCTAGAATTTTGGCTACTATGCATGTTATTTCTTTAATATTTTATAAATCATGTTTTTTTCTTTGGTCGACTTTTGAAGGTTCACTATTTTTGGACACCTACCGTCACACTCCAAATCCAAACCTAGAATTTAGGGAATGGCCGGCCGTTCCTTATAAAATAAATGGAACAAGCCTTAAACCAAGAATAGCTTTCATACGAAAATGATAATTTAATAAAAACCTTTCACCGAATGAATATAATAACAAAGTTCGGAATGTCGTGAACTGATTAAAAACGAGAGTTTCGTGAAATCCAATTTAATAGGCCTTGCTCGAGTAATCAAAATTAGAGTCCCACGCCATTCCAAATTGCTCTTTATGTGACTTGGTTAAGTTTCCTTATTCACAACCTGAAATGATATCAAAATGGATGAGCAGAACCATGATTGGACTCGAGCAGTGAATAATGTAAATTTTGTATCAATTATGCAGCGCACCTCATTAGCATAAGTATCACTTTTAAATCGCATATAATGTAATGTTACACCTTATATGTTATCGAAATATCTTAGCATATAGATATCCAATCAGTTGCTCATGTCGGAACATATGACCACACTTCATTAGGTGACGCCGCCTAGAAACTACACCCACTGAAATTAATCCCCAGAAATCATATCAGCTGTAGTTAAGGCCCAAAATAGAGCTGATCGGCAAACATATATCATCTCTCAATACATATGTCA
The DNA here is from genome assembly GCA_031216185.1 of Syzygium aqueum. NCBI lineage: Eukaryota > Viridiplantae > Streptophyta > Magnoliopsida > Myrtales > Myrtaceae > Syzygium > Syzygium aqueum. The sequence goes on along the minus strand of CM062235.1, from coordinate 35,377,283 downwards.
ACTGTGTGCATTAATCCAATATCGATATAGATGATATACAACGTGCTAATAAATGATTTGAAATAATTCACCCATATGATCATTTTCGATGTATATCCAAAATAACACTATTTTGAAAATCCATCAAAAATACTGGATCCAATATCATAACAAAATAATTTTACCTTTTAGTAACAATGCGATACAAGTTAAACCTCTTTTCAGAAATTGCTCCCTCAAAAATAGCGGCTAAACTCACTTGGGCCAAGAAGCCCGTTTAACTCGAAATTTACAAAAATGCCGGTCCATGGGCCCAATAAGTACCCCCAAATGGTCCAAAAATTTCTTAAAGCCTTGAAACATCCAAAAAAAAATGCTCAATTTTTGCAGAAAATAAGTCCATTCTCAAAAAAAGCAGATAGAAATTAGATACTTTTTCAAATTTCGATCGTGCTAGTCTTCAAGAATCTCACCAAACCTTTCAAAGGCTACGAATCAGAATTTTATACCATGGATAATTGCACAGACCGGATCAATTAGAGAATTTTTGGATGCCCATAAAACCATGTTTCTAATATTCACAATTCTAGTGATTTGGAGAAAGTAACAGAAAATTTCAATATTTCCAACTAAATCTAGCCGAGCGATGCCGACGGCGGTCATGGAGCTCGTCGAGACCTAGATATGGAGAACTCTAGATCTCGCCTCACCCACCTCAGCCTCCAAACGCTGACTAGATCAAGCCGGACGAGTGTTGGCATCGGTCGCAAGCCTGGCTTGTCCATGACCGGTAACGCCGCTATCCACAGCCACCAGCGTCGTCCATGGCCGGCGAAAGACAGAGAAAAACGCATAAAACGGCAGAGAAGAGACAGAGCAACGTAGACAGAAAAAAATCTGAAAAATGGGCCTCTACTCGGACAAGTGGTGAGCAATGAATGGAGTGTCGCACGGCTACGTGGCAAGAGAAGCCTACCCAATATTTACTTTATATTTTCTCCGTCTACCTCCACGTCCTATTGGCTGGATGGGAGCTTTGAGTCCCGAATTAGACCGACGCAACACTCGCCGTTTCACCTCTCCCTCTTGTCGCCCTGGCTTTCTTTCCAAGATCAGTAGCGATTCAAGCCTCAGTCGAGGCATTACAATGTTTCACATGAAGATGGAAAGACAGCCAACTCAAAAACCTCATCGGTATTATTACATCGTCCGAGCATTCTTTTGCTCGTCCTATCAGTACTAAGTGTGTTATTTCCTTAGAGACAGGCGGGATGTTCATCCTCCTCCCTATTGATCGCGCATGTTCCTAAGTCCAATTCTAGTTTATATACAGGATGTTTGCTCATAGTTAGGAGTCTTGGTTGAAGGATTCAAGTCCCCTACAGTCTCTACACTTGACTTGATTAGGGTTGTCGGGTCGGCTTTCGACAGGAGTGCATGCGATCGCGGGGGATAGAATATGCAAGAAAAAGGAAACACTTCCACCACTAATCACGAACAATAATAATAGCAACAATAACGATAAATGAGTTCAATAAATCAAGAGGAGGTCCATCATCATGGTTCTCTCTCCCATTCACGAAAAACAAACAGACAGGATAAAAAGGCGAAAAAGAGGAAAGATTTTAGTTGGTAGGGTTGCCGAGGGCCTCGATGGCTGTTGCTCTGGGAGCCTTGATGGAAGTTGCTCTGAGGATGTGATGGTGGTATGCTGTTGCTGCTAATGCCCCCACAAACGGTCCAAACCAGAAGATATACTGCACATCCACGTTTGCAAACATCAATTAATACTAGCCTAAAATCACTGTCTCTTGGCGATAAGATCAAATCCAAATGTGCACATAACATCTTGGGTCATCGAACAGGAGGAATCCAAGTTCTCGCAGCCATAAATGCAAACGACTCGCCTGTTTTAGCTAGCTCCTGATGTGTGTTATTCATGCAGTAAAACTTGGTTTAAGGAAGGCGAGAGAGAGGGAAAGGGGCTTTACTTGGTCATCCTGTGGTTGTTGTAGATAACAGCGGCAGCAAAGCTCCTAGCCGGGTTGATGCCGGTGCCGGTGATGGGGATGGTGGCCAGGTGAACCATGAACACTGCAAATCCAATTGCCAATGGAGCCAAAACCTGCACACCCAAACGCAAACCCCATCACGTCGGAAAAGCTAATTCATTCATCAAACAAACAGCTTGGAAAGAAGGGCATAGTTGCTTGTAGCAGCAGCGGCAACTAGTAAGCAGTACGTACAGGCACATGAGAGTCGCGAGGTCTTCTCTTTGGGTCAGTGGCCGAGAACACAGTATAAACCAACACGAAAGTGCCGATGATCTCAGCACCCAGGGCCGCACCCATGCCATAGCCCGGAGCCACCAAGTTGGCACCACCTCCGTGCAAGTCGTAGTAGGGTTTCATGAATGCCTTCACCAATCCTACACCACAGATCGCACCCAAGCACTGGGCGATCATGTACGACACTGCCCTGATCAAGCTCACCTTCTTTGCCACAAATAGCCCCAATGTCACCGCCGGGTTGATGTACCCACCTGTGTGGAAACGACGAGAAACATTACAGAAAACACATAAACCCCTTAAGACCATAGCATGAAATAACTAGAGGGACTGAACACGTGAAAGTGGTATAACGCACCAGATATGCCAGCAGTGCAGTAAACGAGGATGAACATCATGCCGCCGAAGGCCCAGGCGATGCCTAAGATGCCGACGCCGTCGCAAGGCCCAGCCTGCTTCTTATGGCCGATAACGGTGGCGACGGTGACGTAGAGGAAGAGGAGAGTGGCCACGAACTCCGCGATGAGGGCTCGGTAGAAGGATGGGAGCTTGAGCTCGGCCATATCGAGGAGAGGAGCTGGCGGCCGGTCCGTGCAGTCCTCCCTGTGGTGGTGGTGGGTCAGTCCTTCCTCCGGCATCTTCTTCCTTCTTCGAGGAGGTCGGTTTCTAACAACGGCAGCAACAGCAGCAACGGCTGCAGCAACAAGAGCGTGTTTGCTTCTTGTCTTCTCTTTCCCTGCTCTATCTCCTCTCTCCGTTGAAGCCCCCTTTGAATTTTCTATTCACTAGTTTAGGGTCGTCTTGCAAGAAGTTCCCAAAAATTCCTATTGCCTACTTCGATTGAAAGGAGATATTCTAATATTTCTTATAATCCTATTTCCTATTTAGATTCAATTTTTTCAATTATCATTTAAAATTTAAATCATGACAATATCCAAATTAATTGCCCCCACCCCAAGTTTGCTTTTAATAAACTGATATTTTCCAACTTGGTATTTCCTGAATTAAAACTTCGAATCTTATGATGTGCATGAGCTTGCCTGAATTTTCTTTCATCTCAATTGAAAAAATCTAAAGCATGAACCTTTGCGCCTTTTGCAATAGACCTACGACCATATAGACCTTTTAGCCTTTGTTTCCATCAAATTAGTAAGAATTAATCACATTCAGTAATTTAGATGGACCAAAAACTGAAAAACAAAAAGCTTGGCTGGTGCATGCATTAATTCCATGCAATTTTTTCTTTTAGATTGAATAGACAATTTATTTCGTTCAATTCAATATCTAAAGAAATGGTTCATTGAATTTTGTTTGTTGAATGTTCAATCGGAACTCTTTTTGATCAATTGAATCTTTGAACTATGATGCTCTTTCATTTCTGTTCGTATTGATCTTTAAAATTGAAATACGTATAAAGCAAGTGATTTGGTTGACTTAAGTTGTATTTTCTTCTTAGCAATAAAAGGTAAAATTAATGGATCTTTTTTAAGTAAGTAAACTCCAGATTATACTATCAGTAGCCTTACTAACTCGGTAAATTAAGTTAGGAAACAAGTTTCGACCAAAAATAAAAGAGTTAGGAAACAAGCCAAAATATGGCAGAAAAGTCCAAGAAATACATCGAATAAATCATATCACTCAGCTTTTTTAGGAGATACATGCTAATGCAATTAAATATGCTCGGGCATTATCAAAAAGACATCAAGCCATGCTCGACGGAGTCGTTTGAAGTTTGGTTGGTGATGGCAAATAGCTTTATCGAGCTCGAGCCGGCCCGTCTTCTCAACCATTGGGCATTGTTTGATGAGGTCATTCATCTATAAAGTCCAGCCCGGACCGGCCCGGCCCATTTGGGCCCGTGGTGGCCCGTTGCGAAAAATCACGCGCGCCTTTTCATGATGGCCGAGCCCGGAGAGCAAGTTAAGCCCGATACGTGGCCCGATCGGCCCCGCCCGGCCCGCCCGTTAATCAAATCTCTCTCCCTCTCTTTCCCGCCTGTTCCTCTCTTGCAATTTTCCCTAAATAGCCTCGAGCTTTCCCTCCATCGTTCTCGTGCTCTGCCCCCTTCGCGAGCTCTCTTTCTCTCGGTTCGCATTTTCCGTCGACGGCCTCGGTGCACTCCCCCGCGATTTGCTCCGGCAGCTGCCAGTGCTGCCGCGTCATCGGCTGCTCGACGGAGCTCTTTTCGCTATGGGAGACTGACGGCGAAGGATCGGCGGCGCATGCTTCCGTTTCGATTTCAGTTCGACAAACCGCTTGGCTTCCCGGGTTTCGGCTCCCGTTTCGGCCGTTCTTTTCTCGACCTAATGTGGGCAGTCGATTGGATTGCTCCGACATCGGTGTCGTGAGGTTTATCCTCGATTTCTTCCGATTGTGCAGGTGAAGATGGCGTGAGTGGAATCCGGAGAAGGGTTTGCTGGCCATGTTCACGGAGGATTCGAAGGCGGGTGCTTCATCGCTTCAATTGGCAGAGGCCGTGGACAATCTCTCCTGGATATTGCTTCGATTCGAGAAAGCTCTCTCTTTTTTTCGTTCAGCGTGTTCGTTCCTTCGACGATGGCTTGGTGTGTGCCCTTTGAGGCTTTGGTCTTATCTCCTTTTTCGCCATAGGACCGACTGTAATTGCCAATCTAGTTCGGATTGGATCCGATGGAGGATTGGTGAAAATAGAGGTGAAGTGCTGCAAAGTCTACTGGAAAGGAAGAGTATTAGAGTTGTGGTTGGGGTATTTAACCTCTTGCAACTACTAAGCGCGCCGACCGTTTGGTCCGGCGTCGCCTTGCTCCAATTTGCGTTGGATGATTCATGTATTGGCCGTATTGGCATAATCTACCAGAAAATCGAACGATGCTCTTGAGAACTTGAATCCCCTCTTCTGTGCTCAAGCGGGCTCTGCCGACTTATCAGGGCTTCTTTTGTTCTGAACATGTGTGATCTAACATATGTGGAGTCTTCTATCAAGTGATGTCACATGCAATCGGTTCAACCGGTTTTAAAAAAAAATTGTTTTGTGCTCTCCCTGTTTATTACTTATACGCTCTCCTCATCAGCACGAGGAGTAGCAGCTAGTTTTTCCTCCTATGTGCACATACATGCCATTTCACGCTTGCGAATATTCAAAGGATGTTTTGCTTTCTGCCTTACCATAACTGCAAGAGTTCCAACATTCTTGACGGTTGGAGCCTTGCACTTGTAAGGATGCTAAGAATTGTGCAATTGTTGGCCCTAGCGCCATTTTTGCTTCTACTTTGTGAGAACATTTTTGCTTTGCTCATCTTATCCTCACTTCTGAAACACTAACCCTGTGACACTGCGCATCTAGGACTCTGTCTTACACCTGGAGATGGAGAATTAGAAGATTCGCAGCGTTCCCCGTAATGCAGTTCCTCCCTTGTCAGTTAGTGGAAAGATTTTTTTTGACACCTTCATACTATCGTGCTAAGGACACATTGCCATGCCATCAATTGTATAGTCCTGAAATTTTTTTCCTTGTGCTTCTTACCATGTCCATTTGCAGTTTTGGATGTTATGAAACTTATTGTTGCCCATACTAATTCCTTTCTGTATCAATGTCTGACAGACTTGCCAGTGTTGGTAACAAATTTATCTCGTTGACTGGCTGGCGGAACTGAATTAATCCTGTCCATGCTTCTTACTACATTTCCACTTAACCTAGTCTTAGGTTTACATATGACTGGCATAGGTACATTGTGCCACTTTAATGGACCACTTCATGTTTGTTCCTATGGTTTGAAGAAGTGCAAATTTATGCTCCAAAGAACAAGGAAAACACTAAAGTGTTGGGTTTTCCCCTAATTTTAAATCAATTGAGAGGCCTAGGTGTGAAAAAATGAATCTTTAACGGCCAGACAAATACAAAAAGAATAGTATGTTCTTATATTAGGTACAGTGCAGTCTGAATTACTGACTGAGAACAGGTTTGAACGTGTTCATGATGATAGCTATTACATGGGATCTAGTACAGCAAGATACTGTGGAGCATTCATAGTTCACATGCGTACCATAGCCTCTTTAGTTTCACGAGGATTGCTCCCCTCCTGTGTTTAGGTGCAATGCAAGCATTTTACTTATATCATACTAAAGGACTGCCGGATTGAAATCAAGTTGATGTTTTCTTGGCAACAGCAAGTAGAGGTGTGGCTTGTGTTTTAGCTGTAAGAAAGCGGGCCCTGGTCTACATACTGGACGAGGATGAAAATGAAATCTCTGGTTCAGAATGACCATGTGTTCAAGAATTTGTGGTGGTTATGCTGGTGTTGCTCCTGTGAGTGGATCTCTAATGCTTAAAGCTGCAGACATCGGTGTGAGAAGCAATGCATGTGGGCTTTCTGACTGAAGGTTTTCGGCTCCACCCTTCTTGAAGGGTCTTAATCTATACCTGCCATGTGCAGGACAGAATCAACCGAGAGACTGATCCATGGCTTCTCTCTGGTGGTAACTGTCTTCATGGTATTGCTGCAAGCTCTGAGACATACTCGATAGTGCCAAGCTTTTGCTTCATCTGTTTATGTTTATTATTTTCGTGTAAGAGAACCACATGCTTAGTTTGGATTATTTATTCTTTGGGTTGAATGGTTTACGCAATGTACTTGACTGACGAACTTTGCATTTTAATGTTGAAATCTCTCACCTAAAATCGATTCCCTTCTCCACTTGTCATTATTAACTAATACATTTGATCCGATGCACATAATACATTACATGAGTAGCCCAATACATGGTTTCAAGGTGGCATTAAAGAACATAGGCTCTATTCCAATCTCAGAGATTCAGGGTCCTCAAATACATGATAGGTTTAAGATCATGAGATTATGTCATTACACCTTCAATATATTCTTCCCCTATGCAAGTGCAGAAATAGTGACATGGAACATTAATAATAAGATGGGATAATAGTATTACCAATAAATAAACGATTATTATTAAGTCCACTGCCAGGTCAAACCCTATGCTAAATTTTAAATACCTCAAGCCGTTTTACACAAGCTCGTTTTGGAGAAATTACAGTTAAAAGTTTCCAGAACTGAGAAAACAAGAAGAGAAGACCAGGAAAACGTGTACGACTAGAAAATGGTGAAACCTTCCCTTCATTGGAAGTGGAAGGAAGACGATTTGTGTCTTTCACACTAAACACCTTTGGTTAAACCCTCTATTCATAGCTGTTGTATAGTCTTGCAAAATTCACTTCTGCTACTTATCCAGTGATAAATATCATTTGAAACTCTATTAACCATCAGTCTGAATGATTAGCATCATAATTTAACAGACAAAAAATAGTTTTATTTCCTGCGGATAGCAGCAAACAGGCAAGACTTACTACATAAGACTCGATGCACCTGGTCGCAGTTCCAGATGCATGATAAGTGCAGAATCGAAGTACACTCTGTGAGTGATATACATTGTATTCGTTGCATGTGAAATATCAGGGAACTTTAAAAGACAAAAGTTAAAAGAACTGGAGTAGAGAGACCTTCTGATGAAAAATTAGTCGCTTAAGAAGGCGTTCAACAAAGCTGTACTATACACAAATGAATAACTTAACGAACGTGTCATCATCTGGTGGGTTATCAGTCCACCAGTTCCCCAAAATGTCATCTGAATTAATTGAGTGGAAATCTTTCATCACGTGATTGCCTTCAACACAAGGAAGTGAGCTACTAGATTGGAAGCTTGATATTGAGGCACCAGGTGGTTCATAGGGGAGAACGTTCTCATTAACTCTAGAGTCCATGTGGCTCGAAGAATCCATCATGTGGCTACGCATGGTATATATGCTGTGAAATGATATCATGGGACTCTTTGGCAATCCGACAGCAGTAATACCATTCTCTCCTGGAGAAGTTATGACATTCCAGCTGCCTCCAGGTATGTGCTGATGTGCAGCAAGATGAGCACTTTTATCAACTACCTCCATGGTATTTCCAAAATTGGGATACTGTGACTGTACTGGCAATGCCGAATCAGTTACACCATTTTGTCCTGGAGAAAGAACTAGAACATTAATCTGGTTAGTGAACATAGGCCGATGTGAGCACAGGTCTATGATCTTATAAAAAAAATCTGGAGGTTATGAGCTTTTAGTGTTCTGATATCACGGAAAATGTCATTAATTTTTTTTCCCTATCATGTACATCTCTTTAATTTTTCTCTCGCTGGTCTTTGTTATCTATAAGTGCTTCGATTTCTCACATAGAAGTTTAACCAACCAACCTTCTTTTCTAATATGATCTTCCAGTCACCATTGGATAAAATGCACATATAAACACGTTGCCATGTGCTTATAACATTTTTTTATTTCAACCTAGTGACAACAATATCTTGTCAATATCCACTTAGCATCACCTAAGTGGATATTCAAAGTGTTACCTATTCAAAGTGTGGAAACAGTTGACATCCTCTGAAGCCAAATGAGACACTATTGGAGGTTTAACACAATATTAGTGCAGGAACTAGCTATTGACAGAGGAAAACACACACACACACACATGGTCAAATGGATAGGGTGTATTGAATGAAGCTCAATTTGCAACAATCACAGCTTGCAGAAATTTTCTTTTCGTGTATGATTAGCATTAAATATCGACTATTCTCCACATTGCTTGTCCTTATAGGTCACTTTGATACTTCAACTCTCAAATCTTTCATGTCCAAATTGAAGTTGCATCTCCTAAATTGAACCCTGATGAAATGAAGTACTTGATTATTTCCCTTTTTGCCTTTGTACTGATAATCTAATAGATTAGTGCTTTTGGTTGTGACCTGCTATAACCTACTCTTGTTTGTTTTTCATTAGTAAAAACTATTTCTAAGCACTTCGGTTGCATCTAGAGACACTTAAAGGCTATCTTGCAAATGGGAATCCTCAACATGTGACTTCTCGATAGATGCAAGTTCAATTGAAGGGTAGCCAGACATATACACGTCTTCATATTATGTGGATCCGTAATCATAAGCATCTGAATGTATTGGTTTTATTTAATGAAGCTCAACAATCAAGTGGAAAGTCCTATTTTTATCGTTATTTCACAGGCCAAATCCTTGTATGTGCTTATAGGGAGAGATCGTTTTGTGCTTTAGAGCACATACCTTCAGCAGTGAAGCGTGCATTTGTCAGAGGAACTTCTGGACCAACTAGAGCAGGCAAGATTGGTGGAGCCATGTAACCTTAAACTGTGGTGAGATTTTCAATTTGTCCTTCAGAGACTTGAGATGGAAAAGATCTTGAGCTTTTCTTCTGCATTGTACCAGAAAAGGTCTCACCACTGAACTCACTAACATCATTCAAGTTATCCAAGGCCTTTTTCATGATTGTATCTCCCCGTTCCTGAAAGAAAAACACTTAGTACAGCGCTCAAGCTGGACCAATGGAAGTATTTATCTCCACTATTGAAGGTACACGCTCTGACTTCAAGCAACATTTTCTTTTTTCAGCAAGTTCTGTTGCATTCCAATGGATGAATTTGTGTTCCGAGTTAAGTACCAAAGTGCAGCACAGAGAAAGAAGAATAAAAGCATTGAAAGAAGCTCAATTCACTTTATGCCTTTCACCGCCCATTTCTCAACCACATCAAGGTCAGGTGTTTGAAAGATGTAATGGAGAGTACAATCAAGGCCAGGGTCCTCAGAGTTAAGTTGCAAAGTTGACTGAAAAGGACCAGTGAAAAAATAAAATACGCATCGACATGTATTGTGCAAGTAATTAAGATCTTCATAGTTTTAGACTTTAAAAGTCATAGTTGCAACGTGAATGTGTTAATTGTCATTAATAATGACAGGGAATCAACTGCTGAAAATGCTCTCTACAGAAGGCCTCTTAGATTTACAAGGTCACCATCCTCAACTTTGCATTGCAAAGAGCGAAAGCTCAAAATCACCAGCATCTAGATTTTCTTTTTGTTCTCTCCCCAGGCACTTTTTTTTTACTTTAACTGACAAATAAAAAAACAAAACATCAAGATGTCCAATCAACTCCTCTTTTCAAGTTTGGCTATCTCTTATCAATTCTTACACCTATTAAGCCACACAGCTACCAGTAAACATTAAATTACTGATTACATAGATATTGTGGGACAAATTATATGAATTCAACATGATGGTGTGTAGCGCATGAACTGGCTTGAAAAAACCCAGTTGGAACTTAGTTACTTACCATGTCTTGGGCAGAAAGTCAATGAGTAGCAAAATATACCCCATCTTTGATTAGACCAATCAGTTGACGATCAGTGTTGAATACAGCACCATGCTTCCTCATGCCATCAGAATAGTACAAATAAAGTTTCCGATCTATTTTGCAAGTCTTTCCATGATCTACAAGGATATCCCAGTTCTTTGGTATGATGCTCTTTCCGAGAATCTATGATGAATGAACACACAAGACTTACAATTTTGGTAGTCAATCAAACCCTGATTGAGAATCGTTGACCAAGTGCTCACCTCTCTCAGTTTGTTAGAGTTCGTAAACAGTTGCAGCAGAAAGTCCTCCACTTTATGTATTACAGCTTCACTTAGTGTTTGGTGAATTTTCCCATCTTTGGCAATCTTCTTCAACCTCCAGATCTCATCGTCAGATGCAGGTGGATAATGTTTCTTGTATGCTGTAAAATGAAGAGAACATTTACGGTAAGGTCTTGGACACCATTAGATTAATAAGAAGAAGCAACTTTTCTAATAGGCGTGCAAACTCTCTCCTAAAACTGATACACGTGTCGACATTTGCTAATTACAAAAAAGCCAATGGATTCTTATTTATCAGAATTTTTGTTTGAGATGTAAAGGTCGGTAAGAAATGACGCTCTCAATTAAAATATTGAAGACTATGGATGTCCCAAACAATGAAGGACCTATATTCTCCTCTATGCTCCTTGACAGGGAAGGCATCTGTTTTTGCTTCTCGGATTCGTGTGTTCCCACAATAACCCGAAGCCACCTTAAGCAGCTATCCCGAAACTTTTACTCCTATTCCAGCTGGAATTGTCCGTAAACATGAGTTCTCCCAGCTCCCCAAAACCTTCCTTGAGCGTCACTATGAGATCTCCAGTCAAAAGCGGTCTCTTTCCTTCACGTTGTTTAACCACATGGTTCTCAAACTCTTCTTGGGTCCAGTTATCCTCATCGTCTTTGTTGAAGTCACCTTCAAGCACAACGACGTCCAACTTAATAGAGGATTCTGGGCCTGATGTAATGACAGCCCCCTGTATCCGCATCGACCAAGGCAACGTAAATGTGAGCTCCCCCATCTCCTTCTAGTTTCTTTCCAGTAAATACGGGAAGTGACGAGGTGGTTTGAAGTTGAAGCTGTAAGTTCCTCACATCATTCCTTGCCGTAGAGTTAGTATTAGCCATACATTCTCTCCAGAAAACAACAATTAGAAATAGGAACCGGGAAAATTGGAAAAGCAACGACAAAGAGAGACAAACCATCCAACATCTCCCTTGGACAGGTCTTACTGCCGAGGAAACTTACAAGGAAAAATAGACCCGTTGTCTCAATTGTTTAGTAATGCAAATTTTTAAAAAATCAAGTAAAATAACATAAAATGCTCCACTGCTCTCAAGCTACAAAAATTATGTTCCAAATTGAGCATTGGCACTTTGGCGCAGGACTGAGTCATTGTGGCCTGACACTAACTCAGCTCGGACTGCCCGCTTTGGGGTGGTAGTGGTAGGTCGGACCGTTATTCCCCAAAACATCAACATTGCAAAATCGGTCAACACAACACAGAAAACCTTTCTCAACGGCATCACAGGGGAAGTGCATTCGTACCTTGCAAGGTGTGGAGAGCGAATGTTTGCAAGCTCCGCTGCTTCCTTCTGTTCAAAACCACCAACAGCAGAATTGCCAAAGTTGGAGACAACAAAAAAATGAAGCAGAAGGGATGTGGCTGAGACAAAGTGGTAATTTTATGGGCTCTGTTTATCTTACCAGTTTCTGAACAGCATCCTCTATCGAGTGCATCCATTGCGCTATATCTTCAACAGTATGCCCAGTGCAACTACGCCACATAAATGACACCGTGAACAACTGCTGTCTAGTGGACTTATTCGTAACAAATACACAAATATCCATATGTAACACATTAGTTACTAGTTCAAATGACTGTCAGACTTAATTACAGTATAAAAACATAAATACTAGACTCATAACAAAAAGTCAACATGAAGCTGGAATACGTATTTATCCAGTCATTTATAAAAGAAGCCAGTAAAGTTAATTAGAAGCTATCTACAAATGCACCATTTTTTCCGTGATTAGCAAAAAGAATATGTATCTGCAGGTATTCCACTTTGGCTAACAGAATCATGGATTGATGGCATATGACAATCAGATGATATTTTTATTTGGCGAGACAATACACATGGAAATTCTACTAGAGGAATCAGTGGATGCAGATAAGATACTGCCAACTGACCAAAGAAATATATTCACCTCTGACGTTCGGCCGAGTGAGATTTAGCACGCTCCAGCTCTTCTCTGATCTGTCCAGCAAGGAGCAATAGCGAAGAATTACGTTGCAAGAATCATCTGTCACGTAGTCATCGCATTCACGTTTCACATCACAGGTATCTTCGTTGTCCTCCTTCTACATGCAAATTGATATTGACCACATTTCCAAGATTCAAGGCGACAGTTATGTCCAGGGCACTTCATTGAAAATTTGTATCTTTTTGTGACCCATACTGTCCAAAACAGCATGAATAGCCTAAAGCATGTTCTTAGTGCAATTGCTTCACAGGAAAAGCCTAGAACAATAATTCTCTATACATCTCACAGCGATTTCTCATGTGAATTACTTTCCGGAAACTGACAGGAATGTCAGAAATGCATCTAACCGCTTCTACCCGAAGAGACTAGGAATTGACATATAATAAGGACTGTATTTTGCATGTCCTGGTTGGCTACTTTACTCATCTTACCGCGCTCCGCACATCTTCCTTTGTCAAACAGCGACACAGCAAGAGATTCGTCTCAGATCCGTTCCATGCTTGACTGCATTAAGATCAGAACCAAAGTACGAGTGAGATAGGATATTTTAGACAACAGGATAGCAAAGCAACCTGGTAACGATAACAACTCACTTGCTAGGCAAATGATTCTAGCAGAGTTCAGTTCGAATAAGGAGGAAGTACTGCGATTGGCATTTGCAAAATCACAAAACAGATTCGACACGACAACATTTGAGGTCTTTAATACTTCGCATTAAAGCAACAGCACAAACCCACAGAGAAAGAGCTGAACGAAAGCGATTTGGAACAGTCACGAGGCAAAAGCTTATCAATGTTCGCCATATTTCTCATTTCAAGAATCTTCAATTTAAGAAGCCTTCATTGAGTCTCCCTCAAGTAAAGCTAAAACTAACACGATCATCAAACAAGGAATCAAGCATTGAAACATTAAGATGGTGGAGTGAGCTTACTCGACTGGAGCGAAGCATGCCCTCTTGGGTTGACTTGGTTGCCCCGAAGAAGAGGAAGGCAGAGCTCTCTTTTGCATCGACATGGCTTTCCTTTTGCTTCTGTGAAGCTTACCAAGAACTAAGAAGGTCTCTAGTGTTCGGTTGCTGAAGAACTGCAGCAGAGAAAGAATCAGACAGTAAACTCAAACTCTTTTGGAATCATCGGGAGTGCGTTTCGCTTTGTAATGTCTGGCGCACACGACTTCTCGCGAAAAGTGACTTCCATGCACATTTCCGCGAAATCTGCCGGTTTAGAGTTTTTATCTTTTCTGTTTTTTTCCTCCGACTTTAGCAATTTGCCCCCGTACCCTTATGAAATTGCATGTGCTTTTTTTTTGGATAAATGCACCGTAAGTTTTAAAACTTAGGGTTAATATCACGAAAAACCCCAAATTAGTACACCTGTGACAATTTTACCCAAAACTAATTTTTTTACCACAAAAAACCCCAGACTGATTCACCTGTGATAAATTTACCCAAAACTAATATTTAGACTATTGAAATTCCCAAACTGGTACATTTATGACAAATTTACCATTCGTTAGTTTCTGTTAAATCGGATTAATACCATAAAAATCACAAACTGGTGAACCTGTGATAAACGGATAAAACTAGCACATCAGTCGATTACCGCATGTCATTTAACAAAGCAATTTGATTGTAAAATTTAACGGAAACAAACTGAGAGTAAATTTGTTACAGGTATACCAGTTTGGGGTTTTTCGTGGTATTAACCTTAAAACTTATCGTGAAAATGCAATCGAGTACTAAAACTTCTAAAAAGTACAATCAAATCATAAACTTGCCAAATTAATGTAATCAAGTCCTCCCGTTAACTTCGTCAATTTGCTTAACGGAAAATGCTGACATGTCATTTTTTATTAATTTCTTTTTTTATGTGACATTTATTACTATGATTTTTCATCAAATCTTACTCAAATTAGATTGAAAAAATAAAAAAAAATGTTAAATTTTGTTAAAAGTCGTTGCTGGCGGGCCGCCGCCGCCTATCGACGGAAAAAAATTTGCATTGGAGTAATAATGTATTCCCTGCATAAGCGCCCGATCATCTTTCGACAATGCCTTCTTCCACAACATAATGAAGGAGGGCATTCGCACTCTAATAGAGAAATGAACGTTGACGGTAGCTCTGTCAACTGAAGATGATGTTCCTCCATGAAGTGCCACATTTCTTTCCTTTGCTTCCGGATGAAATATTGCTGCACCAGCCAGCAAGACCCAAAAAAAAAAAAAAAAATTCAGCCTGCCTCGGTGACGCCCGGCGGCCATTTTCGGCAATGGCGCCCCACCGGTGAGGGGTGCTTTTTTTTTTTAGCTAAGTTTTTCTTAAATATATCCCTTTTTAATTTTTTTTAAATCTAATTTAAGTAAAATTTGGGGAAGAAACTAATAAAGAATGTCACGTCAATATTTTTCATCGGCCAAAATGACAGAGTAAATAGAAGGATTTGATTGCATCAAATTGATAATTTTTAGGACTAGAAAAATTGTCCAAAAGTCCTACACCTATTATACTTTACCAATTCAGTCCTACATCTTTTCAATTTTGCCAATTCATTCCTAAGCCTTTTAAATTTTATCAATTTAGTCCTAAATCTTTCTAATTTACCCTGGAAAATGCTTACGTGGATACCCAATCAACATCGGCAGGCCTACGTGGTTGGACCGGCGTTGATGTGTACGCTGGACATCAAAACGGTGATGGTGGTTTTTTTTTTTTAATTTTAGTTTCGATACTTTTAGTGTAAAACCCTTCTTGGCCCACATCAAAACGATAAAAAAGCCCTAATTCCAAAGATTAGAACATCACAGCACCTGACTCATCAGTCTCGTGCAACACTCGACGATGCTCGACGACGGATGTCTAGCTTTGAACAATCAATAAAAATTCCAGCAGTCACTTCTAATTACACGCGATTATAACTTAGGAATTATAACTCTTGTTTTTAGTACAGTTGATGTAAAATCATGACAACATCATTTCACAATTTTATTATAATAATGTCGAACCTTTTTCGACATACTTTTAAGCAAAATGACGGCATACATCCGTCCGCATATTATAAAGGCGTTGTGTTCCAGATCCTTATGATTTTGGGTTCCACATAATATGAAGTCGTTGGTTTGTCCAGCTGTGATTGTTACAAAATGACCCTCATTCAATAAGCTCTATCCATTTGGCCAATATACGTATATATGTATGTATGCATGTATGGGTCGTGTCCAAGCAGTTGAAAAGCAACAAAAAAACTAGTTGGTAACACGTGCCTTTTGTGAGTGGGGGGGGGGGGTGTGCAGGGCGGGGGCGGCGCAGATACTCATGAACACCTTCACTTAGGTGATGCTAAGTGGATATTGACAAGATATTGCTATCATTAGGTAGACATGAATAGATGTAATGAGCACACGGCAACGTGCTTCTATGTGCATTTTTATCAAATGGTGACGGAATCATTTCAGAAAGGGCCTTGTCAATTGAAGCGTGTTAAGATTACACGATCAGGGGCAAGAAAAACTAAAGAGATGTGCGCAGGGTAAGGAGAAAAAAGAAACTAGCACTTTCCGTGATATCAGAATAGTAAAAGCTCATAACCAATCATTGCAAGAATTTTTATAAGCTCGTAGACCTGTGCTTTCGTCGGCTTATGTTTACAAACCACATTAATGTTTTAGCTCTTTCTCCAGGACTCAATGGCGCAATGGCTTTAACATTGCCAGTACAGTCACAAAATACCAATTGTGGAAATTCCATGGAGATTTCAGACGATGAATATTTTCCTCTCGTTGTACATCAACCCATGTCTGTAGACCACTTGAATCTTCTGATTCCTCCAAGATATCATGGCAGTACTATTGCCGGATCGCCAACATGGTCCCACGGTATCAATTTACAGAATGCCATGCGTAGCCAAACGATCGATTCTTCAAGCCGAATGGACTATACAGGATATGATAGTGTTCTTCCTGAAGGCAATCACATGATGGAAGATCTCCAATTAATTGATTCAGGCACGGTGGAGGAATTGTTGGCTGATAGCCCCTCATGTAATGACATGTTATCTAAGACCCCATTATTCGATAATGATTTTGTTAGGGGTACCAGCAGAGGTGTTATTGGCTGGCTCAAGATAAAGGCAGTGTTTCAGTGGGGGTTCTTCATTAGGAAGAGAGGTGGTGTCAAACTTGCGGAGTTAGATGAACCACCAATCGCAGTCCAGGCTTGTTCATAGTTCTTATGTCGCTTTTAAGAATATGATTCTCCGTTTATTCCTGGTAGAATTGATGGTAATTTTTTCTTAAATGATGGTAATATGTCATTGATGATGTTGTTCATCTGTTTATAGAACAGCTTTGTCGAAGGCCTTCTTAAGCAACTAATCTTTTCCATCGAAAAGCGTCTCTCTACTTCAGTTCTTTCAACATCTTTCTTCTGGAAAAGTTCTCTGATATATCACATGTAAGGAATGCAGAGGTTACATCATTCAAAGAAGAGGGTACTTGGATTCTGCGCTTGTTATGCATTAGAATTGCGACCACATCCATGGAGTCCCATGTAATAAGTCTTGCCTACTGCTGCTATCCACAGGCAATACAGCTATTTTTCGGAATGCATACACTGTTAAGCTACGATGCTAAGTTCCCTCGTACTCGTTTTCGCAGCCTTCTCTTCTTGTTTTCTCAGTCCTTGAAATGTTTGACTTAAATTTCTATATAACGAGCTTTATGCAAAACAGCTCGGGGTTAGTTCGATTTAAGATTGGGTTTGCACTGGAATTTTATCCTTCTAATATAGGATTGAGTATCTAGATCTTTTATCTTTAGTGTGTCATTCCATAGTTCCTTTCCTTCCCGAACTAATAAACAATTTAACATTCCTGTCTGTTTATACATCATTAAATTTACTGGCCACTTGATACTCCTGGTTAAGAAAACGCAAGTCAATTGAAGATATTGTAGACATAATCTCATAATCCTGAACCTACCGTTCATTTGCGGGGTTCCAAATCTCTGAGACCAGAATATGGTCGATGTTCAATGAAGCCACCTTGAAACTATATATCTAGCAGCTAGTCATGTCAATTATATTGGTCCCGGAGGGAAGCCCTTCCACGCAAGAAGGTATTTTGTGCATCGGATTGGATGCATCACTAAACGGTGACGTGGAGAAGCAAGTCAAATTTTAGGTGAGAGAATTCAACATTCAAACGCGAAATTCGTTGGTCAATTACACCAAGTGAACCATTTCATTCAAAGTATAAATAATCCAAAACAAGCATTTGGTTCTTATATATATGAAAGTTATAAACATATACGGATGAAGCATAAGCTTGGCACTGTCGAATGGATCTCAAAGATTGCAGCAATACCATGAAGACAATTACCACCAGATAGAAGCCAAGAGAAGGTTAGTAACTAAGGAATTCCTACTGAGTTTTGTCAAGACAGGTCATGCGCTACACCCCATCATGCTGATTTCATATAATTTGTCCCATATTATCTGTGTAATCAGTAATTTGACGTTTACTTGTAGCTGTGTGGCTTTACAGGCGTTAGAACTTATCAGAGAGATGGAAACTTGAAACTAGGAATTGGTTGGACATCCAGATGCTTTGCTCTCTTTTTTTTCTGGATCAGTAAAAGCAGTATGAAGTGCCTGTGGGGAGAATAAAAACAAAAGCTAGATGCTTTTTTTAGATCCGTAATAGTGACTTTTTATTAATAGAGTGATTTTGAGATTTCGCTCGTTGCAATGCAAAGTTCAGGATAGTCACCTTGTATATCTAAGTGGCCTTCTGTACTCTATAGTTAAAGTCATACAAAAATCTGTAAGTTAAATAGCACTTTCAACAGTTGATTCGGTGTCATCCATGAAAACCCGGGTCAATCATCATCACGTCTTAGTTTGAACGATTAACGCACTCGTGTTGCAACTATTACTTTCAAGTTTAAAGAAGATCTTAATTACTTGCACACTACAAGTTGATGCATGTTTTATTTCTTCACTGCTCCTTTCTCAATCAACTTTGCATCTTTATCTGAGGACCCTTCCCTCGATTGTACTCTCCATTACATCATTTGAGCACCTGACTTTTATGTGGTGGAGAAATGGGTGGCGAAGGCATAAAGGGAATTGAGGTTTTTTAAATGTTTTTGTTATTCTTCTTTCTCTGTGCTGCACTTACGCACTTACCATGAATACAAGTTCATCCGTTGGAATGCAACATTACTTGCTGAAAAAAGAAATTGTTGCTCAAAGTCAGTGTGTACCTTCAATCGTGGTGATAAATACTTCCATTATTCCAGCTTGAGTCCAGCTTCAATAGTGATAACAGGCTGATCTTCCCCAAGAGTTCCCTGACCTTTATACTGAGTGCTTACAGGAACATGGAGACACAATGGTGCAGAAGGCCTTCGACAACTGGAATGATGTCAGGGAGTTCAATAGTGAGACCTTTTCTGGTTCAATGCAGAAAAAAAGCTCAAGATCTTTTCCATCTCACATCTTTGAAGGACCAACTGAAAATCTCACCCCTGTTCAACGTAATTTGGCTCCACCATTCTGTGTCGCTCCAGTTGGTCTGGAAGCTCCTATGGCAAGTGCGATCTCCAATGCTGAAGGTACATGCTCTAAAACACAAAATCTCTCCCTTTAAGCACATACAAAGATGTGGCCTGTGAAATATCGATGAAAATAGGACTTTCCACTTGATTGTTGAGTTTGTGTTCCAGATCCTTATGATTTGAGTTCCACATAATACGAAGACGTTTCTTTGTCAAGCTATACTTCAAATGAACTTGTATCCAAGGAGATTTTACTAATTTTACCCCGTCGTTGGCACTGACCTGTAATTGATATGTAGAGGATTCCCTTTTATAAGTTAGGCTTTAATGTGTCTTTAGATGCAACCAAAAATGCTCAGAAATAGTTTTTACTGATGATGAAAAGATAAATTCTGTAAGCTGCGATTGTTGCAAAATGAGCCTCATTCAATACACTCTATCCATTCGGTCATATATGTACGTACGTACGTATCTAAGCTGTCTGTCCAATAAATAAAAAAAGCAGCTAAAAAATTAGGTGGTAACAGGTACCTTCTTGAGCGGGGGATTGGGGGAGGGGAAGGGCAGATACTCATGAAGACTTGATATTGACAAGATATTGCTATCACTAGGTAGACATGAGTAGATGGAATAAGCACCCATCAATGTGATTATATGTGTATTTTCGTCAAATGGTGACTGGAAGATCAATCAGAAAAGAAGGTTGGTTGGTCAAACTTATATGTCAGATATTGAAATGTAAACTGTTCAATCTGTGAAGAGAAATGGCCTTGTCAATCGAAGCACTTGAAGATAGCAAAGACCAGTAGCCAGAAAAACTAAATAGAAGTGCAGGGTAAGGAAAAAAATTAGTAGCGCTTTCCATAACAGTTAAAGCTCATAGCCGTTCATTTCCAAGAATTTTATAAGAACGTAGACCCGCGCTTTCGTCGGCCTATGTTTACTAACCACATTAATGTTCCAGTTCTTTCTCCAGGACGTAATGATGCAACTGCTTTGGCATTGCCAGTACAATTGCAAAATACCAATTCTGGAATGCCAAGAAGCTTTCAGTTGATGAAAGTGTTCGTCTTGCTGCTCATCGGCCCATATCTACAGACCCCTTGCATGTTCTAATTCCTCAAGGAGACAATGGGATCACTAGTGTCGGATTGCCAATACAGTCACATGATACCTATCTACAATATGCCATGCGCAGCCATATGATCCATTCTTCGAGCCAAATGGACTCTACGGCGAATGAGAATGCTGCCGCAATATCAAGCTTCCAATCTAGCAGTACACTGGGCAATCATGTGGTGGAAGATTTGCACCCATTGGTTTCAGATGATTTGGAAATTTTGTTGGCTTTGTTCAGTCAGAGCCCACCACATGATGACAGTTTCTTTAAGACCCCATTATATGATGGTGGTTCTGTTAGAGGTACCAGGAAAGGTGTTCATGGCTGGATGAAGTTAAAGGCAGTGATGAAGTGGGGTATCTTCATCAGGAAGATTGCCATGACTAGACGTGTCGGAATTGTGCAGTTAGATGAATTGCCGATTGAAGTTCAGGCTTGATTTGATTCATTCTCAATGTTGCATTAGGTAAGATGATTCTCCGTTTACTGTCTGATAGTATCGATGGAATTCTTTTCTTAGATGAGGGCATATTATTACTTAAATGTTATTCATTTGTGTACAGAACAGCTTTGTTTGAATGCCATCTCAAGCGAATACTTATTTCATCAGAGAGTCTCTCTACTTCAGTTCTTTCAACAGGTTTCTTCAAAACTTCTTTTATTTTTCACATGCAAGGAATGCAAGGGAGATCATTCAAAGAGAGTACTTGCATTCTGCGCTTATTATTCATCGAAATTGACACCACATCCATCAAGCCCTATGTATGAAGTCTTGCCTGTTTGCTGCTATCCACAGGCAATAAAGCTATGGTTCGGAACACATACACCATTCATGATGCTAAGTTCCCTTGATATTCTCCATTCATTCAGACTGTTCGTTTAATATTGATATTGAATTACAAATCAGTAACTACTGAAAAAGTAGCAGGAAGATATTCTACAAGGATATACAACAGCTATAAATGGATGGTTTAGCTAGGACAAAGGTGTTTTGCGGGACAGACACGAACCATGTTCTATCGTCTTCCTGGCGTTCTCTTCTTGTTTTCTCAGTCCTTGAAAAGCTTATGTAAAACAGCTCGTGGATAGTTTCAATGGTATAAAAAGTAGTGTTTGCATTCATGGTACAGGGAAGAGGGAACAGTCATACGTTGCATAGTCTTTAAAATGATGCTTTCATGGCAATACAAGAAAACTGGTCTTCCTATTCCTCACTTGCACTCCACCTGGAGTATTCTCTTTCCACTGTATGCAATTTGTACTTTTGGGTTTACTTCAGTCAAAACAGATCGGAGAAAATTTACATAAGTTCGATTTGGCCTCTGATAGTCGTGATTTTTTCTGGCCAAATGAAAATTAGTCAGTCATAGTCAGTATTTGTGATACCAAATCTAAGAGTGCAATGGTAAAGTGGTGCTCAATGTAGAGACCATTGTAGTGGCATCTCTGTCCTAAGTTGACACCCATCCACTTTCTTCAATTTTTGGTCTTTACTCTCTCTTTAGGCCATGTCCAACTTCATATTTTTTTTTCATTATTTTCTTTTCCTTTGAACAATTGCTAAAATAAGCAATAACCCTCTCCAAAATTGACACCTATTCGCTTCTTTTTTGGCCTCTTCTTTCCAGTACTCATAGATTTTTCATAATTTTCTTTCCTTTTTCCATTTCCCATGATTATTTAATTTTTTTATCCTACTTAACATTACATGAATTTCAACATTCAAACGCAAAGTTCGTTTGTCGATACTCCATCTGAACCTTTCAACCCACAGTATAAATCATCCAAACCAAACATTTGGTTCTCTTACGCATGAAAATAATAAGCGTACACAGATGAAGCAAAAGCTCGGCACTACCGAGTAGCTCTCGGAGCTTGCAGCAATACCATGAAGACAGTAACCACCAGAAAGAAGCCGTGGGTCAGCATCTTTCGGTCGATTCTATCTAACTCAACAGATAAATAGTTACCTTCTACTCCATTGTTCTCTTCGACAAATGCCCGCCTGGCAGAAAAGGCACATGGCAGGTATAAATTAAGACTCTCCGTGAAGGGTGGAGCCGAGGAGCTTCGGTCAGAAAGCCCACATGCATTGAGCACTCCCCCAACCCTAATCAAGTCAAGTGAAGAGACTGTAGGGGACTTAAATCCTTCACCCAAGATTCCTAACGATGAGCAAACATTCAGTCTAAACTAGAATTGGACTAGGAGCATGCGTGATCAACGGGGAGGAGGATGAACATCCCACCTGTCTCTAAGGAAACGCACCTGGTACTGATAGGACGAGCAAAAGAATGCTCGAACGATGTGATAATACTGATGAGGTTTTGAGTTGGCATCCTTCCAATTCGACTGAGGGCTTAATCACTACTCATCTTGGAAAAAACAGCAGGGGTGACAAGAGGGAGTGGGGAGAGAGGTGAAACGACAAGTGCTGGGTCCATCTACTTTGGGACTCAAAAATCCATCAAGCCAATAGGATGTCAAAGTAGCCGGAGAAAATATTGGGTAAGCCTATATTGCCAAGTAGGCCTTTCGTCACTCTGACAAAATGTGTAAAGATTAGGGACTTAATTGGCACAATTGAAAGATTTAGGATTAAATTGTGACAATTCAGAATGTTATTTTGTATGAATAGATTACGATGTTATGACACTTCGCTTGTAATCAAATTTATATTATCTTATTGTACGGTGAGTGAAGGTGCTAAAAATCCAGCTTATAGGACCAAGATTTTGACTGCATTTGACTTTAACTTTGAGTTCCAAGTTTTGGTAACGATGTATTTAGTAATGACAACTTAATTGATTAAGATAATACAAAAAAGATCAAGATATTCTTGGAAATGTACGATCAAAATGTTATGCAACAGAAAGACCATGTCTTAGAATTTAATAAAATTAAAGGAAGCATCGATTGCTAAAAAAACGGTAGAAATGACTTAATAATTAGGCATGGGATGACTCAAATAAGTGTTTTAGTTTTTTTTTTTTTTTGGTTCAAGTTCAACGGCTGGATTGATTGCACTTCCTAAGAATTCCTCTGGAGGGGGCAACAGCCCCGCTTGTCCCTTCGTGACTTTATCTTCTTTTTATCAAGCCCATGAAATATATATGTGTGTGTGTAAATTCTTCAAAGTTTTCGGAAATAATGAAATTTTCTGTCATTTTCTCGAAATTACTAGAATTGTGAATATTAGCAAAAAATGGTTTTATGGACATCAAGAAATTCTCTAGTTGATCGTATCTGTACAAATAAATATTGGTGGTGTGAAATTTTGACTCGTAGCCTTTGAAAGGTTTGTTGAGATTATTGAAGAAAATAGACTAGCTCAATCGAAATTTGGAAAAATCTAATTTCTATTTGTTTTCTGGAAAATTGACTTATTTTCTACAAACCAAATTGAGCACCTTTGGATTTTTCTAGGCTTCAAGTAATTTTTGGACCATTGGGGGTACTTATCGAGCCCATGTGTAACGACCCGGTCCGACGAGGGCGGGGAGTGGTCGCCGGGGTTCGAGGACCTGGACAAGGAGCGGCTCCCGGCAGGCTTCTAGGATGGCAAGGGGGCATGTCTCTGTCCCACATCGCTTAGGGGGGAGTCCTGGCCTTGTTTATAAGGCTTGGTCCTTAACCCTTGTGTAACGCGTTTTAAAACCGTGAGGACTTAGTGTCCAAAGCGGACAATATTAGACAAGGAGTGGCGCAGCGGAAGCGTGGTGGCGCCGAGGTCCTTATCAGGCCCATGGAGTGGCATTTTTGTAAATTTCATACTAAACGGGCTTCTTGGCCCAAGTGAGTTTAGCCGCTATCTTTGAGGGGACAATTCCTAAAAAAAGAGCTGAAACTTGCGTCGCATTGTTTTAAAAGGAAAAATTATTTTGAGGCATATTATATTATTATATTGGAGCCAGTATTGGATGGATTTTCAAGTTGGTGTAATTTTGGATATACATCGAAAATGATTATATGGGTGAATTATTTCAAATCATTTATTAGTATGTCGGATATCATGCATCGATGCGTTTTTGTTTGGGATCAGTGTCGATTTGTTGTTGAGAGATGATGTATGTTTGCTGGTTGGTTCTATTTCGGTGCTTAACCACGATCGATAGGCGACATCACCTAATGAAGTGTGGCCGTAGTGTTTCGACATGAGCAACCAGTTGGGTATCCATATGCTGAGATATTTTGATGATGTATAATGTGTGATATTACATTATGTGATTTAAATGTGTTCGATCGAAAAACAAATTAAATGTGATACTTTTGCACATGTGGTGTGTTGCATAATTGGTACAAAATTTGCATCATTTACTACTCGATTCCATAGAAGTGGTGATTATCACTTCCCCAATCATGGTTTTGCTCACCCCTTTCATTACATTTCAGGTCACGAATAAGGAAACTTAACCGAGCCAAGCTAAAATGGTGAGGGACTCTAAAATTTAAAGTACTTGAGCAAGGGCTATTAAATGGGATTTCACCAAACTTCTCATTCTGATTAATTCGCGACACTTTGAATTTTGTTATTTTTTTCGTTCATTCTTTATTTTTAAGGAATGGTCGGCCATTCCGAAATTCTAGCTTTGGATTTGGAGCGTGACAGTAAGTCTAATTTGTGCGCGCGCTTCTGTATGAAATGGAAAAATAGTGACCTAAACTCTAGATTTTATCCAGCTTCAACTTTGGCCTCCCTTGTTTATCCGCTTGAAATCGCCCTTGTTTGTTTACTTGGGTCGAGAGTATATTACCGAACTTATAATCTTCAAAAACGAAAAATTCATAATTTTCTCTTTTAGAAAAGAGAAAAAACATTCCCTTTATAAAATAAGAAAACACTTTACATTATTATCGACGAATTTTATTCGTGTAATTCCATCGATTACAATCAAATTTCTAATTTTTAGGTACTTTTAGTTTCGCGAAACACGCGATTTTTCTTCCTGCTCATCGTGCAGGGTAAAGCACACGACATCCATGTCCTCTAATACTAGTGACCAATTAAGTAAAATCTTGTTTCAGTAATATACAGGATGGAAGGGATACGATATATCCTTCACAAGCTCTCTCTCTCTCTCTCCATCGGTTCGCATTTCCTTCCGACGCTTCCGTACGCTTCCTCGCGATTTGTTCAAGCAGAGCTAGTGGCTGCGGTTCTCGGCTTGCTATGCTCGGCGGAGCTCTCTAGCAATGGGAGACCGACGAAGGGGGGCCGCCGGCGTGTGCGCTTCCCGTTTCAGCTTCAAGTTCGACGAACGCCGCGCTTTTGGCTTCTCAGGTTCGGCTCTGCTCCCGTTCGATTCGGTTTTGGGTGAGGCTGTTGCTCGATTTCTTCCGATTTGGCGGGCGGGTGAAGATGGCGTGAGTGGAATCCGGTGAATGGACTTGCTGGCCATGGTCACGAAGGTGGGTTGCTTCGTCGCTTCGATTGGCAAGAGGCTGTGGACAATCTCTTCTGGTAATTGCTTCCATTCGAGAAAGTTCTCTTTTTTACTTTTTTTTTTTTAAATTCAGTGCGTTGGCTTCTCAACGATGGCTTGGTGTGTGCCCTTTGAGTCATTGGCCTTATCTCGTTCTACTTCTTTGGCTTTTCCTGCAGGTGCTGCGCTTCCTTTTTCGCCATAGGAACCACTGTCATTGCCAATCTAGTTCGAATTGCCTTTGATGGATAATTGGACGAACATAGAGGTATAAAGTGCTTGAAAGTCTAAATGAGAAGGTGACGTCGAACGAAGGAGTTGGTCTTTTCAAACAGAAACGAAGAGCGAATGATGGTGATGCGAGTGGAAATCTAGAGATGACTTAGTTGCAAGTAAGGAATTCCAAGCTGGTATTAGTTGAATGAAGGGAATTTTATTTACCGGCGCGATAGATTCTCATCAACTTCTCAACCAGGTTGTTGCCTTAGAAGATTTTTTCCATAACCTAGCCGACAGTCATCTCCACCGACCGTAAGTGTACCATACTCCTGTATGGCCATCTTGTTGCCCTTCTTCATACACCAGTTAAAGTGTCCATGACATAATTAACATGAATAGGAGGGGATGCCATTTATGCTAGATAGACTAGCTATGTCAGATGCAGAAATGCTTGATGCCCCACTTGGAGTTCACAGGTTTAGCCCCTGCAGAATACCATCTAAATGTTCATCAGGCATCTAAAAAGATCTTCTTAGATTTCTGATGGTGACTCTCACATTGTAATTTTACTGCTGGCTCCTCTTCTTTTACTGATCGAGCATTCTTTTACTGACTGAGCGTGCCCTCCAAGGAGAGATTCAGTGGATACTGAAATATAGACTGTAGGCAGAAAGTTTCTCACATTTTGTATTGCTTGAAGTTTAATTTATCTTCTTTTCATTACAGAGGGGCATTCCGTCACATCATATTGATTAATCAAGTTCGCTGGTGGGAGTTTGACTTTTGAATAGGATATAAATCGAGCTATGCTGCACACTTGTATGACAATCTGGTCGGGAGGGACAGAGGGAGGAATTGGAGAAAGCAAAGAGACTAGGAGGGTAAGGGGAGTTGCATCCAAGTATGTTAAGTTTCTATATGACTTGATCTGTTGCTTATTCAAATTCATAAGAGCTTAGGATTAGATGCCTAGCCTTGGTAGTTCTTGCTGTCTATTCTCACTGGAAATTATAGAGGAGACTTTTTTCTCCAGAAACATCTGAATGCTTCGCTCGTCATATTGTCTTCTGGATATGGAGAATGTCTTGAGTGCAATATAGTACTTGAGCCAATCCTGAATGGTGTCTGATAAGATCTTAAGTTACACTTGCAATCCTCGCCTGAAGTAAGCTTTCATGCATCCACTCCACCTCGAGATTCCATAGTTGAACAGCGATATTTTTTATTTTTTTGATTCAGATATTGAATCGGAGCCTGCCACCATGATATAGATTCCCTCACTCTAGACGACCTACTAGCCCAAAGAAATCCCATATCAAGTGACCAATATCCCTCTTGGCTATTTTGTACAATTGTGATGTTTTGCCTCACTTCACAAATTTTGATTAACATTTTGTCGGTTAATGTGTGTGCTCTATCTTTCCTCTTCTTTTAATTTTTTTTGGGAACAAATTATTCATCCTCTCTCTCTCTCTCTCTCTCTCTCTCTCTCTCTCTCTCTCTCTCTCTCTCCGTTATTTGTTTATGATGAACTCACTTTCTTTGCACATTTCAATGTGTGTCGTCAATTCTGGCTTTTCTTAATCATTCTACCCTATTCCAGGTAAATGTATAACATCATTATGCTGGCGTCCTGATGGCAAGGTTGTTGTCTGGGGACTTGAAGACGGTATGGTTTTACTGCATGATGTTGAAGTAAGTTTTCTATGTTATTACTTTAACATTACCCTCACAACTTCTCAACTAGGAATTCTTCCTGCAACAATCCCTTATCATCAGAATGTGTTCTTCTCTAATCTCTCTTGGGAAAGATTCTGAATTGCTCAAAAGCTACATGATGCAATGCAAACAGCAAGCTTGCTCAACGAACATTTAGCTGCTAATAGAGATGGCAATCCATGTTTATGGTTCATGTCTGCCAATGTCAAATTAACAGTGAACTGCTCGATAGGTCAATCTGAGCAGGATAAGCTTAACAAATCTTATTAGAGTCCAATGGCCGGCGAGCTCCGACAACCCTCGCCGGCTACAGTGATCAAATGCAAATGTTGATCAAGGTCACTGTAAAGAGCCTTGTGAAAGTCATGATTACTATTGCCTTGTGAAGCTGTAAAGAGCCTTTTCTGATTTATAGTGTTTAGGCCTTACAATATCATAAAGTCCTCTTTCTTTCCTCATAATGAATAACACCTTACAAGTTGTGTCTTTTGACTTTTATCATTTGCTCAGTTCTGTGGACAGTCCTACTGTGGTTTTTGTGATTTCTTCATCTTTATAGCTTATTTTAATCTGGTGTTTATTTACTGACAGTTTTTGCTTTTACAGGTGACTGATATATATGGAAACTACCTTTCTACTTAAGAAGCTAATGGATCTAAAGTGATCAAATAAAGGAGCTTTGGAAGTTATGTTAGATTTAATGTTCATAGATGATGTTCTTTCTGGAGGTGATTCCACTATGGATGAGGAGTTGTCTAGAAGTTCAAAGCCAAAGTATTCGTTTAGGCAAAAGGATCAAGGACAGAAAAAGTCTACCATCAGAACATGTATAGAGGGATTGGTACATTGTCTTTTGCAGAGATTGGATCCCGTGGACTGGCTCACGTAAGTTACTGGATTTGTTTTTGCAGTATATATTCCACAAGCAGACAGTACTCCAAGATGTTTTTACAAAATCCAATCTCGCTCCTCACTAATATTTGCATCCGACAATTCTATACCTTGAATCTGTTTTTCATATAAAATTGTTTCCAAGAATATCTTTTAAGCTCAGAGATGGAAGATTTTATATGATCCATGTTTAGATTAGAGGATAAATGACAATAGTAGGAATAGAAAGAATTTTCTTTCATGGTCAAGTGGTTGCCCTTTTGTTAAACCTGGGTAGAAGTTATTGCATGTGAGATTATTCTGATACGTGAACAGCTCTTTCACATGTAAATGATGCTTAGATGATGATGCTCAATTTTGTGCATTTAGTTATAGTGTAGACATATTGTCCAGAGATGACTGTGTACTAAATGCTTTTTTTGGAAAAGGTGGAAAGGGAGGAACATGAGGGGTGAGGGAAGAAGGTGGGACACAAATTAAAAGTCCTTAGGATTATCAGTGATGACTTAATATGAATTCATCAAAAATAGTTACAATTTTGGAGGTCTACTTACTATGTTAAAATGTAGCAAGAAATAGCTAATTGACACCGTTGGACCATCTATCTAGTACTAGCTGAGTTATGTTTACGTCCCGGTAGGCAGTTTCGTGATTATAACTCTTCATTTTGTTGCAGTTAACTAATAGTGCTTTCTTGTTCATTCATCAAAGGTTAGAGCCATATCTGTGGGAGAATGAAAGACAGTCATATTTATGGCATGCTGTCCTCCTCGGGTTCTTCATACAACTTAATCGGTTGTATGTGGATACAGTGCAGAAACTGCCTTTGAATCCAGAATCAAATATTATGAGATGCTTCACGGTTCCCCGGTTTAAATACTTCCAATCAGGTTAAATATGCCTTTCCTTGTGTTTGTGTCTGCAGGATAAATATTTGAGCTTTCATGACCAGATTTCTCTTATTATTGAATTCTGTCTGCAGTGTACCTGCATTGTCTTCAAGGAAGACATCTAAAGCAACTACTGGTGTTTCTATAGAAGGTTTTTCATCGAAGAGTCAGAAATCTTATAGTAATGGAGAAATTTCTTGAACGATTGATTTGGACGACAGATTGTCTTTAGGAGTAGCAAGTTCCATTGTTGAAGTCTTTTATGCAGGTGAGTGTGCTTTCTTTCTTTTGCTTCTATTTCTTTACCTTGTTATATATTATTTTATCATGTCCCTGGCTAGTCATCTACCTGCTTTATAGAGCTGTGTCGTGAACATCTGTGTTGGAGATGATATGTCTAACTTTCTAAGCTCTATTTGGACTTAATCTTTCAGCTTTCATATTTTTTTATTTGGAGAAACTTGAATTTGATTATATCTTTGATTGCCGGGGTGTTTATTGGGGGTTTTCTGTTTCACTGCATGCATTAATGTTTGAGTTGACCGAGTCATTTGTGTCATGGAATGTAATAAGTACCAATAGTCTGGGACACAGTGCTAGAAAACTCAGTGGTGTAACTGTCTGAAAGTGGTGATAGAAGTTCTTAACTTTGGCCTTCCTTTTTTGCGCTTGTTTGCGTAGTTGTGCGCCGAGATAGTTCCACGTACTTCATGCTGTTTTGGTACATCGGGAGTAGACATTTCTTTTTGCTGAACATTGTAATTGTGAGAAGATTTTAGTTTCAGAGATGTCAGATATTTGGCTAGGTGTTTTGGAAAGGAAGTCTTTTTCCATGTTCTATGACATGCTTCTGATATTATTTCCTCTCACAATTGGCCAGGTTGGCAGCAGATTTGGAGAGAACACATTGAAACTGGGATCCATCCTGACTAATGGTCAAGTGGGCATATTCAAGGACAGTTCAGCTGCTGCCTTATCGAAATTCAGTGATGTTTTTCCTGTGCAGGCTGCGGGTCTTCTTTCATCCTTCACCACAACCCGACCAGATGCTTGAATGAGAATGCCTTGCCATATGCCAATTGATATTTACATCGGAAGCCACGACAGGTAAAACATGAGGCTTTTTCACACTTTGGCTTCCGGCTTTTTTAAGTTTCACCTGAGATTCTGGGGTAATTCCGGATTAGTGGTGCGGCCCAAAAGCTGTATTTATAGGATAACGGAATGAAAGAGAGAATACCTTTTGGATTGAGTGGGAGAGGGGCAAGAGCTGGTGTTGGTGAAGCGAGATCAAGAAGGCTTCGTATTTGTTGCGGCGTGTCTGCAGGAATAAGTGAGCTGGTTCAGCATTTTTTATTGCATACCTTTATTAGGCGCAGACATTTGCAAAGCAGAAAATGGATGTTATACTATCATAGGAGATGGCGGCAACAGTGTCGAGGGAAGTTCGTTTTGTAAAATGAAGACGTCCAAGTGAGGCATATGCTTTGGACAGAAAGCTATGAGACGCCCCATCAATCATGTGCAGATCACTTGTTCTTATCATTCAAATTTTGTATCTCACGCATTATTTCAATTCCGTAGACAAGATCGAGTTACAGCAATGTATAATTTTGGCTTCCTGGATGGCTGGATCTTTTTCCTTACTACCTTGTGCTCTTTTTTTCTTTTTGTGTTAGCTTAATGCATTTTCACTACATTGTAATAGCTTTGAATGTAACGTCTTTTGAATTCAACCTAAGCCACCATTGCTGTAAATTCAGTCCACTGGACTTCCCATTGAATCATATCTCTCTCTCTCTCTCTCTCTCTCTCTCTCTCTCTCTCTCATGGTTCGGACACGGGATTAGGATGCGGCTGTTTGATGAGTCTTCCTTTGCCAGCTCTCCGGATGCATTTGGTTCAATATTTTGAAAGCCTTTTGGGAAATACAAAAGCCTTTGGTCTAAAAGGTTTAGGGGAAATGCAAATTGCATTTAGTAAAAAATCCTTTGTAAAGTAATTTTGAGTTAAGTAGTGTTTGGTAATAAAATGTTGCAAAGGGCTTCGGTAGCAAATTTATTTATTTTTATTAAAAATAAATCAAACCCCTATGTTGACGGTGAGCCAAATCTGGCACCGGCAGCCATCAACTGAGGTCGCACAACCTTGAGCGACACCCGGTGAGGGCTAGCTGGGGTCATGCAAACCCCAGTGATGATCGTGCGACCCAAGCGAGCTTTGCCTGGGGTCTCACGACCTTAGGTGGCCATCACCTAGGTCACAAGACCCCAAGCAACAACGAGGCCCCTCGCCTCTAGCTAGTCGCCAAGGTCCGATGACCAGTTAGAGGAAGAAGCGAAAGAAAAAAAAAAGAAAGAGAAAGAAAAGAAAAAAAGGAAAAATAAAAAAATAATTCAAAAAAGTCACATCAATGCCAGTCATGCCATGTAGGCCGGCAGGTCTATTGTCAACGATTTCTAGTCGGGTGGACTTAATTGACATAAATGTAAATGATCTATGACTCAATTGGCAAAAAAAAAAATTTTAGACTGAATTGGCACAATCGTAATACGCTTAGGACTTTTTTATATTTATATATGTTCATATATCATGTCTAGATCATGCTTTTTGCGGTTGGAGACTTTAAGGGAATTTAATTGAGTGCATCATCGTGAAAAAGATGAAAAAACCAGGTCGTGTTTTTAGAATGTCAATCTATCGATGTTTAAATTTTGAGACATGACTAGTACCCGATCTTGTTAACAAGTCTCTTTAGACCTAACAAAAATTCAAAATTTTGACGTACAGATCCTAAATATGTTTGCCCCTTGTCGCAGGTAGCTTTTGGTTCTAATTGGGTGACAAATAGAAAAGAGCAACGCTTACGGAGAGACAGAACATGCTTGAGGTATTAGTGACACGGAAAAAAAAAAGCTTGGGATATTGATGTCATATTGAACAAAATAAAGCTTGGTGGTGAAATTTTCCAAATCCACGTAAGCTCCATTTACCTTCAATTGTCAGCGCAAGCCGTCACGTCGGATTTTTTAATGGCAAATTTGGATGGACCTATGACAAAAGGCATTGGCATGAAAGTGGACATAGTTGAAGATTTTTGGTAGTATTTCCTCTATTTGATATATGCTTACAGGTGCCAGACACTAATTCCTTGATAAAACCCATTTAGCAATTTGTACATTGAAGGCTGCGAAGCTTTTCCTCAGGCAGAAGGATACTATTGGTGCCATAACTTATGTACGACGATCACTTTTTTTCGGATCACTTTGGTGCTAAAATCGGAAAAAATAGATCACTTTAGTGACTCCGGCCAAAAAGCTAACGTGGTATTTATATTTTTTTAAAAAATAATTTAACTTGTACACGTGGAAATTATATGGCTTTTTTTTGAATTTTTGAATTTTTTTCCTTTTTTTATTTCTTTTTCTTCTTCTGCGAGGGCAACCCTCGCCGGCGTCCGGCGAGACTGCCCTCACCGGATCTGGCGAGGGCCACCCTCGCCGGCGTCGAGCGAGGGCAGCCCTCGCCTGAGTCGGGCGAGGGCAGCCCTCGCTCGACTCAGGCGAGGGTCGCCCTCGCCTAAGTCGGGCGAGGGCCGCCCTCGCCGGCGTCGGGCGAGGGCGGCCCTCGCCGGATCCGACAAGGGCGGCCCTCGCCTGGGCCGGCGAGGGAAGCCCTCACCTGACGCCAGCGAGGGTCACCCGACGCCGGCAAGGGCAGCCCTCGCCGGAGAAGAAGGAAAAAAAATAAAAATAAATTAAATTTTATGTGTTATTTTCCTTTTTTTTTTTATTTTTTTTATTATTTTAATATAATATAATTTTTATTTTTCTAAAAAAATACACGTCAGCATTAAATTTTATTTTTAATGCTAACTAGACCTCTCCGGCGAGCCATGGACCTCTCCGGCGAGCCATGTCAGCGCTACGTAGAATTTCTAGCAAGTTACGTCAACGTTGACACCAAAGTGATCGTTTTTCAAAAAAGTTAGCACTAAAGTGATTCGAAAAAAAGTTATGGCATCGACAAAACCCATTTAGCAATTTGTACATTGAAGGCTGCTAAGCTTTTCCTCGACATCGACACTTATGGATACCCAGAGTTAAAACTGTTTGGGTTGTCCTTAAGGATTCAAGGAACGATTTTCACGAGTACATAATTTAGTTATTATAGATCATGCGCAGGTGAATAGACACGTGGACAAGAAGTTAATTTGGATGATCGAGTTCCCTTCCGATTTATTTTAATGCAAGAGTATTGAATTGTCCATTTCCAATTCCGTCAACCGATAGACTACACGTATAGACCTCACGTGTGCTGATGAAGTCCAGAAAGTAGACATTATTTGGATAAAGTCATCCCTGAATATGCATTGCTGCGAATCAACAACTTAAGAGGACTTCTTATGCAGTAAGGGATCATCCGATCAGATATGACCTGGGGTACAAAGTCCGGCTTCAAACACCGAGAGAGCATATCGGCGTAGAGCTCGTATCGAGCAGTCATTCCGAACCCCCGCTTGTCTATCAGCTGCCTGTAGAGGTTGAGATCCATGTGGGAGACCAACAATCCATCTATGCGACAAGATAGTTATGGCATGCACGAAGTGTCTGGAGCTGAAAAGCGACTAGATCCATAGAAGTGCCTGAAATCTGTGTGCTGTAGCTTACCGTCGCATGATGCGATCGTGTTCGGAAAATGTTTGCGTTCCTACCTGGTTGATCGATCCAGCCAAATAACGATCGGCAATGGCAGCATTTTCGGGCCCGTGAATTGATTTTACAATGAATACGGTAAAGTTAACCGAGGCGATAATTTGGTATGTTCATTTGAATTTGCAATTGTTCGATAAGCTCCACCTATTTGCAACAAGACATTTTTTTTTTGTTTTTTGCTTTTGGTCTAAGCCATAAGAATTTAAGTGGTTTATTTTTTCAATGTTTCAATTGTTTTCCATTTGGGCGAAAAAAAGTCATGCTAACCTTGGTGCCGATTCGAATAATTCATGAGGCATATTTCTTTCTGTTCAAATGGTAAATGAGGATCAATTATCACATTGGTTTTTTTAACAAATTCACATTTCAACAACTAATCCACCACCGCATTCGCATCAATGTGATGTCCGATGAGTCTGGGCGTTGTTTGACAAGGCTATAATATAGTTATAAAGTCCGGCCCGGCCCGGCCCATTTCGCCCGGACGCTTCTGTGCCGAGCTTTCTAGCAATGACAGACCGACGAAGAAGGGTCGCCGGCGCGTGCTTCCGTTTCAGCTTCAAGGTCGATTCGATTGTCTTCCGATTCGGATTGGTGAGGCTGTTGCTCGATTTCTTCCGATGGGCGTTAGGTGAAGATGGCGTGAGTTGAGTGGAATCCGGAGAAGGATTTGGTGGCGATGGTCACACGGAGGACTCGGAGGTGGGTGGTGCTTCGTCGCTTCAATTGGCAAGAGGCTGTGGACAATCTCTCCTGGTAATTGCTTCGATTCGAGAAAGTTCTCTCTTTTCTTTGTTCAGTGTGTTCGTTTCTTCAATGATGGCTTGGGGTGTGCCCTGTGAGTCATTACCCTTATCTCGTTCTACTTCTTTATATTTAATTCGATGGAGAATTGGACGAATATAGAGGTATCAAGTGCTTGGAGGTCTAAATGATAAGGTGAACGTCGAACTAAGGAGTTTAGTCGTTCTACCCAGAAACGAAGGGTGAATGATGGTGGTGCGAGTGGAAAATCTACAGAACGAAGGAGTTGTTACCCTTTTCGGTACACCAGTTAATGTGTACATGAAAATAAAGAACATGAATTGGAGGGGATGTCATTTATGCTAGATAGATTAGATATGTCAGATGCAGAAATGCTTAATGCCCCACTTGGAGTTGGCAGGTTTAGCCCCTGCAGAAGACCATCTAAATGTCATGAGGCATCTAAAAAGATCTTCTTAGATTTATGATGGTGACTCTCTCGATGTAATTTTACTGCTGGCTCCTCTTCTTTTACTGATTGAGCATTCTTTTACTGACTGTGTGTGCCCTACACAGAGAAATTTAGTGGATACTGAAATATAGATTGTAGGCAGAAATTTTCTCACATTTTGTATTGCTTGAAGTTAAGTTAATCTTCTTTGCATTGCAGAGGGGCATTTCGCCACATCATTTTGATTAATCAAGGTCGCTGGTGGGAGTTTAACTTTTGAATAGGATATAACTCGAGCTGTGCTGTGTACTTGTATGACAATCTGGTTGAGAGGGAAGGAGGGAGGAATTGGAGAAAGCAAAGGGACTAGGAGGGTAAGGGGAGCTGCATCCGAGTATGTTAAGATCCTCTATGACTTAATCTTTCGGTAATTCAAATTAGTAAGATCTTAGGATTAGATGCCGAGCCTTGGAAATTCTTGCCATCTATTCTCACTGGAAAACTTTAGAGAGGAGATTTTTTCTCCAGAAACACCTGAATGCTTCATTCGTCATATTGTCTTCTGGATATGGAGAACGTTTTGAGTGCACTATAGTACTTGAGCCAATCCTGAATGATTTCTGTTAAGACCTTAAGTTACACTTGTAATCCTCGCCTGAAGTAAGCTTTTGTGCATCCACTCTACCTTGAAGTTCCTTAGTTGAACAACAAGATCTGTTTTTTGAATCAGATATTGGATTGGAGCCTGCCAATAAGATATAGATTCCCACGCTTTAGATTACCTACTAACCCAAAGAAATCCCATATCAAGTGACCGATATCCTTCTCAATTATTTTGTACAGTTACGACGTTTTGCCTTACTTCACAAATTTTGATTAACATTTTGTCAGTTAATGTGTGTGCTCTACCTTTCCTCTTCTTCTGTTAATTTTATTGGGAATAAATTATTCACTGTGTGTGTGTGTGTGTTCTTTTTTGTTTATAATGAGCTTACTTTCTTTGCACACATCAATACTGGCTCTTCTTAATCATTCTAATCTACTCCAGTGTAACATCATTATGCTGGCGTCCTGATGGCAAGGTTGTTGTCTTGGGACTTGAAGACGGTACAGTTTTACTGCATGATTTCGAAGTAAGTTTTCTATGTTGTTACTTGAACGTTACCCTCATTACTTCTCAACTAGAAATTCCTACTGGAACAGTCCTTTTTTCATCACAACTTGTTCTTCTCTGATCTCTCTTGGGAAAGATTCTGAATTACTCAAAATCTGCATAATGCAATGCAAACAGCAAACATGCTCAGTGAACATTTAGCTGCTAATAGAGATGGCATTCCATTTTTATCGGTCACGTCTGTCAATGTCAAGTTAACAATGGATTGCTAGATAGGTTAATCTGAGCAGGATAAGATTAACAAAAAATTTTATTAGAAAACTCTATTCAAACATGACCCTTTTGTTAAATAGGTCAACAAATTACAAAAGATGAATAATCCGTTTAACTAATTAGATTGAATTGAATGGGTCATTCCAATCCTAACATGACCGACACAGCATCTGTACAATATGCATATCGTCCTCAATGTCAAATAATTTGAAAAGAAACTAGTCGTAAGCTTACAAAATCCTAGGTTTACATGAAATTTTACATTTATATGGTGTGATCAAATTGTAATTTGTAACCACTATGGAAACAAAATTCATGTATGATTTACTATTAGAGAATTTACTGAACTAAATATAAACAGGTCATGATAGTTCAGGTTGTTAATCAAGTTGGCACTATTGTTTAGTTAGATAGATTACACGAGTCAATTTGTGTTTTGCGGTTTGAACTTTGAACCTGGAACAATATTCGTTTATTATTTGTGTTTACTATTAAGTAGGTAGCCACAATTTTGATATGACATGATAACCACTTAGGGTCACCCTTAGTTGTCACATGGAAATATGAGTCATGAATCAAAAAATTAAATCTATGGATTGTGGATCGTGAATTTCATCCATTGGAATCATAAAATCTGATATAATGTTTGAGATTGGTATACCATAACAGATGTAAATTAATTGTAAAGTATGGTCTTATTTTTATTGTTAGGCAATAAATAATTATAAAGATACTTCAAATTCGACTAATGTTATTATTTCCAGACATGAGATATTGCTACAAATTATTTTTCTTTTATCAAATAAGTACCCATTTGACTGCAAGGACACAAAGATCGTGTACTAAGTATTGTAATTGGATTCCCATTCATAGAATTTAGTATTAGACAATTAGACATCCACTACGCCTGATGCAGCCAACAAAATCATGCAAGATGACTACCAAGTTTTTGGTGAAGATTGACTTTGAAACTCAAACAAGGATCAGGATTCTTCTCGAAGTTTAATCACTAAAATTTAAAACCCAGGATTTGAGTATTGTTAGGATTATACGAAGTTTCCCTAATTTTGTTTTGAAGTTTGAGTAGTAGGATCTTACATATACTCCAATTTTATTTCTTGTTTATAGGTTTCCTATTTCAACTAGGAGTAGAGCTTCTAGAGAATCTAATAATATATTTGTAATTTTTACTTTTCAATAGAGTTGATAATTTATTGAACTAGGCAAGTGTTTGCTTTGCATATTGTGTGATGCAATTCCTCTTTGGTGCGATGCTTAAGAAACCATCAGTGTGATGGTTAGGCAGTTTTGCATGTGATGCCCAAATAAATATTCTTTATTGTGGGACTCATTGTCCTGCATCAAAGCCATGAAATGTTTTGGACACTACATTGTTTGATCCATAAGTTCAATTATGAATCAAGGAAATTGATTGACTCATATCTAATCGGTGAAATCAGCAGTGAATTACTTTAATCACATATCATACAAAATTAATACACTCATTCAATAGATTTTATATACTTTAGGAATTATCTGATTGATGTGTGCAATTGCATTCTCATGTAGGACAAATAATTTTCACCTCGCTACTAATGTTGTCATCAATGATTGAAACTATTTCAATTGCCAACGACAAATTACGGCATAGTGTTTTCTGGGGTCCAGCTCATTGTGAGAGTCTATGGTCTAAGTGGATGGTGTCATATAGAAGCATTCATCTGTGACATGCTCATTTTCATCAAAATTAATAGCTTCTGTCAATTATCAGTAAAATATGTTCAGTTTAGTCAAATTAGGAAGGTAATTATTTAGGTGACTCTTAAATGATATGATTTGTATCTGCCTCAATTATTCTTGTGGGTGGAAAAGTTTGTAAATAACTGGTTATGTTTTTATTAAGCTATAGCTGCTTGGTCATGAGTAGAATGGCTGAGAACTTGGCTGAGGCTGCTGCAATTCTGTTTCTTTGAGATTTCTACCAGTTTATAATCAATCGTCCACTTCATGGATTATATTTTGCTGAGAAGAGAGTTTGTTTGTACATAATGAATGTTATCTTACCCAAGTAGCTGTCTTTATGGAACTATGGATATGCGGTGCGCTGCTTTTGATATGCTAGTGCTTGCAGCTGTTATGCACACTATGGTATAATCATTCTAACAGGGTATAAATATTAGGCAGAATGGAAAACTGTTAAGAAGCTTGAAGTCCCATATGACAGCTGTGGTGTCTCAACTGGGAGGAGGATGCCTAACTGAATAGAGTATGCATCTTTCAACTTAAAATTTGATATGACTTCGTGATCTTTATTACCAATAGCAGATATTTTATGGCTCACGCCTTTCATAATACTTCGTTTCCAGTTAAGTAGTTATTTTAGTCTAGTTTTCTTAAATACTTCTTTTCAAACTTGGAATCTTATGTCACAGTCCAACAGCTTTAGTATGGGTTTATGGAAGATTTTTGGAAAGCGTTTGTTTGGTGTCATCTGTAACTTGTTGATTTGTTTGGCTCCTTAGCTTTAATCTCATATTTTTTCATCTTTTTATTTTCCAACTGGAAAGTAATTATTCATTTGTTTTATAGAACACTTATGGTAACTTTTTGGCTTTTGAAGATCGCACTACTCGATTCTTCCCTCTAGCTCCAAAAGTTCCTCGCATGCCTGGACTAGTACCCGAAGATGCTGGTTTAACAGACGATGGTCAAGATTCATTTGTAGAGCTCTCAAATTCTTCAAAGCAATGTTTCAATATCCTTTGCAGTGGAGATAAAGATGGGGTTTTGTGCTTCAGTATATTTGGTGTCTTTCTAATAAGAAATATTGTAAGCGTCCTATCTGTTCAAATCAAATATTTGGCAGTATGGTTTATCAGATTGAGTTGATGAGTCATTTCCCTATTCTTGCTTCTCATTCAGCAGTTTTTCTTAATAAATGGATTTGATGGCAGACTGGCAGTAAATCAGTATTGCCCAGGACGTAATGGGCTGGTTAAGTAAACAATTATACTAGGTGATGTTATGCTTGTAAAAGTTCTAGACGTTTATGCCAATTCCCAGGCTAGATTTCACTTCTGTTGGTCACTTCCGAGATGACACCCTTCCAATTTCGATATAGAACAATTATCTGAAGCTTTCTGTTGTTTGGCCTGAGGTTAGCCAGACCTTACATACTTTCTGCTCTACTCCATACTATTGGGTTTCTGCTCTGTTCTAGGAAGATTGAGAGAGCTTATGAAGATCTTCCCCTTTCTAGCAAGTTTAGTCAAACTTTCGTGCAATATGATATCGTAAAAGCAAGTGTGAAAAAATGTACAAAGTTAATGCAAACTTAAAGAAACTATTACAGAACTAAATAGCACGCATATAATGAATTATTAATACTATAAATTTAAAAACGTAAAGTCATGGCATCGCATTTTGGTGACCAAACAATTTTGTGTTGAATTCGATAAGATGGTGTATTTTGTTATCAGATGTCAACTTATTGTGTCAAACTAATGATTGACAATTGTATATATCCATAGGTTGAATATGTTAGTATCGCAACAGTTAACGTGGTAAATATACCTAGTACTCTCCTAGTGGTAGATATGTATAGGCTGATATATTACATTCATGTTTGATGCCTTTTAGGGTAGATGCATTTAAGGCAAAATACTCTTAACTTACGAGCTAAAGTTGATTTGCTTTAGAGAATAATGCAGTTAAGCTCTTGAATTTAAAGTGATAAATTAGCACTGAAAGTATTGTAATTTAATACTATACAAAAGAGTGCTTGTGAAGCACTCCTTTTTTTTTTTAACAATCCACAATTTCAAGTATTGACATTTTAGTTTGGATTGTTGGTATATAAATAGCATTGGCAATTCTTTTAGCTTGCAATGTTACAAGTGGATATAAGAATAAGCTTCTTACTATTGTAAAATGAAGTAATTGATACATTGAATTTTTAAGATTTTACTCAATTCTTATTACAAATATTTTGACTGGAGTTAAGTCAATGTCTGAAGAACTTTGTTTTATTGAGTAACTAAATACAAAAAATGCATTAAATGGTATCTAAATGGATGGACTCCCTATGGAACATACAAATTGCTTCACATCTTGCACCAACCAAGTTGGATAACAATATTAATATGTTTAGATATATTTTGGGTGGTAGGGAAAACCTATTTAACATATTTAGAGAATTAGGCCTTTTATATGGATAGGTATCGTGTTTGGCTAAAGTCGCCGAACCTTCTCGTTAAAAAAGTAATATCAATCTTTAGGCCTAATTTCCCTGGAAAATTGAACATATTTCCAGACAAGCATTGCATTGACTCAAGGGCGAGGGGCGAGGTCAAGAAGAATAATTTAATCAAAGATAAACGTGCCAATATTACTTGTCCAGCTTGATCCGAAAGATGCTCTCCATTGTTTAGATTTGTTTGTGGGAGTCTCCATAGCTCAAAATGAATGAGAGTGCATCTCATCTTTCGATATCTCGAGACTTGCAATCACATTTTAATTACCGATCAGTTAATTAATTAGTACTAGAGCAAGATGTGGTTTATCCACTTTTGATTTGAGGAATTTAACTATCCCCTTTCTTGCTAACCATCACACGAAGAGTGAACAAGACCGCTTTAGGAAATATTTTTTTACATCAATATTTTGTGCTATAGTTACTCTAATTTGTTATGTATCAATGTAATGAACATTGTCTAAGAAGATGCTCACAAAATATATACGAGGAATCAGTACACCTAGATCAGTTCGATTATTCAGCTCACTAGCAAAAAAGGGCACCTAAATATGTGCTCAATTTAGATTTGGATTATCCAGGGTAATGAATTCAATTTGCTAAAGGGTAAAAAACATTTGAACAATTTTTTTTTATCAACATTTGATCAATTTAACAAATATCTTTTTGACAGGATTTGTCATTAAACAAACTATAAGGATTAAAATCAAACATTTACAAGAATGTGATGATCGAAAGGGTACTTTCTTAGAAGGTTTTGTGCATGTAGGCACCATATAAGCTTGTGCACTTTCTCTTTCTGACGTTTGCTCGAAAGTTTTCTTATACGGTGGGCGCTTCTTCCTCTTGGAGGCTCACAGCAGTTTGGGTAGAGATCGTACAAATTGTTCAATGGACAGGCCAACTTCAAAAGACAACAACTAGAAGGTCATCGAAATTGTCGTTTTTTAAAATTATTTTTCAAACTGGGTTCCAGCTAGATAAATGGCTGGTAAACTTTGGGTGTATGCAACTTTTATTATCAGGAGTCGATGGAAGATATGATGGGGATGGATTCAAATGCACGCTAAATCATACGTCATTAGTGACGTCTTCTCTTGAATTGCACTGCCATATGTTCTCGGCCTTTTTGTATTAGTTTATAAGTGTCGATTTTCTCAAGAAAAATCAGATTGAAGATTGAAAATAGTAAACTCTCCTTATTTGAATATTAAGCATGCTACATATATTTATTAACAAAACCCAATCTGACTGATATGGTTTTGTCATTTTCGTTTGGATCGAATATGTTTTTGTCATTGGCTCATGTACGTTAGCACCTAGAGCATGTGAATATTGCTCGTTAGTTTTTTTTTTCATTAATAGAAAGTGGCCTGACATTATTTTAATGAAAGGGTAGGAATTCTCTAGAAAGACATTAAAAGATTTCCTAGACATTGCTAAAACAAATCAATAGTAGCTGTTTGAACTAACCCCTAAAAAATGATTTTTTTCGGCAGCCGACAAATTAGACAAGAACTTCGTTTACGCCAATCCCTATCAAATGAGCTGTAAGAAAGGCATCCCTTTTTACATTATTCTAAAGTCAATTTGCCAACTTGTATAATATAGCTTTCTACTTATTTTTGTTTGTATTTATGCTTCGCATCGAGGCATCTTCAAGCGGCATCTTCTTTCGTCCAGTAGAAACACATTGTACGTACCGCAATTGAAAGGAGTAGCTATTATTCGACCAAAAAAATAGGAGTAGCTATTACTGAACTCCATATCAACAAAGTGTCCTGCAGACATTTATTAACTAGAACTCAGCTTTGTTCAAGCATGCACTAGAGAGTGTTATGTGTTGGTAATCCAAATTCCATAGCGATAAGGACATAGGAAAAAAAATGGAAGCCATAAATGAATAGCAGAAAACTGAATTTCATGGAGCCACAGTTCGTCATCATCATCACATGGATCCAAATTCTAATATTCTGTTCTTTTTGGGGGTGAAAACGACGTGCAAATTTTTTTGGATCATTCACAGAGCATGCTGAAAGATAGCAGAAACCCATGATTGCTAATTAAAAGACACAACACACATACACACTCTCTCTAACATAGAGAGAGAGAGAGAGAGGAATGAGGCCATATAGAGAGTGCTTGAGAAACCATGCAGCCAGCTTGGGGAGCTATGCGACTGACGGGTGCAGCGAGTTCACTTCGGATGACGCCTCACCGAGCAGCCTCCAATGCGTGGCGTGTGGCTGCCACTGCAACTTCCACCGGAAGGTGACCTACACCATTGCCCGTGCCGGTGGTAAGGAGCTGATGGTGTGCCGGCCAGGCGGGGGGCCAATGTCGAATTGATCAGATAGACTCAATTGACAAAAAGTGAAAATGTCAATAACTCAATTGGCACAATTAAAAAATTTATGACTGAATTAGTAAAAGTGCAATAGGTCTTAAATTTTTTTGGTAATTCTCCCACGATAAATTCATATAGGCTTATATACCACATTCGTGTTTGGAGTTGATTAGCTTTAGAGAATAATGCAGTAAGCTCTTGAATTTAAAGTGATAATTTAGTACTCATGAAGTATTGTAAATTAATACTAAAAGAAAGAGTGCACGTGAAAATGGGCACAAAAATGTGTGCTTGATCTGGATCTGGATTATCCAAGGAAATGAATTCAATATATCAAAGGGTAAAAACATTTGATCAATTTAACAAATATATCTTTGACAGGATTTGTCACTAAAATGAATTATAAGGATTAAAATCGAATACTTACAAGAATGCGATGGTCAAAATGGTACTTTCTTAGAAGGTTTTGTGCATGTAGGTGGTACCGCATAAGCTTGTACACTTTCTTTTCGACGTTTACTCCAAAATTTTCTTGTACGGTGGGTGCTTCCTCTCGGAGGGCCACAACAATTTTGGTAGAGATCGTGCAAACTTTTAGATGGACAGTCTAACTTTAGAAGACAACAACTATGAGGTCATGGAAATTGTCATTCTTTTTAATCATTTTTCAAATCGGGTTCCAGTTAGATATAAATGGATGATAAACTTTGGATTTATGCAAGTTTTATTTTAAGGAGTCGGTGAAATTTTGGCTCTTATTTTAAGGGGAGATCTTTCAAAGAGTGTTT
Source organism: Syzygium aqueum (assembly GCA_031216185.1). Taxonomy (NCBI): domain Eukaryota; kingdom Viridiplantae; phylum Streptophyta; class Magnoliopsida; order Myrtales; family Myrtaceae; genus Syzygium; species Syzygium aqueum. The sequence continues at coordinate 35,333,013 of CM062235.1, read as the reverse complement.
TCGGTGGAAGATGTGACAAGGATGGATTCCTATGCCCGTAAATCATTCGTCATCAGTGACATCTTCTCTTTACTCGCACTGTCATTTATTCTTGGCCTTCTTTCTTTTAGTTTTTAAGTGTTCATTTTTGAAAAAAATCAGATTGAAGATTGAAAATACTAAACTCGCCTTATTTGAATATTAAGCGTGCTACATATATTTGTTAAGCAATTGAAGCACCCTGCTTGGAAAAATGATTATTGAACCGACTGATAAGTATCGTACATGATGTATTAATGGAAGAACTTATTGTGCATACTGAATAGTTTTTGCACCACTAGATCTCTTGTAAGACCTATGTAAAATCCATCACTTTCAATGATTCATATTCAACTTAGTATGTATACACATATTACATTTGTATAATAATTTTTTGCCGAATTTGCTCGTTGTGAGTGATCGGCCCCTGTTTTTGGCTTATGTTCAGTCTCTATTGCTACTTCCATTAGGTATTATATGTTAGGGGTGTCAGAACCGAACCGGAAAACCGAACCGAGATACGAACCGAACCGAACCGAACCAAAAATTTCGTGCATTTCGGTTCGGTTTCGGTTTCGGTTCGGATTATCAAAATTAACTCTTTTTTTTTCGGTTCGGTTTATTTCAGCTCGGTTCGGATCAGTTCGGATCGAACCGAACTGAAATAAACACTCTTCCTCTCGCCGAGACCATCCTCATTCCTCACGGCCCTCCACACTCTTCCTCTCGCCGCCGTCCCTGCTCTTCTTCTTCTTCCTCTCCATCGACTCGCATCCCATCCACCTGCACTCCAAGGCCACCGTCGGGGTGGAGTTCCAGACCCAGTGCGTCGAGATCCACGGCAAGGAGGTGAAGGCCCAGATTTGGGACACCGCCGGTCAGGAGCGGTTCCGCGCCGTCACCTCCGCCTACTACCGCGGCGCGTTCGGCGAATGCGGCGAGGTCGTGTTCGGATCTGCGGGCCTATTAAACTAATGATGTCTTCTGGCCTTTGATAGAGGACGTCTCTGTTTGTTCTGTTCCTGTTCGACAGAAAGCGAGAGAGAGAAGGAAGGAGAAGACGAGAGCTGGCTTACTCATTTCATGAAAGATCTGAGAGAAAGGGAGGAGAGAGAGAGAGGAGGGGAACCAACCAAAGGCAGGCAAAGGGTAAAGGGGAGGGAGAGAGAAGTCGAGTTGTATATTAAAGGGTGGGTGTTGGTCTCTTTTGGAGTCTAGCGAATGTGCCAAAAACGTATCAAAAACCAGATACAGACCAACCCAAAACTGTCTCTCTCTCTCTCTCTCTCTCTCTCTCTCTCTGCATCAGATGGGGTTTTTTGTATTTCGCTACTGAAGTTAGCAGCAGCTGCTGCTACGCTCTGATCGCCCATTAACTCTCTCTCTCCATCTCTCAGAGCCTGTGACTTGTCACGGGCTCAGTGGGACTTGCAGAAAGTTTTCGCTTTTTTAAGTGGAAACGCAAGTTTTACCCTGTTCTTAGCCATAGAAATACCATCTTTGACAAAGATTCTTTGTGCCTTTTTGAGGTTCCCTCTGCCTTAAACTTTGTTGTATTACCCTGTTGGTTCCTCAGGAATTCACTGATTTCTCTCAGATTTTAATGAAATGTCTTATTTCTTAAAAAAAAGCAAAAAAAAAAACAAAAAAGAAGAAGAAACCGAAAACCAAACCGAACCAAACCGAACCGAACCGAACCAAATCGGCTTATTGGTTCGGTTCCAATTCGGTTCGGTTCATATTTGGTTCGGTTCAAGGAGGAACCCTTAACGGTTCGGTTCGATTCGGTTTTTCAAGAAAACCGAACCGAACCAAACCGTTTACACCCCTACTATATGTTTTAAGAAGTGTCAAAGAATGCTAATTAAAAAGATTCTTTAGTATTTTTTTTAAAGCGTGTTCAAGAAATTCCGACCCAAAAAAGGGCGCGTTAAAAAAATAAACAAATAAAGGAGCAAATTTGACTTTTCAACGGTGGACAAGTGGCAGGCGATAATTACGAGCCTTTATGCCACGTGGGCCCCATCACCACCCCCCATCCCCTCTCTCTTGATCTCGATCCCTTTCGTCGCAAGAGGTCCACTGGGTCGCAGCGCATCACAAAGAGGACGAGATAGAGGCTCCTGATGCCGACACATGTCGTTGTATAGAGGTGCAGCTGGGCTGCCAACTGGCACCGTTGGTCCGGTTACGTTCGCAAGAGGTCCCATACGCTATCCTGTGACCTGGACCGTGAGTGGGTTAGGGTGGGCTTATAGTGAATAGATCTGAATTAATTTATTAATCTAACATAATTTAGAAAAGTAGGTATTTCTACGCATTTTTTTGTCTTTTTGTCCCAAGTGGGTGTACAATAAATTCACATTGAAGCTTCCCGAAAAAAGGGCACTCATTCTATATTCCAATAAAGTAAATCAATTATTTGATGAGATTGATTATTAAAAATTGTTTTCCTGTTTTTGCAGCCCTTTGCTGTAAAGAAAAGCAGACTAATTTAAGATCCTCGATAAATAAGTCGAGTCGGTCATAACTAGTATGCATCTTCGGTAGAATCGGAAAACGGAGGATTGTATAAGATACTTTGATTAGTCGACGATCATTTTAATTATCGCGAATTACGATTTTATGCATATGCACTTACAGATTGAGATGATATATATATATATATTAATGACAACAACATGACTTTTTTTTTTATATTTCGGTAAAGATTTGAAGTTGGAATATTTTCAGTAGGTTTGCTTGATTGAAAGTAGTCGAGGCCTGAAAACTGATTCTAATAGGCATAGGGTATAAGCATTTTCTATTTTATAGTGTTATTGTAAATAATTGTAGTGTGAATTTATGACAATGTTTCCGAATTAGTAATTATTGCAAAGTTGGATTTCTAAGAACGAGGGCATGTAATCATACTATATCATATATGTTATTAATAATTTTCCAATTTTTTTCTGCAAATTATTGATGGGAATTTTCGTTTGGAGAGTAAGTATTTGAAATTAGTTTAAAATAACGCATGAGCGCGTTGGGTTTCGATCGTTCACATTGGTGGCAGCATGTAGCCAGTTGCTTATTTTTTCTTTTTCAGTAATTTGTTGAGAAATAGTCTTATCAAAAATTAAAATTTGTGAGAAATGGCAATTTTTAGTAATTAATTATTTTTTCCCCACAAATTTATTAATTAATAACGAAACAGGATTTATGTGCGGTTTGACTCGCACGAGGGTAGTGCACCAACCTCGGGGGGGTCCTTTTCTAATGGCGATGACAAGAAGCACGAATTAAAACATTCCTTCACGGGACGTTGTTTTGTGAACATTTATTGGGTTATAATGTATATCTTGAAAGCCGATATAAGTTGTTGGACTGTGAAAGGATCGTAACTGCGAAAGTGTTGGAGGCCTAATCACTAATCAACAATCTAAGTATTTCACCGCAACCATGAGCAGAGGCCTCGAGTGGACATAATCTTAAGTCAAGTAATTGATGGCATTTTTTTTGTAGTGGGATACGAGTTATTGTAATTTCGACGGCTAAACCCAAATAAAGGAGGAAAATCATAACGATTTGTTAATTATGAAAGCATTTTTTTTTACATAGATTAAATTTGTTGTGTGATTTTGACATCATGGGGAGCGACAAATCGAGGCCCCGCACATCCGTCCCTCACGAACTCGCAGGTGATTTCGAGGAGGGTGACTAGTCGGCCGCCGAGAGTGACTGTGGGCATGGGTTTTAGGGTTTTGCAGGCATGTGAGGGAAGAAGCAACAACAGGAGGGAAGAAAGATCAGGGATTTGGAGCGGGGAAGATAAGAAAAATGAAGTAATTCATGCATTGAATTTTTAACATTTCACTTAATTCTTGATGCCAATCTTTTGACTGGAGTTGATTCAATATCTGAAGAGCATGGTTTTATTGAGTAACTAAATAAAAAGAATGCATTAAATAATATCTAAATGGATGGACTCACTATTGAACATACAAATTGCTTCACATCTTGCACCAACCAAGTTGAATAACAATATTAATAAGTTTAAATATATTTTGAGTGGAAAGTACGACCTAAAGATTGCTACCCCTCGTTATTTAATAGGAATAGATTTATATTAAATGAAGTGTTGCGTGCGAATAATACGCTTAGGTACATATTGGGTGATAAGTAAAACCTATTTAGCATTTGTATTAACATAGTTACCCCTTGTTATTTTAGAGGAACCACATGCATTTATGTTTAAGTATTATATAAAATTAAATTTAATCTAAATGAACTGACCAAGCAAAAATATTTTCCGGAAACAATTGAAATTTTTTATTTAATAATTTGGCTTTGGGTTGCTTAGGAAATTGTGAAATCAATGAATTTGATTAAATGCTTAATTGGTAATTTGATAATTAAGCATAGAGAAGAGTAGTGGGCCCGGCCACTCATTCGAAACAAGAAATGGACAAAAGAACTTTTTCACCGCATAGGATTTGCTTGATTCACTGCCTTTCGTCTTTTGCCCTGATCTAGCAAGATTTTATTTTTCCTCCTCAGCGCTCACACCCTGCACTTCCTTGTTGTCCTTCCTTACCCAGCTATCAATAGGTTCATATTAATCATCATCATCATAAACACCTAATTTTTCACCTAAGGTTTGACCAAGATTGACCGGTTTCCATCTATCTTGGAGAGTATGTTCCTCTCAAATCCAACGATGTTCAGCTTGAGAAATACTACGTTTGACCCCCTTTTCTTGTGTCACTTTTTTTTTTGGAGGGGTGAGACATTTTGAACACATGCTGCCTTATGCACTTTAGAAATGTTCAAGATAAAATTAAATTCCGTATCTCTACATCAATATTGATATATTTGGCTCCATCTTTTTATCAATTGGCAAATGGCTAACTTGGATATGTTTTCATTAATTTATATAATTATGGAATAATTAAGCTGGTCGTCTATTGGTTTTTGTGCCTAGTGCTTGATGCTCTGGCGGACTTGAGCCAATATGTTTTTCCCAAAGGCGTGTTGACCTAGAATAAAAGTAGTTTTCCAAGTAATTACGTGGTGCACGCTTATGTTGACTTGGAATTCTTCTTGCCCCAAGACAAAGAAAAATATTGGGCGGTGGATGGGACCACGTATGTGAGAGAGATACAAGGTGATGAATTTTTCGTATTAATTATTAAAATATTTTGTGTTGAAAAAGAAATTAATCTCTTAAATATTTTATTCATCGTATGGATTATTTTGCAAATCAGCACTTGTCAGTTGTAATTTCTTCTTCCAACTAATTTCATTTTTTGACAAACCGGGTGTATTATAGATTTGAGCACTCCTAAGTAGTAGCTTCAATGTTTTTTTTTATTTTTAATGAAAATGCATTAACTACGAGGAGCACTCCTAAATAGGTTCATATTAATCACCACCATATATACCTAATTCATGTAAAGGCTTGACCACTACGTAGTCGCTCTTTCAAAGGAATAGGTCCTGATCCCAGGACCAAAGACGAGATGCTATGATCATCGCTGATACCAATGCATCCGTCACTCCCGAACTTGCAGGTGATTTTGAGGAGGGTGACTCATCGGCTGCCAAGAATGACCACGGACATGGGTTAGCGTTCTGCAGGCAGGTGAGTGAAAGAGTGACAACAAGGGGATGATCAAGAATTTGGAGCGGGGAAGATAAGAAATGTGCAAAGGTCAACGAAGGAACCAGAAAGAATTGTCGTGGAGTTGAAAAGTCTGACATGAAAAGAAATTAAACAAGAGGAAAGACAAAAATATGGAGCATTGATGTTTTTCAAAGTGGATCTCCACCTTAAAAGTCGTGTAGTAAGGGCCATAGAAATATCCACCCTCTTATCAGTTCTTCTGCAACGTTGGCTGCTCTTAAATAATAAAATTTATCGGTGGTCGATGATGCATCAGCAGCATGTTTCTTGTCATGTATTGCAAGTGGCTGTCCATGTCCCATCATATATATTTAGTGAATCGTCCCCCTATATCTGCCCATTGTATTCATTTATTAGCATGGTAATGGGGCTCCACCTATTTTCTCTTCTTCTCCGAGCTTTTGAGCTGACGATGGAAAGCTCAATTTCAATTAAAACAGAAGAATGCTTCAAAAATCTGCGACGGGACTCTTAGACTCCGGATTAGTAAACAAAAGCCTTATGAAGTATAGTCAAAGCTAAAGCTATTGGAAAACAAATCTCATCTGTCATTGGTCTCCATTCAAATATAAGATAAGGGATCGATAATAATGCAATTGAAATGAAGTTTACCGGTTTGATACAATAATATTTGACAGAGTGAGAATGAGTAAATTCTTAAGTGGCATCAAGAGCTTAAATATACTCAACAAAAATAACTTTTCTGATGGAAAATAAATTAAAAAAAGAAGAAGAAAGTTCAACGGTGCAAGCGGTGGACTAAAGCGTGCCCAACATCACTGTGTATGTTTCTCTCTCTCGTCCAAGTCTCTCTCTCTCCACTTTTCATCTTCCACTTGTCCACGGAGACCAATATAGTAATTGTCTTTTATTTTTTGTTTTATTTTCTTTTTCATTGCTTATGCATCGAAACTTGCTCACATGTTTTCTACTTCTTGAGCAAGATCGCCTTGGATTCTCCCGGGCATTGAAACTTCCACCAGATGAAGGCAGCGGCAATAAATGCATGCTTAGTGGTCCCGGTCAATGAATTACAAATTTATATCTAGCTTGGCAAGTTTCAATTATTGATGCATGCTAACTGGTTGGATTAGATCGGATTAAAAAAAAACCGTTTGGATTAGATAAATCAAACCAATAAAGAAATATATTTACTAAAGTAAAAGCAAGAAGGCATTTTGATTTAGTTATGAGATTTGAAGGAGAAATCAAGGCAGAAATAGAGCAAAAAAGAAATTCTTTTCATTGTACTCGGGTGCAAAATAAATAAATAAATATATATATAGAGCCAACTGGTTGCCAACTGGTTCCAGTATATAAATCAAACCACAAGAGAATGGTCAACAAGAAGGCATTTCCTATTTCCTGAGAGGCATTCTGGCTTTCTTCTCCGTCAGACTTGAAAGCGAAAATTAAGGGGCAGAGCCAGAGCAAAGCCGAAATGCATCATCCCATTTTTGGACATTCTTTCGCCGTGCTCGTGGCGCCAATCCTTCTCTCCGTGCTTGCGTTCAATTTTCTCAATAAGAAGAAAACTAGTGCTCGTAGAAATGCAGAAGATGTTGATACAAGCACATCTGGTTCGATGATTGCGCCGATAGAAATAAATTCCGATGGATCCAGTTCGTCTCTGACAGAAACTAACAACAGTGCATCTAGTTCATCGACCGCGTCGACCGGAAAATGCTACGAGGTGTTCTTGAGCTTTAGAGGCCCAGATACTCGACAAGGCTTCACCAGTCACCTCCACAATGGGCTCGTTGATGTCGGAATCGAAGCTTTCAGAGATGATGACGAGCTCTGCCAAGGCGAGGACATCAGACCAGAGCTTTTGGCAGCCATCATGAACAGTAAAATCCTAATCCCCATTCTCTCCGAGAATTATGCTACAAGCAGTTGGTGCCTGGATGAACTGGTTCAAATAATGGAGCGCAAGAATAATAATGGGCAAATGGTGTTGCCTATATTCTACAAAGTGAAACCAGCTGATGTGAGACATCAAATCGGGAGTTTTGGAGACGCGTTTCACGAGCGTGATAAGCGTTTGCTCAAGAGGTGTTTCGACCCAGCGATTTTGAAGAAATGGAAGAAAGCACTCCTTGAAGTCAGCAACTTGAAAGGATACGAAGCTGATGGGTAAAATTTCTCACCAAGACATTCTCTACTTTCTTTTAATGTGTGGGTGTTTACTGGTTGTTATGATGCTCGCCTGCTTGATTTTCGTTGTTTATATATATATATATAAACTGCAAGATCTTCTTGGGAGTAAGATCCTGTGATGCATGAGTTCTATAAGTTATTCTTTTTTCTTTTTTTTTTTCAGTTTTTTGCTTTAAGTTATTCTTGTTATGATCCCATTCGCTTGAAAAATAAGATATTTTGAATGAAGTTTTACTCTTATATTCAAAGATTTTGTAACATTGTGCCTTTTTTTTTCATGCTTATAGTGTACGCTACGTTAATCTTCATCACAAACTTTTAAATTACATATTTATTTGAGATTAATAGTACAACTAACTGGTGATTTTTATTTAAAGCTCATAACATCATATACCGTGCATGGTGATTGTCAAAGCCATAATTATTTATGTTCCCAAGTTACATTTATTAAATCATTAATGACATTGATTAGTTGCTATTACAATTATTTTTACAAAAGAAATCTTTCATTGGTTATATATGATGATGGGAAATATAAATTGGAAAAAAGGATCATTTTTATTATATGTTTGTTTAAATAATTTTCAATGCGTTTTCCTTATCTTCAACAAGTAATATCTATCTCACACACCTGCATATATTGAAGCAATGTTCTTTTGTTGGGTAAAACTTATTCTTCTACTTCCGTATAAAATCAATATTAGATCAATCAAAATCACGAAACATAGATACTCAAAAGGAAATAAAGTACAACATGTTATCATCCTCAGAGGCAATGAAAACTGACAAGATCACTGGTCCAGAATGATACTAAATTCACAACACGAGTAGAAACTTGCAAGCATGTCGAATTGTGCAAACTAGGAGAAATCCCCCCAATTGCATTCAGATAGTTCACAATATCACACTCTGAACAACTTTTCGGATTGGTATTATAGGACCTGAAATCCTCTTGCATCAAAAGTTATGACCTGTTTTATTGAATGATGGCTGACTCTCATACTAGGTTGGCTTATTGGATTTTTGCTTATTCAAATGCTCTAAAAAATTTTCAAAGTCACGTTAAGGTCATCCCTAATATCTTTAACAAACAACAAGTTTAAAATTTGGTTCAAATCCATAATATATACAATATTCAATAATATATACAATATTCAAGATTCATAAGCGATGCCCTCAAGTTTTTTTGGCTTAATAAATTGTGTTGGAGTAATAGTGGAATGGGCAACGCCATGTGAAGCAACCACCACCATTTCCCAACTTTAGTCTTGGTATATAAGATAATATACGGAGGTGTGATAAAAACGATTCTTATAGCTTTTCAATTTATTCCCAGATTTATTTATTACTTTGTTGTCAATAGATAAACAACATAAAATTATTGTTGCTATTTGAACTCTTGTCACATTTGATAGGGATGAAGCAGAGTTGGTGAAACGGGCTGTCCAAAAAGTGTTGAGAGAATTGAAGAAAAAATTTGAGTTGGTTATTTCTAAGAATTTGGTCGGAATTGATAGTCATGTGGAGAAGGTTACGAAACTTCTGGATAATAAATCTCATGCCCCCCTATTTGTTGGCATCCATGGAATGGGAGGCATTGGTAAAACTACTCTTGCTAAAACCATCTACAACAAGCTCTCCAATCAATTTGAGCATCGTAGCTTCATTGCTGATATAAGGGAATCATGGAAGCGTGATGGCGTACATTCCTTACAGAATCAGTTAATCTATGATATATTGAAGCAAGAAAATAAAGTTCGCAATGAGGATGAAGGGATTAATTTCATCTCCTCCAATTTTAAAAATAAAAAGGTCCTCGTTCTTCTTGATGATGTGGATGATGTCACTCAAGTGAACCGTTTGGTTGGTAATCATGATTGGTTTTCTTCGGAAAGTATGATCATTATTACCACCAGAAATGAGAAGATTCTTAGAGCAGCTCAGGTGGACTACAGCTATGACCATAAGGAAATGGATTACGATCAATCTTTGATTATGTTTAGCAGACATGCATTCCGAAGAGACTCTCCTCCAAGTGAATTTAAGGGCCTTACTGATGAAGTTGTATCCATCATTGGAGGGCTTCCCTTATCGCTTGAGGTTTTAGGTTCATTATTGTGCGGAGAAAACCAAGCATTCTGGAGAGGTAAAATAGACAAGTTAAAAATAGCGCCTCCTGAGAAAGTGCTAGAAAAGTTAATGATAAGTTATCAAGCATTAGACGATAATCAACAACAAATATTTTTGGATATCGCTTGCTTTTTCATTGGCACTGACAAGAGAATCGCATCCTACATGTGGGAAGCCTGCAGCTTTTACCCTGAGGAGGGAATTGAAGTATTGAGATTCATGTCATTAATAAAAATTGGAGATGATCATGATCTCCGAATGCATGATCAATTGAGAGATCTCGGTAGGGAAATAGTTCGCCAGGAAAACCGGCGGGAGCCTCATAACCGTAGCAGGTTATGGGACTCTAAGGAAGTCCAGAAAGTGCTAAAGGAAAATAAGGTAACCATTTCTTTCTTTTGCCCACTTAGTCCATGTTCTACTGTTAAGAGTAATGTTGGTCCACTACTTAGTGCTTGCTCTAGTGAACAGAGAACCTTCTACTATTATTGCCCTCGAATGTTTTATTGAAGTGATTATAAAGTAGGGAGGTTGCTCTCTCTTAGTAAATATAGTAGTATTATCCGAGATTTTTCTTAAAGTGTATATTACGAAATTATCTCCAAGAATGAGATACTTTCAAATGTTTTAGATAATTGATAGGGGTATTCAATGTTGGCAAGATCTTGACTTTACGTCTTCATCACATGCAATAAATAACTTGACTATGCTACTATAAACTATAACTACTTAGGATATATAAATCATTAATATCTAGATGTTAAAATTTATATTATAGGACTAAGATGCCTGCATTTCTCGTGAAATTTTAGTCATTATTTCATAACGGAGAATGAAAGGGATATTTTATGTAATATTACATTTGGAATTCCATTTACCAATATTCATAGGAAAAGGATTGATTTAAGACTTACCTAATTAGATAGGAACAGAAATTCCTTATATATAACATATATGTGTGTATATAACATCAAGCGTATTTTATGCAATCACCATTAGAAAGAGAAATGTTTTATTTTTTTCTGAATAAAAAGTCCAGGAGATAAATACTGTAAAATTCTATTTTGTATAATTTTTTATTTTTTGTATAATTAAGTTTGTGAGTGTATTTGCATTTGTGAAATTAATCATAATTTTTAAACTAAAATGGTACATTTAATATAATTATTTCAATATTTTTGCATGACTCCATTTCGCTCTTCATCTATAATACTATCATAAAAAGAAGCCCAGCCTTTTGCATATGGGACGAAAATAACATTACCTTTCAACCTTGTTCGTTTTACTCATGGGACAAAAATGACACCTACCATCAATTCTTCCTATTCTCGCTTTAAATCACCTCGCGTCATCCTACATAGCTCATGGTGCGAACATACACAATGAACCACGCTAATCGTGACCACAAATGACTTCTTCTCTTTTGACAAAAAGCCAAAAATTTCGTAAGAAAGATTATAAATAAAGTTTGTTAACAAGATCATAAATTAAAGCACAACATCGTTTTTGGTGTGGGTTGACATGGCTCATTGTGTACAATAGCAGAGTGAGCAATGTAGGGTACCCATGGCGATTTAACGATGATAATGAATGAAATTTGTAATAGGTGTTGGCTTTGTCCTACAGTTAAATAGTTGGGCTATTTGTATTACATTTGAAATGTTATGTTATTTTTGTCGTAAATGCCGAAGGTTATTTGAAAGGTTTTGCTACTTATATCCCAAGTACAAAAAGGTTGGGCCTATTTTCGGGATTTGTCCAAACTCTAGCTATCGATTTTTTAAGGTGAAAAAAGTTACACATCACACAGAAATCTTGAAGATAGATAGGGTATATTGATTTTTTGACAGGGAAGTTTATGGAAAAATGACTAATGTGAGTAGATTACTTCTGTTGAAGATTTCTTCCTTTTTATTTTTATATAGTTACTTTTCTCTTGGATTCCTTTTAGGTGTTGAGATCTGATTCCTTTCCAGATTATTATGTCAATCACCTATGAGTATTCATGAAATCTTTCAACGTTCTTAAGTATAATAACAAAATTTTCTGTTTCGGAGAAAATGACATGTGGAAATCTATGAACTTTCTGTTTTACTTCTTGACTTCTTATGTATAAGTGATTTTTTTTTCTTGTGAAAGCTTACTACACATTTGGTTCTTAGGAACTATTCTATTTCCAATCTATTCCAATAAAGCAATTAGTCCTTCATTTTGTTCAAAAATAGATTAGAAACTACTATTCTTTCCCAATCAGGAATAGTTATTCCTGGGGTGACCAAGGAAAAGCTATTCCGTGTAGGCTTGTAGCCAAGAGGAGCTTCAATTTTCACATTGCAACAATGCTTTGCACTTTCAACAATTAATTTTTTTAATATACATCAAAGTTATTGGGGTCTGTTTATTATATTTATTATACTTGAGTTACTCAGTTATTTATGATTATGATTATATCATATTGTAATCTATAGTTAAACTTAAATTAATGATAAAATTATAAGCTATAGAGAATATTAATATAACTAATAAGTTATTTATGATTATGAATATATCAAAATGTAATCTATTGCTTAACTAAAATTTATGATAAAATAATAATTTGTAGAGAATATTAATATAACTAATATTATTGTCATAGTTATTTATAATTAGAAAATAATTAGTTAACAATATTTCAAGTTACTATTAGTAAAATAATAAGTACGTAATATATTAATACAACTACTGTCACAATATTCAGTTTCTTGCAATTAGTTATTACTCTGATGGAAAATAAGAGTATATGTTTTTTTTATTAATGGCGTGAGTAGCACAATCGCGTAATATACATGAAATTAGTATAAAATTACAGAGAGAAAAATATATATTTATATTAGAATTGATCAAATCAAAACTTTGGTTTTGTACATTGCAATTTGATCAAATTTCGTGCACTGCACTCATGTCCCAACTGGTATGGTAATGAAGTTACAATACCGGAAAGAAGAAGATTACAACTTGTAAAGTTTTTACTCTACATGAGCCATTACGTCATAATTCTTTTTAAGACGCGAATGCTAATGGCCAAATTTATAATGGAAGTTGACATCCTTCACTTTGTTGGCCTTTATAAATATTGTTTATTGGCGTAAAGAATTGATGTCTTCACATTCCTAGTCTCTTGAACTCATTAATGCACGTTAGTAGCAATATGAACAAATAATATTTAGATTACTTTAGCTGGATATAGCATTAATGGACGTTGATTCTTGCTTATAGGGAACAGAAAAGATTGAGGCGATTATTCTGAGTAAAGGCAGCTTAGAAGGCTCCGACAAAATGGCTGAGCGAGGTGGCGATATTTGCACAGCAAAACAATTCAAGAATTTGACGAATCTAAGATTCCTTCATATCGAAGGGGCACATATCAATGGAGATTTTAAGGACTCAATTGAGGAGTTAAAATGGCTCCAATGGCAATATTGTCCCAGGAATTTTGAAGTAAAAAATTTTCATGTAACGAAATTAGCTGTACTCGAATTACCGGATAGCAGGATAAATGAAAAATGGGAAGGATGGAATTCTTTCATGGTAAAAACAAGTCTTTTTTTTTCTTTCTTCTATGCTTTCTTTTGAATCATAATCACTTTAGGCTAATCCCTTGACAAACATTATTATTTTTATTTTACCAGATGGCAGAGAGGCTCAAATATCTCAACCTCAAATTTTGTGAATGCTTGGAAACTACGATCTTCCTCTCAGCTTTTAAACATTTGGAGGTTCTCATCCTCCAAAATTGTTGGAGACTGCACCAGATCGATCCTTCAATTGGAGACATGAAGGCCCTCCTTCGCTTGGATTTGAAGGGGTGTCGGTTCCTTAGAAAGCTTCCCGCAGAAATGGAGTCTCTGGAGAATCTAGAGATTCTGGATATTTCTCACACCGGTATAGAAGAATTACCCAAGGGTATTGGGAGGCTGAGAAAGCTCCGAGAGTTACGCGCTTCACGTTGCTACAATCTGAAAGGGGAATTGCCGGAGAGCATGTGCAATCTTTCTTCCCTACAACGCCTTGATTTTCGTCTCTGCAGACAGCTCCCTTCGCTGCCGGACCTTCTTCCTTCCAGCTTAACAGATTTGAGCGTCACCTGTGGAAACCGCAAATTGCCCTCACTTTCCCACCTAACCCATCTCAAGCGACTAGAAGTTGGTTGCTGCGAAGTTCTGGAGTGCATCGAAGTGCTTCCATCAACACTATTGAAGAATTCAAAATGCTCCCAACCGATAGACATTGAAGAATCAGAATTACCACAATCCCTAAACACTCCCTTCGAGTTGGAAATCTTGGACGTTTGGGACTGTCCATCTATTAAAACAGTGGACGTTTCACCGTTTATCCATCTAAGGACATTATCCGTCACTAGTTGCGAGAATCTAGTTGAAGTTCGAGGTCTCGAACTTGACAAATTGATTTATTTGGAAAGCTTGACTGTCTTAGGGTGCTATTCAATTGAGAGGCTGCTCCTTCCAAAATCCGGGAGTTTGAAGAAATTAAGTGTTGGATTGTGTGAGAAATTAGCCGAAATTCAAGGCCTCGATAGGTTGGAGTTTTTGGAAAGCCTGGATGTCTCTAGGAGCGTTTCAATTAAAAGGCTAGACCTTCCAAAATCCGGGAGGCTGAAGATATTAGACGCTGATGCATGCAAAAACTTAGCCGAAATTCAAGACCTCGATGGGTTGGAGTTTTTGGAAGAATTGAGGATCGGTGGATGCAAGTCACTCAAAACAATTCCAGAATTATCTGGAGTGCGGATTTATCGAAATTACGAGCAAAAGTCAATTGAATATCCATTTCTGTTAGCCGTGTGAGTAATTTACTGGAAATGGTCCACATTTTCTAACTAAGGGTACATAAAGCAAGTAAGTTACCTTTGCTCTTTTGAGATCTACAGCCCAATTTGCATTTGTATTTCCTGGTTGACAGTGTCATGATTGTATCCTTACTTGGATTCAAGGTATTCGGGGGAGATGTTCATGGAAGTCAATGTGTGCTTTGGCAATATGATTCTGCTTATCATGCCAGCAATGGAAATAGAAGAAAAGGTTTTCTAAGCGCATCATTTGTCGTTAGTCTTCGGGTAGGATCCTTCATCCTGTGCAGAAAAATAAAGATTCTCGGCGTTTGATTGATTCTGGAATGCTGGAGGTACTGAATAAAAACTGATATATACAGGTATCTGATAGCATGCCAAAGGTTATCGTGTAGGCCGAGAAATGCTAAATGAAGGACCTTATATGGCGGTCGTTCTAGTGTGAGGTTTTAGTTTGCTCTGCACTCATCATGCAGTTCGCGACTGGATGTTTCTAAGGTACCCCTTACGAGTGAATTTCCGGTGCAAAAGGAGCATGTTTATACGCATCCCTTCGTATGCATATGCTAATGACTTGGGATAAAATTTGTCCAACCATTGTGTTCCACACACTTTACGCTTGCATTGTCTCTGAATCAAATCCGCCTGCAAACTGCATAAGGATAGAAATGAAACAGACATCATTCTACCAAAGAATGCATCTTGATGTTTGTAGAGTTGGTAAAGCCATCTGTCATATACCTGAACTTTTGAGCCAAGCAAGAAATTAACTAGAATGTCTTTTGACAGAATCAACTGTACTGTGAAATAATCCCTTATATTGTGCATAAGCTCTTGTTAGTGCATTTACATGCTAAAAATAAAAACAGAGGAAGCAATTCCATAAGTTTCCTCAGGAAATGTTTCGGTATCCTATATGCCATTTGAAAACTGTCTTGAATCAATTTTAATGCATGAATAGCACATAATGATGAGAAAGGGATCATACTATGTCCCACAAAAGCAAGCAACTTGTGTTGAATTCACTATTCTAATTTGATCAATGCTTCTGTGGTTGCTGATGTTAGATGCCCCATTAGTTGGATCCAAGGAGTTCAAAAAGGATATCGAGTTTGACAAACACAGATCCGTAAACTTCAGAGTATTATTAGTAGTTTGGTGATCTTAGTTGCTGGACTGATTTCATCTGACTCACTGGCAGAATTCGGTTATCATTCCACTGCTTGATGTAAATGCTGAAATATCCAAGAGAGCTTTCGCAAGACATTTCTAAAAGGAATGGAAATCATCAAAGGATCTGGAGCTCGATGTTCCAGGAACTTGTCCAAACCCTGACAATGCATCCTTGGAATGGTAAAGGTTGTCAGCATGTTGTCATCCCACGTTGCCCGTATTATATTTGACAAAAGCTTTTCGGAGCTGAAACTGTCAGTCTCCACTCCTGTAATCAAGTCTGTTTGTCTGTCTCTCTTATTTTCTCTCCAACCTGTTCCTCTTCTGCAATATTCTCTGCATACTCTCGGACTCGCTGGCTTCTCAGGTTCAGCTCCCATTCAACGTGCTTTTGCGACCTAATGGGCGGTTGACTTGACTGTTCGGCCTCTGTTTTATGATATTTACTTGATTTCTGATTGGCAAGTGAAGATGGCGGAGTGGAATCCGGAGAAGGATTTGCTGGCCATAGACAAGGAGGATGAGAAGGTGGTGCTTCATCGCTTCAATTGGCAGAGGCTGTGGACAATTCGAGAAAGTTCTCTTTTTTTCTATTGAGCGTGTTCTTGTCTTCAACGATGGCTTATTGTGCCCTCTGAGTCATTGGCCTTATCTTGTTTTACTTCTTTCGCTTTTCCTAAATGTGCTGTGCTTCCTTCTGGTCCAAATTGCATTCGATGGAGAATTGGACGAACATAGAGGTAAAGTGCTCGAATGTCTGAACGAGAAGACCACGTTGAACTTAAGGAATTGGTGTTTTACACAAAAATGAAGAGTGAATGATGGTGATACAAGATGAAATTTAGAGATGACTTAGTTGCAAGTAAATAATTCCAAGCTGATATCTGTTGAATGGGGGGACTTTTATTTATAGCAGTGATACATTCCTGTCAACTTCTAGACAGGGGGTTGGTGCCTTAGGGGATTTTTTTCCATATCTTAACCGATGGTCATTTAGACCAACCGGAAGTGTACCATACTCCTGTTTTTCCATCTTGTTGCCCTTTTCGGTGGACCAGTTAAAGTGTCCATGAAAAATAAAGAACTCGACTTGGAGGGGATGTCATTTATGCTAGATAGTCTAGCTATGTCAGATGCTGAAATGCTAGATGCCAGCATGGAGTTGGCAGGTTTAGCCCATGCAGAATACCATCTCAATGTCGTCAGGCATCTATATGGTTTTCCTTCGATTTCTGTTGGTGACTCCCGATGTAATATTACTTCTGGCTCCTCTTCTTATACTGATTGAGCGTTCCCTACAAGGAGAGATTTAGTATAGTCTGGAAAGTTTCTCACACTTTGTATTGCTAAAATGTAGGGTCTAGTCTGGAAAGTTTCTCACATTTTGTATTACTTGAAGTTAAATTTATCTTCTTCTGATTACAGAGGGGCATTTCGTCACATCATTTTGACTAATCAAGTGTTGGGAATTTAACTTACTTGTGAATAGGATATATCTCAAGCTATGCTGCATATTTGTACACAATCTGGTCAGGGATGGAGGGAGGAGTTGGAGAAAGTGAAGAGACTAGGAGGGTAGGGGGAACTGCATCCAAGTATGTTAAGTTCTTACATGACATTATCTTTTGGTAATTCAAATTCGTAACAGCTTATGATTAGATGCCTAGCCTTGGTAATTTTTGTTATCTATTCTCACTGGAAAAATTTAGAGGAGTTATTTTTTCTCCAGAAACATCAGAATGCTTCAAATGTCATATTGTCTTCTGGATATGAAAAACATGTTGTTGAGAGCACTATAGTGCTTGAACCAATCCTTGAATGGCTTCTGTTGAGATCCTAAGTTGTAGATACTTGTACACTCGTGATCCTTGCCTTGAGTTTGCTTTCATGGATCCACACCACTTTGAGGTTCCAAAGCTGAACAAGAAGATTCGTTTTTGGATTGAGACAATGGATTGGAGGCTGCCAAAAAGATATAGATTCCCTGTCTTTAGATGACCTACTCCCCCAAAGAAACACTATATCAAGCCACCAATATCCCTCTCGGTTATATTGTACTGTTACGAATTTGATTATCATTTTCTTGGTTTATATGTGTTCTCTATCTTTCCTCTTCGTCTGTTAATTTTTTTGTTGTTGTTGTTTATGAACTTACTTTTCTTTGCATGTTTCATTGTATGTCGTCAATACTGGATTCCCTTAACTACTCTTATGTACTCCAGGTAAATGTATAGCATCGTTATGCTAGCGTCCTGATGGGACTAGAAGACAGTATGTTTTTACTGCATGATGTTGAAGTAAGTTTTCTATGTTATTACTTTAACATTACCATCACTACTTCTCAACTAGAAATTCTTCCTGCAACAATCCTTTATTATCAGAATGTGTTCTTCTCTGATCTCTCTCGGGAAAGATTCTGAATTGCTCAAAAGCTGCATGATGCATGCGAACAGCAAGCTTGCTTAACGAACATTTAGCTGCTAATAGAGATGGCAATCCATGTTTATGGTTCATGTCTGCCAATGTCAAATTAAGTGGACTGCTCGATAGGGCAATCTGAGTAGGATAAGCTTAACAAATCTTATTAGAGTCCAATAGCAGGCAAGCTTCGACAACCCTCGCCAGCCACAGTGATCAAATGCAAATGTTGATCAAGGTCGCTGTAAAGAGCCTTGTGAAAGTCATGATTACTGTTGCCTTGAGAAGCTGTAAAGAGCCTTTTCTGACTTACAGTGGTTTAGGTCTTACGATATTATAAAGTCCTCTTACTTTCCCCATAATGAATAACATCTTACAAGTTGTCTTTTGACTTTTTTCATTTACTCAATTCTGTGGACAGTGGTTTTTGTGATTGCTTCATGTTTATAGCTTATTTTAATCTGGTGTTTATTAACTGACTATTTTTGCTTATACAGGTGACTGATATACATGGAAACTACCTTTCTACTGAAGAAGCTAATGGATCTAAAGTGATCAAATAAAGGAGCTTTGCAAGTTATGTTAGATTTAAAGTTTGTATATGATATTCTTTCTGGAGGTGATTCCACTACGGATGAGGAGTTGTCTAGAAGTTCAAAGCCAAAGTATTCATTTAGGCAAAAGGATCAAAGACAGAAAAAGTCTGCCATCAGAACATGTATGGATGGATTGGTACATTGTCTTTCACAGAGATTGGATCCCATAGACTGGCTCACGTAAGTTACTGGATTTGTTTTTTGCATTACATATTCTATAAGCAGACGGTACTCCAAGATGTTCTACAAAATCCAATCTCCCTTCTCACAAATATTTGCATGCGACAGTTTAAAACCATGATTCTTTTTTTCATTTAAATTTTTTTCAAAGAGTGGCCTTTAAGCTAAGAGATGAAGATTTTATATGATCCGTGCTTAGATTAGAGGGTAAATGACAATAGTAGGAATAGAAAGAATTCTTTCATGGTCAAGCGGTTGCCCTTTTGTTAAACCTGGGTAGAAGTTATTGCATGTGAGATTATTCTGATATCTGAACTGCTCTTTCACATGTAAATGATGCTTAGATGATGATGCTCAATTTTGTGCAATTAGTTGTAGTTTTGTTTGATTGTGTACTAAATGCTTTTTTTGGAAAAGGTGGAAAAGGACGAACATGAGAGGCGAGGGAAGAAGGTGGGACACATTAAAATTCCCTAGGATTATCAGTGATGACTTAAAATGAATTCACCGAAAATAGTTACAATCTTTACCTTCTTTTGGTGGTCTACTTACTATGTTAAAATGTAAGAAGAAATAGCTAATTGACACCCTTGGACCATCTATCTGGTATTAGCTGAGTTATGTTTACATCCCAATAGATAGTTTTGTGATTATATCTCTTCATTTGTTGCAGTTACCTAATAGTGTTTTCTTGTTCATTCATCAAAGGTTAGAGCCATATCTGTGGGAGAATGAGAGACAGTCATATTTACGGCATGCTGTCCTCTTCAGGTTCTTTGTGCAACTTAATCGGTTGTATGTGGATACAGTGCAGAAACTGCCTTCGAATGCAGAATCGAATATTACGAGATGCTCCACAGTTCCCCATTTAAATACTTCCCATCAGGTTAAATATACCTTTCCATGTGTTTGTGTTTACAGGATAAATATTTGAGCTTCTGTGACCAGATTATCTCAAGAAAAGCATCTCTTGTTATTGAATTCTGTCTGCAGTGTACCTGCATTGTCTTCAAGGAGGACATCTAAAGCAACTACTGGTGTTTCTATAGAACATTTTTCATTGAAGAGTCGGAAATCTTATAGTAATGGAGAAATTTCTCGAACAAATGATTTGGACGACAGATCATCTTCTAGAGTTGCAAACTCCACTGTTGAAGTTTTTTATGTAGGTGAGTGTGCTTTCTTTCTTTTTCTTTGCCTTGTTATATATTATTATATCATGTCCCTGGCTAGTCATCTACCTGCTTTATAGAGCTGTGTCGTGAACATCTATGTTGGAGATGATACGTCTAACTTTCTAAGCTCTATTTGGACTTAATCTTTCAGCTTTGATATTTTCTTATTTGGAGAAACTCATAATTTTAAATTTGATTATATCTTTGGTTGTCGGGGTGTTTATTGGGGGTTTTCTGTTTCATTGCATGCATTACGGTTTGAGTTAACCGAGTCATTTGTGACATAGAATGTAATAAGTACCAATAGTCTGGGCCACAGTGCAAGAAAACTCGGTGGTGTAACTGTCTGAAAGTGGTGATAAAAGTTTATAACTTTGGCCTTCCTTTTTTGAGCTTGTTTGCGTAGTTGTGCACCGAGATAGTACCATGTACTTCATGTCGTTTGGGTACATCGGGAGTAGACATTGGCTTTTCGCGGAACATTGTAATTGTGAGAAGATTTTAGTTTCAGAGATATCAGATATTTGGCTAGGTGTTTTGGAAAGAAAGTCTTTTTCCATGTTCTATGACATACATCTGATATTATTTTCTCTCACAATTGGCCAGGTTAGCAGCGGATTTGGAGAGAACACATTGAAACTGGGATCCATCCTGACTGATGGTCAGTAGGCATATTCAAGGACAGTTCAGCCGCCGCTTATCGGCATTTAGTGATGTTTTACCTGTGCAGGCCGCGGGTCTTGTTTCATCCTTCACCGCAACCCGACAGATGCTTGAATGAGAATTATTTACGCTATGCCAATTGATATTTACATCGGAAGCCATGACAGGTAAAACGTGTGGCTTTTTCACACTTTGGCTTCCGGTTTTTTTAAGTTTCACCAGAGATTCTGGGGTACTCCGGGATTGGTGGTGTGGCCGAAAAGCTGTATTTATAGGACAACAGAATGAAAAAGAGAATACCTTTTGGATTGAGAGTGAGAGGGGTAAGAGCTGGGGTTGGTTAAGCAAGATCGAGAAAGGCTTCGTATTTGTTGTGGTGTGCCTGAAGGAATAAGTGAGCTGGTTCAGCATTTTGTATTAAATACCTTTATTAGGCGTAGACATTTGCAAAGCATAAAATGGATGTTAGACTATCATAGGAGATGGCGACAGTGTCGAGAGAAGTTCGTTTCGTAAAAAGAAGACTTCCAAGTGAGGCATATGCTTGGACAGAAAGCTATGAGACGCCCCCATCATGTGCCGATCACTTGATCCTATCATTCAAATTTTGTATCCCATGCATTATTTCAATTCCGTAGACAAAATTATGTTACAACAATGTATTATTTTGGCTTCCTGGATGGCTGGATCTTTTTCCTTACTACCTTGTGCTCTTTTTTCATTTTGTGCAGCTTAATGCATTTTCATTACATTGTAATAGCTTTGATGTAACGTATCTTGAACTCAACCTAAGTCATCCATTGCCGTGAATTCAGTAGACTGGACTTCCCATTGAATCATCTCTCTCTCTCTCTCTCTCTCTCTCTCTCTCTCTCTCTCTCTCTCTCTCTCTCTCTCTCTACTGATTTTGTTAGCCGGGGCTTTAGTTGTGAAATCAGCTCTATTTTCCTGGGTGCGCCTATTTCCAATGACTTTCAACACTTGCTGGTGACATCATCCCCTAATATCGGAGAGCGTTCGAACCAGCACGGGCGTGGATGACGAGTTTCAAGAAGATAGGTAAGTCCTAAGGAGGGGGGCATGGCTCGGCCAAAGACGCAGGATTAGGATGCCGTTGTTTGACAAGTCTTCCTTTGCCAGCTCTCAGGGTGTTTGGTTCAGTATTTTGA
Source organism: Syzygium aqueum (assembly GCA_031216185.1). Taxonomy (NCBI): domain Eukaryota; kingdom Viridiplantae; phylum Streptophyta; class Magnoliopsida; order Myrtales; family Myrtaceae; genus Syzygium; species Syzygium aqueum. Next base: position 35,310,820 of record CM062235.1, on the reverse strand, counting down.
CAGAGGAAATGCAAAGGCCTTTCAAAAAATATACAAATTGCATTTGGTAAAAAAAATTTTATAAAGCAACTTTAGGTTGAGTAATGTTTAGTAAAAAAAAATTTGCAAAGGGCTTTGGTTGCAATTTTTCTATTTTTTAATTAAAAGGAATTCAAATCCTTCACCGGCTCTAGCAAAGGGCTTAGGTTGCCAGGCGAGCCAAATCTGGCGCTGACAGCTATCAACCGAGGTCGCATGACCTCGTGCGGTGAACCCCCGCGACAATTGCGTGACCCAAGTGAGGGCTGCCTGGGGTTGCGTGACCCTGATGAGGGTCGCAAGACCTCAAGCAACAACGAGGTCCCTCGCCTCTAGTTGGTCGCCCAGGTTTGAGGACCAGCTAGAAGAAGAAACGAAAGAAAAAAAAAGAAATAAAAGAAATAAATAAATCGAAAAAAAAATTTAAAATATTATTTAAAATTGTCTACGTCAGTTTTGGCTATGCCACATAAGATGACAAGCGTCCATGTGAGTGATTTACAATCAAAATTGGCCGGATGGACTGAATTGATATAAATGCAAAATGTTTTATAACTCAATTGGCCAAAAAAAAAAAGTTTTGGACTTAATAGGCACAATTGTAATAAGTTTATGACTTTTTTGGTAATTTTCTTATCTTTTTTTTCATATATTCATATATCATGTCTTGATATGCTTTCTACGGTTGGAAATATTATGGAAATTTAATTAAGTGCATCATCATGAAAAAGACGACAAAACCACGTCGTGTTTTTAAGAATGTCAATCTATTGATGTTTAAGTTTTCAGACATGACTAGTACCTGATTTGGTTAACAATTCTGTTTAGACTTAACAAAAATTCCATAATTTTGACGTATAGATCTTAAATATGTCTACCCCTTGCCGTAGGCAGCTTTTGGCTCTAATTAGGTGACAAATACCGAAGAGCAACGAGTATGGAGAGACGGAATGTGTTTTTGAGGCATTGGTGACACGAAAAAAAAAAAAAGCTTGGGATATTATTGTCATACTAAACAAAATTAAGCTTGGTGGTGGAATTTTCTAAATCCACATAAGCTCCATTTACCTTCAGTGTCCGCACAAGTCATCACGTCGGATTTTTTAATGGCAAATTTGGACGGACCTGTGACAAAAGGCATTGTCATCAATGTGGACATGCGGTGAAGATTTTTGGTGGTATTTCTCTGTTTGATAAACTTACAAGTGTCAGACACTAATTCCTCGACAAACCCATTTTGCAATTTGTACATTGAAGCCTACCAAGCTTTTCCTCGACATCGACACTTAATGGACACACAGAGTTAGAACTGTTTGCGTTGTCCTTAAGGGTTCAAGGAACGATTTTCACGAGCACATAATTTAGTTGATTATAGATCATGCGTAGGTGAATAGACACGTGGACAAGAAGTTAATTTGGATGATCGAGTTTCTTCCGATTCATTTTAATGCAAGAGTATTGAATTGTCCATTTCTAATTCCATCAACCGATAGACTACACGTATAGACCTCACGTGTTGTGATGAAGTCCAGAAAGTAGACATTATTTGGATAAAGTCATTCCTGAATATGCATTGCTGCTAATCAACAATTTAAGAGGACTTCTTATGTAATAAGGGATCATCCGATCATATATGACCTGGGGTACAAAGTCCGGCTTCAAACACCGAGAGAGCATATCGGCGTAGAGCTCGTACCGAGCAGTCATTCTGAACTTCTGCTTGTCTATCAGCTGCCTGCAGAGATTGAGATCCATGTGGGAGACCAACAATCCATCTATGCGACAAGATAGTTATAGTTATGGCATGCACGAAGTGTCTGGAGCTGAAAAGCGATTGGATCCATAAAAGTGCCTAAAATCCGTGTGCTGTAGCTTACCGTCGCATGATGCGATCGCGTTCAGAAAATGTTTGCGTTCCTACTTGGTTGATCGATCCAGCCAAATAACGATCGGCAATGGCAGCATTTTCGGGCTCGTGAATTGATTTTACAATTAACACGGTAAAGTTAACCGAGGCGATAATTTGGTATGTTCATTTGAATTTGCAATTGTTTGATAAGCTCCACCTATTTGCAACAAGACATTTTTTTTTGTTTTTTGCTTTTGGTCTAAGCAATAAGAATTTAAGTGGTTTATTTTTCCAATGTTTCAATTGTTTTCCATTTGGGCGAAAAAAAGCCATGCTAACCTTGGTGCCGATTCGAATAATTCATGAGGCATATTTCTTTCTGTTCAAATGGTAAGTGAGGATCAATTATCACATTGGTTTTTTTTACAAATTCACATTTCAACAACTAATCCACCACCGCATTCGCATCAATGTGATGTCCCATGAGTCTGGGCGTTGTTTGACAAGGCTATAATATGTAGTTATAAAGTCCGGCCCGGCCTGAAGTCCGGCCCGGCCCATTTCGCCCGGACGCTTCTGTACACTCCCTCGCGGTTTGCTCCAGCAGGCGGAGCTTTCTAGCAATGGGAGACCGACGAAGAAGGGTCGCCGGCGCGTGCTTCCGTTTCAGCTTCAAGGTCGATTCGATTGTCTTCCGATTCGGATTGGTGAGGCTGTTGCTCGATTTCTTCCGATGGGCGTTAGGTGAAGATGGCGTGAGTTGAGTGGAATCCGGAGAAGGATTTGGTGGCGATGGTCACACGGAGGACTCGGAGGTGGGTGGTGCTTCGTCGCTTCAATTGGCAAGAGGCTGTGGACAATCTCTCCTGGTAATTGCTTCGATTCGAGAAAGTTCTGTTTCTTTCTTTGTTCAGTGTGTTCGTTTCTTCATTTCTTCAACGATGGCTTGGTGTGCGCTGTGAGTCATTGCGCTTATCTCGTTCTACTTCTTTATATTTAATTCGATGGAGAATTGGACGAATAATAGAGGTATAAAGTGCTTGGAAGCCTAAATGAGAAGGTGAACGTCGAACTGAGGAGTTTGGTCGTTCTACCCAGAAACGAAGGGTGAATTATGGTGGTGCGAGTGGAAAATCTAGAGAACGAAGGAGTTGTTACCCTTTTCGGTACACCAGTTAATGTGTACATGAAAATAAAGAACATGAATTGGAGGGGATGTCATTTATGCTAGATAGATTAGATATGTCAGATGCAGAAATGCTTAATGCCCCACTTGGAGTTGGCAGGTTTAGCCCCTGCAAAAGACCATCTAAATGTCATGAGGCATGTAAAAAGATCTTCTTAGATTTATGATGGTGACTCTCTCGATGTAATTTTACTGCTGGCTCCTCTTCTTTTACTGATTGAGCATTCTTTTACTGACTGTGCGTGCCCTACATGGAGAGATTTAGTGGATACTGAAATATAGACTGTAGGCAGAAATTTTCTCACATTTTGTATTGCTTGAAGTTTAGTTAATCTTCTTTGCATTGCAGAGGGGCATTTCTCCACGTCATTTTGATTAATCAAGTTCACTGGTGGGAGTTTAACTTTTGAATAGGATATATCTCGAGCTGTGCTGCGTACTTGTATGACAATCTGGTTGAGAGGGAAGGCGGGAGGAATTGGAGAAAGCAAAGGGACTAGGAGGGTAAGGGGAGCTGCATCCGAGTATGTTAAGATCCTATATGACTTAATCTTTCGGTAATTCAAATTAGTAAGATCTTAGGATTAGATGCCCAGCCTTGGTAATTCTTGCCGTCTATTCTCACTGGAAAACTTTAGAGAGGAGATTTTTTCTCCAGAAACACCTGAATGCTTCGTTCGTCATATTGTCTTCTGGATATGGAGAACGTTTTGAGTGCACTATAGTACTTGAGCCAATCCTGAATGATTTCTGTTAAGACCTTAAGTTACACTTGTAATCCTCGCCTGAAGTAAGCTTTTGTGCATCCACTCTACCTTGAAGTTCCTTAGTTGAACAACAAGATCTGTTTTTTGAATCAGACATTGGATTGGAATCTGCCAATAAGGTATAGATTCCCATGCTTTAGATTACCTACTGACCCAAAGAAATCCCATATCAAGTGACCGATATCCTTCTCAATTATTTTGTACAGTTACGACGTTTTGCCTTGCTTCACAAATTTTGATTAACAATTTGTCGGTTAATGTGTGTGCTCTATCTTTCCTCTTCTTCTGTCAATTTTATTGGGAACAAATTATTCACTCTGTGTGTGTGTGTGTGTTCTTTTTTGTTTATAATGTGCTTACTTTCTTTGCACACATCAATACTGGCTCTTCTTAATCATTCTAATCTACTCCAGTGTAACATAATTATGCTGGCATCCTGATGGCAAGGTTGTTGTCTTGGCACTTGAAGACGGTAGAGTTTTACTGCATGATTTCGAAGTAAGTTTTCTATGTTGTTACTTGAACGTTACCCTCATTACTTCTCAACTAGAAATTCCTACTGGAACAGTCCTTTTTTCATCACAACTTGTTCTTCTCTGATCTCTCTTGGGAAAGATTCTGAATTACTCAAAATTTGCATGATGCAATGTGTTGACACCTAAATTTTACCGACATTCATTTAGTATAATTTACATTAGAAAATTAGGGATTAATTTTTAACCCCTAAACAAAAATATTTAAATTGCATAACATATAGTTTAGGTTCATTTTATTTTAATTGCATTTTGCATAGAATTGGCGATGGTAAACGTGCTTAATTTTCATCGAATCAAACTCGGTTCACTCGGGAATGCAAGGGCCGTGAATTTCACGTCGCACGGGCTCGGTTGTTTTAATTTGAGCTTAATTCAGCCCATTTAATTTAATTAGAGCCCAAGCCCAAGTTTAAACCCATTAGGACATTAAGCCCATCTATTTGACCTAGGTTAGAGTTATAAATACATTTTTTAGGTCAGATTTTAGAAAGGGGAGGTCACAATTTCGGATCTGATTTTTGGAGAGAAAAAGTGAGAGAGATCGTCGCGCCTCGACGGCCGCTCGCCGCGCCTCGTCCCTTCGTGCCACCACACGCCGTTGCGTCTTGCTGCTCCACAAGCCGCGCGCCACACGCAGCCTTGACGCCGCGTGCCATCCCGGAGAAGTCACCGCCCGTCCGCGAGCTCCCCTTGGCGGTCACGGCCTTCCCAGTCAATGTTCTATCGCTGCTGGTGCGTTTTCTTCCTGTTCCCATGCAGAAGACGCCGAGACGTGAAGATCTCCATGCAGCGAAGTTAGATTTCCCAGCTGAAGACTCTTCATGTTGAATAGTCTCCCGTGTCCCCACTGATCCGTGAAGCAGCCGAGGTCTACGTCTTCAGCAGCCTTGAAGAGAAGCTGGCGTTGCTGTTGCTGATTCCTCTGCCGAGTCCACGTTTTCCCTGCTCAATTCAACGTCCTCCACAGCATGCCTTGAAGAGCTTCACGTGCAGCCAAGTCAGAATTTTCAGGGAAGACTCGTCCACTTCCTCCCAGAATCGCTCACTCCACAGAGCTTATTTGTGGAAACTCAAAACACGAAAGTTGTAGATCTACGAGTCCTTGATCTGTGGCTTTTGGAATCGGGTCAATCCGACGTGTATTGAGGAAGTTACGCCTATTTTTCCGGAATCGTGCAGTCCTGAAATTTTCCACCCGAGCCGCCCGGACCAACGCGCCTAACGTCCACGTCATCCAGAGTAAACCTGCCGGAACAACCGCGCCATTGCTGCTGTTCGTCCCCACGCCGGTGCCGTCCCGTCGCCGGCCGTGTCCCGCCGTCGTTGTTCGTCGCAATCCAATCCGAAGTCGAGCTCGATCCCGATCCGAGTTCAAATTAGGAATTATCCAAATTAGGTAAGATGATTATCTAATAAATTTTCTGAATATTCCCATTTCCTAATTTGAGTATTTTGAATATTGCATGATTATCACGTTGGAATATTAGATAGCTTTAGGATAATGTTTGATATCCGTGATATTTGAAATATTCAAATTAGGAATCGTTTCCTAATTTAGCAACGTATTGGGACGTCTATCCGACTTTAACCCTAAAGTCCGATACGCGGCGATACGGGAAATTATCATCCTATCTATAATCACTTAGATACGATGATAAATTTCATTAGCTTTCCAAATTCGAATGATCAATTATCCGTTAATATCTATAACCCTTTAGATATGACCGATGATTTGATTTTTGTGCCTAATCCGAGTTTGAAACAAATTTGGCGGATTGCGTGGTTGATTTGAGTTTGATTGTTATCCTTGTTTTGATTGCTTGCCTTTTCAAATAAAAAGAAAACCAAAAAAAAATTCTGTTTTGTTACTTAAATCAGAGTTTTGCATGTCTAGGATTTTTGAATATATCCCGAAGGATGAGATAAATATTTAATTTAAATTAGGACTTAACATGGCATGTTTCCTAATTTAAATTAAGTATTATTTCAAGTCCTAACGGATTATTCATGTTATTTATTATTCCGAATTTTCATAAAAACCCAAAAAAAAAAATAGTGAATTGTTTCATGTTTTACTAGGATAGATTGCATTTTAATTTAAGTAATTTATAATTTCGAATTTTAATCAAAAATCCCAAAATTAAGTCATTCTAGGGTAGATTAAGTCATCATAGATTGCATGTTATTTTAGGTATTTTTGAATTTCGAATTTTAAACAGAAAATACCAAAAATAGAAGTCATTAGGTTGCATGTTATTTTAGACATTTTCGTTAATTCCGAATTTCATTTTAATTTTGAATTTCCCTAAAGAAAAATACCAAAAATACATCATCGCACGTCATTAGAATTATGTCACGTCGTCGCATGACATATAGTTTGCATGTCTAGATTGCATTAATTCGCATGTCATTGTTGCACGTCATTGCATATAGTTTAAGCTTCATTTAAATAAAGTGAAAATTCAAAAAAAAGAAAAATTGAGTGATTGTTAACTAGAAATCATATTAGGATTGATTGATGTGATTTTCTAGCTAACAACGCAGATGCTTACTGGATTCGAGGTAAGTTGTTCTCCTAAACTCGCAATTTATTTAATGCTTTGATTATTGGGTGTTAAATTGGTGGTTTGCGCACCCGCATGAACACCTCACATGTTAGTGGCTAAGTTAAAATAGATCCAAACTGCTTGCCAAAATATTTTTGAAATGGAAAGATACCGAAAGGGCGTTAGACTAGATCTAGCGTAATCAAGTCCCCGGGCTTAGAATCTCTGGTTCGTAGGAATAAAACATTTTGGATTATCAACAGCGTAATCAAGTCCCCGGGCTTAGAATCTCTGCCAAAATATTTTTGAAATGGAAAGATACCGAAAGGGCTTAGATTTGGATTATCCAGGGTAATGAATTCAATTTGCTAAAGGGTCAAAAACATTTGAACAATTTTTTTTATCAACATTTGATCAATTTAACAAATATCTTTTTGACAGGATTTGTCATTAAACAAACTATAAGGATTAAAATCAAACATTTACAAGAATGTGATGATCGAAAGGGTACTTTCTTAGAGGGTTTTGTGCATGTAGGCACCAGAGAAGCTTGTGCACTTTCTCTTTCTAACGTTTACTCGAAAGTTTTCTTATACGGTGGGCGCTTCCTCTTGGAGGCCCACAGCAGTTTGGGTAGAGATTGTACAAATTATTCAATGGACGGTCCAACTTCAAAGGACAACAACTAGAAGGTCGTCGAAATTGTCATTTTTTAAAATTATTTTTCAAACTGGGTTCCAGCTAGACAAATGGCCGGTAAACTTTGGGTGTATGCAACTTTTATTATTAGGAGTCGGTGGAAGATGCGATGGGGATGGATTCAAATGCAAGCTAAATCATACGTCATGAGTGACGTCTTCTCTTGAATCGCACTGTCATATGTTCTCGGCCTTTTTGTATTAGTTTATAAGTGTTGATTTTCAAGAAAAATCAGATTGAAGATTGAAAATAGTAAACTCTTCTTATTTGAATATTAAGCGTGCTACATATATTTATTAACAAAACCCAATCTGACTGATATGGTTTTGTCACTTTCGTTTGGATCGAATTTGTTTTTGTCATTGGCTCATGTACGTTAGCACCTAGAGCATGTGAATATTGCTCGTTAGTCTTTTTTTTTTTTTCATTAATTGAAAGTGGCCTGACATTATTTTAATGAAGGGGTAGGAATTCTCTAGAAAGACATTAAAAGATGTCCTAGACATTGCTAAAACAAATCAATAGCAGCTTTCTTTTAAAACGATTTTTTTCGGCAGCCGACAAATTAGACAAGAACTTCGTTTACCCCAATCCCTGTCGAATGAGCTGTAAGAAAGGCACCCCTTTTTACATTATTCTAAAGTCAATTTGCCAACTTGTGTAATATAGTTTTCTACTTATTTCTGTCTGTATTTACGCTTCGCATCGAGGCATCTTCAAGCGGCATCTTCTTTCCTCCAGTAGAAACACATCGTACGTACCACAATTGAAAGGAGTAGCTATTATTCGACCAAAAAAATAGGAGTAGCTATTACTGAGCTCCATATCAACAAAGTGTCCTGCAGACATTTATTAAGTAGAACTCAGCTTTGTTCAAGCATGCACCAGAGAGTGTTCTGTGTTAGTAATCCAAATTCCATAGCGATAAGGACAAAGGGAAAAAAAATAGAAGCCATAAATGAATAGCAGAAAACTGAATTTCATGGAGCCACAGTTCGTCGTCGTCATCACATGGATCCAAATTCTAATATTCTGCTCTTTTTGGGGGTGGAAAACGACGTGCAAATTTCTTTATGGATCGTTCGCAAAGCATGCTGAAAGATAACAGAAACCCATGATTGCCAATTAAAAGACACAACACGCATCCACACTCCCTCTAACAGAGAGAGAGAGAGAGAGAGAGACAGAGAGAGAGAGAGAGAGAGAGAGAGAGAGGAGATAATAGGAATGAGGCATATAGAGTGCGCTTGAGAAACCATGCAGCTAGCTAGGGGAGCTATGCGACCGACAGGTGCAGCAAGTTCACATCAGATGATGCCTCACCGAGCAGCCTCCATTGCGCGGCATGTGGCTGCCACTACAACTTCCACCGAAAAGTGACCTACGCCACCACCCACGCCAACAATAGGGGGCTGATGGTGTGCTAGTCGGACAGTGGGATAATGTCGAGTTAGCCAGATAGACTCAATTGGCAAAACATGAAAATGTTAAAAACTCAATTGGTGCACTTAAAAAATTTAGCACTGAATTGGTAAAAATGCAATAGGTTTATGACTTTTTTGGTAATAATCCCACGGTAAATTCATATAGGCTTATATACCACATTCGTGTTTGATGCCTCCTAGATTAGATGCATTTTAGGCATAGTTCTCTAACTTACGAGCTAGAGTTGATTAGCTTTAGAGAATAATGCAGTAAGCTCCTGAATTTAAAGTGATAATTTAGCACTCATGAAGTAGTGTAAATTAATACTATAAAAAATAGTGCACGTGAAAAAGGGCACACAAATGTGTGCTTGATTTGGATCTGGATTATCCAAGGAATTGAATTCAATATGTCAAAGGGTAAAAGCATTTGATCAATTTAACAAATATATCTTTGACAGGATTTGTCACTAAAATGAATTATAAGGATTAAAATCGAACACTTACAAGAATGCGATGGTCATAAGGGTACTTTCTTAGAAGGTTTTGTGCACGTAGGTGGCACTGCATAAGCTTGTACACTTTCTTTCTAACGTTTACTCCAAAGTTTTTTTATACAGTGGGCGCTTCCTCTCGGAGTCCCACAGCAATTTGGTAGAGATCGTGCAAATTTTTAGATGGACGGTGCAACTTCAGAAGACAACAACTACAAGGTCGTGGAAATTGTCATTTTTTTAAATTATTTTTCAAATTGGGTTCTAGCTAGATATAAATGGCCGATAAACTTTGGATTTATGCGAGTTTTATTATAAGGAGTCGGTGAAATTTTGGCTCTTATTTTAAGGGGAGATTTTTCAAAGGATGTTTTCAATGGAAGAGTGACAGGGATGGATTCCTATGCCCATAAATCATTCGTCATCAGTGACGTCTTCTCTTGACTCGGACCGCCATTTATTCTTGGCCTCTTTTCTATTAGTTTTTAAGTGTTCATTTTTGAAAAAAATCAGATTGAAGATTGAAAATACTAAACTCTCCTTATTTGAACATTATGCGTGCTACAAATATTCGTTAAGCCATTGACTATGAAATTGAACCACCCTAGTCGGAAAAATTATTATTGAACCGATTGATAAGTATCGTATATGATGTATTAATCGACAAATTTATTGTGCGCACTGAATAGTTTCTGCATTGCTAGATCTCTCATAAGACCTATGTAAAATCCATCACTTTCAATTATTTATATTCAACTTAGTATGTATACACATATTACATTCATATAGTAATTTTTCGCCAAATATACTCGTTATGGGTGGTCGGCCCCTATTTTCGGATTACGCTCAGTCTTTATCGCTGCTATTTCCATTAGGCATTATATATTTTAAGAAGTGTCAAAGAATGCTAGTTAACAAGATTCTTTAGTATTTTTTTTAAAGCGTGTTTAAGAAATTCCGACCCAAAAAAAGGCGCATTAAAAAAATAAAAAAAGAGCAAATTTGACTTTTCAACGGTGGAGAAGTGGCGGGCGATAATTACGAGCCTTTATGCCACGTGGGCCCCATCATCACCGTCCATCCACTCTCTCTCTCTCTCTCTCTCTCTCTCTCTCTCTCTCTCTCTCCCTCTTGTCGCAAATGATCCACTGGGTCGTAGCACATCACAGAGACGACGAGATGGAGGCTCCTGATGCTGACACGTGTCGTTGTATAGCGGTACAGCTGGGCTGCCGGCTAGCACCGTTGTCCAGTTACGTGCACAAGATGTCCCACGCGCGATCCTATGAACTGGACCGTGGCTGGGTTAGGGTGGGCTCATAGTGAATAGATCTAAATTAATTTATTAATCGAGCATAAATTTCGAAAAGCAGGTATTTATTTGCATTTTTTTTTGTCTTTTTGGCCTGAGTAGGTATACCATAAATTCACATTGAAGCTTCCCGAAAAAAGGGCACTCATTCTATATTCCAATTAAATAAATCATTATTAGATGGGATTGATCATTTAAAACTGTTTTCCTGTTTTTGCGCCCTTTGCCGTAAAGAAAAGAGACTAATTTTGAGATCCTCGGTAAGTAAGTTGAGTAGGTCATATCTAGTGTGCATCTTTGATAGACGGAGGATTTTTTAAGATATTTGATTATTCGACAATCATTTTAATTATCGCGAGTTACGATTTTATGCACTTGCAATTATAGATTGAGATAATATAATAATGACAGCATGACTTTTTTTTGGATATTTCAGCGAAGATTTAAAGTTGGAATATTTTCAGTAGGTTTGCTTGATTGAAAATAGTTGAGGCACGAAAACTGATTCTAATAGGCATGGGATATAAGCATTTTCTATTTTATAGTGTTATTGCAAATAATTGTGGTGTGAATATACGACGATGTTCCCGAATTAGTAATTTCTCATAACGAGGGCATGTAATCATATTACATCATTTATGTTATTAATGATTTTCAAATTCTTTTCCGAAAATTGTTAATGAAAAATTTCGTTTGGGGGATGAAACCGTGGGTCCCACCGTGCGGAATTAAAACCCTCCTTCATGCGATGCCGTTTTCCGAACATTGAACACATGATATATTAGGGAAAGTGACTTCACCGGAGAAAAGTGCACTTGCAATAGTGAGACTAGGTCTGGTCGATGTGGTTTTATTGAGTTCATGATATATAAGGGAAAGTGACTTCACCGGAGAAAAGTACACTTGCAATAGTGAGACTAGGTCTGGTCGATGTGGTTTTATTGAGTTATAATGTAAATCTTGAAAGCCAATATAAGTTGTTACACTGTAAAAGCATCGTAACTCCGAAGGTGTTGTAGCTGTAAGTCGAATGTCAAACCACTCGTAAAGGCAGCAAAACCCCTTTTCCTTACCGAAGTTGCTTGTTGGAAAAAAAACGTATCCTTAAAAGGTGTCGACATGTCATGTAAAAATGATATTCATCAACCCGTGATTAGTGTAATGATGTAATTTCTTCTTTTTTTTCGATTTTTTGCCTTTAGATTTTATAATCCATGATGACCTCTTCTTCTTTTTTTATTTTTTAGCGCTATATGATATAATTGCCCTTTGACCATTGAACAGAACGCTTCAAAGGTTAGTAGGAGGCCTAATCATTAACCAACAATCTACATATTTCACGGCATCCGTGGGCGGAGGCCTCGACCGGACATTATCTTAAGTCAAGTAATCGATGACATTTTTTTTGTACCAAGATACGAGTTGTCGTAATTTCGATGGCTAAGCCCAAACAAGGGAGGAAAATCATAGCGATTTGTTAATTACAAAAGCATTTTCTTCTATATAGATTAAATTTGAAGTGTAATTATGACATCAATGGAGCGACAAATTGAGGCCCCACGCATCCGTCTCTCCCGAACTCAGAATTGATTTTGAGGAGGGTGGCTCGTCAGCCACCGAGAATGACCACGGGCATGGGATTTGGGTTCTTCAGGCATGTGAGGGAAGAAGCGACAACAAGGGGAAGAAAGATTAGGGGATTTGGAGCGAGTAAGATAAGAAATGTTCAAAGGTCAAGAGAGTTGTAGTTGGAGTTGAAAAGTCCGACCTGGAAAAGAAATTAAACAAGAGGAAAGACAAAAATATTGAGCATTGATGGTCTCCCCCTTAAAAGACGTGTGGTGAGGGCTGTAGAAATATCTACCCGCTGTACTGATTCTTATTCAACATTGGCTGCTCTTTAGTTACTCCAAGAAACAATAAAGGGAGAAGCTCACCAAAAATTCTAAAACTACAATTTAGAATGCACGGCACGGCCTGCAGGCCCTCGCCTGCTTTGTCCGAAGGCTCTATATATATATGGTAGATTTTAGGATAAGCCATCGCTAATAATATAATATCTCAGTAGTGAAATGAAGTTTAGCAATTTGATGTGACGATATTTAACAGGCTCAAAGTGAGAGGGCTAAATTTCTATATCGGATCAAGGGCATAAAATTTATTCAATAAAATAACTTTTCTGATGAAAAATAAATTTAAAAAAAAAAAGGAAAGTTCAACGGTGCAGCAACCATCCTGAGGCTTTGAATGTATTTATCAATTATGACCACTTGTCCAAGGATACCAATACCAGCAATTGTTTTTTATTATTTGGTTTTATGTTTTTTTTTTCATTGCTTCTGCATCGAAACTTGCTCACATGTTTTCTTCTTCCTGGGCGGGGTCGTCTTGGATTCTTCTGTGCATTGAAACTTCCACCCCATGAAGCCAACGACCATAAACGCATGGTTAGTGGTCCTGGTCCAGGAATTACTTATCTAGCTTGGCAAGTTTGAATTATTGGTGCGTGCCATAAATCAAACCCATAAATAAATAAATATAAATAATGAAGTAAAAGCAAAAGCGAAACGGCATTTTGATTTATTTCTGAGATTTGATGAGGAAATTAAGATAGAAACAGAGTAAAAAGGAAATTCTTCTCATTATGCTCAAGTACAAAATGAATATATATATATGGTATGTTGATAATTTTTTATGATCCTCGACATGCGTTAACAGTCTCAAAGTGAGATGGGCTAAATTTCAAAGTGGGATCAAGAGCTTAAATATATTTAACAAAAATACTTTTTCTAATGGAAAATAAATTAACAAAAGAAAAAGGAAAGTTCAACGGTGCAAGCAGTGGACTGAGTTTAACTAAGACTCACCTTGGATTCTCTTGTGCAATGAGATTTCCGTCACGTGAAGGCCACGTGGTTGACAAGCTTGACTTGTTGGTGCGATCGTGGTTGCCGACTGGTTCACTTATATAAATCAACTACAAGAGGATGGGCAACAAGAAGGCATTTCCTGTTTCCCGTGAGGCATTCTGGCTTTTTTCTCCTACAGACTTGAAAGCCAAAATCAAGGGCAGAGTAAGAGCAAAGCCAAAATGCATAGTCCCTTTAGGAAGATGAAAACTAGTGCGTGTGGAAATGCAGAAGACGTTGATGCTGGCGTAGCTGGTTCGATGGTCACGCCAATAGAAACCAACAACAGTGCATCTAGTTCATCGACCGCGTCGACTGGAAACTGCTACGAGGTATTCTTGAGCTTTAGAGGCAAAGATACTCGAAATGGCTTTACCGATCACCTCTACCATGGGCTCCTCAATGCCGGAATTGATGTTTTTAGAGATGATGATGAGCTCCCCCAAGGCGAGAACATCAGACCAGAGCTTTTGGCAGCCATCACGAACAGTAAAATCTTGATCCCCATTCTTTCCGTGAATTACGGTACAAGCAGTTGGTGCCTAGATGAACTGGTTCAAATAATGGAGTGCAAGAATAATAATGGGCACATTGTGTTGCCTATATTCTATAAAGTGAAACCAGCTGACGTGGGACATCAAATCAAGAGTTTTGGAGATGCATTTCGTGCGCGTGAGAAGCGTTTGCTCGAGAGGCCTTCTTTCAACCCAACAATTTTAGAGAATTGGAAGCAAGCACTCCTTGAAGTCAGCACCTTGAAAGGATACGAAGCCGATGGGTAAAATTTCTCACCAAGACATTCTCTACTTTCTTTTAATATGTTTGGGTGTTTACTGGTTGTTATGATTCTCACCTGCTTCATTTTCATTCTTTTTTTACATATAAAAAAAAGTAAGATCTTCTTGGCAGTAAGATCCTGTGATGCATAAGTTCTCTAAGTTATTCTTTTTTTGTGTTTTTTCAGTTTTTTGCTTTAATGATATTGACCAATCTGATTATAGATTTTATTGTTATGATCCCATTCGCTTGAAAAATAAGATATTTTGAATGAATTTTTACTCTTATATTCAAAGATTTTGTAACGTTGTGCCTTTTTTTTTCATGCTTATAGTGTACGCTACAATCTTCGTCACAAACTTTTAAATTGCATATTTATTTGAGATTAATAGTACAACTAATTGGTGATTTTTATTTAAAGCTCATGACATCATATACCGTGCATGGTGATTGTCAAAGCCATAATTATTTATGTTCCCAAGTTACATTTGTTAAATCATTAATGACGTTGATTAGTTGCTATTACAATTATTTTTCCCAAAGAAATGTTTCATTGGTTATATATGATGATGGGAAATATAAATTGGAAAAAAGGATTATTTTTATTATATGTTTGTTTAAATAATTTTCAATGCGTTTTCCTTATCTTCAACAAGTAATATCTATCTCATACACCTGCATATATTGAAGCAATGTTCTTTTGTTGGGTAAAAATTATTCTTCTACTTCCGTATAAAATCAATATTAGATCAATTAAAATCACAAAACATAGATACTCAAAAGGACATAAAGTACAACATGTTATCATCCCTAGAGTCGATGAAAACTGATAAGAACACCAATCCAAAATGATACTAAATTCACAAGCGAGTAGAAACTTGCAAGCAGGTAGAATTGCGCAAACAAGGAGTAATCCCCTCAATTGCATTTAGGTAGTTCACAATATCACACTCTTGAACAACTTTTCGGATTGGTATTACAGGACCTGAAATCCTCTTGCATCAAAAGTTATGATCTGTTTATTGAATGATGGCTGACTCTCATACTAGGTTGGCTTATTGGATTTTTGCTTATTCAAATGCTCTAAAAAATTTTCAAAGTCACGTCAAGGTCATCCCTAATATCTTTAATAAACAACAAGTTTAAAATTTGGTTCAAATCCATAATATATACAATTTTCAAGATTCATAAGCGATACCCTCAAGTTTTTTTGGCTTAATAAATTGTGTTGGAGTAATAGTGGAATGGGCAACGCCATGTGAAGCAACCACCACCATTTCCCACTTTAATTTTAGCATATTTGATAATATATGGGGGTGTGACAAAAACGATTCTTAAAGTTTTTCAATCTATCCCAGATTTATTTATTATTGTGTTCTCAATAGCTAAACAATATAAAATTAACGTTGCCACATATTTGAACTCTTGTCACATTTGACAGGTCTGAAGTAGAATTGGTGCAATTGGTTGTCCGGAAAGTGTTGAGAGAATTGAAGAAAAAGTTTGAGTTGGTTATTTCTGAGAATTTGGTTGGCATTGATAGTCATGTGAAGAAGGTTGTGGAATTTGTGGATGATAAATCTCATGACACCCTATTTATTGGCATCCACGGAATGGGAGGCATTGGTAAGACTACTCTTGCTAAAGCCATCTACAACAAGCTCTCCAATCAATTTGAGCATCGTAGCTTCATTGCTGATATAAGGGAATCATGGAAGCATAATGGCGTCCATTACTTACAAAATCAGTTAATCTATGATATATTGCAGCGAGAAAATGAAGTTCATAATGAGGATGAAGGGACTCGGTTCATCTCCTCCAAGTTTAAAGGTAAAAAGGTTCTTGTTCTTCTTGATGATGTGGATAATGTCGATCAGTTGAAGCGTTTGGCTGGTAATCGCGATTGGTTTTCTTCGGGAAGTAGGATCATTATTACCTCTAGAAACAAGCAAATTCTCGATCAAGGTGGGGTGGACTACGCCTATGACCATAAGGTATTGGATAAAGATCAATCTTTGATTTTGTTTAGCAAACATGCGTTTCGAAGGGAGTCTCCTCCAAGGGAATTTAAGGACCTCACTCATGAACTTGTATCCCTCACTGGTGGGCTTCCCTTATCCCTTGAGGTTTTAGGTTCATTATTGTGCGGAGCAGAGCCACCATTATGGAGAGGTACAATAGGCAAGTTAAAAGAAGTGCCTCCTCAAGAAGTGCAAGAAAGGTTAAGGCTAAGTTATGAAGCATTAGACTATAAACAGAAACAAATATTTTTGGATATCGCTTGCTTTTTTATTAGCACTGATAGGAGAATTGCATCCTACATGTGGGATGCCTGTGACTTTCACCCTGAGGAAGGAATTGAAGTATTGAGATTCATGTCATTAATAAAAATTGGAGATAATCATAATCTCCGAATGCATGATCAATTGAGAGATCTTGGTAGGGAAATAATTCGCAAGGAAAACCAGCAACATCCTTGGCACCGTAGCAGGTTATGGGACCCCAAGGAAGCCTTGAAAGTGCTACGGCAAAACAAGGTAACCGTTTCTCTTCTTTTGTTCCCTTAGTCCATGTTCTATTATTGTTAGGGTAGTGTCGGTCCTCTACTTAGTGCTTGCTCTAGTGAACAAAGAACCTTCTACTATTAATATCATCGTGTCGTTTCATTGACGAGACTAAAAAGTAAGAGGTTGCTCTCTCTTAGTAAGTATTGTAGCTTATCTGAGATATTTCTTAAACAAGTGTGTATTATGATGTCATCTCCAAGAATGAGGCACTTTCAAATTATTTAGATACTTGATAGGAGTATTCTATATTGACAAAAATCCTAAATTTCTATATTGATTTGGTTGCGTCCTTGACACATACAATAAATAACTTGACTATGCTACTGTAAACCATAACTACTCAGGATATATAAATCATATGTTAGAATTAATATAATAGGACTTACGATGCCTGCATTTCTCAATAAATTTTAATCACTTTTTCATAATGGAGAATGGAAAGGATGCTTATTTTATGTAATATTGCATTAGGAATTCCATTTACCAATATTCATAGGACAAGGTCTGATTTAAAACTTACCGAATTAGATAGGAACATAAATTCCTTATGTGTGTGTGTGGGTGTATGCAATTAAGCGTAGTTTATGCAATGACCATTATGAAGAGAAATGTTTTACTTTTCTACATAAAAGGTCAAAGAGATAAATACCCTAAAATTCTATTTTGTATAATTAAGCATGTGATTGTATCTGCATTTGTGAAATTAATCATAAGTACGACTCTACTACTTTTAATCCATCATTTGGTTTGACTCTAGTTGTTGCTCAAAAGACCTGCCCTTATCAGACCACAAGGGAAACACATTCATAACTCATTCCTTCGATATTAATGAGTACACAGCCAAATAAAAAAAGTACAACTTTTCGCACTTGGGATAAAGATAACACAAGCTGAAAAAATCCTAAAAAGAAGCCCAGCCTTTTGAACGGGGGATGAAAATATGATTACCTCTAGCTCATCCTTTCACTCATGGGACAAAAATGAAACCCGCTATCAATTCTGCCTATTCTCACTTTAAATCGCCTCACGTCATCCTACATAGCTCATTGTGTGAACATGCACAATGAACTGTGTTAATCATGACCACAACTTGTTTTAATAAAAATCCAGGAATTTTGTAACAAAAACTATAAACAAAGTTTGTTACTAAGATTATAAAATAAAACACGACTTCTTTTTGGTGTGGGTTGACATGGCTCACTGTGTCTATTAAAATAGTGAGCAATTTAGGGTACCTGTGGCAATTTAACGATGATGATGGATGAAATTTGTAATAGGTTTCAGCTTTGTTCTTTGGTTAAATGGTTGGGCTATTTTTATTGCATTTGAAAGGTTATGTTATTTTGGTTGTAGATGTAAAAGGTTAGGCTTTTTTAAAGACGTTTGAAAGGTTTTGCTACTTTTGTCGCAAGTACAAAAGGTTGGGCTTATTTCGGGATTTGGCCAAACTCTAGCTATCGATTTTTGAAGGTGAAGAAAGTTACACGCCACCCAAAGAAATCTTGAAAATAGATAGGATATTTTCAGAGGGAAATTTATGGGGGAAATGACTAATGTGAGTAGATTACTTCTGTTGAAGATTTCTTTCTTTCTATTTTTTTTTATAGTTACTCTTCTCTTGCATTCCTTTTAAGTATTGAGTATCTGATTCCTTTCTAGATTATTATGTCAATCACCTATGAGTATCCATGAAATCTTTCAACATTCTGAAGTATAATAACAAAATTTTCTGGTTCGGAGAAACTGACATGTGGAAATCCAGAAACTTTCTGTTTTACTTCTTGACTTCTTATGCAAAAGCGAATCATTTTTTTTTTTTTGTGAAAGCTTGCTACACTTTTGCTTCTTAGGAATAACTATTCTATTTCCAATCTATTCTGATGAAGCAATTATTCCTTCATTTGGTTCAAAAATAGATTAGAAATTACTATTCTCTCAAAATCAGGACCAGTTATTCCTGGGGGGCCAAGGAAAAGCTATTCCATGGAGGCTTGTAGCCAAGAATTGCTTCAATTTTCACATTTCTAAAAATGCTTTGCACTTTCCACGATTAATTTTTTTTAATATACATCAAAAGTTATTAGGGTCTGTTTATTATATTTATTATACTTGAGTACTCAGTTATTTATGATTATGATTATATCAAATTGTAATCTATAGTTAAACTAAAATTTATGATAAAATAATAAGTTGTAGAGAATATTAATATAACCAATATTATTGTCTTAGTTATTTATAATTAGAAAATAATTAATTAACAATAATTCAAGTTACTATTAGTAAAATAATAACTACATAATATATTAATATTACTACTATCACAATTTTCAGTTTCTTGTAATTAGTTATTACTCCAATGGAAAATAAGAGTATATGTTATTTTTTTTATTAATCGCGTAAGTAGCACAATCAAGTAATATGCACAAAATTAATATGAAGTTTACATAGAGAAAAAAAATATATTTCTATTAAAATTGATCAAATCAGCTTTTGATTGTGCACATTTCAATTTGATTAAATTCCCTGCATTGCACGCTTGTCTCAACTAGCATGGTAATGAAGCTGCAGTACCGAAAAGAAGAAGATTACATGTTGTAATATTAGGATACTTTAGTTGGATTTAGCATCAATGAACGTCGATTCTTTCTTATAGGGAACGGACAAGATTGTGGCCATTGATATGAGTGAAGGCAGCTCAAAAGGCTCCGGCAAAACAACCGTGCGAGATGGCAACATTTACACAGCAAAACAATTCGAGAATTTGACGAGTCTAAGATTCCTTCACATGGATGGGGCACATCTCAGTGGAGATTTTAAAGACTCAATGGAGGGGTTAAAATGGCTTCGATGGCAAAATTGTCCCATGAATTTTAAAGTAAAAAACTTTGATGTAAAAGAATTAGCTGTACTCGAATTGTCATGCAGCGAGACAAATAAGAAAAGGAAATGGTGGAGTTCTTTCATGGCAAGAACAAGTCGTTTTTATTTTTTCCATGTATGCAAGATAAATAAGAAATGGAAAGGGTGGAGTTCTTTCATGGTAAGA
Organism: Syzygium aqueum; assembly: GCA_031216185.1. Classification (NCBI taxonomy): domain Eukaryota; kingdom Viridiplantae; phylum Streptophyta; class Magnoliopsida; order Myrtales; family Myrtaceae; genus Syzygium; species Syzygium aqueum. The sequence goes on along the minus strand of CM062235.1, from coordinate 35,290,690 downwards.
ATAAGTCTTTTTTATTTTTTCCATGTATGCTTTCTTTTGAATCATAATCACTCGAGATTAACCCCTTGAAAATCATTATTATTTTTATTTTACCAGAAGGCAGAGAGGCTCAAATGTCTCAGCCTCACGGGTTGTGACTCCTTGCAAAATACGATCTTCCTCTCCGCTTTTAAGCATTTGGAGGTTCTCATCCTCAATCATTGTCATGGACTGAAGCAGATCGATCCTTCAATTGGAGACATGAAGGCCCTCCTTCGCTTGGAGTTGGGCGGGTGTTGGAGCGTCATGGAGCTTCCAGCAGAAATAGAGTCTCTGGAGAATCTAGAGATTTTGAAGATTTCTGAAACCGGTATAGAAGAATTACCCAAGGGTATTGGGAGGCTGAGAAAGCTCCGAGAGTTACGCGCTTCAGATTGCTACAGTTTGAAAGGGGAATTGCCGGAGAGCATGTGCAATCTTTCTTCCCTACAACGCCTTGATTTTCTTTACTGCCGACAGCTCCCTTCGCTGCCGGACCTTCTTCCTTCCAGCTTAACAGATTTGGGCGTCACCTGTGGAAGCCGCAAATTGCCCTCACTTTCCCACCTAACCCATCTCAAGCGACTACGAGTTGGTTACTGCAAAGTTCTGGAGTGCATCGAAGTGCTTCCATCAACACTATTGAAGAATTCAGAATGCTCCCAACCGACAGACATTGAAGAATCAGAATTACCACAATCCCTAAACACTCCCTTCGAGTTGGAATTCTTGCTCGTTTGGCGCTGTCGATCTATTAAAACAGTGGACGTTTCACAGTTTATCCATCTAAGGACATTATACGTCACTGATTGCGAGAATCTAGTTGATGTTCGAGGTCTTGAACTTGACACATTGATATATTTGGAAAGCTTGACTGTCTCAACGTGCGGTTCAATTGAGAGGCTGCTCCTTCCACAATCCAAGAGCCTGAAGAAATTAGATGCTAGTTGGTGCGAAAAATTAGCCGAAATTCAAGGCCTCGATAGGTTGGAGGATTTGGAAAGCTTGGATATCTCTGGGTGCCATTCCATTGAGAGGCTGCTCCTTCCAAAATCCAAGAGCTTAAAGAAATTAGTTGCTCGATTGTGCATAAAATTAGCCGAAATTCAAGGCCTTAATAGGTTGGAGTTTTTGGAAAGCCTGGATATCAATGGGTGCGATTCCATTGAGAGGCTACTCCTTCCAAAATCCAAGAGCCTGAAGAAATTAGATGCTAGTTGGTGCAAGAAATTAGCCGAAATTCAAGGCCTCGATAGGTTGGAGTTTTTAAAAGAACTGAGGATCAGTGGATGCGAGTCACTCAAAACAATTCCAGAATTATCTGGAGTGCGGATTTATCGAAATTACGAGCAAAAGTCAATTCTATATCCATTTCGGCGAGCCGTGTGAGTAATATACTGGAAATGGTCCACATTTTCTAACTAAGGGTACATAAAGCAGGTAAGTTACCTTTGCTCTTTTGAGATCTACCGCCCAATTTGCATTTGTATTTCCTGGTTGACAATGTCATGATTGTATCCTTACTTGGATTCAAGGTATTCGGGGGAGATGTTCATGGAAGTCAATGTGTGCTTTGGCAATATGATTCTGCTTATCATGCCAGCAATGGAAATAGAAGAAAAGGTTTTCTAAGCGCATCATTTGTCATTAGTCTTCGGGTAGGATCCTTCATCCTGTGCAGAAAAATAAAGATTCTCGGCGTTTGATTGATTTTGGAATGCTGGAGGTACTGAATAAAAACTGATGTATACAGGTATCTGATAGCATGCCAAAGGTTATCGTGTAGGCCGAGAAATGCTAAATGAAGGACCTTATATGGCGATTGTTCTAGTGTGAGGTTTTAGTTCGCTCTGCACTCATCATGCAGTTCGTGACCGGATGTTTCTAAGGTACCCCTTACGAGTGAATTTCCGGTGCAAAAGGAGCATGTTTATAGGCATCCCTTCGTATGCATACGCTAATGACTTGGGATAAAATTTGTCCAACCATTGTGTTCCACACACTTTACGCTTGCATTGTCTTTGAATCAAATCCGCCTGCAAACTGCATAAGGATAGAAATGAAACAGACATCATTCTACTAAAGAATGCATCTTGATGTTTGTAGAGTTGGTAAAGCCATCTGTCATATACCTGAACTTTTGAGCCAAGCAAGAAATTAACTAGAATGTCTTTTGACAGAATCAACTGTATTGTGAAATAATCCCTTATATTGTGCATAAGCTCTTGTTAGTCAATTTACTTGCTGAAAATAAAAACAGAGGAAGCAATTCCATAAGTTTCCTGACAAAACTTTCGGTATCCTATATGCCATTTGAAAACTGTGTTGCATTAATTATAATGCATGAATAGCACATAATGATGAGGAAAAGAATCATACCATGTCCCACAAAAGCAAGCAACTTGAGTTGAATTCACTATTCTAATTTTCATCAAGGCTTCTGTGGTTGATGATATTAGATGCCCCATTTGTTGGATCCAAAACGTTCAAAAAGCATATCGAGTTTGACAAAGAGAGATTCGTAAACTTCAGAGTATTGTTTGTAGTTCGGTGATCTTAGTTGCTGGATTGATTTCATCTGACTCACTGCAGGATTCGGTTATCATTCCACTGCTTGATGTAAATGTTGTAATATCCAAGAGAACTTTCGCAAGGCATTTCTAAAAGGAATTGAAATCATCAAAGGATCAGGAGCTCGATGTTCCAGGAACTTCTCCAAACCCTGACAATGCATCCTTGGAATGGAAAAGTTTGTTGGCATGGTATCATCCCACATTGCTCGGATTATATTTGACAGAAGCTTTGCAGAGCTGAAAGTGTCAGCCTCCACTCCTGTAATCAAGTATGTATGTAGGTCTGTCTGTCTCTCTTATTTTCTCTCCCACTTGTTTCTCTTCTGAGATATTCTCCACATACTCTCGGACTCGCTGGCTTCTTAGTTTTGGTTCCCATTTGGCATTCTTTTGCGACCTAATGGGCGGTCAACTCGATTGTTCTGACTCACTTTTCTGAAGTTACTTGATTTCCAATTGGCAGGTGAAGATCGTGGAGTGAAACCCGGAGAAGGATTTGCTGGCGATGGATATGGAGGACTCAAAGGTGGTGCTTCATCGCTTCCATTGGCAGAGGCTGTGAACAGTCTCTCCTGGTAATTGCTTTGACTGGAGAAAGTTCTCTTCTTTGTTCAATGTGTTCGCTTCTTCAACGATGGCTTGGTGCACCATTTGAGTCATTTACTTTATCTCATTTTACTTCTTTCTCTTTTCCTTAAATGTGCTACGCTCCCTTTTTGCGAGTGGAATCACTGTAATTGCGAATCTAGCTTGATTTGCGTTCGATGGAGGAGAAATATAGAGGTGAAGTCCTTGAAAGTCTAATTGAGAACATGATGTCGAACTAAGGAGTTGGTGTTTTATGGAAAAACCAAGAGTGAATGAAGGTGATATGAGTGGAAATCTAGAGATGACTTAGTTGGACTAGGATTAATGTTGTTTAAGTTTTAGGTGAAACTTCTGTTCTAGTTTATGTAGTGGTGATTGTACTTGATATTACGATTATATTGGGTTGTTTATGTGCACTAATATTTGTTTCAGTGGTACCTAACTTTGTTTGGTCATAAGGAAAGTAGAACTCATATTTACTCGGGATATTATCATCATCCTTAAAAAGAAATGGATAGTTAACATAGAGCAATTTCGAGGCAATTTTCTTAGAAATAACTTTAAACTTTACATGATGGAAGAACTTTCCTGCTGATAATTTTAAATGCTTAAGTTGACTTTTGAGAGTCATTATAAGCTGAACAACATGATGCCTCATACTTCGAAGCCTGAATTATTTTATTCATGCTTTAGATTTCTACCCAACCTGTAAGTATCATCCTATCTTTCAGTAAAAACCTCTAGAAACTATGAAGTTCGGATGTTGAAAGTTGTGAGGCAAATTTGTTGCAAAATTTTAAATATTGTCACATAATTCACTCGTCATTTTTGTTCTCAACTGTCTAAGGCCTACTTAGTTTTAGAAAACGCCTTTAGTTTCCATTTTCATAGAAACTGTTTTCAACGTTTTTGACAAAATATTTCTTTAGTGAAAATAATATTTGTCAATAGGGATGAAAATTGTGAGAATATGATCAGGTTACATCACATTGAAAAAACAGTCTTAGTTATTCCAAATCTCCATGTTTGCATGTGGAATGAGAATACTAAAAAGTCATCTTCAGTTTGTGATTTCGATTTTGAGAATAGTATTCCTTTTATGCATCAACTGCTTTTGGAGTGTTACCAGAGCATTTTCTGTTCTGTTTTAATTCTCAAATTGAAATCAGAACAGACTTTTGAGAATCTTTATCGGCCGAATGCCTCCTTAGATTATCAATCTCTTTCTGTCTGAAGAAAAAATGAACTTCATCAAGTTGCTCAACAGGCTTTGAACATTGATATTTTACTTCATGTCATCCGGACATCATTATCAGTCATGCATAAGCAGTGGGCCGATGCCATCAACATATTTCATGAGGAGTTTGATTTGCTGTCAAACCTTATTAGTGACCATGGCAAGTGATACTGTTAATACAGAGTGGTAGATGGCGTTTCATTTTTCTTCATTTAACTGTTTTCGTTTGCTTATATAGATCTGACTCTTCTCCTCAGGAGGAATTTTTTAGGCTTCTCGCTGGTGCTAGGACCAGTCCTGCAGTCCATCAGTTTCTTGTTAATTCTCTGGGTGAAGTGGTATGGCTGGTTTTTGAAGGTCCGATGCTGCTGAAAGACTTTGGTTTTTTTTTTGTTGGTTTTTATAATATTAGGATGCTAGTTTGTTCAGTGATAGGGTATGAAGCGTGTATCAAAAGTTGTCTGTGGTGCTGGAAAAGAACTTCAGCTGGTTGTCCTCAATCATCTGCAGGTGCACGTTATTATCTTTGCATTTGACCATTTTCCTTGACAGATAATTAAATTTGACGCATCTCAGAGAACAGTCTTGGAGGTGATTAGATAGAGATAGGAATTTGTTATCGTAACTTATGCTTCGCACATCTTGAGACACGCTATATTTTTCAGAACATCCTGATGTTGATTCCTCATACGAACATATTATATGCAATGATATGAATTACCAACATTAAGTGGCTTGAAAGGGTGAAGTAAAATCTGATTTGAGTCTGATTCAACAAGTTGGCAATCTCTCCTATAAGCGTATAATGGAAATTGTAGGTCATTAATCATTGTTTATGGGAAATTTATACTACCAAATTCCACTCATTGCACTCGGTGTAGTAAGTGAAACTCTTCTTTCCTGTGTTAAGTTTACTGTCAACAAGCTAAGGATGAGAAATGAAAACTCAGTTATCCGAAGAAAATGAGCAGAAAACTAACTGGTGGGTGCTCGGATGACAGTGAATGGATCCTACATGGATCTAATCTGTGATGCTTAACCATGGTTATGGGAGCCTATGTTCACAATCATTTGTTTCGTGCTTAGATGTGAGAATTGATTATTTTATATTATTATTTTTTTATCATATCTTCAGATCACGATTTTTTATATAACACCTCTTTTTTGGCAGAATAATGCTGAGGATGTTGAGTCCTAGTATTGAAATTGGTTTACTAAGTTGCATGCCAAATAGATTCATGTTAGGTGTTTTCGACCTACTTACGTATTATACTCGCATTTTGCCTCTTCAAATTAGTTTTCTATACTACTCTTAGTCCCTAGTATTGCTCCGTTTTTGGTAGTGTGTTGGTAGCTCTTTGGATCCAAAGTTTCTCTTGAACTTTTTAGATCTTGACTTTCGGTAGTAGCGGCACCCTTTTGTCACAGTGATCTTACTTGCAAAAGGAATTACAACTGTGAGTTAATAGAGTGTTTTTTCCCTCGATAAGTGCATGGTATGTGGATGATGGTTATGCTGATTAGCACAAAATCATATGTGAAATGTTGATGTTGGTACTTGAAACTATATGATTAGATAACAAGTGTTGGAATAAAGGGTAATTGGAATAACTTAAAATCTTCAGAAAAGTATTAGTTTCTTTTTATAGATTATATAGTTTACCGTAGGGCCGCCTATATACAAAAGCAGCCCAAAAAACTACAGCCATATACAAAACAACTCCCAAACCTGAAAGGAAGCTCAAATACCAGATAAATCATTGACCAATCAACCAAGGCATTTACATCTATATGCAAGTTTGCACTATATCAAAAGTGTATGACTTTAAGCCAATTTCCATCAAATAGAATGGAAGATTTCTCTTCATCAGAAGCTCTCTTGTTCCGCTCCTTCCAAATCAGCCAAAAGACACAGGAATTGAGTTAATCCTACTTGTTGTGCTGTTAACGAATGCCCTGCCATGCCCAAAGTTCTTGCTCGATAAAACCTCTGGTAGCCCAAGATAACATGGTGCAAGCATAGGAAACTGTCCAAACCATTCTTGTCCAAGTACAGTGAAGGACGAGATGCCGCACGGACTATTCCTCCTTTTGCTGAGGAAACACCTGTTAACCTTTTTTTGCCTTATTTCTAAAGTAAGGATTCGTTCCCAGGTTTCTTCCCAAGCAGAAAGAGAAACTCTAATTGGAATCCTCACTTTCCAAATCGCTTTCTGAGGAAAATCTGTTCTACCACGAATCTCCCTATCGAGCAGCTTGTAGTAAGACTTTACAGAAAAAATTGCATCTCTTCCGTTGTTCCACACAAGAGCATCCTTAAAAGCAACAGAAATCTTTGAATTATGCAAGACATAAAAGAAGGCAGGCAAAAGCTTCGAACTCCTAATCTTGGGCTTGGCTCATGGGCTCAATATTCCATATGATCATTTCGTTGTTTAAACGATAACAATCTGCAACCAAAGTTTCCTTGTTCCTTGAGAATCAATTTCCATTGCTTGGGAGTGTAAGTTTTCTAGTAAATCTGCCCCAAATTGGAATAAGATTCTAACAATTGAAAATTCAGGAAGTGGAATTTGATTTTTCATAGAATGGTGTTGTGTGTGAAAGCATTTGGGGGAAAATGTTGATCATCTCTTTCTTCTTTCTGACTTCGCTCCCAAGCTTTTGCATCAAATCTTCGGCTTGTCTAAGGTGGTTTGGTTCTTGCCACCAGTTTTTTAGTTGTTGGAATGCCTAATTAGGAGGATCAATTTGCAAGAAGTCCTGAAGTGCCACACCTTTGTCTCATGTGGGGCCTTAGGAAAGAAAGCAACAAAATGTAGGGTTTGGAATCTTTGGTTGTTTCTGGGTTGTACCTTTTAACCGGCTTTGAGCATTATGTTCTGATTCTGTATACTCTTCTAATGCTTTATTTTTGTTTGTTTTTCTTTTGTTTTTTTCTTATATATACTGATGTACTGGAACTTTTTCTTTCAACAAAATCCTTTATTATCTAGTGAAAATATATTGCCAGTTTATTCCCCTGCCAGATCTCTGTCCATGCATGTGGGCATTTGTGTGTTGTGAACATATGCTTCGGTGTGCACCTATGTGCGTTCATGTGCTTGCACAGGTGTTCCCCCACATGTACATGCACACTATGGGGCTGTTGTTAATTAGATCAGATTCTGTGCTTCTCTTGGGTAGAATGACTCATGTACGCGCTACACATTCTTGTTGATTACTACTATAGTGAGAAATGATGTTTCTAGTTAAATTCTTTAAGGTTATAGACTCTCCTGTTTTATTTTTTGATAAGTAAGTCTATTTTTGAGCAACCAGAGCACCAAGGGGATACCTCTTATTTACAAATTACCACCTATAAGTTCATATTTACCTTCAAAATTAAAGAAAGACTGGGTGTCCCAATAACTGCCACCACAATGTGAAAAAAATAAGGTGGAAAGCCAAAATCCATTACAGCACCCATAGAATTTTCCTCATCTTTAAAAGCCTGCCTATTTCTTTCTTACCAAGGGTTATGAACTCTCTTTAACTCCATGGTACTGCTGATCAATGCTTTCAAGCTCCTTTCTCCTTTTGTCTATTCAAAATGCGGATTCACGACGGTGTAGAATTTCGTGGAACAATATCCAAAAGATAAAAAGATTAAGCTATGAAATAAAGATGTGGTTTACTATTTAAACCTTATAATACTCCGCCTCTCTCGTAGGCTGGGACTTTGCCTTAGATTGAAGTGTAAACATTTGATAATTGGGGAGATAAATAGGTAACGGGGAGAGTTTTGAATCGAGTACCTCCTACTCTAGTTCCATGTGGAATTTTTGGGACTAGTGCTAAGTGGTCAAAAGCATAAGCCGTTGGATAGAGATGGGGTTCAATATTTGAATGTTGTCAAGAAATTGCCCTTCCCCAAGCTAACAACAGAAGGGCTAGGTCTTTGTCTCCTTGAAAACACTAGCAATTCCTTTCAATATTGTGCTTATAGCCTGCAATTATCACATAAATGGCCTCTCTCTCTCTCTCTCTCTCTTAGAGCGACTTTGGGGCAGGACTTGATAATTTCACATGAACATTCCAAACTTCTATCCTAGTTGCATGAATTGGATAGCAGACTAGGTTGCATTTCTTTAATGAATTTTCCATTGTAACTTTTATTTGTCAGAGACTCTAGAGCATGTTGTTTAGTTCAAACAAGTTTGCAGAAGATGAAGATGGCTTGTAATGACCATTTACTGTGTAAAACATTTTCTTTCGTAAACTTTTAACTTCGATGGTTCCAGCGTGTAACTTATGTGTTCAATGCTATTTTTATCCCTCATGAGTGTGTCAGTTTCCTTAGTAAGAGATGATATTTGACTTATGGGGTTAAGTAATGGAAGTATTGTTATTTACTTAGCAGCCTGCTGTAGAGATTATTGGCTTCAGAATGGGTGAGCTCAGGGGTCTTTCAGGATGGCGTTCTCGTTATCTAGGTATTGGTTTGGATGAGACACTGATGGATATTGCAGTAGAAAAGGCTGGAATGCTGCTTCTACAGGTTGAGTGATTCATAAGGGTGCTCTCATATGTTGTGCAGCCGGTATGCCTGTTAAAATCTTTCTTATGATTTCTCTACCTTTCTTGATAAATGTAAGTGACTGATGTCAGAGCCAAGTGATCAACTTTTAACATACAATAGGTTTGTCTAACTTTTGTCAATCAGGGTCCTTCCTTATGGTGAATTCCTATGTACTCTCTTGTGAATTTCGACAGTGAACTTGTTGTCGTGTTCTTGAAGTTTCTATATGATCAAGATCCGGTCGTGCAGCTTCTGGATCTATCTGAGGCTGATGAAGAAATTGACCTTGATCTGTGAGTGATTTTCTCTAACTTGTTCTAGTTCCTAATTATATGTCCTTTACAATATGGCACCTGGAACCCCAGAATCTTTAGTTGTTAGTTGTTTATACCTGATGGATGTACCAAATGGAATGTTTGGCATCACCATGTATAGAAAGCTTCTGGTAGAAATTCCTTGTGTACTTATATCTTGAAAGTTAAGCTTTTTCCTGTCATTTCAGTTCACATATACTTTTTTTTTGGTCGAATCACATATACTTTTACTTAGGCTGAGTTGTGACATGTCATTATCGTTGATAGAATGGCTAACCATTGAATTATAAATTTTTTCTCTTGTGAATTGTCTGTGAGTTTTGCTCGTCGATCTTCTTAATGAATTTCATTCAGCTAATAAGAAAAGGTTCGCCTGGCCCTAGTCATAGAATCATATGTATCATCCGGAGACATGAAGCAAGACTGGATTCATAATTGGACATTAGATGACCTTATAATTCCAAGGGTGGTGGGTCATCTCTTCATCCTTGTGCCTGAAATTTGGTGAGGCAATGGTTTGGATACTGCGAGTTGTGGTCAGCGTAGTATTGCCTTCATGTACTCTAGCGGCTAATTTTGTTGGCCTTTGCTAGGTTGTGCAATCCATTTATATAGCAGAGAATTAGAATATTAGGGTGTAATGGAAATTGGTCATGCTTTAAATGTCGGAATGATATGCTGTCAAGCCTAATATTATTTTCATGTGCTTTAGTGGCTGACTTTTGCTTTAAGGCAATGTGACCAAATTAGTTGCCAAAACTGAGGATATGAGTTAACGCACACCCACCAAAGCACTAAAGCTAGGATCTTTCCTGCAATACCACCTACAGGTTCTCCCAATTCTGTTCCATGACTAGAACAAGAAATACTTAAGAGCACTTCCGTTAGATGAGGTTGACTCGAGTTAGGGTGGTTTGCTGGGCTTCAACTGTGGTTATTGTTGGTCCAATACTATTTTAAGTAACCACATGGTAACCAGGGTTGAAGTTGACGGGTTGATTGTTGTTTCTCATTGGATTGGACGGTCTCACATTCGGAAAGATCAAATGCAAATCCTTGCGCTTTTCCGCCTTGATATATCCTGTCAGGTTAGTAAGATGCCTTACCTCGTTATTGTCTCAGAGAAACAATGCAGAGAGTCAGAGAATTACTGCAGTTTAGAGGATTTGGGGGCACCAAATATTTGCGGAGGACACTTGCGAAAGAATTTCAACAGATGGAACGCAGGTATTAGCAAAAGAATTAGAAAGTTGAAATGTAATAGAATCTTGTTCGTGTATAGAAGTTCTTACTTGAATGTGTTGCTTATTGCTCTTTCATCATAAATTCTTCACAATAATGCTAATCTACTTTTTCCATTAATTAATGTTCTTAAACATGCTACCTCAGTGATAAAATTATGAACTATGTGATAAATAATTGCTGTTGTCTGTTGTTTGGAGTGATTGCTTTTTCCACCCTTCAAGTCTTGGTTCGCATTGGTGATATGTGCACCAAATGTGCAATTCTGGATCTCTTTGTATGCATAACAGGAGTTTGAGCATGATTACGCAGGCTCAAAATTGGTTTCTATAAACATTGCAATCCTTAAGAAAAAAATCTTGTGCTTTTGGTTTTAACAAACTCATCAATTATTTGAGCTGAAATATTCATTTCTTGTTTGGCTGATTCAGGAATTCTGTTAATTGGGTTTGTCTGTAGATATTTCTATTCATATGCCTATTACCATAAAGTTGTATTTATATTTTTCATTGCTTTGCCTAAGTGACCGGAACCTTGGTACCATAATGAGAGAAGGAGAGAAAGAAGAGGAAACCATTGGGGGTTATGGGTTGTCTTCCGGAGGTTGTCCTCAACAATGGTTTTTCACTAACCCTCTGTCTAATAATCTAGTTTTTCGTATTTAATCTCAGGTTTGATTACTTGACATTGTACATGGAAGCTTTAGTTGGGTGATCTTATCGGATTGGGCTCTGTTTAGCTTATGATCCTTGTGTGTAGAAATACCGTATCTCATGTTTCCTGATTAGGAACTAATTTTTTTTTTTTTGGTAAGGATTAGGAGCTAATTTGATCATCACATTTTCAAGAAAGCTTCCCTGATGCCTTTCTCTTCTATTTCGAAAAAAATACTTTTTAAGAATTTATTGCCACTCTTCCCCGTTACGTCAGTTTCAGCATCCACCAGATACATTCCAATTCACTGTCCTTCTATGGGGTATGTGCCTCTAATCTGAAACTACATATGTTATCCAGAGATCCACATATGCAGAGCAGAACTACTTTTTTTTCGCTAATCACTTCTCTGTGCGTCTCTGTAGGATGACTCTGAATTTGCTTTGATAGACTTATTGAACTTGATTCTTAATAGACTATATTTTATTCTTCATATCTTACATGCTATTTCCAATGCTTTGTTTGCAGTTAAGTTTCAAACTCAGAATCTTATCTCACAGTCCAACAGCTTTTATATGGGTTCATGGCAGATTTTCGAAATCATCAAAGGATCAGGAGCTCGATGTTTCTTGAACTTGTTCAAACTCTGACAATGCATCCTTGGAATGGTAAAGGATGTTTGCATATTGTCATCCCACTTTGCCTTGATCATATTTAACAGAAGCTTTGCAGATCTGAAACTCTGTTAACATAAGAGGTTTCTGAAATAGTGAGAGTCTAACCAACTCGTTTGATATAATGGCCAATGAATCGGATGATTGTATTATTGAGTCGGTATCATAGTTGACACATGTATGAAGGTCTATTGGAGTCTATATTCAAAGAGAGTTATTTGTGATTCAGGTGTGGATCTTAATACTAAAGTGGAAGCAATTTGATGCTTGCCTGCTAAAGTTTGTGGGGTTGATAAAGAACTTAGAGGTTCTTACTAGGGGAAGCTGCTGTCAGAGTTAGCTTGGAACGGGTGTATCCCCTGCGGTCAAAGGTCTCGGAATCAAAGTTTTGTGAGGCTGAGATCTTATTGCTGTTGATTTTGCTATTAGAATGATGGAGGTTTGTGGGCTGGGTCCGCCTCTTTGTGGGGTTCAGCTAACATAACATAAAAGAAGAAGGACAAGGTCAAAAAGAAAAAGAAAGGGAGGGCCCGTTCGTGAAGTGGAGTGGAGAGGGAGAGAGAGCGAGCGTGCCCCGAGAAGAATGCACCAGAAGAAGAAAAAGGGGCAGCGATTTTTGATCCATATTCGAAGGCCAAATGTTGTCGGAATTGGCTCAATTTTAAAATGTTGTTTGTTCATTGAAAACCTTCTCCAAATTGTCTCTCGTTTTCTCCAATCGCGATTAGAGTTTCTTGCTTTATTTTATTAACTCACCTTCGTGGTTATGAAATAATATTACAGTTGAGCCTTTAGTGTGTGACTAAGGAAGAACAATTATGTATCCTACTATTCTTATTACTTAGTGAAAGTTTTTGAACAGTCCGTTGTTTTTTCCCGCATTAGGTTTTCCATGTAAAAATCTGGGTATAACTGTTGCCTTGTCTCTTTAACATTTCATCAGCATTATATTTGCTTATTTTGAAGTTGTTTGCTAGAATATACCGAGGGTTGTTGCTGGATTAAGTTGATTTTGGTCGGTTTAGTTTTGAGGAAGAAATTGATCATGGATTGGATTAGTTCTTAGTTAATCGTTGTCTGATAGAACCAGAGTAGAAAATGATTCTGGTGTGAAGAACAAGGTTGCTAGAACCCAATTGATGTGCATTTGAGACCGTGCTTCTGTTTGGGATATTGAAGCTCGGTTGATGTAGCTTTAGCTTTGTAACAAAGAATTAGTTTTCATAAAAGAAAAAATGACATAAATGGTTTATGAATTTTAATCCAAGTTGCTATGTCGTACATGAACTTTTAATTTATTCAATATACAATCTAGCCCTTTGAAAAAATCCAATATTATCCTTCCGTTAAATTTAAGTTTAACAAATATGCTAACGTGGCTTCCAATCCATTGTCAACCAAAAAACAGAAGAAGATAGTTACATGTAGATTGTCCACATTAGTTTTTATCTCATAATATAATAATCAACGTTATGAAATATACGTGTTTTATTATTTTAAAAGGTTTTTTTTTGGTAAAGTATTTTAAAAGGTTTAATATCATGAAAAACCCAAAACTGGTATGTTTACAATAAATTTATCCCGAACTAATTTTTTGACCATAAAAAACCCAAAATTAATACAATTGTGACAAATTTATTCTCCATTAGTTTTCGTTAAATTTGATTAATATCACAAAAAATCACAAACTTGAAACAGATGGTAAAATTCAAAACTGGTACACCTACCAACTGCCCCGTGTTTCCAACCAAAAAAAAAATGCCACATGTAATCCATCTTAGCAATTTGACAGTAAAAGTTAACGGAAACTAACGAAGGATAAATTTATCATAAGTGTACCGGTTTGGGATTTTTTGTGGTCAAAAAATTAATTTGGGTTAAATTTATCGTAGGTGTACCAATTTATGATTTTTCGTGGTATTAACCCTTTTTTTAAAAAGATTATCGTCATCAAATAAAGTCCGACTAATCATTTTTATACGTCCGACTCAGAATACAATAATCCACTTCATCAAATAACATAACTAAATTGAACATTTACCAATAGTTCATCGACCACATTGAGCAAATTAAAAGTTTGAGGATAATATTTGCACGGTGGGCCAAAGTTCGTGAACCATTTGTGTCATTTTCTCCTCATAAAACATGCAATTTTAGAATCCAACTAACAACATAGTTTTCAAAAACAGATGCCCAATAATTTGTCTCGTTCCTTGTCACTAACTGGAGCAGTTCTTGTGGAATCGATGATCACATTCGATAACCAATTAATATTAGGGAGATTCATGTACTGTTTTAATGCCTTTTCTTGTCATATTATTTCTCCCACTGTGTGCAAGGGATTGCCTGACTGGAAAATCGATTTTGATCAATTTGATAGCGAGAGCTCAATTTGCTAACTGATGCACAAGAAATGTGGGCCACTGCGGCTGCAAAGTAAATCCAACACTTCAATTTAATGCCTTTTTCCAACGCTGGTGTTGCGTTTTCTGCTGCTCGGGGAACTTTTGAGCTATGGAGATTGACGAAGGACTGCGACGTGTGCCTCTGTTTCAGCTTCAGTTCAATAAACCGTTGGCTTCTCATGCCCAGCTCTTGGTCAGCATTCTTTTGCGACCTAACGGGCGGTCGACTCTATTGTTCCAACTTGGTTTTGTAAATTTTGCTCGATTTGCGATTGGCAGGTGAAGATGGTGGAGTGGAATCCGGTGATGGATTTGCCGGCAATGGTCACGGAGGATTCGAAGGTGGCATTTCATCGCTTCAATTGGCAGAGGTTGTGGACAAGCTAAATTGCTTCGACTAGAGAAAGTTCTCTTTTCTATTCAATGTGTTCGTTTCTTCAATGATGGCTTGGTGTGCCTTATTTTTTATGAGAGCGCTTCTATATCAATTAACAAGAAAAATCATCGCGAGGCTATATTCTAACCTTCTCACGGTGGAAACGCCATGTTTCTCGCAATGACAACAATTGAGGAGCGAGAATTTTTAACAGCAAATCATTAGCTTCAACTGGCCAATATCTATCAATCACGAGCTTTTTCAAGTTTCTTGAAAAAATGTTGATGTGGTCCCTCCCTATGCATGCAACTTTCGAACTTCGAGTACTCAAGAACAGGGCTACTCATCAAAATCTTCTTGATCACGTCATCACTCACCTCTCAACTTGGCAAACGGATGAAGACGTGATCTTAGTCTAATCGATCCCTGATCGTCTAGATTTGATATCAATTTGTTGAACATGGAAACATGGCTTTGTTAGTAATATGAGAAGATTACAATAAACAACTTGAAACACACTTGTACCAAAATGCGGTACGAATATAACACTTTGATGAAACCTCCAAAACTATTATGCGCTGTATGGAGCAAAAGACCACACCTCACCATCACAAATTCATTTCTCCATCCACGTACAAAACACTCGGAGCAAACTAGCTCGTACAAAAATTTACTCTCTAGCCCTTTATTTTTCCCTCTCTTTCTCTCACCAAGCAGACTCTCTTTCTCTTTTATTCCGAAGCTCGAGAAAATATTAAATATGATTATTTTGCCAAGTCAGCAATATGTCACTCCATTCACTAGGTGACACGTGACAAGATGGGTCCCATTATGCAACTTGACTCTCTCCCCTCTATTACTCTCTCTTACTCACTTTTCTCCCCACCGTTGCTCTCTCTCTGTCTCTTGTCCACTTTTCGCCATCTTCTATTTCGGCACACATACATATGCATGCCACCGCCACAATCAATCCACTGTCGGTAACGGGGGAAGAGAGAGCAACAAAGGAGAGGGAATAAAAGGTAAATAGCAGGCACCATATGGACAAGTGTCGAGCGCTGAATGGAGCGACACATTGCTGATTTAGCAATATAATCATAACTAATATTTTCTCCCGAAGCTTAGGCTCCATGACTAACTCCTAAAACTCCACATAAAACCCTATAACCGAGCCGCGCCTTGACATGATCAGTAGTCTGGCGGGCCGGGACCCGAGCCCGGGGGGCCACCGTTCAGCATTGCTTGACGAGGCTATTTAGTTGTCAAGCCCGGCCCGGACCGTTTGAGCCGGTAGCGGTCCGTTGGGTCATCTCGTACGTTTCTCTGTACGATGAACGAGCCCGGAGAAGAAGTTAAGCCCGACACATGGCCCGTCCAGTAATCAAGTAAAGTCCGCCTCCGCTCCCGTAATCAAATCTCTCTCTCTCTCTCTCTCGGTTCGCATTTGGCACCGACGCTTCTGTACACTCCCTCGCGGTTCGCTCCGGCAGCTGGTTGGCGGCTACGTTTCCGGCTGCTTCCGGAGCTTTTTGAGCCTATGGAGACCGACGGAGGATTGCGGTGTGCGCTTCTCAGGTTCGGCTCCAGTTCGACAAGCCGCGCTTGGCTTCTCAGGTTCGGCTCCCCCGTTCGGGCGTTCTTCTCGCGACCTCCTAATGAGCGTGGCCGATTCGATTGTGTTCCGACTCGGTTTTGGTGAGGCTGTTGCTCGATTTCTTCCGGTTGGTGGCAGGTGAAGATGGCGTGAATCGAGTGGAATCCGGAGAAGGATTTGCTGGCCATGGTCACACGGAGGATGAGAAGGAAGGTGGGGTGCTTCATCGCTTCAATTGGCAGAGGCTGTGGGCAATCTCTCCTGGTAAATGCTTCGTCTAGAAAAAGAGTTCTGTTTTTTCTGTTCAGTTTGTTGTTGTGCCCTGTGAGTGATTGGCCTTAATCTCGTTTTACTTCTTTCGCTCTTCCTAAATGTGCTGCCCTTCCTTCTCGTTCAAATCGCATTCGATGGAGGATTGGACGAACATAGAGGTAATGTGCTCGAATGTCTAAACGAGAAGACCGCGTTGAACTTAAGGAATTGGTGTTTTACACAAAAATGAAGAGCGAATGATGGTGATACGAGTGGAAATTTAGAGATGACTTAGTTGCAAGTAAAGAATTCCAAGCTGATATCAGTTAAATGGAGGGACTTTTATTTATAGCAGCGATACATTCCTGTCAACTTCTAGACAAGGTTGGTGCCTTAGGGGATTTTTTCCATAACTTAAACCGACGGTCATCTAGACCAACCGGAAGTGTACCCTACGCCTGTATTGCCATCTTGTTGCCCTTTTCAGTACACCAGTCAAAGTGTCCATGAATATAAAGAACTCGAATTGGAGGGGATGTCATTTATGCTAGATAGTCTAGCTGTGTCAGATGCTGAAATGCTAGATGCCGACATAGAGTTGGCAGGTTTAGCCCCTGCAGAATACCATCTCAATGCCGTCAGGCATCTATGTAGTTTTCCTAAGATTTCTGTTGGTGACTCTCACGGTGTAATATTACTAGTGGCTCCTCTTCTTGTTCTGATTGAGCATTCCCTACAAGGAGAGATTTAGCATAGGCTCGAAAGTTTCTCACATTTTGTATTACTTGAAATTAACTTATCTTCTTCTTATTACGGAGGGGCATTTTATCACATCATTTTGATTAATTAAGTTCACTGGTGGGATTTTAACTTACTTGTTAATAGGATATCTCAAGCTATGCTGCTTACTTGTATGACAGTCTGGTCGAGAGGGATGGAGGGAGGAATTGGAGAAAGCGAAGAGACTAGGAGTGTAGGGGGAGCTGCATTCAAGTATGTTAAGTTCTCATATGACTTATATCTTGGTAATTCAAATTCGTAAGAGCTCCGGATTAGATGCCTAGCCTTGGCAGTTCTTGCTACCTTTTCATTGGAAAAATTTAGGGAGGAGGGCATTTGTTCTCCAGAAACATCTGAATGCTTTGCGCATCATATTGTCTTCTGGATTTGGAGAACACGTTGTTGAGTGCACTATAGTACTTGAGCCAATCCTTGAATGGTTTCTGTTGAGATCCTAAGTTGTAGACGCTAGAACACTTGTGATCCTTGCCTGAAGTATGCTTTCGTGGATCCACTCCACCTTGAGGTTCGAAAGCTGAACCACAAAATTCTTTTTTGGATAGAGATAACAGATTGGAGGCTGCCAAAAAGATATAGATTCCCTCTCTTTAGATGACCTACTAGCCCAGAGAAATCCCATATTAAGTGACCGATATCCCTCTCAGTTATCTTGTACTGTTATGACGCTTTGCCTCTCAGGCTCGAATTTTGATATCTTTTTCTCAGTTTATGTGTGTTCTCTGTCTTTCCTCTTCGTCTATTAATCTTATTGTGAACAATTATTCATTCTCTCTCTCTCTCTCTCTCTCTCTCTCTCTCTCTCTCTCTCTCTCTCTCTTTTTCTGTTGTTGTTCATAAACTCACTTTTCTTTGCACATTTCATTGTATATTGTCAATACTGGATTCTCTTAACTATTCTAATGTACTCCAGGTAAATGTATGACATCATTATGCTGGCGTCCTGATGGCAAAGTTGTTGTCTTGGGACTTAAAGACTGTACAGTTTCACTGAATGATGTTGAAGTAAGTTTTCTATGTAATTACTTTAACATTCTCACAACTTCTCAACTAGAAATCTTCCTGCAACAATCCCTTATCATCAGAATGTGTTCTTCTCTAATCTCTCTTGGGAAAATTCTGAATTGCTCAAAACCTGCATGATGCAATGCAAACAGCAAGCTTGCTCAACAAACATTTAGCTGCTGATAGAGATGGCAATCCATGTTTACAGGTCATGTCTGCCAATGTCAAATTAACAGTGGACTGCTAGATAGGTCTATCTGAGCAGGATAAGCTTAACAAATCTTATTAGAACACGCTTTTCGAACGTGCCCCCTTTGTTATGTAGGTCAACAAACGACAGGAGATGAATAACCCATTTAACTAATTAGATTGAATGGTTCATTCCAATCCAAACATGACCGACATAGCATGGATAATTTGTACAATATGAACAATATGCATGTCTTCGTCAATGTCATATAATTTTTAAAAAGAATAGCTGTAAGCTTACAAAGTCCTAGGTTTACACACACACACACCCATTTAACTACTTAGATTGAATGGTTCATTCCAATCCAAACATTACCGACGCACAACATGAATAACTTGTACAATATGTACAATATGCATAACTTCGTCATTGTCATATAATTTTTTTTTAAAATAGCCGTAAGATTACAATGTCCTAGGTTTAGATGATATCTTCTATCTTATATACATATGTGTGTGTATGTGATTTGTAACCACTATAAAAACTGAATTTATGTTTGATTTATTATCATAAAACTTACTGAACTAAATATAAATAAGTCAAGATAGGTTGGGTCGCTAATCAAGTTGGGATGATTGTTTAGTTAGATATAGATCACATGAGTTAATTTGTGTTACGTGGTTTGAACTTTGAACACAAACAACATTCATTTATTAATTGTGTTAACTCTTTAGTAGGTAGACACAACTTTGATATGCCTCGATTACCACTCAGGGTATTTGATTGGTGTCACGGGAAAAAAGAACTCATGAATCAACATGTTATAAATCTATATTGTAAACCATGAATTAAATCCAATGGAATCATAAGGTTTGATATAGTGTTTAAGATTGGTATTCCATGACAGATGTAAATTAATTGTAAAATATGATGTTTTTTTAATGTTAAGTAGTTCCATAACTAATGGTAGAGATACATTAAATTCAACTAACGTTATGATTTCTAGACATTAAAATATTGCTGCAAATTACTTTTTCTTTCGTCAAGTAAGTACCCCCATTTAACTGCAAGGACACAAAGACTGCGTACATAGTATTGTAATTGGATTCTAATTTATAGAATTGAGTGTGACACGACCAAAACATCCACTAAGCCTGATGCAGCCACCAAAATTATGCGAGATGTTATTTGTCCAAATATTGACGTTTCTACCAAGTTTTTGCTGAAGATGGACTTTGCAACTCAAGTAAGAGCTCTAGAAGGATCAGATTTTTCTTGGAGTTTGATTATTAAATTTATCAACTAGGATCTGAGTACTATTTGGATTTTACTAAGTTTCCTTTTCCTTTGAGTTTGAGTAGTAAGATATTGCGTATATTTTAATTATGTTTCTTGTTTAGAGGTTTCCTATTTCCACAGGGGTAGAACTTTTAGAGAGTCTTTAAACATAGTTGTAATTTTTACTTTTCAATAGAGTTGATAAATTATTGAATTTTGCAATGTTTGCTTTGGGATTGTTTCTCTTAGGTGTGATGCTTAGGAAGTTTTGGGTGTGATGCCTAAAGATTTATCTTAATTGTGGGACTCATCGTCCTACATCAAAGCCAATAAATGTTTTTGACACAACATTGTAGTAAATTATGAATCAAGGACTTATATCTAATTGGTGAAATTAGTGGTGAATTGTTTGATTCATGTCTTATAGAACTAATAGATTCATTCAATAGATTTATACACTTTAGGGCTTGAATCTGATCGATGTGCTCAATTGCATTCTCATGTAGGACAAAAAATTGTCACCTTGTTGCAGATGTTGTCATCGATGATCTAAAATATCCCAAATGTCAATTACGAATTACAGTAGTGTTTACTGGTGTCGAGCTCATTGTGAGGATCTATGGTCTAAGTGGATGGTGTCATATAGAAGCAGTCATCCATGACATGCTCATTTTCATCAAACTAATAGTTTCTTTCTATTTTTTAAAGTGACATATGTCAAGTTCAGTCAAATTAGGAAGGTAATAGTTCGGGTGACTCCTAAATGATAGAACTTGTATGTGCCTCAATTATGCTTGTGGGTGGAAAAGTTCGTAGATAACTAGTTATGTCATTAAGCTATAGCTGTTCGGTCATGGGTACAATTGCTCAGACCTTGGGTGATGCTGCTGCAATAAAGTTTCTTTGCGATTTCTACCAATTTACTAATCATTGTCCACTTCATGAATTACGTTTTGCTCTGAAGAGCTCATCTTACATATGAATGTTATCTTACCAATCTAACTTTCTTTATGGAACCGTGGATATGCGGTGTGCTGTTTTTTATATGCTAGCGCTTGCAGCAGTTATGCATACTGTGGTATCTTTTTTTCTAACACGGTATAAATATTAAGCAGAATGGAAAGCTGTTAAGAAGCTTGAAGTCCCATGTGGCAGCTGTGGTGTGTCTCAATGGGGAGGAGGAAGTCCAAGTGAATGGAGTATGCATCTTTCAACTTAAAAGAGTTCATACAACTTCTCGATCTTGATTCTTAACAGACAATATATTACTGTTCATACCTTTCATGTGATATCTAATGCCTTGTTTGCTGTTAAGTAGTTATTTTAGTCTGATTTACCTAAATATTTTTTTTCAAACTTAGAATCTTATTTCACAGTCCAACAGCTTTAATATTGGTTTATGGAAGGTTTTTTGAAAAAAATTATGTTTGGTGTCAGCTGTGAGTTGTTGATTTGCGGATTGTTGACTCCTTAACTTTAATCTCTTGTTATATTTTTTCTTCTTTCTTTTTTTCCAATTGGAAAGGTAATTATCCATTTTTTTCATAGGACACTTCTGGCAACTCTTTGGCATTGAAGATGGCACTACTCGTTTATTCCCTCCAGCTCCAAGAGTTCCTCACATGCCTGGACTAGTACCCAGAGAAACTGGTTTAACTGACGATGGTCAAGATTCATTGGTAGAGCTCTCCAATTCTTTAAATCAATGTTTCAATATCCTTTGCAGTGGAAATAAAGATGGGGTTTTGTGCTTCGGTATATTTGGTGTCTTTCCAATCGAAAATGTTGTAAACCTCCTGTCTGTTCAGATCATATATATAGCAGTATAGTCTATTTGATTCAGTCAATGAGTACATCTTTCCTTTCTTGCTTCCTTACAGCATTCTTTCTTAATAATTGGATCTGGTGGCAGAAATCAGTATTGCCTGAAAGTAATGGGCTTGTTAAGTAAACAACTATACTAGGTGAAGATATTCTTGTAAAAGTTCTAGATTTCACTTCTGTTGGTCACTTCACACCTCTGACTTCGATACAGCACAATTATCCGGAGCTTTTGTTGTTTGCCATGCTCCTTCTGCCTATACTGCAGTTGAAGCACCTAAAGGAGAATTTGGTGTCTTTCTGAGTTGGCTTGCTGTACAGACTTTCTGCCTTTGTTTTAGACTCCTGAGTTTCTGCTCTGGTTTAGGGAGATTGAGAGAACCTATACAACCATTGGTTGGGGAAAAGTGTTCTCTGAGCGTGTATGCTTGCATGTAGATAGTTCTCTCTGTGGCTGTGCAACTATTATAAGATTTAGAATTTTAGATACTCTGAACTATCCTGCATGTTCGGGTTTGGTACTGCTTCAACATGAAAGTAAAACAAACATGATGAACTTCACAACAGACATTTGATTAGTCTAAAAACACATGCAGGAGTTGTCTAAAAAGTTATGACATTCAAGTGAATGCCGTACGAAAGTTACGACACTCCTAATGTTCTTATCCCTATTCTAATCAGTACCATATAGGTTTGTGTCTGTTGTCTCTGTAGTTACATGGAGCAAGTCCTTGTAGTTATAATTCCTTGTTGGGACTCTCCCAAATGGACTTCTTAGGTCCCACTTCCTATCAGCAGATCTATAGGTGTGGACTATTGTTTCCTAATGGGAGGTTTTTCCAGATCTATATACGAGTTTGTGAATTGTCGATGGTGATTTGATCAAAATGTCTTGACTCGGTGAACTAACTAAAGTCAATTCCCAAATCCTATGTCCTTTACCTAGAACAGGTAATTTGCACTTTAAGATGAGATATTTTAGATGGAAAATCAAACATGATTGTGTGATGAGGATAAGTACATATACGAATGATGTTCGCCGCTTGACTAGAGAATGATTCTGTACGTTCAAGTTTGATACGCAATCATCACAAATTGGGAAAAAAAATGAATGGCGCGACGAAAGGGGTTGGATTTTGGGCGGTGATGGCAGATGTCATGGTCGAGATTTTCTATTTGGCCGAGTGTTTGGGGCATGGGTGGTGATGGCAAATGGCTTGGTCGAGTTCGAGCTTGGCCCGTCATCTCGACAGTTAAGCGGGCGTGAATGTTCTCTCTCGTGAGAGGCCAATTGGAATAATTCATGAGCATAATTTTTTTATTCAAAAGTAAATGAGGATGATCCCATTGCTTTTTTCCAATTACGTTTTAATAATTAATCCACCACCACAATCGCATCAATGTGATATCCCGTGAGTTTGACGGACCGGGTGAAAGGGCGCTTTTCGGGCGTTGTTTGACAATGCTATATAGTTATAAAGTCCGGCCTGGCCCATTTGATCCCATGGTGGCCCTTTACGAGATTACCTTTGGACATTTGGACCCGAATTAAACGATGTCGTTTCGTAGACAAACCTGAACATCATGCCATATGGCATTATTTGTAAATTGACGTGAATTAAGGCTCATTTTGTTTTTCAAAAAATGAATTATTTAGAAAATATCTTTCTAAAAGTAATCGTTTGTATTGCTTAAAATAATTGATCAATGAATTACGTCTCATTATCGACAATAATTTATGTCTAGACATTTTCATGCAAACGAGAATTTCTTACGTTTGTTCATTTTTGTAGCCGCACAAGTGATTATTTTTTGAAAAATATTTTCTAGATCGTTCGCTTTTTGCAAAAGATTTTGGTTGGCAATTCAATACATATCACTATTTTGGAATTGATTTCAGCTTGATCTTTTTGATTAAAAAATCGAGAGCAATAGACATATATCACACTCGCCAGTAGACTAAAGTGTAGCGATTTGATCCATCGCGGACCTCGCATGCTCTCAACACGCAAGTGTACATGTAGGCTTGTTGCAGTTCGAAGATGGAAACACAAATGAGCGGACCACTCGATTCGCGCTTGATTCATAGATTTACCTCTTTTCTTTTTAATCAGCGACGACGCATGTTAACGTACAAAAGCACATCGTTTTTGTCTATAGCATAACCGACCTGATCAAAATTCTCGTTCGCAACCAAAAAAAAGAGTATGTAAAAAGCAAATAGGATTTCGCAAAAGAAATGCCTAAACACTTGTTAAGCGACCATACGAAAAAACTTCACGATTTTCAAATGCGCTTCTTTTCTCATTCATTTTTTCATCTTCTTTTTCTTTTTCGCGTTATTGTGCTGTTCTGTTTGGAGTTTATTTTTCTTTTTTTTCTTTTGAGAATTTTTGCGATTGCATTTCTGAATAATTTTGGAGAGCAATTATCAAACGTTCACATCAGGTATAAGCAATGCAAAAAATAAAAAAAATGAATGAACATAAGATAGACGATGACGTATTGGCAGCACAACACATCCCATCTCATCAATCTTCATTTGGCTTAGCATAAAGGAGACAAGGGTAAAAACACACATCTTGATTTCCATCGTCTTCGTAACGAATTTCAAAGGACAAACTATAAGATTTCCGAAGGCTACTGATCATCGATGGGAACTTTTTTCCATTGAAATAACGAAGATTATAACAAAGTCTGGTGCTTTCGGAACTGATCGGCAGACGATCACGCACGTTCCAAAAGAATTCACGATCCATTTGGTACGGGGAAACGGAAGGTACGAAGTTCGAAACGAAACGGAGAAATGAACGAAATGGAAAGGGGAATAGAGCCGGCGTTTGCCTTCCCGCATTTGGTGGTGATTATAAGAATTAACCTATGATTAATTCAAAAGATTCACATTCCAATGTGAAACGAAACGTGTCCTTACTTCTTAAGAGAAGACAACAGTACACTTGTTGGGAGCTTGAGAGAGCTGTGCGCTTTTTCACGAGAGATGGTGGCTGGGGTTTCCGGCTGCTTGGCGGAGCTTTCTAGCGATGGAGACCGACGAAGAAGGGTCGCCGGCGAGTGCTTCCGTTTCAGGTTCAGGTTCGACAAACCCCGCTGTCTTCCTGATGGGCGGGTCGATTCGATTGTGTTCCGACTCGGTTTTGGTGAGGTTTTTGCTCGATTACTTCCGGTTGGCGGGCGGGTGAAGATGTCGTGAGTGGAACCCGGAGAAGGGTTTGCTGGCCATGGTCGCACGGAGGACTCCAAGGAAGGTGGGGGTGCCTCGTCGCTTCGATTGGCAAAAGGCTGTGGACCATCTCTCCTGGTAATTTGTGGGTGTCTTCAGCGATGGCTTGGTGCGTGCCCCTTTGAGTCACTGGCCTCATCTCCTTTTGCTTTTCCTAAATGTGTTACGCTCCTTTTCCCCAAATAAACCACTTCAATTGCCAATCTAGCTCGAATTGCGTTTGATGGAGAGCTGGTGAATAGAGAGAGGTAAAGTGCTTGAAAGTCTAATGGAGAACACGACGTCGAACTAAGAAGTTGGTGTTTTACACACAAATGAAGAGTGAATGACATGGAAATGAGAGTGAAAATTTGGATATGACATAGTTGCAAGTAACGAATCCCAAGCTGATATTAGTTGAATGAAGGGATGTTTATTTACAGGCGCGATAGATTCCTATCAACTTCTAGACAATATTGGTGCCTTAGGAGATTTCCATAACCTTACTGGCAGTCATCTGGACCAACCGCAAGTGTACCCTACTCCTGTATTGCCATCTTGTTGCCCGTTTCGGTACACCAGTTAAAGTGTCCATGAAGATATAGAACTCGAATGGGAGGGGATGTCATTTATGATGGATAGACTAGCTATGTCAGATGCAGAAATGCTTGCTGCCCACATGGAGTTGGCTGGTTTAGTCCCTGCAGAATACCATCACAATGTCGTCAGGCATCTATATAGTTTCCTTCAATTTCTGTTGGTGACTCTCACGATGTAATATTATTTCTGGTTTAATACCCCCTGCAGAATACCATCTCCCCCTGCAGAATACCATCTCAATGTCATCAGACTTGAATCTGATTGATGTGCTCAATTGCATTCTCATGTAGGACAAATAATTGTCACCTTGTTGCAGATGTTGTCATCGATGATCTAAAATGTTTCTAATGTCAATGACAAATTAAAGTAGTGTTTACTGGTGTTGAGCTCACTGTGAGGATCTACGGTCTAAGTGGATGGTGTCATATAGAAGCAGCCATCCATGACATGCTCATTTTCATCAAATTAATAGTTTCTTTTTATTATTAAAAGTTACATATGTCCAGTTCAGTCAAATTAGGAAGGTAATAATTTGGGTGACTCCTAAATGATAGAATTTGTATGTGCCTCAATTATGCTTTTGGAGGAAAAGTTCGTAGATAACTGGTTATGTCATTAAGCTATAGCTGTTTGGTCATGGGTACAATTGCTCAGAACTTGGTTGATGCTGCTGCAATAAAGTTTCTTTGCGATTTCTACAAATTTACTAATCATTGTCCACTTCATGGATTAAGTTTTGCTCTGAAGAGCTTATTTTTACATGTGAAAATTATCTTACCAATCTAGCTGTCGTTATGGAACCGTGGATATGTGGTGTGCTGCTTTTTATATGCCAGTGGTTGCAGCAGTTATACATACTGTGGTATATTTATTTTTAACACGGTATAAATATTAAGCAGAATGGAAAACTGTTAAAAAGCTTGAAGTCCCATGCGGCAGCTGTGGTGTGTCTCAATTGGGAGGAGGATGCCCAAGTGAATAGCATCTTTCAAGTTGAAAAAGTTAATATAACTTCTTGATCTTGATTCTTAGCAGACAATATTTTATTGTTCATACCTTTCATGTTATATCTAATGCTTTGTTTGCAGTTAAGTAGTTATGTTAGTCTGGTTTACTTAGATATTTCTTTTTTCAAAATTAGAATCTTCTTTCACGGTCCAACAGCTTCAATATGGATCTATGGAAGGTTTTTTGAAAAAGTTATGTTTGGTGTCAGCCGTGAGTTGTTGATTTGCTGATTGTTGACTCCTTAACTTTAATCTCTTGCTATATTTTTTCTTCTTTGTTTTCCAATTGGAAAGATAATTATCCATTTTTTCATAGGACACTTCTGGCAACTCTTTGGCATTTGAAGATCGCACTACTTGTTACTTCCTCCAGCTCCAAGAGTTCCTCACATGCCTGGACTAGTACCTAGAGAAACTGATTTAACTGACGATGGTCAAGATTCATTTGTAGAGCTCTCAAATTCTTCAAAGCAATGTTTCAATATCCTTTGCAGTTGAGATAGTTGGGGTTTTGTTGTGAGCTTCCTGTATGTTCAGATCAAATATATAGCAGTATAGTCTATCAGATTCAGTCAGTGAGTACTTCTTTCCTTTCTTGCTTCCATACAGCAGTCTTTCTTAATAAATGGATCTAATGGCAGAAATTAGTGTTGCCCGGAAGTAAAGGGCTGGTTAAGTAAACAACTATACTGGGTGAAGTTAATTCTTGTCAAAGTTCTACCTGCGTCTTGTCAAAGCGGTGGCGATCCGTCTGGACCGCCGCCCTGGACCTCATCTTCTTCTTCCCCTGGCACGATGCCCCGTTCGTGGACATCCTCTTGATCCTCTACGCATCGCCTAAGGTGAGGAAGTTCCACATCGACATCGATTTTCTCGACTATTGCGCGCCTGAGCTCAGTTCCCTGGCTATGTTGGTGAACCTGCATTTGAGGCTCCTTAGCTTCCCATTTAGTAGGAGTGTTGCTTGGAGTAATCTCAAGCCCCTGTCTATTTGCGGCTCGGAGATCACAGATAAGGTGATGCACGAAATTTTGAAGGGTGGTCCTGCTCTTGAGTGCATTAGGTTGGTGGAATGCCGCGGTTTGAAGCAAAACGTCGAGCTATGTTCGAGAAGTTTGGGGGAAATCGTGGTCGATCGCTGCTTTTGGTATGCACTCGATGAGGGTTTCCCATTGAAGATTTCGAGTCCTCTTCTGCTGTCGTTGCATTTGAGAGGGTCGTTTGGCATGATGAGGCAGCTAGTAATTGAAGCCACATCCTCGATTGAAGCTGAGTTGAACTTTTTTGTGAGACGTGAGGATTTTGGAAGGCGAACTGATTGTTCTGTTCAAACTTGGTTCGAGTCTTACAGAGGGTATTGCAGCCTGGTTGAGGGACATTGACATTACGCGAGAGAGTCCGCGAGCTGAGAGAGGCAAACTAAGAGATGAGAGCAACGAGGGAGGCAAGAGTTGAGACTCGAGATGGCTTCAAGCTAGAGGAGGCGAGAATGAGGCGTCAAGGCAAGAGGGACTGAGGGAGGCGG
Organism: Syzygium aqueum; assembly: GCA_031216185.1. NCBI lineage: Eukaryota > Viridiplantae > Streptophyta > Magnoliopsida > Myrtales > Myrtaceae > Syzygium > Syzygium aqueum. The sequence continues at coordinate 35,262,758 of CM062235.1, read as the reverse complement.
CTCCGCGTGACTGCGTGAGACTAAGTGTGAGAAGTGAGAGGTGTGAGACTAAGCGAGAGCCGAGAGGTACGAGGGGCGAGAATCGGAAAATTAGGGTTTTGACTCAAAGCAAACGCCAAATTACATACTACCTCCAATCATCTTTTAAGGAGTTATTCCAATATAATCTTTCCGATCAATTTTCTCTAAAAATCGCTATTATGGGGACTCAGTCCTACATGGCACACTATTTTTGACGAAAATTGACTGTAAGGATTACATTGAAATTATGCACAAAGGTTTACGACTAAATCGGCAAAATTGAAAAGTATATGACTAAATGACATCCGTATAATAAATTTGGGACTAATTGAGCAATTTTCCCGCAAAATTGATGTTAGAAGGGACTTCCATGAACAAGGCTGGTTTTCCGCAACTATTAAAGTAGTGTCATGTTGTGATAGATCTGCAAGGGGAAGAAAGACGAGAGCCCCAAGATGGGATGATAGAGAACAAATGATTAAGTACATTTTTCAAATAACTAGCTCTTGCTAAATATAAAAGTTAGGTTATTGAACATTTTCTTACTACCAATCGAGTCCTGTAATTTGCATACTTGGAAGCACTCTATCAGTCTGCTGACATCACAATGCTTACATGGCAAAAATTTGCCAGGTGGTGCTAAGTTACATGCCACATCAGCAAAAAAAATACTAATTTGAAAAAAAAACAGGGAAGGAGGGAGAGTGAGCTTGGTAAAATATGTGGAACCCTCATTTTATGTGTGTTTCATCTTTACACTTTAGGGTTTTTGCCAAGACCCATCCGGCTTGCGAGGATGTGGTTGCCCCTGGTGATGCAGTAGCCGACCACGATGGCATCCGACATGGCGATGTACGGGATGTTGAAGGGCACGATCAGGTGGAGCCTAAAGGCCTCCCTAGCACATACCTTAGCCGGAGGATATTAGACTCTTCTTGGACTAACCTCTCCTTTTTCACAACTCTATTTATTTCTTTTTCGGCTTTCTTAAGGAGATCGGGCCGATTTATCATCTCTGCCATTGCCCATTCCACTTGCGTTTGATGGATTGTCCACTGCGGCCATCATAATATTCTACACTCATCGAGATGTACAAAAAAAGTTATCCATCTTGAGTCAACTTTGAAAATCTAATTTATAATCACAATACGCAAATAAAAAAATAAGTGAGTATGTACGGAATATAGGAAAATCTTTTTTAAAGGAGCTTTTGGATAAGTTTAACGACATCGACATTAAAATGCCTAAATATCGACTCCATACGTTATAAGTAATTTTTATATAGGTAGTCTCTCATGTTTCTTGTAAGATTGCCGGTTTGAATACTCCTTAACCTGCTTTCCTTATTCAAAGTGAACGAGGATGACATGATTGACAAGACATCACATTCCTTTTTCCAAATTACATTTCAATAATTATGACCCACCGCTTCTTGCAGCCTACGTGGGCCCGAAGGGGGTTACTTTGGGCATTGCATGACAAGGCTATATATAGTTATAAAGTCCGGCCCATTTCTACCGACGCTTCTGTACACTCCCTCGCGGTTTGCTCCAGCAGGCGGAGCTTTCTGGCAATGGGAGACCGACGAAGAAGTGTCGCCGGCGCGTGCTTTCGTTTCAGCTTCATGGTCGATTCGATTGTCTTCCGATTCAGTTTGGTGAGGCTGTCGCTCGATTTCTTCCAATGGGCATTAGGTGAAGATGGCGTGAGTTGAGTGGAATCCGAAGAAGGATTTTGTGGCGATGGTCACCCGGAGGACTCGAAGGTGGGTGGTGCTTCGTCGCTTCGATTGGCAAGAGGCTGTGGACAATCTCACTCCTGGTAATTGCTTCGATTCGGGAAAGTTCTCTCTTTCTTTCTTTGTTCAGTGTGTTCGTTTGTTCAACGATGGCTTGGTGTGTGCCCTGTGAGTCATTGCCCTTATCTCGTTCTACTTCTTTCGCTTTTCCTAAATGTGCCACGCTTCCTTTTTCGCCAATCTAGCTCGAATTGCGTTCGATGGAGAATTGGACGAATAATAGAGGTAATAAAGTGCTTGCAAGTATGAATGAGAAGGTGACGTCGAACGAAGGAGTTGGTCTTTCACAAAGAAACGAAGAGTGAATGATGGTGATGCGAGTGGAAATCTACAGAAGGAGTCGTTACCCTTTTCGGTACACCAGTTAAAGTGTCCATGAAAATAAAGAACATGAATTGGAGGGGATGTCAATGATGCTGTGCCGGCTGTTAAAATGAGGTCTGCATGTCTGATAGATTAGATATATAAGATGCAGAAATGTCATCAGGCATCTAAAAAGAGCTTCTTAGATTTCTGATGGTGACTCTCACAATGTAATTTTACTGCTGGCTCCTCTTCTTTTACTGATCGAGCATTCTTTTACTCACTGTGTGTGCTCTACAAACAAGGAGAGATTCAGTGGATACTGAAATATAGAGTATAGGCGGAAAGGTTCTCACACTTTGTATTGCTTGCAGTTTAATTAATCTTCTTTTCATTACAGAAGGGCATTTCGTCACATCATTTTGATTAATCAAGTTCGCTGGTGGGAGTTTAACTTTTGAATAGGATGTATCTCATGCCATGCTTCGTTCTTGTATGACAATCTGGTCGAGAGGGACGGAGGGAGGAATTGGAGAAAGCAAAGATAGTAGGAGGGTAAGGTGATCTGCATCCAAGTATGTTAAGATCCTATATGACTTAATCTTATGGTAATTCAATTCGTAAGAGCTTAGGATTAGATGCCTAGCCTTGATAGTTGTTGCCGTCTATTCTCATCGGAAAAATTTAGAGAGGAGATTTTCTCTGCAGAAACATCTGAATGCTTCGCTCGTCATATTGTCTTCTGGATATGGAGAACATTTTTTAGTGCACTATAGTTCTCAGGCAATCCTTGAATGGTTTCTGTTAAGATCCTAAGTTGTAAATACTAGTACACTTGTAATCCTTGCCTGAAGTAAGCTTTCGTGCATCCACACCACATTGAGGTTCCATAGTTGAACAACAAGATCTGTTTTTTGATTCAGATGTTGGATTGGAGCCTGCCAACAAGATATAGATACCCTCGCTTTAGATTACCTACTAACCCAAAGAAATCCCATATCAAGTGGCTGATATCTCTCTCAGTTATTTTGTACAGTTATGACGTTTTGCCTCACTTCACAAATTTTGATTAACATTTTGTCGGTTAATGTGTTGATCTATCTTTCCTCTTCTTCTGTTGATTTTATTGGGAATAAATTATTCACTTTGTGTGTGTGTTCTTTTTTGTCTATAATAACTCACTTTCTTTGCCCATTTCAATCAGTGTCATCAATACTGGCTCTTCTTAATCATTCTAATCTACTCCAGGTAAATGTATAACATCATTATGCTGGCATCCTGATGGCAAGGTTGTTGTCTTGGGACTTGAAGACGGTACAGTTTTACTGCATGATTTCGAAGTAAGTTTTCCATGTTGTTATTTGAACTTTACCCTCATTACTTCTCAACTAGAAATTCCTCCTGTAACAGTCCTTTATCATCAGAACGTGTTCTTCTCTAGTCTCTCTTGGGAAAGATTCTGAATTGTTCAAAATCTGCATGATGCAATGCAAACAGCAAACTTGCTCGGCAAACATTCAGCTGCTAATAGAGATAGTAATCCATTTTTATTGGCCATGTCTGTCAATGTCAAGTTAACATTGGATTGCTGGATAGGTCAATCTGAGCAGGATAAGATTAACAAAAAAGTTTATTAGAAAACTCTATTCGAACATGACCCTTTTGTTAAATAGGTCAACAAATTACAAGATATGAATAAGATAAATAACCCATTTAACTAATTAGATTGAATTGAATGGGTCATTCCAATCGTCACATGACCGACACGTCATATGTACAATATGCATATCGTCATCAATGTCAGATAAGTTTGAAAAGAAACTAGTCGTAAGCTTACAAAATCCTAGGCTTACATGAAATGTTACATTTATATGGTGTGATCAAATTGTAATTTGTAACCACTATGGAAACATATTCATGTATGATTTATTTTTAGAGAATTTACTGAACTAAATATAAACAGGTCATGATAGTTCAGGTTGTTGATCAAGTTGGCACTATTGTTTAGTTAGATAGATTACATATTGTGTTTCGCGGTTTGAACTTTGAATCCGGAACAATATTCGTTTATTAATTGTGTTTACTATTAAGTAGGTAGCCAAAATTTTGATATGACATGATAACCACTCAGGGTCACCCCTAGTTGTCACATGGAAATATGAGTCATGAATAAAAAAATTAAATCTATGGATTGCGGATCGTGAATTTCATCCAATGTAATCATAAAATCTGATATAATGTTTGTGATTGGTATTCCATAACAGATGTAAATTAATTGTAAAGTATGGTGTTATTTTTATTGTTTGGTAACAACTAATGATAAAGATACTTCAAACTTGACTAATGCTATTATTTCCAGAAATGAGATATTGCTACAAATTATTTTTCTTTTGTCAAATAAGTACCCATTTGACTACAAGGACACAAAGATCGTGCACTTAGTATTGTAATTGGATTCTCATTCATAGAATTTAGTATTAGACAATTAAACCATCCACTAAGCCCGATGCAGCCAACAAAATCATGCAAGATGACTACCAAGTATTTGGTGAAGATTGACTTTGAAACTCAAACAAGGATCAGGATTCTTCTTGAAGTTTAATCACTAAGATTATCAACTAGGATTTGAGTATTATTAGGATTTAACAAGGTTTCCCTAATTTTTTTTTTTTAAGTTTAAGTAGTAGGATCATACGTATACTCCAATTATATTTCTTGTTTAGAGGTTTCCTATTTCAACTAGGAGTAGAACTTTTAGAGAGTCTACAAATATAGTTGGAATTTTTACTTTTCAATAGAGTTGATAATTTATTGAACTAGGCAAGCGTTTGCTTTGCAGATTGTGTGATGCAATTCCTCTTTGGCGCGATGCTTAAGAAACCCTAGGTGTGATGCTTAGGCAGTTTTGCATGTGTTGCCTAAATAAATGTTCTTTATTGTGGGACTCATCGTCCTACATCAAAGCCATGAAATGTTTTGGACACTACATTGTTTGATGCATAAGTTAAATTAAGATTCAAGGAAATTGATCAACTCATATCTAATCGGTGAAATCAGCAGTGAATTACTTTATAGTCATATCATACAGAATTAATATACTCATTCAATAGATTTTATATACTCTAGGATTTATCTTATTGATGTGCGCAATTGCATTCTCGTGTAAGACAAAAAAAAATTCACCTCGCTGCTAATGTTGTCATCAATGATTGAAACTATTTCAATTGTCAACGACAAATTACAGCATGGTGTTTACTGGGGTCCAGCTCGTTGTGAGAATCTATGGTCTAAGTGGATGGTGTCATATAGAAGCATTCATCCGTTACATGGTGATTTTCATCAAAATAGCTTCTTTCAATTATTTGTAAAATATGTTCAGTTCAGTCAAATTAGGAAGGTAATTATTTAGGTGACTCTTAAATGATATGATTTGTATGTGCCTCTGTTATGCTTGTGGGTGGAAAAGTTTGTAAATAACTGGTTATGTTTCTATTAAGCTACAGTTGCTTGGTCATGAGTAGAATGGCTGAGAACTTGGCTGAGGCTGCTGCAATTCCATTTCTTTGAGATTTCTACCAGTTTTATTACTAATCGTCCACTTGACGGATTACATTTTGCTGAGAAGAGAGTTTGTTTATACATAATGAATGTTATCTTACCAAAGTAACTGTCTTTATGGAGCTATGGATATGCAATGTGCTGCTTTTGATATGCTAGTGCTTGCAGCAGTTAGGCACACTGTGGGGTAATCATTTCTAACATGGTATAAATATTAAGCAGAATGGAAAACTGTTAAGAAGCTTGAAGTCCCATATGACAGCTATGGTGTGTCTCAACTGGGAGGAGGATGCCCAAGTGAATAGAGTATGCTTCTTTCAACATAAAAGTTGATCCGACTTCGTGATCTTTATTAACAATAGTGGATATCTTATGGCTCACACCTTTCATAATGCTTTGTTTTCAGTCAAGTAGTTACTTTAGTCTCGTATTCTTAAATACTTCTTTTTCAAACTTAGAATCTTATTTCACAGTCCAACAACTTTAGTATGGGTTTATGGAAGATTTTTGTAAGTGTATGTTTGGTGTCATCTGTAACTTGTTGATTTGTTTGGCTCCTTAGCTTAAATCCAATATTTTTTTTCGTCTTTTTTATTTTCTAACTGGAAAGTAATTATTCATTTGTTTTATAGAACGCTTCTGGTAACTCTTTGGCATTTTAAGATCGCACTACTCAATTCTACCCTTCAGTTCCAAGAGTTCCTCGAATGCCTGGATTAGTACCCATAGATGCTGGTTTAACTGACGATGTTCAAGATTCATTTGTAGAGCTCTCAAATTCTTAAAAGCAATGTTTCCATATCCTTTGCAGTGGAGATAAAGATAGGGTTTTGTGCTTCAGTATATTCGGTGTCTTTCCAATCGGAAATACTGTAAGCGTCTTGTCTGTTCAAATCAAATATTTAGCAGTATGGTCTATCAGACTTAGTCAATAAGTCCTATCCTTGTGCTTGCTTCTTAATAAATGGATTTGATGGCAGACTGGTAGTAAATCAGTATTGCCTAGAAAGTAATGGGCTGGTTAAGTAAACAACTATACTGGGTGAAGTTATGCTTGTAAAAGTTCTAGATGTTAGGGCCATTTCCCGGGCTAGATTTCAAATCTGTTGGTCATTTCAGAGATGACACCTCCAACTTCGATACTGAATAATTATCTGAAGCTTTTTGTTGTTTGACCTGAGGTTGGCCTGCCTTACATACTTTCTGCTCTACTCCAGACTATTGGGTTTATGCTCTGTTGTAGGAAGATTGAGAGAGCCTATGAATATCTTCCTTTTTTCCAGCAAGTTTAATCCGGGCCAAGGACATTGCAGAAGCCTTAGTCTAGACTTCATAAGAAAATTTACTTGGATGGCCAAGATGTTTGTCAAACTTTTGTGTAATATGATGTCGTAAAAACGTGTGAAATAATGTACAACGCAAATACAAATTTAAAGCAACATTTACAGAACTAAATAGCATGCATATAATGAATTATCAATATGATAAATTTAAAATCATGAAGTCATGGTATTGCTTTTTGGTTACCAAATAATATTGTGTAGAGTTTGATAAAATTGTGTTTATTGTTATCAGAGGTCAACTTTATTGTGTCAAACTAATTATCAACAATTGTATTTATTGATAGGCTGAATATGTTAGTATCGCAACAATTAACATGGTAAATATACCTAATACTTTCCTATTAGAGTGGTAAATATGTACAGGCTGATATATTACACTCATGTTTGATGCCTTTTAGATTAGATGCATTTTACGCAAAGTACTCTAACTGACAAGCTAGAGTTGATTAGCTTTAGAGAATAATGCAGTTAAGCTCTTGAATTTAATGTGATAATTTAGCACTTATAAAGTATTGTAAATTAATACTATAAAAAAGCGTGCTCGTGAAATGCACGAGCACTCCTTTTTTTTTTTTTTACACTACACAATTTCAAGTATTGACATTTTTGTTTGGATTGTTGGTATATAAATAGCATTGATAATTATTTTAGCTTGCATTATCATAAGTTGATATTAGAATAAAGCTTATTTCTATCGTAACATGAAGTAATTAATGCATTTATTTTTTAACACGTCACTCAATACAAATCTTTGGATTGGAGTTGATTCAATGTCTGGAGAGCTTGTTTTATTGAGTGACTAAATAAATAAATAAATGCATTACATGGTATGTAAATGGATGGACTCACTATTGAACATACAAATTGCTTCACATCTTGCACCAGCCAAGTTGAATAACATTATTAATATGCTTAAATATATTTTGAGTGGTAAGTAAAACCTATTCAACATAATTAACATAGCTACCCATTGTTATTTAAGGGGCACCCGCATGCATTTATGTATAAGTATTATATAAAGTTCTATTTAATCTAAATGAATTAAGACTGCACGTTTCAACTTCATTCAATAATAAAAATATTGAATTAACACACATTACAAGTTATAGGTGTTTAAGGAAGATTGCAATTGCTAAACTAAACCAAGCAAAAACATTTGCCGGAAAAAATTAAAAATTTTGATTTATTAATATGGTTTTGGGTTGATTAGGAAATTGTGAAATCAATAAATATGACTAAATGGAATCAATAAGTTAGACATATGTAAAAAAAAATTAATTGGTAACTTCACAATTAAGTATAGAGAAGAGTGGGGGGCCAGTCACTCATTCGAAAAAGTAATGGACAAAAACTTGATAGAGAAGAGCGGTGGCCTCAAGTTAAATTATATGCTATCTAATACAAATCTACCCCTGAATGATTAAAACAGGTGAAGCTCCTTGACTTCCTCTTCCCTCTTTTTGTACTGTCTTAATTCTCTAAAAACCTTCAAATTTTAGGTTCAATCTTAATTTAATCCCAAACTTTTCTTTTTGTCTCAAAAAACCCTCAATTTTTAACCCAATGCTATATTAGTCCCCAATTTTTTCGTCTAGAAAAATTTTTAAACTTTATGTGCAAGCCCACATGTGCTCCAAATTACTTAGCAAAGAACAATGAGGGCGAGGTCAAGAGAGAGCAGTTTCCATCCTGACATGAGAGCAATTTCGGCATTTAGGGACCGGAATTCACGGCCAAAGAAGACACGAAAATCTGGGCATAAAAAAAGCAAAGAATTCTCAGCATATAATCATTGCCAAAAGACAGCTCGAAAAGAAAAGGATGGAGCTTTTCTTCACGGCCAGGAAAGAGAAATAGTGAGAGAGGGGGGGCTATGGTCGGCAAAAGAGAGAAAACTTTAATAAAGAAAAAGCAAGAAGTGGTCGGCAAAAGAAAAGAAAGAAAAAGAAGAACAGAGGAGGCAATTCTAGTGGAGGAGGTGAAAAGAAAAAGTGAAGAGAGCGAGAATTGTCGGGTCACGCGTGAGGAAGCGACAGGGAGCAAAAAGATGCGATTTCATCGAAAGTTTGTTTAATCTACTGTCAAAGCATCTGTATTTCCTCCAAGTTCACTTTTCCTTTGCACTTTTAATTTCCAAGAATTTTACTCCTCGTGGCTAAATTTCTCCATCTTTTCAATTTAAAACCCAAAAACGAAATCAAGTTCAGCACTGTTTTGAAGTTGAACAACTTTTGTTTAAGTTAAAATCAGAGTGAGAAAAATTACTTCATCTTAAAAAAAAAAAAGGGCATGCAAAGGTGCCCCCGTTGGAGACTTTGCAAAAGTCACGATTGACGGTGACTGATTATTCTCACAGGCGAGGTCCTCTTGACGCGTACACGCAAAGTCATCTTTCTCTTTTCCTTTCCTTTTTACCTTCTTTCCCCTTCTTCCTCTTCTTTTCCCTTTCGTTTCCATTCTCTCCTGGTTCGTGCTCTCTCTTTTCCCTTTATATCTCTTCTTTCTTTTTTTTTTCTTTTTTTAAAGCCCACTTTTTGACCAAGTCAAGAAGAAGGGCAAAATACTAGCTAAGCAACCACTAAACTAAACCAAGAAAAACATTTGCCAGAAAAATTGTAAATTTTGATTTGTTAATTTGGCTTTGGGTTGATTGAGAAATTGTGAAATCAATAAATTTGATTAAATGATTAATCAATAACTTCACAATTAAGGAGAGAGAAGAGTGGTGAGCACAGCCACTCAATCGAAATAAGAAATGGACAAAAACTTGCTAGATAAGAGCAATAGCCTCAAGTAAAGGAAGGACTGGTGGGACCTAGCCACTGGGCACGAGGACAGACAGAAAATTATGTGCTATCTAATTACAGATTTTCCCCTGGATGATTAAAACAGGTGAAGCTGCTCAACTTTCACTTACCTCTTTTTATATAGTCTCAACGCCCCAAAAAACCCTCAAATTTTAAGTCCAGTTATAATTCTACCCCAAACTTGTTATCCAAAAAAAACCTCAACTTTGGATTCGGCCTTAAATGTGCCCTAATTTTTTTGTCTAAAAAAATCCTAAACTTTATATCCAGTCCCAAATCTATCCCAAATATTTTTTATCTAAAAAAAATCACTAACTAGTCTTAAATCTGCCCCTATAAACCTTATATTCAAAAACACTGTCAGTTGTTTGACGTGGCATTTCTATGTTAGTAAAAAAAATCCACATTAACAAAGTGACATGGAAAATTATATCCAAAACGAAATCGTGTTTAATCAGAAAATTAGGAATCAGTCCACTTAGATTAGATTAGTTCGCTTATTCAATTCACTAGCAAAAAAGGGCACACAAATATGTGCTTGATTTGGATTATCTAAAATGAATTTAATTTGTTAAAGGGTCAAAAACATATAATCAATCTAACGAATATGTTTTTGACTAGTTTTGACCATAAAATAATTTATAAGGATTAAAATTGAACATTCACAAGAACATGATGATCAAAAGTTTCCTTTCTTAGAAGGTTTGTGCATGTAGGCTCCATATAAGCTTGTACATGGAAGCTTGTATTCTTCTAGATTGTCATTTTGTCCAAACACAGTAATGAATTCATCTTAAAATAGGCATGTGCATGATCGTTTCATAATATAAAAAAAAGTTAATTCAAAATTATTGATTTCGAAATATACATATAGACTCAGCATGTTTGAAATTAAGTACTTTATTTTTAAAATAATAGTAATCCGAAAGATCTTGGATTAGGCGATTATTGGTACTATGTAGGTAAGCAAAATGGCTTTGTGAACTTTGTGGAATTAGAATTCTTAAGTTTCTACGGTTGAAAAAGCTTTATTTAAATTCTAAACATTATCTATTTATACAAATATAAAGCTGATAACTTGAGAATTTCTTGTGCTCTCTCGAAATTTTCACTATACTCTTACCTAATATTACAATCTTAATGAGTGAGATGAGGTAAAGCTGTTATCCAATGAGATAAAGATACCTACGTGCGTCTTCTCTTTGTTCCTTAATGTTCTAGCCTCTAGGACGAAGGGAAAAAGGTTCCTGATGGCGGGCCTGCATTCGCGCCAAAAGTATGATTTTTCACTAAAAGGAATAAGCTTTAGGTGGTGGGCCCCATCTATTTTCTCTTCTTCCCATAGCTTTTGAGCTGGCGAATGATGCTCGAGTTCAATTAAAATGGAAGAATACTTCAAAAATATGCGGTGGGACTTTTAGACTTTGGATTAGTAAAGAGAAGCCTTATGGAGTATAATCAAAGCTAAAGCTTTTGGAAAACAAATTTCATCTTTCATTGGTCTCCGTTCAAGATATCCGATACTTCCCAAGAGACTTTAGTATTGTGATTTCAAGAATAAATTCAACAAATTAATTTAGAGTTTTTGTCCAAAGGCTATATATATAATAGATTTTAGGATAAGCGACTGTTGATAGTGCAATATTTCAATATTGAAATGAAGTTTATCAGCTTGATAAGATAATATTCAACAGGCTCAAAGCGAGGGCTAAATTCCTAAGTGGGATCGAGAGCTTAAATATATTCAACAAAAACATTTTTTTATGGAAAATAAATTTTAAAAAAAGAGAAATAAGAAAGTTCAACGGTGCAACCACTGTGGTGACGCTTTTGTATGTATTTTATCAAATTATGACCACTTGTCCACGGATGCCAATACAGCAATTGTCCTTTTCCTTGCTTTTGCTTCCGTGACGAAACTTGCTCACATGTTTTGTTCTTCTTCCAATGCAGGATCACCTTGGATTCTCTCGTGCGTTGAAACCTCCAGCACATGAAGGCAACGACTATAAACATATGGTCAGTGGTCCGGGTAGATAAATTACTCATTTATGTCTAACTTGGCAAGTTTCAATTATTGGTGCGTGCCAACTGGTTGGATTAGATAAGTCAAATCAATAAAGAAACTTAGAAAAATATATATAATAAGGGTTAATACCTCTAGAAATCCCAAACTGATATATTTGTGACAAATTTATCCCAAACTAATTTTTTGACCACTAAAAACCCCAAACTTGTATACCTGTGATAAATTTACCTAACGTTAGTTTCTATTAAATTTTACTGTTAAATTACTGAATTAAATGATACACGGCGGTTGACGAATGTATCAATTTGGAGTTTTACCCTCTGTTTATTATAAGTATACTAGTTTGTAATTTTTTTTGTATTAATCCAATTTAATGGAGGGTAAATTTTTCATAAATGATCAAAAAATTAGTTTATGGTAAATTTGTCACATGTATACTAATTTGAGATATTTCGTAATATTAACTCATAGAATAAAGCAAAAGCAAAAGCAAAAGCAAAAATGCCCTTTGATTTATTTATGAGATTTGAAGGATAAATTAAGGCACAAGCATAGCAAAAAAGAAATTCTTCTCACTGTGCTCGGGTACAATATATATATATATAGCATGTTGATTTTTTTTTTTTTTTTATGATTCTCGACAGGCGCTAATGGCATAATTTTTTTTGTCACAAGTGATTGTTAATGATACAACATTTCAAAGGCGGGACGAGGGGCGGGCGATAATTTAGGAGCCTTTGCGGGGGTCCGAGGGTATGAAGGTCTTTATGCCACGTGGGTCCCATCACCACCTCCCAACCCTCTCTCTCGTCGCAAGTGATCCACCGATGGCCACATCACAGAGACGGACGACGAGATGGAGGCTCCTGATGCTGACACGTGTCGTTGTACAGCGGCACATCTGGCACCATTGTCCAGTTGGCGTGCGCAAGAGACCCCGCGCACTATCCTCTGACCTGTGCCGTGGGTTAGGGTGGGCTCGTAGTGAAAAGATCTGAATTAATTTATTAATCAAGCATAATTTAGAAAAGCAGGTATTTATTCGCATTTTTTTGGCCTTTTTGGCCCAAGTAGGTATACCATAAATTCACATCGAAGCTTCCCGAAAAAAGCGCACTCATTCTATATTCCAATAAAATAAATCAATTATTAGATCAGATTGATCATTAAAAATTTTTTTCCTGTTTTTGCACCCTTTGCTGTAAAGAATAGCAGACTAACTTTAAGATCCTCGGTAAATAAGTTGAGTCGGTCATAACTAGTATGCATCTTTGATAGAATCGAAAAACGGAGGATTGTACAAGATATTTGATTATTCGACGATCATTTTAATTACCGCGAATTACGATCTTATGCATTTGCAATTACAGATTGAGATAATATATTAATGACATCATGACTTTTCTTTGGGTATTTCGGTGAAGATTTAAAGTCGGAATATTTTCAGTAGGCTCGCTCGATTGAAAATAGTCGAGGCACAAAAACTTATTCTAATAGGCATAGGATATAAGCATTTTCTATTTTATAGTGTTAATGTACATAATCGTAGTGTGAATATATGACGATGTTCCCGAATTAGTAATTATCACAAAGCCGGATTTCTAAGAACGAGGGCATGTAATCATATTATATCATATATGTTATTAATGATTTTCCAATTTTTTTCCTGAAATTATTGATGGAAATTTTCGTTTGGGGGCATAAGTATTTGAAATTAGTTTAAAATAATGCATAAGCGCGTTGGGCTTCGATCATTCACACTTCACATTGGTGGCTGCAAGTAGCCAGTTGCTTATTTTCTTCGTTTTAGTAATTAATAAGTTTTTTTCCCCACAAATTTATTGATTAATAACGAAACAGGATTTATGTGCGGTTTGACTCGCAAGAGGGTAGTGCACCAACCTTGGGTGGGGTCCTTTTCTAACAGTAACGGCAAAGGAGCACGACGCCGTGGGTCTCACCCCATGGAATTAAAACCTTCCTTCATGGGATGCGGTTTTGCGAATATTTATTGAGTTATAATATATATCTTGAAAACCGTTATAAGTTGTTGGACTGTGAAAGGGTCGTAACTGCGAAGGTGTTGGAGGCCTAATCACTAATCAACAATCTAAATATTTCACTGCAACCATGGGCAGAGGCCTCGAGTGGACATAATCTTAAGTCAAGTAATTGATGGCATTTTTCTTGTACTGGGAAACGAGGTGTCATAATTTCGATGACTAAGCCCAAACAAAGGAGAAAAATCATAGCGGTTTGTTAATTATAAAAGTATTTTTTTTACATAGATTAAATTTGTTGTGTGATTTTGACATCATGGGAAGCGACAAGTTGAGGCCCCGCGCATCCGTCCCTCACGAAGTCGCCGGGGATTTCGAGGATGGTGGCTCGTCGGCTGCCGAGAATGGCCGTGGGCATGGGATTTGGGTTCTGCAGGCATGTGAGGGAAGAAGTGACGACAAGGGGGAAGAAAGATCAGGGATTTGGAGCGAGGAAGATAAGAAATGTACAAAGGTCAAGGAAGGATCTAGAGAGAGAGTTGTCGTGGAGTTAAATAAGTCTTACCTGGAAAAGAAATTAAACAAGAGGAAAGACAAAAACACTTTGATGTTTCTCAAAGTGGTCTCCACCTTGAAGGACGTGTAGCAAGGGCCATAAAAATATCTACCCACCGACGGAGTCTTATTCAACATTGGCTGCTCTTTGGTGGGTCCAAGAGATAATATAGCAGTGGTCGATGATGCATCAACATGTTTCTTGTCCGGATGCATTGCAAGTCGCTGTCCATGTCCTTATTATATATTTAGAGAATCGTCCCACCGGACCTACCCACTGTTTTCATTTACTCGCATGGTAGTGGGCCCCATCTATCCTCTCTTCTTCCCCGAGCTTTTAAGCTGACGATGGAAGCTCAATTTCAATTAAAATGGAAGAATGCCTCAAAACAAATCTCATTTTTCATCGGCCTCCATTCACATATAGTATAAGCGACCATTGATAATGCCATTGAAATGAAGTTTACCGATTTGATACAACAATATTTGACGGAATGAGAAGGAGTAAATTCTTAAGTGGCCTCAAGAGCTTAAATATATTAAAAAAATAACTTTTCTGATGAAAAATAAATTAAAAAAAGAAGAAGAAAGTTCAACGGTGCAAGCGGTGGACTAAAGCGTGCCCAACATCACTGTGTATGTTTCTCTCTCTCGTCCAAGTTTCTCTCTCCACTTTTCATCTTCCACTTGTCCACGGAGACCAATACAGCAATTGTCTTTTATTTTTGGTTTTATTTTCTTTTTCATTGCTTCTGCATCGAAGCTTGCTCACATGTTTTCTACTTCCTGAGCAAAGATCGCCTTGGATTCTCCCGGGCATTGAAACTTCCACCAGATGAAGGCAGCGACAATAAATGCATGCTTAGTGGTCCCGGTCGATGAATTACAAATTTATATCTACCTTGGCAAGTTTCAATTATTGATGCGTGTTAACTGGTTGGATTAGATCGGATTAAAAAAAACCGTCTGGATTAGATAAATCAAACCAATAAAGAAATATATATACTAAGGTAAAAGCAAAAAGACATTTTGATTTAGTTATGAGATTTGAAGGAGAAATCAAGGCAGAAATAGAGCAAAAAAGAAATTCTTTTTATTGTGCTCGGGTACAAAATAAATAAATAAATATATACAGAGCATGTTGATAATTTTTTATGATCCTCGAAAATTTCAGTAGTGAAATGATGTTTATCGGTTCAATAATACAATATTTAACAGGCTCAAAGTGAGGGGTCAATTCTGAAGTGGGATTAAGAGCATAAACATATTCAACAAAAATACCTTTTCTGATGGAAAATAAATTAACAAAAGAAAAAGGAAAGTTCAACGGTGCAAGCAGTGGACTAAGCGTGCCCTCTTCATTGTCCTGATGCTTTGTTTGTTTTCATCTGTTCTGCAGCACTTGTGTGGAAATTATTGGAACGGACGAATCTCTGTCTCACTTTCTCTCTCTCTCTTTCTCCGCACTTTACATCTTCTCTGCAACCCATGTGACAATCTCGTCCCAAGTCTCTCTCCACTTTAATGTGTACTGAAATTTTGACAGACCTCGTCTATTATCTTTGGATTCTCTTGTGCATTGAGATTCCAGCCACGCGAGGGCAACGACTCTAAGCCTGTGGTAGCTTGACAAGCTTGAATTATTGGTGCGATTCTGGCTGCCAACTGGCCCCATTATGTACCTCAAGCTTGAATTATTGGTGCGCTTGTCAATTGTAATTTCTTCTTCCGACTAATTTCATTTTTTGACAAATCGGGTATATTATAGAGTTGAGCACTCCTAAATAGTAGCTTCAATGTGATTTTTATTTTTAATGGAGAGCACTCCTAAATAGTAGCTTCAATGTGATTTTTATTTTTAATGGAGATGCATTAACTACGAGGAGCACTCCTAAATAGGTTCCTATTAATCACCACCATATACACCTAATTCGTATTAAGGCTTGACCACTACGTAGTAGCTCTTTCAGAGAAATAGGTCCTGATCCCATGACCGAAGACGAGATTCTATGATCATCGCTGATATCAATGCATCCGTCACTCCCTCGCAGGTGATTTTGAGGAGGGTGGCTCGTCGGCCGCCAAGAATGACCATAGGCGTGGGGTTTGGGTTCTGCAGGCATGTGAGGGAAGAAGCGATAACAAGGGGAAAAAAAGATCATGGATTTGGACCGAGGAAGATAAGAAATGTGTAAATGTCAAGGGAGGAACTAGAGAGAGAGTTGTCTTCAGAATTGAAAAGTCCGACCTGGAAAAGAAACTAACAAGAGGAAAGACAAAAATATTGAGCATTGATGTTTTTCAAAGTGGTCTCCACCTTAAAAGGCGTGTAGTAAGAGCTATAGAAATATCTACTCTCTGACTGATTCTTATTCAACATTGGCAGCTCTTGGGTTAGTCCAAGAAACAATAAAGGAAGAAGCGCACCAAAAATTCTAAAACTACAGTTAAGGAAGCACGGCACGGCCTACAGGCCCTTGCTTGCTTCCCCTAAGGATCAGGATATAAAGCCGCTAGGGTTTTCCTGTTAATTGTCCGAAGGCTTTATATTTATGGCAGATTTTAGGATAAGAAATTATTAATAATACAACATCTCAGTAGTGAAATGAAGTTTAGAGATTTGATGCGACAGACATTTAACAGGCTCAAAGTGAGAGGGCTAAATTCCTATATGGGATCAAGGGCATAAAATTTATTCAACAAAATAACTTTTCTGATGGAAAATAAATTAATAAAAAAAGGAAAGTTCAACGGTGCAGCAACCATCCTGAGGCTTTGAATGTATTTATCAATTATGACCACTTGTCCACGGATACCAACACCAGCAATTGTTTTTTATTACTTGGTTTTATGCTTTTTTTCATTGCTTCTGCATCGAAACTTGCTCACATGTTTTCTTCTTCCTGGGCGGGGTCGTCTCGGATTCTTTTGTGCATTGAAACTTCCACCGCATGAAGCCAACGACCATAAACGCATGGTTAGTGGCGCCGGTCCAGGAATTACTTATCTAGCTTGGCAAGTTTGAATTATTGGTGCGTACCTTAAATCAAACCCATAAATAAATAAATATAAATAATGAAGTAAAAGCAAAAGCGAAAGGCATTTTGATTTATTTCTGAGATTTGATAAGGAAATTAAGGTAGAAACAGAGTAAAAAGGAAATTCTTCTCATTATGCTCGAGTACAAAATGAATATATATATGGTATGTTGATAATTTTTTATGATCCTCGACATGCATTAATATTTAATAGTCTTAAAGTGAGATAGGCTAAATTTCTAAGTGGGATCAAGAGCTTAAATATATTTAACAAAAATACTTTTTCTAATGGAAAATAAATTATCAAAAGAAAAAGGAAAGTTCAACCGTGCAAGCGGTGGACTGAGTTCAACTAAGACTCGCCTTGGATTCTCTTGTGCAATGAGATTTCCGCTACGTGAAGGCCACGTGGTTGATGAGCTTGACTTGTTGGTGGGATTGTGGTTGCCGACTGGTTCCCTTATATAAATCAACTATAAGAGGATGGGCAACAAGAAGGCATTTCCTGTTTCCCAAGAGGCATTCTGGCTTTTTCTCCGTCAGACTTGAAAGCCAAAATCAAGGGCAGAGTAAGAGCAAAGCCAAAATGCATAGTCCCTTTAAGAAGATGAAAACTAGTGCGTGTGGAAATGCAGAAGACGTTGATGCTGGCGCAGCTGGTTCGATGGTCACGCCAGTAGAAACTAACAGTGCATCTAGTTCGTCGACCGTGTCGACCGGAAAATGCTACGAGGTGTTCTTGAGCTTTAGAGGCCAAGATACTCGACATGGCTTCACCAGTCACCTCTACAAGGGGCTCGTTGATGTCGAAATCGAAGCTTTCAGAGACGATGACGAGCTCTGCCAAGGCGAGGACATCAGACCAGAGCTTTTGGCAGCCATCACGAACAGTGAAATCCTGATCCCCATTCTCTCAGAGAATTATGCTACAAGCAGTTGGTGCCTAGATGAACTGGTTCAAATAATGGAGCGCAAGAATAATAACGGGCAGATGGTGTTGCCTATATTCTACAAAGTAAAACCAGCTGATGTGAGACATCGAATCGGGAGTTTTGGAGAGGCATTTCATAAACGTGAGAGGCGTTTACTTGAGAGGCCTTCTTTCGACCCAACGATTTTGGAGAAATGGAAGAAAGCACTCGATGAAGTCAGCAACTTGAAAGGATACGAAGCTGATGGGTAAAATTTCTCGCCGAGACATTCTCAACTTTCTTTTAATATGTGTGGGTGTTTACTGGTTGTTATGATGCTCGCCTGCTTCATTTTCGTTGTTTTTTTTTTATATAAAAAAACTGTAAGATCTTCTTGGCAGTAAGATCCTGTGATGCATGAGTTCTATAAGTTATTCTTTTTTATTTATTTTTTTCAGTTTTTTGCTTTAATGATATTGACCAATCTGATTATAGGTTTTATTGTTATGATCCCATTCGCTTGAAAAATAAGATATTTTGAATGAATTTTTACTCTTATATTCAAAGATTTTGTAAAGTTGTGCCCTTTTTTTTTATTCATGCTTATAGTGTACCCTTCGTTAATCTTCGTCACAAACTTTTAAATTACATATTTATTTGAGATTAATAGTACAACTAATTGGTGATTTTTATTTAAAGCTCATAACATCATGTACCGTGCATGGTGATTGTCAAAGCCATAATTATTTATCTTCCCAAGTTACATTTATTAAATCATTAATGACGTTGATTAGTTGCTATTACAATTATTTTTACAAAAGAAATGTTTCATTGGTTATATATGATGATGGGAAATATAAATTGGAAAAAAGGATCATTTTTATTATATGTTTGTTTAAATAATTTTCAATACGTTTTCCTTATCTTCAACAAGTAATATCTATCTCACACGCCTGCATATATTGAAGCAATGTTCTTTTGTTGGGTAAAACTTATTCTTCTACTTCCGTATAAAATCAATATTAGATCAATTAAAATCACAAAACATAGATACTCAAAAGGAAATAAAGTACAACCTGTTATCATCCCTAGAGTCGATGAAAACTGATAAGATCACCGGTCTAGAATGATATTAAATTCACAACACGAGTAGAAACTTGCAAGCGTGTCGAATTGTGCAAACTAGGAGAAATCCCCTCAATTGCATTCAGGTAGTTCACAATATCACACTCTGAACAACTTTTTGGATTGGTATTACAGGACCTGAAATCCTCTTACATCAAAAGTTATGACCTGTTTATTGAATGATGGCTGACTCTCATACTAGGTTGGCTTATTGGATTTTTGCTTATTCAAATGCTCTAAAAAATTTTCAAAGTCACGTCAAGGTCATCCCTAATACCTTTAACAAACAACAAGTTTAAAATTTGGTTCAAATCCATAATATATACAATATTCAAGATTCATAAGTGATACCCTCAAGTTTTTTTGGCTTAATAAATTGTGTTGGAGTAATAGTGGAATGGGCAACGCCATGTGAAGCAAACACCACCATTTCCTAACTTTAGTCTTGGTATATAAGATAATATATGGATGTGTGATAAAAACGATTCTTATAGCTTTTCAATTTATCCCTGGGTTTATTTATTACTTTGTTGTCAATAGATAAACAACATAAAATTATTGTTGCTATTTGAACTCTTGTCACATTTGATAGGGATGAAGCAGAGTTGGTGAAACGGGTTGTCCAAAAAGTGTTGAGAGAATTGAAGAAAAAATTTGAGTTGGTTATTTCTAAGAATTTGGTCGGAATTGATAGTCATGTGGAGAAGGTTACGAAACTTCTGGATAATAAATCTCATGCCTCCCTATTTGTTGGCATCCATGGAATGGGAGGCATTGGTAAAACTACTCTTGCTAAAACCATCTACAACAAGCTCTCTAATCAATTTGAGCATCGTAGCTTCATTGCTGATATAAGGGAATCATGGAAGCGTAATGGCGTACATTGCTTACAGAATCAGTTAATCTATGATATATTGAAGCAAGAAAATAAAGTTCGTAATGAGGATGAAGGGATTAATTTCATCTCCTCCAAGTTTAAAAATAAAAAGGTGCTCGTTCTTCTTGATGATGTGGATGATGTCACTCAGGTGAACCGTTTGGTTGGGAATCATGATTGGTTTTCTTCAGAAAGTATGATCATTATTACCACCAGAAACGAGAAGATTCTTAGAGCAGCTCAAGTGGACTACAGCTATGACCATAAGGAAATGGATTACGATCAATCTTTGATTATGTTTAGTAGACATGCATTCCGAAGGGACTCTCCTCCAAGTGAATTTAAGGGCCTCACTGATGAAGTTGTATCCATCGTTGGAGGGCTTCCCTTATCGCTTGAGGTTTTAGGTTCATTATTGTGCGGAGAAAACCAAGCATTCTGGAGAAGTAAAATAGACAAGTTAAAAAAAGCACCTCCTGAGAAAGTGCTAGAAAAGTTAATGATAAGTTATCAAGCATTAGACGATAATCAACAACAAATATTTTTGGATATCGCTTGCTTTTTCATTGGCACTGACAAAAGAATCGCATCCTACATGTGGGAAGCCTGCAACTTTTACCCTGAGGAGGGAATTGAAGTATTGAGATTCATGTCATTAATAAAAATTGGAGATAATCATGATCTCCGAATGCATGATCAATTGAGAGATCTTGGTAGGGAAATAGTTCGCAAGGAAAACCAGCAACATCCTTGGCACCGTAGCAGGTTATGGGACCCCAAGGAAGCCTTGAAAGTGCTACGGCAAAACAAGGTAACCGTTTCTCTTCTTTTGTTCCCTTAGTCCATGTTCTATTTTTAGGGTAGTGTTGGTCCTCTACTTAGTGCTTGCTCTAGTGAACAAAGAACCTTCTACTATTAGTATCATCGTGTCGTTTCATTGACGAGACTAAAAAGTAAGAGGTTGCTCTCTCTTAGTAAGTATTGTAGCTTATCTGAGATATTTCTTAAACAAGTGTGTATTACGATGTCATCTCCAAGAATGAGGCACTTTCAAATTATTTAGATACTTGATAGGAGTATTCTATATTGACAAAAATCCTAAATTTCTATATTGATTTGGTTGCGTCCTTGACACATACAATAAATAACTTGACTATGCTACTGTAAACCATAACTACTCAGGATATATAAATCATATGTTAGAATTAATATAATAGGACTTACGATGCCTGCATTTCTCAATAAATTTTAATCACTATTTCATAATGGAGAATGGAAAGGATGCTTATTTTATGTAATATTGCGTTAGGAATTCCATTTACCAATATTCATAGGACAAGGTCTGATTTAAAACTTACCGAATTAGATAGGAACATAAATTCCTTATATGTGTGTGTGTAGGTGTATGACATTAAGCGTAGTTTATGCAATGACCATTATGAAGAGAAATGTTTTACTTTTCTACATCAAAGTTCAAAGAGATAAATACCCTAAAATTCTATTTTGTATAATTAAGCATGTGATTGTATCTGCATTTGTGAAATTAATCATAAGTACGACTCTACTACTTTTAATCCATCATTTGGTTTGACTCTAGTTGTTGCTCAAAAGACCTGCCCTTATCAGACCACAAGGGAAACACATTCATAACTCATTCCTTCGATATTAATGAGTACACAGCCAAATAAAAAAAGTACAACTTTTCGCACTTGGGATAAAGATAACACAAGTTGAAAAAATCCTAAAAAGAAGCCCAGCCTTTTGAACGGGGGATGAAATTATGATTACCTCTAGCTCATCCTTTCACTCATGGGACAAAAATGAAACCCGCTATCAATTCTGCCTATTCTCACTTTAAATCGCCTCACGTCATCCTACATAGCTCATTGTGTGAACATGCACAATGAACTGCGTTAATCATGACCACAACTTGTTTTAATAAAAAGCCAGGAATTTTGTAACAAAGATTATAAACAAAGTTTGTTACTAAGATTATAAAATAAAACACGACATCTTTTTTGGTGTGGGTTGACATGACTCACTGTGTATATTAAAATAGTGAGCAATGTAGGGTACCTGTGGCAATTTAACGATGATGATGGATGAAATTTGTAATAGGTTTCAGCTTTTGTTCTTTGGTTAAATGGTTGGGCTATTTTTATTGCATTTGAATGGTTATGTTATTTAGGTTGTAGATGTAAAAGGTTAGGCTTTTTTTAAGACGTTTGAAAGGTTTTGCTACTTTTGTCGCAAGTACAAAAGGTTGGGCTTATTTCGGGATTTGGCCAAACTCTAGCTATCGATTTTTGAAGGTGAAGAAAGTTACACGCCACCCAAAGAAATCTTGAAAATAGATAGGGTATCTTGATATTTTTAGAGGGAAATTTATGGGGGAAATGACTAATGCGAGTAGATTACTTCTGTTGAAGATTTCTTTCTTTCTATTTTTTTTTATAGTTACTTTTCTCTTGGATTCCTTTTAGGTATTGAGTATCTGATTCCTTTCCTGATTATTATGTCAATCACCTATGAGTATCCATGAAATCTTTCAACATTCTGAAGTATAATAACAAAATTTTCTGGTTCGGAGAAACTGACATGTGGAAATCCAGAAACTTTCTGTTTTACTTCTTGACTTCTTATGCAAAAGCGATTCATTTATTTTTTTTTTTTTTGTGAAAGCTTGCTACACTTTTGCTTCTCAGGAATAACTATTCTATTTCCAATCTATTTTGATGAAGCAATTATTCCTTCATTTGGTTCAAAAATAGATTAGAAATTACTATTCTCTCAAAATCAAGACCAGTTATTCCTAGGGGGCCAAGGAAAAGCTATTCCATGGAGGCTTGTAGCCAAGAATTGCTTCAATTTTCACATTTCTAAAAATGCTTTGCACTTTCCACTATTAATTTTTTTTAATATACATCAAAAGTTATTAGGGTCTGTTTATTATATTTATTATACTTGAGTACTCAGTTATTTATGATTATGATTATATCAAATTGTAATCTATAGTTAAACTAAAATTTATGATAAGATAATAAGTTGTAGAGAATATTAATATAACCAATATTATTGTCTTAGTTATTTATAATTAGAAAATAATTAATTAACAATATTTCAAGTTACTATTAGCAAAATAATAACTACATAATATATTAATATTACTACTATCACAATTTTCAGTTTCTTGTAATTAGTTATTACTCTAATGGAAAATAAGAGTATATGTTATTTCTTTATTAATCATGTAAGTAGCTCAGTTGAGTAATATACACAAAATTAATATGAAATTTATAGAGAGAAAAATATACATTTCTATTAAATACTGTTTATTGGCGTAAAAAGAAAATCATATCTTCACATTGCTAGCCATATGAACAAAAGATATTCGATTACTTTAGTTGGATTTAGTATTAATGAAGGTTCTTGCTAATAGGGAACGGACAAGATTGAGGCGGTTGATCTTAGTGAAGGCAACTCAGAAGGCTCCGACAAAACAACCGAGCGAGATGGCGACATTTACACAGCAAAACAATTCAAAAAATTGACGAGTCTAAGATTCCTTCACATGGATGGGGCACAACTTAGTGGAGATTTTAAAGACTCAGTGGAGGGGTTAAAATGGCTTCGATGGCAAAATTGTCCCATGAATTTTAAAGTAAAAAACTTTCATGTAAAAGAATTAGCTGTACTCGAATTGTCATACAACGAGATAAATAAGAAACGGAAATGGTGGAGTTCTTTCATGGCAAGAACAAGTCGTTTTTATTTTTTCCATGTATGCAAGATAAATAAGAAATGGAAAGGGTGGAGTTCTTTCATGGTAAGAATAAGTCTTTTTTATTTTTTCCATGTATGCTTTCTTTTGAATCATAATCACTCGAGATTAACCCCTTGAAAATCATTATTATTTTTATTTTACCAGAAGGCAAAGAGGCTCAAATATCTCGACCTCACGCGTTGTTACTCCTTGCAAAATACGATCTTCCTCTCCGCTTTTAAGCATTTGGAGGTTCTCATCCTCAAAAATTGTTGGAGACTGAAGCAGATTGATCCTTCAATTGGAGACATGAAGGCCCTCCTTCGCTTGGATTTGGGCGGGTGTCGGTCACTTAGAAAGCTTCCAGCAAAAATAGGGTCTTTGGAGAATCTAGAGATTCTGGATATTTCTCTCACCGGTATAGAAGAATTACCCAAGGGTATTGGGAGGCTGAGAAAGCTCCGAGAGTTACGCGCTTCTTATTGCTCCAGACTGAAAGGGGAATTGCCGGAGAGCATGTGCAATCTTTCTTCCCTACAACGCCTTGATTTTCGTCTCTGCAGACAGCTCCCTTCGCTGCCGGATGACCTTCCTTCCAGCTTAACAGAATTGAGCGTCACCTGTGGAAGCCGCAAATTGCCCTCACTTTCCCACCTAACCCATCTCAAGCGACTACGAGTTTGTGACTGCGAAGTTCTGGAGTGCATCGAAGTGCTTCCATCAACACTATCGAAGAATTCAGAATGCTCCCAACCGACAGACATTGAAGAATCAGAATTACCACCATCCCTAAACACTCCCTTCGAGTTGGAATTCTTGCACGTTTGGGTCTGTCGATCTATTAAAACAGTGGACGTTTCACAGTTTATCCATCTAAGGACATTATACGTCGCTAGTTGCAAGAATCTAGTTGAAGTTCGAGGTCTTGAACTTGACAAATTGATATATTTGGAAAGCTTGACTGTCTTAGGGTGCCATTCAATTGAGAGGCTGCTCCTTCCAAAATCTGGGAGTTTGAAGAGATTAGATGCTAAATGGTGCTCGAAATTAGCCGAAATTCAAGGCCTCGATAGGTTGGAGTTTTTGGAAAGCCTGGATATCTCTCGGTGCCATTCCATTGAGAGGCTGCTCCTTCCAAAATCCAAGAGCTTAAAGAAATTAGTTGCTCGATTGTGCATAAAATTAGCCGAAATTCAAGGCCTTAATAGGTTGGAGTTTTTGGAAAGCCTGGATATCTTAGGGTGCGATTCCATTGAGAGGCTACTCCTTCCAAAATCCAAGAGCCTGAAGAAATTAGATGCTAGTTGGTGCAAGAAATTAGCCGAAATTCAAGGCCTCGATAGGTTGGAGTTTTTGGAAGAACTGAGGATCGGTGGATGCGAGTCACTCAAAACAATTCCGGAATTATCTAGAGTGCGGATTTATCGAAATTACGAGCGAATGCCAATTGGATATCCATTTTGGTGAGCCGTACGAGTAATATACTGGAAATGGTCCACATTTTCTGACTAAGGGTACATAAAGCAGGTAAGTTACCTTTGCTCTTTTGAGATCTACCGCCCAATTTTCATTTGTATTTCCTGGTTGACAGTGTCATGATTGTATCCTTACTTTGATTCTAGGTATTCGGGGGAGATGTTCATGGAAGTCAATGTGTGCTTTGGCAATGTGATTCTGCTTATCATGCCAGCAACGGAAATAGAAGAAAAGGCTTTCTAAGTGCATCATTTGTCATTAGTCTTCGGGTAGGATCCGTCATCCTATGCAAAAAAATAAAGATTCTTGACGTTTGATTGATTCTGGAATGTTGGAGGTACTGAATAAAAACTGATGTATACAGTTATCTGATAGCATGCCAAAGGTTATCGTATAGGCCGAGAAATGCTAAATGAAGGACCCTATATGGCGGTCCTTCTAATGTGAGGTTTTAGTTTGCTTTGCACTCATCATGCAGTTCGTGAGTGCATGTTTCTAAGGTACCCTTACGAGTGAATTTACGGTGCAAAAGGAGCATGTTGACAGGGCATCCCTCAGTATGCATACGCTGCTGACTTAGGATAAAATTTGTCCAACCATTATGTTCCACACATTTTATGCTTGCATTGTCTCTGAATCAAATCTGCCTACAAACTGCATAAGGACAGAAATGAAACAGACATCATTCTTCCAAAGAATGCATCTTGATGTTTGTAGAGTTGATAAAACCATCTGTCATATGCCTGAGCTTTTGAGCCAAGCAAGACATTAACTAGAACGTCTTTTGACATAATCAACTGTACTGTGAAATAATCCCTTATATTGTGCATAAGCTCTTGTTAGTGCATTTACTTGCTGAAAATAAAAACAGAGGAAGCAATTCCATAAGTTTCCTGTCGAAACTTTCGGTATCCTATATGCCATTTGAAAACTGTCTTGCATCAATTCTAATGCATGAATAGCACAAAATGATGAGAAAAGGATCATACTATGTCCCACAAAAGCAAGCAACTTGTGTTGAATTCACTATTCTAATTTGACCAAGGCTTCTGTGGTTGCTGATGTTAGATGCCCCATTAGTTGGATCCAAAGAGTTCAAAAAGGATATCTAGTTTGACAAACACAGATCCGTAAACTTCAGAGTATTATTAGTAGTTTGGTGATCTTAGTTGCTGGACTGATTTCATCTGACTCACTAGCAGAATTCGGTTATCATTCCACTGCTTGATGTAAATGCTGAAATATCCAAGAGAGTTTTCGCAAGGCATTTCTAAAAGGAATCGAAATCATCAAAGGATCTGGAGCTCAATGTTCCAGGAACTTGTCCAAACCCTGACAATGCATCCTTGGAATGGTAAAGGTTGTCAGCATGTTGTCATCCCACATTGCCCGTATTATATTTGACAGAAGCTTTTCGGAGCTGAAACTGTCAGCCTCCACTCCTGTAATCAAGTCTGTTTGTCTGTCTCTCTTATTTTCTCTCCAACCTGTTCCTCTTCTGCAATATTCTCTGCATACTCTTGGACTCGCTGGCTTCTCAGGTTCAGCTCCCATTCGACGTGCTTTTGCGACCTAACGGGCGGTTGACTTGACTGTTCGGCCTCTGTTTTATGATATTTACTTGATTTCTGATTGGCAGGTAAAGATGGCGGAGTGGAATCCGGAGAAAAATTTGCTGGCCATAGTCACGGAGGATGAGAAGGTGGTGCTTCATTGCTTCAATTGGCAGAGGCTGTGGACAATTCGAGAAAGTTCTCTTTTTTTCTATTGAGTGTGTTCTTGTCTTCAACGATGGCTTATTGTGCCCTCTGAGTCGTTGGCCTTATCTCGTTTTACTTCTTTCGCTTTTCCTAAATGTACTGCGCTTCCTTCTGGTCCAAATTGCATTCGATGGAGAATTGGACGAACATAGAGGTAAAGTGCTCGAATGTCTGAACGAGAAGACCACGTCGAACCGAAGGAATTGGTGTTTTACACAAAAATGAAGAGTGAATGATGGTGATACAAGATGAATTTAGAGATGACTTAGTTGCAAGTAAATAATTCCAAGGTGATATCTGTTGAATGGAGGGACTTTTATTTATAGCAGCGATACATTCCTGTCAACTTCTAGACAAGGTTGGTGCCTTAGGGGATTTTTTTCCATATCTTAACCGATGGTCATTTAGACCAACCGGAAGTGTACCATACTCCTGCTTTGCCATCTTGTTGCCCTTTTCGGTGGACCAATTAAACTGTCCATGAAAAATAAAGAACTCGACTTGGAGGGGATGTCATTTATGCTAGATAGTCTAGCTATGTCAGATGCTGAAATGCTAGATGCCAACATGGAGTTGGCAGGTTTAGCCCATGCAGAATACCATCTCAATGTCGTCAGGCATCTATATGGTTTTCCTTCGATTTCTGTTGGTGACTCACGATGTAATAGTACTTCTGGCTCCTCTTCTTGTACTGATTGAGCGTTCCCTACAAGGAGAGATTTAGTATAGACTGGAAAGTTTCTCACATTTTGTATTGCTAAAATTTAGAGTCTAGTCTGGAAAGTTTCTCACATTTTGTATTACTTGAAGTTAAATTTATCTTCTTCTGATTACAGAGGGCAATTTCGTCACATCATTTTGACTAATCAAGTTCGTTGTTGGGAATTTAACTTACTTGTGAATAGGATATATCTCAAGCTATGCTGCATATTTGTACACAATCTGGTCAGGGATGGAGGGAGGAGTTGGAGAAAGTGAAGAGACTAGGAGGGTAGGGGGAGCTGCATCCAAGTATGTTAAGTTCTTACATGACATTATCTTTTGGTAATTCAAATTCGTAAGAGCTTATGATTAGATGCCTAGCCTTGGTAATTTTTTTTATCTATTCTCACTGGAAAAATTTAGAGGAGTTATTTTTTCTCCAGAAACATCTGAATGCTTCAAACGTCATATTGTCTTCTGGATATGAAAAACATGTTGTTGAGAGCACTATAGTGCTCGAACCAATCCTTGAATGGTTTCTGTTGCGACCCTAAGTTGTAGATACTTGTACACTCGTGATCCTTGCCTTGAGTTTGCTTTCATGGATCCACACCACTTTGAGGTTCCAAAGCTGAACAAGAAGATTCGTTTTTGGATTGAGACAATGGATTGGAGGCTGCCAAAAAGATATAGATTCCCTGGCTTTAGATGACCTACTCCCCCAAAGAAACACCATATCAAGCCACCGATATCCCTCTCAGTTATATTGTACTGTTACGAATTTGATTATCATTTTCTTGGTTTATGTGTGTTCTTTATCTTTCCTCTTCATCTATTACTTTTTTTTGTTGTTGTTGTTTATGAACTCACTTTTCTTTGCATGTTTCATTGTATGTCGTCAATACTGGATTCTCTTAACTACTCTTATGTACTCCAGGTAAATGTATAACATCATTATCTAGCATCCTGATGGGACTAGAAGACGGTACGTTTTTACTGCATGATGTTGAAGTAAGTTTTCTATGTTATTACTTTAACATTACCATCACTACTTCTCAACTAGAAATTCTTCCTGCAACAATCCTTTATTATCAGAATGTGTTCTTCTCTGATCTCTCTCGGGAAAGATTCTGAATTGCTCAAAAGCTGCATGATGCATCCGAACAGCAAGCCTGCTCAACGAACATTTAGCTGCTAATAGAGATGGCAATCCATGTTTATGGTTCATGTCTGCCAATGTCAAATTAAGTGGACTGCTCGATAGGGCAATCTGAGTAGGATAAGCTTAACAAATCTTATTAGAGTCCAATAGCCGGCGAGCTACGACGACGTCGCTGGACACAGTGGTCAAATGCAAATGTTGATCAAGGTCGCTGTAAAGAGCCTTGTGGAAGTCATGATTACTATTGCCTTGAGAAGCTGTAAAGAGCCTTTTCTGATTTATAGTGGTTTAGGTCTTACGATATTATAAAGTCCTCTTACTTTCCCCATAATGAATAACGTCTTACAAGTTGTGTCTTTTGACTTTTTTCATTTACTAAATTCTGTGGACAGTGGTTTTTGTGATTGCTTCATGTTTATAGCTTATTTTAATCTTTTGTTTATTAACCGACTGTTTTTGCTTATACAGGTGACTGATATATATGGAAACTACCTTTCTACTGAAGAAGCTAATGGATCTAAAGTGGTCAAATAAAGGAGCTTTGAAAGTTATATTAGATTTTAAGTTTGTGTATGATATTCTTTCTGGAGGTGATTCCACTACGGATGAGGAGTTGTCTAGAAGTTCAAAGCCAAAGTATTCGTTTAGGCAAAAGGATCAAAGACAGAAAAAGTCTGCCATCAGAACATGTATGGATGGATTGGTGCATTGTCTTTCACAGAGATTGGATCCCATAGACTGGCTCACGTAAGTTACTGGATTTGTTTTTTGCATTACATATTCTATAAGCAGATGGTACTCCAAGATGTTTCTACAAAATCCAATCTCGCTTCTCACAAATATTTGCATCCGACAGTTTAAAACCTTTATTCTTTTTTTCATTTAAATTTGTTTCAAAGAGTGGCTTTTAAGCTAAGAGATGAAGATTTTATATGATCCGTGCTTAGATTAGAGGGTAAATGACAATAGTAGGAATAGAAAGAATTCTTTCATGGTCAAGCGGTTGCCCTTTTGTTAAACCTGGGTAAAGTTATTGCATGTGAGATTATTCTGATATCTGAACTGCTCTTTCACATGTAAATGATGCTTCGATGATGATGCTCAATTTTGTGCAATTAGTTGTAGTTTTGTTTGATTGTGTACTAAATGCTTTTTTTGGAAAAGGTGGAAAAGGATGAACATGAGAGGCGAGGGACGAAGGTGGGACACATTAAAATTCCCTAGGATTATCAGTGATGACTTCAAATGAATTCACCGAAAATAGTTACAATCTTTACCTTCTTTTGGTGGTCTACTTACTATGTTAAAATGTAAGAAGAAATAGCTAATTGACACCCTTGGACCATCTATCTGGTATTAGCTGAGTTATGTTTACATCCCAATAGATAGTTTTGTGATTATAACTCTTCATTTTGTTGCAGTTACCTAATAGTGTTTTCTTGTTCATTCATCAAAGGTTAGAGCCATATCTGTGGGAGAATGAGAGAGTCATATTTATGGCATGCTGTCCTCTTCAGGTTCTTTGTGCAACTTAATCGGTTGTATGTGGATACTGTGCAGAAACTGCCCTCGAATGCAAAATCAAATATTACGAGATGCTCCACAGTTCCCCAGTTTAAATACTTCCAATCAGGTTATATATACCTTTCCATGTGTTTGTGTTTACAGGATAAATATTTGAGCTTTTGTGACCAGATTATCTCAAGAAAAGCATCTCTTGTTATTGAATTCTGTCTGCAGTGTACCTGCATTGTCTTCAAGGAGGACATCTAAAGCAACTACTGGTGTTTCTATAGAACATTTTTCATTGAAGAGTCGTAAATCTTATAGTAATGGAGAAATTTCTCGAACAAATGATTTGGACGACAGATCATCTTCTAGAGTTGCAAACTCCACTGTTGAAGTCTCTAATGCAGGTGAGTGTGCTTTCTTTCTTTTGCTTCTTTTTCTTTGCCTTGTTATATATTATTTTATCATGTCCCTGGCTAGTCATCTACCTGCTTTATAGAGCTGTGTCATGAACATCTATGTTGGAGATGATTCGTCTAACTTTCTAAGCTCTATTTGGACTTAATCTTTCAACTTTGATATTTTCTTATTTGGAGAAACTCATAATTTTAAATTTGATTATATCTTTAGTTGTCGGGGTGTTTATTGGGGGTTTTCTGTTTCATTGCATGCATTACTGTTTGAGTTAACCGAGTCATTTGTGACATGGAATGTAATAAGTACCAATAGTCTGGGACACAGTGCAAGAAAACTCGGTGGTGTAACTGTCGGAAAGTGGTGATAAAAGTTTATAACTTTGGCCTTCCTTTTTTGAGCTTGTTTGCGTAGTTGTGCACCGAGATAGTACCATGTACTTCATGTTGTTCGGGTACATCGGGAGTAGACATTGGTTTTTCGCCAAACATTGTAATTGTGAGAAGATTTTAGTTTCAGAGATGTCAGATATTTGGCTAGGTGATTTGGAAAGAAAGTCTTTTTCCATGTTCTATGACATACATTTGATATTTTTTTCTCTCACAATTGGCCAGGTTAGCAGCAGATTTGGAGAGAACACATTGAAACTGGGATCCATCCTGACTGATGGTCAAGTGGGCATATTCAAGGACAGTTCAGCCACCGCCTTATCGGCATTCAGTGATGTTTTACCTGTGCAGGCCGCAGGTCTTGTTTCATCCTTCACCGCAACCCGACAGATGCTTGAATGAGAATTATTTACACCACGCCAATTGATATTTACATCGGAAGCCATGACAGGTAAAACGTGAGGCTTTTTCACACTTTGGCTTCCGGCTTTTTTAAGTTTCACCTGAGATTCTGGGGTACTCCCGGATTAGTGGTGTGGCCCAAAAGCTGTATTTATAGGACAACAGAATGAAAAAGAGAATACCTTTTGGATTGAGAGTGAGAGGGGCAAGAGCTGGTGTCGGTTAAGCAAGATCGAGAAAGGCTTCGTATTTGTTGTGGTGTGCCTGAAGGAATAAGTGAGCTGGTTCAGCATTTTTTATTACATACCTTTATTAGGCGTAGACATTTGCAAAGCATAAAATGGATTTTATACTATCATAGGAGAATACCTTTTGGATTGAGAGTGAGAGGGGCAAGAGCTGGTGTTGGTGAAGCAAGATCGAGAAAGGCTTTGTATTTGTTGTTGCGTGCCTGAAGGAATAAGTGAGCTGGTTCAGCATTTTTTATTACATACCTTTATTAGGTGTAGACATTTGCAAAGCATAAAATGGATGTTATACTATCATAGGA
Source organism: Syzygium aqueum (assembly GCA_031216185.1). NCBI lineage: Eukaryota > Viridiplantae > Streptophyta > Magnoliopsida > Myrtales > Myrtaceae > Syzygium > Syzygium aqueum. The sequence continues at coordinate 35,230,266 of CM062235.1, read as the reverse complement.
GATGGCGACAGTGTCGAGGGAAGTTCATTTCGTATAACGAAGACTTCCAAGTGAGGCATATGCTTGGACAGAGCTATGAGACGCCCCCATCATGTGCCGATCACTTGATCCTATCATTCAAATTTTGTATCCCATGCATTATTTCAATTCCGTAGACAAAATTATGTTACAACAATGTATAATTTTGGCTTCCTGGATGGCTGGATCTTTTTCCTTACTACCTTGTGCTCTTTTTTCATTTTGTGTAGCTTAATGCATTTTCATTACATTGTAATAGCTTTGATGTAACGTATCTTGAACTCAACCTAAGCCATCCATTGCTGTGAATTCAGTAGACTGGACTTCCCATTGAATCATCTCTCTCTCTCTCTCTCTCTCCCTACTGATTTTGTTAGCCGGGGCTTTAGTTGTGAAATCAGCTCTATGTTCCTGGGTGCGCCTATTTCAAATGACTTTCAACACCTGCTGGTGGCATCGTCCCCTAATATCGGAAAGCGTTCGAACCAGCATGGGCATATCGGAAAGCGTTCGAACCAGCATGGGCGTGGATGACGAGTTTCAAGAAGATAGGTAAGTCCTAAGGAGGGGGGCATGGTTTGGCCAAAGACGCAGGATTAGGATGCCATTGTTTGACAAGTCTTCCTTTGCCAGCTCTCAGGGTGTTTGGTTCAATATTTTGACAGAAGAAATGCAAATGCCTTTAGTCTAAAGGGCTTTAAAGAAATGTAAATTGCGTTTGGTAAAAAATTTTTTGTAAAGCAACATTGGGTTGAGTAATGTTTGGTAAAAAAAAATTTGCAAAGGGCTTTGGTTGCAATTTTTCTTTTTTTTAATTAAAAGGAATTCAAATCCTTCACCGGCTCTAGCAAAGGGCTCAGGTTGCTAGGCGAGCCAAATCTGGCGCTGATAGCCGTCAGCCAAGGTTGCACGACCTTGTGCGGCGACCCCCCGTGACAATCGCGTGACCCAAGTGAGGGCTGCCTAGGGTTGCGTGACCTCGGTGAGGGCTGCTTTGGTCGCAAGACCGCAAGCGACAACGAGGTCCCTTGCCTCTTGCTGGTTGCCTAGGTCTGAGGACCAGCTAGAATAAGAAACGAAAGAGAAAAAGAAGGCAAAAAAAGAGAAAAATAAATAAATAAATCAGAAAAAAATATTAAAATATTATTTAAAATTGTCGACATCAGTTTTGGTTATGCCACGTAGGATGGCAAATGTCTGAGGACCAGCTAGAATAAGAAACGAAAGAAAAAAAAAGGAAAAAAAGAGAAAAATAAATAAATAAATCGGAAAAAAATATTAAAATATTATTTAAAATTGTCGACATCAGTTTTGGTTATGCCACGTAGAATGGCAAATATCCATGTGAGTGATTTACAATCAAAATTGACTGAATGGAATGAATTGACATAAATGCAAAATATTTTATAACTCAATTGGCAAAAAAAAAAGTTTTGGACTTAATAGGCACAATTGTACTAAGTTTATGACTTTTTTGGTAATTTTTTTTTTTCATATATTCATATATAATGTCTTGATATGCTTTCTACGGTTGGAATCATTATGGGAATTTAATTAAGTGCATCATCATGAAAAAGACGACAAAACCACGTCGTGTTTTTAACAATGTCAATCTATCGATGTTTAAGTTTTCAGACATGACTAGTACCTGATTTGGTTAACAATTCTATTCAGACTTAACAAAAATTCCATAATTTTGACGTATGGATCTTAAATATGTCTGCCCCTTGCCGTAGGCAGCTTTTGGCTCTAATTAGGTGACAAATACCAAAGAGCAACGCGTATGGAGAGACGGAATATGTTTTTGAGGCATAGGTGACACGAAAAAAAAAAAGCTTGGGATATTGGTGTCATACTAAATAAAATTAAGCTTGGTGGTGGAATTTTCTAAATCCACATAAGCTCCATTTACCTTCAGTTGTCCGCACAAGTCATCACGTCGGATTTTTTAATGGCAAATTTGGACGAACCTGTGACAAAAGGCATTGGCATCAACGCGGACATGGGTGAAGATTTTTGGTGGTGTTTCTCTGTTTGATAAACTTACATGTGTCAGACACTAATTCCTCGACAAACCCATTTTGCAATTTGTACATTGAAGCCTGCCAAGCTTTTCCTCGACATCGACACTTAACGGACACATAGAGTTAGAACTGTTTGGGTTGTCCTTAAGGGTTCAAGGAACGATTTTCACAAGTACATAATTTAGTTGATTATAGATCATGCGCAGGTGAATAGACACGTGGACAAGAAGTTAATTTTGATCGAGTTCCCTTCTAATTCATTTTAATGCAAGAGTATTGAATTGTCCATTTACAATTCCGTCAACCGATAGACTACACGTATAGACCTCACGTGTGCTGATGAAGTCTAGAAAGTAGACATTATTTGGATAAAGTCATCCCTGAATATGCATTGCTGCGAATCAACAACTTAAGAGGACTTCTTATGCAGTAAGGGATCATCCGATCAGATATGACCTGGGGTACAAAGTCCGGCTTCAAACACCGAGAGAGCATATCGGCATAGAGCTCGTACCGAGCAGTCATTCAGAACCCCCGCTTGTCTATCAGCTGCCTGCAGAGGTTGAGATCCACGTGGGAGACCAACAATCCATCTATGCGACAAGATAGTTATGGCATGCACGAAGTGTCTGGAGCTAAAAAGCGACTGGATCCATAGAACTGCCTGAAATCTGTGTGCTGTAGCATATCGTCGCATGATGCGATTGCGTTCGGAAAATGTTTGCGTTCCTACCTGGTTGATCGATCCAGCCAAATAACGATCGGCAATGGCAGCATCTTCAAGCCCGTGAATTGATTTTACAATGAACACAGTAAAGTTAACCGAGGCGATAATTTGGTATGTTCATTTGAATTTGCAATTGTTCGATAAGCTCCACCTATTTGCAACAAGACATATTTTTTTTTTGTTTTTTGCTTTTGGTCGAAGCAATAAGAATTTAAGCAGTTTATTTTTTCATTGTTTCCATTGTTTCCATTTGGGCGAAAAAAAGTCATGCTAACCTTGGTGACGATTCGAATAAAGCACGAGGCATATTTCTTTCTATTCAAATGGTAAATGAGGATCAATTATCACATTGGTTTTTTTTATATATTCACATTTCAACAACTAATCCACCACCGCATTCGCATCAATGTGATGTCCGATGAGTCTGGACGTTGTTTGACAAGGCTATAATATAGTTATAAAGTCCGGCCCGGCCCATTTCGCCCGGACGCTTCTGTACACTCCCTTGCGGTTTGCTCCAGCAGGCGGAGCTTTCTAGCAATGGGAGACCGACGAAGAAGGGTCGCCGGCGCGTGCTTCCGTTTCAGCTTCAAGGTCGATTCGATTGTCTTCCGATTCGGTTTGGTGAGGCTGTCGGTCGATTTCTTCCGATGGGCGGTAGGTGAAGATGGCGTGAGTTGAGTGGAATCAGGAGAAGGATTTGCTGGCCATGGTCACACGGAGGACTCGGAGGTGGGTGGTGCTTCGTCGCTTCAATTGGCAAGAGGCTGTGGACAATCTCTCCTGGTAATTGCTTCGATTCGAGAAAGTTCTGTTTCTTTCTTTGTTCAGTGTGTTCGTTTCTTCAACGATGGCTTGGGGTGTGCCCTGTGAGTCATTGCCCTTATCTCGTTCTACTTCTTTATATTTAATTCGATGGAGAATTGGACGAATATAGAGGTATATAAAGTGCTTGGAAGCCTAAATGAGAAGGTGAACGTCGAACTAAGGAGTTTGGTCGTTCTACCCAGAAACGAAGGGTGAATTATAGTGGTGCGAGTGGAAAATCTAGAGAACGAAGGAGTTGTTACCCTTTTCGGTACACCAGTTAATGTGTACATGAAAATAAAGAACATGAATTGGCGGGGATGTCATTTATGCTAGATAGATTAGATATGTCAGATGCAGAAATGCTTAATGCCCCACTTGGAGTAGGCAGGTTTAGCCCCCGCAGAAGACCATCTAAATGTCATGAGGCATCTAAAAAGATCTTCTTAGATTTATGATGGTGACTCTCTCGATGTAATTTTACTGCTGGCTCCTCTTCTTTTACTGATTGAGCATTCTTTTACTAACTGTGCGTGCCCTACACGGAGAGATTTAGTGGATACTGAAATATAGACTGTAGGCAGAAATTTTCTCACATTTTGTATTGCTTGAAGTTTAGTTAATCTTCTTCGCATTGCAGAGGGGCATTTCGCCGCATCATTTTGATTAATCAAGGTCGCTGGTGGGAGTTTAACTTTTGAATAGGATATATCTCGAGCTGTGCTGCGTACTTGTATGACAATCTGGTTGAGAGGGAAGGAGGGAGGAATTGGAGAAAGCAAAGGGACTAGGAGGGTAAGGGGAGCTGCATCCAAGTATGTTAAGATCCTATATGACTTAATCTTTCGGTAATTCAAATTAGTAAGATCTTAGGATTAGATGCCCAGCCTTGGTAATTCTTGCCGTCTATTCTCACTGGAAAACTTTAGAGAGGAGATTTTTTCTCTAGAAACACCTGAATGCTTCGTTCGTCATATTGTCTTCTGGATATGGAGAACGTTTTGAGTGCACTATAGTACTTGAGCCAATCCTGAATGATTTCTGTTAAGACCTTAAGTTACACTTGTAATCCTTGCCTGAAGTAAGCTTTTGTGCATCCACTCTACCTTGAAGTTCCTTAGTTGAACAACAAGATCTGTTTTTTGAATCAGATATTGGATTGGAGCCTGCCAATAAGATATAGATTCCCACGCTTTAGATTACCTACTAACCCAAAGAAATCCCATATCAAGTGACCGTTATCCTTCTCAATTATTTTGTACAGTTACGACGTTTTGCCTTACTTCACATATTTTGATTAACATTTTGTCTGTTCATGTGTGTGCTCTATCTTTCCTCTTCTTCTGTTAATTTTATTGGGAACAAATTATTCACTCTATGTGTGTGTGTTCTTTTTTGTTTATAATGAGCTTACTTTCTTTGCACACATCAATACTGGCTCTTCTTAATCATTCTAATCTACTCCAGTGTAACATCATTATGCTGGCGTCTTGATGGCAAGGTTGTTGTCTTGGGACTTGAAGACGGTACAGTTTTACTGCATGATTTCGAAGTAAGTTTTCTATGTTGTTACTTGAACGTTACCCTCATTACTTCTCAACTAGAAATTCCTACTCGAACAGTCCTTTTTTCATCACGACGTGTTCTTCTCTGATCTCTCTTGGGAAAGATTCTGAATTACTCAAAATCCGCATGATGCAATGCAAACAGAAAACTTGCTCAGTGAACATTTAGCTGCTAATAGGGATGGCATTCCATTTTTATTGGTCATGTCTGTCAATGTCAAGTTAACAATGGATTGCTAGATAGGTTAATCTGAGCAGGATAAGATTAACAAAAAATTTTATTAGAAAACTCTATTCAAACATGACCCTTTTGTTAAATAGGTCAACAAATTACAAAAGATGAATAACCCGTTTAACTAATTAGATTGAATTGAATGGGTCATTCCAATCCTAACATGACCGACACAGCATCTGTACAATATGCATATCGTCATCAATGTCAAATAATTTGAAAAGAAACTAGTCGTAAGCTTACAAAATCCTAGGTTTACATGAAATGTTACATTTATATGGTGTGATCAAATTGTAATTTGTAACCACTATGGAAACAAAATTCATGTATGATTTACTATAAGAGAATTTGCTTAACTAAATATAAACAGGTCATGATAGTTCAGGTTGTTATTCAAGTTGGCACTATTGTTTAGTTAGATAGATTACACGAGTCAATTTGTGTTTTGTGGTTTGAACTTTGAACCCAGAACAATATTCGTTTATTAATTGTGTTTACTATTAAGTAGGTAGCCACAATTTTGATATGACATGATAACCACTTAGGGTCACCCTTAGTTGTCACATGGAAATATGAGTCATGAATCAAAAAATTAAATCTACGGATTGTGGATCGTGAATTTCATCCATTGGAATCATAAAATCTGATATAATGTTTGAGATTGGTATACCATAACAGATGTAAATTAATTGTAAAATATGGTCTTATTTTTATTGTTAGGTAATAAATAATTATAAAGATACTTCAAATTCGACTAATGTTATTATTTCCAGACATGAGATATTGCTACAAATTATTTTTCTTTTATCAAATAAGTACCCATTTGACTGTAAGGACACAAAGATCGTGTACTGAGTATTGTAATTGGATTCCCATTCATAGAATTTAGTATTAGACAATTAGATCATCCACTAAGGCTGATGCAGCCAACAAAATCATGCAAGATGACTACCAAGTTTTTGGTGAAGATTGACTTTGAAACTCAAACAAGGATCAGGATTCTTCTCGAAGTTTAATCACTAAAATTTAAAACCCAGGATTTGAGTATTCTTAGGATTATACGAAGTTTCCCTAATTTTTTTTTTTGAAGTTTGAGTAGTAGGATCTTACATATACTCCAATTTTATTTCTTGTTTATAGGTTTCCTATTTCAACTAGGAGTAGAACTTCTAGAGAATCTAATAATATAGTTGTAATTTTTACTTTTCAATAGAGTTGACAATTTATTGAACTAGGCAAGTGTTTGCTTTGCATATTGTGTGATGCAATTCCTCTTTGGTGCGATGCTTAAGAAACCCTAGGTGTGATGGTTAGGCAGTTTTGCATGTGATGCCTAAATAAATATTCTTTATTGGGGGACTCATTGTCCTGCATCAAAGCCACGAAATGTTTTGGACACTGCATTGTTTGATGCATAAGTTCAATTATGAATCAAGGAAATTGGTTGACTCATATCTAATCGGTGAAATCAGCAGTGAATTACTTTAATCACATATCGTACAAAATTAATACACTCATTCAATAGATTTTATATTCTTTAGGAGTTATCTGATTGATGTGTGCAATTGCATTCTCATGTAGGACAAATAATTTTCACCTCGTTGCTAATGTTGTCATCAATGATTGAAACTATTTCAATTGTCAACGACAAATTACGGCATAGTGTTTTCTGGGGTCCAGCTCATTGTGAGAGTCTATGGTCTAAGTGGATGGTGTCATATAGAAGCATTCATCTGTGACATGCTCATTTTCATCAAAATTAATAGCTTCTGTCAATTATCAGTAAAATATGTTCAGTTTAGTCAAATTAGGAAGGTAATTATTTAGGTGACTCTTAAATGATATGATTTGTATCTGCCTCAATTATTCTTGTGGGTGGAAAAGTTTCTAAATAACTGGTTATGTTTTTATTAAGCTATAGCTGCTTGGTCATGAATAGAATGGCTGAGAACTTGGCTGAGGCTGCTGCAATTCTATTTCTTTGAGATTTCTACCAGTTTATAATCAATCGTCCACTTCATGGATTATATTTTGCTGAGAAGAGAGTTTGTTTGTACATAATGAATGTTATCTTACCCAAGTAGCTGTCTTCATCGAACTATGGATATGCGGTGTGCTGCTTTTGATATGCTAGTGCTTGCAGCTGTTATGCACACTGTGGTATAATCATTCTAACAGCGTATAAATATTAAGCAAAATGGAAAACTGTTAAGAAGCTTGAAGTCCCATATGGCAGCTGTGGTGTCTCAACTGGGAGGAGGATGCCTAACTGAATAGAGTATGCATCTTTCAACTTAAAATTTGATATGACTTCGTGATCTTTATTACCAATAGCAGATATTTTATGGCTCACGCCTTTCATAATGCTTCGTTTCCAGTTAAGTAGTTATTTTAGTCTAGTTTTCTTAAATACTTCTTTTCAAACTTGGAATCTTATGTCACAGTCCAACAGCTTTAGTATGGGTTCATGGAAGATTTTTGGAAAGCGTTTGTTTGGTGTCATCTGTAACTTGTTGATTTGTTTGGCTCCTTAGCTTTAATCTCATATTTTTTCATCTTTTTATTTTCCAACTGGAAAGTAATTATTCATTTGTTTTATAGAACGCTTTTGGTAACTTTTTGGCTTTTGAAGATCGCACTACTCAATTCTTCCCTCCAGCTCCAAAAGTTCCTCGCATGCCTGGACTAGTACCCGGAGATGCTGGTTTAACGGACGATGGTCAAGATTCATTTGTAGAGCTATCAAATTCTTCAAAGTAATGTTTCAATATCCTTTGCAGTGGAGATAAAGATGGGGTTTTGTGCTTCAGTATATTTGGTGTCTTTCTAATCAGAAATATTGTAAGCGACTTGTCTGTTCAAATCAAATATTTGGCAGTATGGTCTATCAGATTGAATCGATGAGTCATTTCCTTGTTCTTGCTTCTCATTCAGCAGTTTTTCTTAATAAATGGATTTGATGGCAGACTGGCAGTAAATCAGTATTGCCCAAGAAGTAATGGGCTGGTTAAGTAAACAATTATACTAGGTGATGTTATGCTTGTAAAAGTTCTAGACGTTTATGCCAATTCCCAGGCTAGATTTCACTTCTGTTGGTCACTTCCGAGATGACACCCGTCCAATTTCGATATAGAAAATTATCTGAAGCTTTCTGTTGTTTGGCTTGAGGTTAGCCAGACCTTACATACTTTCTACTCTACTCCATACTATTGGGTTTCTGCTCTATTCTAGGAAGATTGAGAGAGCTTATGAAGATCTTCCCCTTTCCAGCAAGTTTAGTCAAACTTTCGTGCAATATGATATCGTAAAAGCAAGTGTGAAAAAATGTACAAAGTAAATGCAAACTTAAAGAAACTATTACAGAGCTAAATAGCACGCATATAATGAATTATCAATACTATAAATTTAAAAACGTAAAGTCATGGCATCGCCTTTTGGTGACCAAACAATTTTGTGTTGAATTCGATAAGATGGTGTATTTTGTTATCAAATGTCAACTTATTGTGTCAAACTAATTATTGGCAATTGTATATATCGATAGGTTGAATATGTTAGTATCGCAACAGTTAACGTGGTAAATATACCTAGTACTCTCCTAGTGGTAGATATGTATAGGCTGATATATTACATTCATGTTTGATGCCTTTTAGGGTAGATGCATTTAAGGCAAGATACTCTTAACTTACGAGCTAAAGTTGATTTGCTTTAGAGAATAATGCAGTTAAGCTCTCGAATTTAAAGTGATAAATTAGCACTCAAAGTATTGTAATTTAATACTATACAAAAGAGTGCTCGTGAAGCACTCCTTTTTTTTGTACAATCCACAATTTCAAGTATTGACATTTTAGTTTGGATTGTTGGTATATAAATAGCATTGATAATTCTTTTAGCTTGCAATGTTACAAGTGGATATAAGAATAAGCTTCTTACTATTGTAAAATGAAGTAATTGATACATTGAATTTTTAACATTTTACTCAATTCTTAATACAAATATTTTGACTGGAGTTGAATCAATGTCTGAAGAGCTTTGTTTTATTGAGTAACTAAATAAAAAAATGCATTAAATGGTATCTAAATGGATGGACTCCCTATGGAACATACAAATTGCTTCACATCTTGCACCAACCAAGTTGGATAACAATATTAATATGCTTCGATATATTTTGGGTGGTAAGTAAAACCTATTTAACATATTTAGAGAATTAGGCCTTTTATATGGATAGGTATCGTGTTTGGCTAAAGTCACCGAACCTTCTCATTAAAAAAAGTAATATCAATCTTTAGGCCTAATTTCCCTGGAAAATTGAACATATTTCCAGACAAGCATCGCATTGACTCGAGGGCGAGGGGCGAGGTCAAGAAGAATAATTTAATCAAAGATAAACGTACCAATATTACTTGTCCAGCTTGATCCGAAAGATGCTCTCCATTGTTTAGATTTGTTTGTGGGAGTCTCCATAGCTCAAAATGAATGAGAGTGCATCTCATCTTTTGATATCTCGAGACTTGCAATCACATTTTTATTACCGATCAGTTAATTAATTAGTACTAGAGAAAGATGTGGTTTATCCACTTTTGATTTGAGGAATTTAACTATCCCCTTTCTTACTAACCATCACACGAAGAGTGAACAAGACCGCTTTAGGAAATATTTTTTTGCATCAATATTTTGTGCTATAGTTACTCTAATTTATTATGTATCAATGATATGAACATTGTCTAAGAAGATGCTCACAAAATTTATACGAGGAATCAGTCCATCTAGATCAGTTCGATTATTCAGTTCACTAGCAAAAAAGGGGCATCTAAAAATGTGCTCGATTTAGATTTGGATTATCCAGGGTAATGAATTCAATTTGCTAAAGGGTCAAAAACATTTGAACAATTTTTTTAATCAACATTTGATCAATTTAACAAATATCTTTTTGACAGGATTTGTCATTAAACAAACTACAAGGATTAAAATCAAACATTTACAAGAATGCGATGATCGAAAGGGTACTTTCTTAGAAGGTTTTGTGCACGTAGGCACCATATAAGCTTGTGCACTTTCTCTTTCTGACGTTTACTCGAAAGTTTTCTTATGCGGTGGGCGCTTCTTCTTGGAGGCCCACAGCAGTTTGGGTAGAGATGGTACAAATTATTCAATGGACGGTCTAACTTCAAAAGACAACAACTAGAAGGTCGTCAAAATTGTCATTTTTTAAAATTATTTTTCAAACTGGGTTCCAGCTAGATAAATGGCCGGTAAACTTTGGGTGTATGCGACTTTTATTATCAGGAGTCGGTGGAAGATGTGATGGGGATGGATTCAAATGCACGCTAAATCATACGTCATCAGTGACGTCTTCTCTTGAATCGCACTGCCATATGTTCTCGGCCTTTTTTGTATTATTTTATAAGTGTCGATTTTCGAGAAAAATCAGATTGAAGATTGAAAATAGTAAACTCTCCTTATTTGAATATTAAGTGTGCTACATATATTTATTAACAAAACCCGATCTGATTGATATGGTTTTGTCATTTTCGTTTGGATCGAATATGTTTTTGTCAATGGCTCATGTACGTTAGCACCTAGAGCATGTGAATATTGCTCCTTAGTTTTTTTTTTCATTAATAGAAAGTGGCCTGACATTATTTTAATGAAGGGGTAGGAATTCTCTAGAAAGACATTAAAAGATTTCCTAGACATTGATAAAACAAATCAATAGCAGCTGTTTGAAGTAAGCCCTAAAAAATGATTTTTTTCGGCAGCCGACAAATTAGAAAAGAACTTCGTTTACATCAATCCCTGTCGAATGAGCTGTAAGAAAAGCACCCCTTTTTACATTATTCTAAAGTCAATTTGCCAACTTGTATAATATAGTTTTCTACTTATTTTTTGTCTGTATTTACGCTTCGCATCGAGGCATCTTCACGCGGCATCTTCTTTCCTCCAGTAGAAACACATCGTACGTACCGCAATTGAAAGGAGTAGCTATTATTCGACCAAAAAAATAGGAGTAGCTATTACTGAACTCCATATCAACAAAGTGTCCTGCAGACATTTACTAAGTAGAACTCAGCTTTGTTCAAGCATGCACCAGAGAGTGTTCTGTGTTGGTAATCCAAATTCCATAGCGATAAGGACATAGGAAAAAAAAATGGAAGCCATAAATGAATAGCAGAAAACTGCATTTCATGGAGCCACAGTTCGCTGTCATCATCACATGGATCCAAAAAATTCTAATATTCTGCTCTTTTTGGGAGGTGGGAAACGACGTGCAAATTTCTTTTTGGATCGTTCACAGAGCATGCTGAAAGATAGTAGAAACCCATGATTGCTAATTAAAAGACACAACACACATACGCACTCTCTCTAACATAGAGAGAGAGAGAGAGAGAGAGAGAGAGAGAGAGAGAGAGAGAGGAATGAGGCCATATAGAGAGTGCTTGAGAAACCATGCAGCCAGCTTGGGGAGCTATGCGACCGACGGGTGCAGCGAGTTCACTTCGGATGATGCCTCATTGAGCAGCCTCCAATGCGCGGCGTGCGGCTGCCACTGCAACTTCCACCGGAAGGTGACCTACACCGTTGCCCACGCTAGCGGCAAGGAGTTGATGGTGTGCCGGTCAGGCGGTGGGACAATGTCGAATTGATCGGATAGACTCAATTCACAAAAAGTGAAAATGTCAATAACTCAATTGGCACAATTAAAAAATTTATGACTAAATTAGCAAAAGTGTAATAGGTCTAAACTTTTTTGGTAATTCTCCCATGATAAATTCGTATAGGCTTATATACCACGTTCGTGTTTGGAGTTGATCAGCTTTAGAGAATAATGCAGTAAGCTCTTGAATTTAAAGTGATAATTTAGCACTCATGAAGTATTGTAAATTAATACTAAAGGAAAGAATGCACGTGAAAAAGGGCACACAAATGTGTGCTTGAATTGGATCTGGATTATCCAAGGAATTGAATTCAACATGTCAAAGGGTAAAAACATTTTATCAATTTGACAAATATATCTTTGACAGGATTTGTCACTAAAATGAATTATAAGGATTAAAATCGAACACTTACAAGAATGGGATGGTCAAAAGGATACTTTCTAAGAAGGTTTTGTGCACCTAGGTGGCACCGCATAAGCTTGTACACTTTCTTTCTGACGTTTACTCCAAATTTTTCTTATACAATGGGCGCTTCCTCTCGGAGGCCCACAGCAATTTGGTAGAGATCGTGCAAATTTTTAGATGGACGGTCTAACTTCGGAAGACAACAACTACGAGGTCGTGGAAATTGACATTTTTTTAATCATTTATCAAATTGGATTCCAGCTAGATATAAATGGCTGATAAACTTTGGATTTGTGCAAGTTTTATTATAAGGAGTCGGTGAAATTTTGGCTCTTATTTTAACGGGAGATTTTTCAAAGGGTGTTTTCGATGGAAGATGTGACGGGGATGGATTCCTATGCCCGTAAATCATACATCATTAGTGACGCCTTCTCTTGACTCACACTGCCATTTGTTCTTGGCCTTTTTTCTATTAGTTTTCAAGTGTTCATTTTTTTAAAAAATCAGATTGAAGATTGAAAATACTAAACTCTCCTTATTTGAATATTAAGCATGCTACATATAGTTGTTAAGCAATTGACTATAAAATTGAACCACCCCGGTTGGAAAAATGATTATTGAACCAACTGATAAGTATCATATATGATGTATTAATTGATGAACTTATTATACGTACTGAATAGTTTCTGCACCGCTAGATCTCTCATAAGACCTACGTAAAATCCATCACTTTCAATGATTCATATTCAACTTAGTATGTATGCACATATTACATTCGTATAATAAATTTTCGCTGAACATGCTCGTTATGAGTAGTCGGCCCCTATTTTTGGCTTATGCTCGGTCTCTATTGCTGCTCTTTCCATTAGGCATTATATATTTTAAGAAGCGTCAAAGAATGCTCATTAACAAGATTCTTTAGTATTTTTGTTTAAAGCATGTTTAAGAAATTCCGACCCAAAAAAGGGCGCATTAAAAAAATAAATAAAAAGGAGCAAATTTGACTTTTCAACGGTGGAGAAGTGGCGGACGATAATTACGAGCCTTTATGCCACGTGGGCCCCATCACCACCGCCCATCCCGTCTCTCTCTCTCTCTCGATCCCTTTCGTCGCAAGTGATCTAGTGGGTCGCAGCGCATCACAGAGACAACGAGATGGAGGCTCCAGATGCTGACACGTGTCGTTGTATAGCTGCATAGCTGGGCTGCCGGCTGGCACCGTTGGTCCGGTTGTGTTGTGTGCGCAAGAGGTCCTGCGCGCTTTCCTGTGACCTGGACCGTGGGTGGGTTAGGATGGGCTTACAGTGAATAGATCTAAATTAATTTATTAATCGAACATAATTTAGAAAAGTAGGTGTTTATTCGCATTATTTTTTTGTCCTTTTGGCCCAAGTAGGTGTACAATAAATTCACATTGAAGCTTCCCGAAAAAAGGGCACTCATTATATATTCCAGTAAAATAAATCATTTATTAGATGAGATTGATTGTTAAAAATTGTTTTCCTATTTTTGTACCCTTTGCTGTAAAGAAAAGCAAACTAATTTTAAGTTCCTCGATAAATAAGTCGAGTCAGTCATAACTAGTATGCATCTTTGATAGAATCGGAAAACGAAGGATTGTATAAGATACTTTGATTAGTCGATGATCATTTTAATTACCGCGAATTACGATTTTATGCATCTGCACTTACAGATTGAGATGATATATATATTAATGACAACATGACTTTTTTTTGGGTATTTCGGTAAAGATTTGAAGTCGGAATATTTTTAGTAGGTTTGCTTGATTGAAAATAGTTGAGGCCTGAAAACTGATTCTAATAGACATAGGGTATAAGCATTTTCTATTATATAATGTTATTGTAAATAATTGTAGTGTGAATACACGACAATGTTTCCGAATTAGTAATTATTGCAAAGTTGGATTTCTAAGAACGAGGGCATGTAATCATATTATATCATATATGCCATTAATGATTTTCCAATTTTTTTCCGCAAATTATTGATGGGAATTTTCGTTTGGGGAGTAAGTATTTGAAATTAGTTTAAAAAAACGCATAAGCGCGTTGGGTTTCGATGGTTCACATTGGTAGCAGAAAGTAGCCAGTTGCTTATTTTTTTCTTTTTCTCTAATTTGTTGAGAAATAGTCTGACCAAAATTAAAATATGTGAGAAATGGCAATTTTTAGTAATTAATAACTTTTTTCCCCACAAATTTATTAATTAATAACGAAATAGGATTTATGTGCGGTTTGACTCGCAAGAGGGTAGTGCACCAACCTTGGGTGGGGTCCTTTTCTAACAGTGACGACAAGGAGCACGACGCCGCGGGTCCCAACCCATGGAATTAAAACCTTCCTTCATGGGACGCTGTTTTGCGAACATTTATTGAGTTGTAATGTATATCTTGAAAGTTGATATAAGTTGTCGGACTGTGAAAGGGTCGTAATTGCGAAGGTGTTGGAGGCCTAATCACTAATCAACAATCTAAGTATTTCACTGCAACCATGGGCAGAGGCCTCGAGTGGACATAATCTTAAGTCAAGTAATTGATGGCATTTTTCTTGTACTGGGATACGAAGTGTCGTAATTTTGATAGCCAAGCCCAAACAATGGAGGAAAATCGTAGTGATTTGTTAATTATAAAACCATTTTTTTTTACATAGATTAAATTTGTTGTGTGATTTTGACATCATGGGGAGAGACAAATCGAGGCCCCACGCATCTGTCCCTCACGAACTCGCCGGTGATTTCGAGGAGGGTGGCTCGTCGGCCACCGAGAATGACGGTGGGCATGGGTTTTAGGGTTCTGCACGCATGCGAGGGAAGAAGCGACAACAAGGGGGAAGAAAGATCGGGGATTGGGAGCGAGGAAGATAAGAAATGTGCAAAGGTCAAGGAAGGAAATCGAAAGAGTTGTCGTGGAGTTCAAAAAGTCTTACTCGGAAAAGAAACTAAACAAGAGGAACGACAAAAACACTTTGATGTTTCTCTAAGTGGTCTCCACCTTAAAAGACGTGTAGCAAGGGCCATAGAAATATCTACCCACCGACGGATTCTTATTCAACATTGGCTGCTCTTTGGTTAGTCCAAGAGATAATAAAATATATCAGGGGTTGATGATGCATCGACATGTTTCTTGTCCGGATGCATTGCAAGTCGCTGTCCATGTCCTTATTATATATTTAGAGAATCGTCCCACCAGACCTACCCACTGTTTTCATTTACTCGCATGGTAGTGGGCCCCATCTATCCTCTCTTCTTCCCCGAGCTTTTAAGCTGACGATGGAAGCTCAATTTCAATTAAAATGGAAGAATGCCTCAAAAATCTGCAGCGGATTAGTAAACAAAAGCCTTACGGAGTATGGTCAAAGCTAAAGCTATTGCAAAACAAATCTCATCTTTCATTGGCCTCCATTCACATACAGTATAAGCGATCGTTGATAATGCAATTGAAACGAAGTTTACCGATTTGATACGACAATATTTGACAGAATGAGGAGTAAATTCCTAAGTGGCCTCAAGAGCTTAAATATATTCAAAAAAATAACTTTTCTGATGAAAAATAAATTAAAAAAAGAAGAAGAAAGTTCAACGGTGCAAGCGGTGGACTAAAGCGTGCCCAACATCACTGTGTATGTTTCTCTCTCTCTCGTCCAAGTCTCTCTCTCTCTCCACTTTTCATCTTCCACTTGTCCACGGAGACCAATACAGCAATTGTCTTTTATTCTTGGTTTTATTTTCTTTTTCATTGCTTCAGCATCGAAACTTGCTCACATGTTTTCTACTTCCTGAGCAAGATTGCCTTGGATTCTCCCGGGCATTGAAACTTCCACCAGATGAAGGCAGCGACAATAAATGCATGCTTAGTGGTCCCGGTCAATGAATTACAAATTTATATCTAGCTTGGCAAGTTTCAATTATTGATGCATGTTAACTGGTTGGATTAGATCGGATTAAAAAAAACCGTTTGGATTAGATAAATCAAACCAATAAAGAAATATATATACTAAGGTAAAAGCAAAAAGGCATTTTGATTTAGCTATGAGATTTGAAGGAGAAATCAAGGCAGAAATAGAGCAAAAAAGAAATTCTTTTCATTGTACTCGGGTACAAAATAAATAAATAAATATATACAGATCATGTTGATAATTTTTTATGATCCTCGAAAATTTCAGTATTGAAATGATGTTTATCGGTTCAATAATACAATATTTTACAGGCTTAAAGTGAGAGGGGTAAATTCTTAAGTGGGATTAAGAGCATAAACATATTCAACAAAAATACCTTTTCTGATGGAAAATAAATTAACAAAAGAAAAAGGAAAGTTCAACGGTGCAAGCAGTGGACTAAGCGTGCCCTCTTCATTGTCCTGATGCTTTGTTTGTTTTTATCTGTTCTGAGCACTTGTGTGGAAATTATTGGACCGGACGAATCTCTGTCTCACTTTCTCTCTCTCTCTTTCTCCGCACTTTACATCTCCTCCTGCAACCCATGTGACAGTCTCGTCCCAAGTCTCTCTCCACTTTTATGTGTACTGAAATTTTGACAGACCTCGTCTATTATCTTTGGATTCTCTTGTGCATTGAGATTCCAGCCACGCGAGGGCAACGACTCTAAGCCTGTGGTAGCTTGACAAGCTTGAATTATTGGTGCGATTCTGGCTGCCAACTGGCCCCATTATGTACCTAAAGCTTGAATTATTGGTGCGCTTGTCAATTGTAATTTCTTCTTCCGACTAATTTCATTTTTTGACAAACCGGGTATATTATAGAGTTGAGCACTCCTAAATAGTAGCTTCAATGTGATTTTTATTTTTAATGGAGATGCATTAACTACGAGGAGCACTCCCAAATAGGTTCCTATTAATCACCACCATATACACCTAATTCGTATTAAGGCTTGACCAGTACGTAGTAGCTCTTTCAGAGAAATAGGTCCTGATCCCATGACCGAAGACGAGATTCTATGATCATCGCTGATATCAATGCATCCGTCACTCCCTCGCAGGTGATTTTGAGGAGGGTGGCTCGTCGGCTGCCAAGAATGACCACAGGCGTGGGGTTTGGGTTCTGCAGGCATGTGAGGGAAGAAGCGATAACAAGGGGAAAAAAGATCATGGATTTGGACCGAGGAAGATAAGAAATGTGTAAATGTCAAGGGAGGAACTAGAGAGAGAGTTGTCGTCAGAATTGAAAAGTCCGACCTGGAAAAGAAATTAACAAGAGGAAAGACAAAAATATTGAGCATTGATGTTTTTCAAAGTGGTCTCCACCTTAAAAGGCGTGTAGTAAGAGCTATAGAAATATCTACTCTCTGACTGATTCTTATTCAACATTGGCAGCTCTTGGGTTAGTCCAAGAAACAATAAAGGAAGAAGCGCACCAAAAATTCTAAAACTACAGTTAAGGAAGCACGGCACGGCCTACAGGCCCTTGCTTGCTTCCCCTAAGGATCAGGATATGAAGCCGCTAGGGTTTTCCTGTTAATTGTCCGAAGGCTTTATATTTATGGCAGATTTTAGGATAAGAAATCATTAATAATACAACATCTCAGTAGTGAAATGAAGTTTGGAGATTTGATGCGACAGACATTTAACAGGCTCAAAGTGAGAGGGCTAAATTCCTATATGGGATCAAGGGCATAAAATTTATTCAACAAAATAACTTTTCTGATGGAAAATAAATTAATAAAAAAAGGAAAGTTCAACGGTGCAGCAACCATCCTGAGGCTTTGAATGTATTTATCAATTATGACCACTTGTCCACGGATACCAATACCAGCAATTGTTTTTTATTACTTGGTTTTATGTTTTTTTTCATTGCTTCTGCATCGAAACTTGCTCACATGTTTTCTTCTTCCTGGGCGGGGTCGTCTCGGATTCTTTTGTGCATTGAAACTTCCACCGCATGAAGCCAACGACCATAAACGCATGGTTAGTGGCGCCGGTCCAGGAATTACTTATCTAGCTTGGCAAGTTTGAATTATTGGTGCATGCCTTAAATCAAACCCATAAATAAATAAATATAAATAATGAAGTAAAAGCAAAAGCGAAAGGCATTTTGATTTATTTCTGAGATTTGATGAGGAAATTAAGGTAGAAACAGAGTAAAAAGGAAATTCTTCTCATTATGCTCGAGTACAAAATGAATATATATATGGTATGTTGATAATTTTTTATGATCCTCGACATGCATTAATATTTAATAGTCTTAAAGTGAGATGGGCTAAATTTCTAAGTGGGATCAAGAGCTTAAATATATTTAACAAAAATACTTTTTCTAATGGAAAATAAATTATCAAAAGAAAAGGGAAAGTTCAACCGTGCAAGCAGTGGACTGAGTTCAACTAAGACTCGCCTTGGATTCTCTTGTGCAATGAGATTTCCGCTACGTGAAGGCCACGTAGTTGACGAGCTTGACTTGTTGGTGGGATTGTGGTTGCCGACTGGTTCCCTTATATAAATCAACTATAAGAGGATGGGCAACAAGAAGGCATTTCCTGTTTCCCGAGAGGCATTCTGGCTTTTTTCTCCGTCAGACTTGAAAGCCAAAATCAAGGGCAGAGTAAGAGCAAAGCCAAAATGCATAGTCCCTTTAAGAAGATGAAAACTAGTGCGTGTGGAAATGCAGAAGACGTTGATGCTGGCGCAGCTGGTTCGATGGTCACGCCAATAGAAACTAACAGTGCATCTAGTTCGTCGACCGTGTCGACCGGAAAATGCTACGAGGTGTTCTTGAGCTTTAGAGGCCAAGATACTCGACATGGCTTCACCAGTCACCTCTACAAGGGGCTCGTTGATGTCGGAATCGAAGCTTTCAGAGACGATGACGAGCTCTGCCAAGGCGAGGACATCAGACCAGAACTTTTGGCAGCCATCGCGAACAGTAAAATCCTGATCCCCATTCTCTCCGAGAATTATGCTACAAGCAGTTGGTGCCTAGCTGAACTGGTTCAAATAATGGAGCACAAGAATAATAACGGGCGGATGGTGTTGCCTATATTCTACAAAGTAAAACCAGCTGATGTGAGACATCGAATCGGGAGTTTTGGAGAGGCATTTCATAAACGTGAGAGGCGTTTACTTGAGAGGCCTTCTTTCGACCCAACGATTTTGGAGAAATGGAAGAAAACACTCGATGAAGTCAGCAACTTGAAAGGATACGAAGCTGATGGGTAAAATTTCTCACCGAGACATTCTCAACTTTCTTTTAATATGTGTGGGTGTTTACTGGTTGTTATGATGCTCGCCTGCTTCATTTTCGTTGTTTTTTTTATATAGAAAAACTGTAAGATCTTCTTGGCAGTAAGATCCTGTGATGCATGAGTTCTATAAGTTATTCTTTTTTCTTTTTTTTTTCAGTTTTTTGCTTTAATGATATTGACCAATCTGATTATAGATTTTATTGTTATGATCCCATTCGCTTGAAAAATAAGATATTTTGAATGAATTTTTACTCTTATATTCAAAGATTTTGTAAAGTTGTGCCTTTTTTTTCATGCTTATAGTGTACACTTCGTTAATCTTCGTCACAAACTTTTTAAATTACATATTTATTTGAGATTAATAGTACAACTAATTGGTGATTTTTATTTAAAGCTCATAACATCATGTACCGTGCATGGTGATTGTCAAATCCATAATTATTTATCTTCCCAAGTTATATTTATTAAATCATTAATGGCGTTGATTAGTTGCTATTTCAATTATTTTTACAAAAGAAATGTTTCATTGGTTATTTATGATGATGGGAAATATAAATTGGAAAAAAAGATTATTTTTATTATTTGTTTGTTTAAATAATTTTCAATGCGTTTTCCTTATCTTCAACAAGTAATATCTATCTCATACACCTGCATATACTGAAGCAATGTTCTTTTGTTGGGCAAAAATTATTCTTCTACTTTCGTATAAAATCAATATTAGATCAATTAAAATCACAAAACATAGATACACAAAGGGAAATAAAGTACAACCTGTTATCATCCCTAGAGTCGATCAAAACTGATAAGAACACCAATCCAAAATGATACTAAATTCACAAGCGAGTAGAAACTTGCAAGCGGGTAGAATTGCGCAAACAAGGAAAAATCCCCTCAATTGCATTCGGGTAGTTCACAATATCACACTCTGAACAACTTTTCGGATTGGTATTACAGAACCTGAAATCCTCTTGCATCAAAAGTTATGATCTGTTTATTGAATGATGGCTGACTCTCATACTAGGTTGGCTTATTGGATTTTTGCTTATTCAAATGCTCTAAAAAATTTTCAAAGTCACGTCAAGGTCATCCCTAATATCTTTAACAAACAACAAGTTTAAAATTTGGCTCAAATCCATAATATATACAATATTCAAGATTCATAAGTGATACCCTCAAGTTTTTTTGGCTTAATAAATTGTGTTGGAGTAATAGTGGAATGGGCAACGCCATGTGAAGCAAACACCACCATTTCCCAACTTTAGTCTTGGTATATAAGATAATATATGGATGTGTGATAAAAACGATTCTTATAGCTTTTCAATTTATCCCCGGATTTATTTTTTACTTTGTTGTCAATAGATAAACAACATAAAATTATTGTTGCTATTTGAACTCTTGTCACATTTGATAGGGATGAAGCAGAGTTGGTGAAACGGGTTGTCCAAAAAGTGTTGAGAGAATTGAAGAAAAAATTTGAGTTGGTTATTTCTAAGAATTTGGTCGGAATTGATAGTCATGTGGAGAAGGTTACGAAACTTCTGGATAATAAATCTCATGCCCCCCTATTTGTTGGCATCCATGGAATGGGAGGTATTGGTAAAACTACTCTTGCTAAAACCATCTACAACAAGCTCTCCAATCAATTTGAGCATCGTAGCTTCATTGCTGATATAAGGGAATCATGGAAGCGTAATGGCATACATTGCTTACAGAATCAATTAATCTATGATATATTGAAGCAAGAAAATAAAGTTCGTAATGAGGATGAAGGGATTAATTTCATCTCCTCCAAGTTTAAAAATAAAAAGGTGCTCATTCTTCTTGATGATGTGGATGATGTCACTCAGGTGAACCGTTTGGTTGGGAATCATGATTGGTTTTCTTCAGAAAGTATGATCATTATTACCACCAGAAACGAGAAGATTCTTAGAGCAGCTCAGGTGGACTATAGCTATGACCATAAGGAAATGGATTACGATCAATCTTTGATTATGTTTAGTAGACATGCATTCCGAAGGGACTCTCCTCCAAGTGAATTTAAGGGCCTCACTGATGAAGTTGTATCCATCGTTGGAGGGCTTCCCTTATCGCTTGAGGTTTTAGGTTCATTATTGTGCGGAGAAAAGCAAGCATTCTGGAGAGGTAAAATAGACAAGTTAAAAAAAGCACCTCCTGAGAAAGTGCTAGAAAAGTTGATGATAAGTTATCAAGCATTAGACCATAATCAACAACAAATATTTTTGGATATCGCTTGCTTTTTCATTGGCACTGAAAAGAGAATTGCATCTTACATGTGGGATGCCTGTGACTTTCAACCTGAGGAAGGAATTGAAGTATTGAGATTCATGTCATTAATAAAAATTGGAGATCATCGTGATCTTCAAATGCATGATCAATTGAGAGATCTTGGTAGGGAAATAGTTCGCAAGGAAAACCAGCAACATCCTTGGCACCGTAGCAGGTTATGGGACCCCAAGGAAGCCTTGAAAGTGCTACGGCAAAACAAGGTAACCGTTTCTCTTCTTTTGTTCCCTTAGTCCATGTTCTATTGTTAGGGTAGTGTTGGTCCTCTACTTAGTGCTTGCTCTAGTGAACAAAGAACCTTCTACTATTAGTATCATCGTGTCGTTTCATTGACGAGACTAAAAAGTAGGAGGTTGCTCTCTCTTAGTAAGTATTGTAGCTTATCTGAGATATTTCTTAAACAAGTGTGTATTACAATGTCATCTCCAAGAATGAGGCACTTTCAAATTATTTAGATACTTGATAGGAGTATTCTATATTGACAAAAATCCTAAATTTCTATATTGATTTGGTTGCGTCCTTGACACATACAATAAATAACTTGACTATGCTACTGTAAACCATAACTACTCAGGATATATAAATCATATGTTAGAATTAATATAATAGGACTTACGATGCCCGCATTTCTCAATAAATTTTAATCACTATTTCATAATGGAGAATGGAAAGGATGCTTATTTTATGTAATATTGCCTTAGGAATTCCATTTACCAATATTCATAGGACAAGGTCTGATTTAAAACTTACCGAATTAGATAGGAACATAAATTCCTTATATGTGTGTGTGGGTGTATGACATTAAGCGTAGTTTATGCCATGACCATTATGAAGAGAAATGTTTTACTTTTCTACATAAAAGGTCAAAGAGATAAATACCCTAAAATTCTATTTTGTATAATTAAGCATGTGATTGTCTCTGCATTTGTGAAATTAATCATAAGTACGACTCTACTACTTTTCATCCATCATTTGGTTTGACTCTAGTTGTTGCTCAAAAGACCTGCCCTTATTAGATCACAAGGGAAACACTTTCATAACTCATTCCTTCGATATTAATAAGTGCACAGCCAAACTAAAAAAGTACAACTTTTCGCACTTGGGATAAATATAACACAAGTTCAAAAAATCCTAAAAAGAAGCCCAGCCTTTTGAACGGGGGATGAAAATATGATTACCTCTAACTCATCCTTTCACTCATGGGACAAAAATGAAACCCGCTATCAATTCTGCCTATTCTCACTTTAAATCGCCTCACGTCATCCTACATAGCTCATTGTGTGAACATGCACAATGAACTGTGTTAATCATGACCACAACTTGTTTTAATAAAAAGCCAGGAATTTTGTAACAAAGATTATAAACAAAGTTTGTTACTAAGATTATAAAATAAAACACGACATCTTTTTTGGTGTGGGTTGACATGGCTAACTGTGTATATTAAAATAGTGAGCAATGTAGGGTACCTGTGGCAATTTAACGATGATGATGGATGAAATTTGTAATAGGTTTCAGCTTTGTTCTTTGGTTAAATGGTTGGGCTATTTTTATTGCATTTGAAAGGTTATGTTATTTTGGTTGTAGATGTAAAAGGTTAGGCTATTTTTAAGACGTTTGAAAGATTTTGCTACTTTTGTCGCAAGTACAAAAGGTTGGGCTTATTTCGGGATTTGGCCAAACTCTAGCTATTGATTTTTGAAGGTGAAGAAAGTTACACGCCACCCAAAGAAATCTTGAAAATAGATAGGGTATCTTAATATTGTCAGAGGGAAATTTATGGGGGAAATGACTAATGTGAGTAGATTACTTCTGTTGAAGATTTCTTTCT
The DNA here is from genome assembly GCA_031216185.1 of Syzygium aqueum. Lineage (NCBI taxonomy): Eukaryota > Viridiplantae > Streptophyta > Magnoliopsida > Myrtales > Myrtaceae > Syzygium > Syzygium aqueum. Next base: position 35,206,497 of record CM062235.1, on the reverse strand, counting down.
TTCTATTTTTTTTTATAGTTACTCTTCTCTTGAATTCCTTTTAGGTATTGAGATCTGATTTCTTTCCAGATTATTATGTCAATCACCTATGAGTATCCATGAAATCTTTCAACATTCTGAAGCATAATAACAAAATTTTCTGGTTCGAAGAAATTGACATGTGGAAATCCAGAAACTTTTTGTTTTACTTCTTGACTTCTTATGCAAAAGCGATTTATTTTTTATGAAAGCTTGCTACACTTTTGCTTCTCAGAAATAACTATTCTATTTCCAATCTATTCTGGTGAAGCAATTATTCCTTCATTTGGTTCAAAAATAGATTAGAAATTACTATTCTCTCAAAATCAGGACTAGTTATTCCTGGGGGGCCAAGGAAAAGCTATTCCATGGAGGCTTGTAGCCAAGAATTGCTTCAATTTTCACATTTCTAAAAATGCTTTGCACTTTCCACGATTAATTTTTTTTTAATATACATCAAAAGTTATTAGGGTCTTTTTATTATATTTATTATACTTGAGTACTCAGTTATTTATGATTATGATTATATCAAATTGTAATCTATAGTTAAACTAAAATTTATGATAAAATAATAAGTTGTAGAGAATATTAATATAACCAATATTATTGTCTTAGTTATTTATAATTAGAAAATAATTAATTAACAATATTTCAAGTTACTATTAGTAAAATAATAACTACATAATATATTAATATTACTACTATCACAATTTTCAGTTTCTTGTAATTAGTTATTACTCCAATGGAAAATAAGAGTATCTGTTATTTTTTTTATTAATCGCGTAAGTAGCACAATCAAGTAATATGCACAAAATTAATATGAAATTTACATAGAGAAAAAATATATATATTTCTATCAAAATTGATCAAATCAGCTTTTGATTGTGCACATTGCAATTTGATTAAATTCCCTGCATTGCACGCTTGTCTCAACTAGCATGGTAATGAAGCTGCAGTACCGACAAGAAGAAGATTACATGTTGTAAAGTTTTTACTTTGAATGAGCCATTACATCATAATTCTTTTTAAGATCAGAATGCGTATGGCCAAATTTCAAAATGGAAGTTGACATCCTTCACTTTGTTAGCCTTCATAAATACTATTTATTGGCGCTAAGAGAAAATCATATCTTCACATTAGTGGTCTCTTGAACACGTTAATGCACATCAATAGAAATTTGAACAAATAATATTAGGATACTTTAGTTAGATTTAGTATCAATGAACGTCGATTCTTTCTTATAGGGAACGGACAAGATTGTGGCCATTGATATGAGTGAAGGCAGCTCAAAAGGCTCCGGCAAAACAACCGAGCGAGATGGCAACAATTACACAGCAAAACAATTCGAGAATTTGACGAGTCTAAGATTCCTTCAAATGAATGGGGCACATCTCAGTGGAGATTTTGAGAACTCAATTGAGGAGTTAAGGTGGCTCCGATGGCAATATTGTCCCATGAATTCCGAAGTAAAAATTTTTCACTTAACGGAGTTAGCTGTACTCGAATTGTCATCCAGCGAGATAAATGATCGATGGAAAGGATGGAGTTCTTTCATGGTAAGAACAAGTCTTTCTTTTTTTTTTTCTTCCTTTTATGATTTCTTTTTAATCATAATCACTCTAAACTAACCCCTTGACAAACATTATTATTTTTATTTTACCAGATGGCAGAGAGGCTCAAATATCTCGACCTCTCGTATTGTAAATCCTTGGAAAATACGATCTTCCTCTCCGCTTTTAAGCATTTGGAGGTTCTCAACCTCAAAGAATGTCCGAGACTGAAGCAGATCGATCCTTCAATTGGAGACATGAAGGCCCTCCTTCGCTTGGATTTGACGGGGTGTGGGTCCCTTAGAAAGCTTCCAACAGAAATAGAGTCTCTGGAGAATCTAGAGATTCTGGATATTTCTCTCACCGGTATAGAAGAATTACCCAAGGGTATTGGGAGGTTGAGAAAGCTTCGAGAGTTACGCGCTTCGACATTGCTACAATCTGAAAGGGGAATTGCCGGAGAGCATGTGCAATCTTTCTTCCCTACAATGCCTTGATTGTTCGTCTCTGCGACCAGCTCCAATCGCTGCCGGACGACCTTCCTTCCAGCTTAGCAACTTTGTTTGTCACCTGTGGAACCCGCAAATTGCCTCCACTTTCCCACCTAACCCATCTCAAGACACTAGAAGTTGATAGCTGCGAAGTTTTGGAGTGCATCGAAGTGCTTCCATCCCTAAACACTCCCTTCGAGTTGGAAATCTTGGAAGTTTGGCACTGTCGATCTATTAAAACAGTGGACGTTTCACAGTTTATCCATCTAAGGACATTATACGTCTCTAGTTGCGAGAATCTAGTTGAAGTTCGAGGTCTTGAACTTGACAAATTGATATATTTGGAAAGCTTGACTGTCTTCGGGTGCGATTCAATTGAGAGGCTGCTCCTTCCAAAATCCAAGAGCCTGAAGAAATTAGTTCTTCAAGAGTGCAAGAAATTAGCCGAAATTCAAGGCCTCGATAGGTTGGAGTTTTTGGAAAGCCTGAATGTCTCTGAGAGCGTTTCAATTAAAAGGCTAGATCTTCCAAAATCCGGGAGGCTGAAGATATTAGACGCTGATGCATGCGAAAACTTAGCCGAAATTCAGGGCCTCGATAGGTTGGAGTTTTTAGAAGAACTGAGGATCGGTGGATGCGAGTCACTCAAAACAATTCCAGAATTATCTGGAGTGCGGATTTATCGAAATTACGAGAGATACGATATGCTTTTCGATACGGATCGGCCGTGTGAGTAATATACTGGAAATGGTCCACATTTTTTAACGAAGGGTACATAAAGCAGGTAAGTTACCTTTGCTCTTTTGAGATCTACAGCCCAATTTTCACTTATATTTCCTGCTTGCAATATCTTTCAAGATTTATCATCTTGTCATTTGTTATTTCGTGGTTGACAATGTCATGATTGTGTCCTTACTTGGATTCAAAATATCTGGGGGAGATGTTCATGGAAGTTAATGTGTGCTTTGGCAATATGATTTTGCTTATCATGCCATTAACGGAAATAGATGAAAAGGCTTTCTAAGCACATCATTTGTCATTAGTCTTCGGGTAGGATTCTTCATCCTATGCAGAAAAATAAAGATTCTCGACGTTTGATTGATTCTGGAATGTTGGAGGACCTGAATAAAAACTGATGTATGCAGGTATTTCATAGCATGCCAAAGGTCATTGCATAGGTCGAGATATGCTAAATGAAGGACCCTATATGGCGGTCCTTCTAATGTGAGGTTTTAGTTTGCTCTGCACTCATCATGCAGTTCATGATTGGATGTTTCTAAGGTACCCTTACGAGTGAATTTACGGTGCAAAAGGAGCATGTTGACAGGGCATCCCTTAGTATGCATACGCTAGTGACTTGGGATAAAATTTGTCCAACCATTGTGTTCCACACATTTTACGCTTGCATTGTCTCTGAATCAAATCTGCCTGCAAACTGCATAAGGATAGAAATGAAACAAACATCATTCTTCCAAAGAATGCATCTTGATGTTTGTAGAGTTGGTAAAGCCATCTGTCATATTCCTGAACTTTTGAGCCAAGCAAGAAATTAACTAGAATGTCTTTTGACAGAATCAACTGTACTGTGAAATAATCCCTTATATTGTGCATAAGCTCTTGTTAGTGCATTTACTTGCGAAAAATAAAAACAGAGGAAGCAATTCCATAAGTTTCCTCAGGAAATGTTTCGGTATCCCATATGCCATTTGAAAATTGTCTTGCATCAATTCTAATGCATGAATAGCACATAATGATGAGAAAAGGATTCATACTATGTCCCACAAAAGCAAGCAACTTGTGTTGAATTCACTATTCTAATTTGATCAAGGCTTCTGTGGTTGCTGATGTTAGATGCCCCATTAGTTGGATCCAAAGAGTTCAAAAAGGATATCGAGTTTGACAAACACAGATCCGTAAACTTCAGAGTATTATTAGTAGTTTGGTGATCTTAGTTGCTGGACTGATTTCATCTGACTCACTGGCAGAATTCGGTTATCATTCCACTGCTTGATGTAAATGCTGAAATATCCAAGAGAGCTTTCGCAAGGCATTTCTAAAAGGAATCGAAATCATCAAAGGATCTGGAGCTCGATGTTCCAGGAACTTCTCCAAACCCTGACAATGCATCCTTGGAATGGTAAAGGTTGTTAGCATGTTGTCATCCCACGTTGCCCGTATTATATTTGACAGAAGCTTTGCGGAGCTGAAACTGTCAGCCTCCACTCCTGTAATCAAGTCTGTTTGTCTGTCTCTTATTTTCTCTCCCACCTGTTCCTCTTCTGCAATATTCTCTGCATACTCTCGGACTCGCCGGCTTCTCAGGTTCAGCTCCCATTCGACGTGCTTTTGCAACCTAATGGGCGGTCGACTCGATTGTTCGGCCTCTGTTTTATGATATTTACTGGATTTCTGATTGGCGGGTGAAGATGGCGGAGTGGAATCCGGAGAAGGATTTGCTGGCCATAGTCACGGAGGACTCGAAGGTGGTGCTTCATCGCTTCAATTGGCAGAGGCTGTGGACAATTCGAGAAAGTTCTCTTTTTTTCTATTGAGTGTGTTCTTGTCTTCAACGATGGCTTATTGTGCCCTCTGAGTCATTGGCCTTATCTCATTTTACTTGTGAATAGGATATATCTCAAGCTATGCTGCATATTTGTACGCAATCTGGTCAGGGATGGAGGGAGGAGTTGGAGAAAGTGAAGAGACTAGGAGGGTAGGGGGAGCTGCATCCAAGTATGTTAAGTTCTTACATGACATTATCTTTTGGTAATTCAAATTCGTAAGAGCTTATGATTAGATGCCTAGCCTTGGTAATTTTTGTTATCTATTCTCACTGGAAAAATTTAGAGGAGTTATTTTTTCTCCAGAAACATCTGAATGCTTCAAACGTCATATTGTCTTCTGGATATGAAAAACATGTTGTTGAGCGCACTATAGTACTTGAACCAATCCTTGAAGGTTTCTGTTGAGATCCTAAGTTGTAGATACTTGTACACTCATGATCCTTGCCTGAAGTTTGCTTTCATGGATCCACACCACTTTGAGGTTCCAAAGCTGAACAAGAAGATTCGTTTTTGGATTGAGACAATGGATTGGAGGCTGCCAAAAAGATATAGATTCCCTGGCTTTAGATGACCTACTCCCCCAAAGAAACACCATATCAAGCCACCGATATCCCTCTCAGTTATATTGTACTGTTACGAATTTGATTATCATTTTCTTGGTTTATGTGTGTTCTCTATCTTTCCTCTTCGTCTATTAATTTTTTTGTTGTTGTTTATGAACTCACTTTTCTTTGCACGTTTCATTGTATGTCGTCAATACTGGATTCTCTTAACTACTCTTATGTACTCCAGGTAAATGTATAACATCATTATGCTAGCGTCCTGATGGGACTAGAAGACGGTACGTTTTTACTGCATGATGTTGAAGTAAGTTTTCTATGTTATTACTTTAACATTACCATCACTACTTCTCAACTAGAAATTCTTCCTGCAACAATCCTTTATTATCAGAATGTGTTCTTCTCTGATCTCTCTCGGTAAAGATTCTGAATTGCTCAAAAGCTGCATGATGCATGCAAACAGCAAGCTTGCTCAACGAACATTTAGCTGCTAATAGAGATGGCAATCCATGTTTATGGTTCATGTCTGCCAATGTCAAATTAAGTGGACTGCTCGATAGGGCAATCTGAGTAGGATAAGCTTAACAAATCTTATTAGAGTCCAATAGCCAGTGAGCTACGACAACCCTCGCCGGCCACAGTGATCAAATGCAAATGTTGATCAAGGTCGCTGTAAAGAGCCTTGTGAAAGTCATGATTACTATTGCCTTGAGAAGCTGTAAAGAGCCTTTTCTGATTTATAGTGGTTTAGGTCTTACGATATTATAAAGTCCTCTTACTTTCCCCATACTGAATAACGTCTTACAAGTTGTCTTTTGACTTTTTTCATTTACTCAATTCTGTGGACAGTGGTTTTTGTGATTGCTTCATGTTTATAGCTTATTTTAATCTGGTGTTTATTAACTGACTGTTTTTGCTTATACAGGTGACTGATATATATGGAAACTACCTTTCTACTGAAGAAGCTAATGGATCTAAAGTGATCAAATAAAGGAGCTTTGCAAGTTATGTTAGATTTAAAGTTTGTATATGATTTTCTCTCTGGAGGTGATTCCACTACGGATGAGGAGTTGTCTAGAAGTTCAAAGCCAAAGTATTCGTTTAGGCAAAAGGATCAAAGACAGAAAAAGTCTGCCATCAGAACATGTATAGATGGATTGGTACATTGTCTTTCACAGAGATTGGATCCCATAGACTGGCTCACGTAAGTTACTGGATTTGTTTTTGCATTACATATTCTATAAGCAGACGGTACTCCAAGATGTTTTTACAAAATCCAATCTCGCTTCTCACAAATATTTGCATCCGACAGTTTAAAACCTTGATTCTGTTTTTCATTTAAATTTGTTTCAAAGAGTATCTTTTAAGCTAAGAGATGAAGATTTTATATGATCCGTGCTTAGATTAGAGGGTAAATGACAATAGTAGGAATAGAAAGAATTCTTTCATGGTCAAGCGGTTGCCCTTTTGTTAAACCTGGGTAGAAGTTATTGCATGTGAGATTATTCTGATATCTGAACTGCTCTTTCACATGTAAATGATGCTTAGATGATGATGCTCAATTTTGTGCAATTAGTTGTAGTTTTGTTTGATTGTGTACGAAATGCTTTTTTTGGAAAAGGTGGAAAAGGACGAACATGAGAGGCGAGGGAAGAAGGTGGGACACATTAAAATTCCCTAGGATTATCAGTGATGACTTCAAATGAATTCACCGAAAATAGTTACAATCTTTACCTTCTTTTGGTGGTCTACTTACTATGTTAAAATGTAAGAAGAAATAGCTAATTGACATCCTTGGACCATCTATCTGGTATTAGCTGAGTTATGTTTACATCCCAATAGATAGTTTTGTGATTATAACTCTTCATTTTGTTGCAGTTACCTAATAGTGTTTTCTTGTTCATTCATCAAAGGTTAGAGCCATATTTGTGGGAGAATGAGAGAGTCATATTTACGGCATGCTGTCCTCTTCAGGTTCTTTGTGCAACTTAATCGGTTGTATGTGGATACAGTGCAGAAACTGCCCTCGAATGCAGAATCAAATATTACGAGATGCTCCACAGTTCCCCAGTTTAAATACTTCCAATCAGGTTAAATATACCTTTCCATGTGTTTGTGTTTACAGGATAAATATTTGAGCTTCTGTGACCAGATTATCTCAAGAAAAGCATCTCTTGTTATTGAATTCTGTCTGCAGTGTACCTGCATTGTCTTCAAGGAAGACATCTAAAGCAACTACTCGGTGTTTCTATAGAACATTTTTCATTGAAGAGTCAGAAATCTTATAGTAATGGAGAGATTTCTCGAACAAATGATTTGGACGACAGATCATCTTCTAGAGTTGCAAACTCCATTGTTGAAGTCTTTCATGCAGGTGAGTGTGCTTTCTTTCTTTTGCTTCTTTTTCTTTGCCTTGTTATATATTATTTTATCATGTCCCTGGCTAGTCATCTACCTGCTTTATAGAGCTGTGTCGTGAACATCTGTGTTGGAGATGATACGTCTAACTTTCTAAGCTCTATTTGGACTTAATCTTTCAGCTTTTTTTTTTTTTGGTAAGGTAAGACTTTCAGCTTTGATATTTTCTTATTTGGAGAAACTCATAATTTTAAATTTGATTATATCTTTGGTTGTCGGGGTGTTTGTTGGGGGTTTTCTGTTTCATTGCTTGCATTACTGTTTGAGTTAACCGAGTCATTTGTGACATGGAGTGTAATAAGTACCAGTAGTCTGGGACACAGTGCAAGAAAACTCGGTGGTGTAACTGTCTGAAAGTGGTGATAAAAGTTTATAACTTTGGCCTTCCTTTTTTGAGCTTGTTTGCGTAGTTGTGCACCGAGATAGTACCATGTACTTCATGTTGTTTGGGTACATCGGGAGTAGACATTGGCTTTTCGCCGAACATTGTAATTGTGAGAAGATTTTAGTTTCAGAGATGTCAGATATTTGGCTAGGTGTTTTGGAAAGAAAGTCTTTTTCCATGTTCTATGACATACATCTGATATTATTTTCTCTCACAATTGGCCAGGTTAGCAGCAGATTTGGAGAGAACACATTGAAACTGGGATCCATCCTGACTAATGGTCAAGTGGGCATATTCAAGGACAGTTCAGCTGCCGCCTTATCGGCATCCAGTGATGTTTTACCTGTGCAGGCCGCGGGTCTTGTTTCATCCTTCACCGCAACCCGACAGATGCTTGAATGAGAATTATTTACGCTATGCCAATTGATATTTACATCGGAAGCCACGACAGGTAAAACATGAGGCTTTTTCACACTTTGGCTTCCGGCTTTTTTAAGTTTCACCTGAGATTCTGGGGTACTCCCGGATTAGTGGTGCGGCCCAAAAGCTGTATTTATAGGACAACAGAATGAAAAAGAGAATACCTTTTGGATTGAGAGTGAGAGAGGCAAGAGCTGGTGTTGGTGAAGCGAGATCAAGAAAGGCTTCGTATTTGTTGTGGCGTGCCTGAAGGAATAAGTGAGCTGGTTCAGCATTTTTTATTACATACCTTTATTAGGCGTAGACATTTGCAAAGCATAAAATGGATGTTATACTATCATAGGAGATGGCGGCGACAGTGTCGAGGGAAGTTCGTTTCGTAAAAAGAAGACTTCCAAGTGAGGCATATGCTTGGACAGAAAGCTATGAGACGCCCCCATCATGTGCCGATCACTTGATCCTATCATTCAAATTTTGTATCCCATGCATTATTTCAATTCCGTAGACAAAATTATGTTACAACAATGTATAATTTTGGCTTCCTGGATGGCTGGATCTTTTTCCTTACTACCTTGTGCTCTTTTTTCATTTTGTGTAGCTTAATGCATTTTCATTACATTGTAATAGCTTTGATGTAACGTATCTTGAACTCAACCTAAGTCATCCATTGCCGTGAATTCAGTAGACTGGACTTCCCATTGAATCATCTCTCTCTCTCTCTCTCTCTCTCTCTCTCTCTCTCTCTCTCTCTCTCTCTCTCTCTCTCTCTCTACTGATTTTGTTAGCCGGGGCATTAGTTGTGAAAATAGCTGTGTGTTCCTGGGTTTCGCCTATTTCAAATGACTTTCAACACCTACTGGTGGCATCATCCCCTAATATCGGAAAGCGTTCGAACCAGCATGGGCGTGGATGACAAGTTTCAAGAAGACAGGTGGGTTCTAAGGAGGGGAGCATGGTTTGGCCAAAGATGCAGGATTAGGATGCCGTTGTTTGAACAGTCTTCCTTTGCTAGCTCTCAGTGTGTTTGCTTCAACATTTTGAAAGAGGAATGCAAAGGCCTTTAGTCTAAAGGGTCTTAGAGAAATGTAAATTGCTTTTGGTAAAAAAACTTTGGTAAAGCAACTTTGGGTTGAGTAGTGTTAGGTAAAAAAAATTGCAAAGGGTGGTTGCAATTTTTCTATTTTTTAATTAAAAACAATTCAAATCCTTCGCCGGCTCCAACAAAGGGTTTAGGTTGTCGGGCGAGCCAAATCTGGCACTGGCAGCCGTTGGTCGAGATCGCACGACCTCAAGTGACCGCTAGCAATAGTCACATGACCCAAGTGAGGGCCGCCTGGGGTTGTGTGACCCCAATGAGGATCGCTTGGGTCACGAGACCGTAAGCGACAACGAGGTCCTTTGCCTCTGGCTGGTCGCCGCGGTCCGGGGACCAGCTTGAAGAAGAAGTGAAAGAAAAAAAACAAAGAAAGAGAAAAAAAGAAAAATAAATAAATAAATCGAAAAAAAATATTAAAATATTATTTAAAATTATCAACATCAGCGCTCGCCATGCCACGTAAGATAGCCAGCATCCATGTGAGTGATTTACAACCAAAATTGGCTGGATGGAATGAATTGACATAAATACAAAAGGTTTTATGACTCAATTGGCCAAAAAATGTGTTGAACTGAATTGGCATAATTGTAATAAGTTAAGGATTTTTTGGTAATTTTCCTTTTTTTTTTTTTCATATGTTCATATATCATGTCTAGATATGCTTTCTGCGGTTGGAAACATTATGGGAATTTAATTAAGTGCATCATCATGAAAAAGACGACAAAACCACGTTGTGTTTTAGAATGTCAATCTATCGATGTTTAAGTTTTCAGACATGACTAGTACCTGATTTGGTTAACAATTCTGTTTAGACTTAACAAAAATTCCATAATTTTGACGTATGGATCTTAAATATGTCTGCCCCTTGCCGTAGGCAGCTTTTGGCTCTAATTAGGTGACAAATACAAAAGAGCAACGTGTATGGAGAGACGGAACATGATTGAGGTATTTGTGACACGAAAAGAAAAAAGCTTGGGATATTGATGTCATACTAAACAAAATTAAGCTTGGTGGTGGAATTTTCTAAATCCACATAAGCTCCATTTACCTTGCAGTTGTCCGCGCAAGTCGTCACGTCGGATTTTTTAATGGCAAATTTGGACGGACCTGTGACAAAAGGTATTGGCATCAAAGTGGACATAGTTGAAGATTTTTTGTGGTATTTCCTTTGTTTGATAAACTTACAAGTGCTGGACACTAATCTATGTGCCGTGGCTTCCCGTTGCTTGATGCGAACGTGTCCGGAAAATGTTTCTGTTCCTATCCGGTTGATCAATCCAGCAAAATAACAGTCGGCAATGACAGCATTTTCGGGCCCGTGAATTGATTTTACAATGAACTCGGTAAAGTTAACCAAGGCAACAATATGGTACGTTCATTTGAATTTGCAATTGTTCGATAAGTTCCACCAATTTGCAACAAGACATTTTTTTTTAGTTTTTTGCTTTTGTTCTAAGCAATAAGAATTTAAGTGTCATTACCAAAAAAAAAAAAAAAAGAATTTAAGTGGTTTATTTTTTCAATGTTTCAATTGTTTTCCATTTGGGCGAAAAAAAGTCATGCTAACCTTGGTGACGATTCGAATAATTCATGAGGCATATTTCTTTCTGTTCAAATGGTAAATGAGGATCAATTATCACATTGGTTTTTTTTACAAATTCACATTTCAACAACTAATCCACCACCGCATTCGCATCAATGTGATGTCCGATGAGTCTGGGCGTTGTTTGACAAGGCTATAATATAGTTATAAAGTCCGGCCCGGCCCGGCCCATTTCGCCCGGACGCTTCTGTACACTCCCTCGCGGTTTGCTCCAGCGGGCGGAGCTTTCTAGCAATGAGAGACCGACGAAGAAGGGTCGCCGGCGCGCGTGCTTCCGTTTCAGCTTCAAGGTCGATTCGATTGTCTTCCGATTCGGTTTTGGTGAGGCTGTCGCTCGATTTCTTCCGATGGGCGGTAGGTGAAGATGGCGTGAGTTGAGTGGAATCCGGAGAAGGATTTGCTGGCGATGGTCACACGGAGGACTCGGAGGTGGGTGGTGCTTCGTCGCTTCAATTGGCAAGAGGCTGTGGACAATCTCTCCTGGTAATTGCTTCGATTCGAGAAAGTTCTGTTTCTTTCTTTGTTCAGTGTGTTCGTTTCTTCAACGATGGCTTGGGGTGTGCCCTGTGAGTCATTGCCCTTATCTCGTTCTACTTCTTTATATTTAATTCGATGGAGAATTGGACGAATATAGAGGTATAAAGTGCTTGGAAGTCTAAATGATAAGGTGAACGTCGAACTAAGGAGTTTGGTCGTTCTACCCAGAAACGAAGGGTGAATTATGGTGGTGCGAGTGGAAAATCTAGAGAACGAAGGAGTTGTTACCCTTTTCGGTACACCAGTTAATGTGTACATGAAAATAAAGAACATGAATTGGAGGGGATGTCATTTATGCTAGATAGATTAGATATGTCAGATGCAGAAATGCTTAATGCCCCACTTGGAGTTGGCAGGTTTAGCCCCTGCAGAAGACCATCTAAATGTCATGAGGCATCTAAAAAGATCTTCTTAGATTTATGATGGTGACTCTCTCGATGTAATTTTACTGCTGGCTCCTCTTCTTTTACTGATTGAGCATTCTTTTACTGACTGTGCGTGCCCTACACGGAGAGATTTAGTGGATACTGAAATATAGACTGTAGGCAGAAATTTTCTCACATTTTGTATTGCTTGAAGTTTAGTTAATCTTCTTTGCATTGCAGAGGGGCATTTCGTTACATCATTTTGATTAATCAAGGTCGCTGGTGGGAGTTTAACTTTTGAATAGGACATATCTCGAGCTGTGCTGCGTACTTGTATGACAATCTGGTTGAGAGGGAAGGAGGGAGGAATTGGAGAAAGCAAAGGGACTAGGAGGGTAAGGGGAGCTGCATCCGAGTATGTTAAGATCCTATATGACTTAATCTTTCGGTAATTCAAATTAGTAAGATCTTAGGATTAGATGCCCAGCCTTGGTAATTCTTGCCGTCTATTCTCACTGGAAAACTTTAGAGAGGAGATTTTTTCTCCAGAAACACCTGAATGCTTCGTTCGTCATATTGTCTTCTGGATATGGAGAACGTTTTGAGTGCACTATAGTACTTGAGCCAATCCTGAATGATTTCTGTTAAGATCTTAAGTTACACTTGTAATCCTCGCCTGAAGTAAGCTTTTGTGCATCCACTCTACCTTGAAGTTCCTTAGTTGAACAACAAGATCTGTTTTTTGAATCAGATATTGGATTGGAGCCTGCCAATAAGATATAGATTCCCACGCTTTAGATTACCTACTAACCCAAAGAAATCCCATATCAAGTGACCGATATCCTTCTCAATTATTTTGTACAGTTACGACGTTTTGCCTTACTTCACAAATTTTGATTAACATTTTGTTGGTTAATGTGTGTGCTCTATCTTTCCTCTTCTTCTGTTAATTTTATTGGGAACAAATTATTCACTCTGTGTGTGTGTGTTCTTTTTTGTTTATAATGAGCTTACTTTCTTTGCACACATCAATACTGGCTCTTCTTAATCATTCTAATCTACTCCAGTGTAACATCATTATGCTGGCGTCCTGATGGCAAGGTTGTTGTCTTGGGACTTGAAGACGGTACAGTTTTACTGCATGATTTCGAAGTAAGTTTTCTATGTTGTTACTTGAACGTTACCCTCATCTATGTTGCACCGACACCGATACCGACACCGACACCGACACCCGACACCCGACACGCGACGCGACACGACACGACACAACACGCGACATGTCAATTCTCAAAAAATACTATTTTCCGACACGTTGGGACACGTATATTAAATATATATTTTTAATAATGAAATATACCATAATGACAAAAAACAATTGGTTTATTATAACCCATAAAACCATTAAGTTCCAATAGAAAGATGAACTTGACTAGTTTAGGTTCCATAAACTCATCCATCCAAAGAAGCACATTTACAAATTCAATTAGGGAAACAGGGTATATGCGATATGCAAACTTCTCCTCAAAATTCATGTTCTCATATTCCAATACATAACACTATCTAAAAATGTTTGTCCCATTAAATTCAACATTTAACAATAAGTCAAAAAACAAAAAACCATCCACATTTCACCATCAAATACATCAAGTCATGCATCTACTGTCACGCCCCGAACCCCAACGAGCTCGCGACATCCTCTGCTCCGGTCGAATAGTTGCGACGTCCCAGGAACGTCGCCGACCCAACCCAAACATCAGAGCCACAAGCGGAAGCGAAATAAATAAAACAAACCCCGGACAAAAGATATGACGACAACGGGGTAGAACACCACAACGGTCAAACAACAACATATCCATACAGCACCAAATATACAAACATCGTACTATAGACATAAATACAGACGAACATTTATAGCCACCGATATAACAAAAGGATCGGATGGTCTGGTTAACCTAACTTCCCTATGGGTCAACCCGATTTAAACAACCCCTAAAAATACCCTAGGGAAAGCCTAGGGATCGCCTTCCGTTCTGCTCCTGATTCTTCGGGCTTGAACCTCCGGACACTCGCCTGCAGCTCCACATACTTCCAAAAAGAGGAGGCGAACTCCCCGGGTTTACGGCTGGGGGTCTGAAAAGTGGCGGTTATACAACCGTGAGACGAATCTCAATAAGTGTACAACCCCAAACCCCACGTAGGCACTCACGTACCGCCAGACAGAACATGCATCTCACACAATGATCAATCATACTAACAATCACACACGACCCTACCTGGAATCCATCATGCACGTTCCTGCATGTTAGACCATAATACAGCCAGCACATTACAACAATACATCACAGATGCGTGCGTGCCTTAATTATAAGACAGAAATCACTTGGGCACGTCTCATACCATGCCTAGCAGTTTCTACCCCATAATTAAGCATCACATCACGCGATACAATCACACTCGCACACTAACTCACACCATGCGTCACTTTCTCAAACCTCGCACCTCAAGCCAATTCCCGCTCATTCTCAACTCTTCCACCACTACCGCGCCCGCGTAAAACGCATCAGGCCAACGGTCTTCTGACCTCGTCAGGCATCGTCACCCCGTCGGGCCGGGCATCGTCACCTCGTCAGGGACGGCATCGTCCCGCGTAAACGTACACGCCTCAGGACGGAATCCTACACACATTTTCCTTCTACCGCGCCCGCGTAAAACGCATCAGGCCAACGGTCTTCTGACCTCGTCAGGCATCGTCACCCCGTCGGGCCGGGCATCATCACCTCGTCAGGGACGGCATCGTCCCGCGTAAACGTACACGCCTCAGGACGGATCCTTTCCAACCAATCTTACATTTCCGAACCCTCGTTTCACTCAAACTACACTTACACACGACTAACAGTCGCACATCCAAACATACACATCTCACGCACATTTCACAACTTACATTCCCGTCACACGAACACCACATAACCATACACATTTAACACGCAAATTCATTGCACAAACACACTACCACGCCATCACACTTCACGGCCACTCACACGAGGCACAACAGCACACCACACGGCCATTCACACACGGCCAATCCACATTCAGCCCAACACACTATCCCGAATCAGCCCACAACAGCAAATAATACCATTAGTCCAATAAATCCAATCAAGTCAATACAATCCCAATTAATCACTCAATTAACCCTGATCGGTCCACAACGTCACAGCCCTAACCGAGCCTCTTAAACCTCGAAATTCCATCTCCAAATCAGTCCACAGATCAGCCCACGACAACCAAACAATCGGTCACAAAATTCAGCCCGAGAGAGAGAAAAACCTGGAATATACAAAATCGGGTCCAAACTGGCAGTTGCACAGTGACCGAAATCTATTTGAAATAAATAGTAAATCAATTCCAAAAATTCTGAAATTTGGATATGTTGTACAAAACATCTCGATGAACATTTTCGATGAAGAACTCAAAACCCAGTTCTAACCGCAAACACCTCGTTTTGACACTCAAAGTCAGACGAAATCCGGTTCGCTCAGACAGCCCCTCAGGCCATCAAAATACAACTCATTCGGTACACAAATCATCTTGGAAAACATTGAAATTTTTATATGTTATAGTCACAAATGTCCCCAACAATTTTTGTGAAGGAAGTATTTTGAAAATATGCCTGGAAAAATTTATAAAAATTCGAACAGACCCAAAGGTCGGGTGAACAGTAAATCGGGCAGTTTTATTTCGGTCCAAAGGTGGACTTACGAATGGCATCAAATGATTTCCAAAAATTCCCAAATTACAATATGTTACACTTCAAGATGTTAGGAACAACTTTTATGAAGAACACTTCCTCAAAATCGGGCCACAAAAATCACAGTAAAAATAGCAAAATCTGGCGACGCAGCAACAGCCTAGCCGGAAATCAGTCCACACACACCACCAAGCAACCAGCCTCTGAATCAGCCCAAAACAGCCACGAAAAACACCTAAACCGAACCCTAAACGAGCCTAGAAATACCCGAGGTCCTAAATGGCGATTGGGGGAGTCACTTACCTAACAAAGGCGAGACGAACGGGCTGGAACGGTGCTGAACAGAACAGCAGCAGCAGCAGCAGCAGCAGTGGCGGTGGGGGAAAATGCAGATGAAGAGAGAGAGAGAGAGAGAGAGAGAGAGAAGGGGAGTTCTGATCTGTTCAGAACTGAAATGAGGGAGGAGAGAGAGAGGGGGCCGGTCCAAATAGTCAAAGAAGGGGGCTGGTCGCGACAAGTGTCGCCCATCCGCGCAATTTCCCATTTTACCCTTCATCCGACGGCCTTCGTTGATCCTATCCAAATAATTTAGGGGCAATTCGGTCAAAATGCCAATAATTGGGGCTGAATAACAATAAAATAATCCCCACATTCAGTCCAAAATTCGGAATTCCCGGTACAGGGTCCAGGGGCAAAACTGTAATTTTTCCGTCCCGGGTCGAAACTCCAATTTTCGCACGTACGTGTTCCATATGTGCGTGGCCAACATAATATGGCGTCGGAATCGTGAAAATAGCTCCTTAAGCCTTCGGAAATCGACTGCGAAGTTTCGAGAATAAAATATTATTATTTTTCACTTCCGAGCCCAATTTTCCAATTTTCGACCGGAACTACTCCAAATGCCCGTGGCCACCCCAAAATGACATCGGTTTTGAAAAATAACCTCAAAATCCAATATCTGTGTCCTCAGGGGCAAAACCGTAATTTTCCCGGTCCCGAACCGAAATCCATTTTTTTTGCAGAAATGGGTGGCCCCAAGGTTGGCCAAGCCAAAAACGTCATCGGCCGTCCAAAATTGTCACTTTCAAAATTCTCGATTCCCGGGCCCGAATTTCAAGAAATGACTAAAATTGAACACTCACGACTTTAGCTTATCTCTGGCTAACGGGTGGCTCATTGGGATTACGCGCTCTCGACCCATGATCGACACTAAGTCAAATCACGTTTAAGTTTACTCTATCCCGGACGACCTCGATTGTCATATAATTGCGAGGGTCTGTCGCTAGTTCCCTTTGGACACGATCAATAAGTTAGATATGTCTCTGTTGGCTCAAAACATTCCCTCGTCAATCCATATGGTCGAAGATTGAACCCAGGTCGAGTTCTTTGATCGTACGAACTCAATCCCATAATAGCCCTACCCCTAAGGTTAGCATCCCGAGAATGCGCGAGTCTCGGGTGAGGTCTCACTATAGTGCATTGGTCAATATTCATTTCCTAAGTCCCGGGAAAAGGATCGAATACATTCAGTCATGTTACATCTACATTACACTTCTTCTGAAAAGACATCACATTCCATCTCCGGCTCATCAAGTGAAAGATTTGCAACTTCAAGCACTCCCACATCTTCAAACGTGTCAAATGCATCTCCACCAATATCCCACATCTTGGTCTCTCCTTGTGCATATTGTGGGTTTTTTCTTGATAGAAGACGTAGGTTGCTATGAATGAAATCCAAATCTTCTGCACGTTTTGGAGTCATTCTATTTCTCCTCATCGAGTGCACAAATGAGTAAGTACTCCAATTCCTCTCAGCAAATGACGAAGAAGAAGGTTGTGCAAGAAGCTTTAAGGCTAAGCTTTGAAGCATAGGTGCACTTGCACCATGAATAACCCACCAAGCCTTAGGATCCATAGAATACCGACTGTGAACGGAATCAAATTCTTTAAACTCCCCATTTGTGTATGCAAAATCTGTGGACTCCAAATTCACCTTGGTACGCTCCTCCAAGTTAGGAAAGTATTTCCTAAAGCATTTTTTTGTTTCTTGGATGATCTTGTTATCCTTGTATGGAGCAACTCGAGAAGAATCTTCGTTGAGCCATTGATCACTATAGTACCTTATTTAATAAAATAAAAATAGAAAATCATAATAAGTAAAAGGAGTATTATATTATCATGTCAAATAAAGAACAACTAATAAAGTAATAATCTCATACAATTTTAGAACTTACCTAGGATTCAAGGCATGTGCCAAGCAATGAAGTGGAGTATTGTTTCTAGTCCAACGATCCATAAGAATTGTATGAACTGCCTCATGAAATGTAGACTACTCATTTAGCCTTTTCACTTCATGTTTATATATAGCTCTCTTCACTTTTTCAATCATTGAATCCCACATGTCATAAACTAAGTGAAGACAAGGCTTGTCGGTGTCACAAATTCTAAGCATATCATAAATAGGAGCCGTGAAGGAAAGTATATAATCAATTGAATTCCACCAAAAATCATCCAACACCTTCTCCTTGACAAACTTAGCCCTCCCTCGATTATCATCTCGATAGATATTCCATTTGTCACAAATAACCATGCTTTGAAGACCGCTTTTGATTAACTTAAACCTCCTAAGCATCACAATCATTGAAGCAAAACATGTATCCGCTATGGAAAGCAACTTCAAGTTAACAAACTCATTATATATTGCTAACCTCATGGAATGGTTCATGATGAAATGTTTGATTTGCATAACTTCCGAAACAATTTCGGAAATCCAACTACATTCCAAATAAACTTCATGATTGGTCTCCATATTCTTTGGGTCACAAATGTTCTTCAAAGCAAGATTAAGAGTGTGCACCACACAAGGCGTCCAAATAATGGATGGAAATTCTTGCTCAATGAGTTGTCCCACACCCTTACAATTTGAAGCATTATCCGTGATCACTTGGACCACTTTCTCATGCCCAATTTCATTGATCACTTCTTTGAATAAGTTAAAAATGAAATGCATATCCTTTGTTTCTCCCGAACAATCAATCGACTTTATAAACATAGGTTCTCCATCGGACACCGCCATAAAATTAATAAGTGATCTCCTATGTGAGTCACTCCATCCATCACTCACAATACTTACACCCTTCTCTTTCCACATATTTTTAATAGTTGCACACAACCTATCAATATTTGCCTTCTCCTTTTGCAACAAAATGGTCCTCAACAAATTGTATTTCGGTAGCACATACCCCATAAGATTATGATTAGCGGCATAAGTAAAAGTGGATATAAAGTAAGGATTCTTTGCTAGGTTAAACGGCAAGCCTCCCGAATAAAACATCCTAGCAATCTCATAATCTAAATGTTCCCGTTGACCCATGTTGAATGCATTCTCAAGTGATCCTTCACGTCCACTTCCAATCTTCCTTTTTCTAGAGTATAAATCCACCCCACTAATAGATCCACCACTACCACCACTAATTGAAACACTAGAAGGGGGCAAAGGTACACTTCTAGGCGCAAGACTCGCTAATTTAGTATTGACCTCTTCCTCTAATCTTTCCATCTCCAAAAGATCATTTCTTGTTACTTTTCCACATTTTCCAATTCCTTTTCCACTGATCATCAACAAATGAGCCCTCACTCTCGTATATGAACTCGTAAAATCTTTTTTTGCAAAAGTTGCATTTCCAAGACAAATTGCCTCCCGCATCACTATGAGCCGCTAGCTTAGTGACATATCTCCATAGTGGTTTATCCGAATCTTCATCGGTAGATATAAGCGCTTGTGTACAAGAAGTGCTACCATTGCTTGAGGTCATTCTACAAAAAATACCATCACAATATCAATATCTATATATTAGATTCACCCAAATCAATAAGTAGTAAGGGCAATGGCATCATCAACAAATATAGAATGACCTACCACAATTATAGAATAACATATCTAATAATAATTAGGCCATCACAATTATAAAATGACCTACCACAGCTCTTAATAAGAAAAAAAGAGGCAGTCCACCACAATTTCTTTTCCCCATCCATCTGACCTCCCCATAAGAGAAAAAGACGCAGCCCACCCATATGAACCTACCCTACCCCACCACTTTTTCCTTTTCCCCCAACCCACCCACACATGCCCCCTTCCCCGACTTCTCCCTTCTTCCCAGTTCCCAGCCACCACAATTTCTTTCGAAACAGAGAGGTGTACCTGCAGCGAGCGGGAGCGGGAGAGGGAGCGGCGACCGCGAGCTGCGAGCACAACCGGCTAGCAGGAGCGGGAGCAGGAGAGGGAGCGGCGAGCAGCGCGGAGGACGGGAGTTCGTCGGTCGAATGGAGAAGTAAAGAGGCAATCGTGTTTTAGCCCTAATTTGGAGGTCGACGCCTTTTATTGTTCTCTGTTTTTATTTGTTTACAAATTTACTCTTCGGACACGCCGGACTCGCGTGTCGGAGGCGTGTCCGGAGAGTTGACTTCGTGTCGGAAATCCGACACCGTGTTGACCGCATGTCGGAGGCGTGTCCACACGTGTCGACGTGTCCGACTCCGACACGTTGGCCATTTTAATGTGTCGGTGCATCATAGACCCTCATTACTTCTCAACTAGAAATTCCTACTGGAACAGTCCTTTTTTCATCACAACGTGTTCTTCTCTGATCTCTCTTGGGAAAGATTCTGAATTACTCAAAATCTGCATGATGCAATGCAAACAGCAAACTTGCTCAGTGAACATTTAGCTGCTAATAGAGATGGCATTCCATTTTTATTGGTCACGTCTGTCAATGTCAAGTTAACAATGGATTGCTAGATAGGTTAATCTGAGCAGGATAAGATTAACAAAAAATTTTATTAGAAAACTCTATTCAAACATGACCCTTTTGTTAAATAGGTCAACAAATTACAAAAGATGAATAACCCGTTTAACTAATTAGATTGAATTGAATGGGTCATTCCAATCCTAACATGACCGACATAGCATCTGTACAATATGCATATCGTCATCAATGTCAAATAATTTGAAAAGAAACTAGTCGTAAGCTTACAAAATCCTAGGTTTACATGAAATGTTACATTTATATGGTGTGATCAAATTGTAATTTGTAACCACTATGGAAACAAAATTCATGTATGATTTACTATTAGAGAATTTACTGAACTAAATATAAACAGGTCATGATAGTTCAGGTTGTTAATCAAGTTGGCACTATTGTTTAGTTAGATAGATTACACGAGTCAATTTGTGTTTTGTGGTTTGAACATTGAACCTGGAACAATATTCGTTTATTAATTGTGTTTACTATTAAGTAGGTAGCCACAATTTTGATATGACATGATAACCACTTAGGGTCACCCTTAGTTGTCACATGGAAATACGAGTCATGAATCAAAAAATTAAATCTATGGATTGTGGATTGTGAATTTCATCCATTGGAATCATAAAATCTGATATAATGTTTGAGATTGGTATAGCATAACATATGTAAATTAATTGTAAAGTATGGTCTTATTTTTATTGTTAGGTAATAAATAATTATAAAGATACTTCAAATTCGACTAATGTTATTATTTCCAGACATGAGATATTGCTATGAATTATTTTTCTTTTGTCAAATAAGTACCCATTTGACTGCAAGGACACAAAGATCGTGTACTAAGTATTGTAATTGGATTCCCATTCATAGAATTTAGTATTAGAAATTAGATCATCCACTAAGCCCGATGCAGCCAACAAAATCATGCAAGATGACTACCAAGTTTTTGGTGAAGATTGACTTTGAAACTCAAACAAGGATCAGGATTCTTCTCGAAGTTTAATCACTAAAATTTAAAACCCAGGATTTGAGTATTGTTAGGATTATACGAAGTTTCCCTATTTTTTTTTTTTGAAGTTTGAGTAGTAGGATCTTACATATATTCCAATTTTATTTCTTGTTTATAGGTTTCCTATTTCAACTAGGAGTAGAACTTCTAGAGAATCTAATAATATAGTTGTAATTTTTACTTTTCAATAGAGTTGACAATTTATTGAACTAGGCAAGTGTTTGCTTTGCATATTGTGTGATGCAATTCCTCTTTGGTGCGATGCTTAAGAAACCCTAGGTGTGATGGTTAGGCAGTTTTGCATGTGATGCCTAAATAAATATTCTTTATTGTGGGACTCATTGTCCTGCATCAAAGCCATGAAATGTTTTGGACACTACATTGTTTGATGCATAAGTTCAATTATGAATCAAGGAAATTGATTGACTCATATCTAATCGGTGAAATCAGCAGTGAATTACTTTAATCACATATCATACAAAATTAATACACTCATTCAATAGATTTTATATACTTTAGGAGTTATCTGATTGACGTGTGCAATTGCATTCTCATGTAGGACAAATAATTTTCACCTCGCTGCTAATGTTGTCATCAATGATTGAAACTATTTCAATTGTCAACGACAAATTACGGCATAGTGTTTTCTGGGGTCCAGCTCATTGTGAGAGTCTATGGTCTAAGTGGATGGTGTCATATAGAAGCATTCATCTGTGACATGCTCATTTTCATCAAAATTAATAGCTTATGTCAATTATCAGTAAAATATGTTCAGTTTAGTCAAATTAGGAAGGTAATTATTTAGGTGACTCTTAAATGATATGATTTGTATCTGCCTCAATTATTCTTGTGGGTGGAAAAGTTTGTAAATAACTGGTTATGTTTTTATTAAGCTATAGCTGCTTGGTCATGAGTAGAATGGCTGAGAACTTGGCTGAGGCTGCTGCAATTCTGTTTCTTTGAGATTTCTACCAGTTTATAATCAATCGTCCACTTCATGGATTATATTTTGCTGAGAAGAGAGTTTGTTTGTACATAATGAATGTTATCTTACCCAAGTAGCTGTCTTTATGGAACTATGGATATGCGGTGTGCTGCTTTTGATATGCTAGTGCTTGCAGCTGTTATGCACACTGTGGTATAATCATTCTAACAGGGTATAAATATTAAGCAGAATGGAAAACTGTTAAGAAGCTTGAAGTCCCATATGGCAGCTGTGGTGTCTCAACTGGGAGGAGGATGCCTAACTGAATAGAGTATGCATCTTTCAACTTAAAATTTGATATGACTTCGTGATCTTTATTACCAATAGCAGATATTTTATGGCTCACGCCTTTCATAATGCTTCGTTTCCAGTTAAGTAGTTATTTTAGTCTAGTTTTCTTAAATACTTCTTTTCAAACTTGGAATCTTATGTCACGGTCCAACAGCTTTAGTATGGGTTTAAGGAAGATTTTTGGAAAGCGTTTGTTTGGTGTCATATGTAACTTGTTGATTTGTTTGGCTCCTTAGCTTTAATCTCATATTTTTTCATCTTTTTTATTTTCCAACTGAAAAGTAATTATTCATTTGTTTTATGGAACGCTTCTGGTAACTTTTTGGCTTTTGAAGATCGCACTACTCGATTCTTCCCTCCAGCTCCAAAAGTTCCTCGCATGCCTGGACTAGTACCCGGAGATGCTGGTTTAACAGACGATGGTCAAGATTCATTTGTAGAGCTCTCAAATTCTTCAAAGCAATGTTTCAATATCCTTTGCAGTGGAGATAAAGATGGGGTTTTGTGCTTCAGTATATTTGGTGTCTTTCTAATCAGAAATATTGTAAGCGTCCTGTCTGTTCAAATCAAATATTTGGCAGTATGGTCTATCAGATTGAGTCGATGAGTCATTTCCCTGTTCTTGCTTCTCATTCAGCAATTTTTCTTAATAAATGGATTTGATGGCAGACTGGCAGTAAATCAATATTGCCCAGGACGTAATGGGCTGGTTAAGTAAATAATTATACTAGGTGATGTTATGCTTGTAAAAGTTCTAGACGTTTATGCCAATTCCCAGGCTAGATTTCACTTCTGTTGGTCACTTCCGAGATGACACCCTTCCAATTTCGATATAGAACAATTATCTGAAGCTTTCTGTTGTTTGGCCTGAGGTTAGCCAGACCTTACATACTTTCTGCTCTACTCCATACTATTGGGTTTCTGCTCTGTTCTAGGAAGATTGAGAGAGCTTATGAAGATCTTCCCCTTTCCAGCAAGTTTAGTCAAACTTTCGTGCAATATGATATCGTAAAAGCAAGTGTGAAAAAATGTACAAAGTTAATGCAAACTTAAAGAAACTATTACAGAACTAAATAGCACGCATATAATGAATTATCAATACTATAAATTTAAAAACGTAAAGTCATGGCATCGCCTTTTGGTGACCAAACAATTTTGTGTTGAATTCGATAAGATGGTGTATTTTGTTATCAGATGTCAACTTATTGTGTCAAACTAATGATTGACAATTGTATATATCCATAGGTTGAATATGTTAGTATCGCAACAGTTAACGTGGTAAATATACCTAGTACTCTCCTAGTGGTAGATATGTATAGGCTGATATATTACATTCATGTTTGATGCCTTTTAGGGTAGATGCATTTAAGGCAAAATACTCTTAACTTACGAGCTAAAGTTGATTTGCTTTAGAGAATAATGCAGTTAAGCTCTTGAATTTAAAGTGATAAATTAGCACTCAAAGTATTGTAATTTAATACTATACAAAAGAGTGCTCGTGAAGCACTCCTTTTTTTTTTTTTACAATCCATAATTTCAAGTATTGACATTTTAGTTTGGATTGTTGGTATATAAATAGCATTGATAATTCTTTTAGCTTGCAATGTTACAAGTGGATATAAGAATAAGCTTCTTACTATTGTAAAATGAAGTAATTGACACATTGAATTTTTAACATTTTACTCAATTCTTAATACAAATATTTTGACTGGAGTTGAGTCAATGTCTGAAGAGCTTTGTTTTATTGAGTAACTAAATAAAAAAATGCATTAAATGGTATCTAAATGGATGGACTCCCTATGGAACATACAAATTGCTTCACATCTTGCACCAACCAAGTTGGATAACAATATTAATATGCTTAGATATATTTTGGGTGGTAAGTAAAACCTATTTAACATATTTAGAGAATTAGGCCTTTTATATGGATAGGTATCGTGTTTGGCTAAAGTCACCGAACCTTCTCATTAAAAAAGTAATATCAATCTTTAGGCCTAATTTCCCTGGAAAATTGAACATATTTCCAGACAAGCATCGCATTGACTCGAGGGCGAGAGGCGAGGTCAAGAAGAATAATTTAATCAAAGATAAACGTACCAATATTACTTGTCCAGCTTGATCCGAAAGATGCTCTCCATTGTTTAGATTTGTTTGTGGGAGTCTCCATAGCTCAAAATGAATGAGAGTGCATCTCATCTTTCGATATCTCGAGACTTGCAATCACATTTTTATTACCGATCAGTTAATTAATTAGTACTAGAGCAAGATGTGGTTTATCCACTTTTGATTTGAGGAATTTAACTATCCCCTTTCTTACTAACCATCACACGAAGAGTGAACAAGACCGCTTTAGGAAATATTTTTTTACATCAATATTTTGTGCTATAGTTACTCTAATTTATTATGTATCAATGTAATGAACATTGTCTAAGAAGATGCTCACAAAATATATACGAGGAATCAGTACACCTAGATCAGTTCGATTATTCAGCTCACTAGCAAAAAAGGGCACCTAAATATGTGCTCAATTTAGATTTGGATTATCCAGGGTAATGAATTCAATTTGCTAAAGGGTCAAAAACATTTGAACAATTTTTTTTATCAACATTTGATCAATTTAACAAATATCTTTTTGACAGGATTTGTCATTAAACAAACTATAAGGATTAAAATCAAACATTTACAAGAATGCGATGATCGAAAGGGTACTTTCTTAGAAGGTTTTGTGCATGTAGGCACCATAGAAGCTTGTGCACTTTCTCTTTCTGACGTTTACTCGAAAGTTTTCTTATACGGTGGGCGCTTCCTCTTGGAGGCCCACAGCAGTTTGGGTAGAGATCATACAAATTATTCAATGGATGGTCCAACTTCGAAAGACAACAACTAGAAGGTCATCGAAATTGTCATTTTTTAAAATTATTTTTCAAACTGGGTTCCAGCTAGATAAATGGCTGGTAAACTTTGGGTGTATGCGACTTTTATTATCAGGAGTCGGTGGAAGATGTGATGGGGATGGATTCAAATGCACGCTAAATCATACGTCATCAGTGACGTCTTCTCTTGAATCGCACTGCCATATGTTCTCGGCCTTTTTTGTATTAGTTTATAAGTGTCGATTTTCGAGAAAAATCAGATTGAAGATTGAAAATAGTAAACTCTCCTTATTTGAATATTAAGCGTGCTACATATATTTGTTAACAAAACCCAATCTGATTGATATGGTTTTGTCATTTTCGTTTGGATCGAATATGTTTTTGTCATTGGCTCATGTACGTTAGCACCTAGAGCATGTGAATATTGCTCGTTAGTTTTTTTTTTCATTAATAGAAAGTGGCCTGACATTATTTTAATGAAGGGGTAGGAATTCTCTAGAAAGACATTAAAAGATTTCCTAGACATTGCTAAAACAAATCAATAGCAGCTGTTTGAACTAACCCCTAAAAAACGATTTTTTTGGGCAGCCGACAAATTAGACAAGAACTTCGTTTACCCCAATCCCTGTCGAATGAGCTGTAAGAAAGGCACCCCTTTTTACATTATTCTAAAGTCAATTTGCCAACTTGTATAATATAGTTTTCTACTTATTTTTGTCTGTATTTACGCTTCGCATCGAGGCATCTTCAAGTGGCATCTTCTTTCCTCCAGTAGAAACACATCGTACGTACCGCAATTGAAAGGAGTAGCTATTATTCGACCAAAAAAATAGGAGTAGCTATTACTGAACTCCATATCAACAAAGTGTCCTGCAGACATTTATTAACTAGAACTCAGCTTTGTTCAAGCATGCACCAGAGAGTGTTCTGTGTTGGTAATCCAAATTCCATAGCGATAAGGACATAGGAAAAAAAAATGGAAGCCATAAATGAATAGCAGAAAACTGAATTTCATGGAGCCACAGTTCGTCGTCATCTTCACATGGATCCAAATTCTAATATTCTGCTCTTTTTGGGGGGTGGGAAACGACGTGCAAATTTCTTTTTGGATCGTTCACAGAGCATGCTGAAAGATAGCAAAAACCCATGATTGCTAATTAAAAGACACAACACACATACACACTCTCTCTAACATAGAGAGAGAGAGAGAGAGAGAGAGAGAGAGAGAGAGAGAGAGAGAGAGGATGAGGTGGGATGGAGAGTCGCTTGAGCCGACGATGCAGCTAGCTCTGGGCGAGCTATGCGACTGACGGGTGCAGCGAGTTCACTTCGGATGACGCCTCACCGAGCAGCCTCCAATGCGCGGCGTGTGGCTGCCATTGCAACTTCCACTGGAAGGTGACCTAAACCGTTGCCCATGCCGGCGGCAAGGAGCTTGTCGCGACCTAAAATAAAAAATCGGCGTTTCGATCTTAAGCTAATGGATTACTAGATCAATTAAATTAACTAACCCAACTCGAGTTCTCCCAAACTCTACCAAATCGCAACTTAGGTCCAATTGTGAACAAGCAAATATTTTTAATAGGAGTCGCCACTAATCATTTTGGGTAGGTTGATTAGAAACCTAAATAAAATAGCGGGAGTACTATTTTATTCCTACGAACCAGAAATCATAAATTTGGGACTGGTTACGCTAAATTCCTTAACGCCCTTTCGGTACCAATTTCAAGAAAAATACTCAATTTGACAATATGAAAAAATTCTGATTTAAAGTTCAAAGGTGCAGAAATTTCTTTTTTATTTTCTTTTATTTAAATGCAAGCTAACATATATGTAATGACGTGCAAAAATTGACATACGATTAATGCAACCTAACATACAAACTTTATGTCATGCGACGACGTGACATATTTCTAATTACAGGCACATTATTTTTTTGTATTTTTTTAAGGAAATTCGGAATTAAAAATGCTAATTATCTAAACATGCAATTAAAGAATTTAACATATTCTAACGCAATCTTTTTAGTATTTTTTTTATGAAAATTCGAAATTAAAATCACATAAAAAAATATAACCGCTTAATCTTTCGAATTAAGTTTCAATCTGAAGCCTAGCAGATCGATCCTAAAATTCGAAATACCCGCTATGGAAATGATTCTATCTAAAGCCTGATAGATAGATTTATTTCCACGTGTGCGGATGCGGATTAGGAAATTTTCCTAATTGATCGCATCTTGAAAAAAATTAGATATCTCAAATATCTTGGATATATTCAAAGTATTTTTGAAAATTCTAAATTCTATCTAAATTTAGCAAGTAGATATCCAAAGTTTCAAAAAAGGAAATAAAATCCTAATTGGAATAATACTCATTATCCAAATATGCAAAATTAGATATCAATAGCACAAATCAGGAAACAAAATATTCAAATTAAATCAAGATGTGATATTTACCTGATTTGTGAAATTTTCTTTCCTAATTTGAATTTGCAGCGATCAGGATTGCGAATCGGCGGTTGCAACCAGCGGTGCGTCGGGAGCGGCGGCGCGGCGTCGGTGTCACACCCCGGCCCCGCCGAGCCCGCGACATCCCTCAACTGGTCGTTTAGGGCGACGTCCCAGGTTATCGCCGACCTCAAATCGCCATCAGAGATTTACGACCTCAGCGGGTATAACCATTAATCCCGGACAAAATGAAACTGGGGAATCAATCAGGGAGAATACACATTTTCATTCTCAATGCCAAACTTACACCATAATATTTATAATGTCCCTTATTATTACAAGTACACTGAACCAGTAACTATTAACTTTCAAAATACAAAAAGGATCAGCATCCTAAATCAGCATTATCCAAAAATGGGGCACTCTTAATTTATTGCCTCGCTCCCAACACTAGTCCCTACGCCCTCTCGGAGGCGTCCACTTTGACTCACTGTCCTCAGCATCACCACATGAATCCTCCTCAGCTATCTGTTTACTCGATGGCTCCGATGTCGGCCTCAATATGATCATGGCTCAGTCAGGGGCTCTGAAATATCGATTGAAACAACCGTGAGAACACTTCTCAGTAAGTTCACCCCTAAACCCAACCTAGGCTACCACGTACCCTCCAGATAAAATTCACAATCACAATCACATACGTCAAATTTCAAGTAACAGGCATAATACTCGCAATCACGCATATATACAATTTTTCCCACGTCGTGCATTCCTTTCATTCTCACCCTCACTTTCCACATTCCTCGTCAGTGTCCCGCGTAACGTATACGCCCCAGGCACACTGCGATCATTCACCACATCCGGCCAGCGTACTCATTCACGCTTCAAGCCTCTCGATCGCGCCCCGAGCATCA
Organism: Syzygium aqueum; assembly: GCA_031216185.1. NCBI lineage: Eukaryota > Viridiplantae > Streptophyta > Magnoliopsida > Myrtales > Myrtaceae > Syzygium > Syzygium aqueum. The sequence continues at coordinate 35,177,422 of CM062235.1, read as the reverse complement.
CACGCCTCGGTCCGATCCCACATTCACACTCGATCGCGCCCCGAGCATCACACGCCTCGATCCGATCCCACTCAGCCCGCGCCAAATGCGACAGGCCTACATGATTGGAACCCGAGCTTATAATGCCTCGGTCCAATCCCGATCTCACCCGAGCTGATCGTGCCTCGGACCGATTCTCATGCTTGCTTTTCCAAGCCTCAGTCTGTGCCAAATGCAACAGACCTACGTGATCGCGACCCGAGTTTAGAATACTCGGCCCGATCCCAAACTTGCACTTTCGCACTTTCACACACTTTCCACCTTCACTTACCACACCACAATCACAATCAAGCACATGCCCAACATACATTTACCATACACTACTGGCCAATCACACGTGGCCCACACACGCATTCAATCACGCGTAACTCGTGCACATTCAGCACAGGGCATGGCAAAACCATCAATTACTTTAATCAAACTCACGTGTACATCCAACTAGCATATTAAATCAGCAAATTTGCTCAACAACATACTTAATTAACCACCACAATTTAATTATAGATTAAAAATACGTCCGACACCCAATTTCTTATTTTTCTCCCACTAAACGGCGTCGGATTGATTCCGACCATTCACGAAACTTTCTCGCCATGCACTATCGGTTCCAAAAACTCAACTTGCATCTCGAACAAACCACCACAGCCCCGTGAACAGTGATTCACAGCTCGTGAACAGTGCTTCGCAGCTCGTGAACAGTGCTTCGCAGCTTCAATTTCACCTCAAATTGCCCTCCAAAAATTCCCAAACTAATCCTCAAGGCCCGCCACACAATCCCGACCTAAAGCCCCAACATTCCTCGCCCGAACAACTCCGATTTCAACCCAAAAATCCAATTTTTCCGGCGATACCCAATATCCTAAATCGGGATTAGAGGATGACTTACCTAATTCTAGACTAAATCGGCTAGAACGGGGAGCGGCGACACAATCTCGGACACGACGGGAACTCACGGCGGCGTCCGGCTTGAGCGGCGACGGTCCAACGGCGATGTGGGTCTTGCACGGCCGAGACCCACGGCGAGAGAGAGAGAAAAAGAGAGAGATGGTGAGGTTTGAGGATGGTGATGGCTTGAGGGCGACGTGGACGGCGGTATGAGGGCGATCCGGCGTGCGGCAACAAGCGGCGGTGCCGGCGGTGGAAAGAAACGGCCAAGGGAGGCCCACGGTGGAGGAGAGGAGAGCTCACGGCAATGAGGAGGGGAAGGAGAAGAGAATGGGGAGAGAGAAATGGGTTTGGACTCAAATAGTGTCCATTTTGACCAATGCTAGAAATGACCATAATACCCTTGTCTCACAAATTCAATCCAATGGTCCCGATTCGATCTAATCTTGATCCGACGACCGAGATCGAATCTTGCACAAAAATATCCAAGGGCATACTTGAAATTTCTCAAAAAGTTCAAGGGCAAAATTGTCCAATTCAAAATTTGAGGGCAAAATGACCAAAATGCCCTTTGCCCAAAAAACATGCCCTTTAATAAATCCTAGGGGTATTTTGGTCACTTTCTCCATTTCTTGGCCAAATCGAATTTTTCCAAAGAATTTAGGCGCACCAAAAATTGACACGTGTCACGTGTAACGTCGTCCTAGCGTTTCGTCGTGAATTCCTAATTTTTCGATATCCAATTTGAGTGAAAATTCAATAATTAAATTCTATTAAACGCAACTCAAGTGTTTCTCGAGCTAACGGGTGGCTTGCTAGGGAAATTCGTAGAATCGACTCGTGACTGATACTAAATCGAGTCACGTACAAGTTCATTCGGTACGTAACGATCTCGATTGTCATTAAAATCGCAAAGATCAATCACTTGATCCGAGGGGTACGATCGTTCAGTATAATTTCAGGATCATTCGTCAAGTCGTTTTGTGGTCCAACGGAATCACCCGCGACCCACTACTATGACAGTGGCGAACCAACCCCTAACTATCCTTGGATCGGCCAACAGTGGCTCAAAATATCACTTCTGCGATTTAATGGTCGAAATCCATTTACGATCGAATTTTTCTTTAGTCGAGCGAATTTAACTTCCCCTAATAGCCTTTCCCTAATGGTTAGCATTCCCAGGAATGATCAATTCCAGGCGAGAATTTACTACGAGCACATTTCATAAAACTCAGTTATTTTTTAATTTCCAATTGGCGGAAATTTCGGAATGTCACAATCTTCCCCTCTTATAAAATTTCGTCCTCGAAATTTACAACTTTACCACTACTAATAATTTACAATTCCTACTACTGTTCAAACAACTGAGGGTACTGACGTTGCATCGTTTCTTCGCTTTCCCAAGTTGCGCCTTCAGTCTCGTGATGCTCCCAGATAACCTTGACCATCGGGATTGTCTTGTTCCTCAAAACTCGTTCTTTGCGATCTTCGATTCTTACCGGTTTTTCCACATATGACACTTTGTCATCCACCTCAATCTCCTCATAATTCAGTATATGTGTCGGGTCCGGTTCATATTTCCTCAACATCGATACGTGGAACACGTTATGCACTTGCGATAGATTTGGCGGTAACGCAAGGCGATATGCCAAATCTCCAATTCTTTCCAATACTTCAAATGGTCCCACATACCTCGGACTCAGCTTTCCCTTTTTACCAAACCGGGACAATCCTCGCATGGGCGACACTTTTAGAAATACGTGATCCCCTACTTGGAATTCCAGAGGTCTTCGTCTTCGGTCTGCATAACTTTTCTGACGGCTCTGCGCTGTTCTTAGCCTTTCGCGAATAATCTTAACTGCCTCAATCGACTGCTCAACAAGCTCTGGCCCAGTTATAGTCCTTTCACCCACTTCGTCCCAACATACAGGCGTTCTACAAGCCCTGCCATACAGCGCTTCAAAAGGCGCCATTCCAATGCTCTGCTGGAAACTATTGTTGTACGCAAATTCCACTAAGGGTAATTGTTCTTCCCACTTACCCTGAAAATCCAGCACACATGCTCTGAGCATATCCTCCAATGTCTGAATCGTCCTCTCAGACTGGCCATCTGTCTGAGGATGGTAAGCCGTACTGAACTGTAACTTGGATCCTAAAGCCGTCTGCAGACTTTTCCAAAAATTGGCAGTAAATCGAGGATCACGATCTGAGGTTATCGACACTGGTACCCCATGAAGACGAACAATCTGTTGTACGTATAACTCCGCATATCTTTCTAGCGCGAAATCTTTTCGCACCGCCAAAAAGTGTGCCGACTTAGTCAATCTGTCGACAATCACCCAAATAGTGTCATGACTTCTTTGACTTCTTGGCAACCCCGTCACAAAGTCCATAGTTATATGTTCCCATTTCCACTCTGGGATTTCCAACGGTCGCAATAATCCCCCGGGTTTGCAATGTTGTGCTTTCACCTGCTGGCACATCAGACACTTAGCCACGTGCTTAGCTATATCTGACTTCATACCGTTCCACCAATAAAATTGCCTCAAATTCCTGTACATTTTGGTACTACCTGGGTGAATATTGTACTGACTACGATGCGCTTCTGACAAGATCTCTTCCTTAAGCTCCGCATTGTCAGGCACGCACAAACGTCCTCGGAACTTCAATATCCCGTCCTCGGATACTTGGAAGTCTGGCTTTCTTTTGGCCTCCTCCATCTCTACAATCTTTTGAATGTCTTGATCCGAAGATTGCAACATCTTGATCTTGGCCTGAATTTCCGATTCAATCCTAAGCGTAGCCAACAGACTTGAGACTTGACTTACTTCCAACTTGAACTCCAAATCTCGCACATTTTCCAACAGAGTCCACTCCTTGATCATCAAATGCGCAATGCTCGACTTACAACTCAAAGCATCTGCTACCCGGTTAGCCTTTCCGGGGTGATATAGAATTTCGCAGTCGTAATCCTTCAGCAACTCCATCCACCGACATTGCCTCATGTTTAGCTCTTTTTGCGAAAATAAATACTTGAGACTCTGATGGTCAGTATAGATTTGAAATCTTTCTCCGCATAAATAATGTCGCCAAATCTTCAGGGCGAACACTATTGCGGCTAACTCCAAGTCATGCGTCGGATAATTCAATTCATGTGGCCTCAACTGCTTGGATGCATAGGCTACCACTCGCCCATGTTGCATCAACACACACCCTAATCCCTTCAACGACGCATCACTATAAATCTTGTATCCTCCGGGTCCTGATGGAATCGTCAACACTGGTGCCGTTGTCAACATGTGCTTCAACTCCTGAAAACTTCTTTCACATTTATCAGTCCATTCAAACCTCGTTTCCTTTTTCAACAAATGCGTCAACGGCATTGCTATCGCCGAAAATCCTTCCACGAATCGACGATAATATCCAGCCAAACCTAGAAAACTCCGAACCTCTGTTACCGTTGTCGGTCTAGGCCATTTCATCACAGCCTCAATTTTCGACGGATCTACTGAAATTCCTTCTCTGGAGATCACATGACCGAGAAATGCAACTTGACTGAGCCAAAATTCGCACTTGCTAAATTTAGCATATAATGCGTTCTCTCTTAAAGTCTGCAACACTCGACGCAAATGAAATTCATGCTCCTCCAGGCTCCTTGAGTATACTAGTATATCGTCTATAAACACGATCACGAACTGGTCTAAAAATTCCTTAAACACCCGATTCATCATATCCATAAAGGCAGCAGGGGCGTTCGTCAACCCAAACGGCATTACTGTAAATTCGTAATGTCCATACCTCGTCCTAAATGCCGTTTTCGGTATATCCTCCTTTCTAATTCTCAACTGATGATACCCTGTTCTCAAGTCAATTTTTGAGAATACTGAAGCCCCTTGTAACTGATCAAACAAATCGTCAATCCTTGGCAACGGATACTTATTTTTAACTGTCACTTGATTCAGCTGCCTGTAGTCTATACACAACCTCAATGATCCGTCTTTCTTTCTAACAAATAACACCGGTGCTCCCCACGGAGATGCACTGGGACGAATAAATCCCTTATCTAACAACTCTTGCATATGCATCTTTAATTCCTTTAACTCTGACAACGACATTCTATAAGGTGCCTTTGAGATTGGCTCAGTTCCCGGTGCTAACTCGATCACAAATTCTACCTCCCTAGCTGGTGGCAGTCCCGGCAATTCCTGAGAAAACACATCGGGATACTCGCACACCACTGCTATGTCCTCAAGCCTCGGCTCTTCAGCCGTTGAATCAACTACTGCCGCTAGGAATCTTTGACAACCTTCACTTAACAATTTCGTCATTTCCACTGACGAGATCCATGGAATCGAGGATCCTCCTCGACTTCCCACAAATTTAAATTCCGGATGTCCAACTGGATTAAATTGGATCACCCTCCTATTGCAATCCATTACGGCCCTCTGCTTAGACAGCCAATCCATACCCACTATCACATCAAAGTCGTACATGTCTAGAACCGCTAAATCAATCTTTTCCTCCCTATCCCCAATCACAATCTTACAGTCTGGGCATCCCAATGAAACCAGCATCTTATCATTCAAGGGAGTCATCACACATAGCACAACATCAAGTAATTGCGGTTCTATTCCAAGCAACTCAACAAACTGTTTTGATATAAAAGAATGCGATACCCCAGGGTCAAATAAAGCATACGCAGCATGATTGCACAGAGAAATCGTACCTATGACAACCCCTGGTGCGTTCTCAGCTTCTCGTCTAGCCATGGCATACACTCGTCCTTATGCCGGTGGCCTATTTTGATTTGCTGTCTGGGCCGCTCCAGCTTGATTCTCGTTCCGAGGTGGCGGCAACGCAGGCGGCCTATTCTGCCTGGGATTGGGGCAATTCTTTATGTGGTGACCAAAACCTCCACATCCAAAACACGCTCCGCCCCGAGCTGGACAAGGTCCATTCCCGTGTCTACCTCCACAAATCCTACACGGACCATTAAAATTCCGAACTGGCTTCCCAATATTCCTCTTAACTGGAGGAGTAAAACGCCTATTGTCTATCATCGGTCTCTTCCCAAAGTTACGATTGTCCCTATCCTGAACAAACCTCGATCCAGACGCGGCAGCTCTATCCACCTGATCTCGCTCTAGAATCTGAGCCCTATCAAACATTTCTTCGTAAGTCTCCAAATTTACCAGTAACAACTGGCTACGGATATCAGCTCTCAATCCGTCCCGAAATCTTCGCGCCTTATCCTCGGGATACTCGACCATTCTCGGCGCAAACTTAGACAACCTTGCAAATTCCGCCTCATACTGATCCACCGTCATCTAACCTTGGCGGAGTCTCATAAACTCTGCTAGCTTTTTCTCCCTAGCACTTGCCGAGAAATACTTTTCATAAAACTTCTTAGTAAAAACGTTCCAAGTTCGAGCTATACCTTCTGGGAATATCCTGTCTTTGGTGGCTTTCCACCAATCGTTTGCATTATCCTGCAACTGATATACCGCCAGGGTTACCCTCTCATTGTCATTACACTCCAGCACCTCAAAAGCTTTCTCAAGCTCCTCTACCCATCGAGGTGCAGCCTCAGGGTCACCCTTCCCAGCAAACTTAGGCGGTTTAAGCTTCATAAACTGTTCTACCAACTGATGCATTGGTCTATTAACAACCACTTGCCCCTGTCCTTGATTCTCATTCTCATTGACAACAGCAGCGGCCTCAGCAGCTTGGGCAATTGGAACAACTCTTTCCTGAGCCTGCTGTTCTAACAGATTTCCAATCCGTTCCAACGTTCTCATAACAACTTCCATTCGAGGATCCTCAGCAGGCCTAACTTCCCCTCTAGGGTCCACTGCAGCTCCAACACCTACCCCAGGGTTCTCTACTGCTCTAGCACCCACTCCGAGATCCTCGACAGCCCTAGCTCGAGCACGACCTCGACCTCTCATTCCTCTTCCTGCACCTCTTCTTGGGACTCTTCCTACACCTCTTCCTTCACTGCTCATCGTCACGATTCTACCACTCTCTTACCTGCTATAATTCCACTCAGGAATTAGCAATCTAAGCCAACTAGATTAGTCTAGTTCTAGGCAGTGAATTAACACAATAATTCACTTAGCATACAAATAATCATTACAACAAACAATTCAATCAATCAATCACAGCAAACAATCTGGAGGTACGTATAGCTCACTCTGCTCTATGGCACACTAAAATCTCCCTAATTTCTACCCCAGAGCCTCGACTCCTTATCACTCCAAACTTCGACCAGTCTAGATCGAGCTGACCTTGCTCTGATACCAATTCAAACGGGGATGTCACGCCCCGGCCCCGCCGAGCCCGCGACATCCCTCAACTGGTCGTTTAGGGCGACGTCCCAGGTTATCGCCGACCTCAAATCGCCATCAGAGATTTACGACCTCAGCGGGTATAACCATTAATCCCGGACAAAATGAAACTGGGGAATCAATCAGGGAGAATACACATTTTCATTCTCAATGCCAAACTTACACCATAATATTTATAATGTCCCTTATTATTACAAGTACACCGAACCAGTAACTATTAACTTTCAAAATACAAAAAGGATCAGCATCCTAAATCAGCATTATCCAAAAATGGGGCACTCTTAATTTATTGCCTCGCTCCCAACACTAGTCCCTACGCCCTCTCGGAGGCGTCCACTTTGACTCACTGTCCTCAGCATCACCACATGAATTCTCCTCAGCTATCTGTTTACTCGATGGCTCCGATGTCGGCCTCAATATGATCATGGCTCAGTCAGGGGCTCTGAAATATCGGTTGAAACAACCGTGAGAACACTTCTCAGTAAGTTCACCCCTAAACCCAATCTAGGCTACCACGTACCCTCCAGATAAAATTCACAATCACAATCACATACGTCAAATTTCAAGTAACAGGCATAATACTCGCAATCACGCATATATACAATTTTTCCCACGTCGTGCATTCCTTTCATTCTCATCCTCACTTTCCACATTCCTCGTCAGTGTCCCGCGTAACGTATACGCCCCAGGCACACTGCGATCATTCACCACATCCGGCCAGCGTACTCATTCACGCTTCAAGCCTCTCGATCGCGCCCCGAGCATCACACGCCTCGGTCCGATCCCACATTCACACTCGATCGCGCCCCGAGCATCACACGCCTCGATCCGATCCCACTCAGCCCGCGCCAAATGCGACAGGCCTACATGATTGGAACCCGAGCTTATAATGCCTCGGTCCAATCCCGGTCTCACCCGAGCTGATCGTGCCTCGGACCGATTCTCATGCTTGCTTTTCCAAGCCTCAGTCTGTGCCAAATGCAACAGACCTACGTGATCGCGACCCGAGTTTAGAATACTCGGCCCGATCCCAAACTTGCACTTTCGCACTTTCACACACTTTCCACCTTCACTTACCACATCACAATCACAATCAAGCACATGCCCAACATACATTTACCATACACTACTGGCCAATCACACGTGGCCCACACACGCATTCAATCACGCGTAACTCGTGCACATTCAGCACAGGGCATGGCAAAACCATCAATTACTTTAATCAAACTCACGTGTACATCCAACTAGCATATTAAATCAGCAAATTTGCTCAACAACATACTTAATTAACCACCACAATTTAATTATAGATTAAAAATACGTCCGACACCCAATTTCTTATTTTTCTCCCACTAAACGGCGTCGGATTGATTCCGACCATTCACGAAACTTTCTCGCCATGCACTATCGGTTCCAAAAACTCAACTTGCATCTCGAACAAACCACCACAGCCCCGTGAACAGTGATTCACAGCTCGTGAACAGTGCTTCGCAGCTCGTGAACAGTGCTTCGCAGCTTCAATTTCACCTCAAATTGCCCTCCAAAAATTCCCAAACTAATCCTCAAGGCCCGCCACACAATCCCGACCTAAAGCCCCAACATTCCTCGCCCGAACAACTCCGATTTCAACCCAAAAATTCAATTTTTCTGGCGATACCCAATATCCTAAATCGGGATTAGAGGATGACTTACCTAATTCTAGACTAAATCGGCTAGAACGGGGAGCGGCGGCACAATCTCGGACACGACGGGAACTCACGGCGGCGTCCGGCTTGAGCGGCGACGGTCCAACGGCGATGTGGGTCTTGCACGGCCGAGACCCACGGCGAGAGAGAGAGAAAAAGAGAGAGATGGTGAGGTTTGAGGATGGTGATGGCTTGAGGGCGACGTGGACGGCGGCATGAGAGCGATCCGGCATGTGGCGACAAGCGGCGGTGCCGGCGGTGGAAAGAAACGGCCAAGGGAGGCCCACGGTGGAGGAGAGGAGAGCTCACGGCAATGAGGAGGGGAAGGAGAAGAGAATGGGGAGAGAGAAATGGGTTTGGACTCAAATAGTGTCCATTTTGACCAATGCTAGAAATGACCATAATACCCTTGTCTCACAAATTCAATCCAACGGTCCCGATTCGATCTAATCTTGATCCGACGGCCGAGATCGAATCTTGCACAAAAATATCCAAGGGCATACTTGAAATTTCTCAAAAAGTTCAAGGGCAAAATTGTCCAATTCAAAATTTGAGGGCAAAATGACCAAAATGCCCTTTGCCCAAAAAACATGCCCTTTAATAAATCCTAGGGGTATTTTGGTCACTTTCTCCATTTCTTGGCCAAATCGAATTTTTCCAAAGAATTTAGGCGCACCAAAAATTGACACGTGTCACGTGTAACGTCGTCCTAGCGTTTCGTCGTGAATTCCTAATTTTTCGATATCCAATTTGAGTGAAAATTCAATAATTAAATTCTATTAAACGCAACTCAAGTGTTTCTCGAGCTAACGGGTGGCTTGCTAGGGAAATTCGTAGAATCGACTCGTGACTGATACTAAATCGAGTCACGTACAAGTTCATTCGGTACGTAACGATCTCGATTGTCATTAAAATCGCAAAGATCAATCACTTGATCCGATGGGTACGATCGTTCAGTATAATTTTAGGATCATTCGTCAAGTCATTTTGTGGTCCAACGGAATCACCCGCGACCCACTACTATGACAGTGGCGAACCAACCCTTAACTATTCTTGGATCGACCAACAGTGGCTCAAAATATCACTTCTGCGATTTAATGGTCGAAATTCATTTACGATCGAATTTTTCTTTAGTCGAGCGAATTTAACTTCCCCTAATAGCCTTTCCCTAATGGTTAGCATTCCCAGGAATGATCAATTCCGGGCGAGAATTTACTACGAGCACATTTCATAAAACTCAGTTATTTCTTAATTTCCAATTGGTGGAAATTTCGGAATGTCACAGTCGGGAGCGGCGGCGCGGCGTCGGGAGCGGCAGCGACTTGCGGTGTCGACGCGACGGTGCACGAGCAGCGATGGCGCTTGCTGTGGTGCTCGGCACTGTAGGGACGCTTCGCTCAACGACAGTCGTGGTGGTGACTCACGAGGCTTCGCGGTTGGACTTGATTGAACACGGTCGGGCAATCGTCGGAGAGTGTTTGTCGCTGTGATGAGGCACAGCAACAGTGATTACGCTGCAGCAGGAGAGGGGCCAACACGCCAGGCAGTAGTGAAGGACGAGCGTGTGGAAGATCACAGACCACCCTCTGTTGTCTTCTCCCCCTTCGTACTTGAACGTGCTTCAATTGTGCATGTTCTTCGTGTGGTCTGGACTTTGCATGCAGTGTTGAACATTTTTGCTTAAGCGGAGACGTGGTCTCTTGATTGCGGCGTCAATCCCTCTGGCCTTTGACCGAGAATGTGATCATGAATGTGCTGCAATTCTCGGTTTGCACCACCAACAATTCTCTAGCTCTCCTTCTTCAAGGTCAATTCGTCCTTTTCTTTGACTCTTTATGCGCGTGAATTCTCTGTCAGAGAAAACAAGCTGCCCTCAAAAGCCCGGACTCCCCTGTTGACCGATTCCTCTTTGGCTTTTTCCTTTTTCACGTTCTCTCTGAACGTGTGGCCGCATGTATCAATTTTTGTGGCCTCCGACTTCTCCAAAAAATCTGTTCTCCAAAAATTATGAGACCCACTGGTTATGAGACATAAACATCTATTTATAATGTAAACCTAGGTTAATTAGTCGAGCTGTTCTCAGTCGGAATGAGTGTAGGCTTGAGGATTAGGATTCCTATGCCCGTAAATCATTCGTCATCAGTGACATCTTCTCTTGACTCGCACTGTCATTTATTCTTGGCCTTCTTTCTTTTAGTTTTTAAGTGTTCATTTTTGAAAAAAATCAAATTGAAGATTGAAAATACTAAACTCTCCTTATTTGAATATTAAGCGTGCTACATATATTTGTTAAGCAATTGAAGCACCCCGCTTGGAAAAATGATTATTGAACTGACTGATAAGTATCGTACATGATGTATTAATGGAAGAACTTATTGTACGTACTGAATAGTTTCCACACCGCTAGATCTCTCGTAAGACCTATGTAAAATCCATCACTTTCAATGATTCATATTCAACTTAGTATGTATACACATATTACATTCGTATAATAATTTTTTGCCGAATATGCTCGTTGTGAGTGATCGGCCCCTGTTTTCGGCTTATGTTCGGTCTCTATTGCTACTTCCATTAGGCATTATATATTTTAAGAAGTGTCAAAGAATGCTAATTAAAAAGATTCTTTAGTATTTTTTTTAAAGCGTGTTCAAGAAATTCCAACCCAAAAAAAGGCGCGTTAAAAAATAAATAAAAAAGAGCAAATTTGACTTTTCAACGGTGGACAAGTGGCGGGCGATAATTACGAGCCTTTATGCCACGTGGGCCCCATCACCACTGCCCATCCCCTCTCTCTCGATCTCGATCCCTCTTGTCGCAAGAGATCCACTGGATCGTAGCGCATCATAGGGAGGACGAGATAGAGGCTCCTAATGCTGACACGTGTCGTTGTTTAGCGGTGCAGCTGGGCTGCCGGCTGGCACCGTTGGTCCGGTTACGTGCGCAAGAGGTCCCACGCGTTATCCTGTGACCTGGACCGTGGGTGGGTTAGGTTGGGCTTACAGTGAATAGATCTGAATTAATTTATTAATCGAACATAATTTAGAAAAGTAGGTATTTCTACGCATTTTTTTTGTCTTTTTGTCCCAAGTGGGTGTACAATAAATTCACATTGAAGCTTCCCGAAAAAAGGGCACTCATTATATATTCCAATAAAATAAATCAATTATTTGATGAGATTGATTATTAAAAATTGTATTCCTATTTTTGTACCCTTTGCTGTAAAGAAAAGCAGACTAATTTTAAGATCCTCGATAAATAAGTCGAGTCGGTCATAACTAGTATGCATCTTCGATAGAATCGGAAAACGGAGGATTGTATAAGATACTTTGATTAGTCGACGATCATTTTAATTATCGCGAATTACGATTTTATGCATATGTACTTATAGATTGAGATGATATATATATATATATATATTAATGACAACATGACTTTTTTTTGGATATATATTAATGACAACATGACTTTTTTTTTGGATATTTCGGTAAAGATTTGAAGTTGGAATATTTTCAGTAGGTTTGCTTGATTGAAAATAGTCGAGGCCTGAAAACTGATTCTAATAGGCGTAGGGTATAAGCATTTTCTATTTTATAGTGTTATTGTAAATAATTGTAGTGTGAATACACGACAATGTTTCCGAATTAGTAATTATTGCAAAGTTGGATTTCTAAGAACGAGGGCATGTAATCATACTATATCATATATGTTATTAATAATTTTACAATTTTTTTCCGCAAATTATTGACGGGAATTTTCATTTGGGGAGTAAGTATTTGAAATTAGTTTAAAATAACACATAAGCGTGTTGGGTTTCGATCGTTCACATTGGTGGCAGCACGTAGCCAGTTGCTTATTTTTTTCTTTTTCTATAATTTGTTGAAAAATAGTCTGACCAAAAATTAAAATTTGTGAGAAATGGCAATTTTTAGTAATTAATAACTTTTTTCCCCACAAATTTATTAATTAATAACGAAACAGGATTTATGTGCGGTTTGACTCGCAAGAGGGTAGTGCACCAACCTTGGGTGGGGTCCTTTTCTAACAGCGACAACAAGGAGGTCCTTTTCTAACAGCGACGACAAGGAGCACAAAGCCGTGGGTCTCACCCCATGGAATTAAAACCTTCCTTCATGGGATGCGGTTTTGCGAACATTTATTGAGTTATAATATATATCTTGAAAGCCGATATAAGTTGTTGGACTGTGAAAGGGTCGTAACTGCGAAGGTGTTGGAGGCCTAATCACTAATCAACAATCTAAGTATTTCACTGCAACCATGGGCAGAGGCCTCGAGTGGACATAATCTTAAGTCAAGTAATTGATGGCATTTTTCTTGTACTGGGATACGAGTTGTCGTAATTTCGATGGCTATACCCAAATAAAGGAGGAAAATCATAGCGATTTGTTAATTATAAAATCATTTTTTTATATAGATTAAATTTGTTGTGTGATTTTGACATCATGGGGAGCGACAAATTGAGGCCCCGCGCATCCGTCCCTCACGAACTCGCAGGTGATTTCGAGGAGGGTGACTAGTCGGCCGCTGAGAGTGACTGTGGGCATGGGTTTTAGGGTTTTGCAGGCATGTGAGGAAAGAAGCGACAACAAGGGGGAAGAAAGATCAGGGATTTGGAGCGGGGAAGATAAGAAATGTGCAAAGGTCAAGGAAGGAACCAGAAAGAATTGTCGTGGAGTTGAAAAATCTAACATGAAAAAGAAATTAAACAAGAGGAAAGACAAAAATATGGAGCATTGATGTTTTTCAAAGTTATCTCTACCTTAAAAGTCGTGTAGTAAGGGCCATGGAAATATCTACCCTCTTACCAGTTCTTATGCAACATTGGCTGCTTTTAAATAATAAAATTTATCGGTGGTCGATGATGCATCAGCAGCATGTTTCTTGTCATGCATTGCAAGGCGCTGTCCATGTCCCATCATATATATTTAGTGAATCGTCCCCCCATATCTGCCCATTGTATTCATTTATTAGCATGGTAGTGGGCTCCACCTATTTTCTCTTCTTCTCCGAGCTTTTGAGCTGACGATGGAAGCTCAATTTCAATTAAAACAGAAGAATGCTTCAAAAATCTGCGACGGGACTCTTAGACTCCGGATTAGTAAACAAAAGCCTTATGAAGTATAGTCAAAGCTAAAGCTATTGGAAAACAAATCTCATCTTTCATTGGCCTCCATTCAAATATAAGATAAGCGATCGATGATACTGCAATTGAAATGAAGTTTATCGGTTTGATACAATAATATTTGACAAAGTCAGAAGGAGTAAATTCTTAAGTGGCATCAAGAGCTTAAATATACTCAACAAAAATAACTTTTCTGATGGAAAATAAATTAAAAAAAGAAGAAGAAAGTTCAACGGTGCAAGCGGTGGACTAAAGCGTGCCCAACATCACTGTGTATGTTTCTCTCTCTCGTCCAAGTCTCTGTCTCTCCACTTTTCATCTTCCACTTGTCCACGGAGACCAATACAGCAAGTGTCTTTTATTTTTGGCTTTATTTTCTTTTTCATTGCTTCTGCATCGAAACTTGCTCACATGTTTTCTACTTCCTGAGCAAGATCGCCTTGGATTCTCCCGGGCATTGAAACTTCCACCAGATGAAGGCAGCGACAATAAATGCATGCTTAGTGGTCCCGGTCAATGAATTACAAATTTATATCTAGCTTGGCAAGTTTCAATTATTGATGCATGCTAACTGGTTGGATTAGATCGGATTAAAAAAAACAGTTTGGATTAGATAAATCAAACCAACAAAGAAATATATATACTAAAGTAAAAGCAAGAAGGCATTTTGATTTAGTTATGAGATTTGAAGGAGAAATCAAGGCAGAAATAGAGCAAAAAAGAAATTCTTTTCATTGTACTCGGGTACAAAATAAATAAATAAATAAATATATAGAGCCAACTGGTTGCCAACTGGTTCCAGTATATAAATCAAACCACAAGAGAATGGTCAACAAGAAGGCATTTCCTATTCCCTGAGAGGCATTCTGGCTTTCTTCTCCGTCAGACTTGAAAGCGAAAATTAAGGGGCAGAGCCAGAGCAAAGCCGAAATGCATCATCCCATTTTTGGACATTCTTTCGCCGTGCTCGTGGCGCCAATCCTTCTCTCCGTGCTTGCGTTCAATTTTCTCAATAAGAAGAAAACTAGTGCTCGTAGAAATGCAGAAGATGTTGATACAAGCACATCTGGTTCGATGATTGCGCCGATAGAAATAAATTCCGATGGATCCAGTTCGTCTCTGACAGAAACTAACAACAGTGTATCTAGTTCGTCGACCGCGTCGACCGGAAAATGCTACGAGGTGTTCTTGAGCTTTAGAGGCCCAGATACTCGACAAGGCTTCACCAGTCACCTCCACAATGGGCTCGTTGATGTCGGAATCGAAGCTTTCAGAGATGATGACGAGCTCTGCCAAGGCGAGGACATCAGACCAGAGCTTTTGGCAGCCATCATGAACAGTAAAATCCTAATCCCCATTCTCTCCGAGAATTATGCTACAAGCAGTTGGTGCCTGGATGAACTGGTTCAAATAATGGAGCGCAAGAATAATAATGGGCAAATGGTGTTGCCTATATTCTACAAAGTGAAACCAGCTGATGTGAGACATCAAATCGGGAGTTTTGGAGACGCGTTTCACGAGCGTGATAAGCGTTTGCTCAAGAGGTGTTTCGACCCAGCGATTTTGAAGAAATGGAAGAAAGCACTCCTTGAAGTCAGCAACTTGAAAGGATACGAAGCTGATGGGTAAAATTTCTCACCAAGACATTCTCTACTTTCTTTTAATGTGTGGGTGTTTACCGGTTGTTATGATGCTCGCCTGCTTGATTTTCGTTGTTTTTTTATATATATATAAAAACTGCAAGATCTTCTTGGGAGTAAGATCCTGTGATGCATGAGTTCTATAAGTTTTTCTTTTTTCTTTTTTTTTCAGTTTTTTGCTTTA
Organism: Syzygium aqueum; assembly: GCA_031216185.1. Classification (NCBI taxonomy): domain Eukaryota; kingdom Viridiplantae; phylum Streptophyta; class Magnoliopsida; order Myrtales; family Myrtaceae; genus Syzygium; species Syzygium aqueum. The sequence goes on along the minus strand of CM062235.1, from coordinate 35,161,502 downwards.
AGTTATTCTTGTTATGATCCCATTCGCTTGAAAAATAAGATATTTTGAATGAATTTTTACTCTTACATTCAAAGATTTTGTAACATTGTGCCTTTTTTTTTCATGCTTATAGTGTACGCTACGTTAATCTTCATCACAAACTTTTAAATTACATATTTATTTGAGATTAATAGTACAACTAACTGGTGATTTTTATTTAAAGCTCATAACATCATATACCGTGCATGGTGATTGTCAAAGCCATAATTATTTATGTTCCCAAGTTACATTTATTAAATCATTAATGACGTTGATTAGTTGCTATTACAATTATTTTTACAAAAGAAATCTTTCAATGGTTATATATGATGATGGGAAATATAAATTGGAAAAAAGGATCATTTTTATTATATGTTTTTTTAAATAATTTTCAATGCGTTTTCCTTATCTTCAACAAGTAATATCTATCTCACACACCTGCATATATTGAAGCAATGTTCTTTTGTTGGGTAAAACTTATTCTTCTACTTCCGTATAAAATCAATATTAGATCAATCAAAATCACGAAACATAGATACTCAAAAGGAAATAAAGTACAACCTGTTATCATCCTCAGAGGCAATGAAAACTGACAAGATCACTGGTCCAGAATGATACTAAATTCACAACACGAGTAGAAACTTGCAAGCATGTCGAATTGTGCAAACTAGGAGAAATCCCCCCAATTGCATTCAGATAGTTCACAATATCACACTCTGAACAACTTTTCGGATTGGTATTATAGGACCTGAAATCCTCTTGCATCAAAAGTTATGACCTGTTTTATTGAATGATGGCTGACTCTCATACTAGGTTGGCTTATTGGATTTTTGCTTATTCAAATGCTCTAAAAAATTTTCAAAGTCACGTTAAGGTCATCCCTAATATCTTTAACAAACAACAAGTTTAAAATTTGGTTCAAATCCATAATATATACAATATTCAATAATATATACAATATTCAAGATTCATAAGCGATGCCCTCAAGTTTTTTTGGCTTAATAAATTGTGTTGGAGTAATAGTGGAATGGGCAACGCCATGTGAAGCAACCACCACCATTTCCCAACTTTAGTCTTGGTATATAAGATAATATACGGAGGTGTGATAAAAACGATTCTTATAGCTTTTCAATTTATTTCCAGATTTATTTATTACTTTGTTGTCAATAGATAAACAACATAAAATTATTGTTGCTATTTGAACTCTTGTCACATTTGATAGGGATGAAGCAGAGTTGGTGAAACGGGCTGTCCAAAAAGTGTTGAGAGAATTGAAGAAAAAATTTGAGTTGGTTATTTCTAAGAATTTGGTCGGAATTGATAGTCATGTGGAGAAGGTTACGAAACTTCTGGATAATAAATCTCATGCCCCCCTATTTGTTGGCATCCATGGAATGGGAGGCATTGGTAAAACTACTCTTGCTAAAACCATCTACAACAAGCTCTCCAATCAATTTGAGCATCGTAGCTTCATTGCTGATATAAGGGAATCATGGAAGCGTGATGGCGTACATTCCTTACAGAATCAGTTAATCTATGATATATTGAAGCAAGAAAATAAAGTTCGCAATGAGGATGAAGGGATTAATTTCATCTCCTCCAATTTTAAAAATAAAAAGGTCCTCGTTCTTCTTGATGATGTGGATGATGTCACTCAAGTGAACCGTTTGGTTGGTAATCATGATTGGTTTTCTTCGGAAAGTATGATCATTATTACCACCAGAAATGAGAAGATTCTTAGAGCAGCTCAGGTGGACTACAGCTATGACCATAAGGAAATGGATTACGATCAATCTTTGATTATGTTTAGCAGACATGCATTCCGAAGAGACTCTCCTCCAAGTGAATTTAAGGGCCTTACTGATGAAGTTGTATCCATCATTGGAGGGCTTCCCTTATCGCTTGAGGTTTTAGGTTCATTATTGTGCGGAGAAAACCAAGCATTCTGGAGAGGTAAAATAGACAAGTTAAAAATAGCGCCTCCTGAGAAAGTGCTAGAAAAGTTAATGATAAGTTATCAAGCATTAGACGATAATCAACAACAAATATTTTTGGATATCGCTTGCTTTTTCATTGGCACTGACAAGAGAATCGCATCCTACATGTGGGAAGCCTGCAGCTTTTACCCTGAGGAGGGAATTGAAGTATTGAGATTCATGTCATTAATAAAAATTGGAGATGATCATGATCTCCGAATGCATGATCAATTGAGAGATCTCGGTAGGGAAATAGTTCGCCAGGAAAACCGGCGGGAGCCTCATAACCGTAGCAGGTTATGGGACTCTAAGGAAGTCCAGAAAGTGCTAAAGGAAAATAAGGTAACCGTTTCTTTCTTTTGCCCACTTAGTCCATGTTCTACTGTTAAGAGTAATGTTGGTCCACTACTTAGTGCTTGCTCTAGTGAACAGAGAACCTTCTACTATTATTGCCCTCGAATGTTTTATTGAAGTGATTATAAAGTAGGGAGGTTGCTCTCTCTTAGTAAATATAGTAGTATTATCCGAGATTTTTCTTAAAGTGTATATTACGAAATTATCTCCAAGAATGAGATACTTTCAAATGTTTTAGATAATTGATAGGGGTATTCAATGTTGGCAAGATCTTGACTTTACGTCTTCATCACATGCAATAAATAACTTGACTATGCTACTATAAACTATAACTACTTAGGATATATAAATCATTAATATCTAGATGTTAAAATTTATATTATAGGACTAAGATGCCTGCATTTCTCGTGAAATTTTAGTCATTATTTCATAACGGAGAATGAAAGGGATATTTTATGTAATATTACATTTGGAATTCCATTTACCAATATTCATAGGAAAAGGATTGATTTAAGACTTACCTAATTAGATAGGAACAGAAATTCCTTATATATAACATATATGTGTGTATATAACATCAAGCGTATTTTATGCAATCACCATTAGAAAGAGAAATGTTTTATTTTTTTCTGAATAAAAAGTCCAGGAGATAAATACTGTAAAATTCTATTTTGTATAATTTTTTATTTTTTTGTATAATTAAGTTTGTGAGTGTATTTGCATTTGTGAAATTAATCATAATTTTTAAACTAAAATGGTACATTTAATATAATTATTTCAATATTTTTGCATGACTCCATTTCGCTCTTCATCTATAATACTATCATAAAAAGAAGCCCAGCCTTTTGCATATGGGACGAAAATAACATTACCTTTCAACCTTGTTCGTTTTACTCATGGGACAAAAATGACACCTACCATCAATTCTTCCTATTCTCGCTTTAAATCACCTCGCGTCATCCTACATAGCTCATGGTGCGAACATACACAATGAACCACGCTAATCGTGACCACAAATGACTTCTTCTCTTTTGACAAAAAGCCAAAAATTTCGTAAGAAAGATTATAAATAAAGTTTGTTAACAAGATCATAAATTAAAGCACAACATCTTTTTTGGTGTGGGTTGACATGGCTCATTGTGTACAATAGCAGAGTGAGCAATGTAGGGTACCCATGGCGATTTAACGATGATAATGAATGAAATTTGTAATAGGTGTTGGCTTTGTCCTACAGTTAAATAGTTGGGCTATTTGTATTACATTTGAAATGTTATGTTATTTTTGTCGTAAATGCCGAAGGTTATTTGAAAGGTTTTGCTACTTATATCCCAAGTACAAAAAGGTTGGGCCTATTTTTGGGATTTGTCCAAACTCTAGCTATCGATATTTTAAGGTGAAAAAAGTTACACATCACACAAAGAAATCTTGAAGATAGATAGGGTTAATTGATTTTTTGACAGAGAAGTTTATGGGAAAATGACTAATGTGAGTAGATTACTTCTGTTGAAGATTTCTTCCTTTTTATTTTTATATAGTTACTTTTCTCTTGGATTCCTTTTAGGTGTTGAGATCTAATTCCTTTCCAGATTATTATGTCAATCACCTATGAGTATTCATGAAATCTTTCAACGTTCTTAAGTATAATAACAAAATTTTCTGTTTCGGAGAAAATGACATGTGGAAATCTATGAACTTTCTGTTTTACTTCTTGACTTCTTATGTATAAGTGATTTTTTTTTCTTGTGAAAGCTTACTACACATTTGGTTCTTAGGAACTATTCTATTTCCAATCTATTCCAATAAAGCAATTAGTCCTTCATTTTGTTCAAAAATAGATTAGAAACTACTATTCTTTCCCAATCAGGAATAGTTATTCCTGGGGTGACCAAGGAAAAGCTATTCTGTGTAGGCTTGTAGCCAAGAGGAGCTTCAATTTTCACATTGCAACAATGCTTTGCACTTTCAACAATTAATTTTTTTAATATACATCAAAGTTATTGGGGTCTGTTTATTATATTTATTATACTTGAGTTACTCAGTTATTTATGATTATGATTATATCATATTGTAATCTATAGTTAAACTTAAATTAATGATAAAATAATAAGCTATAGAGAATATTAATATAACTAATAAGTTATTTATGATTATGAATATATCAAAATGTAATCTATTGCTTAACTAAAATTTATGATAAAATAATAATTTGTAGAGAATATTAATATAACTAATATTATTGTCATAGTTATTTATAATTAGAAAATAATTAGTTAACAATATTTCAAGTTACTATTAGTAAAATAATAAGTACGTAATATATTAATATAACTACTATCACAATATTCAGTTTCTTGCAATTAGTTATTACTCTGATGGAAAATAAGAGTATATGTTTTTTTTATTAATGGCGTGAGTAGCACAATCGCGTAATATACACGAAATTAGTATAAAATTACATAGAGAAAAATATATATTTATATTAGAATTGATCAAATCAAAATTTTGGTTTTGCACATTGCAATTTGATCAAATTTCGTGCACTGCACTCATGTCCCAACTGGTATGGTAATGAAGCTACAATACCGGAAAGAAGAAGATTACAACTTGTAAAGTTTTTACTCTACATGAGCCATTACGTCATAATTCTTTTTAAGACGCGAATGCTAATGGCTAAATTTATAATGGAAGTTGACATCCTTCACTTTGTTGGCCTTTATAAATATTGTTTATTGGCGTAAAGAATTGATGTCTTCACATTCCTAGTCTCTTGAACTCATTAATGCACGTTAGTAGCAATATGAACAAATAATATTTAGATTGCTTTAGCTGGATATAGCATTAATGGACGTTGATTCTTGCTTATAGGGAACAGAAAAGATTGAGGCGATTATTCTGAGTAAAGGCAGCTTAGAAGGCTCCGACAAAATGGCTGAGCGAGATGGTGACATTTGCACAGCAAAACAATTCAAGAATTTGACGAATCTAAGATTCCTTCATATCGAAGGGGCACATATCAGTGGAGATTTTAAGGACTCAATTGAGGAGTTAAAATGGCTCCAATGGCAATATTGTCCCAGGAATTTTGAAGTAAAAAATTTTCATGTAACGAAATTAGCTGTACTCGAATTACCGGATAGCAGGATAAATGAAAAATGGGAAGGATGGAATTCTTTCATGGTAAAAACAAGTCTTTTTTTTTCTTTCTTTTATGCTTTCTTTTGAATCATAATCACTTTAGGCTAATCCCTTGACAAACATTATTATTTTTATTTTACCAGATGGCAGAGAGGCTCAAATATCTCAACCTCAAATTTTGTGAATGCTTGGAAACTACGATCTTCCTCTCAGCTTTTAAACATTTGGAGGTTCTCATCCTCCAAAATTGTTGGAGACTGCACCAGATCGATCCTTCAATTGGAGACATGAAGGCCCTCCTTCGCTTGGATTTGAAGGGGTGTCGGTTCCTTAGAAAGCTTCCCGCAGAAATGGAGTCTCTGGAGAATCTAGAGATTCTGGATATTTCTCACACCGGTATAGAAGAATTACCCAAGGGTATTGGGAGGCTGAGAAAGCTCCGAGAGTTACGCGCTTCACGTTGCTACAATCTGAAAGGGGAATTGCCGGAGAGCATGTGCAATCTTTCTTCCCTACAATGCCTTGATTTTCGTCTCTGCAGACAGCTCCCTTCGCTGCCGGACCTTCTTCCTTCCAGCTTAACAGATTTGAGCATCACCTGTGGAAACCGCAAATTGCCCTCACTTTCCCACCTAACCCATCTCAAGCGACTAGAAGTTGGTTGCTGCGAAGTTCTGGAGTGCATCGAAGTGCTTCCATCAACACTATTGAAGAATTCAGAATGCTCCCAACCGATAGACATTGAAGAATCAGAATTACCACAATCCCTAAACACTCCCTTCGAGTTGGAATTCTTGGACGTTTGGGCCTGTCGATCTATTAAAACAGTGGACGTTTCACAGTTTATCCATCTAAGGACATTATTCGTCGCTGATTGCGAGAATCTAGTTGAAGTTCGAGGTCTTGAACTTGACAAATTGATATATTTGGAAAGCTTGACTGTCTTCGGGTGCGATTCAATTGAGAGGCTGCTCCTTCCAAAATCCAAGAGCCTGAAGAAATTAGGTGTTGGATTGTGCAAGAAATTAGATGAAATTCAAGGCCTCGATAAGTTGGAGTTTTTGGAAAGCCTGGATGTCTCTAGGAGCGTTTCAATTAAAAGGCTAGACCTTCCAAAATCCGGGAGGTTGAAGATATTAGACGCTGATGCATGCAAAAACTTAGCCGAAATTCAAGACCTCGATGGGTTGGAGTTTTTGGAAGAATTGAGGATCGGTGGATGCAAGTCACTCAAAACAATTCCAGAATTATCTGGAGTGCGGATTTATCGAAATTACGAGCAAAAGTCAATTGAATATCCATTTCTGTTAGCCGTGTGAGTAATTTACTGGAAATGGTCCACATTTTCTAACTAAGGGTACATAAAGCAAGTAAGTTACCTTTGCTCTTTTGAGATCTACCGCCCAATTTGCATTTGTATTTCCTGGTTGACAGTGTCATGATTGTATCCTTACTTGGATTCAAGGTATTCGGGGGAGATGTTCATGGAAGTCAATGTGTGCTTTGGCAATATGATTCTGCTTATCATGCCAGCAATGGAAATAGAAGAAAAGGTTTTCTAAGCGCATCATTTGTCGTTAGTCTTCGGGTAGGATCCTTCATCCTGTGCAGAAAAATAAAGATTCTCGGCGTTTGATTGATTCTAGAATGCTGGAGGTACTGAATAAAAACTGATGTATACAGGTATCTGATAGCATGCCAAAGGTTATCGTGTAGGCCGAGAAATGCTAAATGAAGGACCTTACGCCCCGGCCCCGCCGTGTCACGCCCTGGCCCCGCGCCGAGCCCGCGACATCCCTTAGCTGGTCGATTAGGGCGACGTCCCAGGTTATCGCCGACCTCAAATCGTTATCAGAGATTTACGACCACAGCGGAAATAATCATTAATCCCGGACAAAATGAAACTGGGGAATCAATCAAGGAGAATATACATTTTCGTTCTCATTGCCAAACTTACACCACAACATTTACAATGTCCCTTATTATTACAAGTACACCGAACTAGTAGCTGTTAACTTCCAAAATACAAAACGGATCAGCATTATCCAAAAATAGGGCACTCTCAATTTATTGCCTCGCTCCCAAAACTAGTCCCCACGCCCTCTCGGAGGCGTCCACTCTGATTCACTGTCCTCAGCATCACCTCATGAATCCTCCTCAGCTGTCTGTTTACTCGACGGTCCCGAATCGGTCTCAATATGATCATGGCTCAGGCGGAGGATCTGAAATGGTTTGGTTGAAACAACCGTGAGAACACTTCTCAGTAAGTTCACCCCTAAACCCAACCTAGGCTACCACGTACCCTCCAGATAAAATTCACAATCACAATCACATACGTCAAATTTTCAAGTGACGGACATAATATTCACAATCACACACATATGCAATTTTTCACACGTTGTGCATTCCGCTCGTTCTCATCACCACTTTCCACATTCCTCGCCAGTGTCCCGCGTTAACGTACACGCCCCAGGCATACTGCGATCATTCACCACATCCGGCCAGCATACTCATTCACGCTTCAGGCCTCTCGATCGCGCCCCGAGCATCACACGCCTCGGTCCGATCCCACATTCACACTCGATCGCGCCCCGAGCATCACACCCCTCGGTCCGATCCCACTTAGCCCGCGCCAAATGCGACAGACCTACATGATTGGAACCCGAGCTTATAATGCCTCGGTCCAATCCCGGTCTCACCCGAGCTGATCGTGCCTCGGACCGATTCTCATGCTTGCTTTTCCAAGCCTCAGTCTGTGCCAAATGCAACAGACCTACGTGATCGCGACCCGAGTTTAGAATACTCGGCCCGATCCCAAACTTGCACTTTCGCACTTTCACACACTTTCCACCTTCACTTACCACACCACAATCACAATCAAGCACATGCCCAACATACATTTACCATACACTACTGGCCAATCACACGTGGCCCATACACGCATTCAGTCAAGCGTAACTCGTGCACATTCAGCACAGGGCATGGCAAAACCATCAATTACTTTAATTAAACTCATGTATACATCCAACTAGCATATTAAATCAGCAAATTTGCTCAACAACATACTTAATTAACCACCACAATTTAATTATAGATTAAAAAATACGTCCGACACCCAATTTCTTATTTTTCTCCCACTAAACGGCGTCGGATTGATTCCGACCCTTCACGAAACTTTCTCGCCATGCACTATCGATTCCAAAAACTCAACTTGCATCTCGAACAAACCACCACAGCCCCGTGAACAGTGATTCACAGCTCGTGAACAGTGCTTCGCAGCTTGTGAACAGTGCTTCGCAGCTTCAATTTCACCTCAAATTGCCCTCCAAAAATTCTCAAACTAATCCTCAAGGCCCGCCACACAATCCTGACCTAAAACCCCAACATTCCTCGCCCCAACAACTCCGATTTCAATCCCAAAAATTCAATTATCCGGCGATACCCAATTTCCTAAATCGGGATTAGAGGACGACTTACGTAGTTCTAGACTAAATCGGCTAGAACGGGGAGCGGCGGCACTATCTCGAACACGGCGGGGACTCACGGTGGTGTCCGGCTTGAGCGGCGACGGCCCGGCGGCGATGTGGGTCTTGCACGACCGAGACCCACGATGAGAGAGAGAGGAAAAGAGGGAGAAATATGGCTGTTGGTGGCTTGCGGGTGGCGTGGACGGCGGCTTGGAGGCGATCCGGCGTGCGGCGGTGAAGCGATGGCGCCGGCGTGGAGGAGGAACGGCCAAGGGAGCTCACGGTGGGGAGGGGGAAAACTCACGGCAATTTTGGGGAAGAGAAGGGGAGAATGGAGAGAGAGAAAGATGAGTTTGGACTCAAATAGTGCCCATTTGACCAAGTGGAAAAATGACCATATTAGCCTTTCTTCATATTTTTAATCCGACTGTCCCGATTCGATCTTATCTTGATTCGACGGCCGTGATCGAATCTTGCACAAAAATATCCAAGGGCATACTTGAAATTTCTCAAAAAATCCAAGGGCAAAATTGTCCAATCCAAAATTTGAGGGCAAAATGACCAAAATGCTCTTTGCCCATAAAACATGCCCTTTAATAAATCCTAGGGGTATTTTGGTCACTTTCTCCGTTTCTTGCCCAAATCGAATTTTTCCAAAGAATTTAGGCGCACCAAAAATTGACACGTGTCACGTGCAACGTCGTCCTAGCGTTTCGTTGTGACTTCCTAATTTTCCGGTGTCCAATTTGAGCGAAAATTCAATAATTAAATTCTATTAAACGCAACTCGAGCGTTTCTCGAGCTAACGGGCGGCTTGCTAAGGAAATTCGCAGAATAGACTCGTGACTGATACTAAATCGAGTCACGTGCAAGTCCGTTCGGTACGTAACGATCTCGATTGTCATTAAAATCGCAAAGATCAATCGCTTGAACCGAGGGGTACGATCGTTCGGTATAATTTCAGGATCATTCGTCAAGTCGTTTCGTGATCCAACGGAATCACCCACAATCCACTACTATGACAGTGGCGAACTGACCCCTAACTATCCTTGGATCGGCCAACAGTGGCTCAAAATATCACTTCTGCGATTTAATGGTCGAAATCCATTTACGATCGAATTTTTCTTTAGTCGTGCGAATTTAACTTCCCCTAATAGCCTTTCCCTAATGGTTAGCATTCCCAGGAATGATCAATTCCGGGCGAGAATTTACTACGAGCACATTTCATAAAACTCAGTTATTTCTTAATTTCCAATTGGCGGAAATTTCGGAATGTCACAGAAGGACCTTATATGGCGGTCGTTCTAGTGTGAGGTTTTAGTTTGCTCTGCACTCATCATGCAGTTCGTGACCGGATGTTTCTAAGGTACCCCTTACGAGTGAATTTCCGGTGCAAAAGGAGCATGTTTATACGCATCCCTTCGTATGCATATGCTAATGACTTGGGATAAAATTTGTCCAACCATTGTGTTCCACACACTTTACGCTTGCATTGTCTCTGAATCAAATCCGCCTGCAAACTGCATAAGGATAGAAATGAAACAGACATCATTCTACCAAAGAATGCATCTTGATGTTTGTAGAGTTGGTAAAGCCATCTGTCATATACCTGAACTTTTGAGCCAAGCAAGAAATTAACTAGAATGTCTTTTGACAGAATCAACTGTACTGTGAAATAATCCCTTATATTGTGCATAAGCTCTTGTTAGTGCATTTACATGCTAAAAATAAAAACAGAGGAAGCAATTCCATAAGTTTCCTCAGGAAATGTTTCGGTATCCTATATGCCATTTGAAAACTGTCTTGAATCAATTCTAATGCATGAATAGCACATAATGATGAGAAAGGGATCATACTATGTCCCACAAAAGCAAGCAACTTGTGTTGAATTCACTATTCTAATTTGATCAATGCTTCTGTGGTTGCTGATGTTAGATGCCCCATTAGTTGGATCCAAAGAGTTCAAAAAGGATATCGAGTTTGACAAACACAGATCCGTAAACTTCAGAGTATTATTAGTAGTTTGGTGATCTTAGTTGCTGGACTGATTTCATCTGACTCACTGGCAGAATTCGGTTATCATTCCACTGCTTGATGTAAATGCTGAAATATCCAAGAGAGCTTTCGCAAGACATTTCTAAAAGGAATGGAAATCATCAAAGGATCTGGAGCTCGATGTTCCAGGAACTTGTCCAAACCCTGACAATGCATCCTTGGAATGGTAAAGGTTGTCAGCATGTTGTCATCCCACGTTGCCCGTATTATATTTGACAAAAGCTTTTCGGAGCTGAAACTGTCAGTCTCCACTCCTGTAATCAAGTCTGTTTGTCTGTCTCTCTTATTTTCTCTCCAACCTGTTCCTCTTCTGCAATATTCTCTGCATACTCTCGGACTCGCTGGCTTCTCAGGTTCAGCTCCCATTCAACGTGCTTTTGCGACCTAATGGGCGGTTGACTTGACTGTTCGGCCTCTGTTTTATGATATTTACTTGATTTCTGATTGGCAGGTGAAGATGGCAGAGTGGAATCCAGAGAAGGATTTGCTGGCCATAGACACGGAGGATGAGAAGGTGGTGCTTCATCGCTTCAATTGGCAGAGGCTGTGGACAATTCGAGAAAGTTCTCTTTTTTTCTATTGAGCGTGTTCTTGTCTTCAACGATGGCTTATTGTGCCCTCTGAGTCATTGGCCTTATCTTGTTTTACTTCTTTCGCTTTTCCTAAATGTGCTGTGCTTCCTTCTGGTCCAAATTGCATTCGATGGAGAATTGGACGAACATAGAGGTAAAGTGCTCGAATGTCTGAACGAGAAGACCACGTTGAACTTAAGGAATTGGTGTTTTACACAAAAATGAAGAGTGAATGATGGTGATACAAGATGAAATTTAGAGATGACTTAGTTGCAAGTAAATAATTCCAAGCTGATATCTGTTGAATGGGGGGACTTTTATTTATAGCAGTGATACATTCCTGTCAACTTCTAGACAGGGGGTTGGTGCCTTAGGGGATTTTTTTCCATATCTTAACCGATGGTCATTTAGACCAACCGGAAGTGTACCATACTCCTGTTTTTCCATCTTGTTGCCCTTTTCGGTGGACCAGTTAAAGTGTCCATGAAAAATAAAGAACTCGACTTGGAGGGGATGTCATTTATGCTAGATAGTCTAGCTATGTCAGATGCTGAAATGCTAGATGCCAGCATGGAGTTGGCAGGTTTAGCCCATGCAGAATACCATCTCAATGTCGTCAGGCATCTATATGGTTTTCCTTCGATTTCTGTTGGTGACTCCCGATGTAATATTACTTCTGGCTCCTCTTCTTATACTGATTGAGCGTTCCCTACAAGGAGAGATTTAGTATAGTCTGGAAAGTTTCTCACACTTTGTATTGCTAAAATGTAGGGTCTAGTCTGGAAAGTTTCTCACATTTTGTATTACTTGAAGTTAAATTTATCTTCTTCTGATTACAGAGGGGCATTTCGTCACATCATTTTGACTAATCAAGTGTTGGGAATTTAACTTACTTGTGAATAGGATATATCTCAAGCTATGCTGCATATTTGTACACAATCTGGTCAGGGATGGAGGGAGGAGTTGGAGAAAGTGAAGAGACTAGGAGGGTAGGGGGAACTGCATCCAAGTATGTTAAGTTCTTACATGACATTATCTTTTGGTAATTCAAATTCGTAACAGCTTATGATTAGATGCCTAGCCTTGGTAATTTTTGTTATCTATTCTCACTGGAAAAATTTAGAGGAGTTATTTTTTCTCCAGAAACATCAGAATGCTTCAAATGTCATATTGTCTTCTGGATATGAAAAACATGTTGTTGAGAGCACTATAGTGCTTGAACCAATCCTTGAATGGCTTCTGTTGAGATCCTAAGTTGTAGATACTTGTACACTCGTGATCCTTGCCTTGAGTTTGCTTTCATGGATCCACACCACTTTGAGGTTCCAAAGCTGAACAAGAAGATTCGTTTTTGGATTGAGACAATGGATTGGAGGCTGCCAAAAAGATATAGATTCCCTGTCTTTAGATGACCTACTCCCCCAAAGAAACACTATATCAAGCCACCAATATCCCTCTCGGTTATATTGTACTGTTACGAATTTGATTATCATTTTCTTGGTTTATATGTGTTCTCTATCTTTCCTCTTCGTCTATTAATTTTTTTGTTGTTGTTGTTTATGAACTTACTTTTCTTTTCATGTTTCATTGTATGTCGTCAATACTGGATTCCCTTAACTACTCTTATGTACTCCAGGTAAATGTATAGCATCGTTATGCTAGCGTCCTGATGGGACTAGAAGACGGTATGTTTTTACTGCATGATGTTGAAGTAAGTTTTCTATGTTATTACTTTAACATTACCATCACTACTTCTCAACTAGAAATTCTTCCTGCAACAATCCTTTATTATCAGAATGTGTTCTTCTCTGATCTCTCTCGGGAAAGATTCTGAATTGCTCAAAAGCTGCATGATGCATGCGAACAGCAAGCTTGCTTAACGAACATTTAGCTGCTAATAGAGATGGCAATCCATGTTTATGGTTCATGTCTGCCAATGTCAAATTAAGTGGACTGCTCGATAGGGCAATCTGAGTAGGATAAGCTTAACAAATCTTATTAGAGTCCAATAGCAGGCAAGCTACGACAACCCTCGCCAGCCACAGTGATCAAATGCAAATGTTGATCAAGGTCACTGTAAAGAGCCTTGTGAAAGTCATGATTACTGTTGCCTTGAGAAGCTGTAAAGAGCCTTTTCTGACTTACAGTGGTTTAGGTCTTACGATATTATAAAGTCCTCTTACTTTCCCCATAATGAATAACATCTTACAAGTTGTCTTTTGACTTTTTTCATTTACTCAATTCTGTGGACAGTGGTTTTTGTGATTGCTTCATGTTTATAGCTTATTTTAATCTGGTGTTTATTAACTGACTATTTTTGCTTATACAGGTGACTGATATACATGGAAACTACCTTTCTACTGAAGAAGCTAATGGATCTAAAGTGATCAAATAAAGGAGCTTTGCAAGTTATGTTAGAGTTAAAGTTTGTATATGATATTCTTTCTGGAGGTGATTCCATTACGGATGAGGAGTTGTCTAGAAGTTCAAAGCCAAAGTATTCATTTAGGCAAAAGGATCAAAGACAGAAAAAGTCTGCCATCAGAACATGTATGGATGGATTGGTACATTGTCTTTCACAGAGATTGGATCCCATAGACTGGCTCACGTAAGTTACTGGATTTGTTTTTTGCATTTCATATTCTATAAGCAGACGGTACTCCAAGATGTTTCTACAAAATCCAATCTCCCTTCTCACAAATATTTGCATGCGACAGTTTAAAACCTTGATTCTTTTTTTCATTTAAATTTTTTTCAAAGAGTGGCTTTTAAGCTAAGAGATGAAGATTTTATATGATCCGTGCTTAGATTAGAGGGTAAATGACAATAGTAGGAATAGAAAGAATTCTTTCATGGTCAAGCGGTTGCCCTTTTGTTAAACCTGGGTAGAAGTTATTGCATGTGAGATTATTCTGATATCTGAACTGCTCTTTCACATGTAAATGATGCTTAGATGATGATGCTCAATTTTGTGCAATTAGTTGTAGTTTTGTTTGATTGTGTACTAAATGCTTTTTTTGGAAAAGGTGGAAAAGGACGAACATGAGAGGCGAGGGAAGAAGGTGGGACACATTAAAATTCCCTAGGATTATCAGTGATGACTTAAAATGAATTCACCGAAAATAGTTACAATCTTTACCTTCTTTTGGTGGTCTACTTACTATGTTAAAATGTAAGAAGAAATAGCTAATTGACACCCTTGGACCATCTATCTGGTATTAGCTGAGTTATGTTTACATCCCAATAGATAGTTTTGTGATTATATCTCTTCATTTTGTTGCAGTTACCTAATAGTGTTTTCTTGTTCATTCATCAAAGGTTAGAGCCATATCTGTGGGAGAATGAGAGACAGTCATATTTACGGCATGCTGTCCTCTTCAGGTTCTTTGTGCAACTTAATCGGTTGTATGTGGATACAGTGCAGAAACTGCCTTCGAATGCAGAATCGAATATTACGAGATGCTCCACAGTTCCCCATTTAAATACTTCTCATCAGGTTAAATATACCTTTCCATGTGTTTGTGTTTACAGGATAAATATTTGAGCTTCTGTGACCAGATTATCTCAAGAAAAGCATCTCTTGTTATTGAATTCTGTCTGCAGTGTACCTGCATTGTCTTCAAGGAGGACATCTAAAGCAACTACTGGTGTTTCTATAGAACATTTTTCATTGAAGAGTCGGAAATCTTATAGTAATGGAGAAATTTCTCGAACAAATGATTTGGACAACA
Organism: Syzygium aqueum; assembly: GCA_031216185.1. Classification (NCBI taxonomy): domain Eukaryota; kingdom Viridiplantae; phylum Streptophyta; class Magnoliopsida; order Myrtales; family Myrtaceae; genus Syzygium; species Syzygium aqueum. The sequence goes on along the minus strand of CM062235.1, from coordinate 35,146,194 downwards.
GATCATCTTCTAGAGTTGCAAACTCCACTGTTGAAGTTTTTTATGCAGGTGAGTGTGCTTTCTTTCTTTTGCTTCTTTTTCTTTGCCTTGTTATATATTATTATATCATGTCCCTGGCTAGTCATCTACCTGCTTTATAGAGCTGTGTCGTGAACATCTATGTTGGAGATGATACGTCTAACTTTCTAAGCTCTATTTGGACTTAATCTTTCAGCTTTGATATTTTCTTATTTGGAGAAACTCATAATTTTAAATTTGATTATATCTTTGGTTGTCGGGGTGTTTATTGGGGGTTTTCTGTTTCATTGCATGCATTACGGTTTGAGTTAACCGAGTCATTTGTGACATAGAATGTAATAAGTACCAATAGTCTGGGCCACAGTGCAAGAAAACTCGGTGGTGTAACTGTCTGAAAGTGGTGATAAAAGTTTATAACTTTGGCCTTCCTTTTTTGAGCTTGTTTGCGTAGTTGTGCACCGAGATAGTACCATGTACTTCATGTCGTTTGGGTACATCGGGAGTAGACATTGGCTTTTCGCGGAACATTGTAATTGTGAGAAGATTTTAGTTTCAGAGATGTCAGATATTTGGCTAGGTGTTTTGGAAAGAAAGTCTTTTTCCATGTTCTATGACATACATCTGATATTATTTTCTCTCACAATTGGCCAGGTTAGCAGCGGATTTGGAGAGAACACATTGAAACTGGGATCCATCCTGACTGATGGTCAAGTAGGCATATTCAAGGACAGTTCAGCCGCCGCTTATCGGCATTTAGTGATGTTTTACCTGTGCAGGCCGCGGGTCTTGTTTCATCCTTCACCGCAACCCGACAGATGCTTGAATGAGAATTATTTACGCTATGCCAATTGATATTTACATCGGAAGCCATGACAGGTAAAACGTGAGGCTTTTTCACACTTTGGCTTCCGGTTTTTTTAAGTTTCACCAGAGATTCTGGGGTACTCCGGGATTGGTGGTGTGGTCCAAAAGCTGTATTTATAGGACAACAGAATGAAAAAGAGAATACCTTTTGGATTGAGAGTGAGAGGGGTAAGAGCTGGGGTTGGTTAAGCAAGATCGAGAAAGGCTTCGTATTTGTTGTGGTGTGCCTGAAGGAATAAGTGAGCTGGTTCAGCATTTTGTATTAAATACCTTTATTAGGCGTAGACATTTGCAAAGCATAAAATGGATGTTAGACTATCATAGGAGATGGCGCAAGTGTCGAGGGAAGTTCGTTTCGTAAAAAGAAGACTTCCAAGTGAGGCATATGCTTGGACAGAAAGCTATGAGACGCCCCCATCATGTGCCGATCACTTGATCCTATCATTCAAATTTTGTATCCCATGCATTATTTCAATTCCGTAGACAAAATTATGTTACAACAATGTATTATTTTGGCTTCCTGGATGGCTGGATCTTTTTCCTTACTACCTTGTGCTCTTTTTTCATTTTGTGCAGCTTAATGCATTTTCATTACATTGTAATAGCTTTGATGTAACGTATCTTGAACTCAACCTAAGTCATCCATTGCCGTGAATTCAGTAGACTGGACTTCCCATTGAATCATCTCTCTCTCTCTCTCTCTCTCTCTCTCTCTCTCTCTCTCTCTCTCTCTCTCTCTCTACTGATTTTGTTAGCCGGGGCTTTAGTTGTGAAATCAGCTCTATGTTCCTGGGTGCGCCTATTTCCAATGACTTTCAGCACTTGCTGGTGGCATCATCCCCTAATATCGGAGAGCGTTCGAACCAGCAGGGGCGTGGATGACGAGTTTCAAGAAGATAGGTAAGTCCTAAGGAGGGGGGCTTGGCTCGGCCAAAGACGCAGGATTAGGATGCCGTTGTTTGACAAGTCTTCCTTTGCCAGCTCTCAGGGTGTTTGGTTCAGTATTTTGATAGAGGAAATGCAAAGGCCTTTCAAAAAAAATACAAATTGCGTTTGGTAAAAAATCTTTTATAAAGCAACTTTAGGTTGAGTAATGTTTAGTAAAAAAAAATTTGCAAAGGGCTTTGGTTGCAATTTTTCTATTTTTTAATTAAAAGGAATTCAAATCCTTCACCGGCTCTAGCAAAGGGCTTAGGTTGCCAGGCGAGCCAAATCTGGCGCTGACAGCTATCAGCCGAGGTCGCACGACCTCGTGCGGTGAACCCCCGCGACAATTGCGTGACCCAAGTGAGGGCTGCCTGGGGTTGCGTGACCCTGATGAGGGTCGCAAGACCTCAAGCGACAACGAGGTCCCTCGCCTCTAGTTGGTCGCCCAGGTTTGAGGACCAGCTAGAAGAAGAAACGAAAGAAAAAAAAAGAAATAAAAGAAATAAATAAATCGAAAAAAAAATTTAAAATATTATTTAAAATTGTCTACGTCAGTTTTGGCTATGCCACATAAGATGACAAGCGTCCATGTGAGATTTACAATCAAAATTGGCCGGATGGACTGAATTGATATAAATGCAAAATGTTTTATAACTCAATTGGCCAAAAAAAAAAAGTTTTGGACTTAATAGGCACAATTGTAATAAGTTTATGACTTTTTTGGTAATTTTCTTATCTTTTTTTTCATATATTCATATATCATGTCTTGATATGCTTTCTACGGTTGGAAATATTATGGAAATTTAATTAAGTGCATCATCATGAAAAAGACGACAAAACCACGTCGTGTTTTTAAGAATGTCAATCTATTGATGTTTAAGTTTTCAGACATGACTAGTACCTGATTTGGTTAACAATTCTGTTTAGACTTAACAAAAATTCCATAATTTTGACGTATAGATCTTAAATATGTCTGCCCCTTGCCGTAGGCAGCTTTTGGCTCTAATTAGGTGACAAATACCGAAGAGCAACGAGTATGGAGAGACGGAATGTGTTTTTGAGGCATTGGTGACACGAAAAAAAAAAAAAGCTTGGGATATTATTGTCATACTAAACAAAATTAAGCTTGGTGGTGGAATTTTCTAAATCCACATAAGCTCCATTTACCTTCAGTTGTCCGCACAAGTCATCACGTCGGATTTTTTAATGGCAAATTTGGACGGACCTGTGACAAAAGGCGTTGTCATCAATGTGGACATGCGGTGAAGATTTTTGGTGGTATTTCTCTGTTTGATAAACTTACAAGTGTCAGACACTAATTCCTCGACAAACCCATTTTGCAATTTGTACATTGAAGCCTACCAAGCTTTTCCTCGACATCGACACTTAATGGACACACAGAGTTAGAACTGTTTGGGTTGTCCTTAAGGGTTCAAGGAACGATTTTCACGAGCACATAATTTAGTTGATTATAGATCATGCGTAGGTGAATAGACACGTGGACAAGAAGTTAATTTGGATGATCGAGTTTCTTCCGATTCATTTTAATGCAAGAGTATTGAATTGTCCATTTCTAATTCCATCAACCGATAGACTACACGTATAGACCTCACGTGTTGTGATGAAGTCCAGAAAGTAGACATTATTTGGATAAAGTCATTCCTGAATATGCATTGCTGCTAATCAACAATTTAAGAGGACTTCTTATGTAATAAGGGATCATCCGATCATATATGACCTGGGGTACAAAGTCCGGCTTCAAACACCGAGAGAGCATATCGGCGTAGAGCTCGTACCGAGCAGTCATTCTGAACTTCTGCTTGTCTATCAGCTGCCTGCAGAGATTGAGATCCATGTGGGAGACCAACAATCCATCTATGCGACAAGATAGTTATAGTTATGGCATGCACGAAGTGTCTGGAGCTGAAAAGCGATTGGATCCATAAAAGTGCCTAAAATCCATGTGCTGTAGCTTACCGTCGCATGATGCGATCGCGTTCAGAAAATGTTTGCGTTCCTACCTGGTTGATCGATCCAGCCAAATAACGATCGGCAATGGCAGCATTTTCGGGCTCGTGAATTGATTTTACAATGAACACGGTAAAGTTAACCGAGGCGATAATTTGGTATGTTCATTTGAATTTGCAATTGTTCGATAAGCTCCACCTATTTGCAGCAAGACTTTTTTTTTTTGTTTTTTTTGCTTTTGGTCTAAGCAATAAGAATTTAAGTGGTTTATTTTTTCAATGTTTCAATTGTTTTCCATTTGGGCGAAAAAAAGTCATGCTAACCTTGGTGCCGATTCGAATAATTCATGAGGCATATTTCTTTCTGTTCAAATGGTAAATGAGGATCAATTATCACATTGGTTTTTTTTACAAATTCACGGTTTGTTCCAGCGGGCGGAGCTTTCTAGCAATGGGACACGGACGAAGAAGGGTCGCCGGCGCGCGTGCTTCCGTTTCAGCTTCAAGGTCGATTCGATTGTCTTCCGATTCGGTTTTGGTGAGGCTGTTGCTCGATTTCTTCCGATGGGCGTTAGGTGAAGATGGCGTGAGTTGAGTGGAATCCGGAGAAGGATTTGGTGGCGATGGTCACACGGAGGACTCGAAGGTGGGTGGTGCTTCGTCGCTTCAATTGGCAAGAGGCTATGGACAACCTCTCCTGGTAATTGCTTCGATTCGAGAAAGTTCTGTTTCTTTCTTTGTTCAGTGTGTTCGTTTCTTCAACGATGGCTTGGGGTGTGCCCTGTGAGTCATTGCCCTTATCTCGTTCTACTTCTTTATATTTAATTCGATGGAGAATTGGACGAATATAGAGGTATAAAGTGCTTGGAAGTCTAAATGATAAGGTGAACGTCGAACTAAGGAGTTTGGTCGTTCTACCCAGAAACGAAGGGTGAATGATGGTGGTGCGAGTGGAAAATCTAGAGAACGAAGGAGTTGTTACCCTTTTCGGTACACCAGTTAATGTGTACATGAAAATAAAGAACATGAATTGGAGGGGATGTCATTTATGCTAGATAGATTAGATATGTCAGATGCAGAAATGCTTAATGCCCCACTTGGAGTTGGCAGGTTTAGCCCCTGCAGAAGACCATCTAAATGTCATGAGGCATCTAAAAAGATCTTCTTAGATTTATGATGGTGACTCTCTCGATGTAATTTTACTGCTGGCTCCTCTTCTTTTACTGATTGAGCATTCTTTTACTGACTGTGCGTGCCCTACAAACAAGGAGAGATTTAGTGGATACTGAAATATAGACTATAGGCAGAAATTTTCTCACATTTTGTATTGCTTGAAGTTTAGTTAATCTTCTTCGCATTGCAGAGGGGCATTTCGCCACATCATTTTGATTAATCAAGGTCGCTGGTGGGAGTTTAACTTTTGAATAGGATATATCTCGAGCTGTGCTGCGTACTTGTAAGACAATCTGGTTGAGAGGGAAGGAGGGAGGAATTGGAGAAAGCAAAGGGACTAGGAGGGTAAGGGGAGCTGCATCCGAGTATGTTAAGATCCTATATGACTTAATCTTTCGGTAATTCAAATTAGTAAGATCTTAGGATTAGATGCCCAGCCTTGGTAATTCTTGCCGTCTATTCTCACTGGAAAACTTTAGAGAGGAGATTTTTTCTCCAGAAACACCTGAATGCTTCGTTCGTCATATTGTCTTCTGGATATGGAGAACGTTTTGAGTGCACTATAGTGCTTGAGCCAATCCTGAATGATTTCTGTTAAGATCTTAAGTTACACTTGTAATCCTCGCCTGAAGTAAGCTTTTGTGCATCCACTCTACCTTGAAGTTCCTTAGTTGAACAACAAGATCTGTTTTTTGAATCAGATATTGGATTGGAGCCTGCCAATAAGATATAGATTCCCACGCTTTAGATTACCTACTAACCCAAAGAAATCCCATATCAAGTGACCGATATCCTTCTCAATTATTTTGTACAGTTACGACGTTTTGCCTTACTTCACAAATTTTGATTAACATTTTGTCGGTTAATGTGTGTGCTCTATCTTTCCTCTTCTTCTGTTAATTTTATTGGGAACAAATTATTCACTCTGTGTGTGTGTGTTCTTTTTTGTTTATAATGAGCTTACTTTCTTTGCACACATCAATACTGGCTCTTCTTAATCATTCTAATCTACTCCAGTGTAACATCATTATGCTGGCGTCCTGATGGCAAGGTTGTTGTCTTGGGACTTGAAGACGGTACAGTTTTACTGCATGATTTCGAAGTAAGTTTTCTATGTTGTTACTTGAATGTTACCCTCATTACTTCTCAACTAGAAATTCCTCTGGAACAGTCCTTTTTTCATCACAACGTGTTCTTCTCTGATCTCTCTTGGGAAAGATTCTGAATTACTCAAAATCTGCATGATGCAATGCAAACAGCAAACTTGCTCAGTGAACATTTAGCTGCTAATAGAGATGGCATTCCATTTTTATTGGTCATGTCTGTCAATGTCAAGTTAACAATGGATTGCTAGATAGGTTAATCTGAGTAGGATAAGATTAACAAAAAATTTTATTAGAAAACTCTATTCAAACATGACCCTTTTGTTAAATAGGTCAACAAATTACAAAAGATGAATAACCCGTTCAACTAATTAGATTGAATTGAATGGGTCATTCCCATCCTAGCATGACCGACACAGCATCTGTACAATATGCATATCGTCATCAATGTCAAATAATTTGAAAAGAAACTAGTCGTAAGCTTACAAAATCCTAGGTTTACATGAAATGTTACATTTATATGGTGTGATCAAATTGTAATTTGTAACCACTATGGAAACAAAATTCATGTATGATTTACTATTAGAGAATTTACTGAACTAAATATAAACAGGTCATGATAGTTCAGGTTGTTAATCAAGTTGGCACTATTGTTTAGTTAGATAGATTACACGAGTCAATTTGTGTTTTGCGGTTTGAACTTTGAACCCGGAACAATATTCATTTATTAATTGTGTTTACTATTAAGTAGGTAGCCACAATTTTGATATGACATGATAACCACTTAGGGTCACCCTTAGTTGTCACATGGAAATATGAGTCATGAATCAAAAAATTAAATCTATGGATTATGGATCGTGAATTTCATCCATTGGAATCATAAAATCTGATATAATGTTTGAGATTGGTATACCATAACAGATGTAAATTAATTGTAAAGTATGGTCTTATTTTTATTGTTAGGTAATAAATAATTATAAAGATACTTCAAATTTGACTAATGTTATTATTTCCAGACATGAGATATTGCTACAAATTATTTTTCTTTTATCAAATAAGTACCCATTTGACTGCAAGGACACAAAGATCGTGTACTAAGTATTGTAATTGGATTCCCATTCATAGAATTTAGTATTAGACAAATTAGATCATCCACTAAGCCTGATGCAGCCAACAAAATCATGCAAGATGACTACCAAGTTTTTGGTAAAGATTGACTTTGAAACTCAAACAAGGATCAGGATTCTTCTCGAAGTTTAATCACTAAAATTTAAAACTCAGGATTTGAGTATTGTTAGGATTATACGATGTCACGCCCTGGACCCCCACCGAGCCCGCGACATCCCTCAGCTGGTCGATTAGGGCGACGTCCCAGGTTATCGCCGACCTCAATTCGCCATCAGAGATTTACAAACACAGCGGATATTAACAAACAAACCCGGACAAATTAAAACTGGGGGATTCAATCAGGGAGAATACACATTTCTCTTTTCATTCAAAACTTATAAAATTTTCACAACTTACAACCAGTCTATTTTACCACCATCGCACACACTTGCACACCATGATACACACCATTGATATTCCAAAAAGATCGATGACCTGGCTTTCTACTCCACAAATGGTACTATCCAAAAATTCACAGTTCTGAACCCCAAGACCATTACTTACGCCCCCTTACTCGGCGTCCACTCTGAGTCGGACTCATCGTCCTCTGAATCCGAGTCCTCTGAGCTTCCCTGAACGTCATTCTCGGTGTGCACAGGTACCCCAAAACGTACTGGCGGCGGTAGTGGAGGATTCATGGTTCTTGTCGGGGTTCTGAAATATCGGTTGAAACAACCGTGAGAACACTTCTCAGTAAGTTCACCCCTAAACCCAACCTAGGCTACCACGTACCCTCCAGATAAAATTCACAATCACAATCACATACGTCAAATTTTCAAGTGACGGGCATAATATTCACAATTACACACATATGCAATTTTTCACACGTTGTGCATTCCCCTCGATCTCATCACCACTTTCCACCTTCCTCGCCAGTGTCCCGCGTAACGTACACGCCCCAGGCACACTACGATCATTCACCACATCCGGCCAGCGTACTCATTCACGCTTCAGGCCTCTCGATCGCGCCCCGAGCATCACACGCCTTGGTCCGATCCCACATTCACACTCGATCGCGCCCCGAGCATCACACGCCTCGGTCCGATCCCACATTCACACTCGATCGTGCCCCGAGCATCACACGCCTCGGTCCGATCCCACTCAGCCCGCGCCAAATGCGACAGGTCTACATGATTGGAACCCGAGCTTATAATGCCTCGGTCCAATCCCGGTCTCACCCGAGCTGATCGTGCCTCGGACCGATTCTCATGCTTGCTTTTTCAAGCCTCAGCCTGTGCCAAATACAACAGACCTACGTGATCGCGACCCGAGTTTAGAATACTCGGCCCGATCCCAAACTCGCACTTTCACACTTTCACATACCTTCCACCATCACTTACCACACCATAATCACAATCAAGCACATGCCCAACATACATTTATCATACACTACTGGCCAATCACACGTGGCCCACACACGCATTCAGTCACGCGTAACTCGTGCACATTCAGCACAGGGCATGGCAAAACCATCAATTACTTTAATCAAACTCACGTGTACATCCAACTAGCATATTAAATCAGTAAATTTGCTCAACAATATACTTAATTAACCACCACAAAATTAACCACCACAATTTAATTATAGATTAAAAATACGTCCGACACCCAATTTCTTATTTTTCTCCCACTAAACGGCGTCGGATTGATTCCGACCCTTCACGAAACTTTCTCGCCATGCACTATCGGTTCCAAAAACTCAACTTGCATCTCGAACAAACCACCACAGCCCCGTGAACAGTGATTCACAGCTCGTGAACAGTGCTTCGCAGCTTGTGAACAGTGCTTCGCAGCTTCAATTTCGCCTCAAATTGCCCTCCAAAAATTCCCAAACTAATCCTCAAGGCCCGCCACACAATCCCGACCTAAAACCCCAACGTTCCTCGTCCGAACAACTCCGATTTCAACCCAAAAATCCAATTTTTCCGGCGATACCCAATATCCTAAATCGGGATTAGAGGACGACTTACCTAGTTCTAGACTAAATCGGCTAGAACGGGGAGCGGCGGCACTATCTCGAACACGGCGGGGACTCACGGTGGTGTCCAGCTTGAGCGGCGACGGTCCGGCGGCGTTGTGGGTCTTGCACGACCGAGACCCACGATGAGAGAGAGAGGAAAAGAGGGAGAAATATGGCTGTTGGTGGCTTGCGGGTGGCGTGGACAGCGGCTTGAGGGCGGTCCGGCATGCGGCGGTGAAGCGATGGCGCCGGCGTGGAGGAGGAACGGCCAAGGGAGGCCCAAGGTGGAGGAGGGGAATGTGACATTCCAAATTTCGACCCATTTTTGGGAATTATAAAACGTGTAATTCGTCAGTGTGCTTATAGTAAAATCTCGCCCGGGAACTGATCACTCTCGGTTATTATTGTTTTAAAATTGAGATTTCGTTATAATCGCATTCGATCGAATTTGGACGTTATTTAGAGACCAAACTTTGGTGTCGAATTTCTCGGAGTTTCAGGACGAATTTAATTGAACGGTGTAGATATTATTGTGGCCAGCCTCGATATTGCCCGGGAAATGTGAAAAGTGAAATTTGGACCGGGTACGAATTTTGACTGGTATACCTCCCCCTGGATTTAAATTTTTTTTTAGTGTCTATTTTAGTTTTCTCTTAATTTTTAAATTAGGAATTTTTGTGGCCATTGGATCTTGGCTTGCTCACCAAGATCTAATGTGAGCCCTAGGATGAGTCAAGCTAGGTTGACTCACTCTCTCTCTCTCTCTCTCTCTCCTGCCCGGACGCCTTTCTCTCTCTCTCCCTCGATCACGTTCGTCCTTCCTTCTCTCCACCGCACGCCCGCCTCCTGCGTCACCGCCAGCCACCGCCGCGCGTCCGGCCCCGACGCCGTGCGCCGCTCGCCCCCTGGTCGCTCGGCCGCTCGACCAGCCGGCGTCGTCGCCGCGAGCTTGCACCAGCCGAGTCACCGTCCTCCTCCTCTCGGCCGTGAGCAGCAGATCGGCCGGAGAGTCGATCGCCGGAGCTCGCCGCCGCCCACCGCCGCTTCAGCCATCACCACCACCACCCCTCGGCCGTTTCCCCTCCGCCGTGAGCCCCCTCTCCCCCTCTGCTTCAGATCTGGTCTTCCGCCCCCTTTCCGTGCGCGTGTCTTCCACCGCGCCGCCGTCCACCGCCGCGCGCCTCACTGCCCGTCCGACCGGTGTTCCCGTCGACCCGGAGCCGCCGTCTGTGCCACCGATCGTCCCGAGCCAACTGCTTCCCCCACTCCCTTCCCTTCTCTCTCTCCCTCCGACTCGGACCGGATCTGGCCGCGCCGACGCCGCTCGCCGCCCGGCTAGCCGTCGCCGCCTCAGCCACCGACCGCCACCCCACCGCCTGGCCGGCCACTCGACGCCACCCCCTCCCCTGTTCCGGCCAGCCCCAACGCCTCCCCTCCCCTCCCCTGTTCTGCTTTCACCGCCCCTGTTCCCGTCGCCGCCGTGGACCGCCGCTCGAACACCGGAGCTGCTGCTGTTCCGGCGAGGTCCCGGCTCCCCCTTGCTGTCGTCGAGCTGCTGCCGCCTCAGTCGGGGCTCCTTGCCGTCCGACTGTGGCCAAGGGCCTCGCCGATCGCCGCCGCCGCCGCTGTCCCGACAATTTCTCCCGCTGTCCAGCCTCGCTTTCTTGCTCAAATCGAGGTAAGCGACTCCCTAAACGCCGTCTAGGACTTTGGGTATCATTAGATGTGTTTAAGGGTTGTTTAGGGTGGGAATTGCGGCTGATTAGGGGCTGTTCGGGGGCTAATTTAGTGGCTGTTTTGTGCGATTTGGTGACGGAATTGTTGGCTGGTTCGGGGTGGGTGAATGGTTCGAAATAGGGGCTGAAACGAGGTGATTTATAATCAATTTTGTGGCTGACTTTAGAGTTGATTAATGCTGGAAATTGTGTCGTGGATAACGATTGTCGGGGTATGATTCAATGTCCGATTTGGTGAAGGTTCGGGTTGTTTATAGACAATGGTTGTAGAAGTTGATTTGGGGCCGTTTTTGAGCTAGTTGTTGGGCTGGTTTTAAGGCTAAGTTAGGGGTTAGTTATCGCGGATTAAGGACGTATTTGGTGGCTGATTAGGGTATTGATCATGGCTGGAATGTGGTTCTTTTGTGGCTGATTTGGTGATGGATTATGGCGGCCTCGATGGCTGGTTTGAGGGAGTGACATCGGTTGGCTTATTGAGTGGAATGTGAGTTAAAAATGTGTTGGGAATAGCGAGCGTTGTTACCATCGAATGTTGTTTGATTTGTGGGCTGATTTGGTGTTTATTGCGCGTGTGGTAATCGCGGTTTGAGGGCTGATTGTTATTGTTGTTTGTTGTTGTCGCTAGTGCACGTCCGCGACTTTGAATTGATAGAATGGTGGTTGTTTTAGAGCCCAAGAGGATTGATTTGTTTGATTGGCGATTGAGCTCAATGGGATGTGTTTGATGCTTAAATATGTGCTGGTCATGCTGAGTTGGGGACTGAGTTCCATGGCCCTTTGGGACTCCTGTGCACTTAATTTATTATGGTTCATTTTGTGAAAGTGGTGGTGGATTTAATGCTGGTATGGACTAATATGAAGGATTGACGTTAGGGGCATATTAGAATGTTGTTTGGACATGCTCATGGATTGAATTAAGTGGCGTGTGTGTGTTTGCTTGACCAAGTCCGGATCAATCGAAGGACTGCCAACCTGTAGGGTGTTGACCCGGGTTGAGAGAAAGGACCTGTAGGGTGTTGACCCGGGTCGTGAGAAAGGTCCTGGAGCGTGTTGACGCGGGACAAAGCCCTGATTGATCGGAGGGCTGCCAGCCTGGAGCGTATTGACGCGGGTGGCGAGAAAGGACCTGTGGGGTGTTGACCCGGGCCATGAGAAGGTTGAATGTATGCGCATGTTTATTGTACCTAATTGAATTGGTGAATGTACGCGTGAATGACGCTCGAGTAATTGTGATAAGTATGTGAAATTTATTATGTGCATTGTTAGATTGCATGATATACTCGTCTGGGTACGCATTGGCCTATGTGGGGTTTAGGTTGTCTGCTTATTGAGAAGTGTTCTCATGTTTGTTTAAATCAAACCATTTCAGGTCCGCGACCGTAGTTGATTGGAGACCCTGCAAGTTTAACCTCGGGGATCGAAGACGGGTCAAGTACCCTATATTTTTTTGGAGTGACCCATTTTGTAGAGAAGTTAAGTTGGCGAACTACGGTCCCTTTTGATGAAAGTGGTCCCGTCATTTTTTGGCCTAGTTGGCAGTCGACTTTTGTGAACATTGTATGTATCTATCCAGTGTATGAATTGCAATTATATAATTGTGTTTTTGCTACCCCTTCTTCATCATGATATGTCTGGGTTGTTTCATTTGTTTCCGCGTGTGCCTAGTCTCTGATTTTTTTTGGGTTGGGTCGGCGACCTGCCTGAGACGTCGCATTCAATGATCGACCATCGAGGGGTGATCGCGCGCTCGTAGGGTGCGGGGCGTGACACCCCAGTTGATTTGGTATCAGAGCGAGGTCAGCTCGATCCAAGTTGGTCGAAAACCTGGAGTGATAAGGAGCGTTGACCTTGGGGGTAGTCAGTTAGGGAAACTCGTATGCCATGCGTACCCCAGACTATTTGATTGTGATTGCTGAGTGGTTTTATGTAATAATATTTGAAGTGCAGGTGCGTCAGGACCTAAGGTAAGTGCACGACTTATGTTGGCTAAGATTGATTGCTGTATGTGATTGGTTGTCTGTTTAGGGAATTGTTGTGATTCACTGTCTAAGGCTCTAGATTGGGATAGTTGGCCTAGGTTTCTAATTCCTACGTGGAATTTAGCAGGTGAGCATTTGTGAGAATCGGTAAAATGAGTGGCCGAGGTCGAGGTAGAGGTCGAGGTAGAGGTCGAGGTCGAGGTCGAGGTCGCGTAGCCCCGTTAGCTGGAATAATGGGGGACCCCAGGGTGGAGGAAATGTGGAGGGCGCTAGAGGATGCGGGAATATTATCAGGCAGACAGACGGGGGAAAGAAGTGCTACTGTCGCCGCTGCAGCTGCCAGCGAGATTGTTGGGAATAATGGAGGTCAAGGGAATAATGTGATTGGGGGAAATCCTGGTCCAATGCAAGTAAATGCGATCAGGCCAATGTCCAAGCTAGTAGAACAGTTTCTGAGGTTGAAACCCCCGAAGTTCTATGGGAAAGGCGATTCTGAGGCTGCGCCAAGATGGGTAGAAGAGTTAGAGAAAGCTTTTGAAGTGCTAGGATGCACTGAAGAGGAGAAAGTAACCCTAGCAGTTTACCAGCTTCAGGAAAATGCAAGCGATTGGTGGAGGGCCACCAGAGGTCAAGTATTCCCCACTGGTACTGCTCCGAACTGGACCATCTTCACTGAGACCTTCAATGGAAAGTACTTCTCGGAAAGCGCCCGAGAGCAGAAACTGGCGGAATTTATGAGACTTCGCCAGGGTCAGTTGTCGGTGGATCAGTATGAAGCCGAGTTTGCAAGGTTGTCCAAATTTGCCCCTAGAATGGTGGAGGACCCGGTGGACAAAGCTAGGAGGTTCCGGGACGGACTGAAGCCGGACCTTCGCAGTCAAATGATCTCACTGAATTTGAGGGGCTATAATGAGATTTATGAACGGGCTCAGGCAATTGAGCGAGATCAAACAGACCGGGCTGTCGCTTCTGGATCGCGATATGCCTCGGTTAGGGATAGCCGTCAATTCGGGAAAAGACCCATGGTGGGGAGTAGCCGTTTTGTCCCTCATGTTCGGAGAAATATTGGAAAGCCAAACCGTTACCAGAATGCCTCATGTAGGATATGTGGAGGGAGGCATGGCAATGGACCTTGCCCGAATAGGGGCGGAGCATGTTTTATATGTGGCGGAATGGGCCATCAATTCAGAAAATGCCCCAATAATAGGCAGGTTGGGTCGCCTGCAATACTGCCACTGCCGCCCCGGAATGGAAATCAAAGTGGAGCTACCCAGTCGGCCAATCAGAATAGGCCGCCGGCCCAAGGACGGGTGTATGCGATGGCAAGGAGGGAAGCTGAGGATGCGCCTGGTGTGGTCACAGGTACGGTCTCTCTCTGTGATCATGCTGCATATGCCTTGTTTGATCCGGGGGCGTCGCATTCATTTATATCTGAACAGTTCGTTAAACTAACTGGGATTGAGCCAAAACCACTTGACGTTATGCTGTGTGTGACTACCCCGCTGAATGATAAAGTGATGATTGCAGTTGGGTGTCCTAATTGTAAGATAGTGATTAGTGATAGGGAAGGAAGAATAGATTTGGCAGTCTTATCTATGCATGACTTTGACGTGATTGTTGGGATGGACTGGCTAGTCCAACAGAGAGCTGTTGTGGACTGTAGTAGCAGGGTGATCCACTTTAATCCGGTCGGGCATCCTAGATTTGAGTTTGTGGGAAATCGAGGAGGAACCTCTATCCCTTGGATTTCGTCACTTGAAGTGACAAAGCTGTTAGACGAAGGATGCCAAGGATTTTTGGCGTCCGTAGTTGACTCAACGGCTGGAGAGCCGAGGCTAGAAGACATAGCTGTGGTGTGTAATTTTCCCGATATCTTTCCCCAGGAATTGCCGGGATTACCACCTGATAGAGAAGTGGAATTCATGATTGAATTAGCCCCAGGGACAGAACCGATCTCAAAGGCACCCTATAGGATGTCATTATCGGAGTTGAAGGAATTGAAGGTCCAAATGCAAGAGTTATTGGATAAGGGCTTCATTCGCCCGAGTGCGTCTCCGTGGGGAGCGCCAGTGTTATTTGTAAGGAAAAAGGACGGATCATTGAGGTTGTGTATCGACTATAGACAACTAAATCAGGTGACCATTAAGAACAAGTACCCACTACCAAGGATAGACGACCTGTTTGATCAGTTGCAAGGAGCATCAATATTTTCAAAGATCGACTTGAGGACGGGGTACCACCAATTGAGAGTTAAGAAGGAGGATATACCAAAAACGGCGTTCCGGACAAGATATGGGCACTATGAATTTACGGTAATGCCGTTCGGATTGACTAATGCCCCGGCAGCTTTTATGGATTTGATGAATAGAGTATTCAAGGAATTTCTGGATCAATTTGTGATCGTGTTTATAGACGATATATTGGTATACTCAAGGAGCCTGGAGGAGCATGAATTTCATTTGCGTCGAGTGTTGCAAACTTTAAGAGAGCACGCATTATATGCTAAATTTAGCAAATGCGAATTTTGGCTCAGTCGAGTTGCATTTCTCGGTCATGTGATCTCCGGAGAAGGAATTTCAGTGGATCCGTCGAAAATTGAGGCTGTGATGAAATGGCCTAGACCGACAACGGTAACAGAGGTTCGGAGTTTTCTGGGTTTGGCTGGATATTATCGTCGATTCGTGGAAGGATTTTCGGCGATAGCAATGCCGTTGACGCATTTATTGAAAAAGGAAACGAAGTTTGATTGGACTGATAAATGTGAAAGAAGTTTTCAGGAGTTGAAGCACATGTTGACAACGGCACCAGTGTTGACGATTCCATCAGGACCCGGAGGATACGAGATTTATAGTGATGCGTCGTTGAAGGGATTAGGGTGTGTGTTGATGCAACATGGGCGAGTGGTAGCCTATGCATCCAGGCAGTTGAGGCCACATGAATTGAATTATCCGACGCATGACTTGGAGTTAGCCGCAATAGTGTTCGCCCTGAAGATTTGGCGACATTATTTATGCGGAGAAAGATTTCAGATCTATACTGACCATCAAAGTTTGAGGTACTTATTCTCCCAAAAGGAGTTGAACATGAGACAACGCCGTTGGATGGAACTCCTTAAGGACTATGACTGCGAGATTATGTATCATCCCGGAAAAGCTAACAAAGTAGCGGATGCTCTGAGCCGGAAATCGAGCATCGCGCATTTGATGGTTAAGGAATGGACTCTACTGGAGGGAGTTCGGGATTCGGAATTTAAGTTTGAAGTGAGTCAGGTCTCAAATCTTATTGCTGCATTGAGGATTGAACCGGAGATCCAGAGTAAGATTAAGGTCTTACAATCGACGGACCCAGAGATTCGGAAGATTTTAGAAATGGATGTCACAAAAAGGAAATCGGACTTTAGGGTATCCGAGGATGGGATTCTGAAGTTCCGTGGACGGTTGTGTGTACCGAGTGATGCAGAACTTAAGGAGGAGATTTTGTCGGAAGCACACCGTAGTAATTATAGTATTCATCCGGGTAGTACAAAGATGTATCAGAACTTGCGACAACATTATTGGTGGAACGGCATGAAAGTGGATGTAGCCAAGCACGTGGCCAAGTGTTTAACATGTCAGCAAGTGAAGGCACAACATTGCAAGCCGGGTGGAATGTTGCAGCCATTGGAAATCCCTGAGTGGAAGTGGGAACACATCACGATGGACTTTATAATGGGATTACCAAGGAGTCAGAGAGGTCATGATTCCATTTGGGTGGTAGTCGACCGATTGACAAAGTCAGCACATTTTCTGCCGGTGCGAAAGGACTTCACCTTGGAAAGGTATGCCGAGATTTACGTGCGACAAATAGTCCGTCTTCACGGAGTGCCAGTAACGATTACCTCAGATCGTGATCCTAAATTCACTGCCGCTTTTTGGAAAAGTCTTCATACGGCATTAGGAACGAAGTTACAGTTTAGCACGGCCTATCACCCCCAAACAGATGGCCAGTCTGAGAGGACAATTCAGACCTTGGAGGATATGCTACGGGCATGTGTATTGGACTTCAGGGGCAGTTGGGAGGAGCAGTTGTCATTGGTTGAGTTTGCCTATAATAATAGCTACCAGCAAAGTATCCAGATGGCACCATTTGAAGCGTTATATGGTAGAGCTTGCAGAACGCCGGTTTGCTGGGATGAAGTTGGTGAGAGGAGCATTACGGGTCCAGAGTTAGTACAACAGTCGATTGAGACAGTCAAGGTGATTCGGGATAGACTGAAGACCGCTCAAAGTCGCCAAAAGAATTATGCGGACCGAAGACGTAGGCCTTTGGAATTTCAAGTGGGGGACCATGTTTTTCTCAAAGTGTCGCCGATGAGAGGACTATCACGGTTTGGCAAGAAAGGAAAATTGAGCCCGAGGTACGTGGGTCCATTCGAGGTTTTAGAGAGGATCGGTACTTTGGCCTATCGCCTCGCACTACCACCAAATTTGTCCCAAGTCCATAACGTATTTCACGTGTCTATGCTAAGGAAATATGAACCGGATCCGACCCACGTGCTGAATTATGAAGAAATAGAAGTGGATGACAGAGTGTCGTACGTGGAAAGGCCGGTCAGGATTGATGACAGAATGGAACGAGTATTGCGGAACAAGACAATTCCAATGGTAAAGGTGATTTGGGAACATCATGGAACGGAAAGTGCCACATGGGAAAGCGAGGAGGCGATGCGACACCAGTACCCCCAATTGTTTGAGTAATCGTGTTTGGATTGTAAATTTCGAGGACGAAATTTTTGTAAGGGGGGAAGAGTTGTGACATTCCAAATTTCGACCCATTTTTGGGAATTATAAAACGTGTAATTCGTCAGTGTGCTTATAGTAAAATCTCGCCCGGGAACTGATCACTCTCGGTTATTATTGTTTTAAAATTGAGATTTCGTTATAATCGCATTCGATCGAATTTGGACGTTATTTAGAGCCCAAACTTTGGTGTCGAATTTCTCGGAGTTTCAGGACGAATTTAATTGAACGGTGTAGATATTATTGTGGCCAGCCTCGATATTGCCCGGGAAATGTGAAAAGTGAAATTTGGACCGGGTACGAATTTTGACTGGTATACCTCCCCCTGGATTTAAATTTTTTTTTAGTGTCTATTTTAGTTTTCTCTTAATTTTTAAATTAGGAATTTTTGTGGCCATTGGATCTTGGCTTGCTCACCAAGATCTAGTGTGAGCCCTAGGATGAGTCAAGCTAGGTTGACTCACTCTCTCTCTCTCTCTCTCTCTCCTGCCCGGACGCCTTTCTCTCTCTCTCCCTCGATCACGTTCGTCCTTCCTTCTCTCCACCGCACGCCCGCCTCCTGCGTCACCGCCAGCCACCGCCGCGCGTCCGGCCCCGACGCCGTGCGCCGCTCGCCCCCTGGTCGCTCGGCCGCTCGACCAGCCGGCGTCGTCGCCGCGAGCTTGCACCAGCCGAGTCACCGTCCTCCTCCTCTCGGCCGTGAGCAGCAGATCGGCCGGAGAGTCGATCGCCGGAGCTCGCCGCCGCCCACCGCCGCTTCAGCCATCACCACCACCACCCCTCGGCCGTTTCCCCTCCGCCGTGAGCCCCCTCTTCCCCTCTACTTCAGATCTGGTTTTCCGCCCCTTTTCCGTGCGCGTGTCTTCCACCGCGCCGCCGTCCACCGCCGCGCGCCTCACGGCCGTCCGACCGGTGTTCCCGTCGACCCGGAGCCGCCGTCTGTGCCACCGATCGTCCCGAGCCAACTGCTTCCCCCACTCCCTTCCCTTCTCTCTCTCCCTCCGACTCGGACCGGATCTGGCCGCGCCGACGCCGCTCGCCGCCCGGCTAGCCGTCGCCGCCTCAGCCACCGACCGCCACCCCACCGCCTGGCCGGCCACTCGACGCCACCCCCTCCCCTGTTCCGGCCAGCCCCAACGCCTCCCCTCCCCTCCCCTGTTCTGCTTTCACCGCCCCTGTTCCCGTCGCCGCCGTGGACCGCCGCTCGAACACCGGAGCTGCTGCTGTTCCGGCGAGGTCCCGGCTCCCCCTTGCTGTCGTCGAGCTGCTGCCGCCTCAGTCGGGGCTCCTTGCCGTCCGACTGTGGCCAAGGGCCTCGCCGATCGCCGCCGCCGCCGCTGTCCCGACAATTTCTCCCGCTGTCCAGCCTCGCTTTCTTGCTCAAATCGAGGTAAGCGACTCCCTAAACGCCGTCTAGGACTTTGGGTATCATTAGATGTGTTTAAGGGTTGTTTAGGGTGGGAATTGCGGCTGATTAGGGGCTGTTCGGGGGCTAATTTAGTGGCTGTTTTGTGCGATTTGGTGACGGAATTGTTGGCTGGTTCGGGGTGGGTGAATGGTTCGAAATAGGGGCTGAAACGAGGTGATTTATAATCAATTTTGTGGCTGACTTTAGAGTTGATTAATGCTGGAAATTGTGTCGTGGATAACGATTGTCGGGGTATGATTCAATGTCCGATTTGGTGAAGGTTCGGGTTGTTTATAGACAATGGTTGTAGAAGTTGATTTGGGGCCGTTTTTGAGCTAGTTGTTGGGCTGGTTTTAAGGCTAAGTTAGGGGTTAGTTATCGCGGATTAAGGACGTATTTGGTGGCTGATTAGGGTATTGATCATGGCTGGAATGTGGTTCTTTTGTGGCTGATTTGGTGATGGATTATGGCGGCCTCGATGGCTGGTTTGAGGGAGTGACATCGGTTGGCTTATTGAGTGGAATGTGAGTTAAAAATGTGTTGGGAATAGCGAGCGTTGTTACCATCGAATGTTGTTTGATTTGTGGGCTGATTTGGTGTTTATTGCGCGTGTGGTAATCGCGGTTTGAGGGCTGATTGTTATTGTTGTTTGTTGTTGTCGCTAGTGCACGTCCGCGACTTTGAATTGATAGAATGGTGGTTGTTTTAGAGCCCAAGAGGATTGATTTGTTTGATTGGCGATTGAGCTCAATGGGATGTGTTTGATGCTTAAATATGTGCTGGTCATGCTGAGTTGGGGACTGAGTTCCATGGCCCTTTGGGACTCCTGTGCACTTAATTTATTATGGTTCATTTTGTGAAAGTGGTGGTGGATTTAATGCTGGTATGGACTAATATGAAGGATTGACGTTAGGGGCATATTAGAATGTTGTTTGGACATGCTCATGGATTGAATTAAGTGGCGTGTGTGTGTTTGCTTGACCAAGTCCGGATCAATCGAAGGACTGCCAACCTGTAGGGTGTTGACCCGGGTTGAGAGAAAGGACCTGTAGGGTGTTGACCCGGGTCGTGAGAAAGGTCCTGGAGCGTGTTGACGCGGGACAAAGCCCTGATTGATCGGAGGGCTGCCAGCCTGGAGCGTATTGACGCGGGTGGCGAGAAAGGACCTGTGGGGTGTTGACCCGGGCCATGAGAAGGTTGAATGTATGCGCATGTTTATTGTACCTAATTGAATTGGTGAATGTACGCGTGAATGACGCTCGAGTAATTGTGATAAGTATGTGAAATTTATTATGTGCATTGTTAGATTGCATGATATACTCGTCTGGGTACGCATTGGCCTATGTGGGGTTTAGGTTGTCTGCTTATTGAGAAGTGTTCTCATGTTTGTTTAAATCAAACCATTTCAGGTCCGCGACCGTAGTTGATTGGAGACCCTGCAAGTTTAACCTCGGGGATCGAAGACGGGTCAAGTACCCTATATTTTTTTGGAGTGACCCATTTTGTAGAGAAGTTAAGTTGGCGAACTACGGTCCCTTTTGATGAAAGTGGTCCCGTCATTTTTTGGCCTAGTTGGCAGTCGACTTTTGTGAACATTGTATGTATCTATCCAGTGTATGAATTGCAATTATATAATTGTGTTTTTGCTACCCCTTCTTCATCATGATATGTCTGGGTTGTTTCATTTGTTTCCGCGTGTGCCTAGTCTCTGATTTTTTTTGGGTTGGGTCGGCGACCTGCCTGAGACGTCGCATTCAATGATCGACCATCGAGGGGTGATCGCGCGCTCGTAGGGTGCGGGGCGTGACAGGGAAGCTCACGGCAAAAAGAAAAAGAAAAGGGGGGGGCATGATCGTGAAGGAGAAGATGAGAAAAGAAGACTAAATGGGTTTTAATCCAATTGGCAAAAATTACCAAAATGCCCCTCTCAAACATTTTTTTATCCGACGGTCCCGAATCGATCTTATCTTGATCCGACGGCCAAGATCGATTCTTGCACAAAAATATCCAAGGGCATACTTGAAATTTCTCAAAAAGTCCAAGGGCAAAAATTGTCCAATCCAAAATTTGAGGGCAAAATGACCAAAATGCCCTTTGCCCATAAAACATGCCCTTTAATAAATCCTAGGGGTATTTTGGTCACTTTCTCCGTCTCTTGCCCAAATCGAATTTTTCCAAAGAATTTAGGCGCACCAAAAATTGACACGTGTCACGTGCAACGTGGTCTTAGCGTTTCGTCGTGAATTCCTAATTTTCCGGTGTCCAATTTGAGCGAAAACTCAATAATTAAATTCTATTAAATGCAACTCGAGCATTTCTCGAGCTAACGGGCGGCTTGCTAGGGAAATTCGCAGAATCGACTCGTGACCGATATTAAATCGAATCACGTGCAAGTCCGTTCGGTACGTAACGATCTCGATTGTCATTAAAATCGCAAAGATCAATCGCTTGATCCGAGGGGTACGATCGTTCGGTATAATTTCAGGATCATTCGTCAAGTCGTTTCGTGGTCCAACGGAATCACCCACGATCCACTACTATGACAGTGGCGAACTGACCCCTAACTATCCTTGGATCGGCCAACAGTGGCTCAAAATATCACTTCTGCGATTTAATGGTCGAAATCCATTTACGATCGAATTTTTCTTTAGTCGTGCGAATTTAACTTCCCCTAATAGCCTTTCCCTAATGGTTAGCATTCCCAGGAATGATCAATTTCGGGCAAGAATTTACTACGAGCACATTTCATAAAACTCAGTTAT
Organism: Syzygium aqueum; assembly: GCA_031216185.1. NCBI lineage: Eukaryota > Viridiplantae > Streptophyta > Magnoliopsida > Myrtales > Myrtaceae > Syzygium > Syzygium aqueum. The sequence goes on along the minus strand of CM062235.1, from coordinate 35,124,352 downwards.
TTCTTAATTTCCAGTTTGCGGAAATTTCGGAATGTCACATACGAAGTTCACCTAATTTTTTTTTTTTGAAGTTTGAGTAGTAGGATCTTACATATACTCCAATTTTATTTCTTGTTTATAGGTTTCCTATTTCAACTAGGAGTAGAACTTCTAGAGAATCTAATAATATAGTTGTAATTTTTACTTTTCAATAGAGTTGATAATTTATTGAACTAGGCAAGTGTTTGCTTTGCATATTGTGTGATGCAATTCCTCTTTGGTGCGATGCTTAAGAAACCCTAGGTGTGATGGTTAGGCAGTTTTACATGTGATGCCTAAATAAATATTCTTTATTGCGGGACTCATTGTCCTGCATCAAAGCCACGAAATGTTTTGGACATTACATTGTTTGATGCATAAGTTCAATTATGAATCAAGGAAATTGATTGACTCATATCTAATCGGTGAAATCAGCAGTGAATTACTTTAATCACATATCATACAAAATTAATACAGTCATTCAATAGATTTTATAAACTTTAGGAGTTATCTGATTGATGTGTGCAATTGCATTCTCATGTAGGACAAATAATTTTCACCTCGTTGCTAATGTTGTCATCAATGATTGAAACTATTTCAATTGTCAACGACAAATTACGGCATAGTGTTTTCTGGGGTCCAGCTCATTGTGAGAGTCTATGGTCTAAGTGGATGGTGTCATATAGAAGCATTCATCTGTGACATACTCATTTTCATCAAAATTAATAGCTTATGTTAATTATCAGTAAAATATGTTCAGTTTAGTCAAATTAGGAAGGTAATTATTTAGGTGACTCTTAAATGATATGATTTGTATCTGCCTTAATTATTCTTGTGGGTGGAAAAGTTTCTAAATAACCGGTTATGTTTTTATTAAGCTATAGCTGCTTGGTCATGAGTAGAATGGCTGAGAACTTGGCTGAGGCTGCTGCAATTCTGTTTCTTTGAGATTTCTACCAGTTTATAATCAATCGGCCACTTCATGGATTATATTTTGCTGAGAAGAGAGTTTGTTTGTACATAATGAATGTTATCTTACCCAAGTAGCTGTCTTTATGGAACTATGGATATGCGATGTGCTGCTTTTGATATGCTAGTGTTTGCAGCTGTTATGCACACTGTGGTATAATCATTCTAACAGGGTATAAATATTAAGCAGAATGGAAAACTGTTAAGAAGCTTGAAGTCCCATATGGCAGCTGTGGTGTCTCAACTGGGAGGAGGATGCCTAACTGAATAGAGTATGCATCTTTCAACTTAAAATTTGATATGACTTCGTATCTTTATTACCAATAGCAGATATTTTATGGCTCACGCCTTTCATAATGCTTCGTTTCCAGTTAAGTAGTTATTTTAGTCTAGTTTTCTTAAATACTTCTTTTCAAACTTGGAATCTTATGTCACAGTCCAACAGCTTTAGTATGGATTTAAGGAAGATTTTTGGAAAGAGTTTGTTTGGTGTCATCTGTAACTTGTTGATTTGTTTGGCTTCTTAGCTATAATCTCATATTTTTTTCATCTTTTATTTTCCAACTGGAAAGTAATTATTCATTTGTTTTATAGAACGCTTCTGGTAACTTTTTGGCTTTTGAAGATCGCACTACTCTATTCTTCCCTCCGGCTCCAAAAGTTCCTCACATGCCTGGACTAGTACCCGGAGATGCTGGTTTAACAGACGATGGTCAAGATTCATTTGTAGAGCTCTCAAATTCTTCAAAGCAATGTTTCAATATCCTTTGCAGTGGAGATAAAGATGGGGTTTTGTGCTTCAGTATATTTGGTGTCTTTCTAATCAGAAATATTGTAAGCGTCCTGTCTGTTCAAATCAAATATTTGGCAGTATGGTCTATCAAATTGAGTTGATGAGTCATTTCCCTGTTCTTGCTTCTCATTCAGCAGTTTTTCTTAATAAATGGATTTGATGGCAGACTGGCAGAAAATCAGTATTGCCCAGGACGTAATGGGCTGGTTAAGTAAACAATTATACTAGGTGATGTTATGCTTGTAAAAGCTCTAGACGTTTATGCCAATTCCCAGGCTGGATTTCACTTCTGTTGGTTACTTCCGAGATGACACCCTTCCAATTTCGATATAGAACAATTATCTGAAGCTTTCTGTTGTTTGGCCTGAGGTTAGCCAGACCTTACATACTTTCTGCTCTACTCCATACTATTGGGTTTCTGCTCTGTTCTAGAAAGATTGAGAGAGCTTATGAAGATCTTCCCCTTTCCAGCAAGTTTAGTCAAACTTTCGTGCAATATGATATCGTAAAAGCAAGTGTGAGAAAATGTACAAAGTAAATGTAAACTTAAAGAAACTATTACAGAACTAAATAGCACGCATATAATGAATTATCAATACTATAAATTTAAAAATGTAAAGTCATGACATCGCCTTTTGGTGACCAAACAATTTTGTGTTGAATTCGATAAGATGGTATATTTTGTTGTCAGATGTCAACTTATTGTGTCAAACTAATGATTGACAATTGTATATATCGATAGGTTGAATATGTTAGTATCGCAACATATAATGTGGTAAATATACCTAGTACTCTCCTAGTGGTAGATATGTATAGGCTGATATATTACGTTCATGTTTGATGCCTTTTGGGGTAGATGCATTTAAGGCAAAATACTCTTAGCTTACGAGCTAAAGTTGATTTGCTTTAGAGAATAATGCAGTTAAGCTCTTGAATTTAAAGTATTAGCACTCAAAGTATTGTAATTTAATACTATACAAAAGAGTGCTCGTGAAGCACTCCTTTTTTTTTTTAACAATCCACAATTTCAAGTATTGACATTTTAGTTTGGATTGTTGGTATATAAATAGCATTGATAATTCTTTTAGCTTGCAATGTTACAAGTACTATTGTAAAATGAAGTAATTGATACATTGAATTTTTAACATTTTACTCAATTCTTAATACAAATATTTTGACTGGAGTTGAGTCAATGTCTGAAGAGCTTTGTTTTATTGAGTAACTAAATAAAAAAAATGCATTAAATGGTATCTAAATGGATGGACTCCCTATGGAACATACAAATTGCTTCACATCTTGCACCAACCAAGTTGGATAACAATATTAATATGCTTAGATATATTTTGGGTGGTAAGGAAAACCTATTTAACATATTTAGAGAATTAGGCCTTTTATATGGATAGGTATCGTGTTTGGCTAAATTCACCGAACCTTCTCACTAAAAAAGTAATATCAATCTTTAGGCCTAATTTCCCTGGAAAATTGAACATATTTCCAGACAAGCATCGCATTGACTCGAGGGCGAGGGGCGAGGTCAAGAAGAATAATTTAATCAAAGATAAACGCACCAATATTACTTGTCCAGCTTGATCCGAAAGATGCTCTCCATTGTTTAGATTTGTTTGTGGGAGTCTCTATAGCTCAAAATGAATGAGAGTGCATCTCATCTTTCGATATCTCGAGACTTGCAATCACATTTTTATTACCGATCAGTTAATTAATTAGTACTAGAGCAAGATGTGGTTTATCCACTTTTGATTTGAGGAATTTAACTATCCCCTTTCTTACTAACCATCACACGAAGAGTGAACAAGACCGCTTTAGGAAATATTTTTTTACATCAATATTGTGTGCTATAGTTATCCTAATTTATTATGTATCAATGTAATGAACATTGTCTAAGATGATGATCAGAAAATATATACGAGGAATCAGTCCACCTAGATCAGTTCGATTATTCAGCTCACTAGCAAAAAAGGGCACCTAAATATGTGCTCGATTTAGATTTGGATTATCCACGGTAATGAATTCAATTTGCTAAAGGGTCAAAAACATTTGAACAATTTTTTTTATCAACATTTTTTATCAACATTTGATCAATTTAACAAATATCTTTTTGACAGGATTTGTCATTAAACAAACTATAAGGATTAAAATCAAACATTTACAAGAATGTGATGATCGAAAGGGTACTTTCTTAGAAGGTTTGTTGCATGTAGGCACCATAGAAGCTTGTGCGCTTTCTCTTTCTGACATTTACTCGAAAGTTTTCTTATACGATGGCTGCTTCCTCTTGGAGGCCCACAGCAGTTTGGGTAGAGATCGTACAAATTATTCAATGGACAGTCCAACTTCAAAAGACAACAACTAGAAGGTCGTCGAAATTGTCATTTTTTAAAATTATTTTTCAAACTGGGTTCCGGCTAGATAAATGGCTGGTAAACTTTAGGTGTATGCGACTTTTATTATCAGGAGTCGGTGGAAGATGTGATGGGGATGGATTCAAATGCACGCTAAATCATACGTCATCAGTGACGTCTTCTCTTGAATTGCACTGCCATATGTTCTCGGCCTTTTTTGTATTATTTTATAAGTGTCGATTTTCGAGAAAAATCAGATTGAAGATTGAAAATAGTAAACTCTCCTTATTTGAATATTAAGCATGCTACATATATTTATTAACAAAACCCAATCTGACTGATATGGTTTTGTCATTTTCGTTTGGATCGAATTTGTTTTTGTCGTTGGCTCATGTACGTTAGCACCTAGAGCATGTGAATATTGCTCGTTAGTTTTTTTTTTTCATTAATAGAAAGTGGCCTGACATTATTTTAATGAAGGGTAGGAATTCTCGAGAAAGACATTAAAAGATTTCCTAGACATTGCTAAAACAAATCAATAGCAGCTGTTTGAACTAACCCCTAAAAAACGATTTTTTTGGGCAGCCGACAAATTAGACAAGAACTTCGTTTACGCCAATCCCTGTTGAATGAGCTATAAGAAAGGCACCCCTTTTTACATTATTCTAAAGTCAATTTGCCAACTTGTATAATATAGTTTTCTACTTATTTATGTCTGTATTTATGCTTCGCATCGAGGCATCTTCAAGCGGTATCTTCTTTCCTCCAGTAGAAACACATCGTACGTACCGCAATTGAAAGCAGTAGCTATTATTTGACCAAAAAAATAGGAGTAGCTATTACTGAACTCCATATCAACAAAGTGTCCTGCAGACATTTATTAACTAGAACTCAGCTTTGTTCAAGCATGCACCAGAGAGTGTTATGTGTTGGTAATCCAAATTCCATAGCGATAAGGACATAGGAAAAAAAATGGAAGCCATAAATGAATAGCAGAAAACTGAATTTCATGGAGCCACAGTTCGTCGTCATCATCACATGGATCCAAATTCTAATATTTTGCTCTTTTTGGGGGTGGGAAACGGCGTGCAAATTTCTTTTTGGATCGTTCACAGAGCATGCTGAAAGATAGCAAAAACCCATGATTGCTAATTAAAAGACACAACACACATACACACTCGCTCTAACATATATATATATATAGAGAGAGAGAGAGAGAGAGAGAGAGAGAGAGAGGAGACCATGGGAATGAGGCATATATAGAGTGCTTCAGAAACCATGCAGCTAGCTTGGGGAGCTATGCGACTGACAGGTGCAGCGAGTTCACATCGGATGATGCCTCACGGGACAACCTCCAATGCGCGGCGTGTGGCTGCCATTGCAATTTCCACCGAAAAGTGACCTACGCCACCGCCCACGCCAACATCAGGGGGCTAATGGTGTGTTGGTCAGGCGGTGGGATAATGTCGAATTGGCCGAATAGACTCAATTGGCAAAACGTGAAAAGGTCAAGAACTCAATTGGTACAATTAAAAAATTTAGCACTGAATTGATAAAAATGCAATAGGTTTATGACTTTTTTGGTAATAATCCCACAGTAAATTCATATAGGCTTATATACCACATTCTTGTTTGATGCCTCCTAGATTAGATGCATTTTAGGCATAGTACTCTAACTTACGAGCTACAGTTGATTAGCTTTAGAGAATAATGCAGTAAGCTATTGAATTTAAAGTGATAATTTAGCACTCATAAAGTAGTGTAAATTAATACTATAAAAAAAAGTGCGCGTGAAAAAGGGCACACAAATGTGTGCTTGATTTGGATCTAGATTATCCAAGGAATTGAATTCAATATGTCCAAGGGTAAAAACATTTGATCAATTTAACAAATATATCTTTGACAGGATTTGTCACTGAAATGAATTAGAAGGATTAAAATCGAACACATACAAGAATGCGATGGTCACAAGGGTACTTTCTTCGAAGGTTTTGTGCACGTAGGCGGTACCGCATAAGCTTGTGCACTTTCTTTCTGGCGTTTACTCCAAAGTTTTCTTATACAGTGGGAGCTTCCTCTCGGAGGCCCACAGCAATTTTGGTAGAGATCGTGCAAATTTTTAGATGGACAGTCTAACTTCAAAAGACAACAACTACGAGGTCGTGAAAATTGTCATTTTTTTAATTATTTTTCAAATTGGGTTCCAGCTAGATATAAATGGCTGATAAACTTTGGATTTATGCGAGTTTTATTATAAGGAGTCGGTTAAATTTTGGCTCTTATTTTAAGGAGAGATTTTTCAAAGGGTGTTTTCAGTGGAAGAGTGACAAGGATGGATTCCTATGCCCGTAAATCATTCGTCATTAGTGACGTCTTCTCTTAACTCGGACTGCCATTTATTCTTGGCCTCTTTTCCATTAGTTTTTAAGTGTTCATTTTTGAAAAAAATTAGATTGAAGATTGAAAATGCTAAACTCTCCTTATTTGAACATTATGCTTGCTACAGATATTTGTTAAGCAATTGACTATGAAATTGAACCACCCCGGTCGGAAAAAATGATTATTGAACCGATTGATTAGTATCGTATATGATGTATTAATTGACAAATTTATTGTGCACACTGAATAGTTTCTGCACTACTAGATCTCTCATAAGACCTATGTAAAATCCATCACTTTCAATTATTTATATTCAACTTAGTATGTATACACATATTACTTTCATATAATAATTTTTCGCCGAATATGCTCATTATGGGTGGTCGGCCACTGTTTTCAGATTACGCTCGGTCTCTATTGCTGCTCTTTCCATTAGGCATTATATATTTTAAGAAGTGTCAAAGAATGCTAATTAACAAGATTCTTTAGTATTTTTTTTCGAAGCGTGTTTAAGAAATTCCGACCCAAAAAAAGGCGCGTTAAAAAAAAAAGAGCAAATTTGACTTTTCAACGGTGGAGAAGTGGCGGGCGATAATTACGAGCCTTTATGCCACGTGGGCCCCATCATCACCGCCCATCCCCTCTCTCTCTCTCGATCTCGATCCCTCTCGTCGCAAATGATCCACTGGGTCGCAGCACATCACAAAGACGACGAGATGGAGGCTCCTGATGCTACCACGTGTCGTTGTATAGCAATACAGCTGGGCTACCGACTGGCATCGTTGTCCAGTTACGTGCGCAAGAGGTCCCACACGCCATCCTGTGAACTGGACTGTGGGTGGGTTAGGGTGGGCTCATAGTGAATAGATCTAAATTAATTTATTAATCGAGCATAAATTTAGAAAAGCAGGTATTTATTCACATTTTTTTTCCTTTTTGATCCGAGTAGGTATACCATAAATTCACATTGAAGCTTCCCGAAAAAAGGGCACTCATTCTATATTCCAATTAAATAAATCATTATTAGATGGGATTGATCATTAAAAACTGTTTTCCTGTTTTTGCGCCCTTTGCCAAAAAGAAAAGAGACTAATTTTGAGATCCTCGGTAAATAAGTTGAGTCGGTCATATCTAGTATGCATCTTTGATTAGACGGAGGATTTTATAAGATATTTGATTATTCGACAATCATTTTAATTACCACAAATTACGATTTTATGCACTTGCAATTACAGATTGAGATAATACATTGAGGACAGCATGACATTTCTTTGGATATTTCGACGAAGATTTAAAGTCGTGATATTTTCAGTATGTTTACTTGATTGAAAATAGTTGAGGCACAAAAACTGATTCTAATAGGCATGGGATATAAGCATTTTCTATTTTATAGTGTTATTGTAAATAATTGTGGTGTGAATATAAGACGATGTTCCCGAATTAGTAATTTCTCAAATCGAAGGCATGTAATCATATTACATCATATATGTTATTAATGATTTTTCAATTCTTTTCTGAAAATTGTTGATGGAAAATTTCGTCTAGGGGATGAAGCCATGGGTCCCACCGCACAAAATTAAAACCCTCCTTCATGCGATGCCGTTTTCCGAACATCGAACACATGATATATTAGGGAAAGTGACTTCACCGGAGAAAAGCACACTTGCAATAGTGAGACTAGGTCAGAGAGAGAGAGAGGGGGGGTTGTGGTCGGCAAAAGAGAGAAAACTTTAATAAAGAAAAAGCGAGAAGTGGTCGGCAGAAGAGAAGAAAGAAAAAGAAGAACAGAGGAGGCAATCCTAGTGGAGGAGGTGAAAAGAAAAAGTGAAGAGAGTTTGCTTAATCTACTCTCCAAGAATTTATATTTCCTCCAAGTTCACTTTTCCTTAGCACTTTTAATTTCCAAGAATTTTACTCCTCGCGGTTAAATTCCTCCATCATTTCAATTTCAAACCCAAAAACGAAATCAAGTTCAGCACTGTTTTGAAGTTGAACAACTTTTGTTCAAGTTAAAACCAGAGTGAAAAAAATCATTTTATCTTTAAAAAAAAGGGCATGCAAAGGTGACTACCCCTGGAGACTTTGCAAAAGTCACTATTGACAATGACGGATTATTCTCACGGGGCGAGGTCCTCTTGATGCGTACTCGCAAAATCATCTTTTTCTTTTCCTTTCCTTTTTTTCTTCTTTCCCGTTCTTCCTCTTCTTTTTCCTTTCTTTTCCTTTCTCTCCTGGTTCGTGCTCTCCCTTTATCCCTTTATATCTCTTCTTTTTTTTTTCTTTTTTTAAAACCCACTTTTTGACCAAGTCAAGAAGAAGGGCAAAATACTAGAGCAACCGCTAAACAAAACCAAGAAAAAACATTTGCCGGAAAAATTGTAAATTTTGATTTGTTAATTGGGCTTTGGGTTGATTAAGAAATTGTGAGATCAATAAATTTGATTAAATGATTAATCGATAACTTCACAATTAAGTAGAGAGAAGAGTGGTGAGCACAACCGCTCATTGGAAATAAGAAAGGGACAAAAACTTGATAGACAAGAGCGGTAGCCTCAAGTTAAGCAAGGACTGGTGGGACCCAGCCACTGGGCACGAGGGCAGAAGGAAAATTATATGCTATCTAATTACAAATCTGCCCCTGGATGATTAAAACAGGCGAAGCTCCTCAACTTTCACTTCCCTCTTTTTATACGGTCCTAATGCCTCAAAAAACCCTCAAATTTTAAGTCCAGCTATAATTATACCCCGAATTTGTTATCTAAAAAAAACCCTCAATTTTAGATTCAGTCCTAAATATGTTCTAATTTTTTTGTCTAAAAAAATCTCAAATTTTATATCCAGTCCCAAATCTACACCGAATATTTTTTATCTAAAAAAATCACTAACTAGTCTCAAATCTGCCCCTGTAAACCTTATATTCAAAAACATTGTTAGTTGTTTGTCGTGGCATTTCTATGTTAGTAAAAAAAAATCCACATCTACAAAGTGACATGGAAAATTATATCCAAAACGAAATTGTGTTTAATCAAAAAATTAGGAATCAGTCCACTTAGATTAGTTCGCTTATTCAATTCACTAGCAAAAAAGGACACACAAATATGTGCTTGATTTGGATTATCCAAGGAGATGAATTTAATTTGTTAAAGGGTCAAAAACATTTAATCAATCTAATGAATATGTTTTTTACTAGTTTTGTCACAGAAATAATTTATAAGTATTAAAATCGAACATTCACAAGAATATGATGAGCAAAAGTTTACTTTCTTAGAAGGTTTGTGCATGTAGGTGCCATATAAGCTTGTACACAGGAGCTTGTACTCTTCTAAATTATCATTTTGTCCAAACACTATAATAAATTCATCTTAAAAGAGGCATGGGCATGATCGTATCATAATATCAAAAATACGTAAATTCAAAATTATTGATTTCGAAATATATATATAAACTTAGCATGTTTGAAGTTAAGTACTTTATTTTAAAATAATGGTAATCCGAAAGATGAGGCGATTATTGGTACTATGTAGGTAAGAAAATAGCTCTGTGAAAAAAAAAATAGCTCTGTGAACTTTGTGGAATTAGAATTTTTAAGTTTCTATGGTTGAAAAAGCTTTATTTAAGTTCTAAACATGATTTATTTATAGAAATATAAAGCTGAAAACTTGAGAATTTCTTGTGCCCTCTCGAAATATTCACTATACTCTTACCTAATATTATGATCTTAATGAGTAAGATGAGGTAAAGCTATTATTTAATGCGACAAAGATACCTAAGTGCGTCTTTTCCTGTTCCTTAATGTTTTAGGACGAAGGGAAAAAGGTTATGATGGTGGGCTGCATTCGTGCCAAAAGTATTAAAAACAAGATTTAGGTAGTGGGCCCCATCCATTTTCTCTTCTTTCCAGAGCTTTTGAGCCGACGAAGGAAGCTCAAGTTCAATTAAAATGAAAGAACACTTCAAAAATATGCGGCGGGACTTTTGGACTTTGGATTGGTAAAGAAAAGCCTTATGGAGTATAATCAAAGCTAAAGCTTTTGGAAAATAAACTTCATCTTTCATTGGTCTTCATTCAAGATATATGATATTTCCCAAGAGACTTTGGTACTGTGATTTCAGGAATAAGTTTAACAAATCAATTTAGAATTTTTGTCCGAAGGCTATATATATGATAGTGAATTTTAGGATAAGTGATTGTTGATAATGTAATATTTCAAAAGTGAAATGAAGTTTATTGGTTTGATGCAATAATATTTAATAAGCTTAAAGTGAAGGGTAAATTCCTAAGTGGGATCAAGAGCTTAAATATATTCAACAAAAATATCTTTTTCTGATGGAAAATAAATTTGAAAAAAAGAAAAGAAAATGAAAGTTCAACGGTGCAACCAATACCAGCAATTCTCTTTTATCACCACATATTTAACATGTGTTGACGCTTTGTATTTATTTATCAATTATGACTACTTGTCCACATATACCAATACAGCAATTGTCTCTTTCTTTTGTTTCTTTTTCATTTCTTATGCATCGAAACTTGCTCACATATTTTCTTCTTCTTTCTGGGCGGGATTGCCTTGGATTCCCTTGTAGCAAGGGCTATAAAAATATCTAACTTCTGCCTTATTCTTACTCAACATTGGCTGCTTTTTGGTTAGTCCAAGAAGTAACAAAATTTGTCGGCAGTCGATTCATCAACATGTTTCTTGTCCAGATGCATTGCAAGTCGCTGTCCATGTCCCATCATATATATTTACAATATCGTCCCACCAGATTTGCCCACTGTATTCATTTATTGGCAAAATAAAGGCAGATGTGCGTAAAAAAGTTGTTTCGATCTGTTCTCCGTTATAGACTATTTAAACTGTGTTAATATTAACAGGGACTACAACCTTTTTTTTTATTTCAATGAAACCTTGAGACATTAATGTCAGCATCTTGAGCATGCTTCTTCCGTTTTTTTATTTTGCCTGATTGGAAAAAAAAGGGACATGATAGGGACAACGTAAAATCATAAGGTGAGTGGTCCAAAAAGACAATGAGCAAAAAGTGGACAAAATAATATGTCAAATGGATTGCGGCCACAGGCGAACCGGTTCAACAGACGGTCCAATCACGAGGAGGACCACACCGATCATTGGCAAAATTGAAAATTTCCAGACATAAAAAAAATATAGGAAAAATTTCGATTCAAAGGCCACCATCATGGTTCTTTTTTTTGTTAATTAAAAAAAAAAGTTATAATGCAACATATGGGGAAATTGATTATTTAAAGCTGTGCAAAAGCATTTTGGTGAAAGGGCACACCAACTGATAGTCCCCATTTGAAAATTTAGGAACTTTTGTAACATCAATCTCGTATTGTATATGTGCCCAGATACTTCCTCCACTGGCAAGGCATGATTGTCTCCCTCTTGCTTTAAGGTGAAGGTAATCATATACCCTTTTTAATATGGGGTTGCTCTCTTGATTGTTCTCTTGACAGATTTGTATCAACCCATTTCCATGGAAATTGGCGGGGAAAGAAAACAAAAGCAAAACATGAGAGATAGAGAGAATACTGAGATCTGGGTTGGGTGATATTTGAATTGGAGGGGAAGAGGAGCTGCATGATCTTGTCCTCTTCTGTGACGACCCTGTGAAAGAAAGAGATTCCATCAGGGTTTTGGTGAGGGCACTGAGGGGCATCACCACATGTCAAAATCAGATCGGTAGGGGCTTTAGAAGAAAGATATCCAAGAACACTTAAAACTCCTGATTATGCATATGATTTTGAAAAGGTATGAAAAAGGGTATGTGTGTGTCGGAGGCAAAGCTACAGGACAGAGGGATGGCTGCAAGAGGGGGAAGAAAAGTTGGAAATGACGGGCAGTCTTGAAACTAAGGATTTCACTTGTTTTGCAAGATAAGCAATAGCTCATAATGCAACATCTTTGTAGTGAAATGAAGTTTATTGATTTCACACGACGATATTTAACAGGGTCAAATTGAGAGGGCTAAATTCCTAAGTAGGACCAAAGGCTTAAAATTTATTGAACAAAATACCCTTTCTGATGAAAAAAAAAATTTAAGAAAAAGGGAAAGTTCAACGGCGCAGCAACCATCTCGAGGCTTTGAATGTATTTGTCAATTATGACCACTTGTCCATGGATACCGATACAACAATTATTTTTTATTGTTTGGTTTTATTTTTTTTTCATTGCTTCTGCATCGAAACATGCTCACATGTTTTCTTCTTCCTGGGCGATGACGTCCTGCATTCTTCTATGCATTGAAACTTCCACCACAGGAAGGCATCGACTATAAATGCATGGTTAGTGGTCCCGGTCAATGAATTACTAATTTATATCTAGCTTGGCAAGTTTCAATTATTGATGGGTGCCAACTGGTTGGATTAGATAAGTCAAAATAAAGAAATATATACAATAAAGCAAAAGCAAAAAAGCATTTTGATTTATTTCTGAGATTTGAAGGATAAATTAAGGCACAAGTAGAGCAAAAAAGAAATTCTTCTCATTGTGCTCGGGATGGTCTTAAACAAGACCTTAAAAGGCTTCATCTAAACTCTGTGACATAAAATTCGAGGGTATTTCCTAGGGTAAGAGAAGAAAAACTTCCCCCAATAAGGGACACAGGTCGTGTGGGCACCGGTACGTTAAACAAAACGCATCTATGGTATCCGTCGTTCTTATATATCAAACGGACATGCCGCGGAAACTCCTATGGGAGCTTCGACTCCTCTACTGTGGTGAGGTTACCCTTGTAACCATCTACCAATGATCCACAGGTAATATATATATATATATATATATATATATAGCATGTTGATAATTTTTTATGATCCCTGACACACGTTAATAACATACTTTTTTAGAATAAGCGATCGTTGATAATACAATATTTTAGTATTGAAATAAAGTTTATTGGTTTGACTGTACAATATTTAAAAGGCTAAAAGTGAGAGGGGTTAATTTCCTAAGTGGGATTATGAGCAAAAAAAAATTTCTAAGTGGAATCAAGAGCTTAAATATATTTAACAAAAAATATCTTTTCTAATGAAAAATAAATTAACAAAAGAAAAGGAGAAGTTCAGCGGTGCAAGTAGTGGACCAAGTTCAAGGAAGACTCGTCCGAAGTCTCTCTCTCCACTTTTCATCTTACCAACAAATCCACCGTTTTATGTGTATTGAAATTCTAACAGACCTAGTCTTTTTATTTTCGGTTTTCATTTCTTTTCATTACTTCTTCCTGGACATGGGGTTAGGGTTCTGCAGGCATGTGAGTGAAGCGGTGAAAACAAGGGGAAGATCAAGGATTTGGGATATATTCACTAAGTCCTAAAACTTATCGTAAAAGTGCAATTGAGTCCTAAAACTTTCAAAAAGTGTAATCAAATTTTTAAACTTGTCAAATCGGTTCGATCAAATCCTAAAGTTAAGCTGACGTGGCATTTTTAAATGAATTTCTCTCTCCTACATGGCATTTTATTATTATTTTATTCACATTAAATTAAAAAACTAAAAAGGCTAAAAATTAAAAAAAACAAAACAAAACTGAAAAAAAAAAAAAGATAGAAGGAGCTTTGCTGGTGGGGCTCCGCCGCCCTTTGCTGGAGGGGCCGGCGGAGGTCGCTGGTCCTTGCTAGCCCCGGGCAAGACCTCACTGGCCCTAGGCGAGGCCCTGGCGTTGCCCAAATTTGGGTGCCTTCAACCCAAATCTGCGCGACGCTCGCTGACCCCAGCCCTAGGTGAGGGCCGATGAGCCTCGCCTAGAGCAGGGCCGACGAGGACTGGCCACCCTCTAGCGACCTTCACTGGCCTTTGTGGCGACGGGTGGTAGCGCTCCACCGGCAAAGGTCCTTCTATCTTTCTTTTTTTTTTTTTTCTAGTTTTGTTTTTAAATTTTTAGCCATTTAGGTTTTTTAATTTAATTTAAATAAGATTTGAGTAAAATAATAATAAAAAACGCCATGTAAAGCAGAATAATTCATTGAAAAATACCACGTCGGCTTTTTCCATTAAACAAATTAATGGTATTAACTTTAAGACTTGATTAAGTTAATTTAATAAATTCAAAATTTAATTACAATTTTTGAAAATTTTAGTACTTACTTAAATTTTCGTGATAAGAATATATCCCTCAAATGGTGCGAGGAAGAAAGAAATGTGCAAAGGTCGAGAAAGGGACCAGAAAGAGTTGTAGTGGAGTTAAAAAGTCTTTCCTGGAAAATAAATTTAACAAGGGGAAAGACAAAAACATTGAGCATTAATGTGTTCAAAGTGGGTCCTTGCTTGCCCCGGGCAAGGCCTCACTGGCCCCAGGCGAGGCCGCGGCGTCGCCCAGATCTGGGTGCCTTCAACCCAGATCTGCATGAGGCTCGTCGGTCCCTAGCCCTAGGTGAGGGCCGACAAGCGTCGCCTAGAGGAGAGTTGGCAAGGACTGGCCACCCTCTAGCAACCTCCGCCGGCCTCTGCGGCGATGGGCAGTACTGCCCCACCGGCAAAGTTTCTTCTTTCTTTTTTTTTTTCCAGTTTTGTTTTTAAATTTTTAGCCTTGTAGGTTTTTTAATTTAATTTAAATAAGATTTGAATAAAATAATAATAAAAATGCCACGTAAGACAGAATAATTCATTGAAAAATATCAATCACGTCAGCATTTTCTATTAAACAAATTAATGGTGTTAACTTTAGAACATGATTAAATCAATTTAATAAATTTAAAATTTAATTATAATTTTTGAAATTTTTAGAATTTAATTATATTTTTGTGATAATAATATTTTCCTCAAATGGTTCGAGGAAGAAAGAAATGTGCAAAGGTCGAGAAAGGAACCAGAAAGAGTTGTCGTGGAGTTAAAAAGTCTTTCTTGGAAAATAAATTTAACAAGGGGAAAGACAAAAACATTGAGCATCGATGTGTTCAAAGTGGTCTCTACCTTAAAAGACGTGCAGTGAGGGCTATAGAAATACGTACCCTCATGCTAGCCGGCCCCATCCGAACATTCAGTCAATTTTTGCGACATTAATTTGCAACCCCGCGAATAAATGACAGGGGTCGATGCATCAGCATGTCACGTGCTTACTGATTCTTTTTCAACATTGGCTGCTGTTTGGTTGGTCCAGATAATAATAAAATATACCAAACTTTCTTCTGTGGGCAATAAGAAGGCATGTATTGGTCTTCTTCTCCGTCGCAAAACTAAGGGCAGAATCAGCGCAAGAAGAAATGCATCGTTCTCTTTTTGGCCGTTCTTTCGCCGTGCTCGTGGCCCCGATCCTTCTCTTTGTGGTTGCGTTCTATTTTCTCACTAGGAAGAAATCTAGTGTTCGTAGAACTGCAGAAGGTGCTGGTATTGGTGAATCTGGTTTGCCGACTGCGCCGACAGAAACTAAATCTGGCGCATCTAGTTCATCGGCCGCACCGACAGAAACTAATAACGTTGCATCTGCTTCGTTGACTGCATCGGCTGGAAACTGCTATGACGTGTTCTTGAGTTTTAGAGGCCCAGATACTCGAGATAGCTTCACCGATCACCTCTATATCGGGCTCGTTGATGCCGGAATTCGTGCTTTTAGGGACGATGATGAGCTTCACCAAGGCGAGGAGATCGGCCCAGATCTTTTGACGGCCATCAAGAACAGTAAGATCTCGATCCCCATTCTCTCAGTGAATTATGGTTCGAGTAAATGGTGCCTTGATGAATTGGTTCAAATAATGGAGTGCAAGAATAATAACAAGGGTCATATAGTATTGCCTATATTCTACAAAGTGGAACCAGCTCACGTGCGACACCAGACTGGGGATTTTGGAGAAGCATTTCGTACACGTTCGAGGCGTTTCGACCCAACGATCCTGAAGAAATGGGAGCAAGCACTCGTTGAAGTTAGTTCCTTGAAAGGATGGGAAGCCAAAAGGTAATTCACTTCTTCGCCAAAACATTCGTTAGCGTCTTTTAATTTGTGTGGGTGTTTACGGTTGGTCTGATTCCTATATGCTTCATTTTCCTTTTTCATTTTTCGCTATTTTTATAAAAGAAAAAAGCTGAAGTCTTCCTAGCAGTAAGATCCTGATTTTAATTATATTGACCAATCGAATAATAAATCTTATTGTTAAGATCCCATTCACTTCAATTATATAAAGATCATTTCAATGAATTTTTACTCTTACATCCAAAGATTTCACAATATGGTGCCATTTTTTTTCATTTTTACAGCATAAACTACATTAATCTACATCACGAACTTTATAATTACATATTTATTAGAGATTAATGATACAACTTATTGGTGGTTCCTATTTAAAGCTTACAACATCATATATCGTGCATGTTGATGGTCAAAGCCATAATTCTATATCTTCCCAAGTTACATGTCCTAAATATATTTTTACAAAAGAAATATTTAATTGGTTATGTGTGATGATGTTAGATATGAAAAAGCAAAAAAAGATTATCTTTATTATATGTTTGTTTAAATAATTTTCAATGCAATTTTCCTATCTTCAACTCATAATTTCTATCTCGTACACTTGCATAAATCGAGGCAATGTTCTTTTTTTGGTGAAAAATTATTCTTCTACTTCTTTTAAAATCAATGTTAGGTTAATTAATATCATAGCACATGGATACTCAAAAGGAAAATAAAGTACAGCTTGTTATTATCCCTTGACGCAGTGATTGTTGAGAGCACAAATCTAGAATGATACCGAATTCACAGCACGCGTAGAAACTTGCAAACATGTAGAACTGCACAAATAAGGATAAATTCCCTCAATTGTATTCAGGTAGTTCACTATATAGCAGTTTGAACGACTCTTCGGATAGATATTACAGGACACGAATTTCTCTTGCATCAAAATTTATGTCCTATTTATTGAAAAATGGTTGGACTCTCGTACAGGGCTTGCTTATTGAACTTTTACTTATTCAAATTCTCTCAAAAGTTTTCAAAGTCACATGCTGTCATCCACATCATTCTTGATAGCTTAAACAAACAACGAGTTTAAATTTTGATTCAATTCATAACATATTCAATTCAAAATTCATTAGCACTATCGTCAAGTTTCTTCCGGCTCAATAAATTATGTCAGAGTACTCATGGATTGGGGCACGCCATGTGAAGCAACGACCAACATTTCCCACTTTATTCTTAGCATATAAGATAATAGATGGGACAAAAGCAATTTTTTAAGTTTTACAATTTATCCCCAAATTTGTTTATTATTGCGTTCTAATTAGAGAAATAACGTAAACTTACTGTTGCCACATGTTTGAACTCATCGCATTTGATAGGTATGAAGGAGAATTGGTGAAATCGGTCGTCCAAAAAGTGTTGAGCGAGTTGAAGAAAGAGTTTGAGTTGGTTATTCCTGAAAATTTGGTCGGAATTGATGGTCATGTGGAGGAGGTTATGAAATTTGTAGATAATAATTCTAGTGCTACCCTATTTATCGGAATCCACGGAATGGGAGGCATTGGTAAGACGACTCTTGCTAAAACCATCTACAACAAGCTCTCCGATCAATTTAAGTATCGTAGCTTCATTGCAGATATTAGGGAATCATGTCAGCTAAATGGACTTGAGTACTTGCAGAATCAACTAATCTCTGATATATTGAACCAAAAGAATCAAATTTCTAATAAGGATGAAGGGACTAAGTTCATCTCATTGATGTTCAAAGATAAGAAAGTCCTCATTCTTCTTGATGATGTGGATGATCATGATCAGTTGAAGGCTTTGGCTGGAGAGCATAATTGGTTTTCTTATGGAAGTAGGATCCTTATTACAACTAGAAACAGCAGTATTTTTGACAATGTGGGGGTGGACAACAAATATGAACATAAGGGAATGGACAAGAATGATTCCATGGTTCTGTTTTGTAGACATGCATTTCGAAGGAGCTCTCCTCCAATTGAATTTGAGGACCTCGTTTGTGATGTTATAGCTACCACCGGAGGGCTACCCTTATCTCTTGAGGTTTTAGGTTCAGCATTGTGTGGAAAAAAGCCAAAATTCTGGAGAGGTACAATAGACAAGTTAAAAAGAGTCCCTCATAAGAAAGTGCGAGAAAAGTTAAGGATAAGTTATGAAGCATTAGACTATGGACAAAAACAAATATTTTTGGATATCGCTTGCTTTTTCATTGGCACTGACAAAAGAATTGCATCTTACATGTGGGATGCCTGTGACTTTTTCCCTGAGGAGGGAATTGAAGTATTGAGATTCATGTCATTAATAAAACTTGGAGATGATCATAAGCTCCGAATGCATGACCAATTGAGAGATCTTGGTAGGGAAATAGTTCATGAGGAAAACCAGGGAGAGCCTCAGTACCATAGCAGGTTATGGGACTATAAGGAAGTCCATAAAGTGCTAAAGGAAAATAAGGTAACTGTTTCGTTCCTTTTTCTCACTTAGTTCGTGTTCTACCATTACAGTAATGTTGGTCCACTACTTAGTGCATGCTCTAGTGAACAGAGGACCTTCTACTATCATTGCCCTCGAATGTTTATTTGACGTGATTAAAATGTAGGGAGGTTGCTATCTCTTAGTAAGTATTGTAGTGTTATATGAGATTTTTCGTAAAGTGTATATTATGAAATTATCTCCAATAATGAGATACTTTCAATTTTGTTAGATAATTGATAGGGTTATTCAATATTGGAAAGATCTTGAATTTCTATAATTGCTTCGTTTACGTCTTCGACACATGCAATAAATAACTTGACTATGCTACTGTAAACCATAAGTACTTAGGATATATAAATCATAGAATTATAATCTCTAGATGTTAAAATTAATAAAATAGGACTAATGATGCCCGCATTTCTCATGTAATTTTAGTCATTATTCCATAATGGAGAATGGAAGGGATGTTATTTTATGTAATATTACGTTAGGAATTCCATTTAATAATATTCATAGGACAAGGACTGATTTAAAACTCACCGAATATGATAGGAACAAATATTCCTTATATATAATATATATGTGTTTATATATGTACAATTATACATAACATCAAGCGTATTTTTACTTTTTCTTCATAAAAATACAAGAGATAAATACTCAATTTCTATTTTGTATAATTAAGTATGTAATTGTATTTGCATTTGTGAAATTAATCAAAATTTTGACTCTACTACTTTTAATCCATCATTTGGTTTGACTCAAGTTGTTGCTCAAAAGACTAGCACTTATTTGCAATCTCAAAGTGCGTGTGACCCATGTACAATCTCAAGAGCCAATTCATATATTAACAAATTCAAAGCCAATGTCTATTTATTATGTCTTTCGTACTGCACGATTAAATAAATGAAACTAACCAAAAGAAAAAATAATATGTTGTATATTTTTATATACAAATAAAATGGTATAGCTAAATTTTACAACTAAAAAGGTACATTTTTATATAATTATTTTAGTATTTTTCATGACTCCATTTCGCTCTTCATCCATGGTACTGTCATAAGAAGAAGCCCAGCCTATTGCATATGGGACAAAAATAACATTTCCTGTCAAAGTCATCTTTTCACTCATGGGATAAAAATGACATCCGCCATCAATTCTTCCTATTCTCACTTTAAATCTCCCCATGTCATCCTACATAGTTCATTGTGCGAACATGCACAATGAACCACATTAATCATGACCACAAATGACTTCTTTTTTTTTTTTTACAGAAAGCCAGAAATTTTGTAAGAAAGATTACAAACAAAGTTTGTTAACAAGATTATAAAATAAAACCCATATTTTTTGGTGTGGGTTGACATGGCTCAATGTATACGTTAGCACAATGAGCAATCTAGGATACCCATGGCGATTTAACGATGATAGTGGATGAAATTTATAACAGGTGTCATCTTTGTTCTACGGTTAAATAGTTGGGCTATTTTTATCCCGTTCGAAAGGTTATTTTATTTTTGTCGTAGATGCCGATGGTTAGGCTTTGTAGACGTTTTAAAGGTTTTTCTGCGTTTATCCCAAGTACAAAAGGTTGGGCTTATTTTCAGGATTTGGCCAAACTCTATCTATCGATTTTTGAAGGTGAAAAGAGTTACGCACCACACATAAAATTCTTGAAGATAGATAGGGTATCATGATATTTTGAGGGGGAAGTTTATGGGAAAATGACCAATGTGAGTAGATTACTTCTGTCGAAGATTTCTTCCTTTTTTTTTTATGTAGTTACTCTTCTCTTGGATTCCTTTTAGGTGTTGAGATCTTATTCCTTTTCAAATTATTATGTCAATCACCTATGAGTATCCATGAAATCTTGTACAGCATTGTGAATTACAATAACAAAATTTTTGGTTCGGAGAAACTGATATGGAAATCCATGAACTTTCTGTTTTACTTCTTGACTTCTTATGCATAAGTGATTTTTTTTTTGTGAAAGCTTACTACATATTTGGTTCTCAGGAAGAACTATTCTATTTCCAATCTATTCCAATAAAGCAATTATTCCTTCATTTTGTTCAAAAATAGATTAGAAATTAGTATTCTTTCCCAATCAGGAATAGTTATTTACTTGAGTTACTCAGTTATTTATGATTATGATTATATCGGATTGTAATCTATAGTTAAACTTAAATTAATGATAAAATAATAAGCTGTAGAGAATATTAATATAACTAATAAGTTATTTATGATTATGAATATATCAAAATGTAATCTATTGTTAAACTAAAATTTATGATAAAATAATAATTTGTAGAGAATATTAATATAACTAATATAATTGTCTTAGTTATTTATAATTAGAAAATAATTAATTAACAATATTTCAAGTCACTATTAGTAAAATAATAAGTACATAATATATTAATATAACTACCATCACAATATTCAGTTTCTTGTAATTAGTTATTACTCCAATTGAAAATCAGAGTATATGTTATTTCTTTATTAATCATGTAAGTAGCACAGTTGAGTAATATACATGAAATTAATGTGAAATTTATAGAGAGAAAAATATATATTTCTATTAAATACTGTTTATTGGCGTAAAAAGAAAATCATATCTTCACATTGCTAGCAATATGAATGAAAGATATTCAATTACTTTAGTTGGATTTAGTATTAATGAAGGTTCTTGCTTATAGGGAACGGACAAGATTGAGGCGATTGATCTGAGTAAAGGCAACTTAGAAGGCTTCGGCAAAACAATCGAGCGAAATGGCGACATTTACATAGAAGAACAATTCAAAAAATTGACGAGTCTAAGATTCCTTCACATGAAGGGGGCACAACTTAGTGGAGATTTTAAAGACTCAATGGAGGGGTTAAAATGGCTTCGATGGAAAAAATGTCCCATGAATTTTGAAGTAAAAAATTTTCATGTAATGGAATTAGCTGTACTCGAATTGCAAACAAGCGAGATAAATGAGAAATGGAGAGGATGGAGTTCTTTCGAGGTAAGAACTAGTCTTTTTTATTTTTTCCATGTATGCTTTCTTTTGAATCATAATCATTCGATATTAACCCCTTGACAATCATTATTGTTTTTATTTTACCAGTTGGCAGAGAATCTCAAATATCTCGACCTCGGGCATTGTCACTCATTGGAAAATACGATCTTCCTCTCAGCTTTTAAGCATCTGGAGGTTCTCATCCTCGATCATTGTCCGAGACTAAAGCAGATCAACTCTTCAATTAGAGACATGAAGGCCCTCCTTCGCTTGGATTTGTCATACTGTGAGAGGCTCACGGAGCTTCCATCAGAATTAGGGTCTCTGGAGAATCTAGAGATTCTGGATATTTCTTTCACCGGTATAGAAGAATTACCCAAGGGTATTGGGAGGCTGAGAAAGCTTCGAGAGTTTGACGCTCGTGATTGCAGCAATCTGAAAGGGGAATTTCCGGAGAGCATGTGCAATCTTTCTTCCCTACAACGCCTTGATGTTTTTGGCTGCTACCAGCTCCAATCGTTGCCGGACGACCTTCCTTCCAGCTTAACAGATTTGAGAGTCACCTGTGGGAGCCGCAAATTGCCCTCACTTTCCCACCTAACCCATCTCGAGCAACTAGCTGTTGTTGATTGCGACGTTCTGGAGTGCATCGAAGTGCTTCCATCAACACTATCGAAGAATTCAGCATGCTCCCAACCGACAGACATTGAAGAATCAAAATTACCACAATCCCTAAACACTCCCTTCGAGTTGGAATTCTTGTACGTTTGTGACTGTCGATCTATTAAAACAGTGGACGTTTCACAGTTTATCCATCTAAGGACATTATACGTCTCTGGTTGCGAGAATCTAGTTGAAGTTCGAGGTCTTGACAAATTGATATATTTGGAAAGATTGCATCTCGAACAATGCGATTCAATTGAGAGGCTAGTCCTTCCAAAATCCAAGAGCCTGGAGACATTAGAAGCTGAAGAGTGCAAGAAATTAGCCGAAATTGAAGGTCTCGATAGGTTGGAGTTTTTGGAAAGCCTGTATATCTCTAATTGCGTTTCTATTGAGAGGCTACTCCTTCCAAAATCCAAGAGCCTGAAGAAATTAGATGCTCTATTGTGCGAGAAATTAGTCGAAATTCAAGGCCTCGACAGGTTGGAGTTTTTGGAAAACCTGTATATCTGTTGGTGCCATTCCATTGAGAGGCTACTCCTTCCAAAATCCAAGAGCCTGAAGACATTACAAGCTGAATGCTGTGAGAAATTAGCTGAAATTCAAGGCCTCGATAAGTTGGAGGTTTTGCAAAGCCTGGAAATCTCTGGGTGCATTTCCATTGAGAGGCTGCTCCTTCCAAAATCCAAGAGCCTGGAGACATTACAAGCTAAAGAGTGCAAGAAATTAGCTGAAATTCAAGGCCTCGATAGGTTGGAGTTTTTGGAAAGCCTGAATATCTCTTGGTGCTCCATTGAGAGGTTGCTCCTTCCAAAATCCAAGAGCTTGAAGACATTAGCTGCTTCAATGTGCAAGAAATTAGCCGAAATTCAAGGCCTCGATAGGTTGGAGTTTTTGGAAAGCCTAGATATCTCTTGGTGCACTTCAATTGAAAAGCTAGACCTTTCAAAATCTGGGAGGCTGAAGAATTTAAAAGTTGCTGGTTGCGAAAAATTAGCCGAAATTCAAGGCCTTGATATGTTGGAGTTTTTGGAAAGCCCGGATATCTCTAAGTATGCCTCCATTGAAAGGCTAGACCTTCCAAAATCCGGGAGGTTGAAGATATTAAATGCTGTTGATTGCATAAACTTAGCCGAAATTCAAGGCCTCGATACATTGAAGTTTTTGGGAAGCCTGGATATCTCTAGGTGCACTTCAATTGAAAGGCTAGACCTTCCAAAATCCGGGAGGCTGAAGATATTAAAAGCTGATGGCTGCGAAAACTTAGCTGAAATTCAAGGCCTCGATACGTTGGAGTTTTTGGAAATCTTGGATATCTCTAAGTGCGCCTCCATTGAAAGGCTAGACCTTCCAAAATCCGGGAGACTGGAGATATTAAATGCCGTTGACTGCATAAACTTAGCTGAAATTCAAGGCCTCGATACGTTGAAGTTTTTGGAAAGCCTGGATATCTCCGGAAGCAATTCACTCAAAACAATTCCAGAGTTACCTGGAACGTGGATTTATCAAAATTGCGAGAACAAGTGGCCCACATCTTCTAGCGAAGATGGATCAGAGTATATAGATGACTCGGATGAGTAATATAGTGGCAATGATCCACATTTTCTTGCGAAGGTATATAAAGCAGGTAAGTTACCGCCCAAATTTCATTTATATTTCCCGCTTGCAATATCTTTCAAGATTTATGATCTTGTCATTTGTTATTTCCTAGTTGACAGTGTCATCATTGTATCCTTACTTGGATTCAAGGAATCCGGGAGAGATGTTCATGGAAGTTAATGTGTGGTTTCGCAAAATGATTTTGCTTATCATGCCAATAACGGAAATAGATGAAAAGGCTTTCTAAGCGCATCATTTGTCATTAGTCTTCGGGTAGGATCCTTCATCCTATGCAGAAACATAAAGATTTTCAACATTTGATTGATTCCGGAATGCCGTAGGTACTGAATAAAAACTGATGTATGCAAGTATTTCATAGCATGCCAAAGGTCATTGTGTAGGTTAAGAAATGCTAAATGAAGGACCCTATATGGCGGTCCTTCTAATGTGAGGTTTTAGTTTGCTCTGCACTCATCATGCAGTTCATGACTGGATGTTTCTAAGGTACCCTTACAAGTGAATTTACGGTGCAAAAGGAGCATGTTGATAGGGCATCCCTTCGTATGCATATGCTAATGACTTGGGATAAAATTTGTCCGACCATTGTGTTCCACACATTTTATCTCACAGAACTGTCTGCATCAGCTGATTAAGGTGATCGTATTGGTCTAGAAAAGCTAAATGCAAGAACAAGTTCTTCTCCTAGTGGTGTGGTTGTGAGTGAACTAGCAAACAGGGCATAAGCAAAAGCATCGTGAATTATTTGGATCAATTGAGAAAATTAGAACTCGAATTTTTCTGACTATGGATCCATATTCATGTGGTTGGAATCCAGGATATCCCTAGTCCAAGGCTAATAATAGATTATCCCAAAGAATGAATCTTGATGATTGTAGAGTTGGTACAACCATCTGTCATATACCTGAACTTGTGAGCCAAGCAAGACAATTTTTTTTGGTCGGAACCAAGCAAGACATTAACTAGAATGTCTTTTGACATAATCAACTGCACTGTGAAATAATCCCTTATATCTTGCATAAGCTCTTGTTAGTGCATTTGCTCGTTGAAAATAAAAGCAGAGGAAGCAATTCCATAAGTTTCCTGAGGAAACTTTTCGATATCCCGTTTGAAACTGTCTTGAATTAATTCTAATGCATGAATAGCACATAATGATAACGAAAAGAATCATACTATGTCCCACAAAAGCAAGCAACTTGAGTTGAATTCACTATGTTAATTTGATCGAGGCTTCTGTGGTTGATGATGTTAGATGTCCCATTAGTTGGATCCAAAGAGTTAAAAAAGAATATCGAGTTTGACAAATAGAGATCCGTAAACTTCGGAGTATTATTACTAGTTCGTTGATCTTAGTTGCTGAATTGATTCCATCTGACTCACTGGCAGGATTCGGCTATCATTCCATAGCATGATGTAAATGCTGAAATATCCAAGAGAGCTTTCAAGTTATTTCTAAAACGAATCGAAGTCATAAAAGGATAAGGAGCTCGATGTTCCAGGAACTTCTCCAAACCCTGACAATGCGTCCTTGGAATTGTAATGCTTGTTAGCATGTTGTCATCCCACATTGCCCTCATTATATTTGGCAGAAGCTTTGCGGAGCTGAAACTGTCAACCTCCACTCCTGTAATCAAGTCTGTCTTTCTGTCTCTCTCTCTCTCTCTCTCTCATTTGCTCTCCCACCTGTTCCTCTCCTACAATTTTCTCCGCATACTATTGGAGTCGCTGGCTTCTCAGGTTCGGCTCCCGTTCGTTGTTCTTTTGCGACCTAATGGGCGGTCGACTTGATTCTTCCAACTCGGTTTTGTGAAGTTTACTTGATTTCCGATTGGTAGGTGAAGATGGCGGAGTGAAATCCGGAGAAGGATTTGTTGGCGATGGTTACGGAGGACTTGAAGGTGGTGCTTCATCGCTTCAATTGGCAGAGGCTGTGGACAGTCTCTCTTGGTAATTGCTTTGACTAGAGAAAGTTCTCTTTTTTATTCAATGTGTTTGTTTCCTCTACGATGGCCTTAGATATATATTCCCTGGCTTTAGATGACCTACTACCCCAAAGAAATACCATATCAAGCTACCGATATCCCTCTCAGTTATATTGTACTGTTACGAATTTTGCTTATCATTTTCTCGGTTCATGTGTGTTCTCTGTCTTTCCTCTTCGTCTATTAATTTTTTTGTTGCTGTTGTTTATGAACTCACTTTTCTTTGCACATTTCATTGTATATCATCAATGCTGGATTCTCTTAACTACTCCAATGTACTCCAGGTAAATGTATTACATCATTATGCGAGCATCCTGATGGCAAAGTTGTTGTCTTGGGACTAGAAGACTGTACAGTTTTACTGCATGATGTTGAAGTAAGTTTTCTATGTTATTACTTTAACATTACCCTCACAACTTCTCAACTAGGGATTCTTCCTGCAACAATCCCTTATCATCAGAATGTGTTCTTCTCTAATCTCTCTTGAGAAAGATTCTGAATTGCTCAAAAGCTGCATGATGCAATGCAAACAGCAAGCTTGCTCAACGAACATTTAGCTGCTCATAGAGATGGCAATCCATGTTTATGGTTCATGTCTGCCAATGTCAAATTAACAGCAAACTGCTCGATAGGTCAATCTGAGCAGGATAAGCTTAACAAATCTTATTAGAGTCCAATGGCTGGTGAGTTCTGACAACCCTCGCCGGCTACAGTGATCCAATGCAAATGTTGATCAAGGTCGCTGTAAAGAGCCTTGTGAAAATCATGATTACATTTGCCTTGTGAAGCTGTAAAGAGCCTTTTCTGATTTATAGTGTTTAGGTGTTACGATATCATAAAGTCCTCTTACTTTCCTCATAATGAATAACGTCTTACAAGTTGTGTCTTTTGACTTTTATTATTTACTCTGTTATGTGGACAGTCCTACTGTGGTTTTTGTGATTGCTTCATGTTTATAGCTTATTTTAATCTGGTGTTTATTTACTGACGGTTTTTGCTTTTACAGTTGACTGATATATATGGAAACTACCTTTCTACTGAAGAAGCTAATGGATCTAAAGTGATCAAATAAAGGAGCTTTGCAAGTTATGTTAGATTTAAAGTTCATATATGATATTCTTTCTGGAGGTGACTCAACTATGGATGAAGAGTTGTCTAGAAGTTCAAAGCCAAAGTATTTGTTTAGGCAAAAGGATCAAAGGCAGAAAAAGTCTGCCATCAGAACATGTATTTTGCAGAGATTAGATCCCATAGATTGGCTCACGTAAGTTACTGGATTTGTTTTTGCAGTATATATTCCACAAGCAGACAGTGCTCCAAGATGTTTTTACAAAATCCAATCTCGCTTCTCACTAATATTTGCATCCGACAATTCTATACCTTGATTCTGTTTTTCATATAAAATTGTTTCCAAGAATATCTTTAAGCTAAGAGATGGAAGATTTTATATGATCCGTGTTTAGATTAGAGTGTAAATGACAACAGTAGGAATAGAAAGAATTTTCTTTCATGGTCGAGTGGTTGCCCTTTTGTTAAACCTGGGTAGAAGTTATTGCATGTGAGATTATTCTGATACGTGAACAGCTCTTTCACACGTAAATGATGCTTAGATGATGATGCTCAATTTTGTGCATTTAGTTATAGTGTAGACATATTGTCCAAAGATGACTGTGTACTAATGCTTTTTTGGGAAAAGGTGGAAAGGGAGGAACATGAGAGACGAGGGAAGAAGGTGGGACACAAATTAGAAGTCCCTAGGATTATCGGTGATGACTTCAAATGAATTCACCGAATATAGTTACAATTATGGAGGTCTACTTACTATGTTAAAATGTAGCAAGAAATAGCTAATTGGCACCCTTGGACCATCTATCTAGTACTAGCTGTGTTATGTTTACGTCCCAGTAGACGGTTTTGTGATTATAACTCTTCATTTTCTTGCAGTTACCTAATAGTGTTTTCTTGTTCATTCATCAAAGGTTAGAGCCATATCTGTGGGAGAATGAAAGACAGTCATATTTACGGCATGCTGTCCTCTTTGGGTTCTTCATACAACTTAATCGGTTGTATGTGGATACAGTGCAGAAACTGCCCTTGAATTCAGAATCAAATATTATGAGATGCTCCACAGTTCCCTGGTTTAAATACTTCCAATCAGGTTAAATATGCCTTTCCATGTGTTTGTGTCTGCAGGATAAATATTTGAGCTCTCGTGACCAGATTATCTCAAAAAAAGCGTCTCTTATTATTGAATTCTGTCTGCAGTGTACCTGCATTGTCTTCAAGGAGGACATCTAAAGCAAATACTGGTGTTTCTATAGAAGGTTTTTCATCGAAGAGTCAGAAATCTTATAGTAATGGAGAAATTTCTGGAACGATTGATTTGGACGACAGACGTCTTCTGGAGTAGCAAGTTCCATTGTTGAAGTTCTTTTATGCAGGTGAGTGTTCTTTCTTTCTTTTGCTTCTTTTTCTTTACCTTGTTATAGATTATTTTATCATGTCCCTGGCTAGTCATCTACCTGCTTTATAGAGCTGTGTCGTGAACATCTGTGTTGGAGATGATATGTCTAACTTTCTAAGCTCTATTTGGACTTAATCTTTCAGCTTTGATATTTTCTTATTTGGAGAAACTTAAATTTGATTATATCTTTGGTTGCCGGGGTGTTTATTGGGGGTTTTCTGTTTCACTGCATGCATTAATGTTTGAGTTAACCGAGTCATTTGTGACATGGAATGTAACAAGTGCCAATAGTCTGGGACACAGTGCAAGAAAACTCAAAGGTGTAACCGTCTGAAAGTGGTGATAGAACTTCTTAACTTTGGCCTTCCTTTTTTGAGCTTGTTTGTGTAGTTGTGCACCGAGATAGTTCCACGTACTTCTTGTTGTTTTGGTACATCGGGAGAAGACATTGGCTTTTCGCCGAACATTGTAATTGCGAGAAGATTTTAGTTTCAGAGATGTCAGATATTTGGCTAGGTGTTTTGGAAAGAAAGTGTGACATCCCGAATTTCGGCCTATTTTTGAGATTTATAAAACACGTAATTTGTCAGTGTGCTTATAGTAAAATCTCGCCAGGGAACTGATCACTCCCGGTTATCATTTTAAATTAGAGATTTCGCTAGAATCGCACTCGATCAAATTTGACCGTTATTTAGACCCCAAACTTGGCAGTCGATTTTCGGGAGTTCCAAGACGAAATAAATTGGACGGTCTCAATATTATGGTAACCAGCGTTGAGATTGTCAGGTATAGTGAAAAAGTTTTTGACCGAGTGCAAATTTGGACTAGTAGACCTCCCTCGCTATAATTTGGTTTAATTAATTTGGCCTTTGTCCCTTTTTATATGCGAGGTTTATTTTGGACCGGTAGATCATTTTCGATTTTGAATTTGGGCTATCGAATCGCATTTAATATTTGAATGTTCAAATTAATTTTTATTCTAATTCTTTCTCTCTCTTCCTTCTGACCGCGCACGTTCTGTCTCTCCCTCTCTCTTTCCTCTCTCCTCTGTCGCGCCTGTCCTCTCCGCGCACGCCACTCTCTCTTCCCCATGCAGAGCCCTCTTTCTCTCTCTCTCTCTCTCTCTCTCTCTCTCTCTCTCTCTCTCTCTCTCTCTCTTTCTTTTCCCTCTCTCTTTCCCCCTCGGCGTGCACGTCACGCCCATGCAAACCACGCTCCCCCTCCTGACACACTCTCTCTCTCTTCCTTTCTTCTTCCCTTTCATCTTCTTCTTCGTTTTTCTTCTTGGGTTCCCTTCGCCCGTGGCTGCTTCGGTTTCTGCTTCTGCTCGCCCGGACTGTCACTGCCGATCGCCCCTGTCGCTAGCTGCTCGCCCGGTGCCGCCTCCCCGCCAGTCGCCGCGCCGCTCGTCCGGCCGCGCCACCGCCGCCATGAAAACCCCCCCACTCTCCTTCTCCTTCCCCCTGTTTCCTTTCATCCCGAGCTCACCCCTGCCCAGCCGGCCGCCTTGCTCCGCTCTGCCGTCCAGCACGCCGCCATGGGAGCTCAGCCCCTCGCCGTCCGCCGTGCCGCCCCGCGACCGCCGCTCACCGGCCCTGCTCGCCTGTCGCTGGCCCTGGCCGCGCTACACGCGAGCAGCAGCTTGCCGCTGCGTCCGCCGAGGCCCGGCGTTGCCCAGCCGTCTGCCGGCCTGTCCTCCGTCGCCCGGCCACCCGCGGCGCCGCCGTGCCGCCTCCGGCCGCCGCACGACCTCCTCTTCTCCTGTTTCTCTCTTCCCCGGCGCCTCTCCCCCCTCCATTTCAGCTCCCAGACTTTGCCGCCACCGTGTGCTGCCGTTCCGGTCGCCGTGTGCTGCCGTTCCGGCCGCCGCCGCTCCGCCTCCGCCACCCAGCCCCCGGCGACCTTGCCTAGCCCCTTGCAGTCGCCATGCTCGCCGAAGGCAGCCCAACCACCGTTGTCGTTGTCACTCGAGCATCCCGGGCGTGGCCGAGCTCGCCGTGCCCGCGCCCGTGCCCGCTGCCCAGTCAGCCCGAGCGTGCCCAGGCCACTGACCAGCTGCTGCCCGGGCCGTGGCCAAGCTCACCCGGCTGTGGCCGTGCCCATGGCCGAGCGTCTCGGGCCGTGCCCGTCGCCCGTAGCCGTCCCAGCCCCGTGCCCGGCGCCTTGCCCGTCCAACAAGGCGCGTCGCCCGTCCGTTCGCCCGTGCGCCCCCGGGCACGCCGCGCGGCCACTGCGCCCGCGCGCCAGGCACGCCGACCGGCCATTGTGCCCGTGTTGGCCGGCCACCGCGCCCGTGTGGCCCGTGCCCGCACCTAGTTGGGCACTGTTCACCCGGGCCATTTTAGGCCCGAGCCGATTTTCTCCGGGCTAAACTTAGGTAAGTGACTTCCTAAACCCTACCTAGTACTTTGGGTATTTTATTGACTTGTCTCGGGTTAGAACGGTTAGGGCGTGTCATAATTTAATTATATTATGATACAATTGTGTTATTTGAATTGGACCAAAATGATATGCTTGATTTGAGCGATTGTACGTGACCGACTTGGATGGTTTTAAGTTCTTATTAGTGGCTAATGTGGGTGGGTCAGTAATTGGCTTGTTGTGGCATTCATGGGTGGATTGGATGTTCGTATGTGGTCGATTGAATGTCGAGTTTGTGGGTTGGTGTGACGTGTTGTGAATTGGATTGAATTGTGATTATGGATCGCTTGGTATAATTGGCGTGAAATTGATTGAATTGAATGGCGTGTGCTTGCCTGTCGATTTTAAGCCCGGATCGATCGGAGGGCTACGGACTTGGGACGTGTTGACGGCGGTCTGTGTGAAGGCATGACTGGCCGATGGGCCAATTGGATGCGGGCTTGAGACGTGCTGACGGTGGCCCGTTAAAGGTGTGATAGACCGGGACGTGTTTACGTCGGTCATTGGAATGACTTGATTGTGTGGCTTGGGACGTGTTGACGGCGGCCACTGGTATGGTATGATTGGTATGGCTTGGGACGTGTTGACGGCGGCCATTGGCTTGATTGATTGGCTTGTGAGCCCGTGAGAGGAAAGTTGGTTGAACGCGCGCATGCGAATTGAGTGTGATTGAATTGGCTGGTTGAGCGCGTGATTGAATTGGCTGGTTGAGCGTGTGATTGTGATTGAATTAGCTGGTTGAGCGCGTGATGGAATTGGCTGGTTGAGCGTGTGATTGTGATGGAATTGGCTGGTTGAGCGTGTGATTGTGATGGAATTGGTTGATTAAATTAGTGGGATTGATTGAGTGTAAGCGTGGTTGGTATTCGAGCGATTGTATTGTGTTATTTAATTACCATTATTGCATTATCACATGACGACTAACGTGCAGAGCTTACATGGGTTTGATAGCAAGGTGAGTACAATGACGTGAATTCTATATGTTGGGGTAGATTACATGTACGACTTGTCTGGGTACGCATTGGCCTACGTGGGGTATAGGGGGTTGCTTATTGAGACTCGTTCTCACGGTTATTATATAACCATTTCAGATTCGCAATCATGAGGGATTGGAGACGCTTCAAGGGTATCTCGGAGATCGAAGACGAGTCAAGTACTCGGTATTTTGAGTTCCCCTTTTTGTAGAGGAGTTAAGTTTGCGAACCATTGCCCTTTGAGGAATGTGGTTCCGTTGTTGTGGCCTAGCTTAGGGAATTGTCTTTTGTGGACGTCGTATGTATCTATCAAGTATAGGAAATTACAGTTATTTGTTTATTGCTATTGCTGCCCCTTGTCATTATTAATTGTCCGAGTTATTTCTATTTGTTTCCGCGCGTGCTTAATCTCTGATGTTTGGGTTGGGTCGGCGACGTGCCTGGGACGTCGCATTTAATGATCGACCATCGAGGGGTGTCGCGAGCTCGTTAGGGTTCGGAGCGTGACAGAAAGTCTTTTTCCATGTTCTATGACATGCATCTGATATTATTTCCTCTCACAATTCGCCAAGTTGGCAGCAGATTTGGAGAGAAACACATTGAAACTGGGATCCATCCTGACTGATGGTCAAGTGGGCATATTCAAGGACAGTTCAGCTGCTGCCTTATCGACATTCAGTGATGTTTTTCCTGTGCAGGCCGCGGGTCTTCTTTCATCCTTCACCACAACCTGACCTGATGCTTGAATGAGAATGCCTTACCCTATGCCAATTGATATTTACATCGGAAGCCACGACAGGGAAAACATGAGGCTTTTTCATGCTTTGGCTCCCGGCTTTTTTAAGTTTGACCTGAGATTCGGGGGTAATCCCGGATTAGCTGCGGCCCAAAAGCTGTATTTATAGGATAACGGAATGAAAAAGAGAATACCTTTTGGATTGAGTGGGACAGGGGCAAGAGCTGGTGTTGGTGAAGCGAGATCGAGAAAGGCTTCATTTTTGTTGTGGCATGTCTGAAGGAATAAGTGAGCTGGTTCAGCATTTTTTATTGCATACCTTTATTAGGTGCAGATATTTGCAAAGCATAAAATGGATGTTATACTATCATAGGAGATGGCGGCGACAGTGTCGAGGGAAGTTCGTTTTGTAAAAAGAAGACTTCCAAGTGAGGCATATGCTTTGGACAGAAAGCTGTGAGACGCCCCGTCAATCAAGTGCAGATCACTTGTTCTTATCATTCAAATTTTGTATCTCATGCATTATTTCAATTCCGTAGACAAGATCAAGTTACAACAATGTATAATTTTGGCTTCCTGGATGGCTGGATCTTTTTCCTTACTACCCTGTGCTCTTTTTTCTTTTTGTGTAGCTTAATGCATTTTCACTTCATTGTAATAGCTTTGAATGTAACGTCTTATGAATTCAACCTAAGCCATTCATTGCTGTAAATTCAGTCGACTGGACTTCCCATTGAATCATCTCTCTCTCTCCTAAGGAGGGGGGCATGGTTCGGCCAAAGACGAAAGATTAGGATGCGGCTGTTTGATGAGTCTTCCTTTGCCAGCCCTCAGGATGCATTTGGTTCAATATTTTGAAAGCCTTTTGGGAAATGCAAAAGCCTTTGGTCTAAAAGGTTTAGGGGAAATGCAAATTGCATTTGGAAAAAAATCCTTTGTAAAGTAATTTTGCGTTAAATAGTGTTTGGTAATAAAATGTTGCTAAGGGTTTCGGTTGCAAATTTTCTTTTTTTTTTATTAAAAATAAATCAAACCCTCATGCTGATGGCGAGCCAAATCTGGCACCGGCAGCCATCAATTGAGGTCGCACAACCTCGAGCAACCCTCGGTGAGGGCTAGTTGGGGTCATGCAAACCCTAGTGACGATCGTGCAACCCAAGCAAGTGTCGCCTGGGGTCTCACGACCTTAGGTGGCCATTGCCTAGGTCCCTCGACACCAAGCGACGACGAGGTCCCTCTCCTCTAGCTAGTTGCCAAGGTCCGATGACCGGCTAAAGGAAGAAGCGAAAGAAAAAAAAAAGAAAGAGAAAGAAAATAAAAAAAGGAAAAATAAAAAAAATAATTCGAAAAAATCACGTCAATGCCAGTCATGCCACATAGGATGGCATGTGTATTGTCAACAATTTCTGGCTGGGTAGACTTAGTTGACATAAATGTAAATGGTCTATGACTCAATTAGCCAAAAAAAAAAGGTTTTAGACTGAATTGGCACAATCGCAATACACTTAGGGCTTTTTTATATTTATATATGTTCATATATCATGTCTAGATCATGCTTTTTGCAGTTGGAGACTTTATGGGAATTTAATTGAGTGCATCATCGTGAAAAAGATGAAAAAACCATGTTGTGTTTTTAGAATGTCAATCTATCGATGTTTAAATTTTGAGACATGATTAGTACCCGATCTTGTTAACAAGTCTCTTTAGACCTAACAAAAATTCAAAATTTTGACGTATGGATCTTAAATATGTTTGGCCCTGTCGCATGTAGCTTTTGGTTCTAATTAGGTGACAAATAGAAAAGAGCAACGCTTACGGAGAGACAGAACATGTTTGAGGTATTAGTGACACGGAAAAAAAAAAAGCTTGGGATATTGATATCATACTGAACAAAATTAAGCTTGGTGGTGAAATTTTCCAAATCCACGTAAGCTCCATTTACCTGCAATTGTCAGCGCAAGCCGTCACGTTGGAATTTTTAATGGCAAATTTGGATGGACCTATGACAAAAGGCATTGGCATGAAAGTGGACATAATTGAAGATTTTTGGTAGTATTTCCTCTATTTGATATATGCTTACAGGTGCCAGACACTAATTCCTCGACAAAACCCATTTAGCAATTTGTACATTGAAGGCTGCCAAGCTTTTACTCGACATCGACACTTACGAATTCCCAGAGTTAGAATTGTTTGGGTTGTCCTTAAGGGTTCAAGGAATGATTTTCACGAGTACATAATTTAGTTGATTATAGATCATGTGCAGTTGAATAGACATGTAGATAAGAAGTTAATTTGAATGGTTGAGTTCCCTTCCGATTCATTTTAATGCAAGAGTATTGAATTGTCCATTTCCAATTCCGTCAACCGATAGACTACACGTATAGACCCCACGTGTGCTGATAAAGTCTAGAAAGTAGACATTAAGGCTGCGTTTGGTCGTCCGGATTTCTAAATAGGATAGGACTGGATAGGATAGGATAAGAAATCCAGGGATTTCTCCAAGTCCTATCCATCGTTTTGTGGACTACGGATTTAAAGTCGGATATTCTCATATCCTATTCTATCTACCGTTTGGTAAACTGCGGATTTAAGTTGTATATTCTCATGCATAATTATACTTAAAAAAACAATAACATTAGGTAAGTACAAACTGACGGGTTAAATAATAGCAAAATCATCCAAAACAATATATTTTTTTTCAAATCAAAAGATACTCACAAAATCTAACCGAATCAATCCATGATTATGCATTATATGAAATATGCATAAAGAACCAAAGCAATCTCACGCTCATGTTTAGTTTATCAATGCAAAGAAAAAGAAAAGAAATCTTTCGAACCCAAATATATACTTCCAGAAATTTGCGTATGTCGGAGAAGTACATGTAATGTTCGCAGTAAGTTGCATTCGGAAAAGTACCTATAAAAGTTTTGAGTATAGTCATGAGATATGGTCATAATGTTTTGTGGACGAAAAGTCTAATCCGAAAAGCAGCAAAAGCATCACCAGAAATTTTTAGAGGACAAACCATCGAGAGAGCACTTTGTCAACAAACATGTCGATGAACAATACATTATCGAATTGAATTTGACCACAATCTAAGACAAACTTTAGAAGAAGCAACACACTCTTAAGTTAAGGATATATCATGTACTTGAAGGTCTTAAACAAGACTCAATATGACGGCAGAGAACTACCCATGAAATAATGTCTTCAAAAAACTTATGATTCCAATAAATAGCGAAAAGAACATTGTTCAATAGTACTAATTGTCATAAAACAACAAAGGGACTACACAATAGACCTATTATTTATAAACAAAATTAGGTACAACTTTCCCCTTCCAACTCGCATAAATCAACTGTGACTCATCGCTCCAAAAACATTACTCATTCTCTTCTATCATCTCTTGGAGAAGTAGTTCCACAAATGCTTTCCTATCGTCACCTTGAAATCCAAAAAAAAAGATGAATATTCTTAGGATCCTTCACAATTTTTCTGCATAATTTTATTCTATCCATAGTACCTAGAGACATTTGAAGAAGCTCCTCATTAACTTTTCTCTTGTCATTATCCAAATCTTTAGCATGTCCAATACGGCTGGCAATCATCTCCATCCTCTCGTTAGCTTTTTCCAAGAAAGAGCCAAAAGTACCTACAATCTCAATTAACCCAGCAGCCCATTTATCACTTGCTTTAGCCCTCTTTCTTTTTGAAGGATCATAAGCATTTTGTGTTTGAGAAGATGATAATGGCGGTAAGTTTGGACTTGCACCATTAGTTGCCACATCATCATGATTCTCACCTTCTTCATGATCTACAGCTGCATGAGCTTCTTAAGGGTCCTCACTGAGATTTCCCTTGACATGGTCTTTTCCAAATACAATTGCCACTCGATCATATTGAGGAAAGGACTTCCCTCTCAAAGAAGCAGCTCCTGGATAAGTCTACAAAGAAAATATTTTTTTTTTGTTAAATAGAAACATGTAGTAAAGAAGAAAAAATCAGAAGAAGTGACACAAACCTTGCAATATTTTTGTCAACTATCCTCCGAATGAATATTGACACAATGCTTTTCATGATCCCACCCAAAGCCACTTTGATCCTTCAAGTCATATATCTGATTGTATAACTTTTTCAAGTTTTTCATCTTCGACTCTATGTGAGAATTACCCTTGATGCCAGAACTAGGGAACTTTTCTTCAAACCACTTCTCTAACATAATCATGTAACCACTCTTGAAGCCGTTATCGGTTTTCATTCCTCGCACAACTAGTTCTTCAAGACCATCTAGAAGTGCATTTTCTTCATCTATTGTCCATACACGTCGGTCTCTCTTTGTTCCCCTTCCTTGAGTTTGACTGAAATTGCTACCTTCCATTCCTAAACATCTCATTTAAATTTTAGAAAATTTAATGATAGAGGATAACGTGGTAGAGAAAAATTTAATGATAGAGACAACATAGAACTAAAAATTTAAAATGATAAAGCCATAATTCAAACATTGCATAAGAAATATGTCACAATAATGACAAACCAACAACATATTACACATGTCTAACATAACTGATAAAAAAACATCTTACAACTCAAGTCTTGCAACAATGGGGAACAAATGATTTTTAAAAAATAATGTCAAATCATACAACTCATCCATGTCCTCGACTTGCATTCCACTCATTAAACATCTCTACCGCCAAATTTTGCCTCCATGTTGTCCAATGATCCGATGGCTCAACAACATCAATTGTTTCCACATCTTCAATGGTGTTAGCAACTTCATCTAAGTGTGCCTCAATTGGATCAATAGCCATTTCTCTTCTTATCAAGTTGTGTATAAGGCAACAAGCTATGATTATTCTACCTTGCGTTCTAATTGGATAAAAAGATGGACTCCTAAGAATAGCCCATCGTAACTTAAGTAGACCGAAGCATCTTTCTATGACATTTCTAGCTTGAGAATGCTTCATGTTGAAGTACAGCCTTCTGTCCACTCGGATAGGTGGTATCGAGTACCTCTATAAGGAGCAAGAAAGCCCTCGCCATTTGTGTATCCGGCATCTACAAGATAATAATTACCTAATAACAAATGATAACATTATTAATTGTTTTAGAATCATCCAAACCTACATGACAAAGAATGCAACATATTGATAAAGGCTTATCTTACCAACGGGAATCTTCAGACCATTGGGTTTAACTAAAGCATCTCGAAGCACTCTAGAATCCGCCGCTGAGCCTTCCCATCCAGGTAAAACATAAACGAATCTCATATCACGTGAGCAAACTCCTAACACATTGGTCAATATCTCACCCTTTCTATTTCGGTACCTTGGTTTTTCAACCTCCGGAACACGTACCCCAATGTATGTGCCATCTAATGCTCCTAAGCAACCCTAGAAACATGAAATCAATGAAATAACCTTATCTTTAAAGTAATAAATTAATCCATACAATAGCATAGCAAACATACCTTAAACCATTTCCATCTCTCGTTGGTACATTCCTCTGGAACTGATTCAGGTGAGACAAGAAGCACACTATGCATTCTTATCACCGCACTCAAAACTAAGTTAAAATACCTACTTATTGTCTCCCCGGACCTCATAAATCTGAACTTGATGACACGGTTTTTCACATGATGGGCAAGTATATGTAGAAACATTGCCATTTGTTCTTCTATAGTTACAAGTCCATCTTCTTTTAACCCACCAATTGTACATGCCAACTCACATAGTAGAGTAAATGTACGTCTATCCATCCTAAGTTGTTCCACACAATTCAAGTCACTGCTATTTATAAGGCGGTCAAGGTGATCTAAACGAGCTTGGCTTCTAACAAATGTTCGATCCTTCAATATATGCTTACGGTAGTGCCTTTCAGCAGCAGTGGACACCACAATCATAGACATCATACACAAAAGCAACGTCTGTAGGTTCATCTCCTCCAACATCAGAATGCTAAAAATTTCCTCTCTATCATCATGATCCATTTCTAATGAGGAAAAAAAAACTAACATTAGGCAAGTGCAAATTGACAAGTTAGATAATAGAAAAATCATCCAAAACAATATATTTTTCACATCAATATATTTTCACAGAATCTTAGAATTTGCATCCTTCATTATTGTCCACTGATTACCCATTTTGTAAATTTAAATATGTTAAACAATGACAAAAGTACAAAGACTTAAATAACCGTGTACTTATACGGACTGACAATTTTGGTTAAACTCATTTCTTCATTCCTCTCAACTTATTAACTCACTCTTCATACAATCTCTCTCTTCCACAACATTCTCTCTCCTACACACATTCAAAGTGTTGATGAAAATGATACGGTGGGCAAAAAATAAGCAGTCCAATAAAAAGCATTTGTTACAACATAAACAATTGTTACGAATACATGACCAGGAAAGAAAAAAATTATCTAGCAAGATTCTTGTCAAGGAGCCTAACTACTGAGATCACCACAACGTTGCAGTAGAGGAGACACGCCATAGACGACTTAAAACAAATCCAAGTCATTGACTAGCATATAACACAGAAACGAAAAATATAAACCCACGTAGATAGTTACAAATCCATACTCAGAGTATCCACGACATGATTCCTGTTCAAGATCAAGTTCAGAGTATCACAAGAACATTCGGTGATCTAGGATCGACATATTCTACAAAACCAAAACTGTAACAGCTGATTTAAGCCGAATACTTTTGAACCCGGTGGTTCTGTAACCAGCAAACCAGGTGCAACAAACATGTCCACCCAAAAACATGCATACTTGGCCACTAGAAATTCACACCTGATGTTTCTATTCGAAAACTTAATTTTGATTAGTTCACAGAAATCAAAATTCTGCTATAATCAAAATAAAAGAAGCGTATTCACTAAAAATTTGATTGCTATTCAAAGACCTAATTTTGATTAGTTCACAGTAATCAAAATTCTGCTACAACCAAAATAAATCCAGGGATTTCGCTAAAATGTTGATTTCTATTCGAAGACTTAATGTAAGTTAAGTTTGTATCAAAATAAATCTGCCCTCAAATCGTTCTTAACGCCTGCAACAACGCTTATTCAATCCCGATACCTAGCCATCGTGCATGAGTCTTAGTGAGAGAGAGAGAGAGAGAAGACTTAATATAAGTTAAGTTTGTATCAAAATAAATCTGCCCTCAAATCATTCTTAACGCCTGCAACAACGCTTATTCAATCCCGATACCTAGCCATCGTGCATGAGTCTTAGTGAGAGAGAGAGATAGAGAGAGAGAGAGAGAGAGAGAGAGAGAGAGAGAGCATGATTATTTACCTTTGTGAATCGGAAAAATATGATGCTTCAACGCTTTCGCTGATTCCGCAAAGCTTCGATGTGAACCAGGCTTCGACTTCGCTGCTTTAGTTACAGAGGAGTCGCGTGGGTGAACGAATGATAAGAAAAAGGAGAGCGTAGGGTTTCTGGAAAAAAACTTTTTATATTACGGATAAGAGAAATCCTATCCAACTCTATCCCACCCCCCTCGGATTTTTTTATCCGGGCTATATCCCCTTATATCCGACCTTATCCAGTCCTAGACAGCTACCAAACACAGGATATGATAAAATATATCATATCCTGAATTTTATCTGGACGACCAAACGCAGCCTAATTGGATAAAGTCATCCTTGAATATGCATTGCTGCGAATCAACAACTTAAAGAGGACTT
Source organism: Syzygium aqueum (assembly GCA_031216185.1). Lineage (NCBI taxonomy): Eukaryota > Viridiplantae > Streptophyta > Magnoliopsida > Myrtales > Myrtaceae > Syzygium > Syzygium aqueum. Next base: position 35,083,869 of record CM062235.1, on the reverse strand, counting down.
CCCCCGTCAGGAGCCATATCTGTGATGGCGTGCACGATGCGTCCGGAGGTAAAAAGCGACTAGATCCGTAGAAGTGCCCGAAATCTGTGCACCGCGGCTTCCCGTCACCTGATGTGAACGCGTCTGGAAAATGTTTCCATTCCTACCCGGTTGATCGATCCAGCAAAATAACGATTGGCAACGTCAGCATTTTATGTCACGCCCCGAACCCCACGAAGCGTACCATCCCTCTCTGGTTGATTATGGTGCAACGCTCCCAGGATGCGTCGCCGACCCAACACACATAGAATAATACATATGCGGAAGCAACGTATATAAATATATATACACCCGTACTAATATACATGAGGCCAAGGTAGCACAACCAGCAAACAACACCTCTGAAAGTATGTATACTAGTATTACCAAGGAAAACTTTTTACACAATTCTTTTATGCAACAGCATAGAAAACACACAGTCAGCAGCCACTCAGTCAAAATGGGTCAGTGTATAGCACTTCGGCTCCTCAACTTCCACGACCATGGCTGCAGGTCCGTCCCCACAAGGGTGCACACTGGAGGACCGTTGGGTGAACTGCGGTATACCAAAAAGAGGCGCTCTCCTCGGCATCCTACGGCTGGGGGTCTGAAATGTTTCAGTTTACACAACCGTGAGACGAATCTCAATGAGTTCAACCCCTAAACCTAGGCTAGGCTAGCATGCAATCTCCTGACCGGAAACAAGTAATTAAATCACAATACACAATAATTAAACTATTCTCTGACCCTGCAGGTTAAACAAATCAACATATAATACTCACGGCGCATATTATCACACGTACGCCAATCACATGCTCACGTACCGAGTCTCACATACTCGCATGCCAGTCGATGGATGTTCATGCATGCAGATGTCGTGAACATGTCATGTACATTTCCCGGCCCACTGGCCCACACTGGCACACTGGCAATTGCTCAATTTATTATTAATTACGACTCGAATCCACAATAATCACGGCCCGGTGCGTCTAGCCTGCTCCAAAGTGCATGAGGCGTAGCAACCGATCTAGCCCAGTGTCTCTAGCCTGCTTCAAAGTGCATGAGGCGCAACACTATTCTCCTTGCGAACCAGAGCCTGCTTCAAAGTGCATGAGAATGGTCGCCTTCCGGACGTACCGAGCATCGTCCTGCTTCAAAGTGCATGAGGACGGTATCGACCCGAAGGTCCCGACCCGAAGGTCCTTAGGTGATCACGCAACTCATTATTATCTGAACCCAGCGTATAACGCTTCAGGGTATTTTAGGTGATCACATGCTCATGGCAGACACGCATTCTCGCACAATTTCATCACATGCCTCACTCTTGGCATACGCAATGCGTGTCCATGTTATGCAATGCAATGCACCACGAGCACCAAGGACATTCATACACTCAACAACACAACACGTGCTCAATTGGCCCAAAATTATATTTCATAATCATCAATAAATTCAATTAAATTCGCACGTGACGCGATTAACACGGCAATGTTGAGATTGGCCCCAAACAATATCAATCAACACCAAATAAGCCATTCTGGGCAATCTCAACCATGCAATTAGTCATTTTCGTGGTCTAATTAACCCCCGGTACTACCTCCAGTCCTATGAGTAATTGCCAATTTCTCAATTCGGACTCCATGAATATTCATAAAAAACCCTATTAATTTAATTAGGATTTATACAAACAAAACAATTAACATCCTCACTCAAAACCAGTACCGGAATTGCCTAACCCAGTCCAGAATATACCGATTCTACCTAATCCGGTCTAGAAGCACGTACTGCCAGTCCTAATCAGGGTTTAGGAATTATACTCACGATTTTCTAGGCTCACGACGACGACGGAACAGCGGCCGATTACTGGTGAACAGTAAAACCGACGGCGTATTCCCGGCGGACCGTACGGACGGGTGAACAATGATCCGTACGGACGCTGCGAACAGTGATTCCGTACGGACGCTGCGAACAGTGATTCCGTACGGACACTGTATGGACGGCGGTGGCTGAGGTCGTACGGCGGTGGTGGACGGCCCTGTGGCGACGGTTCGGCCGTTCGAGCTCCGGCGAAGCTCCGGCGGCCCAAAACAGAATCTAGAGAGAGAGAGAAAGAGAGAGAAACGGGTAGAAAGAGAGGGAGAAAGGGGGCTGAGCTGGGCCGAGGCTGAGGCTGAGGGCTGGTGGAGGTGCGGGGAGGCAGCAGCGTCGCCGGCGGCGGCGCACGGTGGCCGGTGGAGCTCCGGCAAGGCGCGGCCAAGGGAGATCCTAGAGAGAGAGAGAGATTCGGGAGAGAGAGAGAGGAGAACAGATCAGTGCTGATCTGAATGAGGGAGGAGAGAGAAGGGGCCGGTCCATGTTGGTCAAAGAAGGGGGCTCACGGCGACAAGTGTCACCCATCGGTGCAATTTCCCATTTTACCCTTCAATCCGACGATCCAAAACCATTCAAACTAAATAATTGAGGGATAAAACGGTCAAAAGCCCCAATAATTGAGCTGATAGGCCTCAGAAAATATCCCAAACGTTCACCTCGAAATTCGAACCTGAACCTAGTTAGGGGCAAAACTGTCCTTTTTCCGGCCCCGGGGCGAAATTCCAATTTTCGCACCTACGCGTTCCATATATGCGTGGCCAACCTAATGTGGCGTCGAAATCGCGAAATTTATTTTCTAAGCCCCCGGAAATCGACTGCGAAGTTTTGGGAATAAAATAATATTATTTTTCAATTTTTGTCAAAATTCTTGTTTTTGTCCAAAACGACTCCCGGTATGCGTGGCCACCCCAAAATGACATCCGTCTCGAGAAATAACCTCATACGGCCCCCCGAATCCAATTCTGCTTCCCGAGGGCAAAACCGTAATTTTCTGACCTCAGACCAAAAATTTGATTTTTAACCATATTCGCTCAAAATGTGCGTGGCCATCGTAGAATGACGTCAGAATTCCAAAATCAATCTCTTAAGCCATCGAAAAGCGATATCCCAATCCGGGCCCAATCTCGTGCTCAAAATTCGTTCGGTTTTCAATTTTAGAATCTCTCACTAACGGGTGGCTGTTTAGAGTATATGCGTATCGACCTAGGGTTATACGAGTCGCAACGGTTCCGTCATTTGAGAGAATGAGAAATTATCACTAGCCCCAAGAAATCTCGATCGTTCGGTTTAAGCTCGGAACTGATTGGCCACGTGTACTTTCGGCTTTGCAGAATCACCTGCGATCCGATTGCACATCGTTGGCCTTGGCCAACTCAATCCATCGCCTTTTCTAAGATCGGTTCATATCGGTTCAAAATATTTTCTCATTATTTCTCAAGACCGGTATTCGATTCGCGGTCGGGTCCCTGATCCACGTACTATTCCTAATTAGCCGTACCCTTTTGGTTAGTATCCAAAGAGTGATCAGCTCTGGGTGAGACTTACTAAAATGAAATGCGAAATAATGTCAATTTCATTGATTCCGGATTTACATCAAAATTCGGGCTGTTACATTTTGGGCCCGTGAATTGATTTTACAATGAACACGGTAAAGTTAACCATGGCGATAATCCGGTAAGTTGATTTGAATTTGCAATTGTTCGATAAGCTCCACCTATTTGCAACAAGACATTTTTATTTTTTGTTGCTTTTGGTCTAAGCAATAAAACTTTAAGTCGTTTATTTTTTTCAATGTTTTAATTGTTTTCCATTTGGGCGAAAAAAAAGGTCATGCTAACCTTGGTGCCGATTCGAATAATTCAGGAGCATATTTCTTTATGTTCAAATGGTAAATTGAGGATCAATTATCACATTGCTTTTTTTCCAAATTCACATTTGAACAACTAATCCACCACCACGTTTGCATCAATGTGATGTCTGGTGAGTCTGGGCGTTGTTTGACAAGGCTATAATATAGTTATGAAGTCCGGCCCGGCCCATTTCCTCCGGACGCTTTCTGTGCCGAGATTTCTAGCAATGGGAGACCGACGAAGAAGGGTCGCCGGCGCATGCTTCCGTTTCAACTTCAAGGTCGATCCGATTGTCTTCCGATTCGGTTTTGGTGAGGCTGTCGCTCGATTTCTTCCGATGGGCGGTAGGTGAAGATGGCGTGAGTTGAGTGGAATCCGGAGAAGGATTTGCTGGCGATGGTCACACGGAGGACTCGAAGGTGGGTGGTGCTTCGTCGCTTCAATTGGCAAGAGGCTATGGACAACCTCTCCTGGTAATTGCTTCGATTCTAGAAAATTTCTCTCCTCTTTATTCAGTGTGTTCGTTTCTTCAACGATGGCTTGGTGTGCCCTATGAATCATTGCCCTTATCTCGTTTTGCTTCTTTCGCTTTTCCTAAATGTGCCACGCTTCCTTTTTCGCCAATCTAGCTCGAATTGCGTTCGATGGAGAATTGGACGAATACAGAGGTATAAAGTGCTTGGAAGTCTAAATGAGAAGGCGAACGTCGAACTGAGGAGTTGGTCTTTTCACACAGAAACGAAGAGCGAATGATGGTGATGCGAGTGGAGATCTAGAGAACTAAGGAGTTGTTACCCTTTTCGGTACATTAGTTAAGTGTCCATAAAAATAAAGAACATGAATTTGGAGGGGATGTCATTTATGCTAGATAGATTAGATATGTCGGATGCAGAAATGCTCGATGCCCCCACTTGGAGTTGGCAGGTTTAGCCCCTGCAGAATACCATCTAAATGTTCATCAGGCATCTAAAAAGATCTTCTTAGATTTCTGATGGTGACTCTCACATTGTAATTTTACTGCTGGCTCCTCTTCTGTTACTGATTGAGCATTCTTTTACCGACTGAGCGTGCCCTACACGGAGAGATTTAGTGGATACTGAAATATAAACTATAGGCGGAAAGCTTCTCATGTTCTGTATTACTTGAAGTTTAATTAATCTTCTTTTCATTACAGGGGCATTTCGTCACATCATTGTGATTAATCAAGTTCGCTGGTGGGAGTTTGACTTTTGAATAGGATATATATCGAGCTATGCTGCATACTTGTATGACAATCTGGCCGGAGGGAGAGAGGGAGAAATTGGAGAAAGCAAAGAGACTAGGAGGGTAAGGGGAGTTGCATCCAAGTATGTTAAGTTCCTATATGACTTGATCTTTTGGTAATTCAAATTCGTAAGAGGCTAAGAGCTTAGGATTAGATGCCTAGCCTTGGTAGTTCTTGCTGTCTATTCTCACTGGAAAAATTTATAGAGGAGATTTTTTTCTCCGGAAACATCCGAATGCTTTGCTCGTCATATTGTCTTCTGGACATGGAGAATGTCTTGAGTGCAATATAGTACTCGAGCCAATCCTGAATGGTGTCTGATAAGATCTTGAGTTACACTTGCAATCCTCGCCTGAAGTAAGCTTTCGTCCATCCACTCCACCTTGAGGTTCCATAGTTGAACAGCGATTTTTAATTTCTTTTAATTCAGATATTGAATTGGAGCTTGCCAACAAGATATAGATTCCCTCGCTTTAGACGACCTACTAGCCCAAAGAAATCCCATATCAAGTGACCAATATCCCTCTTGGTTATTTTGTACAGTTGTGATGTTTTGCCTCACTTCACAAATTTTGATTAACATTTTGTTGGTTAATGTGTGTGCTCTATCTTTCCTCTTCTTCTGTTAATTTTATTGGGAACAGATTATTCATTCTCTCTCTCTCTCTCTCTCTCTCTCTCTCTCTCTCTCTCTGTGTTCTTTGTTTATGATGAACTCACTTTCTTTGCACATTTCAATGTGTGTCATCAATTCTGTCTTTTCTTAATCGTTCTACTCTACTCCAGGTAAATTTATAACATCATTATGCTGGCGTCCTAATGGCAAGGTTGTTGTCTGGGGACTTGAAGACAGTACAGTTTTACTGCATAATCTCAAAGTAAGTTTTCTATGTTGTTACTTTCTGCAATTTCTCTCTGCAAATTCTTAAAGACTCCATTGGACTTCGTTACTCTCTCGCTCTTCTCTTCCATTCTTCGTCTCGCTCTTCAACTTCCCTCCATTCCCTAAGTAGCATTGAGCTTTCTTCTGGGGGTTTTCTAGCTCTATCCTCACTAGCTCTCCCTCTCTCAGTTCGCATATGCCACCGATGCTTCTGTACACTCCCTTGCGGTTTGCTCCAGTGGCTCGTGCTACGCTTTCAGCTGCTCCTGGAGCTTTTTGAGCTATGGAGACTGACGAGGGGTCGCGGCATGTGCTTCCGTTTCAGCTTCAGTTCGACAAACCGCTGGCTTCTCAGGTTCGGCTCCCGTTCGGGCGTTATTTTCTGACCTAATGGGTGGTCAATTCAATTGTTTGGTGAGGCTGTTGCTTGATTTTTGATTGGCAGGTGAAGATGGCAGAGTGGAATCCGGAGAAGGATTTGCTGGCGATGGTCATGGAGGACTCGATGGTGGGTGCTTCCTCACTTCAATTGGCATAGGCTGTGTACAATCTCTCCTAGTAATTGCTTTGACTCGAGAAAGTTCTCTTTTTTCTTTATTCAGTGTGTTTATTTCTTCAACGATGGCTCGATGTGCCCTTTGAGTCATTGGCCTTATCTCGTTTTACTTCTTTCGCTTTTCCTAAATGTGTTATGCTTCCTTTTCCCAAGAGGAACCCCTGTAATTGCCAATCTTGCTCAAATTGCGTTCGATGGAGAATTGGACGAATATAGAGGTATAAAGTGCTTGGAAGCCTAAATGAGAAGGTGACGTCGAACTAAGGAGTTTGGTCTTTTACACAGAAACGAAGATTGAATGATGGTGATGCGAGGGGAAATCTAGAGAACTAAGGAGTCGTTACCCTTTTCGGTACACCAGTCAAGGTGCCCATGAAAATAAAGAACATGAATTGGAGGGGATGTCATTTATGCTAGATAGAATAGATATGTCAGATGCAGAAATGCTCGATGCCCACTTGGAGTTCGCAGGTTTAACCCCTGCAGAAGACATCTAAATGTCATCAGGCATCTAAAAAGATCGTAGATTTCTGATGGTGACTCTCACATTGTAATTTTACTCCTGACTTCTCCTCTTTTGCTGATTGAGCATTCTTTTACTGATTGAGCGTGCCCTACAAGGAGAGATTTATTGGATACTGAAATATAGACTATAGGCGGAAAGTTTCTCACATTTTGTATTACTTGAAGTTTAATTTATCTTCTTCTCATTACAGAGGGGCATTTCATCACATCATTTTGTGTGTGCTCAATCTGTCCTCTTCTTCTGTTAATTTTATTGGGAACAAATCATTCATTCATTCTCTCTCTCTCTCTCTCTCTCTCTCTCTCTCTCTGTGTTCATTTTTTCTTAAAATGAACTCCCTTTCTTTGCACATTTCAATGTGTGTCGTCAATACTGGCTCTTCTTAATCATTCTAATATACTTCAGGTAAATGTATAACATCATTATGCTGGCGTCTTGATGGCAAGGTTGTTGTCTTGGGACTTGAAGACAGTACAATTTTACTGCATGATGTCGAAGTGAGTTATCTATGTTGTTACTTGAATGTTACCCTCATTACTTCTCAACTAGAAATTCCTCCTGCAACAGTCCTTTTATCATCAGAACATTTTCTTCTCTAATCTCTCTTGGAAAAGATTCTGAATTACTCAAAATCTGCATGATGCAATGCGAACAGAAAACTTGCTCAGCGAACATTCAGCTGCTAATAGAGATGGCAGTCCAATTTTATTGGTCATGTTTGTCAATGTCAAGTTAACAATGGATTGCTAGATAGGTCATTCTGAGTAGGATATACTTAACAAAATTTTTTTTTAGAAAACTCTATTCGAAATTACCCATTTGTTAAATGGGTCAACAAATTACAAGAGATGAATAACCCGTTTAACTAGTTAGATTGAATGGGTTATTCCAATCCTAACATGACCAACACGGCATATGTACAAGCATATCTTCATCAATGTCAAATAAGCTTGAAAAGAAACTAGCCGTAAGATTACAAAATTCTAGGTTTACATGAAATGTTATATTTATATGGTGTGATCAAATTGTGATTTGTAACTACTAGGGAACAAAATTCATGTATGATTTATTATTAGAGAACTTACTGAACTAAATATAAACAGGTCATGATAGGTCAGGTTGTTAATCGAGTTGGCACTGTTGTGTAGTTAGATAGATTACAAGAGTCAATTTGTGTTTCGCTGTTTGAACTTTGAAGTAGTAGGATCTTATGTATACTGCAATTATGATTCTTGTTTAGAGATTTCCTATTTCAACTAGAAGTAGAACTTTTAGAGAGTCTACAAACATAGTTGTAATTTTTTGCTTTTCGAAGTTGATAATTTATAGAACTTGGCAAGTGTTTACTTTGCAGATTGTGTGATGCAATTCCTCTTTGGTGGGATGCTTAAGAAATCCTAGGTGTGATGCTTAGGCAGTTTTGTGTGATGCATAAATATTTATTCTTTATTGTGGGACAGATCGCCCTACATCAAAACCAAGAAATGTTTTTGACACTACATTGTTTGATGCATGAGTTATGTTATGAATCAAGGAAATTGATTGACTCATATTGTGACATCCCGAATTTCGGCCCATTTTTGGGATTTATAAAATGCGTAATTTGTCAGTGTGCTTATAGTAAAATCTCGCCCGGGAACTGATCACTCCCGGTTATCATTTTAAATTAGAGATTTCGCTAGAATCGCACTCGATCAAATTTGGCCGTTATTTAGACCCCAAACTTGGCAGTCAATTTTCGAGAGTTTCAGGACGAAATAAATCGGACGGTGTCAATATTATGGTAACCAGCGTTGAGATTGTCAGGAATAGTGGAAAAAGGGGAGTTTTTGATCGAGTGCAAATTTGGACTAGTAGACCTCCCTCGCTATAGTTTGATTTAATTAATTTGGCCTTTGTCCTTTTTTATATGCGAGGTTTATTTTGGATCGGTAGATCGTTTTCGATTTTGAATTTGGGCCTTCGGATCGCATTTAATATTTGAATGTTCAAATATTTCTTAATTCTATTTTTTTCTCTCTCTCTCTTTCTCTCTCTCTCTCTCTCTCTCTCCTCCCCTTTTTCCCGCTGACCCCCCTACGTCTGACTACTCCCCCACTCCCCCACCAACTCCTTCTCTCTCCTCTCCTCCCCCTCTTTCTTTTCTTTTCCCTTTTTCTTTTCTTCCTTTCTTCTTCCTCCCCCCCTCTTCGACGCCGACTGGTTCTGCTTCTGTCCGCCCGCAACCGCGCCTCGTCGGCGACCAGCCAGCCACCGCCGAGCGCCGTCGTCCTTCCCGCCGTGAACCACCGCCGTCCTGACTCTCCTCTGGCCGAGCAGTGCCGTCGCCATCGCCCTGGAACCGCCATCGTCGGACCACCGAGCCGTGCGTGGGTCGTGCCCTCGCCGGTCCGCTCGCCTTTCGTCTGTCGCCGCCGTTGTCCCGGCTACCGGGACGCAGCCACCAGCCACCAGCTCCGCCCGAAACAACCGGCAAGCCCCCTTTCTTCCCCCCCTCTCTCTCTCTCTCTCTCTCTCTCTCGGTTTGGCCGTGAGAGGCCTTGAGCCGGAGGAGCTCCGCCGCCGCCGCCACTGTTCCGGCGCGGACCCGTCGCCTCGCCTAGCCATCCAGCCGTTCCATTTATCTCTCTCTGACCGTGCCTCTCTCTCCCTCTCTAAGCCGTGGATTAGCTTAGGCCGTCGCCGCCGCTCGCGTCATTCGCCGGAGTCGCCGCCGCTCGCGCCATTCGCCGGAGTCGCCACCGCCGTTACTGTTCCGGCGAGGGGTCGCTGCTGTCCAGCCGCCATCGCCGCGTGTTTGGCTCGGTTTGAAGCTTAGGACACCCGGTGAGTTTGACCCTAAACCCTAATTAGGTTATTTTGCATTTCTAGATGGGTTTTAGGGGTTAATTAGGGTAATTTGGGGGTTAAATTATGGAGGTGATTAGGGACTATTATTGTGACATTTTGGATTTTTGGCCCGTTTTTGGGATTTATAGAACGTGTAATTTGTCAGTGCGCTTATAATGGAATCTCGCCCGGGAACTGATCACTCTCGGGTTCTTGTTTTTTTAAAATAGAGATTTTGCTAGAATCGCACTCGATCGAATTTGGCCGTTATTTAGACCCCAAACTTGGCAGTCAATTTCCGGGAGTTCCGGGTCAAAATAAATTGGACGGTGTCAATATTAGTGTGGCCAACGTTAGTATTGCCGGGAATATGTGAAAAGTGGATTTTTGACCGGGTGCGACTTTGGACTAGTAGACCTCCCTCGTAGTGTATTTTCGAGTCTTTTTATTCTTATTTTACTGTAGCCTCCGACCCCTAATGCTTTCTAGATTTAATTTGGACCCTAGTATTATTTTCGGGATTGAATTTGGACCCTCGGATCGTACTCGAGAGCACATTTATTTTTCTTTCTCTCTCTCTCCTCTCTCTGGCCCCGCGCGCCGCGTCTTCCCCATGCAGGCCGTTGCGCCCGCACGTCTTCTCTCTCTCTCTCTCTCCCCCATGCACGTCCGTCCCTCTCTTTTCCCTTTCTCTTCTCTCTCTCTCTCTCTCTCTCTCTCTTTTCCCCGTACACGACAACGCCATGCACGCCCGCGCGCCCCCTGCACGTCCGCAATCCCCTTTTCCCCATGCAGCCTTCCCCCTTTTTCCCATGTAAACCCCTTTTTCTCTCTCCCTCCTCTCTCTCCTTCCTTCTCGCTTTTTCTTTCTCTCTCTCTTCCTTCTTCTCCTTCCCCGCTGGCCCCGAACCGTTCGGCTTCTGCTTCTCCCCGCTGCCGATGCCGACCGACGAGCCCAGCCGTCCGCCTTGCGTCGCCGTAGCCCGACCGAGCTGCAGCCGCCGCTTGCTAGCCGCCCGCGGTTCCGCTGGCCGCTCTTCCTTCCTCCCCTGACTCCCGCCCGCCGCTGCAACTCCCCTTCACCTCCACTGCCACCGCTCGGCCACCCTCCGCCTCCGCCCGATGCCACTCCACCTTCGCCTGACGCCGCCCCACCAGCCGTCGACGTCACCGTCCTCCTCGCGCTGCTGCCGGGCCGCCACGACGCCTGGAAGCTCCGGCCGGCGCTGCCCTTCCCCTCCTCCCAAGCGAGCGAGCTTGGCTCGCCGCCGCGTCCGGCGAGTCTCGGCCACCGTCCCGCCGTCCAGCCAGCTTCTTGGCGCAACCCCGACGCCTGAGCGCCGCCATCGCCGTCGCCGAGCACCCCCCTAGCCACTCCACCTCACCTCAGCCACCTACCTCTCCTCCCCGTGGGCGTTCTGCCGCTCGCCGCCGCAACCGGCGAGTCACGGCCGTCGTCTCGCCGCCCAGCCAACTCTCCAGTGCAGTCTCGACGCCTGGGCACCGCCCCCATCGCCGCCGAGTTCCCTTCCGACCACACCAGCCCACCTCAGCCACTCTCTCTCCTTCCTGTGGGCTTCCCGTCAGCTCGCCGCCGTGCGCCGCTGCCGTCGCCGTCGCCACCGTCGCCGCGCCAGCCAGCCCACCTCGCTAGCCGGCCAGCCGGCTAGCCCTGCCGGTCAGTCAGCCCAAGCTCGCGGCCAAGCCTCCCCGGGGCGTGGCTGAGCTCGCCTGGGCTGCTGTCCCACCGTGTCGGAGCCGTCCCGGCCACTGTCCCACCGTGCCGGAGTCGTCCCAGTCGCTGTTCCACCGTCCTTGAGCCGTCCTAACCGCTGTTCCACCGTCCTCGAGCCGTCCCAGCTGCTGTTCCACCTTCCTCGAGCCGTCCCAGCCGCTGCCACCTCCGCCGAGCCGTGTGCCCGTCTCCGCGCCCGTCGCCGTGCCCGTGCCCGTCGCCGTGCCCGTCGCCGTGCCCGTCGCCGCGCCCGTCGCCCGTGCCTGTGCCCGTGGCCGAGGGCTGTGCCCGTGGCCGAACCCCGCGCCCGTGTGGCCCACGCCCGCGCCCATTCGGTACTGTTCACCCGGGCCATTTTAGGCCCGAGTCGATTTTTCTCCGGGCCAAAACTTGGTAAGTGACATCCTAAGCCCTATCTAGTATATTGGGTATTTAATTGACATGTCTCGGGTTAGAATGGCTAGGGCGTGTCATAATTCAGTTAATTGACCTTATAACCGCGTTATTTGACTTGGGCTAAATTTAATATGTTTGAATTGGATATTTGTGCATGGCCGACTTGTACGACGAATTCGTATGCTGAGGTGGTGAAATGTGAATTTTGGATTAAGTCGTGATTATTGAACGTTTGGTGTATTTGGCTTGAAATTTGCTCATTGAATGGCGTGTGCTTGCCTGTCGGTTTTAAGCCCGGATCGATCGGAGGGCTACGGACTTGGGACGTGTTGACGGCGGTCCGTGTGAAGGCATGAACGGCCGATGGGCCATTTGGATGCGGGCATGAGACGTGTTGACGGTGGCCCGTTAAAGGTGTGATAGACCGGGACGTGTTTACGTCGGTCATTGGAATGACTTGATTATGTGGCTTGGGATGTGTTGACGGCGGCCACTGGATGGTATGATTGATATGGCTTGGGACGTGTTGACGGCGGCCATTGGTTGGATTGATTGGGTGGCTTGTGAGCCCGTGAGAGGAAAGTTGACTGGACCCGTGTGCGCTATGTGATTGATTGGACTGGCTATTGGCGCGTGTGATTGCTTGGGTGAATTGACTGAATGCAAGTGGGCAGTGTGTGTAGGGTGATTGTGATATAGTGATTGAATTATTCTTGTGTTATTATATTCGGACTAATATGCAGGGTTGGTTCATGATTTGAGACGAGGTAAGTTTGTCGATTGAAATTGGTTATATTGCCTGGTGATTCGCCTGTTAGACTTGTCTGGGTACGCATTAGCCTAGGTGAGGTTTAGGGTGTCGCTTATTGAGACTCGTTCTTACGGTTATTATATAACCATTTTCAGATCCCCGTCATTGAGTATGGCGCCACCTAGGCGTTTTGGGGTCCCCATGCATACGTTGCATGAGGACGATGTGTACCCGGGCCCGAACCCGGGAGAGTCTTACATTAGGCATCGCACTTACGTTTGGGTAGACGTTGGACTACAGCAGCTGGAGCGCCACGACTACCTGGCGTGGTCCCATAGGGTCGGGTTGGTGAACTCAGGGCCAATCCGAGGTTTTGAGGGGTTACGACACTCCAACGAGAATGCGGTTAATTGGGAGCCCTGGGATAAGTTCGCTCCCGATGGCGAGGTGTCCGATCCCGGCAGTCCTTCGGCGAACCCCAGTCCAGTGCCGACACCTGTCCCCGAGTCCGCGCCTGAAGAGGAGCCCGAGCCCGAAGAGGAGCCCATGGCGATAGAATAGGGAGACGAAGAGGAGAACTCGATCGAAATAGACTCGGACTCAGATTCAGATTCCTCTGGGTCCAATCCGGATTGGACGCCGTAGGGATGCTTAGGAGTAGGGCTAGGAAGTTTTCTTTTGGTAGAGTCTCATTTTGGTACTGTCAGTAGACTACCCAGCCCCTATCCCTTTTTGGATGTTGATGTGGATCTAACCTTAGTAGCCTAATGTATGTTTACCGTGGATTCGGGTTAGTGTTTTATGTTTTAAAAATTTCGTTGTCCTATCCCTTTGTCATATCTTTTTCTGTCAGGGTTACTTTTATTTCGCTTCCGCTTGCGTAATTTGTTTGGGTCGGCGACGCGTCCTGGGACGTCGCGTTCTTTACGACCGTTGAAGGGGTGTCGCGAGCCCATTAGGGTTCGGGGCGTGACAATTATTGTGGTTGATTCAGTGGATTAGTATGATGAATTAGTCGAGGTTTAGTGGCTCGTATAGTGTTGTAATGTGGGGAAAGCGTAGGTGCTGAGATTCGGACCAAATGGTGGACTTAGTGGATGAAATTAATAGATCGGGTGACGACTATTTTGGTGGCTGATTAGATGGACGTTTGGGGGTTATAATGGAGCATTTTGATGACAATTATCGGCCTAGAATCTGTGGTATAGTGGCTGGCCATGACGGATTTGATTTAGGCGAGGCGCGATTGATTGGGACTTAGTAGTGCAATTGGCGAAATTGATGGATAGACTGAGTTAGTAATTGAATGGTCTCTAATTGGGAGTGATTTGACAATGTCGTGACATGTTTAGTATGGCTAAGAACGGAGTGGCTTGGTGGGCCTTGATTGCGCGGTATTATGTGGAACGGGTTATGTGACTGATACGTGTGAACGGTGTACCGTGCACGAGTGCTTGAATTGATTTCCATGATTGCACTAATTTGTGATTGGGTATATTAGAAATGTGGATGATATATATTGCGTGTCGAACTGAACAAGTGGTGTAGTATTATTAAATACTCTTTGAGAAATGCGTGAATGCCCAAGTATGATTATTGCAGTCATGGATGTGCATCTCAAGCATTGACACGCCATGTGCATATACGAGCGTGCCCGAATGACATGTGCATTGTGATCACCTGAAATGCCCTGATGCGTCTTACGCGGGGTTCAGATTGTCGCGCCCCGCACCCTACGAGCGCGCAAACATCCCTCGATGGTCGATCATTGAATGCGACGTCCCAGGCACGTCGCCGACCCAACCCAAGCATCAGAGATTAAGCACGCGCGGAAACAAATAAAACATCCCGGACAATTAATAATGACAAGGGGGCATCAATAGCACGAAACAAATAACTGTAATTCCTATACTTGACAGATACATACGACGTCCACAAAAAGACAGACTCCAAGCTAGGCCACAACAACAGAACCATATTCCTCAAAAGGGACAATAGTTCACAAACTTAACTTCTCTACAAAAGGGGAAAACTCAAAATACCGGGTACTTGCCCCGTCTTCGATCTCCGAGATACCCTTGAAGCGTCTCCAGTCACTCATGGTCGCGGATCTGAAATGGTTATATAATAACCGTGAGAACGAGTCTCAATAAGCAACACCCTATATCCCACGTAGGCCAATGCGTACCCAGATAAGTCGTACATGCAATCTACCCCATAAGATATAAAATTCACATTATTGTACTTACCTCGTCATTAAGCCCATGCCAACACTGCACGTTAGTCATAACATGGTAATGCAATAATAGTAGCTAAATAGCACATCGCAATTGCTCAAACGCTAACCACACTTGCATGCAATTCATCTTACTAATTCGACTACACATTCAACCAGCCAATTCAATCACACGCTCTACCAGCCAATCCAATCATACGCTCAACCAGCCAATCCAATCACACGCTCAACCAACCAATTCAGTCACATTCAACCAGCCATTTCAATCACACTCAAATCGCATGCACGTGTCCAACCAACTTTCCTCTCACGGGCTCACAAGCCGCACAATTCGATCAATACCAATGGCCGCCGTCAACACGTCCCAAGCCATACTATTCATTCAATTCCAGTGGCCGCCGTCAACACGTCCCAAGCCACACAATCAAGTCATTCCAATGACCGACGAAATCACGTCCCGGTCTAACACACCTTTAATGGGCCACCGTCAACACGTCTCAAGCCCGCATCCAATTGGCCCATCGGCTAGTCATGCCTTCACACGGACCGCCGTCAACACGTCCCAAGTCCGTAGCCCTCCGATCGATCTGGGTTTAAAATCGACAGGCAAGCGCATGCGCCATTCAATTCAATCAATTACCATGTCAAATCACATATTCAATTATCGTTATATTATGCTCAATCGCCACTCATTCTAATCACACCAAGCCACAGTTCACATAATAGGCGTCAATTCAACCACGAACAAACAACACGAATTGTCGCCAAGCGGACGTTAAAGCATACAAGAACACCCAATGAACCTAACATAATTTCCAGCACTAATGACCACCAATCCAGCCATGATTCCGCCCGCACATCGCTCCACTCGACTCATAAAACAACCTATCACGATCGCCACTCGAAAATCGCCGAACCAACCATCGAATCCTCCCCCCCTCAATTAGCCACAAATAAACAACCCGAACAATCGCTAATCTAACATTGAATCACACACAAACAACTAATCAACTCGACATAAATTTTCAGCATCATGCGACCTTCAAACCCGCCATAAAATCGGCGATTAACCGCCTCGGTTCGGCCCATACTCCGGCCCATTCGTTCACCTCGAGCTAGCCCGCAATTCAGCCACCAAATCGCACTAAACGGTCTCTAAATCAGCCCCGAACAGCCCCTAATCAGCCACCAAACTCACCCTATATGACCCCTAAACAAGTCTAATAATACGCAAAGTCCTAGGCACGGTTTAGGGTGTCGCTTACCTCGATTTGAGCAAGAAAACGAGGCTGGGCAGCGGGGGAAATCGTCGGGACAGCCGCAACGGCGGCGATCGGCGAGGCTCTCGGCCACGGCCGAGCGATAGAGGTGGCAAGGGAGCTCCGGCTGAGGCGGCAGCAGCTCGACGGCAGTGGGGGCGAGCAGGGGCCTTGCCGGAACAGCAGCAGCTCCGACGACGGCTGGCGGCGACGACGACGGGAGAGAGATAGGGCAAGGAAGCAGCAGCAACGTCGCCGGGATTGTGGCAAGGCGGGTGACGGCAAGATGGACGGAACAGAAGCAGCAACGTCGCCGGGACAGCAGCAGCTCCGGCGTTCCCGCGGCGGCCCACGGCGGCGACGGGCGGGGCGGCTCCTCGGCGACTAGCTCAGAGGGAGAGAGGAGAGTCGGCCGGGGTGGTGGTGGCGAGGGAGAGAGAGAGAGCTGGGGGTGGCGAGGGCTCGGAGCCGGCGGTGCCCGGGCGGCACGGCGGCGGTCGGTGACAGAAGGGACGCCGGGTGGTGGTGGACGAGGCAGCGACGGCGGTCGGAACGGCGGTGTGCGGTGGCTGGGTGAAGCGGAGCCGAACCGGGGGAGGGGGAGTTCAACCCGGTGAGCTGCGGCTGTGAGGTGGCTCGCGGTGGCGATGGGGACGTTGGGCGACGACGACGGTGGCGGCGGCGAGCTCCTAGCAGCTCGGAGAGCTGAGCTCGCTGCAGTGACGGTCGGGGGCAGCGTCGGACAGAGGGCGAGAGGGGCCGCGGGAGAGGAGAGTGGGCGAGAGGGGGGGAGAACTGCTGTGGCGGCGGCGGCAAGGTGGAGGCGGCGGCGGGATGGCGCGCGGTGGTGACGAGAGGCGAAGGTCAGTCCGGCGAGCGGCGGTCAACGAGCTGGGCAGGCGCCGGATGGAGCAGGGGCCACATGCAGGCTCGTCGGGGAAGGAAGGAACCGAAGAAGACCAAAAGAAAAAGGGAAGAGAGAGAGAAGAGAAGGAGAAGAAGAAGGAAGAGGAGAGAGAGTGTGTCAGGGGGTTAGTCTGCATGGGGTGCGACGTACACGGCAGAGGGGGGAAAGAGAGAGAGAGAGAGAAACGAGGTCTGCATGGGGAAGAGGAGGGACAGACGTGCAGGGGGGAAACGTGCGCGGGGAGAAGAGAAAAAGAGAGAGAGAGAGAGAGAGAGAGAGAGAGAGAGAGAGAAATAGAATTAAGAAATATTTGAACATTCAAATATTAAATGCGATCCGAAAGCCCAAATTCAAAATCGAAAACGATCTACCGGTCCAAAATAAGCCTCGCATATAAAAAGGGACAAAGGCCAAATTAATTAAATCAAACTATAGCGAGGGAGGTCTACTAGTCCAAATTTGCACTCGGTCAAAAACTCCCCTTTTTCCACTATTCCTGACAATCTCAATGCTGGTTACCATAATTTTGACACCGTCCAATTTATTTCGTCCTGAAACTCCCGAAAATTGACTGCCAAGTTCGGGGTCTAAATAACGGTCAAATTTGATCGAGTGCGATTCTAGCAAAATCTCTAATTTAAAATGATAACCGGGAGTGATCAGTTCCCGGGCGAGATTTTACTATAAGCACACTGACAAATTACGCGTTTTATAAATCCCAAAAATGGGTCGAAATTCGGAATGTCACAACTCTTCCCCCCTTACAAAAATTTCGTCCTCAAAATTTACAATCCAATCTAACTATCCAAACAAATGGGGGTATCGGTATCGCATCAACTCTTCGCTTTCCCATGTCGCACCTTCGGTCCCATGATGCTTCCAAAATACCTTGACCACCGGAATTTTCTTGTTTCGCAATTCTCTTTCTATTCTTTCCTTGATTTGAACTAACTTTTCCACGTACGACACCCTGTCGTCCACGTCTATTTCTTCATAGCTCAGCACGTGAGTCAGGTCCGGTTCGTACTTCCTCAACATAGACACGTGGAATACAATATGTACTTGAGGCAAATATGGCGGTAGCGCGAGACGATAAGCCAAGGTGCCTATTCTCTCTAAGACCTCGAATGGACCCACGTACCTCGGGCTCAACTTCTCTTTTCTACCAAACCGAGATAATCCTCTCACATGCGACACCTTTGAGGAATACGTGGTCTCCTACTTGAAACTCCAAAGGCCTACGTCTCCGGTCTGCATAACTCTTTTGGCGGTTCTGCGTAGTTCCGAGTCTATCCCGGATAACCCTGACTGTCTCAATCGACTGTTGTACTAACTTTGAACCCGTAATACTCCTCTCACCAACTTCATCCCAACCAACCGGTGTTCTGTAATATAATGCTTCAAACAGTGCCATTTGATACTCTGATGATAGCTATTGTTGTAGGCGAATTCAACCAAATGCAACTGTTCCTCCCAACTTCCTTTAAAAATCCAATACACATGCCCGTAACATATCCTCCAAAGCCTGAATTGTCCTTTCAAACCAACCATCCGTCTGAGGATGATAGGCCGTGCTAAACTGTAACTTGGTTCCTAATGCCATATGAAAACTTTTCCAAAAAGGCGACAGTAAATTTAGGATCACGATCCAAAGTGATCATCGCTGGTACTCCATGGGGACGGACTATATGTCGCACATACAAATCGGCATACATTTCCAAGGCGAAATCCTTTCACACCAGTAGAAAATGTGCTGACTTTGTCAACTGATCAACTATCACTCAAATTGAATCATGACCCCTTTGACTTCTCGGTAATCCCATTACAAAGTCCATCGTGATGTGTTCCCATTTCCACTCGAGAATTTCCAATGGTTGCAACATCCCACCCGGCTTGCAATGTTGCGCCTTCACTTGTTGGCATGTTAAACACTTAGCCACATGCTTGGCCATGTCCACTTTTATGCCGTTCCACCAATAATGCTGCCGTAAGTTCTGACACATTTTCGTACTACCCGAGTGAATACTATAATTACTACGATGCACTTTAGACAGAATCTCCTCCTTGAGTTCTGCATCACTAGGTACGCACAACCGTCCGCGGCACTTCAGAATCCCATCCTCGAACACCTGAAATTCCGATTTCCTCCTTGTAACGTCCATACTCAGAATCTTTTGAATCTCTGGGTCCGTCGACTGTAAAGCCTTAATCTTATTTTGGATCTCCAGTTCAATCCTCAATGCGGCAAGTAGACTTGAAACATGACTTACTTCAAACTTAAATCCCGAATCTCGAACTCCCTCCAACAGAGTTCATTCCTTAACCATCATATGCGCGATGCTCGATTTCCAACTCAGTGCATCCGCTACCTTATTAGCCTTTTCGGGGTGATACATTATATTGCAGTCATAGCCCTTCAGGAGTTCCATCCAACGGCGTTGTCTCATGTTTAGTTCCCTTTGGGAGAGCAAGTACCTTAGACTTTGATGGTCCGTATAAATCTGAAATTTCTCCCCACACAGGTAGTGTCTCCAAATCTTAAGAGCGAAAATAATCGCGGTTAATTCCAAGTCCTGCGTCGGATAATTCTACTCATGCAGCCACAATTGACACGATGCGTATGCCACCATTTTCCCGTGTTGCATTAGCACACATCCCAATCTCCTTAACGACGCGTCACTATAGATTTCATATCCTCCCCGACCTGACGGGACCGTCAACACTGGCGTGATCATCAAACTCTGTTTTAATCCTGAAGACTCCTTTTGTACTTATCCGTCCATTCAAATTTCGTTTCCTTCTTTAGCAACCGCATCCACAGTGTCGCTAACGCTAAAAACTTTTCCACGATACGTCTGTAATAACCTGCCAGATCCAAGAAACCCTGAACCTCGATTACCATTGTCTGTTTTGGCCAATTATGACGGCTTCAATCTTTGTCGGATCCACTGCGATCCCTTCACAAGATACCACATGTCCTAAGAACGCTACTCTGTAAAGCCAGAATTCGCACTTACTGAACTTGGCGTAGAGTGCATGTCCCTTTTAAAGTCCGTAGAACCTTTTTTTCCAAACGTAACTCATGCTCGGCGGAACTCTTCGAATACACCATAATATCATCTACAATCACGATTACAAACTGATCCAAAAATTCCTTGAATACTCGATTCATTAAATCCGTAAAAGCTGTAGGGTCGTTCGTCAGTCCAAACGGCATCACCGTAAACTCATAGTGTCCATACCTCGTCCTAAATGCCGACTTCGGCATGTCCTCCTTCCTGATCTTCAATTGATGATAGCCAGTCCTCAAATCGATCTTAGAAAACACTGACGCCCCTTGCAACTGGTCAAATAGGTCCTCAATCCTTGGCAACGGGTACTTATTCTTGATGGTCACCTGGTTCAGTTGTCTGTAGTCAATACATAATCTTAACGATCCGTCATTCTTCCTCACGAATAAATCTGGCGCTCCCCATGAAGACCCACTCAGACGAATAAAACCTTCATCCAATAACTCCCGTACTTGGACTTTCGATTTCTTTAATTCCGACAGTGACATCTTGTAGAGCGTTCCCAAGGTCGGTTTTGTCCCTAGGGCCAATTCAACCACAAGTTTCGACTCTCCTAACAGGTGGCAATCCCGGCAATTCTGAGGAAAGATATCGGGAAGATTACACACCTCAGCTATGTCCTTTAGCCTTGATTCCTCGACCAACTAATCCGCCACAAATTAATTATCTTCTTACACCTCAAAGACAAAGCTCAATCCATCCTATTTCAATCCAACAATCTCCCAAAACAATTTACCTCAGTTCTTTACAGAATTCGAAATTTCCAAGCAATACACATCCTTCCCAACCTATCCAAGAATGTCATTAGTAATCCATAAATCCTTAAACCGATTGCGCCGATTCCTTATAAAATTGATTTTAAGTCTTACATGACCACTCGGACGATAACTTCAAAATCGTCTCCTACTGTACCCAATATTATCTCATAACGCACCTAGACTTTCAAGGTACATCCTTCACTTCCTTCTCAGCTACTATACCTTTCCTTACGTCCTTAGCCGATTCCGATTAATCTGCGGGGCAGTTCTCGCTTAATGTCCTACCTGCGGTTGCTGCGATTGCATTAATGTCCTAACCTGTCGGTTTAACAATTTCTCACTTGGTGGTCATGTTGGCCACGTCCAAAATACTCCCGAGGTCCACCTAGCAGGGGCCATTCCCGTGCCTCTTTCCACAAGACCATCATGGGGTATTGGAGTAGTAATTCAGCTTTCCGAAGGTTCGTTCTTACTAGGGGGACAAATCTCTGATTCTCTATCATAGGCTTTTTTTTTCCAAAGTTCCCATTGTCCCTTGCCAGCGTGTACTGCGATCCCGAAGCGGCAGTCCTTTTACTCATATCCGTGTCAACCATCGAGCTCCCTCTCATACAACTCATTGTAATCCCTTAAGACCCAAAGGTACTAACTGATTGCGGAATTCCGGTTCCAATCCATCCCGAAACCTCCTTGTCCTATCCTCACGGTCCTTAACCATTCTTGGTGCTTACTTAAACAACCTTACAAACTCGACCTCGTATTGATCAACTGACATCCAATTTTAGCGAAGTCGAAGGAACTATGTCATTTTCTGTCCCCGCACACTTTCTGAACATACTTCTCATTAAAGGCCTCGACAACGACATCCTAGTCTTAGAAATATGCCCTTTGAAATATCCTACTTCGGGGGTCCTCTTACCAATCACTTGCATTTTTCCTTATAGTTAACATGTAGCCAGGGTCGCTTTGTCCTCATCAGTGCACCCGAATCCCTCATCACTTTCTCCTCATCACTTTCTCTTCATTGAAGAAACTGTCATTTTTCTATCCAACGTAATATAGCCTCAAGGTCACCTTTACCATCGAACTCCAGAGGTTTCAATTTCAAATATTATCCCACCAGCTGACACGTCTATCTGACTGCACTAACTTGTCCTCAATCTTGATTCCCAACAATTCCATTATGCCCATGATTCTCGTTATTTCCATTGACGACAATAACAGTGGTCTCAGCATCAGTAGCAACAGTAGCATTTCGCTCCTCAGTTTGCATTCCCATTAAAATTCCAACTTCCTCGAGTGCCCTCAAAATCTTGTTCCATCTGGAATCCCTCACAACTTCAACTTGCGGACCTATACGACCTCGACCTCGACCTCATCCTCGGCTACTCATACTCACAGGGTTCACACTACCCACTTACCTGCTATAATTCCCCCCGAGAATTTAAAGACCTAGGCTAACTATACCAGTCTAAGCCCTAGGCAATGAATCACAACACAATTCATTAAGCAGGCAACCAATTACAAATAACACCCAATCACAACCAACAAAGTTCGTGCACTTACCTCAAGTCCTAACGCATCTGCACTTCACATATTATTGCATATGTCACTCAGCAATCACAATCAAACAATCTGGGTAACGCATGGCCAACAAGTCTTCCTAACTGACTACCCCAAAGTCATCGCTCCTTATCACTCCAAGCTTTGACCATCTTGATTCGAGCTAGCCTTGCTCTGATACCAAATCAACGAGATGTCACGCCCCGCACCCTACGAGCGCGCAAACATCCCTCGATGGTCGATCATTGAATGCGACGTCCCAGGCACGTCGCCGACCCAACCCAAGCATCAGAGATTAAGCACGCGCGGAAACAAATAAAACATCCCGGACAATTAATATTGACAAGGGGGCATCAATAGCACGAAACAAATAACTGTAATTCCTATACTTGACAGACACATACGACGTCCACAAAAAGACAGACTCCAAGCTAGGCCACAACAACAGAACCATATTCCTCAAAAGGGACAATAATTCACAAACTTAACTTCTCTACAAAAGGGGAAAACTCAAAATACCGGGTACTTGCCCCGTCTTCGATCTCCGAGATACCCTTGAAGCGTCTCCAGTCACTCATGGTCGCGGATCTGAAATGGTTATATAATAACCGTGAGAACGAGTCTCAATAAGCAACACCCTATACCCCACGTAGGCCAATGCGTACCCAGACAAGTCGTACATGCAATCTACCCCATAAGATATAAAATTCGCATTATTGTACTTACCTCGTCATTAAGCCCATGCCAACACTGCACGTTAGTCATAACATGGTAATGCAATAATAGTAGCTAAATAGCACATCGCAATTGCTCAAACGCCAACCACACTTGCATGCAATTCATCTTACTAATTCGACTACACATTCAACTAGCCAATCCAATCACACGCTCAACCAGCCAATCCAATCACATGCTCAACCAACCAATTCAGTCACATTCAACCAGCCATTTCAATCACACTCAAATTGCATGCACGTGTCCAATCAACTTTCCTCTCACGAGCTCACAAGCCGCACAATTCGATCAATACCAATGGCCGCCATCAACATGTCCCAAGCCATACCATTCATTCAATTCCAGTGGCCGCCGTCAACACGTCCCAAGCCATACAATCAAGTCATTCCAATGACCGACGAAATCACGTCCCGGTCTAACACACCTTTAACGGGCCACCGTCAACACATCTCAAGCCCGCATCCAATTGGCCCATCGGCCAGTCATGCCTTCACACGGACCGCCGTCAACACGTCCCAAGTCCGTAGCCCTCCGATCGATCTGGGCTTAAAATCGACAGGCAAGCGCACGCGCCATTCAATTCAATCAATTACCATGTCAAATCACATATTCAATTATCGTTATATTATGCTCAATCGCTGTTGACACCTAAATTTTACCAACAATCATTTAGTCATAATTTGCATTAGAAAATTAGGGATTAATTTTTAACCCCTAAACAAAAATATTTAAATTGCATAGCATATAGTTTTAGTTTAATTACATTTGCATCAAATTGGCGATTGCAAACGAACTTAAATTTTATCGGACGAGACTCGGCTCGCTCGGAATGCTAGGGCCGGAAATTTCACGTCACGTGGGCTTGGTTGTTTTAATTTGGGCATAGCCCAAGTTAATTCAGCCCATTTAAATGCTAATTAGAGCCTAAGCCCAAGCTTAAGCCCATTAGGTTAATTAAGCCCATCTAATTTGACCTAGATTAGCGTTATATATACATGTTATTAGGTCAGGAATTAGGGGGAGGTCACAACATTTAGATCAGAAATTGTTTGAGAGAAAACACGTGAAGGAGAGAAAGGGGTAGCCACCGTCGCGTCTTCCTCCGCCCCCCGACGCCGCTGTCCCTACGGGGAACACCTCAGCCGCTCTCGCCACAGAAACCCGATGACGTCCTGCTGCGCGGAGCCTCGGTTGGTGTCAACGTGGACTGCTCCTGCTCCTTCGTGCATCAACTGCAGCGTCAACAAAGGAGCTGTTCTGCCCAGTCAACTGTGAAGCTGTAGCTGCTGCTGCTTCACGTTCCTTTCGCTGGTCCATGCATGCTCTCCCCTTTCACCGACGCCCAGTAGAGCTCCCCCATGCAGCGAGCTTCTTCGTACTCCTCCAGCGAAGCCCGTTGAAGCCCAGCTGAAGCCACGTCCTTCTCCATGCACAGCTACGTCCTTCCTCGGCCTGACGAGTCCACAACAGAAGGGAAGTCAACCAGCAAGTCTTGACCTGTTCCAGCAAAGCCACAGCAACGTGGATAGTCCCCTTGCAGGTTTCCCGGCAGAATTCCCACAGCACCGAACAGCCCTTCACGCGTGAAACAAACCCGAAGACTCCTGCACTTTCACGTTTGACATCAAGTCAAGCAGCTGCCCTTGCGTACGTCCACAGATCGGGAAAAGGGGAGCTGCGTTGGACTTTTCTAGATCCCCATACAGAAAGCGCCAAAGGGGAAGACGTGCATGAAATTTTCTTCAAGCCCAGGCGTCCCTGCACTCTCGGGAAGTCCACACTGTCCAGCGAGGTCCATCTTCCACGGTCTTGACGTTCTCCCTACACGAGACGCCCAGCTGCTGCCTTTGCTGTTCTGAACCAAAGAGCCGTCCGCCGGAGCTCTCCTCAAGCTTACCGACGCTTGGCCACCGTGAAAAGTCCACAGCTACCGAGAGACACCGCCCGGAGTCGTGCCGGCACCATCGGGGTTCAGCCCACATCACCCGGAGTTGCACCATCGTTGTCCGGACAGCCGCGGTGTTGTCGTGCCTCGCTGTTCACTCGCCGGCCAGCCGTAGTCCGCAGCCGCCGTGCCGAGCTTCCCCGCCGGTGATCCCGTCGCCGTGTCGTCGTCGCTCGATCCGCAAGCCCGAGCTCAGTCCCGATCCACAAGCTCATCCCGAGACGTTTCAAAATTGGAAGTTATCGGTAAATTAGGTAATGATATTATCCGATATGTTTTCAAATATTTAATTTCCTAGTTTGAGTCAATTGGAATATTGCATGATTATCTGGATGATATTTAGATATATTTAGATAATGTTCTAGATATCCGCAATATTTTGAGAATATTCAAATTAGGAAACTTTACTAATTTAGCAACGTGTCTGGACGACTATCTGACTTTAACCCTAAAGTCCGATACGCGGCGATACGGAAAATCATTATTCTATTCATAACTATTTGAATACGATAATGATTTTAATTTGCTTTCCAAATATGAATGATCAATTATCCGTTAATGTCTATAACCCTTTAGATATGACCGATAATTTGATTCTTGTGCCTAATCCAAGTTTGAAGCGAATTTGGCGGATCGCGTGGTTGATTTGAGTTTGATTGTTATCCATGTTTATTTAATTGCTTTTTTTTAAATAAAAGAAAACCCAAAAAAAATTCTGTTTTGTTATTTAAATTAGAATTTTGCATGTTTAGGTTTTGAATATATCCCGAAGGATGAGATAAGTATTTAATTTTAATTAGGACCTAAGGTGGTATGTTTCCTAGTTTAAATTAAATATGGTTTTAATCCTAACGGATTATTCACGTTATTTTCTAATTTCGAATTTTTAAGAAAACCCCAAAAAGAGAATGAATTACTTTAGGATAAATTGCATTTTTTAATTTCAGCAAATTTATTATTCCGAATTTTTAACAAAAATCCCAAAAATAAATCATGTTAGGATAGCTTAAGTCATCATAGATTGCATGTTATTTTAGGCATTTTTACTATTCCGAATTTTAAAAGAAAATATCAAAAAAGGAAAGTTATTAGTTTGCATGTTATTTTAGGCATTTTTCATAATTCCGAATTTCATTGAAAAATACCAAAAATATAGCATTTTATCCGTCATTAGAATTAAGTCACGTCGTCGCATGACATATAGTTTGCATGCTAGGTTGCATTGATTCGCATGTCATTCTTGCACGTCATTGCATGTAGATTAAATTGCATTCAAATAAAGTGAAAATCCAAAAAAAGAAATTGAGTGAATTGCGTGTTAATTAGAAATCATATTAGGGTTGTCTGTATGATTTCTAGCTAACGATGCAGATGCTTACGTTGCATTCAGGTACGTTATTCTCCTAATCTTGCAATTTATTTAACGCTTTCCTAAGTGTTAAATTGGTGGTTTGCACACCCGCATGCACACCTCACATGTTAGTGGTTAAGCTAAAATGGATCCAAACTGCCTGCCAAAATATTTTTGAAATGAAAAGGTACCGAAAGGGCGTTAGACTAGATCTAGCGTAATCAAGTCCCCGGGCTTAGAATCTCTGGTTCGTAGAAATAAAACATATCTCCCTATGTTTTATTAAGGTTTCTAATCAGCCTACCATAAATTGATTAGTGGCGACTCCAAGCATGAAAACGATTGCATGTTAAGAACTTAAACCCTAAGTTGCGAATTGGTAGGGTTTGGGAGGGCCCGAGTTAAGTTCAATCTTAATAATCCATTAGCCCGAAGAAATTGATAAAATTTTTTGGGTCGCGACAGCTTGGCGACTCCACTGGGGACTTGAGTTAAAACTCTTAGTGGACTTAGGCCTATTTTTCTTTTTCAAAAATAATTTTTGCTTGGCAGTGAGAATCTCAGGTACGTCCCTAACATTTTAAGGTGTTAAATGTTTTTGCAGTATGCGAGGTATAAGGGGAGGCATGGTTGTTAACCCTTGTTTTGCAGGGAAGTGTTCGGATGTATGTTTAATTTATGCACGAAGCGCTGTTTGATATAACCTGCTGTGCATGCCTTACATTTACACTACACCGCACACACTACCCGTTGCCAGACCTGGGTGGCATAGGTTTAGGATGGTACTGAGACAGTGGATACCCCGACCAACATTACGTGGTACGGGTCGCCCTCCTCGGTCCCGAAATGTTTTTCATGGTGTCATTGAATACCCACCACGGTTGTATCCCACGCAACCCGGGTCGGCTCTTTGACTAAGCCGGAGTCGGGGGAACCCTAGCCTAACCACCACCATGACTGGTTTAGCTCGGTAATCCTCGCGTCTCTATTTTGCAAGCCAGAGTCTAGGTAGAAATTGAACCTCACATTTCATGCGCGTGTCTATGTGATTGTCATTTTCCTACCCGGTGAAGTAAGTTTTCTTCAACTCTTATCTTGCAATTTATTTATGTTTCGTTTTTCTTTGGTCGGTCCATGACATTAGGTCGGTCGTGAGTCTTGGTCTATACACTATGGGAGTGGCAGACATCCGGATTCTTGATGTTCCTACGGACGAGCTCCGCGCCTGGTGGAGTCTACTCAGTCCGACCAACCGCAAGCTAGTTGAGAGCCACGTCGGAAGGCTGCTCCCCCTACTCGAAGTCAAAGTCCGTACCGGCCTCGTTCGAGCATTAGCCCACTTCTGGTGCCCCGAGACATCCACCTTTATATTCGGTAAGCATGAGCTTACCCCGACTTTGGAAGAGTATAATGTGCTCATTGGAAAACCATTGGGATCGGAGTTAATTGCACCACCTTTGGGAATTGATTCAACATTGATGTTGTCAGAATTTTTAAATGTCGAGAAAGATGAACTGGCAAAGGTTTTAAAAGCAGATCGTGGTTCATGTCCTTTTTCATTCCTAAGTCAATGTTTTGAAAAAGCCACGCCTTTTCAAAAGGGCAGAATCTTTTTACTTGCATTTTTCGAATTCGTCATTTTTCCTCACTGTAAGAATGCATGTAATCCGTCAATAGCATGGTTGGTCCAACAAGTCTGTCTTGAAAAGAATTTTGTCAACGCCATTTTAGCCGAGACTTTCATTTCTCTCACTAAATTCAAGCAAAATATTGACAAAGCATTCCACGCATCCCTCGAGCTTTTGCAAATCTGGTTTTTGTCTCACATAAAAGGGTGTGGCGATTTACTCAAAATATCTGAACTCAGTGATTCCAGTCATCCCGTTTTGAGCTATAAAGAAAAACAAGCAACTGCACCTGACTATCACTATTCCGAATGGATCATTTTCATGAAAAACGCTAGACCCCAAGGTTTCCATTGGCATGCTAACTGGTTCAATGTCGAGAAAGCTCAGCTTACGTGTAATGGTGTCGGACCGGTGCCACTTTTGGGTTTCACTGGCGCAATCGAGTATTACCCTGCCAGGGTGTCCCGACAATACCAGATTCTTCAGGGGCTCCCTCCGGCGTTACAACCAGAATTACTCCGGGTCGATTTCGCCAATGATGATAAAGACCACGAAGGGACTGTAGCTCAGCTCAACAAAATGTGGAAGAAGTGTTGTCTCCTAAAGATAGCTCGATTCGAAGGAGAACTAAAAGGGGAGCAGAAGTCTTACTTCGCGACGACCAAGTACATTCGACTGCACAAGATCCCGAAGGAATTACTCCCGAAGATACCTAAGGTGCCTCTCAAGTCCGCCAATCGCTCAGAGAACAACCGTCTCAAAAGGAAGGCCGAGGAAGCCGAAGAAAAGGCAGCCAAGATAGCTCGGGCTTATGAGCAGTTGAAAAAGGATGTCGCCTCCCATATGTCTATAGATCAAGCTGAATAAAAAAAAAAAGCTTGAAGTTGTTTTTTTTTCATTTCAATTTCAATTTTGAATTTGTTTAGGAATTGAGTTGTTGGTCTTTAATTCAGTTTGATTTCAAGTCAGTGTCACGCCCCGGACCCCACCGGGCTCGCGACACCCCTTCGATGGCCGTATTGAAAATGCGACATCCCAGGACTTGTCGCCGACCCATCTCCCATAACAAATCATAAGGCACATGCGAAAGCATTAATTAAAACACCCGTACAAAAAAAACAATACATGACCAAGGGTAGTAGAATAATTGAACCACATACTTCATTCAACGGCACGTACTTACAAAATCCAACCTTATATACAAAGGTCACGAGGGTTAAAACAACCATCATCAAAAGGGGCAAGTGGTCGGGTAGGTTAGCCTAGCTATATAAAAAGGGTCCACCAACTCCATGGGCTCCTCTTCGGGATCTCGCTCCATCGGCTCTTCCTCGGGATCCTAGAACGCGGTGGCGGACCGCTCATGGTCGGAGTCGGGGGTCTGAAATGGTTATATAATAACCATGAGAACGAGTCTCAATAAGCAACACCCTAAGCCCTACCTAGGCCAATGCGTACCCAGACAAGTCATACCCAAACACATAATAGAACAACCACACGACTTAGGCCCTCGAGCCCAAATCAAACATATGTTAACCCTGCAGGTTAGGCACATAATAATATCACGTCACATACGCGGCATCCTCGATCACACATACGTCACACGCGTGCTCAAAGTATTTAGTGCTAGTTCCGAGTAGAGATCACCGAGTCGCAAATTCCACATACTGACTCAAGAATTCATATGCATGCAAATGCCTCTAACTGCCATGCTCACAACTTAATTCATATGGCACTCCCGGCATGATATTCCATTCGTGATCCGATTATAAAATAGAATCTGCTTAGATACGTCCCATACCATACCCAGCAGATTTCCATCTCATAATCAGGCACTATGCATTACACGTAACAGCACAGGATTTCGCGCGTGTTCCGATTATAAAATGGAAATCGCCTGGACACGTCCCATACCATGCCCCACAAATTCCATTGCATAATCAGGCACTATGCATCACACGTGGTTGTTTGTTCTGTTAATTCGACCCGAAGGCCCGATCCGAAAATCCGATTCGAAGATCACGACCCGAAGGCCAATCACAACACTCCGTGGCCAGCGTAAAGACGCCCCAGGCCCAGTGTCTCTAGCCCGCGTCCTTACGCATCAGGCACAACACCGATCTCCTTACGAACCAAAGCCCGCGTAAACGCATCAGGATGGTCGTCATCCGGGCGTACCGGGCATCGTCCTGCTCCAAAGTGCATGAGGATGGCACACCCCGCGTAAACGCATCAGGGCGAAGAGTGATCACACATTCACACAACCGGTTTTATCTGAACCCCACGTAAACGCATCAGGGTATAATTAGGTGATCACAATCCATGGCATACACGCATTCTCGCACAATTTCCACCATGATTTATACTCAGCAAGCATAATGCGTAGCCATGCAATTTCGCATACGAATGTTGGTGCTATGTACCATGGCATAATGTCCCACACAATTCAATGCCCCAATTTCATATTCAATGATCCACGTCATATGCTTAATTAGCCCAATCAATACCACAGGGCGTAACATGCGAATTTGGCAATTATGACGTACTCGGACATTATGATGCACATTGACAAATCACCAATCACATTCCACAACGGCCGGTTCACACGTGCACGCGACATGGTAGACCCAATTTGTCACACTGACCAACCGACACACAATTCAACCACCCCCGCAATCCCGGCACTCCAGTTCATCAATTTCAATCTTCAAACTACCGTTAAATTGGCCGTTGGTTCCCAATGTGAACAGCAGCTGATCTTCATCATTTCGACATCTAATCCACTTCTAATTTATGCTTTGACACTTACCGATAGTTTTCCCGACACCCACTAATAACACATAAATTCATACAAGTCCTAATCGACATTAATCAAATACTAAACACACCCTAAGCCCGCTAAAACGCAAAATCGTCCTAATTAGGGTTTAGAGGTTTTCACCCACATATTAGTTGTACAAGGCCCAATTAAATCCGCAATGGACAGCCACTAATCAGTTCGAGAGAGAAAAACCGAGAACATACAAAATCGGGTCCAAACTGGGCAGTTGCATAGTGACAGAAATCCATTTGAAATAAATAGCAAATCAATTCCAAAAATTATGAAATTTGGATATGTTGTACAAAACATCTTGATAAACATTTTCTGTGAGAACTCGAAACCCAGTTCCAACCGTAAGCACCTCGTTTTGACACTCAAAGCCGGACAGAACCCGGTTCGCTCAAACAGCCCCTCAGACCATCAAAAATACAACTCATTCAGTACCCAAATCACTTTGGAAAGCCCTGAAATCTTTATATGTCATAGAAACAAGTGTTTCTAACAATCTTCGTGAAGGATGTTTGTTGAAATAAGGTCTGGAAAATTTTATAAAAATTCGGAAAGGCAAAAAGGTCGGGTGAACAGTAAATCGGGCAGTTTTGTGACGGTCTGAAAACCGACCTCCGAATGGCCCCAAAAAAATTCCAAAAATTCTGAATTTAAAGTATGTTATACTTAAGGATGTTGGGAGCAAATTTCATGAAGGACACTTCCTCAAATTCGGCTCACAATGATCACCAAAAAAATAATAACGCACGGAGGTACAGTAACAACCAGAAATCCGAGAATCATAAATCTTGCACCATTAAGCAAATCAGCTTATACAACCACAAAACCAACCATGCACAGCCCCTAATCCATCCCTAGACATGCCATTAGTAACCCACTAGCCTAACCAAGGATTAGGAAGTCACTTACTCTTAGCCTAAGCAAGAAAACCGAGCAAGGGAGCAAACAAGAGCCTTGGCACGGCAACGGCTACTCCGGCGAGGCAACGGCGAGGGTGGACAGCAGATGGCAGCTTAGGTGGTGCGGCTGATCCGGCACTTTCCCTACTGCATGCAGCCGAGAGGGAGAGGAAACGGAGGGAAAACGGAGAGGGACCGCGAGGGAGACGACGGTGGTGAACGGCGGCGACACCGGCGGGCGGTGGCTCTGGCAAGCGGCGAACGGCGGCGTGAGGCCGGGAGGGGGAGGTCGCGGGAGAGAAGAGAGAGGAGGGTGGCCGGCTGATGAGAGGAAAATGAAGAGGGGAGAGAGAGAGGAGAGAAAGAGAGAAAGAAGTGAGTGGGAAAAAGAGAGAGAGAAGGTGATGATGGCTTGCATGGGGAAGACCAAGAGGTAGGGTGCAAGGTTGGACAACAATGATGGGCTTACATGGGGAAGGGTTTGGGTGACAAGTGTCACCACCCTAGGGTTTGCCAAAACCTACAAAAATCTAATAACAAAACCCTAAAATTCGGAATACTAAATGGGTCAAGGGCAAAATCGTCATTCTCTTCCGATACCGGGTCAGATTGTCATTTTTCGACCGTATTAACCCTATATATAAGTGGCCAACATAATTTGACGTCATCCTTATAAAAACTATCCCGTAACCCACGAAAATCGGTCTCGAAGTCCGGATTAAATTTCACGATCCAATTTGCCAAATTTCCAATTTTCAAATCTCTCACTAACGGGCGGCCCTTTAGGAGTTACGCGTATCGACCTCTGGTTGTCCGAATCGCGACGATCTCAATTGTCGAAAGAACAAGAGGAATTATCGCTATTTTCGGAGACACGATCGTCCGGTTCAAGTTCGGGACTAGTTGGCCACGCGTATTCTCGGTCTTGCAGAATCACCTGCTATCCGATCATACATCGTTGGCCTCGGCCAATCCGAGTCCGTTACCTTCCGAAGATCGGTCCATACTGGCCAAAAATACTTCCTCGTCATCCTTCGAAATCAGGCTCAATTCGCGACCGGGTCCATGGTCCACGTACCTATTCCTAGTTAGCCATTCCCACTTGGTCAGTATCCCAAGAGTGATCAGCTCCGGGCGAGACTTACGAAAATGAAATATTGAATAAGACTCGTTCTATTCATTCCGGAGATTGAGTTGAATTTCGGGATGTTACAGTCAGTATCTGATGTAAAAAATTTTCGTCATTTCAATAAAGAAGTCCTTTCAATTCAAAGCGGTTAGACCAATGTCATGGATCGGCGTGTGATTTTGCTTGACACTTCTGTATGCCTTGTTTCATTCTGAAATTAGGTAACTACGGACCGGTCACGATCACCCATTCGTACACGGTCGAGAGCAAGAATGGCCGAACAAACCGATTTGCAGGAGCATGTCATTAGTATAGAAGACCACCTCAAGCAACTTGCCATCGCAATGCAGCAAATGACCGCTGAAATCAAGAACTTTCAGTCGATCCCTGTCCTGACATCTCCTGAAGTGTCAGTTCCTAAGCATAAAGGTGCAAAAAGTGTCGACCTCGAGGAAGATGACGAGATTCCTGACCTAGAAGATGACCCCGTCCAGATTGTCGTCAACAAACCCAAGCCCGATGAGCGGGTTAATAAGTTGGAAGAGAGAGTTAAGCAGCTGGAGGGTTCACAAGACTCACCCTCGATCAATCTGTCTCTGTATTCACAGATTAAGATTCCGAAGAAGTTTAAGATGCCGGACTTTGACAAGTACAACGGCACCACGTGCCCTAAAGCTCACCTGCAGTTGTACCACGTACAGATGACTTCGTATGTGGACAACGAACTTCTGATGATCCATGCATTCCAAGCCAGTTTGACGGGTCCTGCTTTAAACTGGTATCTTATGAAAAAGATAAACAGCCTCAAGACTTGGAAGGAGGCTAGTGAGGCGTTTCTAAAGCAATACCGGTTCATTACAGACATCACTCCCACCCGCGATGACCTCGAGCGTTCCCAAATGAAAAAGACTGAGTCCTTCAAGGATTACGCCATCAGATGGCGAAATTTGGCCGCTCAGGTCGTACCAGAACCTATTGACAGTGAGCTGAAAAGGATGTTCATCAAGACTCTCCCGTTCGAGTACCGCAATCGGATGGTGGTCATTCCGGCTGATAATTTCAACCAACTCATCCCTATAGGCGAACAGATCGAGATAGGCCTGAAGGATGGCTAGTTTGTGGAGCCGTCTTCCTCAACCAAGAGATTCAGTGCGAGGAAAGAGAAAGAGCCAGCAGCTCAGGTCAACGTGACCTATAACCAACCAAGCCGGCAGAATACTAATCCTGCCCCGGCAATTCAGGTGGCTGAACCTCAGTAGCAAAACACAGGTCTTCAACCTTTTCAGAGGAGGAACGTCAGAAGGCAATTCACCCCTCTCCCCGGTTTGTTGTCCCAAGTACTGGCAGTACTCCGGAAGAAAGGTTTACTCACCACCGAGCCAAAGCGGCCCAATCCCGAGCAGTTCCGTAACTTCGACCCGTCGAAGAAATGCGATTATCATATGGGCGAGCTCGGACACTCGACTGACGATTGCTTAGCCCTCAAGCACCGGATCCAGAACCTCCTTGATACGAAGGCGTTCTCGTTCCAACCCGCCAAGCCAAATGTTCAGAACAACCCGCTCCCTAATCACGCGGGTAATGTGAATGCCGTATTCAACTCCAATGCTGGCCGAATCAGGAACATCAGGGTATACACAACCGAAGTCTATGGAGAACTGGTGAAGGCTGGTTATTACCCGCCTAATGAGGACATTTCCCTGGTTGTTATGAAGGAAAGAGTCTCGATGGTGGTGGAAGCAGGGATGATTGTCTATGCTGACCATACGGGCATCGTTTCCACTATCTCTGAGGTCGTTATCAACTGGGACGAGGAATTCGCTACGTTGGACATTGGGAAGGGCAAGCTCGATCCTTTGCCCGAAGATATGCCACCGCTCGAAGACGCGACCGATGATGAGGAGATCGTAATAAGTATGCCTGCGGCTGATGAAGGAATCGTGATCGAAATACCTCAACCGTACGACTATTCTGATGATAAAGCAGTTCCTTGGTCCTATAGTCTCGATGTCGACCTGGTCACCAGGTCTGGGCGTGCCTATGGCCAAGCCAATCCTCAACCCGCGAAACCTATCACGGACGAAGAAGCTAAGGAGTTCCTGGCTGTGATTAAAGCCAGTGAGTACAACATAGTGGAGCAACTGCGCAAGATGCCCGCGCAAATTTCTCTTCTTGAACTTCTCCAGACGTATGTTAAACATCAGAAAGCCCTGATGAAAGTGCTGAGCGAAGTCCATGTTCTTGAGACTATCGATCACGAAAGATTGGAGGAGTTCGTGGGTTCCATACTCCTCAAAGACCTCATTGCTTTCTCGGATGAGGAGTTCCCTCTAGAAGGCAGAGGACACACTAAAGCGCTGTACATTTCTGTCAAGTACAAGGCCTCGCACGTAGCCCGGGTGTTAATCGACAATGGTTCGGCCTTGAACATTTGTCCCCTGGCGACTTTACACCGCCTCAAGGTAGACCCTTCGAGAATTAATCCCGCGAAAACCTCCGTGCGAGCCTTTGACGGAATGAAAAAGGAGGTGATGGGAGAAATCCACCTCGACATACAGATAGGGCCAACAGTGTTCAACATCCTATTCCAGGTTATGGACATTCCCACTGCATTCAACTTCCTTTTGGGTCGTCCATGGATTCATACTGCCGGAGCTGTGCCGTCCAGTTTACATCAGAAGGTGAAGTTTGTTGTCGAAAGGAAGTTAGTCACGGTGCATGGTGAAGAAGAGCACCCAATCTATCATGCGACGGCTGTCCCCTATCTCGAACCAGATTGCAAGATCGAATCGAACTACCAGTCATTCGAGCTCGTATCAACCATACATGCGGCTAGAGGATCATCACCACCAATTCCTGAAGTGTCAAATGCTGCGGTAATGGTTGGGAGAGTAATGGTGTCTCGTGGCTTTGTTCCGGGCGAAGGCCTTGGCAGGGATGGTCAAGGTATCCGCAGGCCAGTCGAAGTTTCCCAAGGACCCCGCACTTCTGGATTGGGGTATCGGAGGTCAGCTGCGCCAAATAATGAAAGACGAGGTCGAGCTCGAGGAGCTGAGCATGATAGACAGCAACCCAATGAAGGGTCGAACGGTGAAGAACTCGGGTGTGGTAGGTTGCCTCCGCACATTCGCACCACATTCCCGGGTCCCGCAAGAATGATGCACGAGGAGAAGGAGGTGATTGACACTCTGGGGCAGCCGAGCGGGAAGTTCGACTACTATGTGAAGTACTCGGTGCCCCCAAGCTTTTATTCAGATCCCTGCGACATTGTCCCTGACGGATGGAGAGGTATGGACGATCCAATGCCTCTAGAGACAGAAGACCCTGATGATGCAATAGAGGGAATCACTACCCTGTTCGACGACATCTTCATTGGAGCCGTCGAGGAAGGACCGTTAGAGGGAATGGGCACTGGCCCACAAGAGTAACATCTTTACTTTCTCGCACACTCCCCTGCGTGGGAATTTTTACCGTTTTTTTTTAGGATTTGCCCCGTTCCGGGTGCTGCTTTTTATTTCCATTTCTAGGATTTGATTATTGCAATTTTCATTCAATAAATGTAATTCATTTTGAAATAATCAATGAAATTACAAGCTTGTTTTCAGTTTTTTTAGGGCATGTTGAGGCACATCAAATCAGTCCGGTGATGATATCCAACCGATAAAAGAAAATATAGTCCAAGGAGAATTCTGAGGCCTGGACTTCTTCATGTTTCCTCATGTTGAAACATTTTCGAAATGAATTTTAGAAAACAAAACAAAAACACAAAAACAAAAGTCAAGAAAAACAAAGAAACTTACAAAAAAATGCAATGCTTAGCCCTGTTTGTCCTTCTGAATCCATTACTTTATGTTTCAGGGGCAATCTTGTGACACACGAGGGTATGGGAACGGTCCAACATGATGAATTATATGCAACCGAGCTTGATCCCAATGATGCCGACAAACTCGACGATTCATCAGATATTCAGCGCAATCTAGAGCGGCATGAAAAAAACCAAAGTCCTCACATCAGACCAGACTGTCATCGTTAACCTGAGTGATGCCGAGGAAATCAAAGAGGTGAAGATAGGGGCAACCCTTCCCAAAGGTAAGACGAAACGCCCGATCCAGTTATCGCATGAGTAGGTAAATCTTTCAACCAAAGAGTGCGTCAAAGACACTTCAAGGTAAATGATTTAGCCCTAAGGAAGGTGCTACCGGTCTTTCCTGCTCCTGGAGGTAAGTTTGCCCCAAACTACGTCGGTCCATATGTGGTTAAAAGGTACAGGTACTTCCCGGAGGTGCCCTGATTCTCGCAGAAATGGACGGTCGTGAGTTCCCCACTCATGTTAATTCTGATGCTGTGAAGAAGTATTATCCCTGATAAAATCTATCATTTTGCAGCAAGAAGTTTTCAAGTGTTGGGTTTTATGTTCTGAATTGCAAACATTTCACTGGTGAGTAAATGTTTTCAATCAATTTCAAGATAAGGTGTTTGCATTGACTTTAATTTCTGCATGGTTATTTTGTCAATCAGCATCATCGATTTCAAAAGGGGAAATCTGTTTTGACAAATCTCATAGTTCATGCGAAATGAATTGAATGTGTCGAATGAGGTACATCGGGATGATGGAGGGCAAGCCCTATTCTATATACAGTCCCATCTATTAATCCTTAGTGAGTTGAGTGGAAAAATTCCATATCTGTAAGGTGAAGAGTTCTCTCGCAAAAGGTACAGTGACCGAAACGACAAGGGGCATTTCATTTCTCTACCTTAAAACAGAAAAATTTATCCATTGTTTCGCCTCTTTAAGCCTAAATGTTTGGAGATATTCATTCAAATTACCCCTGTCAAGAACCACCCCACATCGGGGCAAACTGGAGGTAAATCAGCATCATAAGGTGAAAAAATGAATTGAAATTTTCTTACTCTCACTTGCATCAATCTTCGAGTGTTGCTTTTTCAGATGAACTCATGTGAAGTTCAAGTGCCTTAGGATGACGAAGAACATTTCTTTCTCTATCCTGTACACCTTTACCCTTTGCTAAGCCCAATTGAGCCTACAAATTCATTTTATATAAACCCAGTTGGTGATCATCCCCTACACTGGGGCAAGGCAGAAGTCATTATTGTTCAAGCAGCACATCCAAAGCAGTGATTGAAGACAAGAATCCTTGCGCATTCAAAAGGCGAGTCAATTAGTTAGATTAGATGGCCATGTGTTTACATTGTAAGCGACGAATGTCAAGCCAAAAAAAAAAAGAAGAAAAAAGAAAAGGGGGCAAGAAAAAGCAGTGTGCCTGGTAAAAGCAAGGCCAATGCCCAATAAAAATGTCAAGATGCGACATGCCGAAATCCCCAGTGGACAAGTCTTAGAGGAATCAAGCGATGAACTCTCAAAGCCAATGGAGCGTTTACCGGGAAGAAAATCTCTGGTGAAGAAGAAGACCGGTGACAATGCCAAGATGATCACCAACTTATTCACCCCAATCATATATTTTGAGCCAAATGATCCATTCATTTCTCAACCCATGAGCCTAGCCTACGTTACGTCCCTTACAAAGTCTCTTCAGATTAGGGCACTTGAACTAACGTAGAATTTCAGATGTTTATAAGCTTAGCTCGAAGAAGTGCGAGCAAGTCCATTTCTGTCTCATTTTGCAGGATTCTTGACTTGTAAACCCGGAGACAATTGCAGAATATTTTCTTTCAATGGCCTCGACTCAAAGAGTCCCCTTTGCTAAGCCATTGACCAAGCCCATGTTATAGTCCCAGTAAAGACCTCTCATATTGGTAAGGTCGTACCGCTTGCGAGAATACTCAGACCCTTGTCGACATGATGATGGTGAGATGGAGTGTTTCTCAATAAATTAGCCTTTTTGATGAGAATGAGAGAAAGCCCTTTCAGACTAGAAGTCCCTCATTCGACATTTTCAAGACATCCACATGTGAGTTCGGACTGTCTTGTCATGATTTTTCCCCAGCGAAATTTGTAATGCCGATTTGACAAAATCATCGTGCATAAAAACCAGTGGAAATCATAGTGCATGAGTATATATGT
Organism: Syzygium aqueum; assembly: GCA_031216185.1. NCBI lineage: Eukaryota > Viridiplantae > Streptophyta > Magnoliopsida > Myrtales > Myrtaceae > Syzygium > Syzygium aqueum. The sequence continues at coordinate 35,044,835 of CM062235.1, read as the reverse complement.
TCTTGTTTGTCCATGAATGCATATTACATGTTGCCTAAAATCGTGTCTAGCAGGAGACACATCCTCAAGAGTCGGAGATATCGCCAGGTAAGTATATCTCTATCCCTTGGATGTCTATGACTATCCAGGTATCCCTAACTTGTTCGAGCAATCGTCAAGTCCCATATTTGATCATTTTGTTGCGATCTCTAGATTCCTTTGATGAAGTTTTGGTGTCTATTGATCAAACCTTTTCAGGTACCTCTGATGATATCCAGGTACTTTGTTAAGGAACCCTTGAACACTTGGGCTAGCCCCTTTGTTCACAAAATCACAGATTTTCATACAATCTCGAGAAGATTCCCCCGTTACATGTCTATGAGCAAGTATAGGCATGGCGGCCAAATCTTTACATATGAGCAGGTATATGTGAAGGTCGGAAAATTCTCCTTATCCCGGGTATTCCCCCGCTACTCACCTATGAGCAGGTATAGGTGAAGCGGCCAAATCTTTGCATATGAGCAGGTATATGTAAAGGTCGGAATATTCCCTACAATCTCGAGATATTCCCCCGCTACTCATCTATGAGCAGGTATAGGTGAAGCGGCCAAATCTTTGCATATGAGCAGGTATATGTAAAGGTCGGAATATTCTCTCAACCCCAGGTGTTCCCCCGCAGTTCACTTATTATGAGCAGGTGTAAGTGAGGCGGCCAAATCTTTGCATATGAGCAGGTATATGTAAAGGTAGGAATATCCTTTTGAGTTCCCCCGCTACTCACCTATGAGCAGGTATAGGTGAAGCGGCCAAATCTTTGCATATGAGCAGGTATATGTAAAGGTCGGAATGCTTCTTTAATCTCGAGATATTCCCCCGCGACGTGTCTATGAGTCAAGGATATAGGCACAACGGCCAAATCTTTGCATATGAGCAGGTATATGCAAAGGTCGGAATACTCTACCCTTCCTGGATATTCCCCCGCGACTCACCTATGGCGATGTATAGGTGGAGCGGCCAAATCTTTATGAATACCTATGGCGATGTATAGGTATTTCATAAAGGTCGGAATATTCCCTCAACCCCCAGGTTTTCCCCCGCAATTCACTTATGGAGATGTATAAGTGAGGCGGCCAAATCCTTATGAGTACTTATGGCGATATATAGGTACCTCATAAGGGTCGGAATATCCTCTTAGTTCCCCCGTGACGCACCTATGGCGATGTATAGGCGCAGCGGCTAAACCTTTACAAATACCTATGGCGATGTATAGGTGGTTTGTAAAGGTCGGAACGTTTTTACACTTTTTTTTATCTCACGAATCCAGGTGATGGTTGGATACGTTGAGTTTTCTTCGTGTGTTTTGACTTAATAGCAAATCACCAAAATTCATCAATAGTGTATCAGGCAAAACCTATGGGACTGAGCCCAGACATTTGCCAAACCACACTCAAAGTCAGAGTCATACCTTGGATTACATTATCTCACTTCTGTCAGGTAAGTAATTCCAGGTATGTTTTCCTTTCATGTCAGCATGCATCATTTCTTAATGCATTTGAAAATGGGACTCACAATCCCAACAAAAACAACATTCATCGCATTTGCATGGTTGAAATTTAGGTATCATTTAGTTTTTGAATGCAACCTCTGCGAGCTCACCTTCAAAGAGGGGCAGCTGTTGACACCTAAATTTTACCGACAATCATTTAGTCGTAATTTGCATTAGAAAATTAGGGATTAATTTTTAACCCCTAAACAAAAATATTTAAATTGCATAGCAATTAGTTTTAGTTTAATTACATTTGCATCAAATTGGCGATGGCAAACGAACTTAAATTTTATCGGACGAGACTCGGCTCGCTCGGAATGCTAGGGCCGGAAATTTCACGTCACGTGGGCTTGGTTGTTTTAATTTGGGCATAACCCAAGTTAATTCAGCCCATTTAAATGCTAATTAGAGCCTAATCCCAAGCTTAAGCCCATTAGGTTAATTAAGCCCATCTAATTTGACCTAGATTAGCGTTATATATACATGTTATTAGGTCAGGAATTAGGGGGAGGTCACAACATTCAGATCAGAAATTATTTGAGAGAAAACACGTGAAGGAGAGAAAGGGGTAGCCACCGTCGCGTCTTCCTCCGCTTCCCCCGACGCCGCTGTCTCTACGGGGAACGCCTCAGCCGCTCTCGCCACAGAAACCCGATGACGTCCTGTTGCGCGGAGCCTCGGTTGGTGTCAACGTGGACTGCTCCTGCTCCTTCATGCATCAACTACAGCGTCAACAAAGGAGCTGTTCTGCCCAATCAACTGTGAAGCTGTAGCTGCTGCTGCTTCACGTTCCTTCCGCTGGTCCATGCATGCTCTCCCCTTTCACCGACGCCCAGCAGAGCTCCCCCATGCAGCGAGCTTCTTCGTACTCCTCCAGCGAAGCCCGTTGAAGCCCAGCTGAAGCCACGTCCTTCTCCATGCACAGCTACGTCCTTCCTCGGCCTAACGAGTCCACAACAAAAGGGAAGTCAACCAGCAAGTCTTGACCTGTTCCAGCAAAGCCACAGCAACGTGGACAGTCCCCTTGTTATCCATGTTTATTTAATTGCTTTTTTTTTAAATAAAAGAAAACCCAAAAAAAATTCTGTTTTGTTATTTAAATTAGAATTTTGCATGTTTAGGTTTTGAATATATCCCGAAGGATGAGATAAGTATTTAATTTTAATTAGGACCTAAGGTGGTATGTTTCCTAGTTTAAATTAAATATGGTTTTAATCCTAACGGATTATTCACGTTATTTTCTAATTTCGAATTTTTAAGAAAACCCCAAAAAGAGAATGAATTACTTTAGGGTAGATTAGGATAAATTGCATTTTTTAATTTCAGCAAATTTATTATTCCGAATTTTTAACAAAAATCCCAAAAATAAATCATGTTAGGATAGCTTAAGTCATCATAGATTGCATGTTATTTTAGGCATTTTTACTATTCCGAATTTTAAAAGAAAATATCAAAAAAGGAAAGTTATTAGTTTGCATGTTATTTTAGGCATTTTTCATAATTCCAAATTTCATTGAAAAATACCAAAAATATAGCATTTTATCCGTCATTAGAATTAAGTCACGTCGTCGCATGACATATAGTCTGCATGCTAGGTTGCATTGATTGGCATATCATTCTTGCACGTCATTGCATGTAGATTAAATTGCATTCAAATAAAGTGAAAATCCAAAAAAAGAAATTGAGTGAATTGCGTGTTAATTAGAAATCATATTAGGGTTGTCTGTATGATTTCTAGCTAACGATGCAGATGCTTACGTTGCATTCAGGTACGTTATTCTCCTAATCTTGCAATTTATTTAACGCTTTCCTGAGTGTTAAATTGGTGGTTTGCGCACCCGCATGCACACCTCACATGTTAGTGGTTAAGCTAAAATGGATCCAAACTGCCTGCCAAAATATTTTTGAAATGAAAAGGTACCGAAAGGGCGTTAGACTAGATCTAGCGTAATCAAGTCCCCCGGCTTAGAATCTCTGGTTCGTAGAAATAAAACATATCTCCCTATGTTTTATTTAGGTTTCTAATCAGCCTACCATAAATTGATTAGTGGCGACTCCAAGCATGAAAACGATTGCATGTTAAGAACTTAAACCCTAAGTTGCGAATTGGTAGGGCTTGGGAGGGCCCGAGTTAAGTTCAATCTTAATAATCCATTAGTCCGAAGAAATTGATAAAATTTTTTGGGTCGCGACAATCGCCACTCATTCTAATCACACCAAGCCACAGTTCACATAATAGGCGTCAATTCAACCACGAACAAACAACACGAATCGTCGCCAAGCGGACGTTAAAGCATACAAGAACACCCAATGAACCTAACATAATTTCCAGCACTAATGACCACCAATCCAGCCATGATTCCACCCGCACATCGCTCCACTCGACTCATAAAACAACCTATCACGATCGCCACTCGAAAATCGCTGAACCAACCATCGAATCCTCCCCCTCAATTCAGCCACAAATAAACAACCCGAACAATCGCTAATCTAACATTGAATCACACACAAACAACTAATCAACTCGATATAAATTTTCAGCATCATGCGACCTTCAAACCCGCCATAAAATCGGCGATTAACCGCCTCGGTTCGGCCCATACTCCGGCCCATTTGTTCACCTCGATCTAGCCCGCAATTCAGCCACCAAATCGCACTAAACGGTCACTAAATCAGCCCCGAACAGCCCCTAATCAGCCGCCAAACTCTCCCTATACGACCCCTAAACAAGTCTAATAATACGCAAAGTCCTAGGCAAGGTTTAGGGTGTCGCTTACCTCGATTTGAGCAAGAAAACGAGGCTGGGCAGCGGGGGAAATCGTCGGGACAGCCGCAGCGGCGGCGATCGGCGAGGCTCTCGGCCACGGCCGAGCGATAGCGGCGGCAAGGGAGCTCCGGCTGAGGCGGCAGCAGCTCGACGACAGTGGGGGCGAGCAGGGGCCTCGCCGGAACAGCAGCAGCTCCGGCGACGGCTGGCGGCGACGACGACGGGAGAGAGACAGGGGAAGGAAGCAGCAGCAATGTCGCCGGGATTGTGGCAAGGCGGGTGACAGCAAGATGGATGGAACAGAAGCAGCAACGTCGCCGGGACAGCAGTAGCTCCGGCGTTCCCGCGGCGACGACGGGCGGGGCGGCTCCTCGGCGACTAGCTCAGAGGGAGAGAGGAGAGTCGGCCAGAGTGGTGGTGGCGAGGGAGAGAGAGAGAGAGCTGGGGGTGGCAAGGGCTCGGAGCCGGCGGTGCCCGGGCAGCACGGCGGCGGTCGGTGACAGAAGGGACGCCGGGTGGTGGTGAACGAGGCAGCAACGGCGGTCGAAACGGCGGTGTACGGTGGCTGGGCGAAGCGGAGCCGAACCGGGGGAGGGGGAGTTCAGCCCGGTGAGCTGCGGCTGTGAGGTGGCTCGCGGTGGCGACGGGGACGTTGGGCGACGGCGACGGTGGCGGCGGCGAGCTCCTGGCGGCTCGGAGAGCTGAGCTCGCTGCAACGACGGTCGGGGGCAGCGTCGGACAGAGGGCGAGAGGGGCCGCGGGAGAGGAGAGTGGGCGAGAGGGGGGGAGAACTGCTGTGGCGACGGCGGCAAGGTGGAGGCGGCGGCGGGATGGCGCGCGGTGGTGACGAGAGGCGAAGGTCAGTCCGGCGAGCGGCGGTCAACGAGCTGGGCAGGCGCCGGATGGAGCAGGGGCCACATGCAGGCTCGTCGGGGAAGGAAGGAACCGAAGAAGACCAAAAGAAAAAGGGAAGAGAGAGAGAAGAGAAGGAGAAGAAGAAGGAAGAGGAGAGAGAGTGTGTCAGGGGGTTAGTCTGCATGGGGTGCGACGTACACGGCAGAGGGGGGAAAGAGAGAGAGAGAGAGAAACGAGGTCTGCATGGGGAAGAGGAGGGACAGACGTGCAGGGGGGAAACGTGCGCGGGGAGAAGAGAAAAAGAGAGAGAGAGAGAGAGAAAGAGAGAGAAAGAGAGAGAGAAAAAAATAGAATTAAGAAATATTTGAACATTCAAATATTAAATGCGATCCGAAGGCCCAAATTCAAAATCGAAAACGATCTACCGGTCCAAAATAAGCCTCGCATATAAAAAGGGACAAAGGCCAAATTAATTAAATCAAACTATAGCGAGGGAGGTCTACTAGTCCAAATTTGCACTCGGTCAAAAACTCCCCTTTTTCCACTATTCCTGACAATCTCAACGCTGGTTACCATAATATTGACACCGTCCAATTTATTTCGTCCTGAAACTCCCGAAAATTGACTGCCAAGTTCGGGGTCTAAATAACGGTCAAATTTGATCGAGTGCGATTCTAGCAAAATCTCTAATTTAAAATGATAACCGGGAGTGATCAGTTCCCGGGCGAGATTTTACTATAAGCACACTGACAAATTACGCGTTTTATAAATCCTAAAAATGGGTCGAAATTCGGAATGTCACACAGATAAAAATAGGTGCCTGTGAATGTGTGATCACAATAAGCCCTGATGCGTTTTACGCGGGGTAGTGAACCCGTCCTGAGGCGTGTTACGCGGGACGATGCCCGGTTTACCGGAAGATGACCAACCTGATGCGTTTTACGCGGGTATGTGTCATGAGCCTGATGCGTTTTACGCGGGCTAGAGATCGATCTCGAAGTGATGGACCTGATGCGTTTAACGCGGGTCGGAGGAGAAATTGGTAAATGGCAGGGTGCTAGCATGCAAGTGTGCGTTACTGCATTGTTGAGGCATGACATGAGTGCGAACATGAGCATGTGCATTATATAAATCGGGATTAAGTGATATGTGTATTTGTACCGCAATCTAAATATTATGGTACTGTCGTGATTAAATTTATAGAGTGGCTAACCTGTAGGGTCAAGTATGAATTAGATTTAGGCCCGAGGGCCCGAGTCAGTTATGTTTTGATTTATGCGTGGTTTAGTACTCGTCAGGAGGTGCATGTTAACCTAGTTTAGGTTTAGGGAATTACTCACTTAGATTATTCTCATTGTTGTTTAAAACCACATTTTCAGACTCCCAGCCTTGAGGATGGCAGGCGTACCGATGCGTTTTTTTTTGGAGGAGCCTCGGCTAGTTGTAGTGCTTGAACCCCGAGCCACTTACCCCTTTTTGTCAGTAATGGCCTCTACCCGCTTTTGCTTTTTGGTATTCGGGCTGTACATGGATAATGTATATGATTTCCAGTATTAGTGCAAGTGTTTATCCTACAGTCGTTGTTGTTGATTTCTATGGCTATCCTTGGTTTGGTGTTATGGTTCTGTACGGGTGTTTGATTTGCTTCCGCATGTGCTTTAAACCTCTGTGTTGGGCGTTGGGTCGGCGACGCGTCCTGGGACGTCGCACTCAAATCGACCATGACAGGGACGCTCGCACGCCGTAAGGTTCGGGGCGTGACACATATTTAATCGGTGAAATCAGCGGTGAATTACTTTAATCACATATCATACAGAATGAATCTACTCATTCAATAGATTTGTATACTTTAGGACTTGAATCTGATTGATGTGCTCAATTGCATTCTCGTGTAGGACAAAAAATTTTCACCTCGCTGCTAATGTTGTCATCAATGATTGAAACTATTTCAAATGTCAATGACAAATTACAGCATAGTGTTTACTGTGGTCCAGCTCATTGTGAGAATCTATGGTCTAAGTGGATGGTGTCATATATTCACCTGTGACATGCTCATTTTCATCAAAATTAATAGCTTCTATCAATTATTAGTAAAATATGTTCAGTTCAGTCAATATTAGGAAGGCAATAGGATTTGTATCTGCCTCAATTATGCCTGTTGGTGGAAAAGTTTGTATATAACTGGTTATGTTTTTATTAAGCTATAGCTGCTTGGTCATGAGTGGAATGGCTGAGAACTTGGCTGAGGCTGCTGCAATTCTGTTTCTTTGAGATTTCTACCAGTTTATTACTAATCGTCCACTTCATGGATTTATTTTGCTGAGAAGAGATATTGGTTGTACATAACTAATATTATCTTACCAAAGTAGCTGTCTTTATGGAACTATGGATATGCGGCGTGCTGCTTTTGATATGCTAGTGCTTGCAGCAGTTATGCACACTGTGGTATAATCATTTCTAACATGGTATATATATTAAGCAGAATGGAAAACTGTTAAGAAGCTTGAAGTCCCATATGGCAGCTGTGGTGTGTCTCAACTGGGAGGAGGATGCCCAAGTGAATTAGAGTATGCATCTTTCAACTTAAAAGTTGATACAACTTCGTGATCTTTATTACCAATAGTGGATATTTTATGGCTAACACCTTTCATAATGCTTCCTTTGCAGTTAAGTAGTTATTTTATTCTAGCTTTCTTAAGTACTTCTTTTTCAAACTTAGAATCTTATTTCACAGTCCAACAGCTTTAGTATGGTTTATGGAAGATTTTTTGCAAGCATATGTTTGGGGTCATCCGTAACTTGTTGATTTGTTTGGCTCCTTAGCTTTACTCTCATATTTTTTTCATCTTTTTATTTTCCAACTGGAAAGTAATTATTCATTTGTTTTATAGAACGCTTCCGGTAACTCTTTGACATTTGAAGATCGCACTACTCAATTCTTCCCTCCAGCTCCAAGAGTTCGAATGCCTGGACTAGTACCTAGAGATGTTGGTTTAACTGACGATGTTCAAAATTCATTTGTAGAGCTCTCAAATTCTTCAAAACAATGTTTCCATATCCTTTACGATGGAGATAAAGATGGGGTTTTGTGCTTCAGTATAATTGATGTCTTTCCAATCGGAAATATTGTAAGCGTCCAGTCTGTTCAATTCAAATACTTAGCAATATGGTCTTATTAGATTCAGTCGATGTGTCCTTTCCTTGTTCTTGCTTCTCATACGGTAGTTTTTCTTAATAAATGGATTTGATGGCAAACTGGCAATAAATCAGTATTGCCCGGAAAGTAATGGGCTGGTTAAGTAAACAACTATACTAGGTGAAGTTATGCTTGTAAAAGTTCTAGATGTTTATGCCATTTCCCAGGCTAGATTTCACTTCTGTTGGTCACTTAAGAGATGACACTTCCAACTTTGATACTGAATAATTATCTGCAGCTTTTTGGTTTTCTGGCCTGAGGTTGGCCTGCATTACATACTTTCTGCTCTACTCTAGACTATTGGGTTTATGCTTTGCTCTAGGAAGATTGAGAGAGCCTATGAAGATTTTCCCTTTCCGGCAAGTTTAATCCAGGCCAAGGACATTGCAGAAACCTTAGTCTAGACTCCATAAGAAAATTTACTTGGAGGACCAATATGTTTGTCAAACTTTTGTGCAATATGATGTCGTAAAAACGAGTGTGAAATAATGTACAATGCAAATACAAACTTAAAGAAACATTTACATAACTAAATAGCATGCATATAATGAATTATCAATATGATAAACTTAAAAATGTAAAGTCATGGTGTTACTTTTTGTTAACCAAACAATATTGTGTTGAGTTCGAAAAAATTGTGTTTATTGTTATCAAAGGTCAACTTTATTGTGTCAAACTTATGATCGACAATTGTATTTATTGACAGGCATATCGCAACAGTTAACATGGTAAATATGCCTAATACTTTCCTATTAGAGATGGTAAATATGTATAGGCTGATATATTGCATTCATGTTTGATGCCTCTTAGGTTAGATGCATTTTAGGCAAAGAACTCTAACTTACGAGCTAGAATTGATTAGCTTTGGAGAATAATGCAGTTTAGCTCTTGAATTTAATGTGATAATTTAGCACTTATAAAGTATTGTAAATTAATACTATAAAAAAGAGTGCTCGTGAAATGCACGAGCACTTCTTTACACTTCACAATTTCAAGTATTGACATTTTAGTTTGGATTGTTGGTATATAAATAGCATTGATAATTCTTTTAGCTTGCATTGTCACGCGTTGATATCAGAATTGTAACAGCCCGAATTTTGATGTAAATCCGGAACCAATGAAGTTGACATTATTTCGCATTTCATTTTAGTAAGTCTCGCTCAGAACTGATCACTCTTGGGATACTAACCAATAGGGTATGGCTAATTAGGAAGTGGTACGTGGATCAATGACCCGATCTCGAATCGAATACCGGTCTTGAGAAATAATGAGAAAATAGTTTGAACCGATATGAACCGATCTTAGGAAAGACGATGGATTGAGTTGGCCAAGGCCAAAGATGTGCAATCGGATCGCAAGTGAGTCTGCAAGACCGAAAGTACACGAGACCAACCAGTCCTGAGCCTGAACCGCATGATCGTGATTCTTGGGGCTAATGATTGTTTCTCATTCTTTCAAAGGACGGAATAGTCGTGATTCGGATAACCCTAGGTCCATACACGTACATTCTAAACAGCCACCTGTTAGTGAGAGATTCTAAAATTGGAAACCGAGTGAATTTTGAAACACAGAATTGGACCCGGATTTGGATATCAATTTTCTACGGCTTAAGAGACTACATTTGGAAATCTGACGTCGTATTACGCTGGCCACGCACATTTTGAGCGTATAGGGTTGAAAACTGGAATTTCGGTCCGGGAATGGAAAATGACGGTTTTGCCCCTCAAGGGCCGATTAGGGTTTTGGATGCCATATGAGGTTATTTCTTGAAACGGATGTCATTTTGGGGTGGCCATGCATACCAGGAGTCGTTTTGAACAAAAATTGGAATTTCGACAAAAATTGGAAAATAATATTATTTTATTCCCGAAACTTTGCAGTCGATTTCCGGGGGCTTAGAAAGTGAATTTCGCGATTCCGACGCCACATTAGGTTGGCCACGCACCTATGGAACGCGTGCGTGCGAAAAATGGGATTTCGCCCCAGGACTGGAAAAAGGACAGTTTTGCCCCTAGCTCGGTTCAGGTCCGAATTTTTGGGTGAAGGTTCGGGATATTTTCAGAAGCTCATCAGCTCAATTATTGGCCCTTTTCACTCTTTTTCCCTTGATTTTTAGATAGGGATGAATTAAGGCCGTTAGATTAGGGGTATTTTAGTCTTTTGGCCCCGATCGGCGACACGTGGCGGCCCCCTAGCCCCTATATTTGACCAGACTTGACTTGTTCTCTCTCTCCTCCCCCATTCTCTCGGCCAGAACCCACAGAACAGCAGCCCTCTCCCTTTTTCTCTCTTTTTCTCTCTCTTGGCAAGCTTGCCGTAGCTCGTTGCCGGCCAACGGAGCGCCGCCGCCGGCCGCCGTGCCTCCCCATCGACCACCACAGCCCCCAATCGCAGCCTAGCCCCTGTCCGACCCGTTTCTCTCTCCCTTTCCCTCTCTTTCTCTCTCTTTCTCTCTTTTTCTCACTTTCCGTTCTGCAAACAGTACCGCCGGAGCTTCGCCGGAGCTCCGATCGTCGTTCCGTCGACACCCAGGTGTCCAGCTCGTCCATACATCTCTGTCCAACCCTGGCCGTATAGTGTCCGTACGGGTACTGTTTACCGTCCTTACGGACACTGTTCGCCGCCGTCCCGTACGGCCGTCTCAGCCGTCACCGGCACCTCTCCGGCCACCGTTTCCCCCTGTCCCGTACAGTGAACAGTACCCCCGTGAATAGTGCGTGTGCCCGGAATTCCATCACCGGTTTCACTGTTCACCAGTGATTGGCCGCCGTTCCCCGTCGTCGTGACCTTGGATTAGGTGAGTAAAATTCCTAAACCCGGATTAGGACTGATAGTGCGTTTTTCCGGACTGGTTTAGGTATTATCAGTGCATATTTCAGACTGGGTGGATGACCGATTAGTGGAAATTATTATCGGGAAAATTTAGTGGATTAATGAGAATTATTTGGGGAGGTTAATTGGATTAAACGACCAATTTTAGGAGCCCATTGGAAATTATCGGGTGTGTCCGGGTCGACCGATTGTATGTAATTCGTGCTTGATTGTGATTGATTGCGTACTGCCATGTCGCATGTTGTGTGGCTAATTTTTGTGGAGTGCGATTAGACACTGTTGGTTTGCAATTAATTATTGAATTATGAATCGCACGTTGGGCCACACGGTATTAATTGGGCCAATTGAGCACGTGTTGTGATATGGAGTGTTTGAATTTAATTGGCGGTCATGGTGCATTGCATTGCATAACATGGACACGCATTGTGTATGCCGAGAGTGGGGCATGTGATGAACTTGTGCGAGAATGCGTGTCTGCCATGAGTGGTGTGATCACCTAAAATACCCCGAAGTGTCATACGCTGGGTTCAGATAATAATGAGTTACGTGATCACCTAAGGACCTTCGGGTCATGACCTTCGGGTCGATACCGTCCTCATGCACTTTGAAGCAGGACGATGCCCGGTACGTCCGAAAGGCGACCATCCTCATGCACTTTGAAGCAGGCTCTGGTTCGCAAGGAGAACAGTGTTGCGCCTCATGCACTTTGGAGCAGGCTAGACGCATCGGGTCGTGATTATTGTGGACTCGAGTCGTAATTAATAATAAATTGGGCAATTGCCAATGTGCTAGTATGGGCCAGTGGGCCGGAAAATGTACATGACATGTTCACGACATCCGCATGCATGAACATCCATCGACTGGCATGCCAGTATGTGAGACTCAGTACGTGAGCATGTGATTGGCGTACGTGTGGTAATATGTGCCACGTATGCGCCGTGAGTATTATATGTTGATTTGTTTAACCTGCAGGGTTAGAGAATGGTTTAATTATTGTGTATTGTGATTTAATTACTTGTTTCCGGTCAGGAGATTGCATGCTAGCCTAGCCTAGGTTTAGGGGTTGAACTCATTGAGATTCGTCTCACGGTTGTGTAAACCGAAACATTTCAGACCCCCAACCGTAGGATGCCGAGGAGAGCGCCTCTTTTTGGTATACTGCAGTTCATCCAGCGGTCCTCTAGTGTTCACCCTTGTGGGGACGGACCTGCAGCCATGGTCGTGGAAGCTGAGGAGCCGAAGTGATATACGCTGAACCCTTTTGACTGAGTGGCTGTTGACTATGTGTTTTCTGTGCTGTTGTATAAATGAATTGTGTAAAAAGTTTTCTTTGGTAATACTAGTATACATACTTTCAGAGGTGTTGTTTGCTGGTTGTGCTACCTTGGCCTCATGTATTTTATTATCAGGGTGTATATATTTATATACGTTGCTTCCGCATGTGTATTGTTCTCTATGATTGTTGGGTCGGCGACGCATCTTGGGAGTGTTGCACCATAATCGACCAGAGAGGGATGTTTGCGCTTCGTGGGGTACGGGGCGTGACATCCCCTCGTTTGAATTGGTATCAGAGCAAGGTCAGCTCGGTCCAATTAGGTCGAAGTCTGGAGTGATAAGGAGCGATGAGACCCTGGGTAGCCAGTAGGGTGACCTCGTGTGCTACATGCATCTCCTGACAGTTTGTAATTGTGTTGAATTGTGATCGTATGACCCGTAAGTGCAGGTGCGGCAGGACCTGAGGTAAGTACGTGAATCCCTTGGGTGATGAGTTGGCTAGTCTTCATTAAGCCGCATGCTGATTGTTTGATTGTTGTTAATACCTACCTAGGACTTAGACTGGATTAGATTGGTTTAAGTCATTAATTCCTTAGTGGAATTATAGCAGGTAGGAGAGTGGTAGGAAGTTGAGACCATGAGCAGCGAAGGAAGAGGTATAGGAAGAGTCCCAAGAAGGGGCGCGGGAAGAGGGTCAAGAGGTAGAGGTCGTGCCCGGGCTAGAGCTGTAGAAGATATCGGTAGGGGTGCTAGAGTGGAAGAAAACCCTGGAGTGGGGATTGGAGCTGCTGTAGATCCCAGAGCTAATGTTAGACCTGCGGAAGACCCACGGATGGAAGGAGTCCTCAGAGTATTAGAGAGGATTGGAAATATATTGGAGAGGCAAGTTAATGCGACCGCCCAGGCTGCTGAGGCCGGACCGATAGCTGGTGATGGAGGGAATCAAGCCCCGCAGGGGCATGTTCAACCAGCAAGGGCTAGACAGATGCCCCAATTAGTGGAACAATTCATAAAGTTGAAACTGCCTCAGTTTCATGGTCGCGGTGACCCCGAGACAGCACCGAGATGGGTAGAATCATTAGAGAAAAATTTTAAAGTTTTGGGGTGCACCGATGAAGAAAAAGTGATGCTAGCAGCTTATCAGCTTCAGGACGCTGCAAATGATTGGTGGAACGCTACTGAAAGGAGCGTATTTCCTGAAGGAACAGCTCCAACTTGGGCAGTATTTGTTGAGAATTTCTATGAGAAGTATTTCTCTGAGAACGCTCAGGAAAAGAAATTGATGGAGTTTATGCGATTACGCCAGGGTCAGATGACTGTTGACCAATATGAAGCGGAATTTGCAAGACTGGCGAAGTTTGCACCAACAATGGTAGAGAATCCGCGAGATAGAGCTTGAAGATTCCGGGATGGACGGAAGCAGGATCTTCGGAGTTTGATTTTGTCGCACGATATCAAGGATTACGGGGAGATGTTTAGACGGGCTCAGATTATGGAGCGGGATCAACAGGAAAGAGCAACCGCTTCGGGATCACGATTCGTTCCGAATAGAGATAATCGTCGACTTGGGAAGAGGCCAATGGTTGACAATAGACGATTTGTCCCACCGGCCAAGCGGGATATTAGGAAACCGAATCCCCAGCCGGGTAGGTTTGGAGCGTGCTTCAGGTGTGGGAGCATGGGGCACCAGATCAAGAATTGTCCCCAAATGCGTCCCTCAGGACCACCTATGATGCCCCAACAGCAGCCCCGAGTAGGGAACCAAGCCGGGAATCCCCCACCGGCTAATCAGGGACGACCACCAGCTCAAGGAAGGGTCTATGCCATAGCGCACAAGGAAGCTGAGAATGCGCCGGGCGTGGTCACAGGTACGATTTCCTTATGTGATCATGCCGCTTATGCATTGTTTGATCCGGGGGTGACCCATTCTTTCATTTCTGAGCAGTTTGTTAAGTTGGTTGATATTAAACCAGTGTTGCTTGAGACTATGCTGTGTGTGTCAACACCCATGAATGATAGGGTGCTAGTTTCTTTTGGATGCCCCAAGTGTAAGATAATTATTGGGGGTAAGGAAGAAAGTATCGACTTGGCAGTATTGGCCATGTTCGATTTCGATGTAATCATTGGTATGGACTGGCTAGTCCAGCAGAAGGCTGTAGTGGATTGCAGCAATAGGACGATCCAATTTAGTCCTGATGGACGTCCTAGTTTTGTATTCTAGGGAAACCGAGGAGGAACCTCGATCCCTTGGATTTCCTCGCTTGAGGCGACCAAGTTGCTAGATGATGAATGTGAAGGATATCTGGTGAATGTTGTGGATCCGACAGTGGCGGAACCTAAGTTGGAAAATATACCCGTGGTATGCAATTTTCCCGAGGTGTTTCCTCAGGAATTGTCGGGTTTACCGCCTGAGCGAGAGGTGGAATTTGTGATTGAATTAGCCCCTGGGACGGAACCGATTTCGAAGGCACCATATCGGATGTCCCTATCAGAATTGAAAGAGCTGAAGGTGCAAATTCAGGAATTGCTGGATAAAGGTTTCATTCGCTCTAGTGCATCCCCATGGGGAGCGCCAGTCCTGTTTGTTAAGAAGAAAGATGGAACTCTGAGGTTGTATATAGATTACCGGTAGTTGAATCAAGTGACAGTGAAAAATAAATATCCGCTGCCGAGGATTGACGATCTATTCGATCAGTTACAAGGAGCCTCAGTGTTTTCCAAAATAGACTTGAGGACTGGGTACCATCAGCTAAGGATTCGAAGTGAGGACATTCCCAAGACTGCTTTTAGGACTAGATATGGGCATTATGAATTTACGGTTATGCCCTTTGGATTAACGAATGCCCCAGCTGCTTTTATGGATCTGATGGATCGGGTGTTCAAAGAATTCCTGGATCAGTTCGTTATAGTTTTTATCGATGATATACTAGTGTAATCTAAGAGTCTCGAGGAGCACGAAGTACACTTGGCTGAAGTGCTACGGACCTTAAGAGAAAACGCGCTGTGTGCGAAACTGAGCAAGTGTGAGTTTTGGCTCAGTTGAGTAGGATTTCTTGGACATATCATTTCGGGAGACGGAATCTCTGTAGATCCAGCAAAGATTGAAGCAGTGACTAAGTGGCCTAGACCGACTTCAGTAACTGAGATCAGGAGCTTCCTAGGTTTGGCTGGCTATTACAGACAATTTGTGGAAGGATTTTCTTCAATAGCTATGCCGTTGACAAGATTGCTTAAAAAGGAGACTAAGTTTGAATGGGACGAAAAGTGTGAAAGAAGCTTCCAAGAGTTGAAGTACAGGTTGACAACTGCTCCAGTGTTGACCATTTCGTCTGGACCTGGAGGATTCGAGATTTACAGTGATGCGTCCTTGAGAGGACTTGGATGTGTTTTAATGCGGCATGGAAAAGTGGTAGCATACGCGTCGCGCCAATTGAAGCCTCATGAGATGAATTATCCGACGCATGATTTGGAATTAGCTGCTATCGTTTTTGCTCTCAAAATCTGGAGACATTATTTGTGCGGAGAAAAGTTCCAGATTTATACTGATCATCAAAGCCTCAAGTACTTATTTTCGCAGAAAGAGTTAAATATGAGGCAGCGCCGCTGGATGGAACTTCTCAAGGACTATGATTGTGACATATTGTATCATCCTGGTAAGGCGAATCGAGTTGCTGATGCCTTAAGTCGCAAATCTAGTATGGCGCATCTGATGGTCAAGGAGTGGACGTTATTGGAAAGGCTCAGAGATTCAGAGTTCAAATTTGAAATGAGCCAAGTGTCCAACTTGCTAGCTGCATTAAGAATTGAACCGGAGATTCAAGTTAGAATTAAAGAACTGCAATCTACGGAGCAAGAAATCCAAAAGATTATCGGGTTGGATGCTGCTAAGAGAAAGTCGGACTTCCAAGTGAGCGAGGATGGAATTTTGAAATTCCGGGGAAGGATGTGCGTGCCGGATGACGTAGAGCTTAAGGAAGAAATATTATCGGAAGCTCATAGGAGCAATTACAGTATCCACCCGGGGAGTACGAAAATGTACCAGAATCTGCGACAACATTATTGGTGGAATGGAATGAAGGCGGATGTGGCCAAACATGTGGCCAAGTGTTTAACGTGCCAACAAGTGAAGGCACAGCACTGTAAGCCAGGTGGTTTATTGAGATCGTTGGAGATCCCTGAATGGAAATGGGAGCACATCACGATGGATTTCGCGACGGGTTTGCCACGAAGCCAAAGAGGACATGATTCGATATGGGTCATAGTGAATCGCTTAACGAAGTCAGCACACTTCTTGGCTGTGCGAAAGGACTTTGAGTTAGAAAAGTACACAGAATTATATGTGCGGCAAATAGTACGCCTTCACGGAGTGCCAGTGACGATCACATCGGATCGGGATCCAAGGTTTACGGTCAATTTCTGGAAGAGTCTGCAAGAAGCCATGGGGACTAAGTTACAATTCAGTACGGCCTATCATCCGCAGACGGATGGCCAATCAGAAAGAACGATTCAAACTCTGGAAGATATGCTGAGAGCCTGTGTAGTGGACTTCCAAGGCAAATGGGAAGAGCAATTGCATCTAGTGGAATTTGCCTATAATAACAGCTACCAACAGAGTATTCAAATGGCACCATTTGAAGCCTTATATGGCCGAGCTCGTAGAACGCCATTATGCTGGGATGAAGTTGGTGAGCGTAGTATCACAGGCCCAGAGTTAGTTCAGCAGACGGTCAAAGCCGTTGGAATTATTCGAGATAGACTAAAGACAGCACAAAGTCGCCAGAAAAACTATGCCGATCGAAGACGACGACCCTTGGAGTTTCAAGATGGAGACCATGTGTTTTTGAAAGTATCACCTATGAAAGGAATGTCTCGATTTGGGAAGAAAGGAAAACTTAGCCCAAGGTACGTCGGACCATTTGAAATATTGGAAAAGATTGGCGATATGGCTTATCGACTTGTCTTGCCGCCAAATCTATCTCAAGTGCATAATGTTTTCCACGTGTCGATGTTAAGAAAGTATGAACCAGATCCGACTCACGTTCTAAAGTATGAAGAGATAGATGTGGACGACAAAGTGTCGTACGTGGAAAGACCAGTAAGGATCGAAGACCGGAAGGATCGAGTGTTGAGGAACAAGACGATCCCGATGGTCAAAGTTGTCTGGGAGCACCATGGAACGGAAGGCGCCACCTGGGAAAGTGAAGAGGCCATGCGACGTCAACACCCCCACTTGTTTGAAGAATAAGTGTAGATTGTAAATTTCGAGGACGAAATTTTTGTAAGGGGGGAAGGATTGTAACGGTCCGAATTTTGATGTAAATCCGGAACCAATGAAGTTGACATTATTTCGCATTTCATTTTAGTAAGTCTCGCCCAGAGCTGATCACTCTTGGGATACTAACCAATAGGGTATGGCTAATTAGGAAGTAGTACGTGGATCAAGGACCCGATCTCGAATCGAATACCGGTCTTGAGAAATAATGAGAAAATAGTTTGAACCGATATGAACTGATCTTAGGAAAGGCGACGGATTGAGTTGGCCAAGGCCAACGATGTGCAATCGGATTGCAGGTGAGTCTGCAAGACCGAAAGTACACGAGGCCAACCAGTCCTGAGCCTGAACCGCATGATCGTGATTCTTGGGGCTAATGATTGTTTCTCATTCTCTCAAAGGACGGAATAGTCGTGATTCGGATAACCCTAGGTCGATACGCGTACATTCTAAATAGCCACCTGTTAGTGAGAAATTCTAAAATTGGAAACCGAGCGAATTTTGAAACACAGAATTGGACCCGGATTTGGATATCAATTTTCTACGGCTTAAGAGACTACATTTGGAAATCTGACGTCGTATTACGCTGGCCACGCACATTTTGAGCGTGTAGGGTTGAAAACTGGAATTTCGGTCCGGCAATGGAAAATGACGGTTTTGCCCCTCAAGGGCCGGTTAGGGTTTTGGATGCCATATGAGGTTATTTCTTGAAATGGATGTCATTTTGGGGTGGCCATGCGTACCAGGAGTCGTTTTGGACAAAAATTGGAATTTCGACAAAAATTGGAAAATAATATTATTTTATTCCCGAAACTTTGCAGTCGATTTCCGGGGGCTTAGAAAGTGAATTTCGCGATTCCGACGCCACATTAGGTTGGCCACGCACCTATGGAACGTGTGCGTGCGAAAAATGGGATTTCGCCCCGGGACCGGAAAAAGGACAGTTTTGCCCCTAGGTCGGTTCAGGTCCGAATTTTTAGGTGAAGGTTCGGGATATTTTCAGAAGCTCATCAGCTCAATTATTGGCCCTTTTGACCCTTTTGCCCTTGATTTTTGGATAGGGATGAATTAAGGCCGTTAGATTAGGGGTATTTTAGTCTTTTGGCCCCGATCGGCGACACGTGGCGGCCCCCTAGCCCCTATATTTGACCAGACTTGACTTGTTCTCTCTCTCCTCCCCCATTCTCTCGGCCAGAACCCACAGAACAGCAGCCCTCTCCCTTTTTCTCTCTTTTTCTCTCTCTTGGCAAGCTTGCCGTAGCTCGTTGCCGGCCAACGGAGCGCCGCCGCCGGCCGCCGTGCCTCCCCGTCGACCACCACAGCCCCCAGTCGCAGCCTAGCCCCTGTCCGACCCGTTTCTCTCTCCCTTTCCCTCTCTTTCTCTCTCTTTCTCTCTTTTTCTCACTTTCCGTTCTGCAAACAGTACCGTCGGAGCTTCGCCGGAGCTCCGATCGTCGTTCCGTCGACACCCAGGTGTCCAGCTCGTCCATACATCTCCGTCCAACCCTAGCCGTACAGTGTCCGTACGAGTACTGTTCACCGTCCGTACGGACACTGTTCGCCGCCGTCCCGTACGGCCGTCTCAGCCGTCACCGGCACCTCTCCGGCCACCGTTTCCCCCTGTCCCTTACCGTGAACAGTACCCCCATGAACAGTGCGTGTGCTGGGAATTCCGCCGCCGGTTTTAACTGTTCACCAGTGATCGGCCGCCGTTCCCCGTCGTCGTGACCTTGGATTAGGTGAGTAAAATTCCTAAATCCGGATTAGGACTAATAGTGCGTTTTTTCGAACTGGTTTAGGTATTATCGATGCATATTTCAAACTGGGTGGATAACCGATTAATGGAAATTATTATCGGGAAAATTTAGTGGATTAATGAGAATTATTTGGGGAGGTTAATTGGATTAAACGACCAATTTTAGGAGCCCATTGGAAATTATCGGGTGTGTCCGGGTCGACTGATTGTATGTAATTCGTGCTTGATTGTGATTGATTGCGTACTACCATGTCGCATGTTGTGTGGCTAATTTTTGTGGAGTGCGATTAGACACTGTTGGTTTGCAATTAATTATTGAATTATGAATCGCACGTTGGGCCACACGGTATTAATTGGGCCAATTGAGCACGTGTTGTGATATGGAGTGTTTGAATTTAATTGGCGGTCATGGTGCATTGCATTGCATAACATGGGCACGCATTGTGTATGCCGAGAGTGGGGCATGTGATGAACTTGTGCGAGAATGCATGTCTGCCATGAGTGGTGTGATCACCTAAAATACCCCGAAGCGTCATATGCTGGGTTCAGATAATAATGAGTTGCGTGATCACCTAAGGACTTTCGGGTCATGACCTTCGGGTCGATACCGTCCTCATACACTTTGAAGCAGGACGATGCCCGGTACGTCCGGAAGGCGACCATTCTCATGCACTTTGAAGCAGGCTCTGGTTCGCAAGGAGAACAGTGTTGCGCCTCATGCACTTTGAAGCAGGCTAGAGACACTAGGCCAGATCGGTTGCTGCGCCTCATGCACTTTGGAGCAGGCTAGACGCACCGGGTCGTGATTATTGTGGACTCGAGTCATAATTAATAATAAATTGGGCAATTGCCAGTGTGCTAGTGTGGGCCAGTGGGCCGGGAAATGTACATGACATGTTCACGACATCCGCATGCATGAACATCCATCGACTGGCATGCGAGTATGTGAGACTCGGTACGTGAGCATGTGATTGGCGTACGTGTGGTAATATGTGCCACGTATGCGCCGTGAGTATTATATATTGATTTGTTTAACCTGCAGGGTCAGAGAATGGTTTAATTATTGTGTATTGTGATTTAATTACTTGTTTCCGGTCAGGAGATTGCATGCTAGCCTAGCCTAGGTTTAGGGGTTGAACTCATTGAGATTCGTCTCACGGTTGTGTAAACCGAAACATTTCAGACCCCCCGCCGTAGGATGCCGAGGAGAGCGCCTCTTTTTGGTATACCGCAGTTCATCCAGCGGTCCTCTAGTGTGCACCCTTGTGGAGACGGACCTGCAGCCATGGTCGTGGAAGCTGAGGAGCCGAAGTGCTATACGCTGAACCCTTTTGACTGAGTGGCTGCTGACTATGTGTTTTCTCTGCTGTTGTATAAATGAATTGTGTAAAAAGTTTTCTTTGGTAATACTAGTATACATACTTTCAGAGGTGTTGTTTGCTGGTTGTGCTACCTTGGCCTCATGTATTTTATTATCAGGGTGTATATATTTATATACGTTGCTTCCGCATGTGTATTGTTCTCTGTGATTGTTGGGTCGGCGACGCATCGTGGGAGCGTTGCACCATAATTGACCAGAGAGGGATGTTTGCGCTTCGTGGGGTACTGGGTGTGACAAGAATAAAGCTTCTTTCTATTGTTACATGAAGTAATTAATGAATTTATTTTTTTAACATTTCACTCAATTCTTAATACAAATATTTGGACTGGAGTTGATTCAATGTCTGGAGAGCATTGTTTTATTGAGTAACTAAATAAATAAAAAATGCATTGCATGGTATCTAAATGGATGGACTCACTATTGAACATACAAATTGCTTCACATCTTGCACCAACCAAGTTGAATAACATTATTAATATGCTTAAATATATTTTGAGTGGCAAGTAAAACCTATTCAACTTTTTTATTAACATAGCTACCCATTGTTATTTAAGAGGAACCCACATGCATTTATATATAAGTATTATATAAAGTTCTATTTAATCTAAATGAATTAAGACTGCACATTTCAACTTCATTCAATAATATAAATATTTGAACTAACACACATTACAAGTTATAGGTGTTTAAGGAAGATTGCAATTGCTAAACTAAACCAAGCAAAAAACATTTGCCAGAAAAAATTAAAAATTTTGATTTATTAATATGGTTTTGGGTTGATAAGGAAATCGTGAAATCAATAAATATGACTAGATGGAATCAATAAGTTAGACATCTATAAAAAAATAATTGGTCACTTCACAATTAAGTATAGAGAAGAGTAGGGGGCCAGTCACTCATTCGAAATAAGTAATGGACAAAAACTTGGTAGAGAAGAGTAGTGGCCTCAAGTTAAATTATATGCTATCTAATACAAATCTGCCCCTGGATGATTAAAACAGGTGAAGCTCCTTGACTTCCTCTTCCCTCTTTTTATATTGTCTTAATTCCCTAAAAATCCTCAAATTTTAGGTTCAATCTTAATTTAATCCGGAACTTTTCTTTTTATCTCAAAAAAACCCTCAATTTTAAACACAATGCTACATTAATCCCCAATTTTTTCGTCTAAAAAGAATTCTGAAACTTTATGTCCAATCCCACGTGTGATCCGAATTACTGACAAGAACTTTTAGGACGAGTTCAAGAGAGAGCAGTTTCCATCTTCACATGAGAGCAATTTCGGCAATTAGGGACTGGAATTCACGGCCAAAGAAGACAAGAAAATCAGGGCATAAAAAAAGCAGAGGATTCTCCGCATATAATCAATGCCAAAGCGAGCTCGAAAAAGAAAAGGATGGAGCTTTTCTTTACAGCCAAGAAAGAGAAATACAGAGAGAGAGGAGGGGGGGGAGGGGTTTGTGGTCGGCAAAAGAGAGAAAACTTTAATAAAGAAAATGCGAGAAGTGATCGGCAGAAGAGGAGAAAGAAAAAGAAGAACAGAGGAGGCAATTCTAGTGGAGGAGGTGAAAAGAAAAAGCGAAGAGAGAGAGAATTGTCGGGGCACGTGTGAGGAAGCGACAGGGAGCAAAAAGATGCAATTTTAAAATAAGTTTGCTTAATCTACTCTCCAAGAATTTATATTTCCTCCAAAACCATATTAAAAATTGTCGGGGCGACGGAGAGCAATTCTTTCCTTTTATTTTTTTCTTCTATTCCTTTCTTCCTCTTCTTTTCCCTTTCTTTTCCTTTCTCTCCTGGTTCGTGCTCTCCCTTTTTCCCTTTATATCTCTTCTTTTTTTTCTTTTTTTAAAGCCCACTTTTTGACCAAGTCAAGAAGAAGGGCAAAATACTAGAGCAACCGCTAAGCTAAACCAAGAAAAAACATTTGCCGGAAAAATTGTAAATTTTGATTTGTTATTTTGGCTTTGGGTTGATTAAGAAATTTTGAAATCATTAAATTTGATTAAATGATTAATTGATAACTTCACAATTAAGTAGAGAGGAGTGGTGAGCACAGCCACTCATTTGAAATAAGAAATAGACAAAAACTTGATAAATAAGAGCAGTAGCTTCAAGTTAAGCAAGGACTGGTGGGACGTACCCACTAGGCACAAGGGTAGAAGGAAAATTATGTTATCTAATTACAAATCTGCCCCTGGATGATTAAAACAAGTGAAGCTCCTCAACTTTCACTTCCCTCTTTGTATATAGTCCTAATGCCCCAAAAAGCCCTCTAATTTTAAGTCCAGTTATAATTGTACCCCGAATTTGTTATCTAAAGAAAATCCTCAATTTTAGATTCAGTCCTAAATATGTCCCAATTTTTTTGTCTAAAAAAATTATAAACTTTATGTCCAGTCCCAAATTTATCCCAAATATTTTTTATCTAAAAAAATCACTAACTAGTCTCAAATCTGCCCTTGTAAACTTTATATTCAAAAACATTGTTAGTTGTTTGATGTGGCATTTCTATGTCAATAAAAAAAATCCACATCAACAACGTGACATGGAATATTATATCCAAAACGAAATCGTGTTTAATCAGAAAATTAGGAATCAGTCCACCTAGATTAGTTCGCTTATTCAATTCACTAGCAAAAAAGGGCACACAAATATGTGCTTGATTTGGATTATCTAGGGAAATGAATTTAATTTGTTAAAGGGTCAAAAACGTTTAATCAATCTAATGAATATGTTTTTGACTAGTTTTGTCACAAAAATAATTTAAAATGATTAAAATAGAACATTCACAAGAATAAGATGAGCAAAAGTTTACTTTCTTAGAAGGTTTGCACATGTAGGCGCCATATAAGCTTGTACACGGGAGCTTGTACTCTTCTAAATTATTATTCTGTCCAAATACAGTAATAAATTCATTTTAAAAGAGGCATGGGCACGATCGTTTCATAATATCAAAAAAAACGTAAATTCAAAATTATTGATTTCGAAATATATATAAACTCAACATATTTGAAATTAAGTTCTTTATTTTAAAATAACAGTAATATGAAAGATGAGGCAATTATTGGTACTATGTAGGTAAGAAAATAGCTTTGTGAACTTTGTGGAATTAGAATTCTTAAGTTTCTATGGTTGAAAAAGCTTTATTTAAGTTCTAAACATTATCTATTTATACAAATATAAAACTAAAAACTTGAGAATTTCTTGTGCTCTCTCGAAATTTTCACTATACTTTTACCTAATATTATGATCTTAATGAGTGGGATGAGGTAAAGCTGTTATCTAATGAGATAAAAGATACCTATGTGCGTCTTTTCTTTGTTCCTTAATGTTCTAGGACGAAGGGAAAAAGGTTCTGGTGGTGGGCCTGCATTCTGCCAAAAGTATGATTTTTCACTAAAAAAAATAAGCTTTAGGTAGTGGGCCCCATCTGTTTTCTCTTCTTCCCGTAGCTTTTGAGCTCACGAAGGAAGCTCAAGTGCAATTAAAATGGAAGAATACTTCAAAAATATGTGGCGGGACTTTTGGACTTTGGATTAGTAAAGAAAAACTTCATGGAGTATAATCAAAGCTAAAGCTTTTGGAAAACAAATTTCATCTTTCATGGATCTCCATTAAAGATATTTGATACTTCTCAAGATACTTCAGTATTGTGATTTCAGGAATAAGTTTAACAAATTAATTTAGAGTTTTTATCTGAAAGCTAAATATATAATAGTAGATTTTAGGTAAGCAACTGTTGATAGTACAATATTTCAGTAGTGAAATGAAGTTTATCGGCTTGATACGATAATATTCAATAGGCTCAAAGCGAGGGGTAAATTCCTAAATGAGATCAAGAGCTTAAATATATTCAACAAAAATACTTTTTTCGGATGGAAAATAAATTAAAAAAAAAGAGAGAAATAAGAAAGTTCAACGGTGCAACCACTGTGGTGACGCTTTTGTATGTATTTTATCAAATTATGACCACTGTCCACGGATACCAAATACAGCAATTGTCTTTTTCATTGCTTCTGCATGGAAAGTTGCTCACATGTTTCGTTCTTCTTCCTGGGCAGGATCGCCTTGGATTATCTTGTGCATTGAAACTTCCACCACATTAAGGCAACGACTATAAACATATGGTCAGTGGTCCCGGTCAATAAATTACTAATTTATGTCTAGCTTGGCATGTTTCAATTATTGGTGCGTGCCAACTGCTTGGATTATATAAATTAAATCAATAAAGAAAATTAGATATATATAATAAGGATTAATACCACTAAATATCCCAAACTGGTATATCTATAACAAATTTACCTAAAACTAATTTTTAATCACTAAAAATCCCAAACTCGTACACATGTGACAAATTTACCTAATGATAGTTTCTGTTAAATTTTACTATCAAATTGCTAAGTTAAATGACAAATATGTGCATGGCAGTTGACGGGTGTACCAATTTGGGGTTTTACTCTCCGTTTGTCATAGGTATACTAGTTTGTGATTTGTTTTATATTAATCCAATTTAACAAATGATAAATTTGTCACAAAAAGTTAAAAAATTAGTTTTAGGATAAATTTATTACATGTATACTAGTTTGGGGTTTTTCGCGGTATTAACCCATATAATAAAGTTTCCTCACCAAAAAAAAAAAAACCTCACCAAAAAAAAACCCATATAATAAAGTAAAAGCAAATAGGCACTTTGATTTATTTATGAGATTTGAAGGATAAATTAAGGCAAAAGCATAGCAAAAAAGAAATTCTTCTCATTGTGCTCGGGTACAAAATATATATATAGCATGTTGATTTTTTTTCTTAAGATTCTTGACACGCGCTAATAGCATAATTTTTTCGGCACAAGAGATTGTTAATAAGGTTAATACCACGAAAAATCTCAAACTAATACACTTGTGACAAATTTACCTAAAACTAATTTTTTGACCACAAAAAATCCCAAATTGGTACACTTGTGATAAATTTACCCCAAACTAATTGTTTGACCACAAAAAAATCCCAAACCGGTATACTTGTGAGAATTTTACCCGCGTAAAATTGGATTAATATCATGAAAAATCACAAACTGATAAATTTGTGACAAACATAGGGATAAAGCCCTAAACCGATACACTCGTCAATTACCACGTGTCATTTAACTAAGCAATTTGACGGTAAAATTTAGCGGAAACTAACGGAGGGTAAATACGTCACATATTAAATTGAGATTTTTTGTGATCAATAGATTAATTTTGGATAAATTTATCATATATATATTAATTTTGAATTTTTTTTGGTATTAACCCTGGTTAATAATACAACATTTCGAAGGCGGGACGAGCAGCAGGCGATAATTTGAAAGCCTTTGCGGGGTCTTTATCACCATCCACCCTCTCTCTCATCGCAAGCTATCCATTGGCGGTCGCATCACAGAGACGGACGACAGGATGGAGGCTCCTGATTCTGACACGTGTCGTTGTACAGGGGCATAGCTGGCACCGTTGTCCGGTTGGCGTACGCGAGAGGACCTGCGCGCTATCCCGTGACCTGGGCCGTGGGTTAGGGTGGGCTATGAGTGAATAGATCTGAATTAATTTATCAATCGAACATAAATTTAGAAAACCAGGTATTTATTCGCATTTTTTTTTGTCTTTTTGGCCCGAGTAGGTATACCATAAATTCACATTGAAGCTTCCTGAAAAAAGGGCACTCATTCCATATTCCAATTAAATAAATCATTATTAGATGGGATTGATCATTAAAAACTGTTTTCCTGTTTTTGCGCCCCTTGCCGTAAAGAAAATAGACTAATTTTGAGATCCTCAGTAAATAAGTTAAGTCGGTTATATCTAGTATGCATCTTTGATAGACGGAGGATTTTATAAGACATTTGATTATTCGACAATCATTTTAATTATCACGAATTACAATTTTATGCATCTGCAATTACAGATTGAGATAATACATTGATGACAACATGACTTTTCTTTGGATATTTCAGCGAAGATTTAAAGTTGGAATATTTTCGGTAGGTTTTCTCAATTGAAAATAGTTGAGGCACGAAAACTGATTCTAATAGACGTGGGATATAAGCATTTTCTATTTTATAGTGTTATTGTAAATAATTGTGGTGTGAATATACGACGATGTTCCCGAATTAGTAATTTCTCATAACGAGGGCACGTAATCATATTACATCATATATGTTATTAATGATTGTCAAATTCTTTTCCAAAAATTGTTGATGGAAAATTTCGTCTGGGGGATGAAGCCGTGGGTCCCACCGTGCGGAATTAAAACCCTCCTTCCTGCGATGCCGTTTTCCGAACATCGAACACATGATATATTAGGGAAAGTGACTTCACCGGAGAAAAGCACACTTGCAATAGTGAGACTAGGTCTGGTCGATGTGGTTTTATTGAGTTATAATGTATATCTTGAAAGCCGATGTAAGTTGTTGAACCGTGAAAGCATCGTAAGTTCGAAGGTGTTGTAGCCGTAAGTCGAACGTCGAACATCGAACGACTCGCAAAGGCAGCAAAGTCCCTTTTCACTACCGAAGTTGCTTGTTGGGAAAAAAAATGTATCATTAAAAGGTGTTCACATGTCATGTAAAAATAGTATTCATCGACCCATGATTAGTATAATGATGTGATTTCTTCTTTTTTTCGATTTTTCACCTTTTGATTTTATAATCCATGATGACCCCTTCTTAATTTTTTTTTATTTTTTAGCGCTATATGATATAATTGCCCTTTGACCATTGAACAGAACGCTTCAAAGGTTAGCAGGAGGCCCAATCATTAATCAACAATCTCGCGGCGTCCGTGGGCGGAGGCCTCGAGTGAACATTATCTTAAGTCAAGTAATCGATGACATTTTTTTTGTACCAAGATACAAGTTGTCGTAATTTCGATGGCTAAGCCCAAACAAAGGACGAAAATCATAGCGATTTGTTAATTATAAAAGCATTTTTTTACATAGATAGAATTTGAAGTGTAATTTTGACATCATGGGGAGCGACAAATCGAGGCCCAGCGCATCCGTCACTCACAAACTGGCAGGTGATTTTGAGGATGGCGGCTTGTTGGGCGCCAAGAATGACCACGGGCATGGGGTTTGAGTTCTACAGGCATGTGAGGGAAGAAGCGACAACAAGGGAGAAGAAAGATCAGGGGATTTGGAGCGAGGAAGATAAGAAATGTGCAAAGGTCAAGGAAGGAACTAGAGAGAGAGAGTCGTCGTTGGAGTCGACAAGTCAAAAATAAGGGCTATAGAAATATCTATTGAGCATTGATGTTTTTTCGAAAAGTTGAAAAGTTAAACAAGAGGAAAGACAAAAATATTGAGCATTGATGTTTTTCAAAGTGGTCTCCACCTTAAAAGACGTGTAAAAACTAGTAAGGATTATAGAAATATCTACCTTCTGACTGATTATTTTTCAACATTGGCTTATCTTTTTTTTTTTTTTGGTAAAGTCCATTGGCTTATCTTTGGTTAGTCCAAGAAACAATAAGGAGAGAAATGCACCAAGAATTTTTAAACTATGAGTTAGGAAGCACGGCATGGTCTGTAGGCCCTCGCCCGCTTCTCCTAAGGATCAGGATATCAAGCCGCTAGGATCTTCTTATTAATTGTTCGAAGGCTCTACATCTTAATAGTGAACTGAAATTTATCGATTTGATATAACAATATTTAACAGGCTCAAAGCGAGAGGGCTAAATTCCTAAGTGAGATCGAGGGTTTAAAATTTATTCAACAAAACACCTTTTCTGATGGAAAATAAATTTACAAAAAAAGTAAAGTTTTTTTTTGGACATCAAAAAAAAAAAGGAAAGTTCAACGGTGCAACAATCATCCCGAGGCTTTGAATGTATTTATCAATTATGACCACTTGTCCACGGATACCAATACCAGCAATTGTTTTTTATTATTTGGTTTTATTTTTTTTTTCATTGCTTCTGCATCGAAACTTGCTCACATGTTTTCTTCTTCCTAGTCGGGGTTGTCTTGGATTCTTCTGTGCATTGAAACTTCCACCGCGTGAAGCCAACGACCATAAACGTATGATTAGTGGGCTCAGTCCAGGAATTACTTATCTAGCTTGGCAAGTTTGAATTATTGTTGCGCGCCTTAAATCAAACCCATAAATAAATACATATATATAATGAAGTAAAAGCAAAAGCGAAAGCGAAAAGGCATTTTGATTTATTTCTGATATTTGAAGGAGAAATTCAGGCAGAAATAGAGTAAAAAAGAAATTCTTCTCATTATGCTCAAGTACAAAATGAACATATATATATATATTATAGAGATGGTATGCTGATAATTTTTTATGATCCTCGACATGCGTTAATATTTAATAGGCTTAAAATAAAAGGGGTTAAATTTCTAAGTGGGATCAAGAGCTTAAATATATTCAACAAAAATAACTTTTCCAATGGACAATAAATTAACAAAAGCAAAAAGGAAAGTTGAACGGTGCAAGCAGTGGGACTAAGTTCAGGGAAGGCTCGTCCCAAGTCTCTCTCTCTTTCTCCACCTTTCATCTTCCCAACAAATCTGCCCGTTTTATTTCTTCTTACTGGAGAGGTATCGCCTGGGATTCTCTCGTGCAATGAGATTTCCGCCACGTGAAGGCCACGTGGTTGACGAGCTTGACTTGTTGGTGCGACTGTGGTTGCGAACTGATTCCATTGTATAAATCAAATCCCAAGAGGATGGGCAACAAGAAGGCATTTCTTGTTTCCTGAGAGGCATTCTAGTTTTTTTCTCCGTCAGACTTGAAAGCGCAAATCAAGGGCAGAGTCAGAGCAAAGCCGAAATGCATCGTCCCATTAAGAAGAGGAAAACTGGTGCGGGCAGAAATGCAAAAGATGTTGATACTGGCGCATCCGGTTCGATGACTGCGCTGGCAAAAACTAATTTGAGTGGATCTAGTTCATCTCCGACAGAAACTAACAACGGTGCATCTAGTTCATTGACTGCATTGACTGGAAACTGCTACGAGGTGTTCTTGAGCTTCAGAGGCCCAGATACTCGAAAAGGCTTTGCCGATCACCTCTATAATGGGCTCTGCGATGCCGGAATTCATGCTTTCAGAGACGATGATGAGCTCCCCCAAGGCGAGAACATCAGACTAGAGCTTTTGACAGCCATCACGAACAGTAAAATCCTGATCCCCATTCTCTCCGTGAATTATGGTATAAGTAGTTGGTGCCTAGATGAACTGGTTCAAATAATGGAGTGCAAGAATAATAATGGGCACATAGTGTTGCCTATATTCTACAAAGTGAAACCAGCTGACGTGGGATATCAAATCGGGAGTTTTGGAGACGCATTTCTTGAGCGTCAGAGGCGTTTGCTTGATAGGTCTTCTTTCGACCCAACGATTTTGGAGAAATGGAAGCAAGCTCTCCTTGAAGTTAGCACACTTGAAAGGATACGAAGCAGAGGGGTAATATTTTTCACCGAGACATTCTCTACTTTCTATTAATTTGTGTAGCTGTTTATTGGTTGTTCTGATTCTTGCCTGCTTCATTTTCGTTGTTTTATATATATATATATATAAACAGTAAGATCTTGCTAGCATTAAGATCTTGCAATAAATGAGTTCTACAAGTTATTTTTTTAGTTTTTTTGCGTTAATGATATTGACTAATCTAATTGAAGATTTTATTGCTACGATCCCATACTCTTGAATGATAAGATTTTTTGAATGAATTTTTAATCTTCTATCCAAAGATTTTGTAACATTGTGACATTTTTTTCATGTTTATATTGTACGCTACATTTTCTCTTCGTCACAGACTTTTTTAATTAATATTTATTTGAGATTAATAGTACAACTCATTGGTGATTTTTATTTAAAGCTCACAACATCATATACCGTGCATGGTGATTGTCAAAGCCATAATTCTTTATCTTCTCAAGTTAAATTTATTAAATCATTAATATCGTTGATTAGTTCCTATTTATTTTACAAAAGAAATGTTTCATTGGTTATATATGATGATTGCATATATAAAAAAGGAAAAAAAGATTATTTTTACTATACGTTTGTTTAAATAATTTTCAATGCATTTGCTATCTTCAACAAGTAATTTCTGTCTCGTGCACCTGCATATATTGAAGCAATGTTCTTATTTTGGGTAAAAATTATTCTTCTACTTCCCTATAAAATCAATATTAGATCAATTAAAATCACAAAACATAGATACTCAAAAGGAAATAAAGTACAACCTGTTATCGTCCCTAGAGTCGATGAAAACTGATAAGAACACCAATTTAAAATGATACTAAATTCACAAGCGAGTAGAAACTTGCAAGCAGGTAGAATTGTGCAAACAAGGAGAAATCCCCTCAATAGCATTCAGGTAGTTCACAATATCACACTCTGAACAACTTTTCGAATTGGTATTATAGGACCTGAAATCCTCTTGCATCAAAAGTTATGATCTGTTTATTGAATGATGGCTGATTCTCATATTAGGTTGGCTTATTGGATTTTTGCTTATTCAAATGCTCTAAAAAATTTTCAAAGTCACGTCAAGGTCATCCCTAATATCATTAATAAACAACAAGTTTAAAATTTGGTTCAAATCCATAATATATACAATATTCAAGATTCATAAGCGATACCCTCAAGTTTTTTTGGCTTAATAAATTGTGTTGGAGTAATAGTGGAATGGGCAACGTCATGTGAAGCAACCACCACCATTTCCCACTTTAATCTTAGAATATATGATAATATATGGGGGTGTGACAAAAACGATTCTTAAAGTTTTTCTATCTATCCCAGATTTATTTATTATTGTGTTCTCAATAGCTAAACAATATAAAGTTAACGTTGCCACATATTTGAACTCTTGTCACATTTGACAGGTATGAAGCAGAATTGGTGAAATCGGTTGTCCGAAAAGCGTTGAGCGAATTGAAGAAAAAGTTTGAGTTGGTTATTTCTGAGAATTTGGTTGGCATTGATAGTCATGTGAAGAAGGTTGTGGAATTTGTGGATGATAAATCTCATGCCACCCTATTTATTGGCATCCATGGAATGGGAGGCATTGGTAAGACTACTCTTGCTAAAGCCATCTACAACAAGCTCTCCAATCAATTTAAGCATCGTAGCTTCATTGCTGATATAAGGGAATCGTGGAAGCGTGGCGTTCATTACTTACAAAATCAGTTAATCAAAGATATATTGGGGCCAGAAAATGAAGTTTGTAATGAGGATGAAGGGACTTGGTTCATCTCCTCCAAGTTTAAAGGTAAAAAGGTCCTTGTTCTTTTTGATGATGTGGATAATGTCCTTCGGTTGAAACGTTTGGCTGGTAATCGTGATTGGTTTTCTTCGGGAGGTAGGATCATTATTACCACTAGAAACAAGAGTATTCTTGAAGAAGTTAGGGTGGACTACACCTATGAGCATGAGGAAATGGATAGAGATCAATCTTTGATTCTGTTTAGCAAACATGCGTTTCGAAAGGACTCTCCTCTAAGAGAGTTTAAGGACCTCACTCGGGAAGTTGTGTCCATCACCGGAGGACTTCCCTTATCCCTTGAGGTTTTAGGTTCATTATTGTGCGGAAAAAAGCTACCGTTCTGGAGAGGTACAATAGACAAGTTAAAAAAAGTGCCTCCTAAGGAAGTGCGAGAAAAGTTAAGGATAAGTTATGAAGCATTAGACTATGAACAAAAACAAATATTTTTGGATATCACTTGCTTTTTCATTGGCACTGACAAGAGAATCGCATCCTACATGTGGGAAGCCTGTCGCTTTTTCCCTGATGAGGGAATTGAAGTATTGAGATTCACGTCATTAATAAAAATTGGAGTTAATCATGATCTTCAAATGCATGATCAACTGAGAGATCTTGGTAGGGAAATAGTTCGCGAGGAAAATCAGCGGGAGCCTCAAAACCGTAGCAGGTTATGGGACTTTGAGGAAGTCTAGAAAGTGCTAAAGGAAAATAAGGTAACCGTTTCGTTCTTTTGCTCACTTAGTCCACGTTCTACTTTTAGAGTAATGTTCGTCCACTACTTAGTGCTTGCTCTAGTGAACATAGAACCTTCTACTATTGTTGCCCTCGAATGTGTTATTGATGTGATTATAAAGTAGGGAGGTTGCTCTCTCTTAGTAAGTATAGTAGTATTATCTGAGATTTTTCTTAAAGTGTATATTATGAAATTATCTCCAAGAATGAGATACTTTGAAATGTTTTAGATAATTGATAGGGGTATTCAATGTTGGTAAGATCTAGAATTTACGTCTTTGACACATGCGATAAATAACTTGACTATGCTACTATAAATCGTAACTACTTAAGATATATAAATCATTAATATCTAGATGTTAAATTAATATTATAGGACTAAGATGCTTGCATTTCTTGTGAAATTTTAGTCGTTATTCCATAATGGAGAACGAAAGGGATACTTATTTTATGTAATATTACGTTTGGAATTCCATTTACCAATATTCATAGGAAAAGGATTGATTTAAGACTCACCGAATAAGATAGGAATAGAAATTCCTTATATATAACACATATGTTTGTATATAACATCAAGCGTATTTTATGCAATCACCACTAGAAAT
This sequence comes from Syzygium aqueum, assembly GCA_031216185.1. Lineage (NCBI taxonomy): Eukaryota > Viridiplantae > Streptophyta > Magnoliopsida > Myrtales > Myrtaceae > Syzygium > Syzygium aqueum. The sequence continues at coordinate 35,011,393 of CM062235.1, read as the reverse complement.
AGAAAGGTTTTATTTTTTTCTGAATAAAAGTCCAAGAGATAAATACTGTAAAATTCTATTTTGTATAATTTGTTTTTATTTTTTGTATAATTAAGTTTGTGAGTGTATTTGCATTTGTGAAATTAATCATAATTTTTAAACTAAAAAGGTACATTTAATATAGTTATTTCAGTATTTTTGCATGACTCCATTTCGCTCTTCATCCATGATATTATCATAAAAAGAAGCCCAGCCTTTTTTCAACCTCATCCTTTTACTCATATGATAAAAATGACACCTGCCATCAATTCGTCCTATTCTCGCTTTAGATCACCCCGCGTCATCCTACATAGCTCATGGTGCGAACATGCACAATGAACCATGCTAATTGTGACCACAAATGACTTCTTCTCTTTTTACATAAAGCCAGAAATTTCGTAAGAAAGATTATAAATACAGTTTGTTAACAAGATCATAAAATAAAGCGCAACATCTTTTTTGGTGTGGGTTGACATGGCTCATTGTGTACGTTAGCAGAGTGAGCAATGCACGGTACCCATGGCGATTTAACGATGATAATGGATGAAATTTGTAACAGGTGTCAGCTTTGTTTTACGGTTAAATAGTTGGGCTATTTGTATTATGTTTGAAATGTTATGTTATTTTTGTCGTAAATGCCAAAGGTTAGGCTTTATAGACATTTGAAAGGTTTTGCTACTTTTATCCCAAGTACAAAAAGGTTGGGCCTATTTTTGGGATTTGACCAAACTCTAGCTATCGATTTTTTAAGGTAAAAAAGGTTACACATCACACAAAGAAATCTTGAAGATAGATAGGGTAAATTGATATTTTGACAGGGAAGTTTATGGGAAAATGACTAATGTGAGTAGATTACTTCTGTTGAAGATTTCTTCCTTTTTTTTTTATGTAGTTACTCTTCTCTTAGATTCCTTTTAGGTGTTGAGATTCCTTTCCAAATTATTATGTCAATCACCTATGAGTATTCAGGAAATCTTGTACAGCATTGTGAATTACAATAACAAAATTTTTGGTTCGGAGAAACTGATATGGAAATCCATGAACTTTCTGTTTTTCTTCTTGACTTCTTATGCCTAAGTGATTTTTTTTTTCTTGTGAAAGCTTACTACACATTTGGTTCTCAGGAAGAACTATTCTATTTCCAATCTATTCCAATAAAGCAATTAGTCCTTAATTTTGTTCAAAAATAGATTAGAAACTACTATTTTTTCCCAATCAGGAATAGTTCTTCCTGGGGGGCCAAGGAAAAGCTATTCCATGTAGGCTTGTAGCCAAGAGGAGCTTCAGTTTTCACATTGCAAAAATGCTTTGCACTTTCAACAATTAATTTTTTTGATATACATCAAAGTTATTGGGGTCTGTTTATTATATTTATTATACTTGTGTTACTCAGTTATTTATGATTATGATTATATCAGATTGTCATCTATAGTTAACTTAAATTAATGATAAAATAATAAGCTATAGAGAATATTAATATAACTAATATTATTGTCATAGTTATTTATAATTGGAAAATAATTAGTTAACAATATTTCAAGTTACTATTGTCGTGACCTACCCGAACCGATCGGATTTAGGCCAAGAGGTATTTGTCAAGGACCGAGGCATTCCCAAGTCTCATACCTCACGCGACGAGAATTGTCTAATTTACACATTCGATTGGAGTCGCCACTAGCCATGATCAGGGGTCGGCTAGAAACCCTAACCGAGACGCGAGAGTGTCGTCTCGATACGTGCGAAAATCAGAGATTCCAAAATTCGGGGACTTGATTACACTGGCGATCTACTAGTGCCCTTTCGGTACCTAAACTTGATCACTCGCAAACTAACGTACCAGACAGCCTATAAAAAAAAACTAATATTCCGCCTAACCATGCTAAAGAAAAAAGAAAAATAACAACCAATAAATTAAAGGTGCGCAACCAAATAATCACAAAGAATATAAACAACCAGCGACCTAGCATCGTCTCTAAAAAGAAAATGCAATCAAAAACCCTAAGGTAGAGCCCTAATTGCTTGTCCAATTTTTTTTTTAAAGGATTTTTCTCATTTTTTATAAATTTTTAACTAAGTCTAGAATGAGATTAAAAACTAAGATCTAGTGAAATTAAGCCCAAAACTGATTTCTGAACATTTCTTAATTTTCTGGATTTTTTGGAATTTTTCTGAAATTTTTTAATGTTTTTTAGATTTTTTTAATTTTTTTTTGAAATTTTCTGAAATTTTTTTTAGTTTTTTTTCATACTTTTAATATTTTTTGGATTTTTAAATATTTTCGAATTTTTTTTGGAATTTTTAGTATTTTTATATTTTTATTAATAAAATAAAAAAAATCCGGACCGGGTCCCTGACCCGATCCGCCCGACTGCCTGATCCGGATTTCCTACCTGCCCTAGATCCCCCCTTTTTTCTACTTCTTTTCTGATTTTTTTTTTATTTTCCCTCTTTTCTTTTTTTCTTTTTCTTTTGTTTCTTTCTTCTTTACTAATTTTCTTTATTTCATCTTCATCCCCTACGTGCTTTCTGCTCGTGCACGTCCTTCTTCCTTGGCCCTTCACCGAGAACTCTTCATGCCATCACCAGGAATTCGCCGGGAGCGCCCCACAGCCGATCGTCGGCTCGGGCCACCAGCGTCGACGGCGGACGGTGGTCTTACGCCGCTGCCGTCTACCCAACATCCCGACGACCAAATCCGGCCACGGAAACGGCACCGACGAACAAAAACTCGATTTTCCGACCCTCAAACTTCTAACCCCAGCAACAGACATTAAGACAACACAAACAAACATGAACGCACATCGAATGGAGATAGAGAGTGAACGGTTGCGCTTCAAACCGTGAGCATGCCTCCAGTGAGGGGAATGGATCTCCGGCGAGGGAATATACACACGCGGCCGACCCGGACAAAGTGTGAACCATGGCATAAAAACAACAGAAAAACACCGGGGTAGTCATCGCACGTCTAACCAAGCACAAACGAAGCATAAATATAAGCTAACGAGAACATATTTTGGAGGTAATAGTCTCGGCCATCATTCAGGCACTATGTCAAACAGGTAGTGTGCGAGTCTGGATACGGGTCTTAGGCTGAGATTTCAAGGCGGTTTTCGGCTTATGAGTGGTGTTTGAAGATTTCACAGTCGTGCTTTGCGATAAAATGGTCTCGGTTCGCGGTAAAACGTTAAAGAACAACACACGTAGATATGGCGATTTAGGCTTAATGGGCTTCTTTGAGGCATTTTAGCAAATACGTGAGAGGCGACTGAGAGATGGATCTTCTACATGATTCATGGGTTCTCTTCGACATACAACGTTTAAGAACACTTCTTAGAATGTATAACAAGCATTATCCTCCTTTTTTGGTGCCGGCGACCACCGAATAGACTCGGTGTGTCCGGCACCCGAGAGGCAGGGGAGACGGACCGAAAACAGGGGAGGACGAAGGAAGCCCACCTGTTCACGGCTGGCCGGAGTAGGGCGCGATGGCTGGGGGGTTCGACGGCGGCTCGGGCGGCGCTCCGGCGAGCTGGTGAGACTCGGACCTCTCCGGTTCCTCTCAACTCTCTCTCGGTCTCCTCCTCTCTCCTCTCGTTCTCCTCCTCTCTCCTCTTTTTAACTCCCCTCCCGAACGTTGAAGCCACCACCCCTTTTTTTTAAAACCCTTTCTTCTCTTCTCTCTCTGTATGTGCAGACTGTAAATTTTCCTCTTTCGTGTGTACATAGATGGAAGCCAGAGAGAGCAATAAAGGCCTTCGTCTCAGTCCTGGGAAGAAGTGTTTTTCTTTGGTCTTTTCTTTGACTCTTCCTTTCTCGTGCTCTCCCCTTTCTCTGGACCTCTTGCTCCTCCTTATGTGTGCAGACCCCATTTCATGCTTTAGTGATATGTGTTGCGGCAGCCAAAGAGAGAGAGAGAGAGAGTTGACAGCCCATTTTGTGTTGCTTTTGACCTGGACATCCTACTCTTTTATCCTTTCTTATTTTGCTTCTTTTGTGAAAATGGGGATGAAGATTGACAGAGAACATCATTCAAAAATAATAAAAAAAAAGAAATAAAATAAGAATAAAATACGATTCACTAAGTTCTACTAATGTAAATGCGCCTAACATCTATATGCCATGTAATTTAATGAAAATATTTTTGTTTAGGGGCTAAAAATCCATCCCAAATTTTCGTGCGATTAAACTCTAAATGATTAGGCAAAATTTTGGTGTCAACAACTATTAGTAAAATAATAAGTATGTAATATATTAATATAACTACTATCACAATATTCAATTTCTTGCAATTAGTTATTACTCCAATGGAAAATAAGGGTATATGTTTTTTTTTATTAATGGCATGAGTAACACAATCGCGTAATATACACGAAATTAGTATGAAATTACAAAGAGAGAAAAATATATATTTATATTAGAATTGATCAAATCAAAATTTTGGTTTTGCACATTGCAATTTGATCAAATTTCGCGCACTGCACGCATGTCCCAACTAGTATGGTAATGAAGCTACAGTACCGGAAAGAATAAGATTACAACTTGTAAAGTTTTTACTCTATATGAGCCATTACATCATAATTCTTTTTAAGACCCGAATGCTAATGGCCAAATTTATAATGGAAGTTGACATCCTTCACTTTGTTGGCCTTTATAAATATTGTTTATTGGCATAAAGAATTGATGTCTTCGCATTCCGAGTCTCTTGAACTCATTAATGCACGTCAGTAGCAATATGAACAAATAATATTTAGATTACTTTAGCTGGATATAGCATTAATGGACGTTGATTCTTGCTTATAGGGAACAGAAAAAATTGAGGCGATTATTCTGAGTGAAGGCAGCTTAGAAGGCTCCGACAAAATGGCTGAGCGAGATGGCGACATTTACACAGCAAAACAATTCGAGAATTTGACGAATCTAAGATTCCTTCAAATCGAAGGGGCACGTATCAGCGGAGATTTTAAGGACTCAATTAAGGGTTTAAGGTGGCTTCGATGGCAAAACTGTCCCGTGAATCTTGAAGTAAAAAATTTTCATGTAACGGAATTAGCTGTACTCGAATTGCAAGGCAGAGAGATAAATGAGGAATGGAAAGGATGGAGTTCTTTCTTGGTAAGAACAAGTCTTTTTTTCTTTTTCCTTTTATGCTTTCTTTTGAATCATAACTAATCCCTTGACAAACATTATTATTTTTATTTTACCAGATGGCAAAGAAGCTCAAATATCTCGACCTGAGTTTTTGTCGATGCTTGGAAAATACGATCTTCCTCTCCGCTTTTAAGCATTTGGAGGCTCTCATCCTCGAAAATTGTCCGAGTCTGAAGCAGATCGATCCTTCAATTGGAGACGTGAAGGCCCTCCTTCGCTTGGATTTGAATGGGTGTGGGTCCCTTAGAAAGCTTCCAGCAGAAATAGAGTCTCTGGAGAATTTAGAGATTCTGGATATTTCTGAAACCGGTATAGAAGAATTACCCAAGGGTATTGGGAGGCTGAGAAAGCTCCGAGAGTTACGCGCTTCATTTTGCAACAATCTGAAAGGGGAATTGCTGGAGAGCATGCGCAATCTTTCTTCCCTACAACGCCTTGATTTTTTTCTCTGCAAATAGCTCCCTTTGCTGCCGGACCATCTTCCTTCTAGCTTAATAGATTTGAGCGTCACCTGTGGAAACCGCAAATTGCCCTCACTTTCCCACCTAACCCATCTCAAGCTACTACGAGTTGCTAGCTGCAAAGTTCTAGAGTGCATCGAAGTGCTTCCATCAACACTATTGAAGAATTCAGAATGCTCCCAACCGACAGACATTGAAGAATCAGAATTACCACAGTCCCTAAACACTCTCTTCGAGTTGGAATTCTTGTACGTTTGGAACTGTCGATCTATTAAAACAGTGGACATTTCACAGTTTATCCATCTAAGGACATTAGAGGTCTTTGATTGCGAGAATCTAGTTGAAGTTCGAGGTCTTGAACTTGACAAATTGATATATTTGGAAAGCTTGACTGTCTCCGAGTGCGGTTTAATTGAGAGGCTGCTCCTTCCAAAATCCAAGAGCCTGAAGAAATTAGATGCTAGAGGGTGCAGGAAATTAGCCGAAATTCAACGCCTCGATAGGTTGAAGTTTTTGGAAAGCCTGGATATCTCTCGGTGCCATTCCATTGAGAGGCTGCTCCTTCCAAAATCCGAGAGTTTGAAGAGATTAGATGCTGGACGATGCGAGAAATTAGCCGAAATTCAAGGCCTTGATAGGTTGGAGTTTTTGGAAAGCCTGGATGTCTCTGAGAACGTTTTAATTAAAAGGCTAGACCTTCCAAAATCCGGGAGGCTGAAGATATTAGATGCTGATGCATGCATGCAACAACTTAGCTGAAATTCAAGGCCTCGATAGGTTGGAGTTTTTGGAAGAACTGAGGATCGGTGGATGCGAGTCACTCAAAACAATTCCAGAATTATCTAGAGTGCGGATTTATCGAAATTACGAGCGAAAGCCAATTGGATCTCCATTTCGGTGAGCCGTACGAGTAATATACTGGAAATGGTCCACAATTTCTAACTAAGGGTACATAAAGCAAGTAAGTTACCTTTGCTCTTTTGAGATCTACCGCCCAATTTTCATTTGTATTTCCTGGTTGGCAGTGTCATGATTGTATCCTTACTTTGATTCTAGGTATTCGGGGGAGATGTTCATGGAAGTCAATGTGTCCTTTGGCAATGTGATTCTGCTTATCATGCCAGCAACGGAAATAGAAGAAAAGGCTTTCTAAGCGCATCATTTGTCATTAGTCTTCGGGTAGGATCCGTCATCCTATGCAGAAAAATAAAGATTCTTGACGTTTGATTGATTCTGGAATGTTGGAGGTACTGAATAAAAACTGATGTATACAGTTATCTGATAGCATGCCAAAGGTTATCGTATAGGTCGAGAAATGCTAAATGAAGGACCCTATATGGCGGTCCTTCTAATGTGAGGTTTTAGTTTGCTTTGCACTCATCATGCAGTTCGTGAGTGCATGTTTCTAAGGTACCCTTACGAGTGAATTTACGGTGCAAAAGGAGCATGTTGACAGGGCATCCCTTAGTATGCATACGCTGCTGACTTGGGATAAAATTTGTCCAACCATTATGTTCCACACATTTTATGCTTGCATTGTCTCTGAATCAAATCCGCCTACAAACTGCATAAGGACAGAAATGAAACAGACATCATTCTTCCAAAGAATGCATCTTGATGTTTGTAGAGTTGGTAAAACCATCTGTCATATGCCTGAGCTTTTGAGCCAAGCAAGACATTAACTAGAACGTCTTTTGACATAATTAACTGTATTGTGAAATAATCCTTTATATTGTGCATAAGCTCTTGTTAGTGCATTTACTTGCTGAAAATAAAAACAGAGGAAGCAATTCCATAAGTTTCCTGTCGAAACTTTCGGTATCCTATATGCCATTTGAAAACTGTCTTGCATCAATTCTAATGCATGAATAGCACAAAATGATGAGAAAAGGATCATACTATGTCCCACAAAAGCAAGCAACTTGTGTTGAATTCACTATTCTAATTTGACCAAGGCTTCTGTGGTTGCTGATGTTAGATGCCCCATTAGTTGGATCCAAAGAGTTCAAAAAGGATATCTAGTTTGACAAACACAGATCCGTAAACTTGAGAGTATTATTAGTAGTTTGGTGATCTTAGTTGCTGGACTGATTTCATCTGACTCACTGGCAGAATTCGGTTATCATTCCACTGCTTGATGTAAATGCTGAAATATCCAAGAGAGCTTTTGCAAGGCATTTCTAAAAGGAATCGAAATCATCAAAGGATCTGGAGCTCAATGTTCCAGGAACTTGTCCAAACCCTGACAATGCATCCTTGGAATGGTAAAGGTTGTCAGCATGTTGTCATCCCACGTTGCCCGTATTACATTTGACAGAAGCTTTTTGGAGCTGAAACTGTCAGCCTCCACTCCTGTAATCAAGTCTGTTTGTCTGTCCCTCTTATTTTCTCTCCAACCTGTTCCTCTTCTGCAATATTCTCTGCATACCCTTGGACTCGCTGGCTTCTCAGGTTCAGCTCCCATTCGACATGCTTTTGCAACCTAATGGGCGGTTGACTTGACTGTTCGGCCTCTGTTTTATGATATTTACTTGATTTTTGATTGGCAGGTGAAGATGGCGGAGTGGAATCCGGAGAAGAATTTGCTGGCCGTAGTCACGGAGGATGAGAAGGTGGTGCTTCATCGCTTCAATTGGCAGAGGCTGTGGACAATTCGAGAAAGTTCTCTTTTTTTCTATTGAGTGTGTTCTTGTCTTCAACGATGGCTTATTGTGCCCTCTGAGTCGTTGGCCTTATCTCGTTTTACTTCTTTCACTTTTCCTAAATGTACTGCACTTCCTTCTGGTCCAAATTTGTCACGCCCCGTACCCCACGAAGCGCAAACATCCCTCTCTGGTCGATTATGGTGCAACGCTCCCAGGATGCGTCGCCGACCCAACAATCACAGAGAACAATACACATGCGGAAGCAACGTATATAAATATATACACCCTGATAATAAAATACATGAGGCCAAGGTAGCACAACCAGCAAACAACACCTCTGAAAGTATGTATACTAGTATTACCAAAGAAAACTTTTTACACAATTCATTTATACAACAGCAAAGAAAACACACAGTCAGCAGCCTCTCAGTCAAAAGGGGTCAGCGTATAGCACTTCGGCTCCTCAGCTTCCACGACCATGGCTGCAGGTTCGTCCCCACAAGGGTGCACACTAGAGGATCGCTGGATGAACTGCGGTATACCAAAAAGAGGCGCCCTCCTCGGCATCCTACGGCTGGGGGTCTGAAATGTTTCGGTTTACACAACCGTGAGACGAATCTCAATGAGTTCAACCCCTAAACCTAGGCTAGGTTAGCACGCAATCTCCAGACCGGAAACAAGTAATTAAATCACAATACACAATAATTAAACCATTCTCTGACCCTGTAGGTTAAACAAATCAACATATAATACTCACGGCGCATACGTGGCACATATTATCACACGTACGCCAATCACATGCTCACGTACCGATTCTCACATACTCGCATGCCAGTCGATGGATGTTCATGCATGCAGATGTCGTGAACATGTCACGTACATTTCCTGACCCACTAGCCCACACTGGCACACTGGCAATTGCCCAATTTATTATTAATTACGACTCGAGTCCACAATAATCACGGCCCGGTGCGTCTAGCCTGCTCCAAAGTGCATGAGGCGCAGCAACCGATCTGGCCTAGTGTCACTAGCCTGCTTCAAAGTGCATGAGGCGCAACACTATTTTCCTTGCGAACTAGAGCCTGCTTCAAAGTGCATGAGGATGGTCCCCTTCCAGACGTACCGGGCATCGTCCTGCTTCAAAGTGCATGAGGACGGTATCGACCCGAAGGTCACGACCCGAAAGTCCTTAGGTGATCACGCAACTCATTATTATCTGAACCCAGCGTATGACGCTTCGGGGTATTTTAGGTGATCACACAACTCATGGCAGACACGCATTCTCGCACAAGTTCATCACATACCTCACTCTCGGCATACACAATGCGTGTCCATGTTATGCAATGTAATGCACCATGAGCGCCAATTAAATTCAAACACTCCATATCAGAACACGTGCTCAATTTGCCCAATTAATACCGTGTGGCTCAACATGCGATTCACAATTCCATAATTAATTTCAAACCAACAGTGTTCAATCGCACTCCACAAAAATTAGCCACACAACATGCGACATGGTAGTAAGCAATCAATCACAATCAAGCACGAATTACATACAATCAGTCGACCCGGGCACATCCGATAATTTCCAATGGGCTCCTAAAATTGGTCGTTTAATTCAATTAACCTCCCCAAATAATTCTCCAACTTATCCACTAAATTTTTCCCGATAATAATTTCCATGAATCGGTCATCCACCCAGTCTGAAATATGCACCAATAATACCTAAACTAGTCCGGAAAAACGCACTATCAGTCCTAATCCGGGTTTAGGAATTTTACTCACCTAATCCAAGGTCACGACGACGGGGAACGGCGGCCGATCACTGGTGAACAGTGAAACCGGTGGCGGAATTCCCGGCGGACGGCGACCGGCGGTGTACGGACGGGGGTGAACAGTGTTCCGTACGGACGGGTGAACAGTACCGTACGGACGCTGTACAGCCAGGGTTGGACGGAGACGTATGGACGAGCTGGACGCCTGGGTGTCGACGGAACGACGATCGGAGCTCCGGCGAAGCTCCGGCAGTACTGTTTGCAGAACGGAAAGTGAGAAAAAGAGAGAGAAAGAGAGAGAAAGAGAGGGAAAGGGAGAGAGAAATGGGTCGGACAGGGGCTAGGCTGCGACTCGGGACCAAGGGGGTCGACGGGGAGGCACGGCGGCCGGCGGCGGCGCTCCGGTGGCCGGCGAGGAGCTCCGGCAAGACAAACCGAGAGAGAGAAAAAGAGAGGAAAAGGAGGAGGAGGGGCTGCTGTGGCTGATCTGCCATGAGAAATGAGGGAGGAGAGAGAAAACAGGTCAGGTCTGGTCAAATAAAGCAGCCCCCAGTGCCACGTGTCGCCGATCCGCGAAAAATGACCAAAACGCCCCTAATCTAACGGTTCTAATTCATCCCTATCCAAAAATTGAGGGCAAAAAGGTCAAAAGGGCCAATAATTGAGCTGATAATCATCCATAATTATCCCAAATAATTTTCCAAAAATTCGGACCCGAAAATAGCCCAGGGGCAAAACCGTCCTTTTTTCGGTCCCGGGGCAAAATTTCAATTTTCGCACATACGCGTTCCATATGTGCGTGGCCAACATAATATGGCGTCGGAATCGCGAAATTCACTTTTTAAGCCCCCGAAAATCGACTGCAAAGTTTCGGGAATAAAATAATATTATTTTCTAATTTTTGTCGAAATTCCAGTTTTTTTCCAAAACCACTCCTGGTATACGTGGCCACCCAAAAATGGCGTCGGCCTCGAAAAATAGCCTCATTTGGCCTCCAAATTGAAGCCGGGGCCCCGAGGGACAAAATCGCAATTTTTCACCCCCGGACCGAAAGTCCAATTTTTGACCGTACTTACTCAAAATGTGCGTGGCCAGCGTAATATGACGTCAGATTTCCAAAAATGATCTCTTAAGCCTTCAAAAATCGATATCGAAATCCGGGCCCAATTCTGTGAACAAAACTCGCTGAACTTTCAATCTCAGGGTCTCTCACTAACGGGTGGCTGTTTAGAGGTAACGCGTATCGACCTAGGGCTACCCATATCGTAATGGTCTCGATCATTGAGAGAATGAGAAATTATCACTAGTCCCAGAAGTCACGATCGTTCAGTTCAAGTTCAGGACTGGTTGGCCACGTGCACTTTTGGTTTTGCAGAATCACCTGCGATCCAATCGTACATTGTTGGCCCTGGCCAAACCCAATCCATCACTTTTCTTAAGATCGATTCACCCCGGTTCAAAATATTTTTCTCATCATTTCTCGTGATCGGTGTCCAAATCAATGATCGGGTCCCTGGTCCACGTACCATTTTCTAGTTAGCCATACCCTATTGGTTAGTATCCCGAGAGTGATCAGCTCTGGACGAGACTTACTAAAATGAAATGCAGAATAATGTCAATTTTATTGATCCTGGAATTATATCGAAATTCGGGCTGTTACAATCCTTCCCCCTTACAAAAATTTCGTCCTCGAAATTTACAATTTACACTTATTCTTCAAACAAGTGGGGATGTTGACGTCGCATGACCTCTTCACTTTCCCAAGTGGCACCTTCCGTTCCGTGATACTCCCAGACAACTTTGACCATTGGGATCATCTTGTTCCTCAACATTCGATCCTTCCGGTCTTCGATCCTGACTGGTCTTTCCACGTACGACACTTTGTCGTCCACGTCTATCTCCTCGTACCTTAGAACGTGAGTCGGATCTGGTTCATACTTTCTTAACATCGACACGTGAAAAACATTATGCACTTGGGATAGATTAGGTGGCAAGGCAAGTCGATAAGCCATATCGCCAATCTTTTCCAATATTTCAAATGGCCCGACGTACCTTGGACTAAGCTTTCCTTTCTTGCCAAATCGAGACAATCCTTTCATCGGTGATACTTTCAGAAATACATGGTCTCCAATTTGAAATTCCAAGGGTCGTCGTTTTCGATCGGCATAACTCTTCTGACGACTCTGTGCTGTCTTTAGTCTATCTCGAATAATTCCAACGGCTTCGACCGTCTGCTGAACTAACTTTGGGCCTGTGATACTACGCTCACCAACTTCGTCCCAGCATAATGGCGTCCTACAAGCTCGGCCATATAAGGCTTCAAATGGTGCCATTTGAATACTCTGTTGGTAGCTGTTATTATAGGCAAATTCCACTAAATGCAATTGCTCTTCCCATTTGCCTTGAAAATCAACTACACAGGCTCTCAACATATCTTCCAGAGTTTGAATCGTTCTTTCTGATTGGCTATCCGTCTGTGGATGATAGGCCGTACTAAATTGTAATTTGGTTCCCATGGCCTCTTGCAGACTTTTCCAGAAATTGGCCGTAAACCTTGGATCACGATCCGATGTGATCGTCACTGGCACTCCGTGAAGGCGTACTATTTGCCGCACATACAATTCTGCGTACTTTTCTAACTCAAAGTCCTTTCGCACAGCCAAGAAGTGCGCTGACTTCGTTAAGCGATCCACTATGACCCATATTGAGTCATGCCCTCTTTGGCTTCGCGGCAACCCTGTCACGAAATCCATCGTGATGTGCTCCCATTTCCACTCGGGGATCTCCAACGGTCTCAATAAACCACCTGGTTTACAGTGCTGTGCCTTCACTTGTTGGCACGTCAAACACTTGGCCACATGTTTGGCCACATCCGCCTTTATTCCATTCCACCAAAAATGTTGTCGAAGATTCTGGTACATCTTCGTACTCCCCGGGTGGATACTGTAATTGCTCCTATGAGCTTCCGATAATATTTCTTCCTTAAGCTCTACGTCATCCGGCACGCACATCCTTCCCCGGAATTTCAAAATTCCATTCTCGCTCACTTGGAAGTCTGACTTTCTCTTAGCAGCATCCAACCCAACAATCTTTTGGATCTCTTGGTCCGTAGACTGCAGTTCCTTAATTCTAACTTGAATCTCCGGTTCAATTATGCAGCTAGCAAGTTGGACACTTGGCTTACTTCAAATTTGAACTCTGAATCTCTGAGCCTTTCCAATAATGTCCACTCCTTGACCATCAGATGCGCCATACTAGATTTGCGACTTAAGGCATCAGCAACTCGATTCGCCTTACTAGGATGATATAATATGTCGCAATCATAGTCCTTTAGAAGTTTCATCCATCGGCGCTGCCTCATATTTAACTCTTTCTGCGAAAACAAGTACTTGAGGCTTTGATGATCAGTATAAATCTGGAACTTTTCTCCACACAAATAATGTCTCCAGATTTTGAGAGCAAATACGATAGCAGCCAATTCCAAATCATGCGTCGGATAATTCATCTCATGAGGCCTCAATTGGCGCGACGCATATGCTACCACTTTTCCATGCTGCATTAAAACACATTCGAGCCCTCTCATAGATGCATCACTATAAATCTCGAATCCTCCAGATCCAGACGGAATGGTCAACACTAGAGTAATTGTCAACCTGTACTTCAACTCTTGGAAGCTTCTTTCACACTTTTCGTCCCATTCAAACTTAGTCTCCTTTTTAAGCAATCTTGTCAACGGCATAGCTATTGAAGAAAATCCTTCCACAAATCGTCTGTAATAGCCAGCCAAACCTAGGAAGCTCCTGATCTCAGTTACTGAAGTCGGTCTAGGCCACTTAGTCACTGCTTCAATCTTTGCTGGATCTACAGAGATTCCGTCTCCCGAAATGATATGTCCAAGAAATCCTACTCAACTGAGCCAAAACTCACACTTGCTCAGTTTCGCATACATCGCGTTTTCTCTTAAGGTCCGTAGCACTTCAGCCAAGTGTACTTCGTGCTCCTCGAGACTCTTAGAGTACACTAGTATATCATCAATGAAAACTATAACGAACTGATCCAGGAATTCTTTGAACACCCGATTCATCAGATCCATAAAAGCAGCTGGGGCATTCGTTTATCCAAAAGGCATAACCGTAAATTCATAATGCCTATATCTAGTCCTGAAAGCAGTCTTGGGAATGTCCTCACTTCGAATCCTTAGCTGATGGTACCCAGTCCTCAAGTCTATTTTGGAAAACACTGAGGCTCCTTGTAACTGGTCGAATAGATCGTCAATCCTCGGCAGCGGATATTTGTTCTTCACCGTCACTTGATTCAACTGCCGGTAATCTATACACAACCTCAGAGTTCCATCCTTCTTCTTAACAAACAGGACTGGCGCTCCCCATGGGGATGCACTAGGGCGAATGAAACCTTTATCCAGCAATTCCTGAATTTGCACCTTCAGCTCTTTCAATTCCGATAGGGACATCCGATATGGTGCCTTCGAAATCGGTTCCGTCCCAGGGGCTAATTCAATCACAAATTCCACCTCTCGCTCAGGCGGTAAACCCGGCAACTCCTGAGGAAACACCTAGGGGAAATTGCATACTACGGGTATATCCTCCAACTTAGGCTCCACCACTGTCGGATCCACAACATTTACTAGATATCCTTCACATTCATCATCTAACAACTTGGTCGCCTCAAGCGAGGAAATCCAAGGGATTGAGGTTCCTCCTCGGTTTCCCTGGAATACAAAACTAGGACGTTCATCATGACTAAATTGGATCGTCCTATTGCTGCAATCCACTACAGCCTTCTGCTGGACTAGCCAGTCCATACCAATGATTATATCGAAATCGAACATGGCCAATACTGCCAAGTCGATACTTTCTTCCTTACCCCCAATAATTATCTTACATTTGGGGCATCCAAAAGAAACTAGCACCCTATCATTCATGGGTGTTGACACACACAGCATAGTCTCAAGCAACACTGGTTTAATACCAACCAACTTAACAAACTGTTCAGAAATGAAAGAATGGGTCGCCCCCGAATCAAACAATGCATAAGCGGCATGATCACATAAGGAAATCGTACCTGTGACCACGCCCGGCGCATTCTCAGCTTCCTTGCGCGCCATGGCATAGACCCTTCCTTGAGCTGGTGGTCGTCCCTGATTAGCCGGTGGGGGATTCCCGGCTTGGTTCCCTACTCGGGGCTGCTGTTGGGGCATCATAGGTGGTCCTAAGGGACGCATTTGGGGACAATTCTTGATCTGGTGCCCCATGCTCCCACACCTGAAGCACGTTCCAAACCTACCCGGTTGGGGATTCGGTTTCCCAATATTCCGCTTGGCCGGTGGGACAAATCGTCTATTGTCAACCATTGGCCTCTTCCCAAGACGACGATTATCTCTATTCGGAACGAACCGTGATCCCGAAGCGGTTGCTCATTCCTGTTGATCCCGTTCCATAATCTGAGCCCGTCTAAACATCTCCCCGTAGTCCTTGATATCATGAGACAAAATCAGACTTCGAAGATCCGGCTTCAGTCCATCCCGGAATCTTCGAGCTCTATCTCGCGGATTGTCTACCATTGTCGGTGCGAACTTCGCCAGTCTTGCAAATTCCGCTTCATATTGGTCAACAGTCATCTGACCCTGGCGTAATCGCATAAACTCCATCAATTTCTTTTCCTGAGCATTCTCAGATAAATACTTCTCATAGAAATTCTCAACAAATACCGTCCAAGTCGGAGCTGTTCCTTCAGGAAATACGCTCCTTTCTGTAGCATTCCACCAATCGTTTGCAGCGTCCTGAAGCTGATAAGCTGCTAGCATCACTTTTTCTTCATCGGTGCACCCCAAAACTTTAAAAGTTTTCTCCAATGATTCTACCCATCTCGGTGCTGTCTCGGGGTCACCACGACCATGAAACTGAGGCGGCTTCAACTTTATAAATTGTTCCACTAATTGGGGCATCTGTCTAACCCCTGCTGGTTGAACCTGCCCCTACGGGGCTTGATTCCCTTCATCACCAGCTATCGGTGCGGCCTCAGCAGCCTGGGCGGTTGCATTATCTTGCCTCTCCAATATATTCCCAATCCTCTCTAATACTCTGAGGACTCTTCCATCCGCGGGTCTTCCACAGGTCTAACATTAGCTCTGGGATCTACAGTAGCTCCAATCCCCACTCCAGGGTTTTCTTCCACTCTAGCACCCCTACCGATATCTTCTACAACTCTAGCCCGGGCACGACCTCTACCTCTTGGTCCTCTTCCAGTGCCCCTTCTTGAGACTCTTCCAACACCTCTTCCTTCGCTGCTCATGGTATCAACTTTCTACCACTCTCCTACCTGCTATAATTCCACTAAGGAATTAACCACTTAAACCAATCTAACCCAGTCTAAGTCCTAGGCAGGTATCAATAACAACACTTAAACAATCAGCATGCGGCTTAATAAAAACTAGCCAACTCATCACCCAAGGGATTCACGTACTTACCTCAGGTCCTATCGCACCTGCACTTATGGGTCATACGATCACAATTCAACACAATCACAAACTGTCAGGAGATGCATGTAGCACACGAAGTCACCCTACTGGCTACCCAGGGTCTCATCGCTCCTTATCACTCCAGGCTTCGACCTAATTGGACCGAGCTGACCTTGCTCTGATACCAATTCAAACGAGGGGATGTCACGCCCCGTACCCCACGAAGTGCAAACATCCCTCTCTGGTCGATTATGGTGCAACGCTCCCAGGATGCGTCGCCGACCCAACAATCACAGAGAACAATACACATGCGGAAGCAACGTATATAAATATATACACCCTGATAATA
The DNA here is from genome assembly GCA_031216185.1 of Syzygium aqueum. Taxonomy (NCBI): domain Eukaryota; kingdom Viridiplantae; phylum Streptophyta; class Magnoliopsida; order Myrtales; family Myrtaceae; genus Syzygium; species Syzygium aqueum. The sequence goes on along the minus strand of CM062235.1, from coordinate 34,994,519 downwards.
AAATACATGATGCGAAGGTAGCACAACCAGCAAACAACACCTCTGAAAGTATATATACTAGTATTACCAAAGAAAACTTTTTACACAATTCATTTATACAACAGCAGAGAAAACACACAGTCAGCAGCCTCTCAGTCAAAAGGGGTCAGCGTATAGCACTTCGGCTCCTTAGCTTCCACGACCATGGCTGCAGGTCCGTCCCCACAAGGGTGCACACTAGAGGATCGCTGGATGAACTGCGATATACAAAAAAGAGGCGCTCTCCTCGGCATCCTACGGCTGGGGGTCTGAAATATTTCGGTTTACACAACCGTGAGACGAATCTCAATGAGTTCAACCCCTAAACCTAGGCTAGGCTAGCATGCAATCTCCTGACAAACAAGTAATTAAATCACAATACACAATAATTAAACCATTCTCTGATCCTGTAGGTTAAACAAATCAACATATAATACTCACGGCGCATACGTGGCACATATTATCACACGTACGCCAATCACATGCTCACGTACCGATTCTCACATACTCGCATGCCAGTCGATGGATGTTCATGCATGCAGATGTCGTGAACATGTCACGTACATTTCCCGGCCCACTGGCCCACACTGGCACACTGGCAATTGCCCAATTTATTATTAATTACAACTCGAGTCCACAATAATCACGGCCCGGTGCGTCTAGCCTGCTCCAAAGTGCATGAGGCGCAGCAACCAATCTGGCCCAGTGTCTCTAGCCTGCTTCAAAGTGCATGAGGCGCAATACTGTTCTCCTTGCGAACCAGAGCCTGCTTCAAAGTGCATGAGGATGGTCGCCTTCCGGACGTACCGGGCATCGTCCTGCTTCAAAGTGCATGAGGACGGTATCGACCCGAAGGTCACGACCCGAAAGTCCTTAGGTGATCACGCAACTCATTATTATCTGAACCCAGCGTATGACGCTTCGAGGTATTTTAGGTGATCACACAACTCATGACAGACACGCATTCTCGCACAAGTTCATCACATGCCTCACTCTCGGCATACACAATGCGTGTCCATGTTATGCAATGCAATGCACCATGAGCGCCAATTAAATTCAAACACTCCATATCAGAACACGTGCTCAATTTGCCCAATTAATACCGTGTGGCTCAACATGCGATTCACAATTCCATAATTAATTTCAAACCAACAGTGTTCAATCGCACTCCACAAAAATTAGCCACACAACATGCGACATGGTAGTATGCAATCAATCACAATCAAGCACGAATTACATACAATCAGTCGACTCGGGCACATCCGATAATTTCCAATGGGCTCCTAAAATTGGTCGTTTAATCCAATTAACCTCCCCAAATAATTCTCCAACTTATCCACTAAATTTTTCCCGATAATAATTTCCACTAATCGGTCATCCACCCAGTCTGAAATATGCACCGATAATACCTAAACCAGTCCGGAAAAACGCACTATCAGTCCTAATCCGGGTTTAGGAATTTTACTCACCTAATCCAAGGTCACGACGACGGGGAACGGCGGCCGATCACTGGTGAACAGTGAAACCGGCGGCGGAATTCTCGGCGGACAGCGACCGACGGTGTACGGACGGGGTGAACAGTGTTCCGTACGGGACGGGTGAACAGTACCGTACGGGGACACTGTACGGCCAGGGTTGGACGGAGACGTATGGACGAGCTGGACGCCTGGGTGTTGACGGAACGACGATCGGAGCTCCGGCGAAGCTCCGGCGATACTGTTGGCAGAACGGAAAGTGAGAAAAAGAGAGAGAAAGAGAGAGAAAGAGAGGGAAAGGGAGAGAGAAACGGGTCGGACAGGGGCTAGGCTGCGACTGGGGACCAAGGGGGTCAACGGGGAGGCATGGCGGCCGGCGGCGGCGCTCCGGTGGCCGGCGAGGAGCTCCGGCAAGACAAACTGAAAGAGAGAAAAAGAGAGGAAAAGGAGGAGGAGGGGCTGCTGTGGTTGATCTGCCATGAGAAATGAGGGAGGAGAGAGAAAACAGGTCAGGTCTGGTCAAATAAAGCAGCCCCCAAGTACCACGTGTCGCCGATCCGCGAAAAATGACCAAAACGCCCCTAATCTAATGGTTCTAATTCATCCCTATCCAAAAATTGAGGGCAAAAAGGTCAAAAGGGCCAATAATTGAGCTGATAATCATCCATAATTATCCCAAATAATTTCCCAAAAATTCGGACCCGAAAATAGCCCAGGGGCAAAACCGTCCTTTTTTCGGTCCCGGGGCGAAATTGCAATTTTCGCACATATGCGTTTCATAGGTGCGTGGCCAACATAATATGGCGTCGGAATCACGAAATTCACTTTTTAAGCCCCTGAAAATCGACTGCAATGTTTCGGGAATAAAATAATATTATTTTCTAATTTTTGTCGAAATTCCAGTTTTTGTCCAAAACCACTTCTGGTATGCGTGGCCACCCAAAAATGGCGTCGACCTCGAAAAATAGCCTCATTTGGCCTCCAAATCGAAGCCGGGGCCCCGAGGGGCAAAATCGCAATTTTTCACCCCCCGACCGAAATTCCAATTTTTTACCGTACTTACTCAAAATGTGCGTGGCTAGCGTAATATGACGTCAGATTTCCAAAAATGATCTCTTAAGCCTTCAAAAATCGATATCGAAATCCGGACCCAATTCTGTGAACAAAACTCGCTGAACTTTCAATCTCAGGGTCTCTCACTAACGGGTGGCTGTTTAGAGGTAACGCGTATCGACCTAGGGCTATCCATATCGTAATGGTCTCGATCATTGAGAGAATGAGAAATTATCACTAGTCCCAGAAGTCACGATCGTTCAGTTTAAGTTCAGGACTGGTTGGCCACGTGCACTTTTGGTCTTGAAGAATCACCTGCGATCCAATCGTACATCGTTGGCCTTGGCCAAACCCAATCCATCACTTTTCTTAAGATCGATTCACCCCGGTTCAAAATATTTTTCTCATCATTTCTCGTGATCGGTGTCCAAATCAATGATCGGGTCCCTGGCCCACGTACCATTTTCTAGGTAGCCATACCCTATTGGTTAGTATCCCGAGAGTGATCAGCTCTGGGCGAGACTTAGTAAAATGAAATGCAGAATAATGTCAATTTTATTGATCCCGGAATTATATCGAAATTCGGACCGTTACAAAATTGCATTCGATGGAGAATTGGACGAACATAGAGGTAAAGTGCTCGAATGTCTGAACGAGAAGACCACGTTGAACTGAAGGAATTGGTGTTTTACACAAAAATGAAGAGTGAATGATGGTGATACAAGATGAATTTAGAGATGACTTAGTTGCAAGTAAATAATTCCAAGCTGATATCTGTTGAATGGAGGGACTTTTATTTATAGCAGCGATACATTCCTGTCAACTTCTAGACAAGGTTGGTGCCTTAGGGGATTTTTTTCCATATCTTAACCGATGGTCATTTAGACCAACCGGAAGTGTACCATCCTCTTGTTTTGCCATCTTGTTGCCCTTTTCGGTGGACCAGTTAAACTGTCCATGAAAAATAAAGAACTCGACTTGGAGGGGATGTCATTTATGCTAGATAGTCTAGCTATGTCAGATGCTGAAATGCTAGATGCCAACATGGAGTTGGCAGGTTTAGCCCATGCAGAATACCATCTCAATGTCGTCAGGCATCTATATGGTTTTCCTTCGATTTCTGTTGGTGACTCACGATGTAATATTACTTTTGGCTCCTCTTCTTGTACTGATTGAGCGTTCCCTACAAGGAGAGATTTAGTATAGTCTGGAAAGTTTCTCACATTTTGTATTGCTAAAATTTAGAGTCTAGTCTGGAAAGTTTCTCACATTTTGTATTACTTGAAGTTAAATTTATCTTCTTCTGATTACAGAGGGCAATTTCGTCACATCATTTTGACTAATCAAGTTCGTTGTTGGGAATTTAACTTACTTGTGAATAGGATATATCTCAAGCTATGCTGCATATTTGTACACAATCTGGTCAGGGATGGAGGGAGGAGTTGGAGAAAGTGAAGAGACTAGGAGGGTAGGGGGAGCTGCATCCAAGTATGTTAAGTTCTTACATGACATTATCTTTTGGTAATTCAAATTCGTAAGAGCTTATGATTAGATGCCTAGCCTTGGTAATTTTTGTTATCTATTCTCACTGGAAAAATTTAGAGGAGTTATTTTTTCTCCAGAAACATCTGAATGCTTCAAACGTCATATTGTCTTCTGGATATGAAAAACATGTTGTTGAGAGCACTATAGTGCTTGAACCAATCCTTGAATGGTTTCTGTTGAGACCCTAAGTTGTAGATACTTGTACACTCATGATCCTTGCCTTGAGTTTGCTTTCATGGATCCACACCACTTTGAGGTTCCAAAGCTGAACAAGAAGATTCGTTTTTGGATTGAGACAATGGATTGGAGGCTGCCAAAAAGATATAGATTCCCTGGCTTTAGATGACCTACTCCCCCAAAGAAACACCATATCAAGCCACCGATATCCCTCTCAGTTATATTGTACTGTTACGAATTTGATTATCATTTTCTTGGTTTATGTGTGTTCTCTATCTTTCCTCTTCGTCTATTAATTTTTTTGTTGTTGTTGTTTATGAACTCACTTTTCTTTGCATGTTTCATTGTATGTCGTCAATACTGGATTCTCTTAACTACTCTTATGTACTCCAGGTAAATGTATAACATCATTATGCTAGCGTCCTGATGGGACTAGAAGACGGTACGTTTTTACTGCATGATGTTGAAGTAAGTTTTCTATGTTATTACTTTAACATTACCATCACTACTTCTCAACTAGAAATTCTTCCTGCGACAATCCTTTATTATCAGAATGTGTTCTTCTCTGATCTCTCTCGGGAAAGATTCTGAATTGCTCAAAAGCTGCATGATGCATGCGAACAGCAAGCTTGCTCAACGAACATTTAGCTGCTAATAGAGATGGCAATCCATGTTTATGGTTCATGTCTGCCAATGTCAAATTAAGTGGACTGCTCGATAGGGCAATCTGAGTAGGATAAGCTTAACAAATCTTATTAGAGTCCAATAGCCAGTGAGCTACGACGACCTCGCCGGACACAGTGGTCAAATGCAAATGTTGATCAAGGTCGCTGTAAAGAGCCTTGTGGAAGTCATGATTACTATTGCCTTGAGAAGCTGTAAAGAGCCTTTTCTGATTTATAGTGGTTTAGGTCTTACGATATTATAAAGTCCTCTTACTTTCCTCATAATGAATAACGTCTTACAAGTTGTGTCTTTTGACTTTTTTCATTTACTAAATTCTGTGGACAGTGGTTTTTGTGATTGCTTCATGTTTATAGCTTATTTTAATCTGGTGTTTATTAACTGACTGTTTTTGCTTATACAGGTAACTGATATATATGGAAACTACCTTTCTACTGAAGAAGCTAATGGATATAAAGTGATCAAATAAAGGAGCTTTGCAAGTTATGTTAGATTTAAAGTTTGTATATGATATTCTTTCTGGAGGTGATTCCACTACGGATGAGGAGTTGTCTAGAAGTTCAAAGCCAAAGTATTCGTTTAGGCAAAAGGATCAAAGACAGAAAAAGTCTGCCATCAGAACATGTATGGATGGATTGGTGCATTGTCTTTCACAGAGATTGGATCCCATAGACTGGCTCACGTAAGTTACTGGATTTGTTTTTTGCATTACATATTCTATAAGCAGACGGTACTCCAAGATGTTTCTACAAAATCCAATCTCGCTTCTCACAAATATTTGCATCCGACAGTTTAAAACCTTGATTCTTTTTTTCATTTAAATTTGTTTCAAAGAGTGGCTTTTAAGCTAAGAGATGAAGATTTTATATGATCCGTGCTTAGATTGGAGGGTAAATGACAATAGTAGGAATAGAAAGAATTCTTTCATGGTCAAGCGGTTGCCCTTTTGTTAAACCTGGGTAAAGTTATTGCATGTGAGATTATTCTGATATCTGAACTGCTCTTTCACATGTAAATGATGCTTCGATGATGATGCTCAATTTTGTGCAATTAGTTGTAGTTTTGTTTGATTGTGTACTAAATGCTTTTTTTGGAAAAGGTGGAAAAGGATGAACATGAGAGGCGGGGGAAGAAGGTGGGACACATTAAAATTCCCTAGGATTATCAGTGATGACTTCAAATGAATTCACCGAAAATAGTTACAATCTTTACCTTCTTTTGGTGGTCTACTTACTATGTTAAAATGTAAGAAGAAATAGCTAATTGACACCCTTGGACCATCTATCTGGTATTAGCTGAGTTATGTTTACATCCCAATAGATAGTTTTGTGATTATAACTCTTCATTTTGTTGCAGTTACCTAATAGTGTTTTCTTGTTCATTCATCAAAGGTTAGAGCCATATCTGTGGGAGAATGAGAGAGTCATATTTATGGCATGCTGTCCTCTTCAGGTTCTTTGTGCAACTTAATCGGTTGTATGTGGATACTGTGCAGAAACTGCCCTCGAATGCAAAATCAAATATTACGAGATGCTCCACAGTTCCCCAGTTTAAATACTTCCAATCAGGTTAAATATACCTTTCCATGTGTTTGTGTTTACAGGATAAATATTTGAGCTTTTGTGACCAGATTATCTCAAGAAAAGCATCTCTTGTTATTGAATTCTGTCTGCAGTGTACCTGCATTGTCTTCAAGGAGGACATCTAAAGCAACTACTGGTGTTTCTATAGAACATTTTTCATTGAAGAGTCGGAAATCTTATAGTAATGGAGAAATTTCTCGAACAAATGATTTGGACGACAGATCATCTTCTAGAGTTGCAAACTCCACTGTTGAAGTCTTTTATGCAGGTGAGTGTGCTTTCTTTCTTTTGCTTCTTTTTCTTTGCCTTGTTATATATTATTTTATCATGTCCCTGGCTAGTCATCTACCTGCTTTAGAGAGCTGTGTCGTGAACATCTCTGTTGGAGATGATTCGTCTAACTTTCTAAGCTCTATTTGGACTTAATCTTTCAGCTTTGATATTTTCTTATTTGGAGAAACTCATAATTTTAAATTTGATTATATCTTTGGTTGTCGGGGTGTTTATTGGGGGTTTTCTGTTTCATTGCATGCATTACTGTTTGAGTTAACCGAGTCATTTGTGACATGGAATGTAATAAGTACCAATAGTCTGGGACACAGTGCAAGAAAACTCGGTGGTGTAACTGTCTGAAAGTGGTGATAAAAGTTTATAACTTTGGCCTTCCTTTTTTGAGCTTGTTTGCGTAGTTGTGCACCGAGATAGTACCATGTACTTCATGTTGTTCGGGTACATCGGGAGTAGACATTGGTTTTTCGCCAAACATTGTAATTGTGAGAAGATTTTAGTTTCAGAGATGTCAGATATTTGGCTAGGTGTTTTGGAAAGAAAGTTTTTTTCCATGTTCTATGACATACATTTGATATTATTTTCTCTCACAATTGGCCAGGTTAGCAGCAGATTTGGAGAGAACACATTGAAACTGGGATCCATCCTGACTGATGGTCAAGTGGGCATATTCAAGGACAGTTCAGCCACCGCCTTATTGGCATTCAGTGATGTTTTACCTGTGCAGGCCGCAGGTCTTGTTTCATCCTTCACCGCAACCCGACAGATGCTTGAATGAGAATTATTTACACCACGCCAATTGATATTTACATCGGAAGCCATGACAGGTAAAACGTGAGGCTTTTTCACACTTTGGCTTCCGGCTTTTTTAAGTTTCACCTGAGATTCTGGGGTACTCCCGGATTAGTGGTGTGGCCCAAAAGCTGTATTTATAGGACAACAGAATGAAAAAGAGAATACCTTTTGGATTGAGAGCGAGAGGGGCAAGAGCTGGTGTTGGTTAAGCAAGATCGAGAAAGGCTTCGTATTTGTTGTGGTGTGCCTGAAGGAATAAGTGAGCTGGTTCAGCATTTTTTATTGCATACCTTTATTAGGCGCAGACATGTTGCTAATAGTGCCATAAACTTGTGTACGACGATCACTTTGGTGCCATAACTTTTTTTCGGATCACTTTGGTGCTAAAATCGGAAAAAATAGATCACTTTAGTGACTCCGGCCAAAACGCTGACGTGGCATTTATATTTTTAAAAAAATAGTCTGACGTGGCTTTTTTTTCAAAATTTAATTTTTTTCTATTTTTTTGTTTTTTTCTTCTCCGGCGAGGGCAACCCTCGCCGGCGTCGGGCGACCCTCGCCGGCGTCGGGCGAGGGAAGCCCTTGCTCACCCAGGCAAGGGCTTCCCTCGCCAGACGCCGGCGAGGGTCGCCCTCGCCAGATCCGGCGAGGGCCGCCCGACGCCGGCGAGGGCAGTCTCGCCGGACGCCGGTGAGGGCCGCCCTCGCCGGAGAAGAAAAAAACAAAAAAACAGAAAAAAAAAATTAAATTTTGTGGTATTTTCTTTTTTTATTATTATTTTTAATGCTGACTGGACCTCTCAGGCGAGCCATGGACCTCTCCGGCGAGCCATGTCAGCGCCACGTAGGATTTCCGGCGAGCCACATCAGCATTGGCACTAAAGTGATCGTTTTTCAAAAAAGTTAGCACCAAAGTGATCTGAAAAAAAGTTATGGCACCAAAGTGATCGCCGTACACAAGTTATGGCATCAATAGTGTCCTTCTGCCCTTTATTAGGCGTAGACATTCGCAAAGCATAAAATGGATTTTATACTATCATAGGAGAAAACCTTTTGGATTGAGAGTGAGAGGGGCAAGAGCTGGTGTGGGTGAAACTGAGATCGAGAAAGGCTTTGTATATGTTGTGGCGTGCCTGAAGGAATAAGTGAGCTGGTTCAGCATTTTTTATTACATACCTTTATTAGGTGTAGACATTTGCAAAGCATAAAATGGATGTTATACTATCATAGGAGATGGCGACAGTGTCGAGGGAAGTTCATTTCGTATAACGAAGACTTCCAAGTGAGGCATATGCTTGGACAGAGCTATGAGACGCCCCCATCATGTGCCGATCACTTGATCCTATCATTCAAATTTTGTATCCCATGCATTATTTCAATTCCGTAGACAAAATTATGTTACAACAATGTATAATTTTGGCTTCCTGGATGGCTGGATCTTTTTCCTTACTACCTTGTGCTCTTTTTTCATTTTGTGTAGCTTAATGCATTTTCATTACATTGTAATAGCTTTGATGTAACGTATCTTGAACTCAACCTAAGCCATCCATTGCTGTGAATTCAGTAGACTGGACTTCCCATTGAATCATCTCTCTTTCTCTCTCTCCCTACTGATTTTGTTAGCCGGGGCTTTAGTTGTGAAATCAGCTCTATGTTCCTGGGTGCGCCTATTTCAAATGACTTTCAACACCTGCTGGTGGCATCGTCCCCTAATATCGGAAAGCGTTCGAACCAGCATGGGCGTGGATGACGAGTTTCAAGAAGATAGGTAAGTCCTAAGGAGGGGGGCATGGTTTGGCCAAAGACGCAGGATTAGGATGCCATTGTTTGACAAGTCTTCCTTTGCCAGCTCTCAGGGTGTTTGGTTCAATATTTTGACAGAAGAAATGCAAATGCCTTTAGTCTAAAGAGCTTTAAAGAAATGCAAATTGCGTTTGGTAAAAAATCTTTTGTAAAACAACTTTGGGTTGAGTAATGTTTGGTAAAAAAAAATTTGCAAAGGGCTTTGGTTGCAATTTTTCTTTTTTTTAATTAAAAGGAATTCAAATCCTTCACCGGCTCTAGCAAAGGGCTCAGGTTGCTAGGCGAGCCAAATTTGGCGTTGATAGCCATTAGCCGAGGTTGCACGACCTTGTGCGGCGACCGCCCGTGACAATCGCGTGACCCAAGTGAGGGCTGCCTAGGGTTGCGTGACCTCAGTGAGGGCCGCTTTGGTCGCAAGACCGCAAGCGACAACGAGGTCCCTCACCTCTTGCTGGTTGCCTAGGTCTGAGGACCAGCTAGAATAAGAAACGAAAGAAAAAAAAAAGGAAAAAAAAAGAGAAAAATAAATAAATAAATCGGAAAAAAATATTAAAATATTATTTAAAATTGTCGACGTCAGTTTTGGTTATGCCACGTAAGATGGCAAGCGTCCATGTGAGTGATTTACAATCAAAATTGACTGGATGGAATGAATTGACATAAATGCAAAATGTTTTATAACTCAATTGGCAAAAAAAAAAAAAGCTTTGAACTTAATAGGCACAATTGTACTAACTTAGTTGGCAAAAAAAAAAATCTTGATATGCTTTCTACGGTTGGAAACATTATGGGAATTTAATTAAGTGCATCATCATGAAAAAGACGACAAAACCACGTCGTGTTTTTAAGAATGTCAATCTATCGATGTTTAAGTTTTCAGACATGACTAGTACCTGATTTGGTTAACAATTCTATTTAGACTTAACAAAAATTCCATAATTTTGACGTATGGATCTTAAATATGTCTGCCCCTTGCCGTAGGCAGCTTTTGGCTCTAATTAGGTGACAAATACCAGAGAGCAACGCGTATGGAGAGACGGATTATGTTTGAGGCATTGGTGACACGAAAAAAAAAAAAAACCTTGGGATATTGGTGTCATACTAAACAAAATTAAGCTTGGTGGTGGAATTTTCTAAATCCACATAAGCTCCATTTACCTTCAGTTGTCCGCACAAGTCATCACGTCGGATTTTTTAATGGCAAATTTGGACAGACCTGTGACAAAAGGCATTGGCATCAATGTGGACATGGGTGAAGATTTTTGGTGGTATTTCTCTGTTTGAAAAACTTATAGGTGTCGGACACTAATTCCTCGACAAACCCATTTTGCAATTTGTACATTGAAGCCTACCAAGCTTTTCCTCGACATCGACACTTAACGGACACACAGAGTTAGAACTGTTTGGGTTGTCCTTAAGGGTTCAAGGAACGATTTTCACGAGTACATAATTTAGTTGATTATAGATCATGCGCAGGTGAATAGACATGTGGACAAGAAGTTAATTTGGATGATTGAGTTCCTTCCGATTCATTTTAATGCAAGAGTATTGAATTATCCATTTCTAATTCCATCAATCGATAGACTACACGTATAGACCTCACGTGTTGTGATGAAGTCCAGAAAGTAGACATTATTTGGATAAAGTCATCCCTGAATATGCATTGCTGCTAATCAACAATTTAAGAGGACTTCTTATGTAATAAGGGATCATCCGATCATATATGACCTGGGGTACAAAGTCCGGCTTCAAACACCGAGAGAGCATATCGGCGTAGAGCTCGTACCGAGCAGTCATTCTGAACTCCCGCTTGTCTATCAGCTGCCTGCAGAGATTGAGATCCATGTGGGAGACCAACAATCCATCTATGCGACAAGATAGTTATGGCATGCACGAAGTGTCTAGAGCTAAAAAGCGACTGGATCCATAGAAGTGCCCGAAATCTGTGTGCTGTAACTTACCATCGCATGATGCGATCGCGTTCGGAAAATGTTTGCGTTCCTACCTGGTTGATCGATCCAGCCAAATAACGATCGGCAATGGCAGCATTTTCGGGCCCATGAATTGATTTTACAATGAACATGGTAAAGTTAACCGAGTCGATAATTTGGTATGTTCATTTGAATTTGCAATTGGTCGATAAGTTCCACCTATTTGCAACAAGACATTTTTTTTTTGTTTTTTTGCTTTTGGTCTAAGCAATAAGACTTTAAGTCGTTTATTTTTTTCAATGTTTTAATTGTTTTCCATTTGGGCGAAAAAAAAAAGTCATGCTAACCTTGGTGACGATTCGAATAATTCATGAGGCATATTTCTTTCTGTTCAAATGGTAAATTGAGGATCAATTATCACATTGCTTTTTTTCCAAATTCACATTTCAACAACTAATCCACCACCGCATTCGCATCAATGTGATGTCTGATGAGTCTGGGCGTTGTTTGACAAGGCTATAATATAGTTATAAAGTCCGGCCCGGCCCATTTCGCCCGGACGCTTCTGTACACTCCCTCGCGGTTTGCTCCAGCAGGCGGAGCTTTCTAGCAATGGGAGACCGACGAAGAAGGGTCGCCGGCGCGTGCTTCCGTTTCAGCTTCAAGGTCGATTCGATTGTCTTCCGATTCGGTTTGGTGAGGCTGTCGGTCGATTTCTTCCGATGGGCGGTAGGTGAAGATGGCGTGAGTTGAGTGGAATCAGGAGAAGGATTTGCTGGCCATGGTCACACGGAGGACTCGGAGGTGGGTGGTGCTTCGTCGCTTCAATTGGCAAGAGGCTGTGGACAATCTCTCCTGGTAATTGCTTCGATTCGAGAAAGTTCTGTTTCTTTCTTTGTTCAGTGTGTTCGTTTCTTCAACGATGACTTGGTGTGCCCTGTGAGTCATTGCCCTTATCTCGTTCTACTTCTTTATATTTAATTCGATGGAGAATTGGACGAATATAGAGGTATCAAGTGCTTGGAAGTCTAAATGATAAGGTGAACGTCGAACTAAGGAGTTTGGTCGTTCTACCCAGAAACGAAGGGTGAATGATGGTGGTGCGAGTGGAAAATCACGACGTGTTCTTCTCTGATCTCTCTTGGGAAAGATTCTGAATTATTCAAAATCTGCATGATGCAATGCAAACAGCAAACTTGCTCAGTGAACATTTAGCTGCTAATAGAGATGGCATTCCATTTTTATTGGTCATGTCTGTCAATGTCAAGTTAACAATGGATTGCTAGATAGGTTAATCTGAGCAGGATAAGATTAACAAAAAATTTTATTAGAAAACTCTATTCAAACATGACCCTTTTGTTAAATAGGTCAACAAATTACAAAAGATGAATAACCCGTTTAACTAATTAGATTGAATTGAATGGGTCATTCCCATCCTAGCATGACCGACACAGCATCTGTACAATATGCATATCGTCATCAATGTCAAATAATTTGAAAAGAAACTAGTCGTAAGCTTACAAAATCCTAGGTTTACATGAAATGTTACATTTATATGGTGTGATCAAATTGTAATTTGTAACCACTATGGAAACAAAATTCATGTATGATTTACTTTTAGAGAATTTACTGAACTAAATATAAACAGGTCATGATAGTTCAGGTTGTTAATCAAGTTGGCACTATTGTTTAGTTAGATAGATTACACGAGTCAATTTGTGTTTTGCGGTTTGAACTTTGAACCCGGAACAATATTCGTTTATTAATTGTGTTTACTATTAAGTAGGTAGCCACAATTTTGATATGACATGATAACCACTTAGGGTCACCCTTAGTTGTCACATGGAAATATGAGTCATGAATCAAAAAATTAAATCTATGGATTGTGGATCGTGAATTTCATCCATTGGAATCATAAAATCTGATATAATGTTTGAGATTGGTATACCATAACAGATGTAAATTAATTGTAAAGTATGGTCTTATTTTTATTGTTAGGTAATAAATAATTATAAAGATACTTCAAATTCGACTAATGTTATTATTTCCAGACATGAGATATTGCTACAAATTATTTTTCTTTTATCAAATAAGTACCCATTTGACTGCAAGGACACAAAGATCGTGTCCTAAGTATTGTAATTGGATTCCCATTCATAGAATTTAGTATTAGACAATTAGATCATCCACTAAGCCTGATGCAGCCAACAAAATCATGCAAGATGACTACCAAGTTTTTGGTGAAGATTGACTTTGAAACTCAAACAAGGATCAGGATTCTTCTCGAAGTTTAATCACTAAAATTTAAAACCCAGGATTTGAGTATTGTTAGGATTATACGAAGTTTCCCTAATTTTTTTTTTTGAAGTTTGAGTAGTAGGATCTTACATATACTCCAATTTTATTTCTTGTTTATAGGTTTCCCATTTCAACTAGGAGTAGAACTTCTAGAGAATCTAATAATATAGTTGTAATTTTTACTTTTCAATAGAGTTGATAATTTATTGAACTAGGCAAGTGTTTGCTTTGCATATTGTGTGATGCAATTCCTCTTTGGTGCGATGCTTAAGAAACCCTAGGTGTGATGGTTAGGCAGTTTTGCATGTGATGCCTAAATAAATATTCTTTATTGTGGGACTCATTGTCCTGCATCAAAGCCATGAAATGTTTTGGACACTACATTGTTTGATGCATAAGTTCAATTATGAATCAAGGAAATTGATTGACTCATATCTAATCGGTGAAATCAGCAGTGAATTACTTTAATCACATATCGTACAAAATTAATACAGTCATTCGATAGATTTTATATACTTTAGGAGTTATCTGATTGATGTGTGCAATTGCATTCTCATGTAGGACAAATAATTTTCACCTCGTTGCTAATGTTGTCATCAATGATTGAAACTATTTCAATTGTCAACGACAAATTACGGCATAGTGTTTTCTGGGGTCCAGCTCATTGTGAGAGTCTATGGTCTAAGTGGATGGTGTCATATAGAAGCATTCATCTGTGACATGCTCATTTTCATCAAAATTAATAGCTTCTGTCAATTATCTGTAAAATATGTTCAGTTTAGTCAAATTAGGAAGGTAATTATTTAGGTGACTCTTAAATGATATGATTTGTATCTGCCTCAATTATTCTTGCGGGTGGAAAAGTTTGTAAATAACTGGTTATGTTTTTATTAAGCTATAGCTGCTTGGTCATGAGTAGAATGGCTGAGAACTTGGCTGAGGCTGCTGCAATTCTGTTTCTTTGAGATTTCTACCAGTTTATAATCAATCGTCCACTTCATGGATTATATTTTGCTGAGAAGAGAGTTTGTTTGTACATAATGAATGTTATCTTACCCAAGTAGCTGTCTTTATGGAACTATGGATATGCGGTGTGCTGCTTTTGATATGCTAGTGCTTGCAGCTGTTATGCACACTGTGGTATAATCATTCTAACAGGGTATAAATATTAAGCAGAATGGAAAACTGTTAAGAAGCTTGAAGTCCCATATGGCAGCTGTGGTGTCTCAACTGGGAGGAGGATGCCTAACTGAATAGAGTATGCATCTTTCAACTTAAAATTTGATATGACTTCGTATCTTTATTACCAATAGCAGATATTTTATGGCTCACGCCTTTCATAATGCTTCGTTTCCAGTTAAGTAGTTATTTTAGTCTAGTTTTCTTAAATACTTCTTTTCAAACTTGGAATCTTATGTCACAGTCCAACAGCTTTAGTATGGGTTTATGGAAGATTTTTGGAAAGCGTTTGTTTGGTGTCATCTGTAACTTGTTGATTTGTTTGGCTCCTTAGCTTTAATCTCATATTTTTTCATCTTTTTATTTTCCAACTGGAAAGTAATTATTCATTTGTTTTATAGAACGCTTCTGGTAACTTTTTGGCTTTTGAAGATCGCACTACTCTATTCTTCCCTCCAGCTCCAAAAGTTCCTCGCATGCCTGGACTAGTACCCGGAGATGCTGGTTTAACAGACGATGGTCAAGATTCATTTGTAGAGCTCTCAAATTCTTCAAAGCAATGTTTCAATATCCTTTGCAGTGGAGATAAAGATGGGGTTTTGTGCTTCAGTATATTTGGTGTCTTTCTAATCAGAAATATTGTAAGCGTCATGTCTGTTCAAATCAAATATTTGGCAATATGGTCTATCAGATTGAGTCGATGAGTCATTTCCCTGTTCTTGCTTCTCATTCAGCAGTTTTTCTTAATAAATGGATTTGATGGCAGATTGGCAGTAAATCAGTATTGCCCAGGAAGTAATGGGCTGGTTAAGTAAACAATTATACTAGGTGATGTTATGCTTGTAAAAGTTCTAGACGTTTATGCCAATTCCCAGGTTGGATTTCACTTCTGTTGGTCACTTCCGAGATGACACCCTTCCAATTTCGATATAGAACAATTATCTGAAGCTTTCTGTTGTTTGGCCTGAGGTTAGCCAGACCTTACATACTTTCTGCTCTACTCCATACTGTTGGGTTTCTACTCTGTTCTAGAAAGATTGAGAGAGCTTATGAAGATCTTCCCCTTTCCAGCAAGTTTAGTCAAACTTTCGTGCAATATGATATCGTAAAAGCAAGTGTGAAAAAATGTACAAAGTAAATGTAAACTTAAAGAAACTATTACAGAACTAAATAGCACGCATATAATGAATTATCAATACTATAAATTTAAAAATGTAAAGTCATGACATCGCCTTTTGGTGACCAAATAATTTTGTGTTGAATTCGATAAGATGGTGTATTTTGTTATCAGATGTCAACTTATTGTGTCAAACTAATGATTGACAATTGTATATATCGATAGGTTGAATATGTTAGTATCGCAACATATAACGTGGTAAATATACCTAGTACTCTCCTAGTGGTAGATATGTATAGGCTGATATATTACGTTCATGTTTGATGCCTTTTAGGGTAGATGCATTTAAGGCAAAATACTCTTAGCTTACGAGCTAAAGTTGATTTGCTTTAGAGAATAATGCAGTTAAGCTCTTGAATTTAAAGTATTAGCACTCAAAGTATTGTAATTTAATACTATACAAAAGAGTGCTCGTGAAGCACTCTTTTTTTTTTTAAACAAATATTGACATTTTAGTTTGGATTGTTGGTATATAAATAGCATTGATAATTCTTTTAGCTTGCAATGTTACAAGTACTATTGTAAAATGAAGTAATTGATACATTGAATTTTTGACATTTTACTCAATTCTTAATACAAATATTTTGACTGGAGTTGAGTCAATGTCTGAAGAGCTTTGTTTTATTGAGTAACTAAATAAAAAAATGCATTAAATGGTATCTAAATGGATGGACTCCCTATGGAACATACAAATTGCTTCACATCTTGCACTAACCACGTTGGATAACAATATTAATATGCTTAGATATATTTTGGGTGGTAAGGAAAACCTATTTAACATATGTAGAGAATTAGGCCTTTTACATGGATAGGTATCGTGTTTGGCTTAAGTCACCGAACCTTCTCATTAAAAAAGTAATATCAATCTTTAGGCCTAATTTCCCTGGAAAATTGAACATATTTCCAGACAAGCATCGCATTGACTCGAGGGCGAGAGGCGAGGTCAAGAAGAATAATTTAATCAAAGATAAACGTACCAATATTACTTGTCCAGCTTGATCCGAAAGATGCTCTCCATTGTTTAGATTTGTTTGTGGGAGTCTCTATAGCTCAAAATGAATGAGAGTGCATCTCATCTTTCGATATCTCGAGACTTGCAATCACATTTTTATTACCGATCAGTTAATTAATTAGTACTAGAGCAAGATGTGGTTTATCCACTTTTGATTTGAGGAATTTAACTATCCTCTTTCTTACTAACCATCACACGAAGAGTGAACAAGACCGCTTTAGGAAATATTTTTTTACATCAATATTTTGTGCTATAGTTACTCTAATTTATTATGTATCAATGTAATGAACATTGTCTAAGAAGATGCTCACAAAATATATACGAGGAATCAGTCCACCTAGATCAGTTCGATTATTCAGCTCAATAGCAAAAAAGGCCACCTAAATATGTGCTCGATTTAGATTTGGATTATCCAGGGTAATGAATTCAATTTGCTAAAGGGTCAAAAACATTTGAACAATTTTTTTTATCAACATTTTTTATCAACATTTGATCAATTTAACAAATATCTTTTTGACAGGATTTGTCATTAAACAAACTATAAGGATTAAAATCAAACATTTACAAGAATGTGATGATCGAAAGGGTACTTTCTTAGAAGGTTTTGTGCATGTAGGCACCACAGAAGCTTGTGCGCTTTCTCTTTCTGACGTCTACTCGAAAGTTTTCTTATACGGTGGCCGCTTCCTCTTGGAGGCCCACAGCAGTTTGGGTAGAGATCATACAAATTATTCAATGGATGGTCCAACTTCAAAAGACAACAAGTAGAAGGTCGTCGAAATTGTCATTTTTTAAAATTATTTTTCAAACTGGGTTCCAGCTAGATAAATGGCTGGTAAACTTTGGGTGTATGCGACTTTTATTGTCAGGAGTCGGTGGAAGATGTGATGGGGATGGATTCAAATGCGCGCTAAATCATACGTCATCAGTGACGTCTTCTCTTGAATCGCACTGCCATATGTTCTCGGCCTTTTTTGTATTAGTTTATAAGTGTTGATTTTCGAGAAAAATCATATTGAAGATTGAAAATAGTAAACTCTCCTTATTTGAATATTAAGCGTGCTACATATATTTATTAACAAAACCCAATCTGACTGATATGGTTTTGTCATTTTCGTTTGGATCGAATATGTTTTTGTCATTGGCTCATGTACGTTAGCACCTAGAGCATGTGAATATTGCTCGTTAGTTTTTTTTTTCATTAATAGAAAGTGGCCTGACATTATTTTAATGAAGGGGTAGGAATTCTCTAGAAAGACATTAAAAGATTTCCTAGACATTGCTAAGACAAATCAATAGCAGCTGTTTGAATTAACCCCTAAAAAACGATTTTTTTCGGCAGCCGACAAATTAGACAAGAACTTTGTTGACGCCAATCTCTGTCGAATGAGCCGTAAGAAAGGCACCCCTTTTTACATTATTCTAAAGTCAATTTGCCAACTTGCATAATATAGTTTTCTACTTATTTTTGTCTGTATTTATGCTTCGCATCGAGGCATCTTCACGCGGCATCTTCTTTCCTCCAGTAGAAACACATCGTACGTACCGCAATTGAAAGGAGTAGCTATTATTCGACCAAAAAAATAGGAGTAGCTATTACTGAACTCCATATCAACCAAGTGTCCTGCAGACATTTATTAACTAGAACTCAGCTTTGTTCAAGCATGCACCAAAGAGTGTTCCGTGTTGGTAATCCAAATTCCATAGCGATAAGGACATAGGAAAAAAAAATGGAAGCCATAAATGAATAGCAGAAAACTGAATTTCATGGAGCCACAGTTCGTCGTCATCATCACATGGATCCAAATTCTAATATTCTGCTCTTTTTGGGGGGTGGGAAACGACGTGCAAATTTCTTTTTGGATCGTTCACAGAGCATGCTGAAAGATAGTAGAAACCCATGATTGCTAATTAAAAGACACAACACACATACACACTCTCTCTAACATAGAGAGAGAGAGAGAGAGAGAGAGAGAGAGAGAGAGAGAGAGTGAGTGAGTGAGTGAGTGAGTGAGTGAGTGAGAGAGGAATGATGCCATATAGAGAGTGCTTGAGAAACCATGCAGCCAGCTTGGGGAGCTATGCGACTGACGGGTGCAGCGAGTTCACTTCGGATGACGCCTCACCGAGCAGCCTCCAATGCGCGGCGTGCGGCTGCTACTGCAACTTCCACCGGAAGGTGACCTACACCGTTGCCCACGCCGGCGGCAAGGAGCTGATGGTGTGCCGGTCAGGCTGTGGGACAATGTCGAATTGATCGGATAGACTCAATTGACAAAAAGTGAAAATGTCAATAACTCAATTGGCACAATTAAAAAGTTTATGACTAAATTAGCAAAAGTATAATAGGTCTTAAAATTTTTTGATAATTCTCCCACGATAAATTCGTATAGGCTTATATACCACATTCGTGTTTGGAGTTGATCAGCTTTAGAGAATAATGCAGTAAGCTCTTGAATTTAAAGTGATAATTTAGCACTCATGAAGTATTGTAAATTAATACTAAAAGAAAGAGTGCACGTGAAAAAGGGCACACAAATGTGTGCTTGATTTGGATCTGGATTATCCAAGGAATTGAATTCAACATGTCAAAGGGTAAAAACATTTTATCAATTTGACAAATATATCTTTGACAGGATTTGTCACTAAAATGAATTATAAGGATTAAAATCGAACACTTACAAGAATGGGATGGTCAAAAGGGTACTTTCTTAGAAGGTTTTGTGCACCTAGGCGGCACCGCATAAGCTTGTACACTTTCTTTCTGACGTTTACTCCAAATTTTTCTTATACAATGGGCGCTTCCTCTCGGAGGCCCACAGCAATTTGGTAGAGATCGTGCAAATTTTTAGATGGACGGTCTAACTTCAGAAGACAACAACTACAAGGTCGTTGAAATTATCATTTTTTTTAATTATTTTTCAAATTGGGTTCCAGCTAGATATAAATGGCTGATAAACTTTGGATTTATGCGAGTTTTATTATAAGGAGTCAGTGAAATTTTGGCTCTTATTTTAAGGGGAGATTTTTCAAAGGGTGTTTTCGGTGGAAGAGTGACGGGGATGGATTCCTATGCCCGTAAATCATTCGTCATCAATGACGTCTTCTCTTGATTCGGACTGCCATTTATTCTTGGCCTTTTTTCTATTAGTTTTTAAATGTTCATTTTTGAAAAAAAATCAGATTGAAGATTGAAAATACTAAACTCTTCTTATTTGAACATTAAGCGTGCTACATATATTTGTTAAGCAATTGACTATGAAATTGAATCACCCTGGTCGGAAAAATGATTATTGAACCGACTGATAAGTATCGTATATGATGTATTAATCGACAAACTTATTGTACGCATTGAATAGTTTCTGCACTGCTAGATCTCTCATAGGGCCTATGTAAAATCCATCACTTTCAATGATTTATATTCAACTTAGTATGTATACACATATTACATTCATATAATAATTTTTCGCCGAATATGCTCGTTATGGGTGGTTGGCCCCTGTTTTCGGATTATGCTCGGTCTCTATTGCTGCTTTTTCCATTAGGCATTATATATTTTAAGAAGCGTCAAAGAATGCTAATTAACAAGATTCTTTAGTATTTTTTTTAAAGTGTGTTTAAGAAATTCTGACCCCAAAAAGGGCGTGTTAAAAAAATAAATAAATAAGGAGCAAATTTGACTTTTCAACGGTGGAGAAGTGGCGGGCGATAATTACGAGCCTTTATGCCACGTGGGCCCCATCACCACCGCCCATCACCACTGCCCATCCCCTCTCTCTCTCTCTCTCTCTCGACCCTTTCGTCGCAAGTGATCCAGTGGGTAGCAGCGCATCACAGAGAAGACGAGATGGAGGCTCCAGATGCTGACACGTGTCGTTGTATAGCTGCATAGCTGGGCTGCCGGCTGGCACCGTTGGTCCGGTTGTGTTGTGTGCGCAAGAGGTCCCACGCGCTTTCCTGTGACCTGGACCGTGGGTGGGTTAGGTGGGCTTATTGTGAATAGATCTGAATTAATTTATTAATCGAACATAATTTAGAAAAGTAGGTGTTTATTCGCATTATTTTTTTGTCCTTTTGGCCCAAGTAGGTGTACAATAAATTCACATTGAAGCTTCCCGAAAAAAGGGCACTCATTATATATTCCAGTAAAATAAATCAATTATTAGATGAGATTGATTGTTAAAAATTGTTTTCCTGTTTTTGCACCCTTTGCTGTAAAGAAAAGCAAACTAATTTTAAGTTCCTCGATAAATAAGTCGAGTCAGTCATAACTAGTATGCATCTTTGATAGAATCGGAAAACGAAGGATTGTATAAGATACTTTGATTAGTCGATGATCATTTTAATTACCGCGAATTACGATTTTATGCATCTGCACTTACAGATTGAGATGATATATATATTAATGACAACATGACTTTTTTTTGGGTATTTCGGTAAAGATTTGAAGTCGGAATATTTTCAGTAGGTTTGCTTGATTGAAAATAGTCGAGGCCTGAAAACTGATTCTAATAGGCATAGGGTATAAGCATTTTCTATTATATAGTGTTATTGTAAATAATTGTAGTGTGAATACACGACAATGTTTCCGAATTAGTAATTATTGCAAAGTTGGATTTCTAAGAACGAGGGCATGTAATCATATTATATCATATATGTCATTAATGATTTTCCAATTTTTTTCCGCAAATTATTGACGGGAATTTTCGTTTGGGGAGTAAGTATTTGAAATTAGTTTAAAAAAACGCATAAGCGCGTTGGGTTTCGATGGTTCACATTGGTAGCAGCAAGTAGCCAGTTGCTTATTTTTGTTCTTTTTCTGTAATTTGTTGAGAAATAGTCTGACCAAAAATTAAAATTTGTGAGAAATGGCAATTTTTAGTAATTAATAACTTTTTTCCCCACAAATTTATTAATTAATAACGAAACAGGATTTATGTGCGGTTTGACTCGCAAGAGGGTAGTGCACCAACCTTGGGTGGGGTCCTTTTCTAACAGTGACGACAAGGAGCACGACGCCGCGGGTCCCAACCCATGGAATTAAAACCTTCCTTCATGGGACGCTGTTTTGCGAACATTTATTGAGTTGTAATGTATATCTTGAAAGTCGATATAAGTTGTTGGACTGTGAAAGGGTCGTAACTGCGAAGGTGTTGGAGGCCTAATCACTAATCAACAATCTAAGTATTTCACTGCAACCATGGGCAGAGGCCTCGAGTGGACATAATCTTAAGTCAAGTAATTGATGGCATTTTTCTTGTACAGGGATACGAGGCGTCATAATTTCGATGGCTAAGCCCAAACAAAGGAGGAAAATCATAGCGATTTGTTAATTATAATAGCATTTTTTTTACATAGATTAAATTTGTTGTGTGATTTTGACATCATGGGGAGCGACAAATCGAGGCCCCACGCATCCGTCCCTCACGAACTCGCCGGTGATTTCGAGGAGGGTGGCTCGTCGGCCACCGAGAATGACCGTGGGCATGGGTTTTAGGGTTCTGCACGCATGCGAGGGAAGAAGCGACAACAAGGGGGAAGAAAGATCGGGGATTGGGAGTGAGGAAGATAAGAAATGTGCAAAGGTCAAGGAAGGAAATCGAAAGAGTTGTCATGGAGCTCAAAAAGTCTTACTTTGATGTTTCTCTAAGTGGTCTCCACCTTAAAAGACGTGTAGCAAGGGCCATAGAAATATCTACCCACCGACGGATTCTTATTCAACATTGGCTGCTCTTTGGTTAGTCCAAGAGATAATAAAATATATCAGGGGTTGATGATGCATCAACATGTTTCTTGTCCGGATGCATTGCAAGTCGCTGTCCATGTCCTTATTATATATTTAGAGAATCGTCCCACCAGACCTACCCACTGTTTTCATTTACTCGCATGGTAGTGGGCCCCATCTATCCTCTCTTCTTCCCCGAGCTTTTAAGCTGACGATGGAAGCTCAATTTCAATTAAAATGGAAGAATGCCTCAAAAATCTGCAGCGGATTAGTAAACAAAAGCCTTACGGAGTATGGTCAAAGCTAAAGCTATTGCAAAACAAATCTCATCTTTCATTGGCCTCCATTCACATACAGTATACGCGATCGTTGATAATGCAATTGAAATGAAGTTTACCGATTTGATACAACAATATTTGACAGAATGAGAAGGAGTAAATTCCTAAGTGGCCTCAAGAGCTTAAATATATTCAAAAAAATAACTTTTCTGATGAAAAATAAATTAAAAAAAGAAGAAGAAAGTTCAACGGTGCAAGCGGTGGACTAAAGCGTGCCCAACATCACTGTGTATGTGTCGCGACCCTAAAAAATTTTTAATCATTTTTCGGGCTAATGGATTATTAAGATTGAACTTAACTCGGGCCCTCCCAAGCCCTACCAATTCGCAACTTAGGGTTTAAGTTCTTAACATGCAATCGTTTTCATGCTTGGAGTCGCCACTAATCAATTTACGGTAGGCTGATTAGAAACCTAAATAAAACATAGGGAGATATGTTTTATTCCTACGAACCAGAGATTCTAAGTCCGGGGACTTGATTACGCTAGATCTAGTCTAACGCCCTTTCGGTACCTTTTCTTTTCAAAAACATTTTTTGGCAGGCAGTTTGGATCCATTTTAACCTAACTACTAACATGTGAGGTGTTCATGCGGGTGCGCAAACCATCAATTTAACACCCATAAATCAAAACATTAAATAAATTGCTAGTTTAGGAGAACAACTTACCCGGGATCCAGCAAGCATCTACATTGTTAGCGAAAAATCATACAGACAGTCCTAGTATGATTTCTAATTAACAAAGCATTCACTCAAATTCTCTTTTTTGGATTTTCACTTTATTTAAATGAAATCTAACCTATATGCAATGACGTGCAAATATGACATGCGAAATAATACAACCTAGCATGCATACTATATGTCATGCGACAACGTGACCTAATTCTAATGACGTGCGAATGAATATTTTTTGGTATTTTCTAACGAATGAAATTCGGAATTAAATGAAATTCGGAATTAATGAAAATGCCTAAAATAACATGCAGACTAATGATTTCTATTTTTGGTATTTTCTGTTTGAAATTCGAAATTTAAAAATACTTAAATTAACATGCAAACTAAGATGACTTAATCTACCCTAGAATGATTCATTTTTGGGATTTTTGATTAAAAATTCGGAATAATAAAATAACGTGAATAATCCATTAGGGTTTGAAATAATACCTAATTTAAATTAGGAAACTTGCCACGTTAAGTCCTAATTTAAATTAGATATTTATCTTATCCTTCGGGATATATTCGAAAAACCCTAGACATGCAAAATTCTAATTTAAACTAAATGATTTTTTTGAATTTTCTGTTTTGTTTGAAAAGGAAAGCAATTTAAACAAAAAAGGATAGCAATCAATTCAAATCAACTACGCAATCCGCCAAATTTGTTTCAAACTCGGATTAGGCACAAAAATCAAATTATCGGTCATATCTAAAGGGTTATAGATATTGACGGATAATTGATTATTCAAATTTGGAAAGCAAATCGAAATCATTATCGTATTCAAGTGGTTATGAATAGAATAATGATTTCCTCCGTACCGCCGCGTATCGGACTTTAGGGTTAAAGTCGGATAGACGTCCCGATACGTTGCTAAATTAGGAAACGATTCCTAATTTGAATATTTCAAATATTGCGGATATGAACATTATTTTAAGACGTCTAACGGATATACATGCAATATTCAAATACTCAAATCAGGAAATTGGATATTCTAAAAATTGATTGGATAACATTCGCTTACCTAATTTGAAAACTTTCCAAATTTGGAATTGGATCGGGATTGCGTCTTTGCGGATCGGGATCGGACTCGCGGCGACGGGACGGGCGTCAACACCGGCGGAGAAAACTGCAGCACCGGCGAGGGGCCCACGGCGACACCGGCGGGACCTGTTCCGGCGTCTTCGGGTGCTGTTCCGGCGGGATTCAATGGCTGTGCGGTGATGGTTCTGTTCCGGTGGGAGCAGCTCCGGTGGCTGTGGCGCGACGGCGACGGCAAGCAGGGATAGCGGACGTCGGCGTGGCTGCTCCGGTCAGCGGCGGATAGGCAGGGACGGTGCAGGTCCGGTTGTTGGCGCGGAGAGGAGGCGGAGCTTGGCGGGCGCCGGTGAGGCTGGGCGCGGCGGTGACGCGGGGCTGGCACAGTCGCGGACTCCGGCGTGCAGCGTGGAGGTGCGGCAGGGGCGGCGGCAGCGTCGGAACAGCAGCAACAGCGACGGCAGCAAGCTGTGATCTCCGGACAGCAAGCGGCTAAGGGCGACGCAGCAGGAACGGCGGGCAAGGACGGCGAGATACAGCGCTGGGTAGCGGCTGCACGCGGCGGGACGGGCTGAGGCGAGCAGCGGCAGAGGCGGTGGCGCCGACGAGGGGACGGCGGCGGCGAGGGGGAAGCCCGGCGCCGGTCTCTCTCTTTCTCTTCACTCTCAAATTTTCTCACGTGTATTTCTCTCAAAAATTCTGATCTGAATTGTGTTGTGTCCCCCCTCTAATTTGACCTAATAATATGTTTATATAGTCTAATCTAGGTCAAATTAGATGGGCTTAATTAACCTAATGGGCTTAGGCTTGGGCTTAGGTCTTAATTAAACTTAAATGGGCTGAATTAACTTGGGCTAAGCCCAAATTAAAACAACCAAGCCCATATAACGTGAATTTCTCGGCCCTAGCATTCCCGAGTAAAATGAGTTTGATTCGATGAAAATTAAACTCGCTCACCATCGCCGGTCCGATGCAATAATGCAATCAAACTAAAATAAACCTAAACTATACGTTATGCAAAATTAAATTATTTTTGTTTAGGGGTTAAAAATTAATCCCTAATTTTCTAATGCAGATTATACTAAATGAATGTCGGTAAAATTTAGGTGTCAACAGCTGCCCCTCTTTGAAGGTGAGCTCGCAGAGGTTGCATTCAAAGACTAAATGATACCTAAATTTCAACCATGCAAAATGCAATGAATGTTATTTTTGTCGGGATTATGAGTCCCATTTTGAATGCAATAAGAAATGATGCATGCTGACATGAAAAGAAAACATACCTGGAATTACTTACCTGACTGGTACGAGATAAAGCAATTCGAGGCACAACTCAGCTTTGCTTGTTGTTTGGCAAATGTCTGGGCTCAGTCCCATATGTATTGCCTGATAAACTGTTGATGAGTGTCGGTGATCTGCAGTTAAGTCAAAACACACGAACACGAAGAAAGCTCAACGTATCCAATCATCACCTGGATTCGTGAGATAAAAAAGTGTAAAAACGTTCCGACCTTTACAAACCACCTATACATCGCCATAGGTATTTGTAAAGATTTGGCCGCTGCGCCTATACATCGCCATAGGTGCGTCACGGGGGAACTAAATAGGATATTCCGACCCTTATGAGATACCTATACATCGCCATAGGTACTCATAAGGATTTGGCCGCGTCACTTATACATCGCCATAAGTGAGACACGGGGGAAAACCTGGGGGTTGAGGGAATATTCCGACCTTTATGAACCACCTATACATCGCCATAGGTATTCATAAAGATTTGGCCGCTCCACCTATACATCGCCATAGGTGAGTTGCGGGGGAATATCCGGGGGAGAGAGTATTCCGACCTTTATAAGATACATATACATCGCCATAGGCACTTATAAAGATTTGGCCGCCGTACCTATACATCGCCATAGGTATACCGCGGGGGAATACTCGAGATTAAAGAATAATTCCGACCTTTACTAGACATCTATACATCGCCATAGACACTAGTAAAGATTTGGCCGCTTCACCTATACATCGCCATAGGTGAGTTACGGGGGAATCTTCTTGAGATTAGAGAAAAATTCCGACCTTTACAAGATACCTATACATCTCCATAGGTATTTGTAAAGATTTGGCCGCG
Organism: Syzygium aqueum; assembly: GCA_031216185.1. Lineage (NCBI taxonomy): Eukaryota > Viridiplantae > Streptophyta > Magnoliopsida > Myrtales > Myrtaceae > Syzygium > Syzygium aqueum. The sequence continues at coordinate 34,967,564 of CM062235.1, read as the reverse complement.
GCACCTATACATCTCCATAGGTGTCTCACGGGGGAATCCTCTCGAAATTGTGTGAAAACAATGATTTTGGTGAACAAGCGGGCTAGCCCGAATGTTCGAGGGTTCCTTGACAAAGTACCTGGATATCATCAGAGGTACCTGAAAAGGCTTGATCAATAAATACCTGAACATCATCAAAGGCATCTAGAGATCGTAACAAACTGATTCAATGTGGGGGCCTGACGATTGCTCGAACAGGTTAGGGATATAGAGATATACTTACCTGGGGATATCTCTGACTTCTGAGGGGGTGTCTCCTGCTAGACACAGTTTTAAGCAACATGTAATATGCATTCGCACTATCGAGAACACATAAACACATGCACTATGAATTCAACTCTTCCATGCACGATGATTTTGTCAAATCGGCATTAGAAACTCCGTTGGGGAAAAATTATGACAAGACAATCTGAACTCACCAACGGGTGTCTTGAAAATGTCGAATGAGGGACTTTCAGTTTGAAAGGGCTTTTCTCTCATTCTCACCGAAAAGGCTGATTTACGAGGATCTCTCTATCTCACTATCATCATGTCGACAAGGGTCTGAGTATTCTTGCAAGCGGTACGACCTTACCAATCCAAGAGGTCTTTACCAGGACTGTAACATGGGCTTGGTCAACGGCTTAGCAAAGGGGACTCTTCGAGTCGAAGCTATTGAAAGAAAATACTCTGCAATTGTCTCCGGGTTTACAAGTCAAGAACCCTGCAGAATGAGATAGAAATGTACTTGCTCGCACTTCTTCGAGCTAAGCTTATAAACATCTGAAATTCTACGTTAGTTCAAGTGCCCTAATCTGAAGAGACTTTGTAAGGGACGTAACGTAGGCTCGGTTTATGGGTTGAGAAATGAATGGATCATTTGGCTCAAGATGTGTATGATCGGGGTGAATAAGTTGGTGATCATCTTGGCATTGTCACCGGTCTTCTTCTTCACCAAAGATTTTCTTTTCGGTAAAGGCTCCATTGGCTTCGAGAATTCATCGCTTGATTTCTCTAAGACTTGTCCACTGAGGATTTTGACATGCCGTATCTCGACACTTTTCATTGGGCATCGACCTTGCTTTTGCCAGGCACATGCTATTTCTTGCCCCTCTTCTTCTTTTTTTTTTTTTTTTTTGACATTGGCCATCGGCCAGCTAATCTGACTGACTCACTATTTGAACTCAAAAGCCTCTTGTCTTCAGTTGACACTCTTGATAGTCTGCTTGAACAATGATGACTTTTGCCTTGCCCCAGTGTGGGGGATGATCACCAACTGGGTTTATATGAAACGGATTTGTAGGCTCAATTGGGCTCAACAAAGGGTAAAGATATGTGTAGGATAGAGAAAGAAATGCTCTTCGTCATCCTAAGGCACTTGAACTTCGCATAAATTCATCTGAAAAAGCAACACTCGAAGATTGATGCAAGTGAGAGCAAGATGATTTCCACACATTTTTCACCATATGATACTGATTTACCTCCAGCTTGCCCCGATGTGGGGTGGTTCTTGACAGGGGTAATTTTGAAAGAATTTCTCCAACTGTTTAGGCTCAAAATGGTTGAACAATGGATAACCTGTATTGTTTGGGATAGAGAAATGAAATGCCTCTTGTCATTTTGGTCATCGTACCTTTTGCGAGAGAACTCTTTACCTTGCAGTCATGGAAATTTTTCCACTCCACTCGCTGGGGATTTTTATTTTTCTCACTGGGGATTAATGCATGGGACAGTGTGTAGGATAGGGCTTGCCTTTCATCGTCCCGATGTACCTCATTCGACACACTCAATTCATTTTGTATGAGTTATGAGATTACCAAAACAGATTTCTCCTTTTGAAATCGATAGTGCAGATTGACAAAATAACCATGCAGAAATTAAACCAATGCAAACATCTTAATTCTGAATTGATTGAAAATCATTTATTCATCATTGAACTGTTTGTAATTCAGAGTAAAACCAAACACACGAAAAATTTCGCTGCAAAATGTCAAGTTTTATCAAGGATAGTACATCTTTACAGCATCAGAGTTGACAGGATTGGAAAACAAACGACCATCCACCTCTGCAAGAATCAAAGCACCTCCAGGAAGTACCTTCTTAACTACATATGGGCCGATGTAGTTTGGAGCAAATTTACCTCCGGGAACAGGGAAGATTGGCAGCACCTTCCTTAGGACTAGATCATTTACCTCGAAGTGTCTTGGACGCACCTTTTGGTTGAAAGACCTAGCTATCCTCTGTTGATAGGTTTGACCGTGGCAAATGGCCCTCAGCCGTTTTTCATCAATCAGGTTCAACTGCTCATGTCTCTGTTGCATCCATTCCGCTTCAGACAACTCCACCTGGGATAAAACACGCAGGGAAGGGATCTCCACTTCAACGGGCAGAACAGCTTCCATGCCATACACCAGAGAAAAAGGGGTTGCACCGACAGAGGTTCGAATGGAAGTTCGATATGCCATCAATGCAAATGGCAATCTCTCATGCCAGTCACGATAATTCTCGGCCGTTTTAGCCAAGATCTTCTTGATGTTCTTGTTAGCGGCTTCAACTGCTCCATTCATCTGTGGACGATAGGGAGATGAATTCAAATGCCGGATCTTGAACTCATCGAACAACTGGTCCACGAACTTGTTGTTCAAATTTGTCCCATTATCAGTGATAATAGCCTCGGGAACGCCATAGCGAGCGATTATGTCTCGCCTGATAAATCTCACAACATTCTTTGCAGTGACATTAGCATAGGATGCCGCTTCAATCCACTTGGAGAAATAATCGATTGCGACCAAGATGAAACGGTGTCCATTCGACGCCTTGGGCTTAATAGGGCCAATCACATCGATGCCCCACATTGAAAAAGGCCATGGCTCGGACAGCTGATGTAACTCCGTGGGAGGAACATTTATTTTGTCCCTATGAACTTGACAACGATGACATCTCCGAACATGTTGAATGCAGTCACCTTCAAGACTGAGCCAATAATAACCCAATCTCATGATTTTCTTGGCTAGCATGTGGCCATTCATGTGAGGACCACATATTCCTTCGTGCACCTCTTGCATGATTCTGGTAGCTTCAGCTGCTTCTACACACCTTAGCAGAATCGAATCATAGGACCTCTTGTACAGTTTTTCACCACTGACAAAGAATTTCGAGGCCATTTTCATTATGTATTTCCTGTCGGCTGGAGTGCTTCCTTCAGGAAATTCTTGCTTCTGGATATAGTTCATGATATCGTAATACCATGGCTTCTCGTCAGGTTCTCCAGTCATAGCCATACAGTAGGCCGGTTTTGCTAGGACTTCGATCTTCAGGGGTTCTACCTCTACTCCACCGGTCACTTGCAGCATAGAAGACAACGTGGCTAGCGCATCAGCGAACTGATTATGGGACCTCGACAAATACTCGAAGGAAATGTCTTCAAATTCCTTTATGATTTCTTCGAGATATTCATGGTATGGCACTAGCTTGGTGTCTCTCGTCTTCCATTCTCCCAGAGTTTGCAGAATAATCAGAGCAGAATCACCAAACACCTTTAACTTGGTTATCCCCATTTCCACTGCGGCTTGAAGTCCGAGGATACAAGCTTCGTACTCGGCTATATTATTAGTGCATGGGAATACCAGCTTTGCTGCCACTGGATAATGCTGCCCATCCGGGGATATTAAGACTGCCCCAGTACCGGAACCAGTTAAGTTCACGGCTCCATCGAAGAACATAGTCCACACGTCTTCCTTTATCACTAAAATGCGGTCCTCTGGGGAATATCCATCATCATCCGAGATTCCAGGATTCTCAGCTAACACATCAGCAATCACTCGACCTTTGACTGACTTCTGTGGCATCATCTGGACATCGAATTCCGAAATCAAAATTTGCCATTTGGCTAGCTTCCCTACCAAAGCCGGTTGATCAAGTAAGTACTTGATGGGATCATTCTCAGTCACCAGGAGAGTCTGGTGATGCAGTGTATACTGTCTCAACCGATGGAGCACCCATACTAGTGCAGCGCAAGTTTTCTCGGCTTCAGAGTAGTTCAATTCCGAGACAGCGAATTTTTTACTCAAATAATAAATGGCTCGCTCCTTCCCGTCTTCGGGACCTTTCTGTGCTAACATAGCTCCCAAAGACTCGCTATGGATCGTGAGATAGAGAATCAGAGGCTGCCCCGGCACTGGAGGGACTAGCACTGGTGGTTTCATCAAGTACTGCTTCAGTTCCCTAAATGCTTCTTGACAATCATCATCCCATTCCACCTGAGCATTCTTCCTTAGAAGCTTGAAGAACGGTTTAGCAGTTTCGGAGAGCTGGGAAATGAACCGAGCTATATAATTCAATCTGCCCAGGAGGCTACGTACTTCTTTCACGGTCGACGGGGGTTGTAGCTCACATATAGCCTTCACTTTGGAAGGATCGATTTCGATGCCCTTACTGCTTACTACGAACCCAAGTAGTTTGCCCGACGTTGCTCCGAATACGCACTTCGCTGGATTGAGACGGAGTTTAAACTCACGGAGTCGGTCGAACAATTTCTTCAAGGTATCAACATGACTCTCTCCGGGTCGAGACTTGGCGATCATGTCATCAACATAGACTTCGATCTCTTTATGCATCATGTCATGAAAAAGAGTCACCATTGCCCGTTGATATATTGCCCCAGCATTCTTAAGGCCGAAGGGCATGACCTTATAGTGAAACGTACCCCATGGGGTGATGAACGCTGTTTTCTCCTTATCGTTGTCTTTCATTCTTATCTGATTGTAGCCCGAGAAACCGTCCATGAAAGAGAACAGTTCAAATCCAGCAGTACTGTCTACCAGAACATCTATGTGCGGTAATGGAAAGTCATCTTTAGGGCTAGCCTTGTTCAAGTCGCGATAGTCGATGCACACCCGAACTCGGCCATCTTTCTTCATGACTGGCACGATGTTAGCCACCCAAGTAGGGTATTGGGTGACTTCAATAAATCCCACCTTCAACAATTTCACGACCTCCTCTTCTATCTTCTTTGAAAGTTCAGGTTTGGTTCTTCGCAGCTTCTGTTTCTTGGGTGGCATGCCGGGGTTAGTAGGCAAGCCATGCTCCACAATAGAAGGGTCTAATCCTGGCATATCGGCGTACGACCAGGCAAAGACATCCTGGTAATCTTTCAGCAATTGGACCAGGCGTTTGGCTTCACCTTCGGGAAGGGTTGCCCCTATCTTCACCTCCTTGGGTTCTCCGGAATCACTCAAGTTGACAGCGATAGTTTGATCGACCGTCAGAACTTTAGGTCTTTCATGATGTTCTAGGTCGCGTTGAATATCCGAGGAATCGTTAAATTCATCGGCATCATCAAGTTCTTCCGCGTCGTCTGGATCAGACTCAGCGACGCATAATTCATCGGATTGGACCGTTCCCATACCCTCATGCGTCACAAGATTCCCCCTGAAACATAAAGCAGCGGATTCAGAAGGACAAACAGGGCTAATCCTCGCATTTTTTGCAATTTTTTTGTAATTTTTCTGTGTTTTTGATTTTCTGAAATTCATTTCAAAAAGTTTTATCACGAGGAAACATGAAGAAGTCCAGGCCTCAGAGTTCTCCTTGGACTATATTTTCTTTTATCGGTTGGATATCATCACCGGGCTGGTTTGATATACCTCATCATGCCCTAAAAAATGAGAATAAAACTTTGTAATTTCATTGATTTTTTAAATGAATTACATTTATTGAATGGAAATTGCAACAATCAAAACCTAGAAATGAAAATGCAAACAGCACCCGAAATGGGGCAAATCCTAGAAAGCAGTAAAAATTCCCACGCAGGGGAGTGTGCGGAAAAGTAAAGATTTTACTCTTGTGGGCCTGTGCCCATTCCCTCTAACGGTCCTTTCTCTACAGCTCCAATGAAGACGTCGTCGAACAAGGTAGTGATTCCTTCTATCGCATCGTCGGGGTCTTCTATCTTTAGATCATCCATGCCTCCCCATCCGTCAGGGACAATGTCGCGGGGATCCGAATAAAAGCTTGGGGGCGCCGAGTACTTCACATAGAAATCAAACTTGCCACTCGGTTGCCCCAGCGTGTCGATTACTTCCGTCTCTTCGTGCATCATCCTCGCTGGACCCGGAAACGTGGTGCGGATATGTGGAGGCATCCTACCACGCGCGGTCTCTTCATTATTCGACCCTTGGTTGGATCGCTGTCCGTTCTGCTCAACTCCTTGACCTCGACCTCGACCATATCCACGTCTCTCATTATTCAGCGTAGTTGGCCCTTGATACCCCAATCCAGAAGTGCGGGGTCTTTGAGAGACTTCGATCGGTCAGCGGATACCTTGACCATCCCTGCCAAGGCCTTCGCCCGGAATAAAACCATGCGAGACCATTACTCTTCCGATCATGACAGCAGCATTCGACACCTCAGGGACTGGTGGCGATGATCCTCTAGACGCGTGAATGGTCGATACGAGCTCGAGCGACTGATAGCTCGATTCAATTTTGCAGTCCGGCTCAACATAGGGGATAGCCGCTGCGTGATAGACCGGGTGTTCCTCTTCACCGTGGACAGTTACTAACTTCCTTTCCACCACGAACTTCACCTTCTGATGCAGACTGGATGGGACAGCTCCAGCAGTATGAATCCATGGACGACCAAGCAGAAAGTTGAATGCAGTGGGAATGTCCATAACCTGGAATAGGACGTTGAACACGGTCGGCCCAACCTGTATGTCCAGGTGAATTTCTCCCATAACCTCCTTTTTTGTTCCGTCAAAAGCTCGCACGGAAGTCTTTGCAGCATTTATTCTCGAGGGATCTACCTTAAGGCGATGCAGAGTCGCCAGAGGGCAAATGTTGAGGGCCGAACCGTTATCGATTAGGACCCGTGCCACGTGCGAGGCCTTGTACTTGACGGAAATGTACAGGGCCTTGGTATGTCCTCTGCCTTCTAGAGGGAATTCCTCATCCGAAAAGGCTATTAGGTCTTTGAGGAGTATGGAGCCCACAAACTCTTCCAGTCTCTCATGATCAATCGTCTCAGGCACGTGGACTTCGCTTAACACTTTCATTAGGGCCTTCTGATGCTTGACCGACGTCTGGAGAAGCTCAAGTAGAGAAATTTGTGCGGGCATCTTGCGCAGTTGCTCGACAATGCTATATTCACTGGCTTTGATGACAGCCAGAAACTCTTTAGCCTCTTCATCAGTGACCGGTTTTGCGGGTTGAGCATTGGCTTGGCCATAAGCACGTCCGGATCTAGTGACCAAATCAACATCGAGGCTGTAAGACCAAGGAACTGCCCTATCGTCAGAGTACTCATAAGGTTGAGGAATCTCGATCACTATCTCTTCATCAGCTGCGGGGGTGTCTATCTCCTCGTCATCAGTTGCGTCTTCGAGCGGAGGCATGTCCTCGGGCAAAGGATCGAGCTTATCCTTCCCGGCATTTAATGTGGCGAACTCCTCGTCCCAGTCAATGATGACCTCGGAGATAGTGGACACGATGCCAGTATGGTCGGCATAAACAATCATCTTAACTTCCACCATCGCTGAGACTCTTTCCTTCATGATAGCCAGGGGAAGGGCCTCATTACCCGGGTAATACCCGGCTTTCACCAATTCACCGTAGACCTGAGCGGTGTATACCTTGACGTTTTTGATCCGACCAGCGTCGAAGCAGAATATAGCATTCACATTGCCCGCGTGGTCAGGAAGCGGGTTACTCTGAACATTTGGCTTGGCGGACTGAAATGAGAAAGCCTTCGTGTCCAGGAGGTTCTGGATTCGGTGCTTGAGGGCTAAGCAATCGTCGGTCGAGTGTCCGACCTCACCCATATGATAATCGCATTTTTTCGACGGGTCGAAATTACGATACTGCTCAGGATTGGGCCGCTTTGGCTCGTTGGTGAGTAAACCTTTCTTCCGGAGCACCGCCAACACTTGTGACAATGAACCGGGGAGGGGGGTGAATTGTCTCCTGTTGTTCCACCTCTGGAACGGTTGACGGCTCGTGTTTTGCTGCTGAGCTTCAGCCACCTGAATTGCCGGGGCAGGATTAGTATTCCGCCGGCTTGGTTGGTTATAAGCCATATTCACTTCCGCAGCCGGTTCTTTCTCCTTTCTCGCACTGTATCTCTTGGTTGACGCAGACGGCTCGACAAACCACCCATCCTTCAGTCCTATCTCGATCTGTTCGCCTATGGGGATAAGTTGGTTGAAGTTGTCGGCTGGAATGGCAACCATTCGGTTACGGTACTCGAACGGGAGAGTTTTGACGAACATCCTCTTCAGCTCACTGTCAATAGGTTCCGGGACAACCTGAGCGGATAAATTTCTCCACCTAATGGCATAGTCTTTAAAAGACTCGGTCTTCTTCATTTGAGCCCGCTCGAGATCGTCACGGGTGGGAGCGATGTCCGTTATGAACCGGTATTGTTTGAGGAACGCTTCACTGGCTTCCTTCCAGCTTTTGAGGCTATTGATCTTCTTCATGAGGTACCAGTGCAGAGCGGGGCCGGTCAAACTCGCTTGGAATGCATGGATCATAAGAAGCTCGTTGTCAACGTACGAGGTCATTTGCACGTGGTACAACTGCAGGTGAGCTTTCGGGCACGTGGTGCCATTGTATTTATCGAAATCCGGCATCTTGAACTTCTTCGGGATCTTAATCTGGGAGTACATGGACAAGTCAATCGAGGGCGAATCCTGCGAACCCTCTAACTGCTTAACTCTCTCCTCGAGCTTGTTGACCCGCTCATCAGGCTTAGGTTTGTTGACGACAATCTGGACAGGGTCATCTTCCAATTTAGGCATATCATCATCTTCCTCAACATCGACATTCTTTGCGCTTATATGCTTCGGGTCTGATACTTCAGGGGATGTTGGAACAGGGATCGACCGAAGAGCCTTGATCTCGGCGGTCATTTGTTGCATGGCGACGGCGAGTTGCTTGATCTGGTCTGCCATACCGTCAACACGTTCTTGCAACTCAGTTTGATCGGCCATTCTAGCTCTTGACCGCGTGCGAATAGGGGAACGTGATCGGTCCGTAGTTACCTAATTTCAAAATGAAACAGGGCATACATAAGTGTCAAGCAAAATCACACGTCGATCCATGACATTGGTCTAACCGCTTTGAATTGAAAAGACCTCTTTATTGAAATGACGAAAGTTTTTACATCGACTAATAACTTGAAATCAAACTGAATTAAAAACAAACGACACAATTCCTAAGCAAATTTAAAACTGAAATGGGAATGAAGAAAAACAACTTCAAGTTTCAACTCATTTTTTTATTTAGCTTGATCTATAGACATATGGGAGGCGACATCCTTCTTCAGCTGCTCATAAGCCCGAGCTATCTTGGCTGCCTTCTCTTCAGCTTCCTCGACCTTCCTTTTGAGGCGGTTGTTCTCTGAGCGATTGGCCGACTTGAGAGGCACCTTGGGTATCGTCGGGCGTATCTCCTGAGGGATCTTGTGTCGTCGGATGTACTGGGTCGTCGCGAAGTAGGACTTCTGCTCCCCTTTGAGCTCTCCTTCGGGTCGGGCTATTTTCAAAACACGACACTTCTTCCACATCTTCTGGAGTTGAGCTATGGTCCCTTCATGTTCCTCACTCTGGTCGGAGAAATCGGCACGGAGGAGCTCGGGTTGTAACGCCGGGGGAGCCCCTGGAGAATCTGGTACTGACGGGACACTCTGGCGGGATAGTACTCGATTGCGCCAGTGAAACCCAGAAGTGGCACCGGTCCAACACCATTACACGTAAGCCGAGCCTCCTCGACATTGAACCAACTAGCATGCCATTGGAAACCTTGGGGTCTAGCATTTTTCATAAAAATGATCCACTCGGAATAATGGTAATCCGGTGCATTTTCTTGTTTTTCTTTATAGCTCAAAATGGGATGACTAGAATCACTGAGTTCGGAAGTCTTGAGTAAATCGCCACACCCTTTTATGTGAGACAAAAACCAGATTTGCAATAGTTCAATGGGTGCATGAAATGTCTTGTCACCATTTTGCTTGAATTTAGTGAGAGAAATGAAGGTCTCAGCTAAAATGGTGTTGACAAAATTCTTTTGAAGACAAACTTGTTGGACCAACCATGCAATTGACGGGCTACATGCGTTTTTGCAATGAGGAAAAATGACAAACCCGAAAAATGCTAGTAAAAAGACTCTGCCCTTTTGAAAAGGTGTGACTTTTTCGAAACATTGACTCAGGAATGAGAAAGGGCATGACCCACGGTTGGCTTTCAAAACTTTTTCTAAGTCATGTTTTTCGACCCTCAAAAATTCTGACAACATTAGAGTGGAATCGACTCCCAAAGGTGGTGAGATTAACTCTGACTCCAAAGATTTTCCAATGAGCACACTGTATTCTTCCAAAGTCGGGGTAAGCTCATGCTTACCGAATATAAAGGTGGCTGTCTCGGGACACCAGAAATGGACTAATGCGCGAACGAGGCCGGTACGAACTTTGACCTCCAGTAGGGGGAGCAACCTTCCGACGTGGCCCTCCACTAACTTGCGGTTGGTTGGACTGAGTAGACTCCACCAGGCACGAAGCTCGTCCTTAGGAACATCAAGAATCCGGATGTCCGACACTCCCATAGTGTATAGACCAAAAAACTCGCGACCGACCTAACATCATGGATCGACCAAAGGAAAAGAACGAAAGGTAAATAAATTGCGAGATAAGGGTCAAAGAAATCTTACTTCACCGGGCGGAAAGATGGCAATCACATAGACACGCGCATGAAATGTGAGGTTCGATTTCTATCTAGACTCTGGCTTGCAAAGTGGAGACGAGAGGATTACCGAGCTAAACCAGTCATGGTGGTGGTTAGGCTGGGATTCCCCTGACTCCGGCTTAGTCAAAGAGCCGACCCGGGTTGAGTGGGATACAACCGTGGTGGGTACTCAGTGACGCCTTGAAAGAAAATTCGGGACCGAGGAGGGCGACCCGTACCAAATGGTTTTGGTCGGGGTGTCCACTATCTCAGTACCATCCTAAACCTATGCCGCCCAGGTCCGGCAGCGGGTAGTGTGTGCGGTGTAGTGTAAATGTAAGGCATGCACAACAGTTTATATCAAACAGCGCTTCGTGCATAAATTAAACCATACATTCAACCACCTCCCTGCAAAACAAGGGTTAACAATCACGCCTCCCCTTATACCTCCCCTACTGCAAGAACATTTAACACCTTAAATGTTAGGGACGTACCTGGGATCCTCGCTGCCAAACAAAAATTATTTTTGAAATGAAAAACTGGCCTAAGTCCACTAAGAGTTTTAACTCAAGTCCCCAGCGGAGTCGCCAAGCTGTCGCGACCCTAAAAAATCTTTGATCATTTTCTTTCGGGCTAATGGATTATTAAGATTGAACTTAACTCGGGCCCTCCCAAGCCCTACCAATTCGCAACTTAGGGTTTAAGTTCTTAACATGCAATCGTTTTCATGCTTGGAGTCGCCACTAATCAATTTACGGTAGGCTGATTAGAAACCTAAATAAAACATAGGGAGATATGTTTTATTCCTACGAACCAGAGATTCTAAGTCCGGGGACTTGATTACGCTAGATCTAGTCTAACGCCCTTTCGGTACCTTTTCTTTTCAAAAACATTTTTTGGCAGGCAGTTTGGATCCATTTTAACCTAACTACTAACATGTGAGGTGTTCATGCGGGTGCGCAAACCACCAATTTAACACCCATAAATCAAAACATTAAATAAATTGCTAGTTTAGGAGAACAACTTACCCGGGATCCAGCAAGCATCTACATTGTTAGCGAAAAATCATACAGACAGTCCTAGTATGATTTCTAATTAACAAAGCATTCACTCAAATTCTCTTTTTTGGATTTTCACTTTATTTAAATGAAATCTAACCTATATGCAATGACGTGCAAATATGACATGCGAAATAATGCAACCTAGCATGCATACTATATGTGTCATGCGACAACGTGACCTAATTCTAATGACGTGCGAATAAATATTTTTTGGTATTTTCTAACGAATGAAATTCGGAATTAAATGAAATTCGGAATTAATGAAAATGCCTAAAATAACATGCAGACTAATGATTTCTATTTTTGGTATTTTCTGTTTGAAATTCGAAATTTAAAAATACTTAAATTAACATGCAAACTAAGATGACTTAATCTACCCTAGAATGATTCATTTTTGGGATTTTTGATTAAAAATTCGGAATAATAAAATAACGTGAATAATCCATTAGGGTTTGAAATAATACCTAATTTAAATTAGGAAACTTGCCACGTTAAGTCCTAATTTAAATTAGATATTTATCTTATCCTTCGGGATATATTCGAAAAACCCTAGACATGCAAAATTCTAATTTAAACTAAATGATTTTTTTGAATTTTCTGTTTTGTTTGAAAAGGAAAGCAATTTAAACAAAAAAGGATAGCAATCAATTCAAATCAACCACGCAATCCGCCAAATTTGTTTCAAACTCGGATTAGGCACAAAAATCAAATTATCGGTCATATCTAAAGGGTTATAGATATTGACGGATAATTGATTATTCAAATTTGGAAAGCAAATCGAAATCATTATCGTATTCAAGTGGTTATGAATAGAATAATGATTTCCTCCGTACCGCCGCGTATCGGACTTTAGGGTTAAAGTCGGATAGACGTCCCGATACGTTGCTAAATTAGGAAACGATTCCTAATTTGAATATTTCAAATATTGCGGATATGAACATTATTTTAAGACGTCTAACGGATATACATGCAATATTCAAATACTCAAATCAGGAAATTGGATATTCTAAAAATTGATTGGATAACATTCGCTTACCTAATTTGAAAACTTTCCAAATTTGGAATTGGATCGGGATTGCGTCTTTGCGGATCGGGATCGGACTCGCGGCGACGGGACGGGCGTCAACACCGGCGGAGAAAACTGCAGCACCGGCGAGGGGCCCACGGCGACACCGGCGGGACCTGTTCCGGCGTCTTCGGGTGCTGTTCCGGCGGGATTCAATGGCTGTGCGGCGATGGTTCTGTTCCGGTGGGAGCAGCTCCGGTGGCTGTGGCGCGACGGCGACGGCAAGCAGGGATAGCGGACGTCGGCGTGGCTGCTCCGGTCAGCGGCGGATAGGCAGGGACGGTGCAGGTCCGGTTGTTGGCGCGGAGAGGAGGCGGAGCTTGGCGGGCGCCGGTGAGGCTGGGCGCGGCGGTGACGCGGGGCTGGCACAGTCGCGGACTCCGGCGTGCAGCGTGGAGGTGCGGCAGGGGCGGCGGCAGCGTCGGAACAGCAGCAACAGCGACGGCAGCAAGCTGTGATCTCCGGACAGCAAGCGGCTAAGGGCGACGCAGCAGGAACGGCGGGCAAGGACGGCGAGATACAGCGCTGGGTAGCGGCTGCACGCGGCGGGACGGGCTGAGGCGAGCAGCGGCAGAGGCGGTGGCGCCGACGAGGGGACGGCGGCGGCGAGGGGGAAGCCCGGCGCCGGTCTCTCTCTTTCTCTTCACTCTCAAATTTTCTCACGTGTATTTCTCTCAAAAATTCTGATCTGAATTGTGTTGTGTCCCCCCTCTAATTTGACCTAATAATATGTTTATATAGTCTAATCTAGGTCAAATTAGATGGGCTTAATTAACCTAATGGGCTTAGGCTTGGGCTTAGGTCTTAATTAAACTTAAATGGGCTGAATTAACTTGGGCTAAGCCCAAATTAAAACAACCAAGCCCATATAACGTGAATTTCTCGGCCCTAGCATTCCCGAGTAAAATGAGTTTGATTCGATGAAAATTAAACTCGCTCACCATCGCCGGTCCGATGCAATAATGCAATCAAACTAAAATAAACCTAAACTATACGTTATGCAAAATTAAATTATTTTTGTTTAGGGGTTAAAAATTAATCCCTAATTTTCTAATGCAGATTATACTAAATGAATGTCGGTAAAATTTAGGTGTCAACAGTATGTTTTTCTCTCTCTCGTCCAAGTCTCTCTCTCTCTCCACTTTTCATCTTCCACTTGTCCACGGAGACCAATACAGCAATTGTCTTTTATTTTTGGTTTTATTTTCTTTTTCATCGCTTCTGCATCGAAACTTGCTCACATGTTTTCTACTTCTTGAGCAAGATTGCCTTGGATTCTCCCGGGCATTGAAACTTCCACCAGATGAAGGCAGCGACAAAAATGCATGCTTAGTGGTCCTGGTCAATGAATTACAAATTTATATCTAGCTTGGCAAGTTTCAATTATTGATGCATGCTAACTGGTTGGATTAGATCGGATTAAAAAAACCGTTTGGATTAGATAAATCAAACCAATAAAGAAATATATATACTAAAGTAAAAGCAAAAAGGCATTTTGATTTAGTTATGAGATTTGAAGGAGAAATCAAGGCAGAAATAGAGCAAAAAAGAAATTCTTTTCATTGTACTCGGGTACAAAATAAATATATATATAGAGCATGTTGATAATTTTTTATGATCCTCGAAAATTTCAGTATTGAAATGATGTTTATCGGTTCAATCATACAATATTTAATAGGCTCAAAGTGAGAGGGGTAAATTCCTAAGTGGGATTAAGAACATAAATATATTCAACAAAAATACCTTTTCTGATGAAAAATAAATTAACAAAAGAAAAAGGAAAGTTCAACGGTGCAAGCAGTGGACTAAGCGTGCCCTCTTCATTGTCCTGACGCTTTGTTTGTTTTTATCTGTTCTGGAGCACTTGCGTGGAAATTTATTGGACCGGACGGATCTCTCTCTCTTTCTCTCTCTCTCTCCCCACTTTATATCTTCTCCCGCAACCCATGTCACAGTTTCGTCCCAAGTCTCTCTCCACCTTTATGTGTACTGAAATTTTGACAGACCTCGTCTATTATCTTTGGATTCTCTTGTGCATTGAGATTTCAGCCACGCGAAGGCAACGACTCTAAGCCCGTAGTAGCTTGACAAGCTTGATTTATTGGTGCAATTCTGGTTGCCAACTGGTCCCATTATATAAATCAAACCACAAGAGAACGGGCAACAAGAAGGCATTTCCTGTTTCCTGAGAGCCATTCTGGCTCTTTTCTCCATCAGACTTGAAAGCGAAAATCAAGGGCAGAGTCAGAGCAAAGACGAAATGCATCGTCTCATTTTTGGGCATTCTTTCGCCGAGCTCGTGGCACTGATCCTTCTCCCCGGGCTTGCATTCTATTTTCTCAATAAGAAGAAAGCTAGCATGCGTGGAAATGCAGAAGATGCTGATATCGGCGCATCCGGTTCAATGACTGTGCCGACAGAAACTAATTCTGGTGGATCTAATTTGTCTCCGACAGAAATTGATAATGATGCCTCTGGTTCGTTGACCACATCGACTGAAAGCTGTTACGAGGTGTTCTTGAGCTTCAGAGGCCCAGATACTCGACATGGCTTCACCGATCACCTCTACAATGGGCTCCTTAATGCCGGAATTGATGCTTTTAGAGATGATGACGAGCTCTGCCAAGGCGAGAACATCGGACCAAAGCTTATGGCAGCCATCACGACCAGTAAGATCTTGATCCCCATTTTCTCCGAGACTTATGGTACAAGCAGTTGGTGCCTGGATGAACTAGTTCAAATAATGAAGCGCAAGAATAATAAAGGGCAAATAGTGCTTCCTATATTCTACAAAGTGAAACCAGCTGACGTGGGACATCAAATCGGGAGTTTTGGAAAGGCATTTCATGAGCGTAAGAGGCGTTTGCTTGAGAGGTCTTCTTTCGACCCAACGATTTTGGAGAAATGGAAGCAAGCACTCCTTGAAGTCAGCAACTTGAAAGGATACGAAGCTAATGGGTAAAATTTCTCACCAAGACATTCTTGGGTGCTTACTGGTTGTTCTGATTCTCACCTGCTTCATTTTCGTTATATATATAAACAGAAAGATCTATTGGCAGTAAGATCCTGCAATACACGAGTTCTACAAATTATTATTTTTTGTAGTTTTTTGCTTTAATGATGTTCACCGATCTAATTATACCTTTTATTGTTATGTTCCCATTCACTTGAATAAAAATATTTTTTGAATGAATTTTTACTCTTATATCCAAAGACTTGGTAACATTGTGCCATTTTTTTTCATGTTTATGGTGTAGGTTAAATTAATCTTCGTCTCAAACTTTTCTCATTAAATATTTATTTGAGATTAATATTACTACTTATTGGTGATTAGAGCTCATAACAACATATACAGTCATGGTGATTGTCAAAGCCATAATTCTCTATCTTCCAAAGTTACATTTATTAAATCATTAATGTCGTTGAGTAGTTGCTATTAAAATTAGTTTTACAAAAGAAATGTTTCATTGGTTATATATGATGATGGTAAATATCAAAAAGGAAAAAAAGATTATTTTTATTATATGTTTGTTTAAATTTTTTCAACGCATTTCCTGTCTTCAACAAGTAATTTCTATCTCGTGCACCTGCATATATTGAATCAATGTTCTTATTTTGGGTAAAAATTATTCTTCAACTTCCCTATAAACACAATAGTAGATCAATTAAAATCATAGAACATAGATTCAAAAGGAAAATAAAGTATTATTTGTTATCATCCCTAGAGGCAATGAAAATTGATAAGAACACCAATCTGGAATGATACTAAAATTCACAACACGAGTAGAAACTTGCAAGTGTGAAGAATTGCGCAAAAAAGGAGAAACCCTTCAATTGCATTCAGGTAGTTCACAATATCACACTCTGAATGACTTTTCAGATTGGTATTACAGGCCCAAAACCATCTTGCATCAAAAGTTATGACTTGTTGATTGATTGATGGCTGACTCTCATTCTGGGCTGGCTTATTCAAACGCTCTACAAAATTTTCAAAAGTCATGATTACGTCATCCCTAATATCTTTAATAAACAACAAGTTTAAAATTTGGTTCAAATCCATAATATATACAATATTCAAGATTCATAAGCGATACCCTCAAGTTTATTCTGGCTTAATAAATTGATTAGAGTAATAGTGGAATGGGGCACGCCACGTGAAACAACCACAAGCATTTCTCAACTTTAGTCTTAGCATATTAGATAATATATGGAGGTGTGACAAAAATGATTCTTAAATTTTTTAAATTTATCCCCGGATTTATTTATTACTATTTTCTCAATAGATAAACAATATAAAATTATTGTTGCCACATATTTGAACTCTTGTCGCATTTGACAGGTTTGAAGCAGAGTTGGTGAAATTGGTTGTCCAAAAAGTGCTAAGTGAATTGAAGAAAAAGTTCGAATTGGTTGTTTCTAAGAATTTGGTCGGAATTGATAGTCGTGTGAAGAACGTTATGGAACTTATGGATAATAACTCCCATGCCCCCCTATTTGTTGGCATCCATGGAATGGGCGGCATTGGCAAAACTACTCTTGCTAAAACCATCTACAACAAGCTATCCAATCAATTTGAGCATCGTAGCTTCATTGCTGATATAAGGGAATCATGTAAGCACGGCGTTCATCATTTACAAAATCAGTTAATCTATGATATATTGAAGCAAAAAAATGTAGCTTGTAATGAGGATGAAGGGATTAATTTCATCTCCTCCAAGTTTAAAGGTAAAAAGGTCCTTGTTCTTCTTGATGATGTGGATAATGTCGGTCAGGTGAAGTGTTTGGCTGGTAATCATGATTGGTTTTCTTCGGGAAGTAGGATCATTATTACTGCTAGAAACAAGATGATTCTTGAAGCAGCTGGGGTGGACCACAACTATGACCTTAGGGAATTAAATGACAATCAATCTTTGATTCTGTTTAGCAAACATGCGTTTCGAAGGGACTCTCCTCCAAGGAAATTTGAGGACCTCACTCATGAAGTTGTATCCATCACCGGAGGACTTCCCTTATCCCTTGAGGTTTTTGGTTCATTATTTTGTGGAAAAGAGTTAACGCAATGGAGAGATATGATAAAGAAGTTAAGAAAAGTCTCTCATAAGGAAGTGCAAGAAAAGTTAAGGATAAGTTACGATGCATTAGACTATGAACAAAAACAAATATTTTTGGATATTGCTTGCTTTCTCATTGGCACTGATAGGAGAATTGCATTCTACATGTGGGATGCTTGTGACTTTTTTCCGGGGGAGAATATTGAAGTATTGAGATTTATGTCATTAATAAAAATTGGACATAATCATGAGCTCCGAATGCATGACCAATTGAGAGATCTTGGTAGGATGATCGTTTGTGAGGGAAACGAGCAACAACCTTGGCTCCGTAGCAGGTTATGGGACTCCAAGGAAGCCTTGAAAGTGCTAAAGAGAAATAAGGTAACCGTTTCTCTTCTTTTGTTCCCTTAGTCCATGTTCTATTGTTAGAGTAATGTTGGTCCTCTACTTAGTGCTTCCTCTAGTGAACATAGAACCTTCTAATATTAGTATCCTCGTTCGTATTTTATGCAATGACCATTAAAAAGAGAAATGTTTTACTTTTTCTACATAAAAGGTCGAAGAGATAAGTACTTTAAAATTCTATTTTGTATAATTAAGCATGCGATTGTATTTGCATTTGTGAAATTAATCATAATTATGACTCTACTACTTTTAATCCATCATTTGGTTTGACTCTAGTTGTTGCTCAAAAGACTTGCACTTATTTACGGTCTCAACGTGCGACCTAGGTATAATCACAAGAGCCAATTCATATATTAACAAATTCAAAGCCAATGTCTAATTGTTATGTCTTTCTTACTGCGTGATAAAATAAACTAAACTTATCAAAAGAAAAATGACTATGCTGTATATTTCATATGCAAATATAATGGTATCACCTAAATTTTACCACTAAAAAGGTACATTTTTATATAATTATTTCAGTATTTTTTTTATTAATCGCATAAGTAGCACAATCAAGTAATATACACAAAATTAATATGAAATTTACATAGAGAAAAAATATATTTCTATTAAAATTGATCAAATCAACTTTTGATTTTGCACATTGCAATTTGATTAAATTCCCTGCATTGCACGCTTGTCTCAACTAGCATGGTAATGAAGCTACAGTACCAAAAGGAAGAAGATTACATGTTGTAAAGTTTTTACTCTGAATGAACCATTACATCAGAATTCTTTTTAAGATCTGAATGCATATGGCCAAATTTCAAAATGGAAGTTGACATCCTTCACTTTGTTAGCCTTTATAAATACTCTTTATTGGCTTAAAAAGAAAATCATATGTTCACACTGTTGGTCTCTAGAACAAATTAATGCACGTCAATAGCAATATGAACAAATGATATTCGATTACTTTAGTTGGATACAGTATTAATGAAAATTGATTCTTGCTTATAGGGAACGGACAAGATTGAGGCGATTGATATGAGTAAAGGCAACTCAGAAGGCTCCGACAAAACAATCGAGCGAGATGGCGACATTTACACAGAAGAACAATTCAAAAAATTGACGAGTCTAAGATTCCTTCACATGGAGGGGGCACAACTTAGTGGAGATTTTAAAGACTCAATGGAGGAATTAAAATGGCTTCGATGGCAAAAATGTCCCATGAATTTTGAAGTAAAAAATTTTCATGTAACGGAATTAGCTGTACTCGAATTGCAAGGCACCGAGATAAATGAGAAATGGGAAGGATGGAGTTCTTTCAAGGTAAGAACAAGTCTTTTTTATTTTTTTCCATTTATGCTTTCTTTTGAATCATAATTGCACTAGACTAATCCCTTTGACAATCGTTATTGTTTTTATTTTACTAGATGGCAGAGAAGCTAAAATACCTCAACCTGAGGTCTTGTGATTGCTTGGAAAATACGATCTTCCTCTCAGCTTTTAAGCATTTGGAGGTTCTCATCCTCCAAAATTGTCCGAGACTGAAGCAGATCGATCCTTCAATTGGAGACATGAAGGACCTCCTTCGCTTGGACTTGGGCGGGTGCGAGAGCGTCATGGAGCTTCCAGCAGAAATAGAGTCTCTGGAGAATCTAGAGATTCTAGATATTTATGGCACCGGTATAGAAGAATTACCCAAGGGTATTGGGAGGCTGAGAAAGCTTCGAGAGTTACGTGCTTCACGTTGCTACGATCTGAAAGGGGAAATGCCGGAAAGCATGTGTAATCTTTCTTCCCTACAACGCCTTGATTTTCTTGGCTGCTACCAGCTCCAATCGTTGTCGGACGACCTTCCTTCTAGCTTAACAGATTTGGGCGTTACCTGTCAAAGTCGCAAATTGCCCTCACTTTCCCACCTAACCCATCTCAAGCGACTAGAAGTTGGTTGCTGCGAAGTTCTGGAGTGCATCGAAGTGCTTCCATCAACACTATTGAAGAATTCAGAATGCTCCCAACCGACAGACATTGAAGAATCAGAATTACCACAATCCCTAAACACTCCCTTCGAGTTGGAATTCTTGTGTGTTTCGTGACTGTCGATCTATTAAAACAGTGGACGTTTCACAGTTTATCCATCTAAGGACATTCTACGTCCGAGGTTGCAATTATCTAGTTGAACTTCAAGGTCTTGACAAATTGATATATTTGGAAAGCTTGACTGTCTCCGAGTGCAATTCAATTGAGAGGCTGCTTCTTCCAAAATCCAAGAGCTTGAAGACATTAGTTCTTCGAGAGTGCAAGAAATTAGCCAAAATTCAAGGCCTCGATAGGTTAGAGTTTTTGAAAAGCCTGGATGTCTCTTGGAGCGATTCAATTAAAAGGCTAGACCTTCCAAAATCCGAGAGCTTGAAGGAATTACGTACTCGATCGTGCCATAAATTAGCCGAAATTCAGGGCCTCGATAGGTTGGAGTTTTTGAAAGGCCTGAATATCTCTTGGTGCACTTCAATTGAAAAGCTAGACCTTTCAAAATTCGGGAGGCTGAAGATATTAAAAGCTGATGGCTGTAAAAACTTAGCCGAAATTCAAGGCCTCGATACGTTGGAGTTTTTGGAAAGCCTGGATATCTCTGAGTGTGCCTCCATTGAAAGGCTAGACCTTCCAAAATTCGGGAGGCTGAAGATATTAGATGCCGTTGACTGCATAAACTTAGCCGAAATTCAAGGCCTCGATACGTTAAAGTTTTTGGAAAGTCTGGATATCTCCGGAAGCAAGTCACTCAAAACAATTCCAGAGTTACCTGGAACGCGGATTTATCAAAATTACGAGAACAAGTGGCCCACATCTTCTAGCGAAGATTGATCAGAGTATACAGATGACTCGGATGAGTAATATAGTGGCAATGATCCACATTTTCTTGCGAAGGTATATAAAGTAGGTAAGTTACCGCCCAAATTTCATTTTTATTTCCTACTTGCAATATCTTTCAAGATTTACGATCTTGTCATTTGTTATTTCCTAGTTGACAGTGTCATCATTGTATCCTTACTTGGATTCAAGGAATCCGAGAGAGATGTTCATCGAAGTTAATGTATGCTTTGGCAAAATGATTTTGCTTATCATGCCAATAACGGAAATAGATGAAAAGGCTTTCTAAGTGCATCATTTGTCATTAGTCTTCGGGTAGGATCCTTCATCCTATGCAGAAAAATAAAGATTCTCGACATTTGATTGATTCTGGAATGCTGGAGGTACTGAATAAAAACTGATTAATTCAGGTATTTCGTAGCATGCCAAAGGTCATTGTGTAGGTCGAGAAATGCTAAATGAAGGACCCTATATGGCGGTCCTTCTAATGTAAGGTTTTAGTTTGCTCTGCACTCATCATGCAGTTCATGACTGGATGTTTCTAAGGTACCCTTACGAGTGAATTTACGGTGCAAAAGGAGCATCTTGATAGGGCATCCCTTCGTATGCATACGCTAATGACTTGGGATAAAATTTGTCCAACCATTGTGTTCCACGCATTTTATCTCAAAGAACTGTCCGCATTAGCTTATTAAGGTGATCATATTGGTCTAGAAAAGCTAAATGCAAGAACAAGCTCTTCTCCTAGTGGGTGGTTGTGAGTGAACTAGCAAACAGGGCAGAAGCAAAAGCATCGTGAATTATTTGGATCAATCGAGAAAATTACAATTCGAATTTTTCTGACTATGGATCCATGTTCATTTGGTTTGAATCCAGGATATCCCTAGTCCAAGGCTAATAATAGATTATCCCAAAGAATGAATCTTGATAATTGTAGAGTTGGTACAGCCATCTGTCATATACCTGAACTTGTGAGCCAAGCAAAACAATTTTTTTTTTGGTTGGAACCAAGCAAGACATTAACTAGAATGTCTTTTGACATAATCAACTGCACTGTGAAATAATACCTTATATCGTGCATAAGCTCTTGTTAGTGCATTTACTGGTTGAAAATAAAAACAGAGGAAGCAATTCCATAAGTTTCCTGAGGAAACTTTTCGATATTCTATTTGAAACTGTCTTGCATTAATTCTAATGCATGAATAGCACATAATGATAATGAAAAGAATCATACTATGTCCCACAAAAGCAAGCAACTTGATTTGAATTCACTATGTTAATTTGATCGAGGTTTCTGTGGTTGATGATGTTAGATGTCCCATTAGGTGGATCCAAAGAGTTAAAAAATAATATCGAGTTTGACAAACAGAGATCCGTGAACTTCGGAGTATTATTACTAGTTCGCTGATCTTAGTTGCTGAATTGATTCCATCTGACTCACTGGCAGGATTCGGCTATCATTCCATAGCATGATGTAAATGCTGAAATATCCAAGAGAGCTTTCAAGTTATTTCTAAAAGGAATCGAAATCATAAAAGGATCAGGAGCTCGATGTTCCAGGAACTTCTCCAAACCCTGAAAATGCATCCTTGGAATGGTAATGCTTGTTAGCATGTTGTCATCCCACATTGCCCTCATTATATTTGGCAGAAGCTTTGCGGAGCTGAAACTGTCAACCTCCACTCCTGTAATCAAGTCTGTCTTTCTGTCTCTCTCTCTCTCTCAAGTCTGTCTTTTTGTCTCTCTCTCTCTCTCTCTTATTTTCTCTCCCACTTGTTCCTCTCCTACAATTTTCTCCGCATACTCTTGGAGTCACTGGCTTCTCAGGTTCGGCTCCCGTTCGTCATTCTTTTGCGACCTAATGGGCGGTCGACTCTATTCTTCTGACTCGGTTTTGTGAAGTTTACTCGATTTCCGATTGGCAGGTGAAGATGGCAGAGTGAAATCCAGAGAAGGATTTGCTGGCGATGGTTACGGAGGACTCGAAGGTGGTGGTTCATCGCTTCAATTGGCAGTGGCTGTGGACAGTCTCTCTTGGTAATTGCTTTGACTAGAGAAAGTTCTCTTTTTTATTCAATGTGTTTGTTTCCTCTACGATGGCTTGTTGTGCCCTTTGAGTCATTGACCTTATCTCGTTTTACTTCTTTCGCTTTTCCTAAATGTGCTGCGCTCCCTTTTCACAAGAGGAACCACTGTAATTGCCAATCTAGCTCGATTTGCTTTCAGTGGCGGACAAATATAGAGGTGAAGTGCTTGAAAGTCTAATTGAGAACATGATGTCGAACTAAGGAGTTGGTGTTTTACAGAAAAACCAAGAGTGAATGAAGGTGATACAAGTGGAAATCTAGAGATGACTTAGTTGCACTAGGATTAATGCTGTTGAAGTTTTAGGTGAAACTTCTGTTCTAGTTTATGTAGTGGTGATTGTACTTGATATTACGATTATATTAGGTTGTTTATGTGCACTAATATTTGTTTCAGTGGTATCTAACTTTGTTTGGTCACAAGGAAAGGAAAACTTGTTAACTCAGGATATTATCTTTATCCGTAAAAAGAAATAAATAGTTAACATAGAGCAATTTCGAGGCAATTTTCTTAGAAATAACTTTAAACTTTACATGATGGAAGAACTTTCCTGCTGATAATTTTAAATGTTTAAGTTGACTTTTGAGAGTCATTATAAGCTGAAAAAGATGATGCCTCGTACTTTGAAGCCTGAATTATTTTATTCATGCTTCAGATTTCTACCCAACCTGGTAAGTATCATACTATCTTTCAGTAAAAACCTCTAGAAATCTATGAAGTTCAGATGTTGAAAGTTGTGAGGCAAATTTGTTGCAAAATTTTAAACGTGTTTTCTCTGTTCTGTTTTAATTCTAAAATTGAAACCAGGATAGACTTTTGAGAATCTTTATCAGCGGAATGCCTCCTTAGATTATCAATCTCTTTCTGTCTGCAGAAAAAATGAACTTCATCAAGTTGCTCAACAGGCTTTGAACATTGAAGATTTACTTCATATCATCTGGACATCATTACCAGTCATGCATAAGCAGTGGGCTGATGCCATCAACATATTTCATGAGAAGTTTGATTTGCTGCCAAACCTTATTAGTGACCATGGCAAGTGGTACTCTTAATACAGAACGGTAGATGGCGTTTCATTTTTCTTCATTTAACTGTTTTCGTTTGCTTATCTAGGTTTTGACTCTTCTTCTCAGGAGGAATTTTTGAGTCTTCTCGGTGGTGCTAGGACCAGTCCTGCAGTCCATCAGTTTCTTGTTAATTGTCTGGGTGAAGTGGTATGGCTGGTTTTTTAAGCTCCACTGCTGCTATGGGACTTTGGTTTTTTTTTGGTTGGTTTTTATAATCTTAGCCTGCTGGTTTGTTCAGTGATAGGGTATGAAGTGTGTAACAAAAGTTGTTTGTGGTGTTGGAAAAGAACTTCAGCTAGTTGTCCTCAATTGTCTGCAGGTGCACATTATTATCTTTGCATTTGGCCTTATTTCCCTGATAAATAATTAAGTTTGACGCATCTCAGAGGACAGTCTTGGAGGTGATTGGATAGAGATAGGAATTTGTTACGGTAAGTTACGCTTCGCACCTCTTGAGAAACGCCATATTTTTCAGAACATCCTGATGTTGATTCTTCATGCGAACATATCATATGCAATGATAAGAATTACCAACATTAAGTGGCTGGAAAGGGTGAAGTAAAATCTGATTTGAGTCTAATTCAACAAGTTGGCAATCTCTCCTATAAGCGTATAATGGAAATTGTAGGTCATTCATCATTTTGAACTTGAACTTGATCTAATTTTGGGCTTTAATATCACTATACATGGAGATTTGGATATAGAATGTTTATACATTGACATTATAATTAGCAGGTGTAGAGATATGTTCTCAGTTTAAAAGGAAAGAGTTTATTGCCTGCTTCAATCTTAGCATATGTCCCCTCATAATTGCGAGAGTCAATTTTGTACCGAAGAATCATTTTCAACTCTTTTTACCTACCGATATTACTGTTAGAGCCTAGGAGAAGTTAGACTAATTTATACTACCAAATTCCACTCATTGAACTCGATGTTGTAAGCGAAACTCTTCTTTCTTGTGTTAAGTTTACTGTCGACAAGCTAAGAATGAAAATGAAAACTCAGTTATCTAAAGAAAATGAGTGGAAAACTAACTAGTGGGTGCTCGGATGACAATGAATGGATCTTACATGGATCTAATCTGTGATGCTTAACCATGGTTATGGGAGCCTCTGTTCACAATCATTTGTTTCGTGCTTAGATGTGAGAATTGATTATTTTATATTATTATTTTTTTATCATATCTTTAGATCACGATTTTTTATATAACACCTCTTTTTTGGCAAAATAATGCTGAGGATGTTAAGTCCTAGTATTGAAACTGGTTTACTAAGTCGCATACAAGAAAGATTCGTGTTAGGTCTTTGTGACCTACTTACATATTATACTTGCATTTTGCCTCATGAAATCAGTTTTGTATACTACTCTTAGTCCCTAGTATTGCTCCGTTTTTGGTAGTGTGTTGGTAGCTCTTTGGATCCAAAGTTTCTCTTGAACTTTTTAGATCTTGACTTTCAGTAGTACGGGCACCCTTTTGTCACGATGATCTTACTCGCAAAAGGAATTACAACTGTGAGTTAATAGAGTGTTTTTGCCCTCGATAAATGCATGGTATGTGAATGATGGTTATGCTGATTAGCTGTCACGCCCCGAACCCCATGAAGCGTACCATCCCTCTCTGGTCGATTATGGTGCAACGCTCCTAGGATGCGTCGCCGACCCAACACACAGAAAATAATACACATGCGGAAGCAACGTATATAAATATATATACACCCGTACTAATATACATGACAACCAAGGATAGCACAACATCAAAACCTAGCACGATTAAAAACATATACATTTCTTGTCTACCCCGGATATATTCATAATAGCCAAAACGGGTCAACAACCACCAATCAAAAGAGGGTGCGGGGCACGGCGATTAAACACCATCTCTAGCCGGGGCTCTTCCCAAAATGATTCGGCACACCTGCCGTCCTCAAAGCTGGGGATCTGAAAAGTTTCGGTTTACACAACCGTGAGACGAATCTCAGTGAGTTCAACCCCTAAACCTAGGCTAGGCTAGCATGCAATCTCCTGATCGGAAACAAGTAATTAAATCACAATACACAATAATTAAATCATTCTCTGACCCTGCAGGTTAAGCAAATCAACATATAATGCTCACGGCATACATGGCACATATTATCACACGTACGCCAATCACATGCTCACGTACCGAGTCTCACATACTCGCATGCCGGTCGATGGATGTTCATGCATGCAGATGTCATGAACATGTCATGTACATTTCTCGGCCCACTGGCCCACACTGGCACACTGGCAATTGCCCAATTTCTTATTCTTATTACGACTCGAGTCATCAATTTTTCATGGCCCGGTGCGTCTAGCCTGCTTCAAAGTGCATGAGGCGCAGCAACCGATCTGGCCCAGTGTCTCTAGCCTGCTTCAAAGTGCATGAGGCGCAACACTGTTCTATAGTCAAAGATGGGGGCTCACGGCGACAAGTGTCGCCGATCGGTGCGATTTCCCGTTTTATCCTTCGATCCGACGATCCAAAACCGTTCAACCTTAATAATTTAGGGGCAAAGTGGTCAAAAGGCCAATAATTGAGCTGATTAGGCCTCAGAAAATATCCCGAATGATCACCTCGAAATTCGGACCTGAACCGGGCGAGGGGCAAAACTGTCCTTTTTCCGGTCCCGGGGCGAAATTCTAATTTTCGCACCTACGCGTTCCTTACATGTGTGGCCAACATAATGTGGCGTCGGAATCACGAAATTCATTTTCTAAGCCTCCGTAAATCGACTGCGAAGTTCCGGGAATAAAATAATATTATTTTTTCAATTTTTGTCGAAACTCCTGTTTTGGTCCAAAATGACTTCCGGCATGCATGGCCATTCCAAAATGTCGTCCGTTTTGAGAATTTCCCTCATACGGGCCCCGAACCTAAATCGGCCTCCTGAGGGCAAAACTGTCATTTTTCATCCTCGGACCGAAATTCCCGTTTTCAACCCTACACACTCCAAATGTGTGTGGCCAGCGAAATACGATGTCAGATTTCCAAAGTTAGTCACTTCAGCCGTTGAAAATTGATATCCAATTCCAGGTCAAATAAGGTGTTTCAGAATTCGCTCGGTTTCAAATTTTAGGATCTCCCACTAACGGGTGGCTGTTTTAGAGTATACGCGTATCGACCTAGGGTTATCCGAATCGCGACGGTTCCGTCCCTTGAGAGAATGAGATACAATTATTAACCCCAAGAATCACGATCATGCAGTTCAGGCTTAGGATTGGCTAACCACACGTACTTTCGGTCTTGCAGAATCACCTGCGTTCCGATTGCACATCGTTGGCCTTGGTTAGACCCAATCTGTTGCCTTTCCTAAGATCGGTTCATATCGGTTCATAGTATTTTCTCATTACTTCTCAAGATCGGTATCCGATTAGCGGCCGGGTCTCTGATCCACATACCGCTTCCTAATTAGCCATACCCTATTGGTCAGTATCCCAAGAGTGATCAGCTCTGGGCGAGATTTACTAAAATGAAATGCGAAATAATGTTAACTTCATTGATCCCAGAATTACATCAAAATTCGGGCTGTTACAATCCTTCCCCCCTTACAAAAATTTCGTCCTCGAAACAAGTGGGGATGCTGACGTCGCATGGCCTCTTCACTTTCCCAAGTAGCGCCTTCTGTCTCATGGTGCTCCCAGACAACTTTGACCATTGGGATCGTCTTGTTTCTCAACACTCGATCCTTCTGGTCTTCGATCCTGACTGGTCTTTCCACGTACGACACTTTGTCGTCCACGTCTATCTCTTCATACTTTAGAACGTGAGTCGGATCTGGTTCATACTTTCTTAACATCGACACGTGGAAAACATTATGCACTTGGGATAGATTAGGCGGCAAGGCAAGTCGATAAGCCATATCGCCAATCTTTTCCAATATTTCAAATGGCCCGACGTACCTTGGGCTAAGTTTTCCTTTCTTGCCAAATCGAGACAATCCCTTCATAGGCGATACCTTGAGGAACACATGGTCTCCAACTTGAAACTCCAAGGGTCGTCGTCTTCGATCGGCATAGTTTTTCTGGCGACTTTGTGCTGTCTTTAGTCTATCCCGAATAATTCCAACAGCTTCAACCGTCTGCTGTACTAACTCTGGGCCTGTGATACTACGCTCACCAACTTCGTCCCAACATAATGGCGTTCTACAAGCTCGGCCATATAAGGCTTCAAATGGTGCCATTTGAATACTCTGTTGGTAGCTGTTATTATAGGCAAATTCCACTAGATATAATTGATCTTCCCATTTGCCCTGGAAGTCCACTACACAGGCTCTCAGCATATCTTCCAGAGTTTGAATCGTCCTTTCCGATTGGCCATCTGTCTGCGGATGATAGGCCGTACTGAATTGTAACTTAGTTCCCATGGCCTCTTGCAGACTTTTCCAGAAATTGGCGGTAAACCTTGGATCACGATCCGATGTAATCGTCACTGGCACTCCATGAAGACGTACTATTTGCCGCACATACAATTCTGCGTACCTTTCTAACTCAAAGTCCTTTCGCACAGCCAGGAAGTGCGCCGACTTCGTTAAGCGATCCACTATGACCCATATCGAGTCATGTCCTCGTTGGCTTTGCGGCAAACCGGTCACAAAATCCATCATGATGTGCTCCCATTTCCATTCAGGAATTTCCAACGGTCTCAATAAACCACCTGGCTTACAGTGCTGTGCCTTTACTTGTTGGCACGTCAAACACTTGGCCACAAGTTTGGCCACATCCGCCTTCATTCCATTCCATTCCACCAATAATGTTGTCGTAGATTCTGGTACATTTTCGTGCTGCCTGGGTGTATACTGTAATTGCTCCTATGAGCTTCCGATAAAATTTCCTCCTTAAGCTCTACGTCATCCGGCACGCACATCCTTCCCCGGAATTTCAAAATTCCATTCTCGCTCACTTGGAAGTCCGACTTTCTCTTAGCAGCATCCAACCCAACAATCTTTTGGATCTCTTGGTCCGTAGACTGCAGTTCCTTAATTCTCACTTGAATCTCCGGTTCAACTCTTAATGCAGCTAGCAAATTGGACACTTGGCTCACTTCAAATTTGAACTCTGAATCTCTAAGCCTTTCCAATAACGTCCACTCCTTGACCATCAGATGCGCCATACTAGATTTGCGACTTAAGGCATCAGCAACTCGATTCGCCTTACCAGGATGATACAATATGTCACAATCATAGTCCTTTAGAAGTTCCATCCATCGACGCTGCCTCATATTTAACTCTTTCTGCGAAAACAAGTACTTGAGGTTTTGATGATCAGTATAAATCTGGAACTTTTCTCCACATAAATAATGTCTCCAGATTTTGAGAGCAAAAACGATAGCAACTAATTCCAAATCATGCGTCGGATAATTCATCTCATGGGGCCTCAATTGGCGCGACGCATATGCTACCACTTTTCCATGCTGCATTAAAACACATCCGAGTCCTCTCAAAGATGCATCACTGTAAATCTCGAATCCTCCAGGTCCAGACGGAATGGTCAACACTAGAGCAATTGTCAACCTGTACTTCAACTCTTGGAAGCTTCTTTCACACTTTTCGTCCCATTCAAACTTAGTCTCCTTTTTAAGCAATCTTGTCAACGGCATAGCTATTGAAGAAAATCCTTCCACAAATCGTCTATAATAGCCAGCCAAACCTAAGAAGCTCCTTATCTCAGTTACTAAAGTCGGTCTGGGCCACTTAGTCACCGCTTCGATCTTTGCTGGATCTACAGAAATTCCGTCTCCTGAAATGATATGTCCAAGAAATCCTACTCGACTGAGCCAAAACTCACACTTGCTCAGCTTCGCATACAGCGCGTGTTCTCTTAAGGTCCATAGCACTTCAGCTAAGTGTACCTCGTGCTCCTCGAGGCTCTTAGAGTACACCAATATACCATCAATGAAGACTATAATGAATTGATCTAGGAATTCTTTGAACACCCGATTCATCATATCCATAAAAGCAGCTGGGGCATTCGTTAATCCAAAGGGCATAACCGTAAATTCATAATGCCCATATCTAGTCCTGAAAGCAGTCTTGGGGATGTCCTCATTCCTGATCCTTAACTGATGATACCCAGTCCTCAAGTCTATTTTGAAAAACACTTAGGCTCCTTGTAATTGGTCAAATAGATCGTCAATCCTCGGCAGCGGATATTTGTTCTTCACCGTCACTTGATTCAACTGCCGGTAATCTATGCACAACCTCAGAGTTCCATCTTTCTTCTTAACAAACAGGACCGGCGCTCCCCATGGAGATGCGCTAGGGCGAATGAAACCCTTGTCCAGCAATTCCTGAATTTGCACCTTCAGCTCCTTCAACTCCGAAAGGGACATCCGATATGATGCCTTCGAGATCAGTTCTGTCCCAGGGGCTAGTTCAATCACAAATTCCACCTCTCGCTCAGGCGGTAAACCCGGCAATTCCTGAGGAAACACCTCGGGGAAATTGCATACTACGGGTATATTTTCCAACTTAGGTTCCGCCACTGTCGGATCCACAACATTTACCAGATATCCTTCACATTCATCATCTAGCAACTTGGTCGTCTCAAGCGAGGAAATCCAAGGGATCGAGGTTCCTCCTCGGTTTCCCTGGAATACAAAACTAGGACGTCCATCAGGATTAAATTGGATCGTCCTATTGCTGCAATCCACTACAGCCTTCTGCTGGACTAGCCAGTCCATACTAATGATTACATCGAAATCGAACATGGCCAATACTGCCAAGTCGATACTTTCTTCCTTACTCCCAATAATTATCTTACACTTGGGGCATCCAAAAGAAACTAGCACCCCATCATTCATGGGTGTTGACACACACAGCACAATCTCAAGCAACACTGGTTTAATACTAACCAACTTAACAAACTGCTCAGAAATGAAAGAATGGGTCGCCCCCGGATCAAACAATGCATAAGCGGCATGATCACATAAGGAAATCGTACCTGTGACCACGCCTGGCGCATTCTCAGCTTCCTTGCGCGCCACGGCATAGACCCTTCCTTGAGCTGGTGGTCGTCCCTGATTAGCCGGTGGGGAATTCCCAGCTTGGTTCCCTACTCGGGGCTGTTGTTGGGGCGTCATGGATGATCCTGCAGGACGCATTTGTGGGCAATTCTTGATCTGGTGCCCCATGCTCCCACACCTGAAGCATGCTCCAAACCTACCCGGCTGGGGATTCGGTTTCCCAATGTTCCGCTTGGCCGGTGGGACAAATCGTTTATTGTCAACCACTGGCCTCTTCCCAAGACGACGATTATCTCTATTCGGAACAAACCGCGATCCCGAAGCGGCTGCTCTTTCCTGTTGATCCCGCTCCATAATCTGAGCCCGTCTAAACATTTCCCCATAATCCTTGATATCATGCGACAAAATCAGACTCCGAAGATCCGGCTTCAGTCCATCCCGGAATCTTCGAGCTTTATCTCGTGGATTCTCTACCATTGTTGGTGCGAACTTCGCCAGTCTTGCAAACTCCGCTTCATATTGGTCAACAGTCATTTGACCCTAGCGTAATCGCATAAACTCCATCAATTTCTTTTCTTGGGCATTCTCAGAGAAATACTTCTCATAGAAATTCTCAACAAATACCGCCCAAGTCGGAGCTGTTCCTTCAGGAAATACGCTCCTTTCAGTAGCATTCCATCAATCATTTACAGCGTCCTGAAGCTGATAAGCTGCTAGCATTACTTTTTCTTCATCGGTGCACCCCAAAACTTTAAAAGTTTTCTCCAATGATTCTACCCATCTCGGTGCTGTCTCAGGGTCACCGCGACCATGAAACTGAGGCGGTTTCAACTTTATGAATTGTTCCACTAATTGGGGCATCTGTCTAACCCTTGCTGGTTGAACCTGCCCCTGCGGGGCTTGATTCCCTCCATCACCAGCTATCGGTACAGCCGCAGCAGCCTGGACGGTCGCATTATCTTGCCTCTCCAATATATTCCCAATCCTCTCTAGTACTCTGAGGACTCCTTCCATCCGCGGGTCTTCCGCAGGTCTAACATTAGCTCTGGGATCTACAGCAGCTCCAATCCCCACTCCAGGGTTTTCTTCCACTCTAGCACCCTTACCGAAATCTTCTACAGTTCTAACCCGAGCACGACCTCTACCTCTTGGTCCTCTTCCAACGCCCCTTCTTGGGACTCTTCCTATACCTCTTCCTTCGCTGCTCATGGTCTCAACTTCCTACCACTCTCCCACCTGCTATAATTCCACCGAGGAATTAAAGACTTAAACTCAGCCAATCTAACCCGGTCTAAGTCCTAGGCAGGTATCAACAACAATTAAACACTCAGCATGCGGCTTAATAAAGACTAGCCAACTCATCACCCAAGGAATTCGCATACTTACCTCAGGTCCTGCCGCACCTGCACTTACGGGTCATACAATCGCATTTCAACACAATCACAACTGTCAGGAGATGCATGTAGCACACGCGGTCACCCTATTAGCTACCCAAGGTCTCATCGCTCCTTATCACTCCAGACTTCGACCTAATTGGATCGAGCTAACCTTGCTCTGATACCAATTCAACGAGGAGGATGTCACGCCCCGAACCCTATGAAGCGTACCATCCCTCTCTGGTCGATTATGGTGCAACGCTCCCAGGATGCGTCGCCGACCCAACACACAGAAAATAATACACATGCGGAAGCAACGTATATAAATATATATACACCCGTACTAATATACATGACAACTAAGGATAGCACAACATCAAAACCTAGCACGATTAAAAACATATACATTTCTTGTCTACCCCGGATATATTCATAATAGCCAAAACGGGTCAACAACCACCAATCAAAAGAGGGTGCGGGGCACGGCGATTAAACACCATCTCTAGCCGGGGCTCTTCCCAAAATGATTCGGCACACCTGCCATCCTCAAAGTTGGGGATCTGAAAAGTTTCGGTTTACACAACCGTGAGACGAATCTCAGTGAGTTCAACCCCTAAACCTAGGCTAGGCTAGCATGCAATCTCCTGACCGGAAACAAGTAATTAAATCACAATACACAATAATTAAATCATTCTCTGACCCTGCAGGTTAAGCAAATCAACATATAATACTCACGGCATACATGGCACATATTATCACATGTACGCCAATCACATGCTCACGTACCGAGTCTCACATACTCGCATGCCGGTCGATGGATGTTCATGCATGCAGATGTCGTGAACATGTCATGTACATTTCTCGGCCCACTGGCCCACACTGGCACACTGGCAATTGTCCAATTTCTTATTCTTATTACGACTCGAGTCATCAATTTTTCATGGCCCGGTGCGTCTAGCCTGCTTCAAAGTGCATGAGGCGCAGCAACCGATCTGGTCTAGTGTCTCTAGCCTACTTCAAAGTGCATGAGGCGCAACACTGTTTTCCTTGCGAACCAGAGCCTGCTTCAAAGTGCATGAGGATGGTCGCCTTCCGGACGTACCGGGCATCGTCCTGCTTCAAAGTGCATGAGGACGGTATCGACCCGAAGGTCACGACCCGAAGGTCCTTAAGTGATCACGCAACTCATTATTATCTGAACCCAGCGTATGACGCTTCAGGGTATTTTAGGTGATCACATGCTCATGGCAGACACGCATTCTCGCACAATTTCATCACATGCCTCACACTTGGCATACGCAATGCGTGTCCATGTTATGCAATGCAATGCACCACGAGCACCAAGGAAATTCATGCACTCAATAACACAACAAATGCTCAATTGGCCCAAAATTATATTTTACAATCAACAATTAATTCTTCCATAATAGCACATGGCATGGTAATAATGAAATTGACCCCCAAACAATGCCAATCAACCTCAATTCAATAATTCTGGGCAATCTCAATCACACGACCAGCAATTCACGCGGTCTAATTAGCCCTGGTACGAAATCTAGTCCTAGGAAAATCGACATTTCCTTAACTCGGACTTAATGATCATTCCTAAAAACCCCATTAAATCACTTAAGATTTATGGACACATATAATTCAACATTTCAATTCAGAACTAGTACCGGTAATACCTAACCCTGTCCCGAATGTACCGATTCTACCTAAGCCGGTCTAGAAAAATGTACTGCCAGTCCTAATCAGGGTTTAGGAATTATACTCACCAATTTCTAGGTCCACGACGACGTAGGAACGGCGGCCAGACACTGGTGAACAGTATTTCCGGCGACCGGTTCCCGGCGGCGACCGTACGGACGGTGAACAGTGTTCCGTACGGACGTGAACAGTACCGTACGGACACTGTACGGACGGGGTCGCTGGGGTCGTACGGCAGCGGGGGACGGCCCTGTGGTGGCGGTTTGGCCGGACGAGCTCCGGCGAAGGCCCGGGCGACCAAAACAGCAACTTAGAGAGAGAAAGAGAGAGAAAATGGGCTGGAAGAGAGAGAAAACGGGGCCGAACCGGGCTGAAACTTCTGCAGGGGTCTGGTGGTGTCGAGGGGGAGCTGCTGCGTCGCCGGCGGCTGTCCACGGCGGCCGGAATAGCTCCGGCCAAGCCTTTGGCCGAGAGAGAGAGTAGAGAGAGAAAGAGAAATTCGGGAGAGAGAGAGACGAGAGAGAGTGAGCTGATCTGAAAATAATGGAGGAGAGAGAGTGGCCGGTCTTCTATAGTCAAAGATGGGGGCTCACGGCGACAAGTGTCGCCGATCGGTGCGATTTCCCGTTTTATCCTTCGATCCGACGATCCAAAACCGTTCAACCTTAATAATTTAGGGGCAAAGTGGTCAAAAGGCCAATAATTGAGCTGATTAGGCCTCAGAAAATATCTCGAATGGTCACCTCGAAATTCGGACCTGAACCGGGCGAGGGGCAAAACTGTCCTTTTTCCGATCCCGGGGCGAAATTCCAATTTTCGCACCTACGCGTTCCTTACATGCGTGGCCAACATAATGTGGCATCGGAATCGCGAAATTCATTTCCTAAGCCTCTGGAAATCGACTGCGAAGTTCCGGGAATAAAATAATATTATTTTTTCAATTTTTGTCGAAACTCCTGTTTTGGTCCAAAATGACTCCTGGCATGCATGGCCACTCCAAAATGTCGTCTGTTTCGAGAATTTCCCTCATACGGGCCCCGAACCTAAATAGGCCTCATGAGGGCAAAACTGTCATTTTTCATCCTCGGACCGAAATTCCCGTTTTCAACCCTACACACTCCAAATGTGTGTGGCCAGCGAAATACGACGTCAGATTTCCAAAGTTAGTCACTTCAGCCGTTGAAAATTGATATCCAATTCCAGGTCAAATAAGGTGTTTCAGAATTCGCTCGGTTTCAAATTTTAGGATCTCCCACTAACGGGTGGCTATTTTAGAGTATACACGTATCGACCTAGGGTTATCCGAATCGCGACGGTTCCGTCCCTTGAGAGAATGAGATACAATTATTAACCCCAAGAATCACGATCATGCAGTTTAGGCTTAGGATTGGCTAACCACGCGTACTTTCGGTCTTGCAGAATCACCTGCGTTCCGATTGCACATCGTTGGCCTTGGTTAGACCCAATCTGTTGCCTTTCCTAAGATCGGTTCATAGTATTTTCTCATTACTTCTCAAGATCGGTATCCGATTCGCGGCCGGGTCCCTAATCCACGTACCGCTTCCTAATTAGCCATACCCTATTGGTCAGTATCCCAATAGTGATCAGCTGTCACGCCCCGGCCCCGCCGAGCCCGCGACATCCTCACCTGGTCGATTAGTGCGACGTCCCAGGTTATCGCCGACCTCAATCTTGCCATCAGAGATTGACAACCACGACGGATATTCACAAACAAACCCGGACAAATAAAAACTGGGGATTTAATCAGGGAGAATATACATTTTTCTTTCATTCAAACTTATACAATATTCACAACTTACAACCAGTCCATAATTACCACCACATACACTTGTACACCACAGCACACACCATCGATATCCCAAAAGATCGGTGACCTGGCTTTCTACTCCAAAAATGATACTCATAAAAAAAACTACTATTCTGAACCCCCAAGACTATCACTTACGCCCCCTTACTCGGCGTCCACTCTGAGTCGGACTCATCGTCCTTTGAATCCGAGTCCTCTGAGCTTCCCTGAGTGTCATTCTCGGTATGCACAGGTACCCCAAAACGTACTGGTGGCGGTAGTGGAGGATTCATGGTTCCTGCCGGGGTTCTGAAATATCGGTTGAAACAACCGTGAGAACACTTCTCAGTAAGTTCACCCCTAAACCCAACCTAGGCTACCACATACCCTCCAGATAATTCACAAACACAATCACATGGGCCAAATTTCACATAATAGGCGTAATACTCGCAATCACACACATATACAATTTTATTTCCACGTCGTGCATTCCTTTCATTCTCATCCTCACTTTCCACATTTCTCGCTAGTGTCCCGCGTTAACGTACACGCCCCAGGCACACTGCGATCATTCACCACATCCGGCCTGCGTACCCATTCACGCCTCAAGGCCCAATCTCGACCTGAGCATCACACGCTCCAAGCCCGATCTCAACTCAGCCCGCGCCAAATGCGACATGCCTACATGATTAAAACTCGAGCTTATAATGCCTCGGTTAAATCCCGGTCTCACCCGAGCAATCGTGCTTCGGACCGATTCTCATGTTTGCTTTTCCAAGCCTCAGCCTGTGCCAAATGCAACAGACCTACGTGATCGCGACCCGAGTTTAGAATACTCGGCCCGATCCCAACTCGCACTTTCACACGCTTTCCCACCATCATTCACCACACCACAATGTCAATCAAGCGCATGCCCGACATACATTTACCATACACCACTGGTCAATCACACGTGGTCTGCACACGCATTCTTTCACACGTAACTCGTGCACACTCAGCACAGAGCATGGCAAAACCAATAATCAATTTAATCTAACTCACATGCACATCTAACTAGCATATCCAATCAACAAATTACCCAACAACATACTTAATTTAATCACCACAACTTAATTATAATTTAAAAACACTTTCGACACACAATTTCTTATTTTTCGCCCACTAAACGGCGTCGGATTAATTCCGAGCCTTCACGAAACTTTCTCGCCATGCACTATCGGTTCCAAAAACTCAACTTGCATCTCGAACCAACCACCACAGCCCTGTGAACAGTGATTCGCAGCTCGTGAACAGTAAATCGCAGCTTGTGAACAGTAAATCGCAGCTTCTGTTTCACTTCAAATTGTTCTCCAAAAATTCCCAAATTAATCCTCAAGGCCCGCCACACAATCCCGACCTAAAGCCCCAACGTTCCTCGCCCCAACAACTCCGATTTCAACCCCAAAAATTCAATTATCCGGCGATACCCAATTTCCTAAATCGGGATTAGAGGACGACTTACCTAGTTCTAGACTAAATCGGCTAGAACGGGGAGCGGCGGCACAATCTCGGACACGACGGGAACTCACGGCGGCGTCCGGCTTGAGCGGCGACGGTCCGGCGGCGTTGTGGGTCTTGCACGGCCGAGACCCACGGCGAGAGAGAGAGAGAGGAAAAGAGGGAGAAATATGGCGGTGAGGTTGATGGTGGTGGCTTGAGGGCGGTCCGGTGAGTGGCGGCAAGCGGCGGCGACGACAACCCGGCGTGAGGCGGTCCGGCGAGAGAGAGAGGAAGAAGAAGAAATCGGTGAGGAGAGGGGGGAAAAACTCACGGCCAAAGGAAAAAAAAGAAAAGGGGGGGGGATCTCACGGGGGAAGAGGAAAATGAAGAGAAATTGGACTAAATTAGTCCAATTTTGATCAATGGCAAAAATTACCAAAATGCCCTTTGCCCATAAAACTAATCCTTTATAAATCCTTAAGGGCAAAATCGTCACTTTCTCCGTTTCTTGCCCAAATCGAATTTTTCCAAAGAATTTTGGCGCACCAAAAATTGACACGTGTCACGTGTAACGTCGTCCTAGCATTTCGTCGCGACTTCCTAATTTTCCGGTATCCAATTTGAGCGAAAATTCAATAATTAAATTCTATTAAACGCAACTCGAGCGTTTCTCGAGCTAACGGGCGGCTTGCTAAGGAAATTCGCAGAATCGACTCGTAACTAATACTAAATCGAGTCACGTGCAAGTCCGTTCGGTACGTAACGATCTCGATTGTCATTAAAATCGCAAAGATCAATCGCTTGATCCGAGGGGTACGATCATTCGGTATAATTTCAGGATCATTCGTCAAGTCGTTTCGTGGTCCAACGGAATCACCCACGATCCACTACTGTGACAGTGGCGAACTGACCCCTAACTATCCTTGGATCGGCCAACAGTGGCTCAAAATATCACTTCTGCGATTTAATGGTAAAAATCCATTTACGATCGAATTTTTCTTTATTCGTGCGAATTTAACTTCCCCTAATAGCCTTTCCCTAATGGTTAGCATTCCCAGGAATGATAAATTCCGGGCAAGAATTTACTACGAGCACATTTCATAAAACTCAGTTATTTCTTAATTTCCAATTGGCGGAAATTTCGGAATGTCACATCAGCTCTGGGCGAGATTTACTAAAATGAAATGCGAAATAATGTTAACTTCATTGATCCTAGAATTATATCAAAATTCGGGTTGTTACATTAGCACAAAATCATATGTGAAATGTTGATGTTGGTACTTGAAACTATATGATTAGATAACAAGTGTTGGAATAAAGGGTAATTGGAATAACTGAAAATCCTCATAAAACTGTAAGTTTCTTTTTATAGATTTTATAGTTCACCTGTAGGGCACCAAGGGGGTGCAACCCATATACAAAAGGAGCCCAAAAAACTAAAGCCAAATACAAAACAACTCCCAAAACCAAAAGGGAGCTCAAATACCAGATATATCATTGACTAATCAACCAAGGGATTTACATCCATATGCAAGTTTGCACTATACCAAAAGTGTATGACTTTAAGCCAAATTTCCATCAAATAGAATGGAAGATTTCTCTCCATCAGAAGCTCTCTTGTTCCGCTCCTTCCAAATCAGCCAAAAGACACGAGAATTGAGTTAATCCTATTTGTTGTGTTGTAAACGAATTCCCTGCCATGCCCAAAGTTCTTGCTCAATAAAACCTCTGATAACTGAAGATAATATGGTGTAAGCATAGGAAACTGTCCAAACCATTCTTGTCCAAGAACAGTGAAAGAGGAGATGCAGCACGGACTTTGCCTCCTTTTGCTGAGGAAACAACTGTTAACCAGTTTTTGCCTTATTTCTAAAGTAAGGATTCGTTCCCAGGTTTCTTCCCAAGCAGAAAGAGAAACTCTAATTGGAATCCTCACTTTCCAAATCGCTTTCTGAGGAAAATCTGTTCTACCACGAATCTCCCTATCGAGCAGCTTGTAGTAAGACTTTACAGAAAAGATTCCATCTCTTCCGTAGTTCCACACAAAAGCATCCTTAAAAGCAACAGAAATCTTTGAATTATGCAAGACATAAAAGAAGGCAGGCAAAAGCTTCGAACTCCTAATCTTGGGCTTGGCTCACGAACTCAATATCCCATATGATCATTTCGTAGTTTAAACGATAACAATCTGCTACCAAAGCTTTTATGTTCCTTGACATTTCACCCAAATGCTTACACATACAACACCGATCTGTGAGAATCAATTTCCATTACTTGGGAGTGTACTTTTTGTAGTAAATGTGCACCAAATTGGAATAAAATTCTTACAACTACGAATCTCAGGAAATGGAATTTGATTTTTCATAGAATGGTGTTGTGTGTGAAAGCATTTGGGGGAAAATGTTGATCATCTCTTTCTTCTTTCTGACTTCGCTCCCAAGCTTTTGCATCAAATCTTCGGCTTGTCTATGGTGGTTTGGTTCTTGCCAAAACATGCCATCTAGTTTTTTAGTTGTTGGAATGCCTAATTAGTGAGGATCAATTTCTAAGAAGTCCTGAAGTGCCGCACCTTTGTCTCATGTGGGGCCTTAGGAAAGAAAGCAACAAAATGTAGGGTTTGGAATCTTTGGTTGCTTCTGCATTGTACCTTTTAACTGGCTTTGAGCATCATGTTCTGATTCTGTATACTCTTCTAATGCTTCATTTTTGTTTCTTGTTCTTTCATTTTGTTCTCACATATACTGATGTACTGGAACTTTTTATTTCAACAAAATCCTTTACTATCTAGAGAAAATACATTGCCAGTTTATTCTGTTGCCAGATCTCTCCATGCATATGGGCATTTTTGTGTGTTGTGCACATATGCTTCGGCATGCACATGCATGCGATCATGTGCTTGCACAAGTGTGCACACATGTACATGCACACTATAGGGCTGTTGTTAATTAGATCAGATTATGTGCTTCTCTCGGGTACAATGACTCTCATGTACGCACTACACATTCTTGTTTTTTTTTTTTGGTAAAGACTACACATTCTTGTTGATTACTACTATTGTGAGAAATGATGTTTCTAGTTATATTCTTTGAGGTTATAGACTCTCCTTTTTTCTGTTTTGATAAGTAAGTCTATTAAAGAGCAACAAGAGCACCAAGGGGATGCCTCTTATTTACAAATTACCACCTATAAGTGCATATTTACCTTAAAAATTAAAGAAAGAATTGGTGTCCAAATAACTGACACCACAATGTGAAAAAAATAAGGTGGAAAGCCAAAAATCCTTTACAGCTCCTATAGAACTTTCCTCATTTTTAAAAGCCTGCCTATTTCTTTCTTACCATGGCTTATGAACTCTCTTTAACTCCATGCTACTGCTGATCAATGCTTGCGGGCTCCTTTGTTTTGTCTTTTCAAAATGCGCATTCACGACGGTGTAGAATTTTGTGGAACAATTGCCAAGAGATAAAAAGATTAAGCTATGAAATAAAGATGTGGTTTACTATTTAAACCTTATAATACTCCACCTCTCTCGTAGGCTAGGACTTTGCCTTAGAGTGAAATGTAAACATTTGATAATTGGGAAAGTGAATAGGTAACAGGGAGAGTTTTGAATCGAGTACCTCCTACTCTAGTTCCATGTGGAATTTTATGGGACTAGTGCTAAGTGATCAAAAAGCGTAAGCTGTTGGATAGAGATGTGGTTTAATATTTGAATGTTGTGAAGAAATTACCCTTCCCCAAGCTAACAACAGAAGGACTAGGCTATGTCTCCTTGAAAACACTAGCAATTCCCATCAACATTGTGCCTATAGCCCACAATTATCACATAAATGGCCTCTCTCTCTCTCTCTCTCTCTCTCTCTCTCTCTCTCTTTCTCTCTCTCTCTCTTACAGCAACTTTGGGGCAGGACTTGATAATTTCACATGAACATTCCAAGCTTCTATCTTGCTTGCATGAATTGGATAGCAGACTAGGCTCCATTTCTTTGATGAATTTTCCATAGACTCTAGAGCATGATGACAGAGCCAAGTGATCAACTTTTAGCATACAATAGGTTTGTCTAACTTTTGTCAATCAGGGTCCTTCCTTATGGTGAATTCCTAAATACTCTTGTGAATTTCGACAGTGAACTTGTTGTTGTGTTCTTGAAGTTTCTATATGATCAAGGTCCTGTTATGCAGCTTCTGGATCTATCTGTGGCTGATGAAGAAATTGACATTGATTCGTGAGTGATTTTCTCTAACTTGTTCTAGTTCCTAAGTATACGTCCTTTACAATATGGCACTTGGAACCCCAGAATCTTTAGTTGTTGGCTATTCATACTTGATGGAGGTACCAAGTGGAATGTTTGGCATCACCATGTATAAAAAGCTTCCAGTAGAAATTCCTTGTGTAGTGTGTACTTATATCTTGAAAGTTAAACTATTTCCAGTCATTTCAGTTCACATATACTTTTACTTGGGCTGAGTTGTGACATGTCATTACTGTTGATAAAATGTTAACCATTGAATTATAAATTTTTTCTCTTGTGAATTATCTGTGAGTTTTGCTCCTCCTTGGCTTTCTTAATGAATTTCATTCAACTAATAAGAAAAGGTTCGCCTAGCCCTAGTTATAGAATCATATGTATCATTGGGAGACATGAAGCGAGACTGGATTCATAATTGGACATAAGATGACCTTATAATTCCAAGGGTGGTGGGTCATCTCTTCGTACTTTGTACCTGAAATTTGGTGAGGCAATGGCTTGGATACTGCGAGGTGTGGTCAGCTTAGTATTGACTTCATGTACTCTAGCGGCTAATTTTGTTGGCCTTTGCAAGGTTGTGCAATCCATTTATATAGCATAGAATTAGAATATTAGGCTGTAATGCAAATTGGTCAACTTTAAATGTCGGAATGATATGTTGTCAAGCCTAGTATTTTTTTCATGTGCTTTAGCAGCTGACTCATGCTTTAAGGCAATGTGACCAAATTAGTTGCCAAAACTGAGGATATGAGTTAACGGACACCCACCAAAGCACTAAAGCTAGGATCTTTCCTACAATAATACCTGCAGGTTCTCCCAATTCGGTTCCATGACTGGAACGGGAAATACTTAAGGGCACTTCCACTAGATGAGGTTGACTCGAGTTAGGGTGGTTTGCTGGGCTTCAACTGTGGTTATTGTTGGTCCAGCACTATTTTAAGTAACCACATGGCAACAAGGGTTGAAATTGACGGGTTGATTGTCGTTTCTCATTGGATTGGAAGGTCTCACATTCCAAAAGATCAAATGCAATTCCTTGCGCTTTTCTGCCTTAATATATCTTGTCAGGTTAGTAAGATGTCTTCCCCTCATTATTGTCTCAGAGAAACAATGCAGAGAGTCAGAGAATTACTGCAGTTTGGAGGATTTAGGGCACAGGATATTTGCGAAGGACACTTGCGAAGGAATTTCAATAGCTGGAATGCAGGTATTAGCAAAAGAATTAGAAAGCTGAAATGTAATAGAATCTTGTTCGTGTATAGAAATTCTTACTTGAATGTCTTGCTTATTGCTCTTTCATCGTATGTTCTTCACATTAATGCTAATCTACTTTTTCCTGTCGCGACCCTAAAAAAATTTTATCTCATTTTTCTCGGGCTAATGGATTATTAAGATTAATCTTAACTCGGGCCCTCCCAAGCCCTACCAATTCGCAACTTAGGGTTTAAGTTCTTAGCATGCAAGTGTTTTCATGCTTGGAGTCGCCACTAATCAATTTACGGTAGGCTGATTAGAAACCTAAATAAAACATAGGGAGATATGTTTTATTCCTACGAACCAGAGATTCTAAGCCCGGGGACTTGATTACGCTAGATCTAGTCTAACGCCCTTTCGGTACCTTTTCATTTCAAAAATATTTTGGCAGGCAATTTGGATCCATTTTAGCTTAGTCACTAACATGTAAGGTGTTCATGCGGGTGCGCAAACCACCAAATTAACACCCAAAAATCAAAGCATTAAATAAATTGCTAGTTTAGGAGAACAACTTACCCGGGATCCAGCAAGCATCTGCATTGTTAGCGAAA
This sequence comes from Syzygium aqueum, assembly GCA_031216185.1. NCBI lineage: Eukaryota > Viridiplantae > Streptophyta > Magnoliopsida > Myrtales > Myrtaceae > Syzygium > Syzygium aqueum. The sequence goes on along the minus strand of CM062235.1, from coordinate 34,923,832 downwards.
AATCATACAGACAATCCTAATATGATTTCTAATTAACAAAGCATTCACTCAATTTCTTTTTTTTTTTTAGATTTTCACTTTATTAAATGAAATCTAACCTATATGCGATGACGTGCAAATATGACATGCGAAATAATGCAACCTAATATGCATACTATATGTCATGCGACGATACGACCTAATTCTAATGACGTGCGAATGAATATTTTTTGGTATTTTCTAATGAATGAAATTCGGAATTAAATGAAATTCGGAATTAAATGAACATGCTTAAAATAACATGCAACCTAATGATTTCTATTTTTGGTATTTTCTGTTTAAAATTCGAAATTTAAAAATACCTAAATTAACATGCATACTAAGATGACTTAATCTACGCTAGAATGATTTATTTTTGGGATTTTTGATTAAAAATTCGGAATAATAAAATAACGTGAATAATCCATTAGGGTTTGAAATAATACCTAATTTAAATTAGGAAACTTGCCACGTTACGTCCTAATTTAAATTAGATATTTATCTTATCCTTCGGGATATATTCGAAAAACCCTAGACATGCAAAATTCTAATTTAAATCTCAAAACAGAAATTTTTTTGGGGTTTTCTTTTTATTTGAAAAGGAAAGAGATTCAAACATGGATAGCAATCAAACTCAAATCAACCACGCGATCCGCCATATTCGTTTCAAATTCGGATTAGGCACAAAAATCAAATTATCGGTCATATCTAAAGGGTTATAGATATTAACGGATAATTGATTATTCAAATTTGGAAAGCGACTCAAAATCATTATCGTATTCAAGTGGTTATGAATAGGATAATGATTTTTCCGTACCGCCGCGTATCGGACTTTAGGGTTAAAGTCGGATAGACGTCTCGATACGTTGCTAAATTAGGAAAGTTTCCTAATTTGAATATTCTCGAAATATTGCGGATATCTAGAATGTTATCTAAACATATCAAATTATCTACTAGATATTCATGCAATATTCCAAACGATTCAAAACAGGAAATTAAATATTTGAAACTTTACTGGATAATCATCTTACCTAATTTACCGATAACTTCCAAATTTGAACGTCTCGGGATTGGGCTCGGCTTGCGGATCGGGATCGCGACGACGACGGGACGGCTAGGCACGGCACCGACGGGACTCACGGCGCAGCTCCGGCGTGAACAGTGGCTGGTGGCGACGGCTGCGTCGTCACGGCGGGGGAGGTTGAGACACCGCGGGCAGAAAATTTCAGGGCCGCACCATTCTGGAAAAATGGGCGTAACTTCCTCAATACACGTCGGATTGACCCGATTCCAAAAGCCACAGATCAAGGACTCGTAGATCTACAACTTTCGTGTTTTGAGTTTCCACAAATAAGCTCTGTGGAGTGAGCGATTCTGGAAGGTGTGTGTGCTGCTGGAAGAGACCGTCGGGGAAGCAGCAGCAACAACAGGTCTTCAGTCAAGGCAGAGCAGCTTCACGTCAGCGTAAGGATGTTCTCGGTGGGGTCTTCCTCCACGTATTCTGCATGGGGGAGTCGTCGTGGGGCAGCTTCAAGACTTTTCAAGGCTTTTTTTTTGGTTGACTGGGAATCAACAGAAGTGAAGACGTGGCTGTGGGGATTTTGCCGAGAAGCATGCAAAGGAACTCTCCACCTTTCTGTGGTTTCGCTGGTTGTTGTTCGAAGAAGCGGCAACAGCAGCGACAAGGCACGACGTGGAGCACGGGCACCGGTCGTGCGTCGACGAGGATGCCGGCGCGCGGTGGCGAGGGGATGGCACGCGGCGGCGTGACCGATTTCTCTTTCTCTCTCACTTGGACTCTCCCAAAATTTTTCAGATCTGAAATTGTGTCGTCCCCCTCCCATAATTTGACCTAAAGTATGTATATATAGACTAATCTAGGTCAAATTAAATGGGCTTAATTTACCTAATGGGCTTAGACTTGGGCTTAGGGCTTAATTCAATTTAAATGGGCTGCATTAACTTGGGCTAAGCCCAGATTAAAACAACCAAGCCCACGTGACGTGAAATTCCCGGCCCTAGCATCCCGAGCGAGCCGAGTCTCGTTCGATAAAATCTAAGTTCGATTGCCATCGCCAATTTGATGCAAATGCAATTAAACTAAAATGAACCTAAACTATATATTATGCAATTTAAATATTTTTGTTTAGGGGTTAAGAATTAATCCCTAATTTTTATATGCAAATTACGACTAAATGAACGTCGGTAAAATTTAGGTGTCAACAGCTGCCCCTCTTTGAAGGTGAGCTCGCAGAGGTTGCATTCAAAGATTAAATGATACCTAAATTTCAACCATGCAAATGCAATGAATGATATTTTTGTCGGGATTGTGAGTCCCATTTTCAAATGCAATAAGAAATGATGCATGCTGACATAACAGGAAAACATACCTGGAATTACTTACCTGACAGAAGTGAGATAATGCAATCTGAGGCATGACTCTGACTTTTGAGTGTTGTTTGGCAAATGTCTGGGCTCTGTCCCATAGGTTTTGCCTGATACACTGTTGATGAATTTTGGTGATCTGCAATTAAGTCAAAACACCTGAAGAAAGCTCAACGTATCCAACCATCACCTGGATTCGTGAGATAAAAAAGTGTAAAAACGTTCCGACCTTTACAAATTACCCATATATCTCCATGGGTATTTGTAAAGGTTTAGCCGCTGCGCCTATGACCTTAACTCATAGACACGTCACGGGGGAACTAAGAGGATATTCCGACCTTTACATATATCTGCTCATATGCAAAGATTTGGCCGCTTCACTTATATCTGCTCATAAGTGAACTGCGGGGGAACACCTGGGGGTTGAAAGAATATTCCGATCTTTACATATACCGTTTATATGCAAAGATTTGGCCGCCATGTCTATATCTGCTCATAGACATGTAACGGGGGAATATTTGGGATAAGGAGAGTATTCCGATCTTTACATATACCGTTTATATGCAAAGATTTGGCCGCCATGCCTATATCTGCTCATAGACATGTAACGGGGGAATATCCGGGATAAGGAGAGTATTCCGATCTTTACATATACCGTTTATATGCAAAGATTTGGCCGCCATGCCTATATCTGCTCGTAGACATGTAACGGGGGAATATCTCGAGATAAGGAGAGTATTCCGATCTTTACATATACCGTTTATATGCAAAGATTTGGCCGCCATGCCTATATCTGCTCATAGACATGCAACGGGGGAATATCTCGAGATTAAAGAAGCATTCCGACCTTTACATATACCGTTCATATGCAAAGATTTGGCCGCTTCACCTATATCTGCTCATAGGTGGGTAGCGGGGGAATCTCCTGGAGATTGTAACAATCTGATTTTGATGAACAGTGGGACTAGCCCGAATGTTCGAGGGTTCTTTGACAAAGTACCTGGATCTCATCAGAGGTACCTGAAAAGGCTTGATCAATAGACACCTGCACATCATCAAAGGCATCTAGAGATCGCAACGAAAATGATCGAGTTTGGGACCTGACGATTGCTCGTACAGGTTAGGGATGTAGAGACATACTTACCTGGTGATATCTCTGACTCTCGAGGGTGTGTCTCTTGCTAGACACAGTCTTAAGCAACACGTAATATGCATTCGCACTATCAAGAACACATGCACACATGCACTATGATTTCCATTGGTTTTCATGCACGATGTTTTTGTCAAATCGGCATTACAAACTCCGTTGGGGAAAATCATAACAAGACAATCCGAATTCACCAGTGGGTGTCTTGAAAATGTCGAATGAGGGACCTTCAGTCTGAAAGGGCTTTTCTCTCATTCTCACCGAAAAAGGCTGATTTGTTGAGAATTACTCCTTCTTACCATCCTCATATCAACAAGGGTCCGAGTATTCTCGCAAGCGGTACGACCTTACCAATCTAAGAGGTCTTTACTGGGAATTATAGCATGGGCTTGGTCAATGGCTTAGCAAAGGGGACTCTTTGAGTCGAGGCCATTGAAGGAAAATACTCTGCAATTGTCTCCGGGTTTACAAGTCAAGAACCCTGCAAAATGAGACAGAAATCGACTTGCTCGCACTTCTTCGAGCTAAGCTTGTAAACATCTGAAATTCTACGTTAGTTCAAGTGCCCTAATCTGAAGAGACTTTGTAAGGGACGTAACGTAGGCTAGGCTCATGGGCTGAGAAATGAACGGATCATTTGGCTCAAAATATATGATTGGGGTGAATAAGTTGGTGATCATCTTGGCATTGTCACCGGCCTTCTTCTTCACCAGAGATTTTCTTCTCAGTAAATACTCCATTGGCTTCGAGAGTTCATTACTTGATTTCTCTAAGACTTGTCCACTGGGGATTTTGATATGCCGCATCTTGGCATTTTCTATTGGGCATTGGCCTTGCTTTTACCAGGCACACTGCTTTTCTTGCCCCTATTTTCCTCTTCTCTTTTTTTTTGACTGCTTACAATGTAAACACATAGCCTATCTGACTGATTGATTGACTCGCTGTTTGAATTCAGAAACTTTTTGTCTTCAATCAATGCTCTTGATATGCTGCTTGAACAATGATGACTTTTGCCTTGCCCCAGTGTGGGGGATGATCACCAACTGGGTTTATATGAAATGAACTTGTAGGCTCAATTGGGCTTAGCAAAGGATAAAAGTGTGTATAGGGTAGAGAAAGAAATGCTCTTCGTCATCCTAAGGCACTTGAACTTCACATGAATTCATCTGAAAAAGCAACACTCGAAGATTGATGCAAGTGAGAGCAAGAAAATTTCTATTCATTTTTCACCTTATGTTACTGACTTATTCCAGTTTGCCCCAATATGGGGTGGTTCTTGACAGGGGTAATTTGAACAAATATCTCCAAACATTTAGGCTCAAAGAGGTTGAACAATGGATAACCTGTAGTGTTTTAAGGTAGAGAAATGAAATGCCTCTTGTCATTTCGGTCGCCGTACCTTTTGCGAGAAAACTCTTTATCTTGCAGACATGGAATTTTTCCACTCAACTCGCTAGGGATTTTTCCACTTTTTCTATTCAACTCACTGGGGATTAATAAATTGGGACTGTGTATAGGATATGGCTCGCCTTCCATCATCCCGAGGCACCTCATTCGACACATTCAATTCATTCCGCATGAGTTATGAGATTATCAAAACAGATTTCCCCTTTTGAAATCGATAGTGCAAATAGACAAAATAACCATGCAGAAATTAAGCCAATGCAAACATCTTAATTCTGAATTGATTGAAAATCATTTATTCATCATTGAACTGTTTGCAATTCAGAGTAAAAAACCAGATACTGAAAAACTTTTGCTGCAAAATGTGAGATTTTATCAAGGAAAATACATCTTCACAGCATCAGAATTAACAGGGGTGGAGAACTCACAACCATCCATTTCTGCGAGAATCAGGGCACCCCCGGGAAGGGTTGCCCCTATCTTTACCTCTTTGGTTTCTGGAATGACTCAGATTGACGGTGATAGTTTGGTCTGCCGTCAGGACTTTGGGTTTTTCATACAGCTCTAGATCACGCTGAATATCAGAGGAATCATTGAGTTCGCCAGTATCATCAGGATCAGGCTCGACGGTGCATAATTCGTCGATTTGGACCGTTCCCATACCCTCACGAGTCACAAGATTGCCCTCTTGTGGGCCAGCGCCCATCCCTTCTAACGGTCCTTCCTCGATGGCTCCGATAAAGACGTCGTCGAACAAGGCAATTATCCCCTCCATGGCATCATCGGGGTCTTCTGTCTTTAGAGGCGTTGGATCATCCATACCTCCCCATCCATCAGGGACTATGTCACGAGGGTCGACATAGAAGCTCGGGGGCGCCGAATACTTCACATAATAGTCGAACTTGCCGCTCGGCTGCCCCAACGTGTCGACCACTTCCTTCACTTCATCAGCTTTAAGCGTGCTCTCTACGATCTCTTCATCATCGGTCGCGTCTTCGAGCGGAGGCATGTCTTCAGGCAAAGGATCAAGCTCGTCCTTTCCGGTATTTAATTTGGCGATCTCCTCGTCCCAGTTAATGACGGCCTCAGAGATTGTAGATACGATGCCGGTGTGGTCAGCATAAACGATCATCTTAGCTTCCACCATTATTGAGATCCTTTCTCCCATGATAGCCAGGGAAATGGCCTCGTTACTCGGATAATAACCGGCTTTCACCAGCTCGCCGTAGACCTCAGCAGTGTACACCTTGACGTTCTTGATCCGACCAGCGTCGAAGCTGAATATGGCATTCACATTGCCCGCGTGATCAGGGAGCGGGTTATTCTGAACATTCGGCTTAGCGGGTTGAAATGAGAACGCCTTCGTATCGAGGAGGTTCTGGATTCGGTGCTTGAGGACATAGCAATCGTCGGTTGAGTGCCCCAGTTCGCCCATGTGATAATCACACTTCTTCGACGGGTCGAAGTTGTAGAACTGCTCGGGATTGGGCCGCTTTGGCTCGGAAGTCAACAAGCCTTTCTTTCGGAGCACAGCCAATACTTGAGACAGCGACCCGGGGAGAGGGGTGAATTGCTTCCTGTTGTTCCTCCTCTGAAAAGGCTGGCGGCCTGTATTTTGGTGCTGAGCTTCTACTACTTGAATTGCTGGAGCAGGGTTAGTACCCCGGCGGCTCGATTGATTAAAAGCCACATTGACTTCAGCTGCCGGTTCTTCCTCCTTCTTTGCACTGAACCTCTTGCTCGACGAAGACGGCTCCACAAACCATCCGTCTTTCAACCCTATCTCGATCTGTTCGCCTATAGGGATGAGTTGGTTGAAATTATCGGCCGGAATGGCCACCATCCGATTGCGGTATTCAAATGGAAGAGTCTTCACGAACATTCTCTTTAACTCACTGTCGATGGGCTCGGGGACAACCTGAGCGGCTAGGTTTCGCCATCTGATGGCGTAGTCTTTGAAAGACTCGGTTTTCTTCATTTGAGCACACTCGAGATCATCACGAGTAGGAGTGATGTCTGTAATGAACCGGTACTGTTTGAGGAACGCCTCACTGGCCTCCTTCCAGCTTTTGAGGCTATTGATCTTTTTCATGAGGTACCAGTGCAAAGCAGGGCCGGTCAAACTCGCTTGGAATGCATGAATCATCAGAAGTTCATTGTCAACGTACGAGGTCATTTGCACGTGGTACAACTGCAGGTGAGCTTTCGGGCAAGTGGTGCCATTGTACTTGTCAAAGTCTGGCATCTTGAACTTCTTCGGAATTTTGATCTGAGAATACATGGACAGATCAATTGAGGGCGAATCCTGCGAACCTTCTAACTGCTTGACTCTCTCCTCCAGCTTGACGACTCGTTCATCAGGCTTAGGTTTGTTGACAATAATCTGGACGGGGTCATCCTCCAGGTCGGGAATTTCTTCATCTTCATCCTCGATATCGACATTCTTTGCGCTTATATGCTTCGGGACTGATACTTCAGGGGATGTTGGAACAGGGATCGACCGAAGAGCCTTGATCTCGGCGGTCATTTGTTGCATGGCGACGGCGAGTTGCTTGATCTGGTCTGCCATACCGTCAACACGTTCTTGCAACTCAGTTTGATCGGCCATTCTAGCTCTTGACCTCGTCCGAATAGGGGAACGTGATCGGTCCGTAGTTACCTAATTTCAAAAATAGAGCATGGTAAGTATGAGTCCTCAAAACGATCGGTCCATGACTCAGTCAATCGTCTCTTTTATTCCCATTTTTCATGACATTTTTCATTATTCCATGTATTTGTGAAAATGGTGGCAAATTTCTTAGGAAATAATGACTTATGACAGATCTTAGGAAAATAATGATAGCAATTGAAAGTAAATTTTTCAAAGCTTTATTTTTTCCTTTTTCTTTCATTTGAAAAGAAATTCAATGATCATTGCTTTCAAAAATTATGACTGACTTAGACTTATCATGGACCGACCACATGTACGAAACATAAATAAAGTGCGAGAAAAAGGGTTCAGAAAACTTACTTCACCGGGTAGAAAAATGGCAATCACATAGACATGCGCATGAAATGTGAGGTTCGATTTCTACCTAGACTCTGGCTTGCAAAATGGAGACGAGAGGATTACCGAGCTAAACCAGTCATGGTGGTGGTTAGGCTAGGATTCCCCTGACTCCGGCTTAGTCAAAGAGCCGACCCGGGTTGAGTGGAATACAACCGTGGTGGGTACTCAATGACACCATGAAAGAACATTTCGGGACCGAGGAGGGCGACCCATACCAAATGGTTTTGATCGGGGTATCCACTGTCTCAGTACCATCCTAAACCTGTGCCGCCCAGGTCCGGCAGCGGGTAGTGTGTGCGGTGTAGTGTAAATGTAAGGCATGCACAGCAGGTTATATCAAACAGCGCTTCGTGCATAAATTAAACCATACATTCAACCACCTCCCTGCAAAACAAGGGTTAACAATCACTTCTCCCTTATACCTCCCATACTGCAAAAACATTTAACACCTTAAAACGTTAGGGGCGTACCTGGGATCCTCGCTGCCAAGCAAAAATAATTTTTGAAATGAAAAATTGGCCTAAGTCCACTAAGAGTTTTACTCAAGTCCCCAGCGGAGTCGCCAAGCTGTCGCGACCCTAAAAAAATCTTATCAATTTTCTTTCGGGCTAATGGATTATTAAGATTAATCTTAACTCGGGCCCTCCCAAGCCCTACCAATTCGCAACTTAGGGTTTAAGTTCTTAGCATGCAAGTGTTTTCATGCTTGGAGTCGCCACTAATCAATTTACGGTAGGCTGATTAGAAACCTAAATAAAACATAGGGAGATATGTTTTATTCCTACGAACCAGAGATTCTAAGCCCGGGGACTTGATTACGCTAGATCTAGTCTAACGCCCTTTCGGTACCTTTTCATTTCAAAAATATTTTGGCAGGCAATTTGGATCCATTTTAGCTTAGTCACTAACATGTAAGGTGTTCATGCGGGTGCGCAAACCACCAAATTAACACCCAAAAATCAAAGCATTAAATAAATTGCTAGTTTAGGAGAACAACTTACCCGGGATCCAGCAAGCATCTGCATTGTTAGCGAAAAATCATACAGACAATCCTAATATGATTTCTAATTAACAAAGCATTCACTCAATTTCTTTTTTTTTTTTAGATTTTCACTTTATTAAATGAAATCTAACCTATATGCGATGACGTGCAAATATGACATGCGAAATAATGCAACCTAATATGCATACTATATGTCATGCGACGATGCGACCTAATTCTAATGACGTGCGAATGGATATTTTTTGGTATTTTCTAATGAATGAAATTCGGAATTAAATGAAATTCGGAATTAAATGAACATGCTTAAAATAACATGCAACCTAATGATTTCTATTTTTGGTATTTTCTGTTTAAAATTCGAAATTTAAAAATACCTAAATTAACATGCATACTAAGATGACTTAATCTACGCTAGAATGATTTATTTTTGGGATTTTTGATTAAAAATTCGGAATAATAAAATAACGTGAATAATCCATTAGGGTTTGAAATAATACCTAATTTAAATTAGGAAACTTGCCACGTTACGTCCTAATTTAAATTAGATATTTATCTTATCCTTCGGGATATATTCGAAAAACCCTAGACATGCAAAATTCTAATTTAAATCTCAAAACAGAAATTTTTTTGGGGTTTTCTTTTTATTTGAAAAGGAAAGAGATTCAAACATGGATAGCAATCAAACTCAAATCAACCACGCGATCCGCCATATTCGTTTCAAATTCGGATTAGGCACAAAAATCAAATTATCGGTCATATCTAAAGGGTTATAGATATTAACGGATAATTGATTATTCAAATTTGGAAAGCGACTCAAAATCATTATCGTATTCAAGTGGTTATGAATAGGATAATGATTTTTCCGTACCGCCGCGTATCGGACTTTAGGGTTAAAGTCGGATAGACGTCCCGATACGTTGCTAAATTAGGAAAGTTTCCTAATTTGAATATTCTCGAAATATTGCGGATATCTAGAATGTTATCTAAACATATCAAATTATCTACTAGATATTCATGCAATATTCCAAACGATTCAAAACAGGAAATTAAATATTTGAAACTTTACTGGATAATCATCTTACCTAATTTACCGATAACTTCCAAATTTGAACGTCTCGGGATTGGGCTCGGCTTGCGGATCGGGATCGCGACGACGACGGGACGGCTAGGCACGGCACCGACGGGACTCACGGCGCAGCTCCGGCGTGAACAGTGGCTGGTGGCGACGGCTGCGTCGTCACGGCGGGGGAGGTTGAGACACCGCGGGCAGAAAATTTCAGGGCCGCACCATTCTGGAAAAATGGGCGTAACTTCCTCAATACACGTCGGATTGACCCGATTCCAAAAGCCACAGATCAAGGACTCGTAGATCTACAACTTTCGTGTTTTGAGTTTCCACAAATAAGCTCTGTGGAGTGAGCGATTCTGGAAGGTGTGTGTGCTGCTGGAAGAGACCGTCGGGGAAGCAGCAGCAACAACAGGTCTTCAGTCAAGGCAGAGCAGCTTCACGTCAGCGTAAGGATGTTCTCGGTGGGGTCTTCCTCCACGTATTCTGCATGGGGGAGTCGTCGTGGGGCAGCTTCAAGACTTTTCAAGGCTTTTTTTTTGGTTGACTGGGAATCAACAGAAGTGAAGACGTGGCTGTGGGGATTTTGCCGAGAAGCATGCAAAGGAACTCTCCACCTTTCTGTGGTTTCGCTGGTTGTTGTTCGAAGAAGCGGCAACAGCAGCGACAAGGCACGACGTGGAGCACGGGCACCGGTCGTGCGTCGACGAGGATGCCGGCGCGCGGTGGCGAGGGGATGGCACGCGGCGGCGTGACCGATTTCTCTTTCTCTCTCACTTGGACTCTCCCAAAATTTTTCAGATCTGAAATTGTGTCGTCCCCCTCCCATAATTTGACCTAAAGTATGTATATATAGACTAATCTAGGTCAAATTAAATGGGCTTAATTTACCTAATGGGCTTAGACTTGGGCTTAGGGCTTAATTCAATTTAAATGGGCTGCATTAACTTGGGCTAAGCCCAGATTAAAACAACCAAGCCCACGTGACGTGAAATTCCCGACCCTAGCATCCCGAGCGAGCCGAGTCTCGTTCGATAAAATCTAAGTTCGATTGCCATCGCCAATTTGATGCAAATGCAATTAAACTAAAATGAACCTAAACTATATATTATGCAATTTAAATATTTTTGTTTAGGGGTTAAGAATTAATCCCTAATTTTTATATGCAAATTACGACTAAATGAACGTCGGTAAAATTTAGGTGTCAACATTTCCATTCATAATTATTCTTACCCATGCCTCAGTGGTAAAAATATGAACTATGTGATAAATCATTATTGTCATCTATTGTTTGAAGTGACTGCTTTTTCCCTCCTTCAAGTCTGGTCCTCATTGCCAATATGTGTACCAAAGTGAAATTCTGGACCTCTTTGTATGCATAATAGGAATTTGAGTATGATTTCCTGGGCTCAAAATTGGTTTCTATAAACATTGCAATCCTTTAAAAAAAAAAAAGCTTGTGCTTTTGGTTTTACCCAATTCATCAATAATTTGAGCTGAAATAGTCATTTCTTGTTTGGCTGATTCAGGACTTCTGTTAATGGGGTTTGTCTGTGGATACTTCTATACATATGCCTATTACCATCAAGTTGTACCTATATTTCTTTGCCTGAGTGACGAGAACCTTGAGACTATAATGAGAGAAGGAGAGAAAGAAAAGGAAACCATTGGGTGTTAGGGGTTGTCTTCTGGAGGTTGTCCTCAACAATGGTTTTTCACTTACCCTCTGTCTAATAATCTAGTTTTTCGTATTTAATCTCAGGTTTGATTACTTGACAATGTACATGGAAGCTTTAGTTGAGTGATCTTATGGGATTGGGCTCTCTGTTTAGCTTATGATCCTTGTGTATGGAGATACTGCATCTCATGTTTCCTGATTCGAATCTAATTTGATCATCACAGTTTCAAGGAAGCTTCCCAGATGCCTTTCTCTTCTATTTCAAAAAAGATACTTTGTAAGAATCCATTGCCACTGTTCCCTCTTACGTCAGTTTCAGCATCCACCAGATACGTTCCCAATTCACTGTCCTTCTATGGGGTATATACCTTTAATCTGAAAATACAAATATTATCTAGAGATCCACATGTGCAGAGTACAACTACTTTTTCATGCTAATCACTTCTCTGTATGGCTCTGCAGGATGACTCTGAATTTGCTTCGGATCATATTTCCTTCCAAATACCTCACGAGTCTTTTTTTGACGTAACAAATTGTATAGCAGTAGTGTGAGGACTTACCAATGATTTAATCAATGTGAAGCTGGGAAGACCTTTGGAAGGATCTTGTTGTGCATCCCTCCTGGTCACTGTTGTGTAGATTTGGCTCTATATAAGGTAAAAGCTTGGAATATCATATTTTAAAGCCCAAATTTGCAAATGTGGCTAAGATATTCTTTTGGAAACAGGAACATCAAATTGTTATGTTGCTAAATAAGATGAATGATACTCGTGAAAACTTGGGAGATACCGTGATGACAATCTTGCGGGCCAGTGACCTCGCATTTGTGGATATTGCAAGAACCGCTTGAGCAAATAACTGGGAGTTGTACCTGTTAGAAATATGATAAGGAGGGTAGAATTGTAATATTGTATTTAGAGGGTTTTATGTTATGTTAAGTATATATATTGTAATTCCTTCATTGAATAGAAACAATTTCATTATCCTCTCAAAAATGGTATCAAAGCTTCGCTCTTAACCCTAATCCACTTGCCACCATCGTCTAGCCGCCGGAACCGTCGGCCATCGTCGCCGCCGCGAGCTTCACCTTCGCTCGATCCCCTTGTGCGTGTGATCCTCGCGCTCCGCTTGCGCGAACCTCACCCTCGCGCATGCTCTTCTGCTGCTCCCTCGTTGCTCGTGCGACACTACTCGCTGTCTCTGCTTACACTGCCTCATCATCGCTGACTATGGTTGCTGGATTCTTCGTGTCCCCATGAATTAATCTGATCCATCTATCACCAGGTTTGTAATCTTTTGGCCAACACATGAATACCTAAAGTCGCTTTTGTTAAAGTATTGCACTGGATGTCGCTAGATGTTGTGGGTGTCGGATGTTTGTGGGTCGTGGAGAATTACAATTGCATTGGGTTATTGGTTGGTCGGCATTCCTCCACCGAGTATTGTGTTCAAGTTCTGATGAAGGTGCCCCTGTTTCTGGTTTCTGGTCGTGTGGCTACTGTGAATAGTAGCTAGGTTTTTTCGAAGAGGAAAAAAAAAACAGAACAGGAGCTAGATTATCCAATGCAACGATGACCATTGTCCAGTAGCTACAATACCTCGGAATATTCAGTCTTCTCTTATGAAAGTGGTTACTCTTCAACATTGACTCGATGGTTATATGATTTTTCCATGAACTGTCATGACTAGTTGTGATTCGATTGAACCCTCATATTGGTGATTACGTTTGGCTGATTGTGTTTTGGAGACTGTTATTGGAGTTGAAGTCTTGGCTTATTAATGGCTATTGCTGCATCCTCCATTGGATTACCACATTTACAATTGACTTCAGTCAAGTTGGATGGCACCAATTATGCATCCTGGTCTAAAGCTGTTGAGGTTTACCTTACTGCTACCAAACAACTGAATTATCTTACGTCTAAGGCCCCATCAGATCAGAGTAAGGTTGCTGATTGGATTGCTGGTGATGCCTTGATACGTATATTGTTATGGAATAGTATGGACTTGAAGATTAGTCCTCATTTTATTCAATGTAACACAGCTAAGGAGGTTTGGGATAAATGTTCCTTATTGTATTCTAGACAAAATAACATGACACGAGTTTGTGATACATGGGAGGCACTCTTTGATCTTAAGCGTGGAGATCAATCATTATCTGAATATTATGCTCGTTTCACGACTTAATGTAGATAGTTGGACACTTATCTTCCAGCTTCAGATAATGCCGCCACTCTTACCAAAAGACAAGAGGATCTTCGGGTAATACTATTTCTCAAGGCTTTGGGACCTGAATATTCTTCATTATGTCAACACATTACTTCTCAGAGCTCTCTTCCTACAGTAGATGGGGTTTTCTCTCGGGCTCTTCGTTCAACACCTACTGAGAAGATTTCAACCTCAGCTTTGGAGACCAGTGTTATGGTTTCTCATGGCACTATTGGACGTGGAACCCGAGGTCACGGTTATAGGGGTCGTGGACGAGGTTTTGCTATGACTGGTGGTCGTGGTGGTCGTGATGGTAGTCGTGGTGGTTGTGATGGTAGTATTAGCGGTCGTGGCTCTCGCTATTGCACCCATTGTCAGAGAACAGGCCATATAGAGGCTTATTGTTACAATCTTCATCCTGAGCTCCGACCTACTGTTGCTGCATATGTTGATTCTCCAGCATTAGCATCTCCAGAACTTCCTACTGTGCATGGTACAGGTGATACCATCACACTGTCGTGAGCTGAATATGATCCATGGGTTCGCTCTCAACAGGTGACAAGCTCTTCAGCTCTCACTGCAACTCTGGCACAGACTTCCCAAGGTAGTTCATCTTGTTTAATGTCTACATTGTCAGACTCCTGGGTCATAGACTCTGGAGCTAGTCATCATATCACGGGTAACCCTAAGCTATTGTCTTCTTTTCATTCTACATCTCCTGGTGTGTCTAATTCTGTTACATTAGCCGATGGTTCCCAATCTCATGTTAATGGTACTGGAGTTGCTCAATTAAGTCCTTCTCTCTCTTTGTCATCTATCTTACATCTCAAATCTCCATATAACCTAATTTCTGTTAGCTCATTGACCAAGGAACTCAATTGTTCAGTAACCTTCTTCACGTCTCGATGTGTTTTTCAGGATATGAGGACTGGATAGATGATTGGTGGGGGACATGAATCAAATGACCTATACTATCTTAATAAACAGATGGTTTCTGCTACAGTTGGAAAGCGAACATTATCTAATGTGTATCGCATGCATTGTCGAGCTGGTCATCCACCACCGAACATTCTTCAACGTTTATTTCCAGAGTCTGTGTCTATGAGTTCATTTCAAAAACATCATAGGGCATCTTTTCCTTCTCGTTTTCAGAGTTGTCTTTCTAGTCCATTTGAGTTAGTTCACTCAGATGTGTGGGGTCCATGTCATATTTCTGATACTTTTGATTTAAGATACTTTATTACATTCGTGGATGATTTTTCCCGAATGACTTGGTTATTTTTAATAAAAGATCGAACTGAGATTTTTCATTGCTTTCACCTATTCTATTATGAAGTATTGAATCAGTACAATATCTCTGTTAAAACTTTATGATCAGATAATGCAAAAGAATATCTTGTCTTCACTACTGGTTTTAAATCCTTCCTTGATTCTCATGGTATTATTCATCAAACATCATGTTCATACACTCCACAGCAAAATGGTGTAGCCGAACGCAAAAATCACCATCTTCCTGATGTTGCTCGATGTCTTATGTTTCATATGCATCTCCCTAAACATTTTTGGGGTCATGCTGTACTTACAGCTTGTTACTTAATTAATCGCCTTCCAACTTCTGTTCTGCAGGGTGAGACACCATTTTCTATCTTAAATCCGGATCATCCCCCCTTTGCGTTACCTTTGCGTGTCTTTGGTTGTTCATCGTCTTACTCCTGGCTTAGATAAGTTAGATTCTCGTGCCGAGAAATGTGTCTTTGTAGGATATTCTCGTACTCAAACGGGCTATAAATGTTATAGTCCTACTCCTCGTCATCTTTTTGTGTCAGCTGATGTAACTTTCTTTGAGGATCAGGCTTATTATCATACTAAGTCTGTGCCTGCGGTGGCTACTGAGGGTAGTGAGTGTGTCTTTCCTGCCCTTCCTCCACTCTATGTACCTCCAGCACCATCAATAGGATTTCAGTTTGCTGAGCGTACATATCATCGGCGTAATGCAGTTCCTACCACAATGGTACAGGTCCCACAGACATGTGATTCATCTGTTTCTCCACCAGTTGTCGCACCATCCTCCGATCCTGATCAACCCATTGCTCTTCGAAAAGGTACAAGATCTTGTGCTGGTCGTCCTAGGGATCGCTATGCTCACTATTCTGATCTTTCTTCTTGTCTTCATACTCATCATCCCATGTCCAATTTCATATCATATGATTGTTTGTTTCCTACCTTTTCTACCTTTGTCTCTTCTTTGTCCTCTATCTCTGTGCCTAGCAGCGTTGCTGAAGCTCTTGCTCATTCTGGATGGCGGCACGCCATGGAAGATGAAATGAAGGCACTTCTAGAGAATCGTATTTGGCAACTCACTCCCTTACCTAATGGGAAATAACCTGTTGATTGCCGTTGGGTTTTTACTATTAAGATTCACCCTGATGGTACCCTTGATCGATTGAAAGCTAAATTGGTTGCTAAAGGATATACTTAAACATATGGTATTGATTATGATGATACTTTCTCACCTGTTGCCAAAATTCCATCTGTTCGTGTTTTTATATCCCTAGCAGCACACTTTGGCTGGCATCTTCATCAATTGGACATAAAAAATGCCTTTTTACATGGCGATTTAGCTGAAGAAGTCTATATGGAGCAACCACCTGGGTTTGTTGCTCAGGGGGAGAATCAGGGATATCGTTTACATAAGGCCTTATATGGACTTAAACAATTTTCTCGTGCTTGGTTTGGTAAATTCACTGATGCAGTTATCAAGTTTGGTTTAAAACAGTGTCAAGTCGATCATTCAGTACTTAGTTTCGTATCCTCAGCTGGTTGTATACTTCTAGTGGTATATGTGGATGATATTATTATCACTGGTAGTGATTCAGATGGTATCCAACGATTTAAATAGTTTCTACATACAGAATTCGATACTAAAGATTTGGGACGTCTACGATATTTTCTTGGGATTGAAGTTGCCTATTCACAGGTAGGTATCAATTTATCACAACGAAAATACGTAATTGATATTCTTAATGAGGTTGGATTTCTTGGAGCAAAACTAGTTGATACACCTATGGAGCCTAATGTGAAGCTTGATACAGACCATGGAGAACTATTACAGGATACTCTGATGCAAACTGGGCTGGATGCCCTACTGATAGAAGATCTACATCAGGATATTGCGTATTTCTTGGAGGCAATTTAGTTGCCTGGAAAAGTAAGCAACAACATATTGTTTCTCAATCAAGTGCTGAAGCAGAATATAGAGCCATGGCACATGTGACAAGTGAATTGCTCTGGTTAAGGATGTCATTGTCAGAAATTGGTGTGTCAACATCAGATCCATCAACATTATATTGTGATAATCAATCAGCTATCCATGTTGCAAATAATCCTGTTTTCCATAAGCGAACCAAACATATTGAGGTTGATTGTCACTTTATACGAGAGAAGATCTGTAACATCCTGAATTTCGACCCATTTCCAAGATTGATGAGATTGATATTATTCTCATTTAATTTTAGTAAGTCTCGCCCGGAATTGAGCGCTCTCGGGATACTAACCGGAAGGGAATGGCTAATTAGGAAAACGATACGTGGACCAGGGACCCGATCGCAAATTGGGCACCGATTCCGAGAAACGACGAGAAAATATTTTGGGCCAATGCAGGCCGATCCTAGGGAGGTGACGGATTTAGTTTGGCCAATGACGTACAATCGGATCGCGGGTGATTCCGTACGACCGAGAGTACGCGAGGCAAACAAATTCCGAACTCTACCCGAACGATCTCTACCTCTGGAACTAGCGATAAATCCTCGCGTTCTCCCGGTAATCGAGACCATTACGACTCGAGTAACTCGAGGTCGATACGCGTAACCCCTAAACAGGCGCCCATTAGTGAGAGACCCTAAAATTGAAATTTAACGATTTTGATCACGAAAGTTGATCCGGATTTAGATGTCGATTTTCAAAGTCGTGCACGACTATTTTTACGAGGATGACGTTATTTTAGTGTGGCCAATGATATTTGAGGTCGGTATGGTCGAAAAATGGAAATTCGGCCGGAACTGAAAAATTACGATTTTGCCCCTAGGCCTATTTTTGGGTGTTCCGAATTTTGGGGATTTTGAAAATCAAATTTGGGGATTAATTGTGGATAAATATCAGCCCCAAAATACTAGACCAAAATGCCCTTGGATATTTTGGCTTAAGTTGATGTGGACCAAGTGTTTTGGGGGCGAAATGGGAATTTGGAAAAAGTGGTCAAACCCCCCATTTAATACCAATTTTCTTTCTCTCCCTCCATTTCTCACGTCTCCCCCTCTCTTCCTCTCCTGTTGGCCGGTTCCCCCTACTCCTTTCCTTGGCCGTGAGAGTGGCTAGTTTGCCACACCGATTGTCGTTCATCCGTCGTCCGCTTAAGGTAGCTGTTCGTCCACCGCCGTAGCCACCGTTTAGTTGTCGCCGTGAGCCGCCAATCAGCCGATCCCCCTTTTTCCGCTCTAGCCGAGTTACCCTAGAGTTCGGGTAAGTCACGTCCTAAACTCTATTTAGGATATCGGGTATTAACGAACTCGTTTAGATGTGGTTTAGGGTAGTTTAAGGGTTGATTAGGGTGTTGATCGTGGTTGTTGGTGGTTGATCATGGCTGTTAGTGGCCGTTGCATGTTGGATTAGACATTTGGGAATGAGTTTTGTAGGTTGGAGATCCATGGGTTTGAGCTAGAACTTGAATCTTGGTTGTTTGGGGTGATTCTCGGATTCGTGACTGTTGTACCTGTTCGGATTGCTATTTTTGTAGAGAATTCTGTGGGCCGAATTTGAGGAAGTTTTCTTCATGAAAGTTGTTCCAACATATTGAAGTATAACATATTTTAAATTTGGAATTTTTGGAGGCCATTTGGGTCACACGAAAGCCCATTTTCAGACCGTATTAAAACTGCCCGGAACACTGTTCATCCCGATCTTCTTGTCTTGCCGAATTTTTATAAAATTTTCCGGATCTATTTTCAATAAACTTCCTTTACAAAAGTTGTTGGAAACTTTCTTTTCTATAACATATAAAAATTTCAAAGCTTTCCAAGGTGATTTGGGTATTGAAAGAAATGTATTTTGTGGACAAAAAAGTCTGTTAGAGCGAACTGATTTTGGTCTGATTTCGAGGGACAAAAAGCCATGGTTGTAAATTGAACCGGATTTCGTGTTCTCATAAGAAATGTTTATCAAGTTGTTTTTTTATGATATATCCAAAATTTAGAATTTTTGGAGTTCGTTTACTATTTATTTTGATGGGATTTCGGTCACTGTGTAAACTACCCAGATTTACCCTGATTCTATGGATGTTCATTTTTATGAGCGAAAAATTATGTGTGACCACGTGCCAAGTATGTGTGGCCGTGTGGCGTGATTGTGTGATGGTAATGTATGTTGGCGTAAGGCATGTGTGGTGTGGGATTGTGCATGGCCGTGTGGTACGTGTGGAATGTGTGGAACGAAGGTATGAGAATGTAGGATTGGTTGGAAAAGTGATACCCTGAGGCGTGTTCGTTTACGCAGGGTGAGTCCGTCCTAAGGTGTGTTCGTTTACGCGGGACGATGCCGTCCCTGACAAGGTGACGATGCCCGGCTCAACAGGGTGACGATGCCTGACGAGGTCAGAAGACCGTTGGCCTGATGCGTTTTACGCAGGCGTAGTAGTGGTGGAAAAGTTGGGAATGAGCTGGACTCGATTTGACGTATAAGGATTGCGAAAGTTAACGCATGGTGTGAGTTAGTGTGCGAGTGTGGTTGTATCGTGCAATGTAGTGCTCGATTATGGGGTAAAAACTGTTAGGCATGGTATGGGACGTGCCCAAGTGGGTTTTGCCTTATAATCGAGGCACGCGCGATTGTGATGCATGTGAATTCATATTACATGCTTTGGTTTTGTGACATGAATGATGCATCTTTGTGGCATGTTGGCTATATTATTATCTGACGTGTAGGGAGGTGTATGAAGAATCCCAGGTAGGTTCGCGTGTGATTGTTAGTATGATTGGTTGTTTGTGTTGGGTATGTGTTGTCTGGAGGTACGTGATAGCCTAGGTGGGGTTTAAGGTGTGTATTTGTTGAGATGTGATCTCATGGTTATTTCAACCAACACTTTCAGAACCCTTATCTGAGCAATAAACCTTCCGCCGCCCCCGTAGCATTTTGCAATACCGTTGCACACCGACATTAACGTGGTAGAGTACCCGACAGACGAGTAGGAGACTCGGGAGAATTCAGACTCAGAGGACGAAGAATCAGACTCGGAGTGAACGCCAAGTAGAAGGCGTAGGGGCAAGTGTAGGGGTTGTGGAATAGGCTTTTGAAGCGTACTATTTTTGGTGATAGGGTACCCAGATTATCGATCCTTTTTTTTATATCGGTGGTATGTAGTATGGTGGTGCGGTGTGCTTGTATATATGTGGTTTTGTAAATTGTGGATATTATATAAGTTTGAATGAGAAATGAATATATGCATTCTCCCTGATTACCCCAGTTATTATCGTCCGGGTATTGGTGGTTTCCACTGTTGATATTAATTTCTGATGAGTTTCATTTGGGTCGGCGATACCCTGGGATATCACTTAAATCGACCAGTAGAGGGTGTCATGCTCTCGATGGAGTTCGGGACCTGACAAGGTCCAGAAAGGGGAAATCACTCTTCAACATGCAAAGACAGAGGATCAACTAGCGGATATTTTTACTAAATCTCTACGGGGGAATAGAGTGAGTTTTTTGTGTAACAAGTTGGGACTATTTGATATCTACGTCCCAACTTGAGGGGGAGTGTTAGAAATATGATAAGGAGGGTAGAATTGTAATATTGTATTTAGAGGGTTTTATGTTATGTTAAGTATATATATTGTAATTCCTTCATTGAATAGAAACAATTTCATTATCCTCTCAAACAGTACCAATTGAAGGTAACTCGTGGATCCGGAGCTTGCATATCGATTTCTTACTCATAATATCCTGAGTTCTATTCCGATCATGTCAATTCACTATTTAAGACATTGATCACAAAAGGAAAAAACTAGCATATTGTGCTTTTCTGTCGACTCCTGTTCTTTTCAGAGTTTTAAGAAGTGGCTCTGGTTGGACCGGGAACCAGACCTGTCAAGTCTGGTTTCCCAGCAGAAATGGTATTGGTCAAGAACTGGTGCTATTGACCCTGTTCAACCGGTAAACAGGTGTACCTGTCAACTGGTACCCACAAATCTGTCAACTAGTCTGGACCAGTTCTTGTTTCTTCAATTTGTGGTGGATAATTTATATATTGACCGTATTGGCCTAATATACTAGAAAATTGAACAGGATGCTATTAAGTTGACATCAAGCGTGTGTAATCTGTTTAGATGCTACGGTGTCTGCCGACTTACTGGGCTTCTTTTGTTCTGGATGTGTGTTATCTAATATATGCAGAGTATTCTATCAGATGACATCACATGCAATCGGTTCAATCGGTCAATCCGGTAGAGCACGGTTCTACCTGTTTGACTGGTTGAACCATTGGTCCGGTTTTAAAAACGTTTGTTCTTTTATTGTTCCTATTTATTATTTATCTGCTCTCCTCATCAGCATGAGTACCAGCAGCTTAGTTTTTCCTCCTATGTGCATAATGCATATACATGCCAATGCATGATTGCGATTTCAAAACGATGTTTTACTTTCTGCCTTACCATAACTGCAAAAGTTCCAACATATCTTGACAGCTGGAGCCTTGTACTTTGTGTAGGTTAAGAAATGTGTATTTGATGGCCATAATGGGCTAGTAGTGCCCTTTTTGCTTCTATTTTGTGAGGACATTTTTGCTTGGTTATATTATTCTCACTTTTGAAACACTAACCCAGTGAAACTACAAATCTAGGACCCTATCTTGCACCTGGAGATGGAGAATGAGAAGCTTCACGGCATTCCCCATACTGTGGTTCCTCCCTTGTCAGTTAGTGGTAAGAACATTTTGACACTGTCATACTATCGAGCTAAGGATCAATTCATTGCCATGCCATCAATTGTGCAGTTCTGAAAATTTTTTCTTTGAGCTTCTTACCATGTCCATTTGCAGTTTTGGATGTCTGGAAACTTATTGTTGCCCATACTCTTTCCTTTGTGCATCAATGTTTGATAAACTTGCCAGTGTCAGTAACAAATTTATCTAGTTGGCTGGGTGGTGGAACTGAATTAATCCTGTCCATGCTCCTTACTACATTTCCACTTAGAACCTACTCTTAAGTTTAAATGTGACTGGCATAGGTACATTGTGCCTCCTTAATGGACCACTGCATGTTTGTTCCTACAGATTGAAGTTGTGCAAAAGTATGCTCCAAAGAAGAACATTTTTTCAGTCTAAGAGGTAAAGTACTGAAGTATTAGTTTTTCCCCTAAATTTTAAATCAATCGAGAGGACAAGGTGCGGAAAGGATGAATCTATAGTCGCCAGACAAATACAAAACGAAAAATCATCCTCTTATGGTAGTTGCATTGCAGTCTGAGTTACCGACTGAGAACCACTGTGTACAATTTCATGATGATAGATCAAGATACTGTAGAGTATTCATAGTTTACATGCATGCCATAGCCTCTTTAGGCACACAAGGTTTGCTTCCCGCCAGTGTTTTAGCATAATGCATGTGTTGTACTTTTACTTTTACCCAGCAAAGGTATCTAAACATCACGTTAGCTATGGCCATATATTCAAGGAACACCAGACTGAAATCAAGTTGATGTTTTTTTGGCAACAGCAAGTAGAGGTGTGGCTTGTGTTTTAGCTGCAAGAATGCAGGCCCCCGTCTACATACTGGACGAGGATGAAGATGAAATTTCTGATTCAGAATGACGGTTTGTTCAAGAATTTGTGGTGGTTATATGCTCGTGTTGTCACGCCCCGAACTCTCACGGCTCGCGACACCCCTCGATGGTCCATCATTGAATGCGACATCCCAGGCACGTCGCCGACCCAACCCAAACATCAGAGATTAGGCACACGCAGAAACAAATGAAACAACCCAGACATATAATAATGAAGAAGGGGTAGCAAAAGTACACTTCAATACTTACAATTCATGCACTTGATAGATACATACAATGTTCACAAAAGTCGCCTGCCAACTAGGCCAAAAACGACAGAACCACATTCAACAAAAAGACCGGGGTTCATCAATTTAACTACACTACAAAATGGGTCACTCAAAATACAGGGTCCTTGACCCGTCTTCGATCCCCGAGATTATCCTTGCAGGGTCTCCAAACAACTACGGTCGCGGACCTGAAATGGTTTGATTAAACAACCATGAGAACACTTCTCAATAAGCAGACAACCTAAACCCCACATAGGCCAACGCGTACCCAGATGAATATAAACATGCAATCTAACTATTCACATAACAAATTTCACATAATTTACTTACCTTGCCTCAAATCACACACTAGCTCTTCACATTAGTCAAATCACTATAATACAATAACACTTCACGCACACATCACAATCACTCGAACGCCATTCACACGTACATTCACCAATTCCATTCGGTACAATACACATGCGCATTCATCTAACTTTCACATGACCCGGGTCAACACCCCGCAGGTCCTTTCTCGCCACCCGCGTCAACACGCTCCAGGCTGGCAGCCTTCCGATCAATCCAGGCTTTGTCCTGCGTCAACACGCTCCAGGACTTTTCTCACGACCCGGGTCAACACCCTACAGATCCTTTCTCACATTTCGAGTCAACACCCTACAGGTTGGCAATCCTTCGATCGATCCGGACTTGGTCAAGCAAACACACACGCCACTTAATTCAATCAATTTAATGCCATGATCATGTCCAAACAACATTCTAATATGCCCCAAACGTCAATCCTTCATATTAGTCCATACAAGCATCAAATCCACCACAACTTCCACAAAATGAACCATAATAAATTAAGTGCACAGGAGTCCCAATGGGCCATCGAACTTAGTCCCCAACTTAGCATGACCAGCACATATTTAAGCATCAAACACATCCCATTGAGCTCAATCGCCAATCAAACAGATCAATCCTCTTGGGCTCTAAAACAACCACCATTCTATCAATTTAAAGTCGCGGACGTGCACTAGCGACAACAACAAACAGCAATAACAATCAGCCCTCAAACCGCGATTACCACACGCGCAATAAACACCAAATCAGCCCACAAATCAAACAACATTCGATGGTAACAACGCTCGCCATTCCCAACACATTTTAACTCACATTCCACTCAATAAGCCAACCGATGTCACTCCCTCAAACCAGCCATCGAGGCCGCCATAATCCATCACCAAATCAGCCACAAAAGAACCACATTCCAGCCATGATCAATACCCTAATCAGCCACCAAATCCGTCCTTAATCCGCAATAACTAACCCCTAACTTGGCCTTAAAACCAGCCCAACAACTCGCTCAAAAACGGCCCCAAATCAACCTCTACAACCGTTGTCTATAAACAACCCGAACCTTCACCAAATCGGACATTGAATCATACACCAACAATCGTTATCTACGACACAATTTCCAGCATTAATCAACTCTAAAGTCAGCCACAAAATTGATTATAAATCACCTCGTTTCAGCCCCTATTCCGAACCATTCACCCACCCCGAACCAGCCAACAATTCCGTCACCAAATCGCACAAAACAGCCACTAAATTAGCCCCGAACAGCCCCTAATCAGCCGATATTCCCACCCTCAACAACCCTTAAACACATCTAATGATACCCGAAGTCCTAGACGGCGTTTAGGGAGTCGCTTACCTCGATTTGAGCAAGAAAACGAGGCTGGACAGCGGGGAAAATTGTCGGGACAGCGGCCGCAGCGGCGATCAGCGAGGCTCTCGGCCACAGCAGGGCGGCAAGGAGCTCCGGCTGAGGCGACAGCAGCTCGGCGGCAGCAAGGGAGAGCCGGGAGCTTGCCGGGACGGCAGCAGCTCCGGCGTCGAGCGGCGGCCCACGGCGGCGACGGGAACAGGGACGGTGAGGGCAGAACAGGGGAAGGGGAGGGGAGGCGCTGGGTTGGCCGGAACAGGGGAGGGGGCGGTACTGGGTGGCCGGCCAGGCGGTGGGGTGGCGGTCGGTGGATGAGGCGGCGACGGCTAGCCGAGCGGCGAGCGGCGTCGGCGCGGTGGAAGACACGCGCACGGAAAGGGGGCGGAAGACCAAATCTGAAACAGAGGGGGAGAGGGGGCTCACGGCGGAGGGAAATGGCCGAGGGGTGGTGGTGGCGATGGCTGAAGCGGCGGTGGGCGGCGGCGAGCTCCGGCGATCGGCGTTGGGCAGCAGGGAGAAGGAGCAAAAGCACGAGCAGAACCAGTTGCGGGAGGAAGAAGGAAGAGAAAGGAAGAGAAGGGAGAAATAAAAAAAAAAGAAAAGAAGAGAAAGAGAGAGAGGAGAGGAGAGAGAGTCTGACAAGGGGGGGGAAGGAACGCGTGCACAGCAGCAACGCGGCAAAGAGGAGAGAAGAGAGAGAGAGAGAAAGAAAGAATGAGAGGGAGAGAAAAATAAATGTTCATTCAAATATTAAATGCGATCCGATGGCCCAAATTCAAAATCGAAAGCGATCTCCAGGTCTAAAATAAGCCTCGCATATAAAAAGGGATAAATGCCAAATTAATTAAATCAAACTATAGCGAGGAAGGTCTACTAGTCCAAATTCGCACTCGGTCAAAAACTCCCATTTTTCCATTATTCCTGCCAATTTCAATGCTGGCTACGATAATATTGACACCATCCGATTTATTTCGTCCTAAAACTCCCGAAAATCGACTGCCAAGTTCGGGGTCTAAATAACAGCCAAATTTGATCGAGTGCGATTCTAGTGAAATCTCTAATTTAAAAAGGTAACCGGGAGTGATCAGTTCCCGGGCGATATTTTACTATAAGCACACTGACAAATTACGCATTTTATAAATCCCAAAAATAGGCCGAAATTCGGGATGTCACACGTGTCGTTCCAGTGGGTGAACCTCTTAAGACTTGAAGCTGCAGACATCAGTGTGAGAAGCAATGCATGTGGGCTTTCTTACTGAAGCGCTTCCACTCCACCCTTCTTGGAGAGTCTTAATTTATACCTGCCATGTGCCTTTTCTTGTAGGCAGGCATTTGTCGAAGAGGAAGATGGAGTAAAAGGTAACTATTTATCTATCTAGTTAGATAGAATTGACCGAAAGATGCTGAGTCATGGCTTCTATCTGGTGGTAACTGTCTTCATGTTATTGCTGCAAGCTCTGAGACCTACTCGATAGTACCAAGCTTTTGCTTCATCTGTATATGTTTATTATTTTCATTTGTAGGAGAACCAAATGTTTGGTTTGGATTATTTATACTTTGGGTTGAATGGTAAATGGTTCACGCAGTGTACTCGACTAACGAACTTTTCATTTGAATGTTGAAATCTCTCACCTGAGATTGACTCGCTCCTTCACGTGTCATTGTTAAGTAATGCAGCCGATCCGATGTACAAAATACATTCTTGTGTGGAACATGACTAACTAGATATATATATATATGGTTTCAAGGTGGTAGTAAAGAATATATGCTATATTCCAATCTCAAAGATTTGGAATCTTCAAATAAATGGTTGGTTTAAGATCTTGAGATTATGTCTACAATATCGTTAATGGATGTCACATCCTCAATAAAGAGTATCATGTAGTCTTTTTAACTTAATGATGTATAAACATTCAGTAATCTAAAATTGTTTAATTGCATTATTCTTTCTCTTGGAATTATTGCCAATCTCGAGGAGAAAGAATGTGTGAATGTAACATGTGCATATGTGACACTTCTCTTCTTATGTTTATTATTTATCGTGATGATAGCTTTTTGTGAACTTTAGCTTAATCTACTCTAAAATTAAATCCTCCTTTATTTATTGCCCTGCCAAATCTTCACGTCTTCAATGAATTTACTCGGTATTTCAATATGAGCAACCCCTCTTATCATCGTCGCCTCATGGATCTGTACGAGGATTCGAACTCGTGATCCAACAACATAAGGTTGCCACTCGCTTTCAAAATGCGCGGGAAAATTGCAGGTTGTCTCTCCAGCGAGTGACACGTGTCGCTGACCTCGTCTTCTCCCTTCCCCTGGCACGACACCCTGTTCGTGGACAGCGTCTTGATCCTCTCTACGCGTCGCCTAATGTCAGGAAATTTTTGCATCGACATTGAATTTCTCGACTATTGGATGCCTATTCTCAGCCCATGGCTTCATTTTGCTGTCCACCGCCTTTCCTGAGGATCTTTCTGTCAACGTGGATACGAGGCCGTGCGAGCGCGGTTCCACTGCTCCTTTACGGATGCTCTTCGTTGGTGAATCTGCATTTAAGGCCCTGTAGCTTCTCGTGAAGTGGGACTATCACTCGGAGTAATCTTAAGTCCCTGTCCATCTGCTGCTGGGACTATCACTCGGAGTAATCTTAAGTCCCTGTCCATCTGCTGCTCGGAGGTCACCGATGAGGTGATGGATGAGACCTTGAAGGGTGTTGGAAAATGCCGCAGTTTGAAGCCAAACATCAAGCTTTGTTGGAGAACTTTGGGGGAAATTGTGATCACTTTCTGCGTTTGGTATGCACTTGATGAGGGTTTCCCATTGGAGCTTTCGAGTCCTCTTTGGCTGCCGTTGCATTTGAGAGGGTCGTTCGGTATGATGAGGCAGCTGGTAATTGAAGCCTCATCCTTGATTAAAGCTGAGTCGAAGTACTCTTTTTTTTTTTTTTTTGAGACGTGAGGATTTTGGAAGGCAAATTGATTGTTCTGTTCGAAATTGGTTCGAGTCTTGCAGAGGTATTGAAGCCTGGCTGAGGGACTGCCTCAGAGGCCTCAGAATGCAACCAAGCTTTTGATTGGTAATTGGTGCTTTCAGGCGAGCAAATTGTTTTTTATTTCAAATTTAGTTCATTTGTAGTTTGAGGAAGTCCATCCTAAATTTTATTACACCGGAATCTGGTTTACATTGTTTGCGACTCCGCCCGATGTCGACCGGTGCAAATGTACATTGTGCCTTCAGAATAACTAGGGAATAATTCCGTACGTTCGAGTTCGATAATAAATCATCGCAAATTGGAAAAGAAGAAAAAAATGGCGTGCGGTAAGGGGGTGGATTTCGGGTGGTGATGGCAAACGACATGGTCCAGTATTTTTATCCGGCTGAGTGTTTGGAGCTTGGGTGGTGACAGCAAATGGCTTGGTCGAGTTCGAGCTTTGGCCCGTCGTCTCGACGTTTAAGCATGCGTGAATGTTCACTCTTGTAAGATGCCGATTTTGAATAATTCGTTGGCATATGTTTTTTTTTAATTCAAAAGTAAATGAGGATGATCACATTGCTTTTTTTCCAAATTACATTTCAATGAGTAATCCACCACCACATTAGCATCAATGTGATGTCCCATGAGTCTGACGTGGCAGGCCTTTACGATGTTTGACAAGCGGAGGAGGAGGGCTTTGTTAGGAGGCCTTTACGATGTTTGAATTAAACGATATCGTTTATTAGACAAACCTGAACATCATGCCATATGACATTATCTGTAGATTGACCGAATTAAGGCTCCTTTTGGTCCGCATAGAATGAATGATTTGAAAAATATATTTATAAAAATGATTGTCTGTATTGCTTAATTGATCAATGAAATACGTCTCATCATCGACAATAATTTATGTCTAGACATTTTCATGCATGATGAGAATTTCTTGCGTTCTCGTATATTTTGCAACTGTACGAGCGATTATTTTTTCAAAAATATTTTTCAAATTGTTCGCTTTCTGCGAAGGATTTCAGTTGGCAATTCAATACGGATCACTACTATGAAAGTGATTTTAGCTTTATCTTTTCGACTGATAGATAAAGGTGTAGCCATTTGATCCGTCGCAGAACTCGTGTGATTTCAACACACAAGTGTACATGCAGGCTATATGCAGTCCGAAAATCGACACACGAATGGATGGACCACTCGATCCGCGCTCAACTTATAGATTTTCCTCTTTTCATTTTTAATCGGCAACGACGCATGTTAGCGTACAAAAGCGCATCGTTTTTGTCTATAGCAGAATCCACCGGATCAAAATTCTCGTTCGCAGCAAAAAAAAAGTTTGTGAAAAGCAAATAGGATTTCGTAAAAGAAATGCGTAAACACTTGTTAAGCGACAATACGAATAAGCTTCACGATTTTCAAATGCGCTTCTTTTCTCATTCATTTTTGGGAAAAAAACCATCAAAAACCCCAAATTATGCCACATGTGATACATTTACCCCAAACTTTTTTTGTGACACCAAAAACTCCAAACTATGCTATTTGTGACACATTTACCCCATTGTCCGCCGGAAAGAAAAAAATAAAAGAAAAAATAAAAAAGACGAAAATGCCCATGGACTAAAGTACAATGGGGTAAATGTGTCACAAATAGTATAGTTTGGGGTTTTTGGTGTCACAAAAAAAAGTTCGGGGTAAATGTGTTATAGGTGACATAGTTTGGGGTTTTTGGTAGTTTTTTATCTTCATTTTTTCATCTTCTTTTTCTTTTTCACGTTACCGTGCTGTTCTGTTTGGAGTATTTTTTTTTTCTTTTGAGAATTTTTGCCGTTGTATTTCTGAATAATTTTGGAGAGCAATTATCAAACGTTCATATCAGGTATAAGCAATGCAAAAAAAGTGAATGAAGACAAGATAGACGATGACGTATTGGCAGCACAAAACATCCCATCTCGTCAATCTTCATTTGGCTTAGCAAAAAGGAGACAAGGGTAAAAAGAAACTTCTTGATCACCATCGTCCTCGTAACGAATTTCAAAGAACAAACTATTAGGTACTTTCCGAAGATTACTGACCATGGATTGATTGGAACTTTCTTCCATCAGAATAACGAAGATTATAACAAAGTCCGGTGCTTTCGGAACTGATCGGCAGACGATCACGCACGTTCCAAAAGAATTCACGGCCCATTTGGTACGGGGAAACGGAAGGTACGAAGTTCGAAACGAAACGGAGAAATGAACGAAATGGAAAGAGGAATAGAGCCAGCGTTTGCCTTCCCGCATTTGGTCGTGATTATAAGAATTAACCTATGATTACTTCAAATGATTCATATTCCAATGTGAAACGAAACGTGTCCTTGCTTCTTAAGAGAAGACAACAGTACACTTGTTGGGAGCTCGAGAGAGCTGTGCGCCTTTTCACGAGAGATGGTGGCTGCGGTTTCCGGCTGCTTGGCGGAGCTTTCCAGCGATGGAGACCGACGAAGAAGGGTCGCCGGCGAGTGCTTCCGTTTCAGGTTCAGGTTCGACAAACCCCGCTGTCTTCCTGATGGGCGGGTCGATTCGATTGTGTTCCGACTCGGTTTTGGTGAGGTTTTTGCTCGATTACTTCCGGTTGGCGGGTGGGTGAAGATGTCGTGAGCGGAATCCGGAGAAGGATTTGCTGGCCATGGTCTCACGGAGGGACTCCAAGGAAGGTGGGGGTGCTTCGTCGCTTCGATTGGCAAGAGGCTGTGGACAATCTCTCCTGGTAATTTGTGCGTGTCTTCAGCGATGGCTTGGTGTGCCCCTTTATGTCATTGTACTTATCTCCTTTTGCTTTTCCTAATTGTGTTACGCTCCTTTTCCCCAAATCAACCACTTCAATTGCCAATCTAACTCGAATTGCGTTTGATGGAGAGTTGGTGAATTTAGAGAGGTAAAGTGCTTGAAAGTCTAATGGAGAACACCACGTCGAACTAAGAAGTTGGTGTTTTACACACAAATGAAGAGTGAATGATATGGAAATGAGAGTGAAAATTTGGATATGACATAGTTGCAAGTAACGAATCCTAAGCTGATATTAGTTGAATGAAGGGATGTTTATTTACAGGCACGATAGATTCCTATCAACTTCTAGACGAGATTGGTGCCTTAGGAGATTTCCATAACCTTACTGGCAGTCATCTGGACCAACCGCAAGTGTACCATACTCCTGTATTGCCATCTTGTTGCTCTTTTTGGTACACCAGTTAAAGTGTCCATGAATATATAGAACTCAAATCGGAGGGGATGTCATTTATGATGGATAGACTAGCTATGTCAGATGCAGAAATGCTTGCTGCCCACATGGAGTTGGCTGGTTTGACCCCTGCAGAATACCATCACAATGTCGTCAGGCATCTATATAGTTTTCCTTCAATTTCTGTTTTGTTGACTCTCACGATGTAATATTACATCTGGTTTAATAACCCCTGCAGAATACCATCTCAATGTTGTCAGACTTGAATCTGATTGATGTGCTCAATTGCATTCTCATGTAGGACAAATAATTGTCACCTTGTTGCAGATGTTGTCATCGATGATCTAAAATGTTTCTAATGTCAATGACAAATTAAAGTAGTGTTTACTGGTGTTGAGCTCACTGTGAGGATCTACGGTCTAAGTGGATGGTGTCATATAGAAGCAGCCATCCATGACATGCTCATTTTCATCAAATTAATAGTTTCTTTTTATTATTATAAGTTACATATGTCCAGTTCAGTCAAATTAGGAAGGTAATAATTTGGGTGACTCCTAAATGATAGAATTTGTATGTGCCTCAATTATGCTTTTGGAGGAAAAGTTCGTAGATAACTGGTTATGTCATTAAGCTATAGCTGTTTGGTCATGGGTACAATTGCTCAGAACTTGGTTGATGCTGCTGCAATAAAGTTTCTTTGCGATTTCTACAAATTTACTAATCATTGTCCACTTCATGGATTAAGTTTTGCTCTGAAGAGCTTATTTTTACATGTGAAAGTTATCTTACCAATCTAGCTGTTGTTATGGAACCATGGATATGTGGTGTGCTGCTTTTTATATGCCAGTGGTTGCAGCAGTTATACATACTGTGGTATATTTATTTTTAACACGGTATAAATATTAAGCAGAATGGAAAACTGTTAAGAAGCTTGAAGTCCCATGCGGCAGCTGTGGTGTGTCTCAATTGGGAGGAGGATGCCCAAGTGAATAGAGTATGCATCTTTCAAGTTGAAAAAGTTAATATAACTTCTTGATCTTGATTCTTAACAGACAATATTTTATTGTTCATACCTTTCATGTTATATCTAATGCTTTGTTTGCAGTTAAGTAGTTATGTTAGTCTGGTTTATTTAAATATTTCTTTTTTCAAAATTAGAATCTTCTTTCACGGTCCAACAGCTTCAATATGGGTCTATGGAAGGTTTTTTGAAAAAGTTATGTTTGGTGTCAGCCGTGAGTTGTTGATTTGCTGATTGTTGACTCCTTAACTTTAATCTCTTGCTATATTTTTTCTTCTTTGTTTTCCAATTGGAAAGATAATTATCCATTTTTTCATAGGACACTTCTGGCAACTCTTTGGCATTTGAAGATCGCACTACTTCATAGGACACTTCTGGCAACTCTTTGGCATTTGAAGATCGCACTGCTTGTTACTTCCTCCAGCTCCAAGAGTTCCTCACATGCCTGGACTAGTACCCAGAGAAACTGATTTAACTGACAATGGTCAAGATTCATTTGTAGAGCTCTCAAATTCTTCAAAGCAATGTTTCAATATCCTTTGCAGTTGAGATAGTTGGGGTTTAGTTGTGAGCTTCCTGTATGTTCAGATCAAATATATAGTAGTATAGTCTATCAGATTCAGTCAATGAGTACTTCTTTCCTTTCTTGCTTCCATACAGCAGTCTTTCTTAATAAATGGATCTAATGGCAGAAATCAGTGTTGCCTGGAAGTAAAGGGCTGGTTAAGTAAACAACTATACTGGGTGAAGTTAATTCTTGTCAAAGTTCTACCTGCGTCTTGTCGAAGCGGTGGCGATCCGTCTGGACCGCCGCCCCAGACCTCATCTTCTTCTTCCCCTGGCACGATGCCCCGTTCGTGGACAGCCTCTTGATCCTCTACGCATCGCCTAAGGTGAGGAAGTTCCACATCGACATCGATTTTCTCGACTATTGCGCGCCTGAGCTCAGTTCCCTGGCTATGTTGGTGAACCTGCATTTGAGGCTCCTTAGCTTCCCATTTAGTAGGAGTGTCGCTTGGAGTAATCTCAAGCCCCTGTCTATTTGCGGCTCGGAGATCACAGATAAGGTGATGCACGAAATTTTGAAGGGTGGTCCTGTTCTTGAGTGCATTAGGTTGGAGGAATGCCGCGGTTTGAAGCAAAACGTCGAGCTATGTTCGAGAAGTTTGAGGGAAATTGTGGTCGATCGCTGCTTTTGGTATGCACTCGATGAGGGTTTCCCATTGAAGATTTCGAGTCCTCTTTTGCTGTCATTGCATTTGAGAGGGTCGTTTGGTATGATGAGGCAGCTGGTAACTGAAGCCACATCCTCGATTGAAGCTGAGTTGAACTTTTTTGTGAGACGTGAGGATTTTGGAAAGCTAACTGATTGTCCTGTTCAAAATTGGTTCGAGTCTTACAGAGGGTATTGCAGCCTGGTTGAGGGACATTGATATTAGGCGAGAGAGTTTGCGAGCTGAGTGAGGCAAACTAAGAGAGCAAGAGAGGGAGGCAAGAGTTGAGACTCGAGATGGCTTCGAGCTAGAGGGAGGCGAGAATGAGGCGTTGAGGCAAGAGGGACTGAGGGAGGCAGCTCCGCGTGACTGCATGAGACTAAGTGTGAGAAGTGAGAGGTGTGAGACTAAGCGAGAGCCGAGAGGTATGAGGGGCGAGAACCGGAAAATTAGGGTTTTGACTCAAAGCGAACGCCAAATTACATACTACCTCCAATCATCTTTTAAGGAGTTATTCCAATATAATCTTTCCGATCAATTTTCTCTAAAAATCATTGCTATGGGCACAATTAATTTAGGCAAGAGAGTCTGCGAGCTGAGAGAGGCAAACTAAGAGACGAGAGCAAGAGAGGGAGACAAGAGTTGAGACTCGAGATGGCTTCGAGCTAGAGGGAGGCGAGAATGAGGCGTCGAGGCAAGAGGGACTGAGGGAGGCGGCTCCGCGTGACTGCGTGAGACTAAGCGAAAGCCGAGAGGTATGAGGGGCGAGAACCGGAAAATTAGGGTTTTGACTCAAAGCGAACGCCAAATTACATACTACCTCCAATCATCTTTTAAGTACTTATTCCAATATAATCTTTCCGACCAATTTTCTCTAAAAATCGCTGCTGTGGGGACTCAGTCCTACATGACACTATTTTCGATGAAAATTGGCTGCAAGGATTACATTGAAATTACGCACAAAGGTTTATGACTAAATCGGCAAAATTGAAAAGTATATAACTAAATGACACCCGTCCAATAAATTTGGGACTAATTGAGCAATTTTCCCGCAAAATTGATGTTAGAAGGGACTTCCGTGAACAAGGCTGGTTTTCCGCAACTATTAAAGTTGCGTCATGTTGTGATAGATATGCAAGGGGAAGAAAGACGAGAGCCCCAAGATGGGATGATAGAGAACAAATGATTAAGTACATTTTTCAAATAACTAGCTCTTGCTAAATATAAAAGTTAGGTTATTGAACATTTTCTTACTCCCAATCGAGTCCTGTAATTTGCATACTCGGAAGCACTCTATCAGTCTGCTGACGTCACAATGCTTACATGGCAAAAATTTGCCAGGTGGTGCTAATTTACATGCCACATCAGAAAAAAAAATACTAATTTGAAAAAAAAAAAGGGAAGGAGGGAGAGTGAGCTTGGTAAAATATGTGGAACCCTCATTTTATGCGTGTTTCATCTTTACACTTTAGGGTTTCTGCCAAGACCCGTTCGGCTTGCGAGGATGTGGTTGCCCCTGGTGATGCAGTAGCCGACCACGACGGCATCCGACATGGCGATGTACGGGACATTGAAGGGCACGATCAGGTGGAGCCTAAAGGCCTCCCTAGCACATACCATAATGTAGTTGAGCCGGAGGATATCAGACTCTTCTTGGACTAACCTCTCCTTTCCCACACGCTTCTATCTATTTCTTTTTTGGCTTTCTTAAGGAGATCGGGCCGATTTATCATCTCCGCCATTGCCCATTCCACTTGTGTTTGATGGATTGTCCACTGTGGCCATCATAATATCCTACACACATCGAGATGTACAAAAAAAGTTATCCATCTTGAGTCAACTTTGAAAATCTAATTTATAACCACAATACGCAAATAAAAAAATAGGTAAGTATGTACTGAATATATGAAAATCTTTCTTAAAGGAGTTTTTGGATAAGTTTAACGACATCGACATTAAAATGCCTAGATATCGACTCCATAGGTTATAAGTAATTTTTATATAGGTAGCCTCTCAGCAGGCTGTGAACATGTTTCTTGTAAGATTGCCGGTTTGAATACTCCTTAACCTGCTTTCCTTATTCAAAGTGAATGAGGATGACATGATTGACAAGACATCAAATTGCTTTTTCCAAATTACATTTCAATAATTATAATCCACCGCTTCTTGCAGCCTACATGGGCCCGAAGGGGGTTACTTTGGGCATTGCTTGACAAGGCTATATATAGTTATAAAGTCCGGCCCGGCCCGGCCCATTTCCACCCAGCAGGCGGAGCTTTCTGGCAATGAGAGACCGACGAAGAAGTGTCGCCGGCGCGTGCTTCCGTTTCAGCTTCATGGTCGATTCGATTGTCTTCCGATTCAGTTTGGTGAGGCTGTCGCTCGATTTCTTCCAATGGGCATTAGGTGAAGATGGCGTGAGTTGAGTGGAATCCGATGAAGGATTTGGTGGCGATGGTCACCCGGAGGACTCGGAGGTGGGTGGTGCTTCGTCGCTTCGATTGGCAAGAGGCTGTGGACAATCTCTCTCCTGGTAATTGCTTCGATTCGAGAAAGTTCTCTCTTTCTTTCTTTGTTCAGTGTGTTCGTTTCTTCAACGATGGCTTGGTGTGTGCCCTGTGAGTCATTGCCCTTATCTCGTTCTACTTCTTTCGCTTTTCCTAAATGTGCCACGCTTCCTTTTTCGCCAATCTAGCTCGAATTGCATTTGATGGAGAATTGGACGAATAATAGAGGTAATAAAGCGCTTGCAAGTATGAATGAGAAGGTGACGTCGAACGAAGGAGTTGGTCTTTCACAAAGAAACGAAGAGTGAATGATGGTGATGCGAGTGGAAATCTAGAGAAGTAAGGAGTCGTTACCCTTTTCGGTACACCAATTAAAGTGTCCATGAAAATAAAGAACATGAATTGGAGGGGATGTCAATGATGCTGTGCCGGCTGTTAAAATGAGGTCTGCATGTCTGATAGATTAGATATATCAGATGCAGAAATGTCATCAGGCATCTAAAAAGAGCTTCTTAGATTTTTGATGGTGACTCTCACAATGTAATTTTACTGCTGGCTCCTCTTCTTTTACTGATCGAGCATTCTTTTACTCACTGTGTGTGCTCTACAAACAAGGAGAGATTCAGTGGATACTGAAATATAGAGTATAGGCGAAAAGGTTCTCACACTTTGTATTGCTTGCAGTTTAATTAATCTTCTTTTCATTACAGAAGGGCATTTCGTCACATCATTTTGATTAATCAAGTTCGCTGGTGGGAGTTTAACTTTTGAATAGGATGTATCTCATGCCATGCTTCGTTCTTGTATGACAATCTGGTCGAGAGGGACAGAGGGAGGAATTGGAGAAAGCAAAGATACTAGGAGGGTAAGGTGATCTGCATCCAAGTATGTTAAGATCCTATATGACTTAATCTTATGGTAATTCAATTCGTAAGAGCTTAGGATTAGATGCCTAGCCTTGATAGTTGTTGCTGTCTATTCTCACCGGAAAAATTTAGAGAGGAGATTTTTTCTTCAGAAACATCTGAATGCTTCACTCGTCATATTGTCTTCTGGAAATGGAGAACATTTTTTAGTGCACTATAGTTCTCAGCCAATCCTTGAATGGTTTCTGTTAAGATCCTAAGTTGTAAATACTAGTACACTTGTAATCCTTGCCTGAAGTAAGCTTTCGTGCATCCACACCACATTGAGGTTCCATAGTTGAACAACAAGATCTGTTTTTTGATTCAGATATTGGATTGGAGCCTGCCAACAAGATATAGATACCCTCGCTTTAGATTACCTACTAACCCAAAGAAATCCCATATCAAGTGACCGATATCTCTCTCAGTTATTTTGTACAGTTCTGACGTTTTGCCTCACTTCACAAATTTTGATTAACATTTTGTCGGTTAATGTGTTGATCTATCTTTCCTCTTCTTCTGTTAATTTTATTGGGAATAAATTATTCACTCTGTGTGTGTGTGTGTTCTTTTTTGTCTATAATGAACTCACTTTCTTTGCACATTTCAATCAGTGTCATCAATACTGGCTCTTCTTAATCATTCTAATCTACTCCAGGTAAATGTATAACATCATTATGTTGGCATCCTGATGGCAAGGTTGTTGTCTTGGGACTTGAAGACGGTACAGTTTTACTGCATGATTCCAAAGTAAGTTTTCTATGTTGTTATTTGAACATTACCCTCATTACTTCTCAACTAGAAATTCCTCCTGGAACAGTCCTTTATCATCAGAACGTGTTCTTCTCTAGTCTCTCTTGGGAAAGATTCTGAATTGTTCAAAATCTGCATGATGCAATGCAAACAGCAAACTTGCTTGGCAAACATTCAGCTGCTAATAGAGATGGTAATCCATTTTTATTGGTCATGTCTGTCAACGTCAAGTTAACATTGGATTGCTAGATAGGTCAATCTGAGCAGGATAAGATTAACAAAAAAGTTTATTAGAAAACTCTATTCAAACATGACCCTTTTGTTAAATAGGTCAACAAATTACAAGATATGAATAAGATAAATAACCCATTTAACTAATTAGATTGAATCGAATGGGTCATTCCAATCCTAACATGACCGACACGTCATATGTACAATATGCATATCGTCATCAATGTCAGATAAGTTTGAAAAGAAACTAGTCGTAAGCTTACAAAATCCTAGGTTTACATGAAATGTTACATTTATATGGTGTGATCAAATTGTAATTTGTAACCACTATGGAAACATATTCATGTATGATTTATTATTAGAGAATTTACTGAACTAAATATAAACAGGTCATGATAGTTCAGGTTGTTGATCAAGTTGGCACTATTGTTTAGTTAGATAGATTACATATTCTGTTTCGCGGTTTGAACTTTGAATCCGGAACAGTATTTGTTTATTAATTGTGTTTACTGTTAAGTAGGTAGCCAAAATTTTGATATGACATGATAACCACTCAGGGTCACCCTTAGTTGTCACATGGAAATATGAGTCATGAATCAAAAAATTAAATCTATGGATTGTTGATTGTGAATTTCATCCAATTTAATCATAAAATCTGATATAATGTTTGTGATTGGTATTCCATAACAGATGTAAATTAATTGTAAAGTATGGTGTTATTTTTATAGTTTGGTAATAATTAATGATAAAGATACTTCAAACTCGACTAATGCTATTATTTCCAGAAATGAGATATTGCTACAAATTATTTTTCTTTTGTCAAATAAGTACCCATTTGACTACAAGGACACAAAGATCATGTACTTAGTATTGTAATTGGATTCTCATTCATAGAATTTAGTATTAGATAATTAAACCATCCACTAAGCCCGATGCAGCCAACAAAATCATGCAAGATGACTACCAAGTATTTGGTGAAGATTGACTTTGAAACTCAAACAAGGATCAGGATTCTTCTTGAAGTTTAATCGCTAAGATTATCAACTAGGATTTGAGTATTCTTAGGATTTAACGAAGTTTCCCTAATATTTTTTAAAAAGTTTAAGTAGTAGGATCATACGTATACTCCAATTATATTTCTTGTTTAGAGGTTTCCTATTTCAACTAGGAGTAGAACTTTTAGAGAGTCTACAAATATAGTTGGAATTTTTACTTTTCAATAGAGTTGATAATTTATTGAACTAGGCAAGTGTTTGCTTTGCAGATTGTGTGATGCAATTCCTCTTTGGCGTGATGCTTAAGAAACCCTAGGTGTGATGCTTAGGCAGTTTTGCATGTGTTGCCTAAATAAATGTTCTTTATTGTGGGACTCATCGTCCTACATCAAAGCCATGAAATGTTTTGGACACTACATTGTTTGATGCATAAGTTAAATTAAGATTCAAGGAAATTGATCAACTCATATCTAATCGGTGAAATCAGCAGTGAATTACTTTATAGTCATATCATACAGAATTAATATACTCATTCAATAGATTTTATATACTCTAGGATTTATCTTATTGATGTGTGCAATTGCATTCTCATGTAGGACAGAAAAAAATTCACCTCGCTGCTAATGTTGTCATCAATGATTGAAACTATTTCAATTGTCAACGACAAATTACAGCATGGTGTTTACTGGGGTCCAGCTCGTTGTGAGAATCTATGGTCTAAGTGGATGGTGTCATATAGAAGCATTCATCCGTGACATGGTGATTTTCATCAAAATTAATAGCTTCTTTCAATTATTTGTAAAATATGTTTAGTTCAGTCAAATTAGGAAGGTAATTATTTAGGTGACTCTTAAATGATATGATTTGTATGTGCCTCTGTTATGCTCGTGGGTGGAAAAGTTTGTAAATAACTGGTTATGTTTCTATTAAGCTATAGTTGCTTGGTCATGAGTAGAATGGCTGAGAACTTGGCTGAGGTTGCTGCAATTCCATTTCTTTGAGATTTCTACCAGTTTTATTACTAATCGTCCACTTGATGGATTACATTTTGCTGAGAAGAGAGTTTGTTTATACATAATGAATGTTATCTTACCGAAGTAACTGTCTTTATGGAACTATGGATATGCAGTGTGCTGCTTTTGATATGCTAGTGCTTGCAGCAGTTAGGCACACTGCGGGGTAATCATTTCTAACATGGTATAAATATTAAGCAAAATGGAAAACTGTTAAGAAGCTTGAAGTCCCATATGACAGCTGTGGTGTGTCTCAACTGGGAGGAGGATGCCCAAGTGAATAGAGTATGCATCTTTCAACATAAAAGTTGATCTGACTTCGTGATCTTTATTAACAATAGTGGATATCTTATGGCTCACACCTTTCATAATGCTTTGTTTTCAGTCAGGTAGTTAGTTTAGTCTCGTATTCTTAGATACTTCTTTTTCAAACTTAGAATCTTATTTCACAGTCCAACAGCTTTAGTATGGGTTTATGGAAGATTTTTTTAAAGTGTATGTTTGGTGTCATCTGTAACTTGTTGATTTGTTTGGCTCCTTAGCTTAAATCTCATATTTTTTTATCGTCTTTTTTATTTTCTAACTGGAAAGTAATTATTCATTTGTTTTATAGAACGCTTCTGGTAACTCTTTGGCATTTGAAGATCACACTACTCAATTCTTCCCTTCGGTTCCAAGAGTTCCTCGAATGCTTGGATTAGTACCCGGAGATGCTGGTTTAACTGACGATGTTCAAGATTCATTTGTAGAGCTCTCAAATTCTTAAAAGCAATGTTTCCATATCCTTTGCAGTGGAGATAAAGATAGGGTTTTGTGCTTCAGTATATTCGGTGTCTTTCCAATCGGAAATACTATAAGCGTCCTGTCTGTTCAAATCAAGTATTTAGCAGTATGGTCTATCAGACTTAGTCAGTGAGTCCTATCCTTGTGCTTGCTTCTCATAAGGCAATTTTTCTTAATAAATGGATTTGATGGCAGACTGGTAGTAAATCAATATTGCCTAGAAAGTAATGGGCTGGTTTAGTAAACAACTATACTAGGTGAAGTTATGCTTGTAAAAAGTTCTAGATGTTAGGGCCATTTCCCGGGCTAGATTTCATATCTGTTGGTCACTTCAGAGATGACACCTTCAACTTCGATACTGAATAATTATCTGAAGCTTTTTGTTGTTTGGCCTGAGGTTGGCCTGTCTTACATACTTTCTGCTCTAGTCCAGACTATTGGGTTTATGCTCTGTTCTAGGAAGATTGAGAGAGCCTATGAAGATCTTCCTTTTTTCTAGCAAGTTTAATCCGGGTCGAGGACATTGCAGAAGCCTTAGTCTAGACTTCATAAGAAAATTTACTTGGATGGCCAAGATGTTTGTCAAACTTCTGTGTAGTATGATGTCGTAAAAACGTGTGAAATAATGTACAACGCAAATACAAATTTAAAGCAACATTTACATAACTAAATAGCATGCATATAATGAATTATCAATATGATAAATTTAAAATCATGAAGTCATGGCATTGCTTTTTGGTTACCAAATAATATTGTGTCGAGTTTGATAAAATTGTGTTTATTGTTATCAGAGGTCAACTTTATCGTGTCAAACTAATGATCAACAATTGTATTTATCGATAGGCTGAATATGTTAGTATCGCAACAATTAACATGGTAAATATACCTAATACTTTCCTATTAGAGTGGTAAATATGTATAGGCTGATATATTACACTCATGTTTGATGCCTTTTAGATTAGATGCATTTTAGGCAAAGTACTCTAACTTACAAGCTAGAGTTGATTAGCTTTAGAGAATAATGCAGTTAAGCTCTTGAATTTAATGTGATAATTTAGCACTTATAAAGTATTGTAAATTAATACTATAAAAAAGAGTGCTCGTGAAATGCACGAGCACTCTTTTTTTTTTTTTTACACTACACAATTTCAAGTATTGACATTTTTGTTTGGATTGTTGGTATATAAATAGCATTGATAATTATTTTAGTTTGCATTGTCACAAGTTGATATCAGAATAAAGCTTATTTCTATTGTAACATGAAGTAATTAATGCATGTATTTTTTAACACGTCACTCAATACAAATCTTTGGATTGGAGTTGATTCAATGTCTGGAGAGCTTGTTTTATCGAGTAACTAAATAAATAAATAAATGCATTACATGGTATGTAAATGGATGGACTCACTATTGAACATACAAATTGCTTCACATCTTGCACCAATCAAGTTGAATAACATTATTAATATGCTTAAATATATTTTGAGTGGTAAGTAAAACCTATCCAACATTTTTATTAACATAGCAACCCATTGTTATTTAAGGGGAACCCGTATGCATTTATGTATAAGTATTATATAAAGTTCTATTTAATCTAAATGAATTAAGACTGCACGTTTCAACTTCATCCAATAATAAAAATATTGAATTAACACACATTACAAGTTATAGGTGTTTAAGGAAGATTGCAATTGCTAAACTAAACCAAGCAAAAACATTTGCCGGAAAAAATTAAAAATTTTGATTTATTAATATGGTTTTGGGTTGATTAGGAAATTGTGAAATCAATAAAAATTTACTAAATGGAATCAATAAGCTAGACATCCGTAAAAAAAAATTAATTGGTAACTTCACTATTAAGTATATAGAAGAGTGGAAGGCCAGCCACTCATTCGAAATAAGTAATGGACAAAAACTTAATGGAGAAGAGCGGTGGCCTCAAGTTAAATTATATGCTACAAATCTACCCCAGAATGATTAAAACAGGCGAAGCTCCTTGACTTCCTCTTCTCTCTTTTTATACTGTCTTAATTCTCTAAAAACCTTCAAATTTTAGGTTCAATCTTAATTTAATCCCAAACTTTTCTTTTTGTCTCAGAAAACCCTCAATTTTAAACCCAATGCTATATTAGTCCCCAATTTTTTCGTCTAAAAAACTTTTTAAACTTTATGTCCAAGCCCACATGTGCTCCAAATTACTTAGCAAAGAACAGTGAGGACGAGGTCAAGAGAGGAGCAGT
The DNA here is from genome assembly GCA_031216185.1 of Syzygium aqueum. NCBI lineage: Eukaryota > Viridiplantae > Streptophyta > Magnoliopsida > Myrtales > Myrtaceae > Syzygium > Syzygium aqueum. The sequence continues at coordinate 34,881,208 of CM062235.1, read as the reverse complement.
TTCCATCCTGACATGAGAGCAATTTCGGCATTTAGGGACCGGAATTCACGGCCAAAGAAGACAAGAAAATCTGGGCATAAAAAAGAGCAAAGGATTCTCAGCATATAATCATTGCCAAAAGACAGCTCGAAAAGAAAAGGATGGAGCTTTTCTTCACGGCCAGAAAAGAGAAATAGAGAGAGAGAGGGGGGGGGGGTGGGGCTATGGTCGGCAAAAGAGAGAAAACTTTAATAAAGAAAAAGCAAGAAGTGGTCGGCAAAAGAAAAGAAAGAAAAAGAAGAACAGAGGAGGCAATTCTAGTGGAGGAGGTGAAAAGAAAAAGTGAAGAGAGAGAGAATTGTCGGGGCACGCGTGAGGAAGCGACAGAGAGCAAAAAGACGCGATTTCATCGAAAGTTTGTTTAATCTATACTGTCAAAGCATCTATATTTCCTCCAAGTTCACTTTTCCTTCGCACTTTTAATTTCCAAGAATTTTACTCCTCATGGCTAAATTTCTCCATCATTTCAATTTAAAACCCAAAAACGAAATCAAGTTCAGCACTGTTTTGAAGTTGAACAACTTTTGTTTAAGTTAAAATCAGAGTGAGAAAAATTACTTCATCTTAAAAAAAAAAAAGGGCATGCAAAGGTGACCCCCTTAGAGACTTTGCAAAAGTCACTATTGACAGTGACTGATTATTCTCATGGGCGAGGTCCTGTTGACGCGTACACGCAAAGTCATCTTTCTCTTTTCCTTTCCTTTTTTTCTTGTTTCCCCTTCATCCTCTTCTTTTCCCTTTCTTTTCCTTTCTCTCCTGGTTCGTGCTCTCTCTTTTCCCTTCATATCTCTTCTTTCTTTTTTTTCTTTTTTTAAAGCCCACTTTTTGACCAAGTCAAGAAGAAGGGCAAAAAACTAGCTAAGCAACCACTAAACTAAACCAAGAAAAACATTTGCCAGAAAAATTGTAAATTTTGATTTGTTAATTTGGCTTTGGGTTGATTGAGAAATTGTGAAATCAATAAATTTGATTAAATGATTAATCAATAACTTCACAATTAAGGAGAGAGAAGAGTGGTGAGCACAACCACTCAATCGAAATAAGAAATGGACAAAAACTTGCTAGATAAGAGCAATAGCCTCAAGTAAAGGAAGGACTGGTGGGACCTAGCCACTGGGCACGAGGACAGACAGAAAATTATGTGCTATCTAATTACAGATTTTCCCCTGGATGATTAAAACAGGTGAAGCTGCTCAACTTTCACTTACCTCTTTTTATATAGTCTCAACGCCCCAAAAAACCCTCAAATTTTAAGTCCAGTTATAATTCTACCCCAAACTTGTTATCCAAAAAAAACCTCAACTTTGGATTCGGCCTTAAATGTGCCCTAATTTTTTTGTCTAAAAAAATCCTAAACTTTATATCCAGTCCCAAATCTATCCCAAATATTTTTTATCTAAAAAAAATCACTAACTAATCTTAAATCTGCCCCTATAAACCTTATATTCAAAAACACTGTCAGTTGTTTGACGTGGCATTTCTATGTTAGTAAAAAAAATCCACATTAACAAAGTGACATGGAAAATTATATCCAAAACGAAATCGTGTTTAATCAGAAAATTAGGAATCAGTCCACTTAGATTAGATTAGTTCGCTTATTCAATTCACTAGCAAAAAAGGGCACACAAATATGTGCTTGATTTGGATTATCTAAAATGAATTTAATTTGTTAAAGGGTCAAAAACATATAATCAATCTAACGAATATGTTTTTGACTAGTTTTGTCAATAAAATAATTTATGAGGATTAAAATCGAACATTCACAAGAACATGATGATCAAAAGTTTCCTTTCTTAGAAGGTTTGTGCATGTAGGCTCCATATAAGCTTGTACATGGAAGCTTGTACTCTTCTAGATTGTCATTTTGTCCAAACACAGTAATAAATTTATCTTAAAATAGGCACGTGCATGATCGTTTCATAATATAAAAAAAATTAAATTCAAAATTATTAATTTCGAAATATACATATAAACTCAGCATGTTTGAAATTAAGTACTTTATTTTTAAAATAATAGTAATCCGAAAGATCTCGGATTAGGCGATTATTGGTACTATGTAGGTAAGAAAATGGCTTTGTGAACTTTGTGGAATTAGAATTCTTAAGTTTCTATGGTTGAAAAAGCTTTATTTAAATTATAAACATTATATATTTATACAAATATAAAGCTGATAATTTGAGAATTTCTTGTGCTCTCTCGAAATTTTCACTATACTCTTACCTAATATTACAATCTTAATGAGTGAGATGAGGTAAAGCTGTTATCTAATGAGATAAAGATACCTACGTGCGTCTTCTCTTTGTTCCTTAATGTTCTAGCCTCTAGGACGAAGGGAAAAAGGTTCTGATGGCGGGCCTGCGTTCGCGCCAAAAGTATGATTTTTCACTAAAAGGAATAAGCTTTAGGTGGTGGGCCGCATCTCTTTTCTCTTCTTCCCATAGCTTTTGAGCTGGTGAATGAAGCTCGAGTTCAATTAAAATGGAAGAATACTTAAAAAATATGCGGTGGGACTTTTAGACTTTGGATTAGTAAAGAGAAGCCTTATGGAGTATAATCAAAGCTAAAGCTTTCGGAAAACAAATTTCATCTTTCATTGGTCTCCGTTCAAGATATCCGATACTTCCCAAGAGACTTTAGTATTGTGATTTCAAGAATAAATTCAACAAATTAATCTAGAGTTTTTGTCCGAAAGCTATATATATATATATAATAGATTTTAGGATAAGCCACTGTTGATAGTGCAATATTTCAGTATTGATATGAAGTTTATCAGCTTGATAAGATAATATTCAATAGGCTCCAAGCGAGGGGTAAATTCCTAAGTAGGATCCAAAGCTTAAATATATTCAACATAAACACTTTTTCTGATGGAAAATAAATTAAAAAAATTGAGAGAAATAAGAAAGTTCAACGGTGCAACCACTATGGTGACGCTTTTGTATGTATTTTATCAAATTTTGACCACTTGTCCACGGATGCCAATACAGCAATTGTCCTTTTCCTTGCTTTTACTTATGCAACGAAACTTGCTCACATGTTTTGTTCTTCTTCCTAGGTAGGATCACCTTGGATTCTCTTGTGCATTGAAACTTCCAGCACATGAAGGCAACGACTATAAACATATGGTCAGTGGTCCGGGTAGATAAATTACTCATTTATGTCTAACTTGGCAAGTTTCAATTATTGGTGCGTGCCAACTGGTTGGATTAGATAAGTCAAATCAGTAAAGAACTTAGAAAAATATATATAACAAGGGTTAACACCACTAGAAATTCCAAATTGGTATATTTATGATAAATTTATCCAAAACTAATTTTTTGACCACCAAAAATTTCAAACTTGTATATCTGTGATAAATTTACCTAACGTTAGTTTCTATTAAATTTTACTGTCAAATTGCTGAATTAAATGATACACGGCGGTTGACGAATGTACCAATTTAGAGTTTTACCCTCCGTTTATTATAAGTATACTAGTTTGTAATTTTTTTTTGTATTAATCCAATTTAACGGAGGGTAAATTTTTCAGAAATGATCAAAAAATTAGTTTATGGTAAATTTGTTACATGTGTACTAATTTGAGATATTTCGTGATATTAACTCATAGAATAAAGCAAAAGCAAAAGCAAAAATGCACTTTGATTTATTTATGAGATTCGAAGGATAAATTAAAGCACAACCACAGCAAAAAAGAAATTCTTCTCACTGTGCTTGGGTACAAAATATATATATAGCATGTTGATTTTTTTTTATGATTCTCGACACGCGTTAATGGCATAATTTTTTTTGGCACAAGTGATTGTTAATGATACAACATTTCAAAGGCGGGACGAGTGGCGGGCGATAATTTAGGAGCCTTTGCGGGGGTCCGAGGGGATGAAGGTCTTTATGCCACGTGGGTCCCATCACCACCTCCCAACCCTCTCTCTCGTCGCAAGTGATCCACTGGCGGCCGCATCACAGAGACGGACGACGGGATGGAGGCTCCTGATGCTGACACGTGTCGTCGTAAAGCGGCACAGCTGGCAACGTTGTCCAGTTGGCGTGCGCAAGAGACCCCGCACGCTATCCTCTGACCTATGCCGTGGGTTAGGGTGGGCTCGTAGTGAATAGATCTTAATTAATTTATTAATCAAGCATAATTTAGAAAAGCAGGTATTTATTCACATGTTTTTGGCCTTTTTGGCCCAAGTAGGTATACCATAAATTCACATCGAACCTTCTCGAAAAAAGCGCACTCATTCTATATTCTAATAAAATAAATCAATTATTAGATGAGATTGATCATTAAAAATTGTTTTCCTGTTTTTGCACCCTTTGTTGTAAAGAATAGCAGACTAACTTTAAGATCCTCGATAAATAAGTTGAGTCGGTCATAACTAGTACGCATCTTTGATAGAATCGAAAAACGGAGGATTGCATGAGATATTTGATTATTCGATGATCATTTTAATTACCGCAAATTTCGATTTTATGCATTTGCACTTACAAATTGAGATGATATACTAATGACAACATGACTATTTTTTGGGTATTTCGGTAAAGATTTGAAGTCGGAATATTTCAGTAGGTTTGCTTGATTGAAAATAGTTGAGGCCTGAAAACTGATTCTAACAAGCATAGGGTATAAGCATTTTCTATTTTATCGTTTTATTGTAAATAATTGTGGTGTGAATATACGACAATGTTCCTGAATTAGAAATTATTGCAAAGCCGGATTTCTAAGAACGAAGGCATGTAATCATATTATATCATATATGTTATTAATGATTTTCCAATTTTTTTACCGCAAATTATTGATGGAAATTTTCGTTTGGGGAGTAAGTATTTGAAATTAGTTTAAAATAACGCACAAGCACGTTGGGTTTCGATCGTTCGCATTGGTGGCAACAAGTAGCCAGTTGCTTGTTTTTTCTTTTTCTGTAATTTGTTGAGAAATAGTCTGACCAAAAATTAAAATTTGTGAGAAATGGCAATTTTTAGTAATTAATAAGTTCTTTTTCCCCACAAATTTATTAATTGATAACGAAACAGGATTTATGTGCGGTTTGACTCGCAAGCGGACGTAGCGCACCAACCTTGGCTGGGGTCCTTTTTTAATAGCGACGACAAGGAGCACGACGCCGTGGGTCCCACCCCACGGAATTAAAACCTCGTGCCAACATTTATTGAGTTATAACGTATATCTTGAAAGCCGATATAAGTTGTTGGACCGTGAAAGGATTGCTTGTAACTGCGAAGGTGTTGGAGGGCCTAATCACTAATCAACAATCTAAGTATTTTACTGTAATCATGGATAGAGGCCTCGAGTGGACATAATCTTTAGTCAAGTAATTGATGGCATTTTTCTTGTATCGGGATATGAGGTGTCATAATTTCGATGGCTACGCCCAAACAAAGGAGGAAAATCGTAGCGATTTGTTAGTTATAAAAGCATTTTTTTTACATAGATTGAATTTGTTGTGTGATTTTGACATCATGGGGAGCGACAAATCGAGGCCCCACGCATCCGTCCCTCGCGAACTCGCCGGTGATTTCGAGTAGGGTGGCTCGTCGGCCGCCGAGAATGGCCGTGGGCATGGGATTTGGGTTCTGCAGGCATGTCAGGGAAGAAGTGACGACAAGGGGGCAGAAAGATCAGGGATTTGAAGCGAGGAAGATAAGAAATGTACAAAGGTCAAGGAAGGATCTAGAGAGAGAGTTGTCGTGGAGTTAAATAAGTCTTACCTGGAAAAGAAATTAAACAAGAGGAAAGACAAAAACGCTTTGATGTTTCTCAAAGTGGTCTCCACCTTAAAAGACGTGTAGCAAGGGCCATAGAAATATCTACCCACCGACGGATTCTTATTCAACATTGGCTGCTCTTTGGTTAGTCCAAGAGATAATAAAATATATCAGGGGTTGATGATGCATCGACATGTTTCTTGTCCGGATGCATTGTAAGTCGCTGTCCATGTCCTTATTCTATATATTTAGAGAATCGTCCCACCAGACCTACCCACTGTTTTGATTTACTCGCATGGTAGTGGGCCCCATCTATCCTCTCTTCTTCCCCGAGCTTTTAAGCTGACGATGGAAGCTCAATTTCAATTAAAATGGAAGAATGCCTCAAAAATCTGCAGCGGATTAGTAAACAAAAGCCTTACGGAGTATGGTCAAAGCTAAAGCTATTGCAAAACAAATCTCATCTTTCATTGGCCTTCATTCACATACAGTATAAGCGATCGTTGATAATGCAAGTGAAATGAAGTTTACCGATTTGATACAATAATATTTGACAGAATGAGAAGGAGTAAATTCCTAAGTGGCCTCAAGAGCTTAAATATATTCAAAAAAATAACTTTTCTGATGAAAAATAAATTAAAAAAAGAAGAAGAAAGTTCAACGGTGCAAGCGGTGGACTAAGGGTGCGAATGGTAACCATTCTGCTCCAGAAATCAAATTCTTGCCAGAAATTGATTTCTGGAATTCTTGCTAGAAATTGATTTCTGGAGGAGAAATCTGCTTGGTAAAACATGACTAATTCTGCTCTAGAAATTGATTTCTGGAACAGAAATCTATTTTTATTTTTTTATTTTTTTGGGCACCTCAAAAAAATTAAATTTCACTCAAAGTAGGTGGTCAAAGGTATTTTAAGTCATTTTGTGAAGTTTTGAAATTTTTGATTTTTTGATTTTTTTTGGCACCTCAAAAAAATTAAATTTCACTCAAAGTAGGTAGCCAAAGGTATTCTAAACCATTTTGTGAAGTTTTGAAATTTTTGATTTTTCTTTTATTTTTTGGGCACCTCAAAAAAATTAAATTTCACTCAAAGTGGGTGGCCAAAGGTATTCTAAGTCATTTTGTGAAGTTTTGAAATTTTTAATTTTTTTATTTTTTTTGGGCACTCAAAAAAATTAAATTTCACTCAAAGTGGGTGGCCAAAGGTATTCTAAGCCATTTTGTGAAATTTTAAAATTTTTGATTTTTTTAATTTTTTGGGCACCTCAAAAAAATTACATTTCACTCAAAGTGGGTGGCCAAAGGTATTCTAAGCCATTTTGTGAAATTTTGAAATTTTTGATTTTTTTTTATTTTTTTGGACATCGCAAAAAAATTAAATTTCACTCAAAGTAGGTGTCCAAAGGTATTCTAAGCTATTTTGTGAAGTTTTGAAATTTTTTTATTTTTTATTTTATTTTTTATTTATTTTTTTGGGCATCTCAAAAAAATTAAATTTCACTCAAAGTAGGTGCCCAAAGGTATTCTAAGCCATTCTGTGAAATTTTGAAATTTTTGATTTTTTTATTTTAAAAAAAATTCACCAAATTTCCTATTTTCCCGAAATCTTGACTTTTTTTTTAATTTTCTTGAAATTTTTATGAATTTTTATGAAATTTTTCAATTTTTATGCATTTTTTGAAAAAAAATTAGTGAGAAAATAGAGAGAATGCATTCTGGAAGAGAGAAGCTATAAAAAGTAGCTTCTCTTTTTCTTGCCAAAAACTCATTCTGGAATAAAAAATGCATTCTGGAATCAAGAATGCATTCTGGAATCAAGTATTTTTAACAAACGCATTTTTATTCCAGAATGTGAAAATTGCTCCAGAATACATTCCGGAAATTTTTTAATAAACGCATTTCTATTCCGGAATCCATTCTGGAACAGAATTTCTATTCCAGAATGGATTCCATGCGCGTGCCCAACATCACTGTGGATGTTTCTCTCTCTCTCGTCCAAGTCTCTCTCTCCACTTTTCATCTTCCACTTGTCCACGGATGACGGAGACCAATACAGCAATTGTCTTTTTATTTTTGGTTTTATTTTCTTTTTCATTGCTTTTGCATCGAAACTTGCTCACATGTTTTCTACTTCCTGAGCAAGATCGACTTGGATTCTCCCGGGCATTGAAACTTCCACCAGATGAAGGCAGCGACAATAAATGCATGCTTAATGGTCGCGGTCAATGAATTACAAATTTATATCTAGCTTGACAAGTTTCAATTATTGGTGCATGCTAACTGGTTAGATTAGATCGGATTAAAAAAAACCGTTTGGATTAGATAAATCAAACCAATGAAGAAATATATATACTAAAGTAAAAGCAAAAAGGCATTTTGATTTAGTTACGAGATTTTAAGGAGAAATCAAGGCAGAAATAGAGCAAAAAAGAAATTCTTTTCATTGTACTCGGGTACAAAATAAATAAATATATATAGAGCATGTTGATAATTTTTTATGATCATCGAAAATTTCAGTATTGAAATGATGTTTATTGATTCAATAATACAATATTTAACAGGCTCAAAGTGAGAGGGGTAAATTCCTAAGTGGGATTAAGAGCATAAATATATTCAACAAAAATATCTTTTCTGATGAAAAATAAATTAACAAAAAGAAAAAGGAAAGTTCAACGGTGCAGCAGTGTACTAAGCGTGCCCTCCTCATTGTCCTGACGCTTTGTTTGTTTTTATCTGTTCTGAGCACTTGCGTGGAAATTATTGGACCGGACGAATCTCTCTCTCTTTCTCTCTCTCTCCCCACTTTACATCTTCTCCCGCAACCCATGTGACAGTCTCGTCCCAAGCCTCTATCCACTTTTATGTGTACTGGAATTTTGAGAGACCTCGTCTATTATCTTTGGATTCTCTTGTGCATTGAGATTCCACCCACGCGAGGGCAACGACTCTAAGCCTGTGGTAGCTTGACAAGCTTGAATTATTGGTGCGATTCTGGTTGCCAACTGGTTCCAGTATATAAATCAAACCACAAGAGAATGGGCAACAAGAAGGCATTTCCTGTTTCCTGAGAGCCATTCTGGCTTTCTTCTCCGTCAGACTTGAAAGCTAAAATCAAGGGGCAGAGTCAGAGCAAAGACGAAATGCATCATCTCATTTTTGGGCATTCTTTCGCCGAGCTCGTGGCACTGATCCTTCTCCCCGGGCTAGCATTCTATTTTCTCAATAAGAAGAAAGCTAGCATGCGTGGAAATGCAGAAGATGCTGATATCGGCGCATCTGGTTCGATGATTACGACGATAGAAATAAATTCCGATGGATCCAGTTCGTCCCTGACAGAAACTAACAACAGTGCATCTAGTTCATCGACCGCGTCGACTGGAAAATGCTACGAGGTGTTCTTGAGCTTTAGAGGTCCAGATACTCGACAAGGCTTCACCAGTCACCTCTACGAGCGGCTCGTTGATGTCAAAATCGAAGCTTTCAGAGACGATGACGAGCTCCGCCAAGGCGAGGCCATCAGACCAGAGCTTTTGGCAGCCATCACGAATAGTGAAATCCTGATCCCCATTCTCTCCGAGAATTATGCTGCAAGCAGTTGGTGCCTGGATGAACTGGTTCAAATAATGGAGTGCAAGAATAATAACGGGCAGATGGTATTGCCTATATTCTACAAAGTGAAACCAGCTGATGTGAGACATCAAATCGGGAGTTTTGGAGATGCGTTTCATAAGAGTGAGAAGCGTAGGTCTTTCAACCCAGCGATTTTGAAGAAATGGAAGAAAGCACTCCTTGAAGTCAGCAACTTGAAAGGATACGAAGCTGATGGGTAAAATTTCTCACCAAGACATTCTTGGGTGCTTACTGGTTGTTCTGATTCTCACCTGCTTCATTTTCGTTATATATATAAACAGAAAGATCTATTGGCAGTAAGATCCTGCAATACACGAGTTCTATAAATTATTATTTTTTTAGTTTTTTGCTTTAATGATGTTCACCAATCTAATTATAGATTTTATTGTTAAGTTCCCATTCACTTGAATAAAAATATTTTTTGAAGGAATTTTTACTCTTATATCCAAAGATTTGGCAACATTGTGCCATTTTTTTCATGTTTATGGTGTAGGTTACATTAATCTTCGACTCAAACTTTTCTAATTAAATATTTATTCGAGATTAATATTACTACTTATCGGTGATTAGAGCTCATAACATCATATACCGTCATGGTGATTGTCAAAGCCATAATTCTCTATCTTCCCAAGTTACATTTATTAAATCATTAATGTCGTTGATTAGTTGCTATTATAATTAGTTTTACAAAAGAAATGTTTCATTGGTTATATATGATGATGGTAAATATAAAAAAGGAAAAAAAGATTATTTTTATTATATGTTTGTTTAAATTTTTTCAACGCATTTCCTGTCTTCAACAAGTAATTTCTATCTCATGTGCCTGCATATATTGAATCAATGTTCTTATTTTGGGTAAAATTATTCTTTCAACTTCCCTATAAACACAATAGTAGATCAATTAAAATCATAGAACATAGATTCAAAAGGAAAATAAAGTATTATATGTTATCATCCCTAGAGGCAATGAAAATTGCTAAGAACACCAATCTAGAATGATACTAAAATTCACAACACGAGTAGAAACTTGCAAGCGTGAAGACTTGCGCAAAAAAGGAGAAACCCTTCAATTTCATTCAGGTAGTTCACAATATCACACTCTGAATGACTTTTCAGATTGGTATTACAAGCCCAAAATCATCTTGCGTCAAAAGTTATGACTTGTTGATTGATTGATGGCTGACTCTCATTCTGGGCTTGCTTATTGGATTTTGGCTTATTCAAATGCTCTACAAAATTTTCAAAAGTCATGATTATGTCATCCCTAATATCTTTAATAAACAACAAGTTTAAAATTTGGTTCAAATCCATAATATATACAATATTCAAGATTCATAAGCGATACCCTCAAGTTTATTCTGGCTTAATAAATTATGTCAGAGTAATAGTGGAATGGGGCACGCCACGTGAAACAACCACAACCATTTCTCAAGTTTAGTCTCAGCATATTAGATAATATATGGAGGTGTGACAAAAATGATTCTTAAATTTTTTAAATTTATCCCCGGATTTATTTATTACTATTTTCTCAATAGATAAACAATATGAAATTATTGTTGCCACATATTTGAACTCTCGTCACATTTGACAGGTCTGAAGCAGAGTTGGTAAAATTGGTTGTCCGAAAAGCACTAAGTGAACTGAAGAAAAAGTTCGAATTGGTTGTTTATGAGAATTTGGTTGGAATTAATAGCCGCGTGAAGAACGTTATGGAACTTATGGATAATAAATCCCATGCCCCTCTATTTGTTGGCATCCATGGAATGGGAGGCATTGGCAAAACTACTCTTGCTAAAACCATCTACAACAAGCTATCCAATCAATTTGAGCATCGTAGCTTCATTGCTGATATAAGGGAATCATGTAAGCATGGCGTTCATCATTTACAGAATCAGTTAATCTATAATATATTGGGGCAAAAAAATGAAGTTTGTAATAAGGATGAAGGGATTAATTTCATCTCCTCCAAATTTAAAGGTAAAAAGGTCCTTGTTCTTCTTGATGATGTGGATGATGTTGGTCAGGTGAAGTGTTTGGTTGGTAATCATGATTGGTTTTCTTCGGGAAGTAGGATCATTATTACCTCTAGAAACAAGAAGATTCTTGAAGAAGCTGGGGTGGACTGCAACTATGACCTTAGGGAATTGAATGACAATCAATCTTTGATTTTGTTTAGCAAACATGCGTTTCGAAAGGACTTTCCTCCAGGTGAATTTGAGGACCTCACTCGTAAAGTTGTGTCCACCACCGGAGGACTTCCCTTATCCCTTGAGGTTTTAGGTTCATCATTGTGCGGAAAAGAGTCAAAAGTATGGACGGATGTGATAGAGAAGTTACAAAAGGTCCCTCGTCAAGAAGTGCAAAAAACGTTAATGATAAGTTACGATGCATTAGACTATGGACAAAAACAAATATTTTTGGATATTGCTTGCTTTCTCATTGGCACTAATTGGAGAATTGCATTCTACATGTGGGATGCTTGTGGCTTTTTTCCGGGGGAGAATATTGAAGTATTGATATTTATGTCATTAATAAAAATTGGACATAATCATGAGCTCCGAATGCATGATCAATTGAGAGATCTTGGTAGGATGATTGTTTGTGAGGGAAACGAGCAACAACCTTGGCTCCGTAGCAGGTTATGGGACTCCAAGGAAGCCTTGAAAGTGCTAAAGAGAAATAAGGTAACCGTTTCTCTTCTTTTGTTCCCTTAGTCCATGTTCTATTGTTAGAGTAATGTTGGTTCTCTACTTAGTGCTTGCTCTAGTGAACATAGAACCTTCTAATATTAGTATCCTCGTTCGTATTTTATGCAATGACCATTAAAAAGAGAAATGTTTTACTTTTTCTACATAAAAGGTCGAAGAGATAAGTACTTTAAAATTCTATTTTGTATAATTAAGGATGTGATTGTATTTGCATTTGTGAAATTAATCATAATTACGACTCTACTACTTTTAATCCATCATTTGGTTTGACTCTAGTGGTTGCTCAAAAGACTTGCACTTATTTACGGTCTCAAGTGCGACCTAGGTATAATCGTAAGAGCCAATTCATATATTAACAAATTCAAAGCCAATGTCTAATTATTATGTCTGTCTTACTGCATGATAAAATAAACTAAACTAACCAAAAGAAAAATGACTATGCTGTATATTTCATATGCAAATTTAATGGTATTACCTAAATTTTACAACTAAAAAGGTACATTTTTATATAATTATTTCAGTATTTTTCCGTGATTCCATTTCACTCTTTATCCATGGCGCTATCATAAGGTGAAATCAGAGTGGTTTTGCTAAAAGTGATATAAGTTCTTCTTTTTAGTTTGCTACACATTTGGTTTTCAGGAATAACTATTCTATTTCCAATCTATTCTGTTGAAGCAATTATTCCTTCATTTTGTTCAAAAATAGATTAGAAATTACTATTCTCTCAAAATCAGGACTAGTTATTCCTGGGGGGCCAAGGAAAAGCTATTCCATGGAGGCTTGTAGCCAAGAATTGCTACAATTTTCACATTTCTAAAAATGCTTTGCACTTTCCACGATTATTTTTTTTTAATATACATCAAAAGTTATTAGGGTCTTTTTATTATATTTATTATACTTGAGTACTCAGTTATTTATGATTATGATTATATCAAATTGTAATCTATAGTTAAACTAAAATTTATGATAATAGAATAAGTTGTAGAGAATATTAATATAACCAATATTATTGTCTTAGTTATTTATAATTAGAAAATAATTAATTAACAATATTTCAAGTTACTATTAGTAAAATAATAACTACATAATATATTAATATTACTACTATCACAATTTTCAGTTTCTTGTAATTAGTTATTACTCCAATGGAAAATAAGAGTATATGTTATTTTTTTTATTAATCGCGTAAGTAGCACAATCAAGTAATATGCACAAAATTAATATGAAGTTTACATAGAGAAAAATATATATATTTCTATTAAAATTGATCAAATCAAATATATTTCCATTAAAATTGATCAAATCAGCTTTTGATTGTGCACATTGCAATTTGATTAAATTCCCTGCATTGCACGCCTGTCTCAACTAGCATGGTAATGAAGCTGCAGTACCGAAAAGAAGAAGATTACATGTTATAATATTAGGATACTTTAGTTGGATTTAGTATCAATGAACGTCGATTCTTTCTTATAGGGAACGGACAAGATTGTGGCCATTGATATGAGTGAAGGCAGCTCAAAAGGCTCCGGCAAAACAACCGCGCGAGATGGCAACATTTACACAGCAAAACAATTCGAGAATTTGACGAGTCTAAGATTCCTTCAAATGAAGGGGGCACATCTCAGTGGAAATTTTGAGAACTCAATTGAGGAGTTAAGGTGGCTCCGATGGCAACATTGTCCCATAAATTCCGAAGTAAAAATTTTTCACTTAACGGAGTTAGCTGTACTCGAATTGTCATCCAGCGAGATAAATGATCGATGGGCAGGATGGAGTTCTTTCATGGTAAGAACAAGTCTTTCTTTTTTTTTTTTTCTTCCTTTTATGATTTCTTTTTAATCATAATCACTCTAGACTAACCCCTTGACAAACATTATTATTTTTATTTTACCAGATGGCAGAGAGGCTCAAATATCTCGACCTCTCGTATTGTGAATCCTTGGAAAATACGATCTTCCTCTCCGCTTTTAAGCATTTGGAGGTTCTCATCCTCCGAGGTTGTTCGGGACTGAAGCATATCGATCCTTCAATTGGAGACATGAAGGACCTCCGTCGCTTGGACTTGTGCGGGTGTAGGAGCGTCATGGAGCTTCCAGCAGAAATAGAGTCTCTGGAGAATCTAGAGATTCTGGATATTTCTGAAACCGGTATAGAAGAATTACCCAAGGTTATTGGGAGGCTGAGAAAGCTTCGAGAGTTACGCGCTTTCAATTGCAGCAATCTGAAAGGGGAATTGCCGGAGAGCATGTGCAATCTTTCTTCCCTACAATGCCTTGATTTTATTTGCTGCGACCAGCTCCAATGGTTGCCGGACGACCTTCCTTCCGGCTTAACAGATTTGGGCGTTACCTGCCAAAGTCGCAAATTGCCCTCACTTTCCCACCTAACCCATCTCAAGCGACTACGAGTTGGTTACTGCGAAGTTCTGGAGTGCATCGAAATGCTTCCATCAATACCATTGAAGAATTCAGAATGCTCCCAACCGACAGACATTGAAGAATCAGAATTACCACAATCCCTAAACACTCCCTTCGAGTTGGAATTCTTGTACATTGAGATCTGTCGATCTATTAAAACAGTGGACGTTTCACAGTTTATCCATCTAAGGACATTAGAGGTTAATGAATGCAAGAATCTAGTTGAAGTTCGAGGTCTTGAACTTGACAAATTGATTTATTTGGAAAGCTTGACTGTCTCAATGTGCGATTCAATTGAGAGGCTACTCCTTCCAAAATCCAAGAGCCTGAAGAAATTAGATGCTGTATCGTGCAAGAAATTAGCCGAAATTCAAGGCCTCGATAAGGTGGAGTTTTTGGAAAGCCTGAATATCTCGGTGTGCGATTCCATTGAGAGGCTGCTCCTTCCAAAATCCAAGAGCTTGAAGAAATTAGATGCTGGAAGTTGCAAGAAATTAGCTGAAATTCAAGGCCTCAATAGGTTGGAGTTTTTGGAAAGCCTGAATATCCCTTGGTGCGATTCCATTGAGAGGCTGCTCCTTCCAAAATCCAAGAGCCTGAAGAAATTAGATGTTCAATCGTGCGAGAAATTAGCCGAAATTCAAGGCCTCGATAGGTTGGAGTTTTTGGAAAGCCTGAATATCTCTTGGTGCGATTCCATTGAGAGGCTGCTCCTTCCAAAATCCAAGAGTTTGAAGAAATTAGATGCTAGTTGGTGCAAGAAATTAGCCGAAATTCAAGGCCTCGATAGGTTGGAGTTTTTGGAAAGCCTGGATATCTCTGGCTACCATTCCATTGAGAGGCTGCTCCTTCCAAAATCCAAGAGCCTGAAGAAATTACATGCTCAATCGTGCGAGAAATTAGCCGAAATTCAAGGCCTCGATAGGTTGGAGATTTTGGAAAGCCTAAATATCTCTAGTTGCACTTCAATTGAAAAGCTAGACCTTTCAAAATTTGGGAGGCTGAAGACATTAGAAGCTGCTGGCTGCAAAAACTTAGCTGAAATTCAAGGCCTCGATAGGTTGGAGTTTTTGGAAAGCCTGAATATCTCTTGGTGCGATTCCATTGAGAGGCTGCTCCTTCCAAAATCCAAGAGTTTGAAGAAATTAGATGCTAGATGGTGCAAGAAATTAGCTGAAATTCAAGGCCTCGATAGGTTGGAGATTTTGGAAAGCCTGGATATCTCTGGCTGCCATTCCATTGAGAGGCTGTTCCTTCCAAAATCCAAGAGCCTGAAGAAATTACATGCTCAATCGTGCGAGAAATTAGCCGAAATTCAAGGTCTCGATAGGTTGGAGTTTTTGGAAAGCCTGGATATCTCTTACTGCACTTCAATTGAAAAGCTAGACCTTTCAAAATCCGGGAGGCTGAAGAAATTAGAAGTTGCTTGCTGCAAAAACTTAGTAGAAATTCAAGGCCTCGATACGTTGGAGTTTTTGGAAAGCCTGGATATCTCTAAGTGTGCCTCCATTGAAAGGCTAAACCTTCCAAAATCCGGGAGGCTGAAGATATTAAATGCCGTTGACTGTATAAACTTAGCCGAAATTCAAGGCCTCGATACGTTGAAGTTTTTGGAAAGCCTGGATATCTCCGGAAGCAAGTCGCTCAAAACAATTCCAGAGTTACCTGGAACGCGGATTTATCAAAATTACGACAACAAGCCATTTCATTATCTCAAATATGGATTAGAGAATACATTTTCTAGCGAAGATGGATCAGAGTATATGGATGACTCGGATGAGTAATATAGTGGCAATGATCCACATTTTCTTGCGCAGGTATATAAAGCAGGTAAGTTACCGCCCAAATTTCATTTATATTTCCCGCTCGCAATATCTTTCAAGATTTATGATCTTGTCATTTGTTATTTCCTAGTTGACAGTGTCATCATTGTATCCTTACTTGGATTCAAGGAATCCAGCGGAGACATTCATGGAAGTTAATGTGTGGTTTCGCAAAATGATTTTGCTTATCATGCCAATAACGGAAATAGATGAAAAGGCTTTCTAAGCGCATCATTTGTCATTAGTCTTCGGATAGGATCCTTCATCCTATGCAGAAACATAAAGATTTTCAACATTTGATTGATTCCGGAATGCTGGAGGTACTGAATAAAAACTGATGTATGCAGGTATTTCATAGCATGCCAAAGGTCATTGTGTAGGTTAAGAAATGCTAAATGAAGGACCCTATATGGCGGTCCTTCTAATGTGAGGTTTTAGTTTGCTCTGCACTCATCATGCAGTTCATGACTGGATGTTTCTAAGGTACCCTTACAAGTGAATTTACGGTGCAAAAGAAGCATGTTGATAGGGCATCCCTTCGTATGCATACGCTAATGACTAGGGATAAAATTTGTCCAACCATTGTGTTCCACACATTTTATCTCACAGAACTGTCTGTATTAGCTGATTAAGGTGATCGTATTGTTCTAGAAAAGCTAAATGCAAGAACCAGTTCTTCTCCTAGTGGTGTGGTTGTGAGTGAACTAGCAAACAGGGCATAAGCAAAAGCATTGTGAATTATTTGGATCAATCGAGAAAATTACAGCTCAAATTTTTCTGACTATGGATCCATGTTCATGTGGTTTGAATCCAGGATATCCCTAGTCCAAGGCTAATAATAGATTATCCCAAAGAATGAATCTTGATGATTGTAGAGTTGGTACAGCCATCTGTCATATACCTGAACTTGTGAGCCAAGCAAGACAATTTTTTTTGGTCGGAACTAAGCAAGACATTAACTAGAATGTCTTTTGACATAATCAACTGCACTGTGAAATAAGCCCTTATATCGTGCATAAGCTCTTGGTAGTGCATTTACTCGTTGAAAATAAAAACAGAGGAAGCAATTCCATAAGTTTCCTGAGGAAACTTTTCGATATCCCGTTTGAAACTGTCTTGCATTAATTCTAACGCATGAATAGCACATAATGATAACGAAAAGAATCATACTATGTCCCACAAAAGCAAGCAACTTGAGTTGAATTCACTATGTTAATTTGATTGAGGCTTCTGTGGTTGATGATGTTAGATGTCCCATTAGTTGGATCCAAAGAATTAAAAAAGAATATCGATTTTGACAAATAGAGATCCGTAAACTTCAGAGTATTATTACTAGTTGGTTGATCTTAGCTGCTGAATTGATTCCATCTGACTCACTGGCAGGATTCGGCTATCATTCCATAGCATGATGTAAATGCTGAAATATCCAAGAGAGCTTTCAAGTTATTTCTAAAAGGAATCGAAATCATAAAAGGATAAGGAGCTCGATGTTCCAGGAACTTCTCCAAACCCTAACAATGCATCCTTGGAATTGTAATGCTTGTTAGCATGTTGTCATCCCACATTGCCCTCATTATATTTGGCAGAAGCTTTGCGGAGCTGAAACTGTCAACCTCCACTCCTGTAATCAAGTCTGTCTTTCTGTCTCTCTCTCTCTCTATCTCTTATTTTCTCTCCCACCTGTTCCTCTCCTACAATTTTCTCCGCATACTCTTGGAGTCGCTGGCTTCTCAGGTTCGGCTTCCGTTTGTTGTTCTTTTGCGACCTAATGGGCGGTCAACTCGATTCTTCCAACTCAGTTTTGTGAAGTTTACTTGATTTCCGATTGGTAGGTGAAGATGGCGGAGTGACATCCGGAGAAGGATTTGCTGGCGATGGTTACGGAGGACTTGAAGGTGGTGCTTCATCGCTTCAATTGGCAGAGGCTGTGGACAGTCTCTCTTGGTAATTGCTTTGACTAGAGAAAGTTCTCTTTTTTATTCAATGTGTTCGTTTCCTCAACGATGGCCTTAGATATATTTTCCCTGGCTTTAGATGACCTACTACCCCAAAGAAATACCATATCAAGCTACCGATATCCCTCTCAGTTATATTGTACTGTTACGAATTTTGATTATCATTTTCTCTGTTCATGTGTGTTCTCTGTCTTTCCTCTTCGTCTATTAATTTTTTTGTTGCTGTTGTTTATGGACTCACTTTTCTCTGCACGTTTGATTGTATATCATCAATACTGGATTCTCTTAACTACTCCAATGTACTCCAGGTAAATGTATTACATCATTATGCGAGCATCCTGATGGCAAAGTTGTTGTCTTGGGACTAGAAGACTGTACAGTTTTACTGCATGATGTTGAAGTAAGTTTTCTATGTTATTACTTTAACATTACCCTCACAACTTCTCAACTAGGGATTCTTCCTGCAACAATCCCTTATCATCAGAATGTGTTCTTCTCTAATCTCTCTTGAGAAAGATTCTGAATTGCTCAAAAGCTGCATGATGCAATGCAAACAGCAAGCTTGCTCAACGAACATTTAGCTGCTCATAGAGATGGCAATCCATGCTTATGGTTCATGTCTGCCAATGTCAAATTAACAGCGAACTGCTCGATAGGTCAATCTGAGCAGGATAAGCTTAACAAATCTTATTAGAGTCCAATGGCTGGTGAGTTCTGACAACCCTCGCCGGCTACAGTGATCCAATGCAAATGTTGATCAAGGTCACTGTAAAGAGCCTTGTGAAAATCATGATTACATTTGCCTTGTGAAGCTGTAAAGAGCTTTTCTGATTTATAGTGTTTAGGTGTTACGATATCATAAAGTCCTCTTACTTCCCTCATAATGAATAACGTCTTACAAGTTGTGTCTTTTGACTTTTATTATTTACTCAGTTCTGTGGACAGTCCTACTGTGGTTTTTGTGATTGCTTCATGTTTATAGCTTATTTTAATCTGGTGTTTATTTACTGACAGTTTTTGCTTTTACAGTTGACTGATATATATGGAAACTACCTTTCTACTGAAGAAGCTAATGGATCTAAAGTGATCAAATAAAGGAGCTTTGCAAGTTATGTTAGATTTGAAGTTCATATATGATATTCTTTCTGGAGGTGACTCAACTATGGATGAAGAGTTGTCTAGAAGTTCAAAGCCAAAGTATTTGTTTAGGCAAGAGGATCAAAGGCAGAAAGTCTGCCATCAGAACATGTATTTTGCAGAGATTAGATCCCATAGACTGGCTCACGTAAGTTACTGGATTTGTTTTTGCAGTATATATTCCACAAGCAGACAGTGCTCCAAGATGTTTTTACAAAATCCAATCTCGCTTCTCACTAATATTTGCATCCGACAATTCTATACCTTGATTCTCTTTTTCATATAAAATTGTTTCCAAGAATATCTTTAAGCTAAGAGATGGAAGATTTTATATGATCCGTGTTTAGATTAGAGTGTAAATGACAATAGTAGGAATAGAAAGAATTTTCTTTCATGGTCAAGTGGTTGCCCTTTTGTTAAACCTGGGTAGAAGTTATTGCATGTGAGATTATTCTGATACGTGAACAGCTCTTTCACACGTAAATGATGCTTAGATGATGATGCTCAATTTTGTGCATTTAATTATAGTGTAGACATATTGTCCAAAGATGACTGTGTACTAATGCTTTTTTGGGAAAAGGTGGACAGGGAGGAACATGAGAGATGACGGAAGAAGGTGGGACCCAAATTAGAAGTCCCTAGGATTATCGATGATGACTTCAAATGAATTCACCGAATATAGTTACAATTTTGGAGGTCTACCTACTATGCTAAAATGTAGCAAGAAATAGCTAATTGGCACCCTGACCATCTATCTAGTACTAGCTGTGTTATGTTTACGTCCCAGTAGATGGTTTTGTGATTATAACTCTTCATTTTCTTGCAGTTACCTAATAGTGTTTTCTTGTTCATTCATCAAATCGGTTGTATGTGGGAGAATGAAAGACAGTCATATTTACGGCATGCTGTCCTCTTCAGGTTCTTCATACAACTTAATCGGTTGTATGTGGATACAGTGCAGAAACTGCCCTTGAATTCAGAATCAAATATTATGAGATGCTCCACAGTTCCCTGGTTTAAATACTTCCAATCAGGTTAAATATGCCTTTCCATGTGTTTGTGTCTGCAGGATAAATATTTGAGCTCTCATGACCAGATTATATCAAAAAAAGCGTCTCTTATTATTGAATTCTGTCTGCAGTGTACCTGCATTGTCTTCAAGGAGGACATCTAAAGCAAATACTGGTGTTTCTATGGAAGGTTTTTCATCGAAGAGTCAGAAATCTTATAGTAATGGAGAAATTTCTCGAACGATTGATTTGGACAACAGATCGTCTTCTGGAGTAGCAAGTTCCATTGTTGAAGTTCTTTTATGCAGGTGAGTGTGCTTTCTTTCTTTTGCTTCTTTTTCTTTACCTTGTTATATATTATTTTATCATGTCCCTGGCTAGTCATCTACCTGCTTTATAGAGCTGTGTCGTGAACATCTGTGTTGGAGATGATATGTCTTAACTTTCTAAGCTCTATTTGGACTTAATCTTTCAGCTTTGATATTTTCTTATTTGGAGAAACTTAAATTTGATTATATCTTTGGTTGCTGGGGTGTTTATTGGGGGTTTTCTGTTTCACTGCATGCATTAATGTTTGAGTTAACCGAGTCATGTGTGACACGGAATGTAATAAGCACCAATAGTCTGGGACACAGTGCAAGAAAACTCATTGGTGTAACTGTCTGAAAGTGTTGATAGAAGTTCTTAACTTTGGCCTTCCTTTTTTGAGCTTGTTTGCGTAGTTGTGCATCGAGATAGTTCCACGTACTTCATGTTGTTTTGGTACATCGGGAGTAGACATTGGCTTTTCGCCGAACATTGTAATTGTGAGAAGATTTTAGTTTCAGAGATGTCAGATATTTGGCCAGGTGTTTTGAAAAGAAAGTCTTTTTCCATGTTCTATGACATGCATCTGATATTATTTCCTCTCACAATTGGCCAGGTTGGCAGCACATTTGGAGAGAACACATTGAAACTGGGATCCATCCTGACTGATGGTCAAGTGGGCATATTCAAGGACAGTTCAGCTGCTGCCTTATCGACATTCAGTGATGTTTTTCCTGTGCAGGCCGCGGGTCTTCTTTCATCCTTCACCAGAACCTGACCTGATGCTTGAATGAGAATGCCTTACCCTATGCCAATTTATATTTACATCGGAAGCCACGACAGGGAAAACATGAGGCTTTTTCATGCTTTGGCTCCTGGCTTTTTTAAGTTTGACCTGAGATTCTGGGGTAATCCCGGATTAGCTGCGGCCCAAAAGCTGTATTTATAGGATAACGGAATGAAAAAGAGAATACCTTTTGGATTGAGTGGGAGAGGGGCAAGAGCTGGTGTTGGTGAAGCAAGATCGAGAAAGGCTTCGTTTTTGTTGTGGCATGTCTGAAGGAATAAGTGAGCTGGTTCAGCAATTTTTATTGCATACCTTTATTAGGCGCAGGCATTTGCAAAGCATAAAATGGATGTCACACTATCATAGGAGATGGCGGCGACAGTGTCGAGGGAAGTTCGTTTTGTAAAAAGAAGACTTCCAAGTTAGGCATATGCTTTGGACAGAAAGCTGTGAGACGCCCCATCAATCATGTGCAGATTGCTTGTTCTTATCATTCAAATTTTGTATCTCTTGCATTATTTCAATTCCGTAGACAAGATCAAGTTACAACAACGTATAATTTTGGCTTCCTGGATGGCTGGATCTTTTTCCTTACTACCCTGTGCTCTTTTTTCTTTTTGTGTAGCTTAATGCATTTTCACTTCATTGTAATAGCTTTGAATGTAACGTCTTATGAATTCAACCTAAGCCATTCATTGCTGTAAATTCAGTCAACTGGACTTCGCATTGAATCATCTCTCTCCTAAGGAGGGGGGCATGGTTCGGCCAAAGACCCAAGATTAGGATGCGGCTGTTTGACGAGTCTTCGTTTGCCACCTCTCAGGATGCATTTGGTTCAACATTTTGAAAGCCTTTTGGGAAATGCAAAAGTCTTTGGTCTAAAAGGTTTAGGGGAAATGCAAATTGCGTTTGGTAAAAAATCTTTTGTAAAGTAATTTTGGGTTAAGTAGTGTTTGGTAATAAAATGTTGCTAAGAGCTTCGGTTGCAAATTTTCTTTTTTTTTATTAAAAATAAACCCTCATGTTGATGGCGAGCCAAATCTGGCACCGGTAGCCATCAACTGAGGTCGCACAACCTCAAGCTACCCCCGGTGAGGGCTAGCTGGGGTCATGCAAACCCCAGCGACGATTGTGCGACCCAAGCGAGTGTCGCCTCGAGTCTCACGACCTTAGGTGGCCATCGCCTAGGTCACGAGACCCCAAGCAACGATGAGGTCCCTCGCCTCTAGCTTGTCGCCAAGGTCCAATGACCGACTAGAGGAAGAAGCGAAAGAAATAAAAAAGAAAGAGAAAGAAAACAAAAAAAGGAAAAATGAAAAAATAATTCGAAAAAATCACGTTAATGCCAGTCATGCCACGTAGGACGGCATGTGTATTGTCAACGATTTCTGGCCGAGTGGACTTAGTTGACATAAATGTAAATGGTCTATGACTCAATTGGCTAAAAAAAATGTTTTAGACTGAATTGGCATAATCGCAATACGCTTAGGACTTTTTTATATTTATATATGTTCATATATCATGTCTAGATCATGCTTTTTGCGGTTGGAGACTTTATCGGAATTTAATTGAGTGCATCATCGTGAAAAAGATGAAAAAACCAGTTCGTGTTTTTAGAATGTCAATCTATCGATGTTTAAATTTTGAGACATGACTAGTACCCGACCTTGTTAACAAGTCTCTTTAGACCTAACAAAAATTCAAAATTTTGACGCACAGATCCTAAATATGTTTGCCCCTTGTCGCAGGTAGCTTTTGGTTCTAATTGGGTGACAAATAGAAAAGAGCAATGCTTACGGAAAGACAGAACATGCTTGAGGTATTAGTGACACGGAAAAAAAAAAGCTTGGGATATTGATGTCATACTGAACAAAATAAAGCTTGGTGGTGAAATTTTCCAAATCCACGTAAGCTTCATTTACCTTCAATTGTCAGCGCAAGCCATCACGTCGGATTTTTTAATGGCAAATTTGGATGGACCTATGACAAAAGGCGTTGGCATGAAAGCGGACATAGTTGAAGATTTTTGGTAGTATTTCCTCTATTTGATATATGCTTACAGGTGCCAGACACTAATTCCTCGATAAAACCCATTTAGCAATTTGAACATTGAAGGCTGCCAAGCTTTTCCTCGACATCGACACTTACGGATACCCAGAGTTAAAACTGTTTGGGTTGTCCTTAAGGATTCAAGGAACGATTTTCACGAGTACACAATTTAGTTATTATAGATCATGCGCAGGTGAATAGACACGTGGACAAGAAGTTAATTTGGATGATCGAGTTCCCTTCCGATTCATTTTAATGCAAGAGTATTGAATTGTCCATTTCCAATTCCGTCAACAGATAGACTACACGTATAGACCTCACGTGTGCTGATGAAGTCCAGAAAGTAAACATTATTTGGATAAAGTCATCCCTGAATATGCATTGCTGCAAATCAACAACTTAAGAGGACTTCTTATGCAATAAGGGATCATCCGATCAGATATGACCTGGGGTACAAAGTCCGGCTTCAAACACCGAGAGAGCATATCGGCGTAGAGCTCGTACCGAGCAGTCATTCTGAACCCCCGCTTGTCTATCAGCTACATGCAGAGGTTGAGATCCATGTGGGAGACCAACAATCCATCTATGTGACAAGATAGTTATGGCATGCATGAAGTGTCTGGAGCTGAAAAGCGACTGGATCCATAGAAGTGCTTGAAATCTGTGTGCTGTAGCTTACCGTCGCATGATGCAATCACGTTTGGAAAATGTTTGCGTTCCTACCTGGTTGATCGATCCAGCCAAATAACCATCGGCAATGGTAGCATTTTCAGGCCCATGAATTGATTTTACAATGAACACGGTAAAGTTAACCGAGGTGATAATTTGGTATGTTCATTTGAATTTGCAATTGTTCGATAAGCTCCACCTATTTGCAACAAGACACTTTTTTTTGTTTTTTGCTTTTGGTCTAAGCAATAAGAATTTAAGTGGTTTATTTTTTCAATGTTTTAATTGTTTTCCATTTGGGCGAAAAAAAGTCATGCTAACCTTGGTGCCGATTCGAATAATTCATGAGGCATATTTCTTTCTGTTCAAATGGTAAATGAGGATCAATTATCACGTTGATTTTTTAACAAATTCACATTTTAACAACTAATCCACCACCGCATTCGCATCAATGTGATGTCCGATGAGTCTGAGCGTTGTTTGACAAGGCTATAATATAGTTATAAAGTCCGGCCCGGCCCATTTCGCCCGGACGCTTCTGTACACTCCCTCGCGGTTTGCTCCAGCAGGCGGAGCTTTCTAGCAATGGGAGACCGACGAAGAAGGGTCGCCGGCGCGTGCTTCCGTTTCAGCTTTCTTCCGATGGGCGTTAGGTGAAGATGGCGTGAGTTGAGTGGAATCCGGCGAAGGATTTGCTGGCGATGGTCACACGGAGGACTCGAAGGAAGGTGGGTGCTTCGTCACTTCAATTGGCAAGAGGCTGTGGACAATCTCTCCTGGTAATTGCTTCGATTCGAGAAAGTACTGTTTCTTTCTTTGTTCAGTGTGGTCGTTTCTTCAACGATGGCTTGGTGTGCCCTTTGAGTCATTGCCCTTATCTCGTTCTACTTCTTTATATTTAATTCGATGGAGAATTGGACGAATATAGAGGTATAAAGTGCTTGGAAGTCTAAATGAGAAGGTGAACGTCGAACTAAGGAGTCTGGTCGTTCTACCCAGAAACGAAGGGTGAATGATGGTGGTGCGAGTGGAAAATCTGGAGAACGAAGGAGTTGTTACCCTTTTCGGTACATCAGTTAATGTGTACATGAAAATAAAGAACATGAATTGGAGGGGATGTCATTTATGCTAGATAGATTAGATATGTCAGATGCAGAAATGCTTAATGCCGCACTTGGAGTTGGCAAGTTTAGCCCCTGCAGAAGACCATCTAAATGTCATGAGGCATCTAAAAAGATCTTCTTAGATTTATGATGGTGACTCTCTCGATGTAATTTTACTGCTGGCTTCTCTTCTTTTACTGATTGAGCATTCTTTTACTGACTATGCGTGCCCTACACGTAGAGATTTAGTGGATACTGAAATATAGACTGTAGGCAGAAATTTTCTCACATTTTGTATTGCTTGAAGTTTAGTTAATCTTCTTTGCATTGCAGAGGGGCATTTCGTCACATCATTTTGATTAATCAAGGTCGCTGGTGGGAGTTTAACTTTTGAATAGGATATATCTCGAGCTGTGCTGCATACTTGTATGACAATCTGGTTGAGAGGGAAGGAGGGAGGAATTAGAGAAAGCAAAGGGACTAGGAGGGTAAGGGGAGCTGCATCCAAGTATGTTAAGATCTTATATGACTTAAATCTTTCGGTAATTCAAATTAGTAAGATCTTAGGATTAGATGCCCAGCCTTGGTAATTCTTGCCGTCTATTCTCACTGGAAAACTTTAGAGGGGAGATGTTTTCTCCAGAAACACCTGAATGCTTCGTTCGTTATATTGTCTTCTGGATATGGAGAACGTTTTGAGTGCACTATAGTACTTGAGCCAATCTTGAATGATTTCTGTTAAGATCTTAAGTTACACTTGTAATCCTCGCCTGAAGTAAGCTTTTGTGCATCCACTCTACCTTGAAGTTCCTTAGTTGAACAACAAGATATGTTTTTTGAATCAGATAGTGGATTGGAGCCTGCCAATAAGATATAGATTCCCACGCTTTAGATTACCTACTAACCCAAAGAAATCCCATATCAAGTGACCGATATCCTTCTCAATTATTTTGTACAGTTACGATGTTTTGCCTTACTTCACAAATTTTGATTAACATTTTGTCGGTTAATGTGTGTGCTCTATCTTTCCTCTTCTTCTGTTAACTTTATTGGGAACAAATTATTCACTCTGTGTGTGTGTTCTTTTTTGTTTATAATGAGCTTACTTTCTTTGCACACATCAATACTGGCTCTTCTTAATCATTCTAATCTACTCCAGTGTAACATCATTATGCTGGCGTCCTAATGGCAAGGTTGTTGTCTTGGGACTTGAAGACGATACAGTTTTACTGCATGTTTTCGAAGTAAGTTTTCTATGTTGTTACTTGAACGTTACCCTCATTACTTCTCAACTAGAAATTCCTACTGGAACAGTCCTTTTTTCATCACAACGTGTTCTTCTCTGATCTCTCTTGGGAAAGATTCTGAACTACTCAAAATCTGCATGATGCAATGCAAACAGCAAACTTGCTCAGTGAACATTTACCTGCTAATAGAGATGGCATTCCATTTTTGTTGGTCACGTCTGTCAATGTTAAGTTAACAATGGATTGCTAGATAGGTTAATCTGAGCAGGATAAGATTAACAAAAAAATTTATTAGAAAACTCTATTCAAACATGACCCTTTTGTTAAATAGGTCAACAAATTACAAAAATTGAATAACCCGTTTAACTAATTAGATTGAATTGAATGGGTCATTCCAATCCTAACATGACCGACACGGCATCTGTACAATATGCATATCGTCATCAATGTCAAATAATTTGAAAAGAAACTAGTGGTAAGCTTACAAAATCCTAGGTTTACATGAAATGTTACATTTATATGGTGTGATCAAATTATAATTTGTAACCACTATGGAAACAAAATTCATGTATGATTTACTATTAGAGAATTTACTGAACTAAATATAAACAGGTCATGATAGTTCAGGTTGTTAATCAAGTTGGCACTATTGTTTAGTTAGATAGATTACACGAGTCAATTTGTGCTTTGCGGTTTGAACTTTGAACCCGGAACAATATTCGTTTATTAATTGTGTTTACTATTAAGTAGGTAGCCACAATTTTGATATGACATGATAACCACTTAGGGTCACCCTTAGTTGTCACATGGAAATGAGTCATGAATCAAAAAATTAAATCTATGGATTGTGGATCGTGAATTTCATCCATTGGAATCATAGAATCTGATATACTGTTTGAGATTGGTATACCATAACAGATGTAAATTAATTGTAAAGTACGGTCTTATTTTTATTGTTAGGTAATAAATAATTATAAAGATACTTGAAATTCGACTAATGTTATTATTTCCAGACATGAGATATTGCTATAAATTATTTTTCTTTTATCAAATAAGTACCCATTTGACTACAAGGACACAAAGATCGTGTACTAAGTATTGTAATTGGGTTTGCATTCGTAGAATTTAGTATTAGACAATTAGATCATCCACTAAGCCTGATGCATCCAACAAAATCATGCAAGATGACTACCAAGTTTTTGGTGAAGATTGACTTTGAAACTCAAACAAGGGTTAGGATTCTTCTCGAAGTTTAATCACTAAAACCCAGGATTTGAGTATTCTTAGGATTATACGAAGTTTCCCTAATTTTTTTTTTTGAAGTTTGAGTAGTAGGATCTTACATATACTCCAATTTTATTTCTTGTTTATAGGTTTCCTATTTCAACTAGGAGTAGAACTTCTAGAGAATCTAATAATATAGTTGTAATTTTTTTTTGGTAAGGAATATAGCTGTAATTTTTACTTTTCAATAGAGTTGATAATTTATTGAACTAGGCAAGTGTTTGCTTTGCATATTGTGTGATGCAATTCCTCTTTGGTGTGATGCTTAAGAAACCCTAGGTGTGATGGTTAGGCAGTTTTGCATTCATCTGTAACATGCTCATTTTCATCAAAATTAATAGCTTATGTCAATTATCAGTAAAATATGTTCAGTTTAGTCAATTAGGAAGGTAATTATTTAGTTGACTCTTAAATGATATGATTTGTATCTGCCTCAATTATTCTTGTGGGTGGAAAAGTTCGTAAATAACTGGTTATGTTTTTATTAAGCTATAGTTGCTTGGTCATGAGTAGAATGGCTAAGAACTTGGCTGAGGCTGCTACAATTCTGTTTCTTTGAGATTTCTGCTAGTTTATAATCGATCGTCCACTTCATGGATTATATTTTGCTGAGAAGAGAGTTTGTTTGTACATAATGAATGTTATCTTACCCAAGTAGCTGTCTTTATGGAACTATGGATATGCGGTGTGCTGCTTTTGATATGCTAGTGCTTGCAGCTGTTATGCACACTGTGGTATAATCATTCTAACAGGGTATAAATATTAAGCAGAATGGAAAACTATTAAGAAGCTTGAAGTCCCATATGGCAACTGTGGTGTCTCAACTGGGAGGAGGATGCCTAACTGAATAGAGTATGCATCTTTCAACTTAAAATTTGATATGACTTAGTGATCTTTATTACCAATAGCAGATATTTTATGGCTCACGCCTTTCATAATGCTTCATTTCCAGTTAAGTAGTTATTTTAGTCTAGTTTTCTTAAATACTTCTTTTCAAACTTGGAATCTTATGTCACAGTCCAACAGCTTTAGTATGGGTTTATGGAAGATTTTTGGAAAGCGTTTGTTTGGTGTCATATGTAACTTGTTGATTTGTTTGATTTGTTTGGCTCCTTAGCTTTAATCTCATATTTTTTCGTCTTTTTATTTTCCAACTGGAAAGTAATTATTCATTTGTTTTATAGAACGCTTCTGGTAACTTTTTGGCTTTTGAAGATCACACTACTCGATTCTTCCCTCCAGCTCCAAAAGTTCCTCGCATGCCTGGACTAGTACCCGGAGATGCTGGTTTAACAGACGATGGTCAAGATTCATTTGTAGAGCTCTCAAATTCTTCAAGGCAATGTTTCAATATCCTTTGCAGTGGAGATAAAGATGGGGTTTTGTGCTTCAGTATATTTGGTGTCTATCTAATCAGAAATATTGTAAGCGTCATGTTTGTTCAAATCAAATATTTGGCAGTATGGTCTATCAGATTGAGTCGATGAGTCATTTCCCTGTTCTTGCTTCTCATTCAACAGTTTTTTTAATAAATGGATTCGATGGCAGACTGGCAGTAAATCAGTATTGCCCAGGAAGTAATGGGTTGGTTAAGTAAACGATTATGCTAGGTGATGTTATGCTTGTAAAAGTTCTAGACGTTTATGCCAATTCCCAGGCTAGATTTCACTTCTGTTGGTCACTTCCGAGATGACACCCTTCCAATTTCGATATAGAACAATTAATTGAAGCTTTTTGTCGTTTGGCCTGAGGTTAGCCAGACCTTACATACTTTCTGCTCTACTCCATACTATTGGGTTTCTGCTCTGTTCTAGGAAGATTGAGAGAGCTTATGAAGATCTTCCCCTTTCCAGCAAGTTTAGTCAAACTTTCGTGCAATATGATATCGTAAA
This sequence comes from Syzygium aqueum, assembly GCA_031216185.1. Taxonomy (NCBI): domain Eukaryota; kingdom Viridiplantae; phylum Streptophyta; class Magnoliopsida; order Myrtales; family Myrtaceae; genus Syzygium; species Syzygium aqueum. Next base: position 34,851,429 of record CM062235.1, on the reverse strand, counting down.
AGCAAGTGTGAAAAAATGTACAAAGTAAATGCAAACTTAAAGAAACTATTACAGAACTAAATAGCATGCATATAATAAATTATCAATAAAAAAATGCATTAAATGGTATCTAAATGGATGGACTCCCTATGGAACATACAAATTGCTTCACATCTTGCACCAACCAAGTTGGATAACAATATTAATATGCTTAGATATATTTTGGGTGGTAAGTAAAACCTATTTAACATATTTAGAGAATTAGGCCTTTTATATGGATAGGTATCGTGTTTGGCTAAAGTCACCGAACCTTCTCATTAAAAAAGTAATATCAATCTTTAGGCCTAATTTTCCTGGAAAATTGAACATATTTCCAGACAAGCATCACATTGACTCGAGGGCGAGGGGCGAGGTCAAGAAGAATAATTTAATCAAAGATAAACGTACCAATTTTACTTGTCCAGCTTGATCCGAAAGATGCTCTCCATTGTTTATATTTGTTTGTGGGAGTCTCTATAGCTCAAAATAAATGAGAGTGCATCTCATCTTTCGATATCTCGAGACTTGCAATCACATTTTTATTACCGATCAGTTAATTAATTAGTACTAGAGCAAGATGTGGTTTATGCACTTTTGATTTGAGGAATTTAACCATCCCCTTTCTTACTAACCATCACACGAAGAGTGAACAAGACCTCTTTAGGAAATATTTTTTTACATCAATATTTTGTGCTATAGTTACTCTAATTTATTATGTATCAATGTAATGAACATTGTCTAAGAAGATGCTCACAAAATTTATACGAGGAATCAGTCCACCTAGATCAGGTCGATTATTCAGCTCACTAGCAAAAAAGGGCACCTAAATATGTGCTCGATTTAGATTTGGATTATCCAGGGTAATGAATTCAATTTGCTAAATGGTCAAAAACATTTGAACAATTTTTTTTATCAACATTTTTTTATCAACATTTGATCAATTTAACAAATATCTTTTTGACAGGATTTGTCATTAAACAAACTATAAGGATTAAAATCAAACATTTACAAGAATGCGATGATCGACAGGGTACTTTCTTAGAAGGTTTTGTGCATGTAGGCACCATAGAAGCTTGTGCACTTTCTCTTTCTGACGTTTACTCGAAAGTTTTCTTATATGGTGGGCGCTTCCTCTTGGAGGCCCACAGCAGTTTGGGTAGAGATTGTACAAATTATTCAATGGACGGTCCAACTTCAAAAGACAACAACTAGAAGGTCATCGAAATTGTCATTTTTTAAAATTATTTTTCAAACTGGGTTCTAGATAGATAAATGGCTGGTAAACTTTGGGTGTATGCGACTTTTATTACCAGGAGTCGGTGGAAGATGTGATGGGGATGGATTCAAATGCATGCTAAATCATACGTCATCAGTGACGTCTTCTCTTGAATCGCACTGCCATATGTTCTCGGCCTTTTTTGTATTAGTTTATAAGTGTCGATTTTCGAGAAAAATTAGATTGAAGATTGAAAATAGTAAACTCTTCTTATTTGAATATTAAGCATGCTACATATATTTATTAACAAAACCCAATCTGACTGATATGGTTTTGTCATTTTCGTTCGGATCGAATATGTTTTTGTCATTGGCTCATGTACGTTAGCACCTAGAGCATGTGAATATTGCTCGTTAGTTGTTTTTTCATTAATAGAATGTGGCCTGACATTATTTTAATGAAGGCATAGGAATTCTCTAGAAAGACATTAAAAGATTTCCTAGACATTGCTAAAACAAATCAATTAGCAGTTGTTTGAACTAACCCCGAAAAAACAATTTTTTTCGGCAGCTGAGAAATTATACAAGAACTTCGTTTACGCCAATCCCTGTCGAATGAGCTGTAAGAAAGGGACCCCTTTTTACATTATTCTAAAGTCAATTCGCCAACTTGTATAATATAGTTTTCTACGTATTTTTGTCTGTGTTTACGCTTCGCATCGAGGCATCTTCAAGCGGCATCTTCTTTCCTCCAGTAGAAACACATCGTACGTACTGCAATTGAAAGGAGTAGCTATTATTCGACCAAAAAAATAGGTGTAGCTATTACTGAACTCCATATCGACAAAGTGTCCTGCAGACATTTATTAACTAGAACTCAACTTTGTTCAAGCATGCAACAGAGAGTGTTCTGTGTTGTTATCCAAATTCCATAGCGATAAGGACATAGGAAAAAAAAATGGAAGCCATAAATGAATAGCAGAAAACTGAATTTCATGGAGCCACAGTTCGTCGTCATCTTCACATGGATCCAAATTCTAATATTCTGCTCTTTTTGGGGGGTGGGAAACGACGTGCAAATTTCTTTTTGGATTGTTCACAGAGCATGCTGAAAGATAGCAGAAACCCATGATTGCTAATTAAAAGACACAACACACATACGCACTCTCTCTAACATAGAGAGAGAGAGAGAGAGAGAGAGAGAGAGAGAGAGAGAGAGAGAGAGAGAGAGAGAGTGAGTGAGTGAGTGAGAGAGGAATGAGGCCATATAGAGAGTGCTTGAGAAACCATGCAGCCAGCTTGGGGAGCTATGCGACCGACGGGTGCAGCGAGTTCACTTCGGATGACGCCTCACCGAGCAGCCTCTAATGCGCGGCGTGTGGCTGCCACTGCAACTTCCGCCGGAAGGTGACCTACACCGTTGCCCACGCTGGCGGCACGGAGCTGATGGTGTGCCAGTCAGGCGGTGGGCCAATGTCGAATTGATCAGATAGACTCAATTGACAAAAAGTGAAAATGTCAATAACTCAATTGGCACAATTAAAAAGTTTATGACTGAATTAGTAAAAGTGCAATAGATCTTAAACTTTTTTGGTAATTCTCCCACGATAAATTCATATAGGCTTATATACCACATTCGTGTTTGGAGTCAATTAGCTTTAGAGAATAATGCAGTAAGCTCTTGAATTTAAAGTGATAATTTAGCACTCATGAAGTATTGTAAATTAATACTAAAAGAAAGAGTGCACGTGAAAAAGGGCACACAAATGTGTGCTTGATCTGGATCTGGATTATCCAAGGAACTGAATTCAATATGTCAAAGGGTAAAAACATTTGATCAATTTAACAAATATATCTTTGACAGGATTTGTCACTAAAATGAATTATAAGGATTAAAATCGAACACTTACAAGAATGTGATGGTCAAAAGGGTACTTTCTTAGAAGGTTTTGTGCATGTAGGCGGCACCGCATAAGCTTGTACACTTTCTTTCCGATGTTTACTCCAAAATTTTCTTATACGGTGGGCGCTTCCTCTCAGAGGGCCATAGCAATTTTGGTAGAGATCGTGCAAACTTTTAGATGGACAGTCTAACTTTAGAAGACAACAACTATGAGGTCATGGAAATTGTCATTTTTTTTTTTATCATTTTTCAAATTGGGTTCCAGTTAGATATAAATGGATGATAAACTTTGGATTTATGCAAGTTTATTTTAAGGAGTCGGTGAAATTTTGGCTCTTATTTTAAGGGGAGATTTTTCAAAGAGTGTTTTCGGTGGAAGATGTGACAAGGATGGATTCCTATGCCTGTAAATCATTCGTCATCAGTGACATCTTCTCTTGACTCGCACTGTCATTTATTGTTGGCCTTCTTTCTTTTAGTTTTTAAGTGTTCATTTTTGGAAAAAATCAGATTGAAGATTGAAAATACTAAACTCTCCTTATTTGAATATTAAGCGTGCTACATATATTTGTTAAGCAATTGAAGCACTCCGCTCGGAAAAATGATTATTGAACCGACTGATAAGTATCGTACATGATATATTAATGGAAGAACTTATTGTACATACTGAATAGTTTCCGCACCGCTAGATCTCTCGTAAGACCTACGTAAAATCCATCACTTTCAATGATTCATATTCAACTTAGTATGTATACACATATTACATTCGTATAATAATTTTTTTCCGAATATGGTCGTTGTGAGTGATAGACCCCTGTTTTCGGCTTATGTTCGGTCTCTATTGCTACTTCCATTAGGCATTATATATTTTAAGAAGTGTCAAAGAGTGCTAATTAAAAAGATTCTTCAGTATTTTTTTTAAAGCGTGTTCAAAAATTCCGACCCAAAAAAGGGCACGTTAAATAAATAAATAAATAAATGAGCAAATTTGACTTTTCAACGATGGACAAGTGGCGGGCGATAATTATGAGCCTTTATGCCACGTGGGCCCCATCACCACCATCCATTCCCTCTCTCTCTCGAACTCGATCCCTCTCGTCGCAAGAGATCCACTGGATCGCAGCGCATCATAGAGAGGATGAGATAGAGGCTCCTGATGCTGACACGTGTCATTGCATAGTGGTGCAGCTGGGCTGCCGGTCGGCATCGTTGGTCCGGTTACGTGCGCAAGAGGTCCCACGCGCCATCCTGTGACCTGGACCGTGGGTGGGTTAGGGTGGGCTTACAGTGAATAGATCTGAATTAATTTATTAATCGAACATAATTTAGAAAAGTAGGTATTTCTACGCATTTTTTTTTGTCTTTTTGTCCCAACTGGGTGTACAATAAATTCACATTGAAGCTTCCCGAAAAAAGGGCACTCATTATATATTCCAATAAAATAAATCAATTATTTGATGAGATTGATTATTAAAAATTGTTTTCCTGTTTTTGCACCCTTTGTTGTAAAGAAAAGCAGACTAATTTTAAGATCCTTGATAAATAAGTCGAGTCGGTCATAACTAGTATGCATCTTCGATAGAATCGGAAAACGGAGGATTGTATAAGATACTTTAATTAGTTGACGATCATTTTAATTATCGCGAATTACGATTTTATGCATATGCACTTACAGATTGAGATGATATATATTAATGACAACATGACTTTTTTTTGGATATTTCGGTAAAGATTTGAAGTTGGAATATTTTCAGTAGGTTTGCTTGATTGAAAATAGTCGGGGCCTGAAAATTGATTCTAATAGGCATAGGGTGTAAGCATTTTCTATTTTCTAGTGTTGTTGTAAATAATTGCAGTGTGAATATATGACGATGTTCCCGAATTAGTAATTATTGCAAAGCCGGATTTCTAAGAACGAGGGCATGTAATCATATTATATCATATATGTTATTAATAATTTTCCAATTTTTTTTTGCAAATTATTGACGGGAATTTTCGTTTGGAGAGTAAATATTTGAAATTAGTTTAAAATAACGCATAAGCGCGTTGGGTTTCGATCATTCACATTGGTGGCAGCAAGTAGCCAGTTGCTTATTTTTTCTTTTTCTGTAATTTGTTGAGAAATAGTCTGACCAAAAATTAAAATTTGTGAGAAATGGCAATTTTTATTAATTAATAAGTTTTTTCCCCACAAATTTATTAATTAATAACGAAACAGGATTTATGTGCGGTTTGACTCGCAAGAGGGTAGTGCACCAACCTTGGGTGGGGTCCTTTTCTAACAGTGACGACAAGGAGCACGACGCTGTGGGTCTCACCCCGTGGAATTAACCTTCCTTCATGGGACGCTATTTTGCGAACATTTATTGAGTTATAATGTATATATTGAAAGCCGATATAAATTGTTGGACTGTGAAAGGGTCGTAACTGCGAAGGTGTTGGAGGCCTAATCACTAATGAACAATCTAAGTATTTCACTGCAACCATGGGCAGAGGCCTCGAGTGGACATAATCTTAAGTCAAGCAATTGATGGCATTTTTCTTGTACTGAGACACGAGTTGTCGTAATTTCGATGACTAAATCCAAATAAAGGAGGAAAATCATAGTGATTTGTTAATTATAAAAGCATTTTTTTTACATAGATTAAATTTGTTGTGTGATTTTGACATCATGGGGAGCGACAAATCGAGGACCCGCGCATCTGTCCCTCACGAACTCGCAGGTGATTTCGAGGAATGTGACTAGTCGGCCGCCGAGAGTGGCCGTGGGCATGGGTTTTATGGTTTTGCAGGCATGTGAGGGAAGAAGTGACCACAATGGGGAAGAAAGATCAGGGATTTGAAGCGGGGAAGATAAGAAATGCGCATAGGTCAAGGAAGGAATCGGAGAGAGAGAGTTGTCCTTGGAGTTGAAAAGTCTTACCTGAAAAAGAAATTAAATAAGAGGAAAGACAAAAACGCTTTGATGTTTTTCAAAGTGGTCTCCACCTTAAAAGACATGTAGCAAGGGCCATAGAAATATCTATCCTCCGATGGATTCTTAACAATGACTGCTCTTTGATTGGTCCAAGAAATAATAAAATATATCAGTGATCGATGATGCATCAACATATTTCTTGTCCGGATGGATTGCAAAGTTCGCTGTCCATGTCCCATCATATTCATTTAGAGAATCGTTCCACCAGACCTGCCCACTGTATTCATTTACTCGCATGGTAGTGGGCCCCATCTATCCTCTCTTCTTCCCCAAGCTTTTAAGCTGACGATGGAAGCTCAATTTCAATTAAAACGGAAGAATGCCTCAAAAATCTGCAGCGGGTCTCTTAGGCTCCGGATTAGTAAACAAAAGCCTTATGGAGTATGGTCAAAGCTAAAGCAATTGGAAAACAAATCTCATCTTTCATTAGTCTCCATTCAAATATAGGATAAGCGATCGTTGATAATATAATATTTCAGTATTGAAATGATGTTTACCGATTTGATACAACAATATTTGATAGAGTGAGAGGAGGTAATTTCTGAGTTGCATCAAGAACTTAAATATACTTGACAAAAATAATTTTTCTGAAGGAAAATAAATTAAAAAAGGAAGAGGCAAGTCCAACGGTGCAAGCGGTGGACTAGAGCAATTGTCTTTTATTTTTGGTTTTATTTTCTTTTTCATTGCTTCTGCATCGAAACTTGCTGGCATTTACTCTTCTTCTTCCTGGGCAGATTCGCCTTGGATTCTCCTTGGGCATTGAAACTTCCACCACATGAAGCCAACGACCATAAATGCCATAGTTAGTGGTCCCAGTCAATGAATTACTAATTTATATCTGGCTGGGTAAGTTTCAATTACTGGTGTGTGTGTGCCAACTAGATGGTTTAGATGAGTCAAATCAATAAAAGAAATATGTATATAATAAAGACAAAGCAAAAAGGCATTTTAATTTATTTATGAGATTTGAAGGAGAAATTAAGGCAGAACCAGAGCCAGAAAGAAATCTTCTCATCGTGCTAGGATACAAAATGAATATATATATAGCATTTTGATAATTTTTCATGATCCTCGACACGCGTAAATAACATAATTTTATAAAATAAGTGATCGTTAATAATACAACATTTCCGTATTATAATTTCCACCACATAATCCTGTACACGGGAGCTTGTACTCTTCCAAATTATAATTTTGTCCAAACACAATAATAAATTTATCTTAAAACATGCTTGGGCATGATCATTTCATGATATTAAAAAAAAGTAAACTCAAAATTATTGATTTTGAAATATACATATATATAAACTCAACATATTTGAAATTAAGTACTTTATTTTTAAAATTATAGTGATCCGAAAGATGAGGTGATTATTGGTACTATGTAGGTAAGGAAATAGTTTGATGAACTTTGTGGAATTAGAATTCTTAAGTTTCTGTGGTTGAAAAAGTTTATTTAAGTTATAAACATTAGAAATTTGCACAAATATAAAACTGAAAACTTGAGAATTTTTTGTGTTCTTTTGAAATATTCATTATACTCTTACCTAATGTTCTGATCTTAATGAGTGAGATGAGGTAAAACTATTATCCGATGCGATAAAGATATCTATTCGCACCTTTTCTAGTTCCTTAATTTTCTAGGATGAAAGGAAAAAGGTTATGATGGGCCTGCATTCGTGCCAAAAGTATTATTTGTCACTGAAAAAATAAGATTTAGGTAGTGGGCCCCATCTATTTTCTCTTCTTCCGAGAGCTTTCTTTTGGGCTGATGAAGGAAGCTCAATATCAATTAAAATGGAAGAATGCTTCAAAAATATGCAGCGAGCTTTTGGACTTTGGATTAGTAAACAAAAGCCTTATTGAAAATAATTGAAGCTAAAACAATTGGAAAACAAATTTCATCTTTCATTGGTCTCCATTCAAGATATTTGATTATTTCTGAAGAGACTTTAGTATGATTTCAGAAATATGTTCAACAGATTAATTTAAAGCTTTTGTCCGAATACTTTAGGATAAGCTCGTTGATAATACAACAATTTAATAATGAAATAAAATTTATTGGTTTGATACGACAATACAAATCAAGATATTGCCATGACCACTTGTCTAGGACACCATAACTGCAATTGTCTTTTATTTTTGGTTTTATTTTTTTTCATTGCTTTGCATCGAAACTTGTTCACATGTTTTCTTCTTTCTGGTTAGGATTGCCCTGCATTCTCCTGTGCATTGAAACTTCCACCACATGAAGGCAACGGCTATAAATGAATTGTTAGTGGTCCTGGTCAATGAATTATTAATTTATTTTTAGCTTGACAAATTTGAATTATTGGTGCACTCCTTCTGGTTGGATCAGATACATCAAATAAATAAATAAATATATAATAAAGCAAAAGCAAAAAGACATTTTGATTTATTTATGATATTTGAAGGATAAATTAAGGCAGAACCAGAGCCAAAAAGAAATTTTCTCATTGTGCTCGGGTACAAAATGAATATATATATATATATATATATAGCATTTTGAAATTTTTTTTATGATCCTCGATACGCGTAAAAAATATAATTTTTTAGAATAAGTGATCATTAATAATACGATATTTCCGTATTAAAATGAAGTTTATCGGTTTAACTGTACAATATTAAAAAGGCTCAAAGTGAGAAGGGTAAATTTCTAAGTGGGATGAAGAGCTTAAATATATTCTAACATAAATTAACAAGAGCAAAAGGACAGTTCAACGGTGCAAGCGTGCCCTCTTCACTGTCTTGACGGCTTTGATGCTTTTATCTGTTCCGAGCAACTTTGTCTGGAAAAATATTAGACCCGACGACTATCCGTCTCTCTCTCCCCACCTTTCATCTTCTCCCGCAAATCCATGTCACAGTCTCGTCCCAAGTCTTTCTCCCTCTCCACTTTTCATCTTCCCCCAACAAATCCACCGCTTTAACTGTACTGAAATTTTGACAGACCCCAGTAGAATGGGCAATGAGAAGGCATTTCCCGTTTCCTGAGAGGAAGGCATTCTGGATTTTTCTACGTCAGATTTGAGAGCGAAAATCAAGGGCAGAGTCAGAGCAAAGACGAAATGCATCTTCTCACTTTTGGGCGTTCTTTCGCCGAGCTCGTGGCACTGATCCTTCTCCCCGGGCTTGCGTTCTATTTTCTCAATAAGAAGAAAGCTAGTGCGCGTGGAAACGTGCGAGATGCTGATGCTAGTGCATCTGATTCGTTGATTGCACTGACGGAAACTAATTCCGGTGGATCTAGTTCATTTCCAACAGAAACGAACAACGGTGTATCTAGTTCGTCTCCGACAGAAACTAGCAACGGTACATCTAGTTCGTTGACTGCGTCGACTGGGAATTGCTATGAGGTGTTTTTGAGTTTCAGAGGTCCAGATACTCGAAAAGGCTTCACCGATCACCTCTATATCGGGCTCATTGATGCTGGAATTTGTACTTTCAGAGACGATAACGAGCTCCGCCAAGGCGAGGAGATCGGCCCAGATCTTTTGGCAGCCATCAAGAACAGTAAGATCCTGATCCCCATTCTCTCGGTGAATTATGGATCGAGCAAATGGTGCCTAGATGAACTGGTTCAAATAATGGAGTGCAAGAATAATAATGGGCAGATAGTGTTACCTATATTCTACAAAGTGAAACCAGCAGATGTGGGACATCAAATCGGGAGTTTCGGAGATGCATTTCACGAGCGTGATAAGCGTTTGCTTGAGAGGAGTTTCGACCCAACAATTTTGGAGAAATGGAAGAAAGCACTCCTTGAAGTCAGCACCTTGAAAGGATATGAAGCCGATGGGTACAAGTTTTCATCAAAACATTCTCTACTTTCTTATAATATGTATGGGTGTTTACTGGTTGTTTTGATTCTCACCTGCTTCATTTTCGTTCTTATATATATATATATATATATATTAAAAAACAGTAAGATCCTGTCATGCATGAGCTCTATAAGTTATTCTGTTTTTTTTTAGTTTTTTGCTTTAATGATCTTGACCAATCTATTTATAGATTTTATTGTTATGATCTCATTTGCTTGAATAATAAAATTTTTTGAATGAATTTTTACGCTTATATCCAAAGATTTGAAACATTGTGCCATTTTTTTTTTCATGTTTATAGTGTACGGCACGTTATGTAGAATTGCACAAATAAGGACAAATTCCCTCAATTGTATTACGGTAGTTCACTATACAGCACTTCGAACAACTTTCCAGATTGATATTACAGGACACGAATTTCTCTTGCATCAGAAGTGGTGTCATATTTATTGCAAGATCATTGAACTCTCTTATAGGGCTGGCTTATTGGACTTCTTATTCAAAAACTCCAGAAAGCTTTTAAAGTGACATCCTGTCATCCACGTCATCCTTGATAGCTTTAACAAACAAGAAGTTTAAATTTTGATTCAGATTTATAACATATTCAATTCAAAATTCATTTGTGACATCCTCAAGTTTCTTCTCGCTCAATAAATTATGTCAAAGTAATAATGGATTAGGGAACGCCATGTGAAGCAACCACCAACATTTCCTACTTTAGTCTTAGCATATAAGATAATACATGGAGGTGTGACCAAAGTAATTTTTTAAGTTTTACAATTTATCCCCAAATTTGTTTATTATTGTGTTCTCATCAGATAAATAACATAACATGACTGTTGCTACATGTTTTAACTCGTAACATTTGATAGGTATGAAGGAGAATTGGTGAAATCAGTCGTCCAAAAAGTGTTGAGCCAGCTAAAGAAAGAGTTTGAGTTGGTTATTCCTGAAAATTTGGTCGGAATTGATGGTCATATCGAGGAGGTTATGAAATTTGTAGATAATAATTCTAGTGCTACCCTATTTATCGGAATCCACGGAATGGGAGGCATTGGTAAGACGACTCTTGCTAAAACCATCTACAACAAGCTCTCCGATCAGTTTAAGTATCGTAGCTTCATTGCAGATATTAGGGAATCATGTCAGCGAAATGGACTTGAGTACTTACAGAATCAACTAATCTCTGATATATTGAACCAACAGAATCAAATTTCTAATAAGGATGACGGGACTAAGTTCATCTCATCCAAGTTCAAAGATAAGAAAGTCCTTGTTCTTCTTGATGATGTGGATGATGTTGATCAGTTGAAGGCTTTGGCTAGAAACCATAATTGGTTTTCTTCTGGAAGTAGGATTCTTATAACCACTAGAAAAATTAGTGTTCTTGACAATGAAGGGGTGGACTTCAAATATGAACATGAGGTAATGGATGAGAATCATTCTATGGTTCTGTTTAGTAGACATGCATTTCGAAGGAATTCTCCTCCAAGTGAATTTGAGGACCTCGCTCATGCCGTTGTAACTACCACCGGAGGGCTTCCCTTATCTCTTGAGGTTTTAGGTTCATTTTTGTGTGGAAAAAAGCTAGCATTTTGGAGAGATACAATAGACAAGTTAAAAAAAGTCCCTCATAAGAAAGTGCAAGAAAAGTTAAGGATAAGTTATGAAGCATTAGAATATGAACAAAAGCAAATATTTTTGGATATTGCTTGCTTTTTCATTGGCACTGACAAGAGAATCGCATCCTACATGTGGGATGTCTGTTGCTTTTTCCCTGAGGAGGGAATTGAGGTATTGAAATTCATGTCATTAATAAAAATTGGAGATGATCATGAGCTCCGAATGCATGACCAACTGAGAGATCTTGGTAGGAAAATAGTTCGCGATGAAAATGAGCGAAAGCCTCAGAAACGTAGCAGGTTATGGGACTCCGAGGAAGTCCAGAAAGTGCTACGGGAAACTAAGGTAACCGTTTCGTTCTTTTGCTCACTTAGTCCATCTTCTACTGTTAAGAGTAATGTTAGTCCACTACTTAGTGCTTGCTCTAGTGAGCAGAGAACCTTCTACTAGTATTGCCGCGAATGTGTTATTGACGTGATTATAAAGTAGGGAGGTTGCTCTCTCCTAGTAAGTATAGTAGTATTATATGAGATTTTTCTTAAAGTGTATATTACAAAATTATCTCCAAGAATGAGATACTTTCAAATGTTTTAGCTAATTGATAGGGGTATTCAATGTTGGCAAGATCTTGAATTTACGTCTTCGACACATGCAATAAATAACTTGACTATGCTACGATAAACCATAACTACTTAGGATATATAAATCATTAATATCTAGATGTTAAAATTTATATTATAGGACTAAGATGCCTGCATTTCTCGTGAAATTTTAGTCATTATTCCATAACGGAGAAAGAAAGGGATACTTATTTTATGTAATATTACGTTTGGAATTCCATTTACCAATATTCGTAGGAAAAGGATTCATTTAAGCTTACCGAATAAGATAGGAACATAAATTCCTTATATATAACATATATGTGTGTATATAACATCAAGCGTATTTTATGCAATCACCATTAGAAAGAGAAATGTTTTATTTTTTTCTGAATAAAAAGTCCAAGAGATAAATACTGTAATTCTATTTTGTATAATTTTTTTATTTTTTGTATAAATAAGTTTGTGAGTGTATTTGCATTTGTGAAATTAATTATAATTTTTAAAATAAAAAAGGTACATTTGATATAATTATTTCAATATTTTTGCATGACTCAATTTCGCTCTTCATCCATGATTCTATCATAAAAAGAAGACTAGCCTTTTGCATATGGCACGAAAATAACATTACCTTTCAACCTCATCCTTTTACTCGTGACAAAAATGACACCTGCCATCAATTCTTCCTATTCTCGCTTTAAATCATCCCGCGTCATCCTACATAGCTCATGGTGCGAACATGCACAATGAACCATGCTAATCGTGACCACAAATGACTTCTCTTTTTTCAAAAAGCCAGAAATTTCATAAGAAAGATTATAAATAAAGTTTGTTAACAAAATCATAAAATAAAGCACAACATCTTTTTTGGTGTGGGTTGACATGGCTCATTGTGTACGTTAGTAGAGTGAGCAATGTAGGATACCCTGGCGATTTAACGACGATAATGAATGAAATTTGTAGCAGGTGTCGGCTTTGTTCTACAGTTAAATAGTTGGGCTATTTGTATTACGTTGGAAATGTTATGTTATTTTTGTCACAAATGCCGAAGGTTAGGCTTTATAGACGTTTGAAAGGTTTTGCTACTTTTATCCCAAGTACAAAAAGGTTGGGCCTATTTTCGGGATTTGACCAAATTCTAGCTATCGATTTTTTAAGGTGAAAAAAGTCACACATCACACAAAGAAATCTTGAAGATAAATAGGGTATATTGATTTTTTGACAGGGAAGTTTATGGGAAAATGACTAATGTGAGTAGATTACTTCTATTGAAGATTTCTTCCTTTTTTTTTATATAGTTACTCTTCTCTTGGATTACTTTTAGGTGTTGAGATCTGATTCCTTTCCAAATTATTACATCAATCACCTATGAGTATCCATGAAATCTTGTACAACATTGTGAATTACAATAACAAAATTTTTGGTTCAGAGAAACTGATATGGAAATCCATGAACTTTCTGTTTTACTTCTTGACTTCTTATGCATAAGTGATTTTTTTTTCTTGTGAAAGCTTACTACACATTTGGTTCTCTGGAAGAACTATTCTATTTCCAATCTATTCCAATAAAGCAATTATTCCTTCATTTTGTTCAAAAATAGATTAGAAATTACTATTCTTTCCCAATCAGGAATAGTTATTCCTGGGGGGCCAAGGAAAAGCTATTCCATGTAGGCTTGTAGCCAAGAGCAGCTTCAATTTTCACATTGCAAAAATGCTTTGCACTTTCAACAATTAATTTCTTTGATATACATCAAAGTTATTGGGGTCTGTTTATTTTATTTATTATACTTGAGTTACTCAGTTATTTATGATTATGATTATATTGGATTGTAATCTATAGTTAAATTTAAATTAATGATAAAATAATAAGCTGTAGAGAATATTGATATAACTAATAAGTTATTTATGATTATGAATATATCAAAATGTAATCTATTGTTAAACTAAAATTTATGATAAAATAATAAGTTGTAGAGAATATTAATATAACTAATATTATTGTCTTAGTTATTTATAATTAGAAAATAATTAATTAACAATATTTCAAGTCACTATTAGTAAAATAATAAGTACATAATATATTAATATAACTACCATCACAATATTCAGTTTCTTGTAATTAGTTATTACCCCAATTGAAAATCATAGTATATGTTATTTCTTTATTAATCATGTAAGTAGCATAGTTGAGTAATATACACGAAATTAATATGAAATTTATAGAGAGAAAAATATATATTTCTATTAAATACTGTTTATTGGCGTAAAAAGAAAATCATATCTTCACATTGCTAGCAATATGAACGAAAGATATTCAATTACTTTAGTTGGATTTAGTATTACTGAAGGTTCTTGCTAATAGGGAACGGACAAGATTGAGGCGATTGATCTAAGTAAAGGCAACTCAGAAGGCTCCGACAAAACAATCGAGCGAGATGGCGACATTTACACAGAAGAACAATTCAAAAAATTGACGAGTCTAAGATTCCTTCACATGGAGGGGGCACAACTTAGTGGAAATTTTAAAGACTCAATGGAGGAATTAAAATGGCTTCGATGGCAAAAATGTCCCATGAATTTTGAAGTAAAAAATTTTCATGTAACGGAATTAGCTGTACTTGAATTGCAAGGCACCGAGATCAATCAGAAATGGGAAGGATGGAGTTCTTTCATGGTAAAAACAAGTCTTTCTTTTTTTTTTTTCTTTCTTTTATGTTTTCTTTTGAATCATAATCACTCTAGGCTAATCGTTTGACAATTATTATTATTTTTATTTTACTAGATGGCAGAGAGGCTCAAATATCTCGACCTTAGGCATTGTCACTCATTGGAAAATACGATCTTCCTCTCCGCTTTTAAGCATCTGGAGGTTCTCATCCTCAAAAGTTGTCGGAGACTGAAGCAGATCGATCCTTCAATTGGAGACATGAAGGCCCTCCTTCGCTTGGATTTGAACAGGTGTTGGTCCCTTAGAAAGCTTCCAGCAGAAATAGAGTTTCTGGAGAATCTAGAGATTCTGGATATTTCTCGAACCGAGATAGAAGAATTACCCAAGGGTATTGGGAGGTTGAGAAAGCTTCGAGAGTTACGCGCTTCACTTTGCGACAATCTGAAAGGGGAATTGCCGGAGAGCATGTGCAATCTTTCTTCCCTACAACGCCTTGATTTTCTTCTCTGCAACCAGCTCCAATCGTTGCCGGACGACCTTCCTTCCAGCTTAACAGATTTGGGCGTCACCTGTGGAAGCCGCAAATTGCCCTCACTTTCCCACCCAACCCATCTCAAGCGACTACGAGTCTATTCATGTGGATCTCTCGAGTGCATCGAAGTGCTTCCATCAACACTATTGAAGAATTCAGAATGCTCCCAACCGACAGACATTGAAGAATCAGAATTACCACAATCCCTAAACACTCCCTTCGAGTTGGAATTCTTGTACGTTTGGAAATGTCGATCTATTAAAACAGTGGACGTTTCACAGTTTATCCATCTAAGGACATTAGACGTCTCTAATTGCGAGA
Source organism: Syzygium aqueum (assembly GCA_031216185.1). Classification (NCBI taxonomy): domain Eukaryota; kingdom Viridiplantae; phylum Streptophyta; class Magnoliopsida; order Myrtales; family Myrtaceae; genus Syzygium; species Syzygium aqueum. The sequence goes on along the minus strand of CM062235.1, from coordinate 34,835,726 downwards.
ATCTAGTTGAAGTTCGAGGTCTTGAACTTGACAAATTGATATATTTGGAAAGCTTGACTGTCTATCGGTGCGATTCAATTGAGAGGCTGCTTCTTCCAAAATCCAAGAGCTTGAAGACCTTAGATGCTTCAAAGTGCAAGAAATTAGCCGAAATTCAAGGCCTCGATAGGTTGGAGTTTTTGGAAAGCCTGGATGTCTCTTGGAGTGATTCAATTAAAAGGCTAGACCTTTCAAAATCCAGGAGGCTGAAGATATTAGACGTTGATGCATGCAAAAACTTAGCCGAAATTCAAGGCCTCGATAAGTTGGAGTTTTTGGAAGAACTGAGGATCGGTGGATGCGAGTCACTCAAAACAATTCCAGAATTATCTGGAGTGCGGATTTATCGAAATTATGAGTGAAAGTCAACTGGATATCCATTTCGGTCAGCCGTGTGAGTAATATACTGGAAATGGTCCACATTTTCTAACTAAGGGTACATAAAGCAGGTAAGTTACCTTTGCTCTTTTGAGATCTACCGCCCAATTTTCATTTGTATTTCCTGGTTGACAGTGTCATGATTGTATCCTTACTTGGATTCAAGGTATTCGGGGGAGATGCTCATGGAAGTCAATTTGTGCTTTGGCACTATGATTCTGCTTATCATGCCAGCAACGGAAATAGAAGATAAGGCTTTCTAAGCGCATCATTTGTCATTAGTCTTTAGGTAGGATCCTTCATCCTATGCAGAAAAATAAAGATTCTCGACGTTTGATTGATTCTGGAATGTTGGAGGTACTGAATAAAAACTAATGTATACAGATATCTGCTGGCATGCCAAAGGTTATCGTATAGGCCGAGAAATGCTAAATGACGGACCCTATATGGCAGTCCTTAGAATGTGAGGTTTTAGTTTGCTCTGCACTCATCATGCAGTTCGTGACTCCATGTTTCTAAGGTACCCTTACGAGTGAATTTACGGTGCAAAAGGAGCATGTTGACAGGGCATCCCTTAGTATGCATACGCTACTGACTTGGGATAAAATTTGTCCAACCATTATGTTCCACACATTTTACACTTGCATTGTCTCTGAATCAAATCCGCCTGCAAACTGCATAAGGATAGAAACGAAACAAACATCATTCTTCCAAAGAATGCATATTGATGTTTGTAGAGTTGGTAAAACCATCTGTCATATGCCTGAACTTTTGAGCCAAGCAAGACATTAACTAGAACGTCTTTTGACATAATCAACTGTACTGTGAAATAATCCCTCATATTATGCTTAAGCTCTTGTTAGTGCATTTACTTGCTGAAAATAAAAACAGAGGAAGCAATTCCATAAGTTTCCTGATGAAACTTTCGGTATCCTATATGCCATTAGAAAACTGTGTTGCATTAATTCTAATGCATGAATAGCACATAATGATGAGGAAAAGAATCATACCATGTCCCACAAAAGCAAGCAACTTGAGTTGAATTCACTATTCTAATTTTGATCAAGGCTTCTGTGGTTGATGATGTTAGATGCCCCATTTGTTGGATCCAAAGCGTTCAAAAAGCATATCGAGTTTGACAAATAGAGATTTGTAAACTTCAGAGTATTATTTGTAGTTCGGTGATCTTAGTTACTGGATTGATTTCATTTGACTCACTGGCAGGATTCGGTTATCATTCCACTGCTTGATGTAAATGCTGTAATATTCAAGAGAACTTTCACAAGGCATTTCTAAAAGGAATTGAAATCATCAAAGGATCAGGAGCTCAATGTTCTAGGAACTTCTCCAAACCCTGACAATGCATCCTTGGAATGGTAAAGGTTGTTAGAATGTTATCATATCACATTGCTCGGATTATATTTGACAGAAGCTTTGCGGAGCTGAAAGTGTCAGCCTCCACTCCTGTAATCAAGTATGTATGTAGGTTTGTCTGTCTCTCTTATTTTCTCTCCCACTTGTTTCTCTTCCGAGATATTCTCCTCATACTCTCGGACTCGCTGGCTTCTTAGGTTTGGCTCTCATTCGGCATTCTTTTTCGACGTAATGGGCGGTCAACTCGATTGTTTTGACTCGGTTTTCTAAAGCTACTTGATTTCCAATTGGCAGGTGAAGATCTTGGAGTGAAACCCGGAGAAGGATTTGCTGGCGATGGATATGGAGGACTCGAAGGTGGTGCTTCATTGCTTCAATTGGCAGAGGCTGTGAACAGTCTCTCCTGGTAATTGCTTTGACTAGAGAAAGTTCTCTTTTTTGTTCAATGTGTTCGTTTCTTCAACGATGGCTTGGTGCGCCATTTGAGTCATTTACTTTATCTCATTTTACTTCTTTCTCTTTTCCTAAATGTGCTATGCTCCCTTTTCGCGAGAGGAACCACTGTAATTGCCAATCTAGCTTGATTTGCATTCGATGGAGGACAAATATAGAGGTGAAGTCCTTGAAAGTGTAATTGAGAACATGATGTCGAACTAGGGAGTTGGTGTTTTATGGAAAAACCAACAGTGAATGAAGGTGATACGAGTGGAAATCTAGAGATGACTTAGTTGCACTAGGATTAATGTTGTTGAAGTTTTAGGTGAAACTTCTGTTCTAGTTTATGTAGTGGTGATTGTACTTGATATTACGATTATATTGGATTGTTTATGTGCACTAATATTTGTTTCAGTGGTACCTAACTTTGTTTGGTCATAAGGAAAGTAAAACTCATATTTACTCGGGATATTATCATCATCCTTAAAAAGAAATGGATAGTTAACATAGAGCAATTTCAAGGCAATTTTCTTAGAAATAACTTTAAACTTTACGCGATGGAAGAACTTTCCTACTGATAATTCTAAATGCTTAAGTGGACTTTTGAGGGTCATTATAAGCTGAACAACATGATGCCTCATACTTCGAAGCCTGAATTATTTTATTCATGCTTTAGATTTCTACCCAACCTGTAAGTATCATACTATCTTTCAGTAAAAACCTCTAGAAACTATGAAGTTCATATGTTGAAAGTTGTGAGGCAAATTTGTTGCAAAATTTTAAATATTGTCACATGATTCACTCGTCATTTTTGTTCCTTTTAACCGGCTTTGAGCATTATGTTCTGATTCTGTATACTCTTCTAATGCTTTATTTTTGTTTGTTTTTCTTTTGATTTTTTCTTATATATACTGATGTGCCGGAACTTTTTCTTTCAACAAAATCCTTTATTATCTAGTGAAAATATATTGCCAGTTTATTCCCCTGCCAGATCTCTGTTCATGCATGTGGGCATTTGTGTGTTGTGAACATATGCTTCGGCGTGCACCTATGTGCGATCATGTGCTTGCACAGGTGTTCCCCTTCATGTACATGCACACTATAGGGCTGTTGTTAATTAGATCAGATTCTGTGCTTCTCTTGGGTAGAATGACTTATGTATGCACTACACATTCTTGTTGGTTACTGCTATAGTGAGAAATGATGTTGCTAGTTATATTCATTAAGGTTATAGACTCTCCTGTTTTATTTTTTGATAAGTAAGTCTATTATTGAGCAACAAGAGCACCAAGGGGATGCCTCTTATTTACAAATTACCACCTATAAGTTCATATTTACCTTCAAAATTAAAGAAAGAGTAGGTGTCCCAACAACTGCCACCACAATGTGAAAAAAATAAGGTGGAAAGCCAAAAATCCATTACAGCACCTATAGAATTTTCCTCATCTTTAAAAGCCTGCCTATTTCTTTCTTACCAAGGGTTATGTGTCACGCCCCGAACCCCATCGAGCTCGCGACATCCCCTGCTCCGGTCGAATTGTTGCGACGTCCCAGGAACGTCGCCGACCCAACCCAAACATCAGAGCCACATGCGGAAGCGAAATATATAAAACAACCCCCGGACTAAAATGACGACAACCGGGTAGAACAACATAACAGACAAACAACAACATATTCATACAATACCAAATATACAAACATATGCAGCAGACTAGGATCCGAATTCACCGTCATAACAAAAGACCAGGGTCTGGTTAACTTAACTTCCCTATGGGTCAATCCGATTTGAACAACCCCTAAAAATACCCTAGGGAAAGCCTAGGGATCACCTTCCATTCTGCTCCTGATTCTTCGGGCTTGAACCTCCGGACACTCGCCTGCAGCTCCACATACTTCCAAAAAGAGGAGGCGAACTCCCCGGGTTTATGGCTGGGGGTCTGAAAAGTGGCGGTTATACAACCGTGAGACGAATCTCAATAAGTGTACAACCCCAAACCCCACGTAGGCACTCACGTACCGCCAGACAGAACACGCATCTCACACAACGATCAACCATACTAACAATCACACACGACCCTACCTGGAATCCATCATGCACGTTCCTGCACGTTAGACCATATTACATCCAGCACATTACAACAATACATCACAGATGCGTGCGTGCCTTAATTATAAGACAGAAACCACTTGGGCACGTCCCATACCATGCCTAGCAATTTCTATCCCATAATTAAGCATCACATCACGCGATACAATCACACTCGCACACTAACTCACACCATGCGTCACTTTCTCAAACCTCGCACCTCAAGCCAATTCCCGCTCATTCTCAACTCTTCCACCACATTTAACACGCAAATTCATTTCACAAACATACTACCACGCCATCACACCTCACGCCCACTCACACGAGGCACATCACCACACCACATGGCCATTCACACACGACACACGGCCAATCCACATTCAGCCCACAGCAATGCCAAAACAGCCCGCAATAACAACTACACAATCAATCAATTAAACCCAATTTAGCTATAATAATACCAATCAATCACACATTTAATTCCCGATTAATTCTCAATATCATAGCCCTAACTCAGCATTCCTAAACCTCGAATTTCATTGTCAACTCAGTCCCCAAATCAGCTCACGACAACCAAACAACCAGCCACGAAATTCAGTCCGAGAGAGAGAAAAGCCTGGAATATACAAAATCGGATACAAACTGGTAGTTACGCAGTGGCCGAAATCCATTTGAAATAAATAGTAAATCAATTCTAAAAATTCTGAAATTTGGATATGTTGTACAAAACATCTCGATGAACATTTTCATGAAGAACTCGAAACCCAGTTCTAATCGTAAACACCTCGTTTTGACACTCAAAGTCAGACGAAATCTGGTTCTCTCAGACAGCCCCTTAGGCCATCAAAATACAACTCATTCGGTACACAAATCATCTTGAAAAACCTTGAAATTTTTATATGTTATAGCCACAAATGTCCCCAACAATTTTTGTGAAGGAAGTATTTTGAAAATAAGCCTGGAAAAATTTATAAAAATTCGAACAGACCCGAAGGTCGGGATGAACAGTAAATCGGGCAGTTTTATTTCGGTCCAAAAATGGACTTACGAATGACATCAAATAATTTCTAAAAATTCCAAAATTAAAATATGTTATACTTCAAGATGTTGGAAACAACTTTCATGAAGAAAACTTCTTCAAATTCGAGCCACAAAAACCACAGTAAAAATAGCAAAATCTGGTGACGCAGCAGCAGCCTAGCCGGAAATCATTCCACACACACCACCAAGCCAACCAGCCACCGAATCAGCCCAAAACAGCCACGAGAAACACCTAAACCGAACCCTAAACGAGCCTAGAAATACCCGAGGTCCTAAATGGTAATTAGGGGAGTCACTTACCTAACAAAGGCGAGACGAACGGGCTGGATGGGTGGCTGGAACAGGCAGAACAGCAGCAGCCACGGCAGCAGCAGCAAATGAAGAAGAAAATGAAAGGAAGAAAGGAGAAGGAGGAGGAAAACGTGGGGGAGGTCTAGCCAAAAATGAGAGAGGAGAGAGAGAGGGCTGGTCCAATCTTGGTCAAAAATATCAGCCTCGAGTGCCACGTGTCGCCATCCTACGCGATCTTCCCATTTTGCCCTTGATCCAACAGTCCAAAGTCATTCTAGCCAAATAATTGATGGAAAAAGTGGTCATTTGGTCCAATAATGCAGCTGATAAGCACTCTTAATTATCCCAAATAATTCCCCAAAAATTCGGAACTGAAACGGGCCTAGGGGCAAAACTATCCTTTTTCCGGTCCCGGGGCGAAATTCCAATTTTTGCACATACGCGTTCCATATGTGCGTGGCCAACATAATATGGCATCGGAATCGTGAAAATAGTTTCTTAAGCCCTCGAAAATCGACTGCAAAGTTTCGGGATTAAAATAATATTATTTTTCACTTCCGAGCCAAAATTCCAATTTTTGACCGAAACAACTCTAAATGCGCGTGGCCACCCCAAAATGACACTAGCCTCGAAAAATAACCTCAAACAACCTCAAAATCCAATATCGGTGTCCACAGGGGCAAAACCGTAATTTTCCCGGTCCCGAACCGAAATCCATTTTTTTGCAGAAATGGGTGGCCCCAAGGTTGGCCAAGCCAAAAACGTCATCGGCCATCCAAAATTGTCACTTTCAAAATTCTCGATTCCCGGGCCCGAATTCCAAGAAATGACTAGAATAGAACAATCGCGACTTTAGCTTATCTCTGGCTAACGGGTGGCTCATTGGGATTACGCGCTCTCGACCCGTGACCGACACTAAATCAAATCACGTTTAAGTTTATTCTACCCCAGACGACCTCGATTGTCATATAATTGCGAGGGTCTGTCACTAGTTCCCTTTGGACACGATCAATCAAATAGACCGGTCTCTGTTGGCCCAAAACATTCCCTCGTTAATCAGTATGATCGATGATCAGACCAAGGTCGAGTTCTTTGGTCATGCGAACTCAATCCCGTGCTAGCCTTACCCCTAAGGTCAGCATCCCGAAAGTGCACAGTTCCGGGCGAGATCTCACTATAGTGCATTGATCAATATTCATTTCCTAAATCCCGGGAAAAGGATAAAAAATTCAGACTGTTACATTATGAACTCTCTTTAACTCCATGGTACTGCTGATCAATGCTTTCAAGCTCCTTTCTCCTTTTGTCTATTCAAATTATAATACTCCACCTCTCTCGTAGGCCGGGACTTTGCCTTAGATTGAACTGCAAACATTTGATAATTGGGGAGATAAATAGGTAACGGGTAGAGTTTTGAATCAAGTACCTCCTACTCTAGTTCCATGTGGAATTTTTGGGACTAGTGCTAAGTGGTCAAAAGCGTAAGCTATTGGATAGAGATGCGGTTCAATATTTGAATGTTGTAAAGAAATTGCCCTTCCCCAAGCTAACAACAGAAGGGCTAGGTCCTTGTCTCCTTGAAAACACTAGCAATTCCTGTCAAGATTGTGCCTATAGCCCACAATTATCACATAAATGGCCTCTCTCTCTCTCTCTCTCTCTCTCTCTCTCTCTCTCTCTCTCTCTCTCTCTCTCTCTCTCAGAGCGACTTTGGGGCAGGACTTGATAATTTCACATGAACATTCCAAACTTCTATCCTGCTTGCATGAATTGGATAGCAGACTAGGTTGCATTTCTTTAATGAATTTTCCATTGTAACTTTTATTTGTCAGAGACTCTAGAGCATGTTGTTTAGTTCAAACAAGTTTGCAGAAGATGAAGATGGCTTGTAATGACCATTTACTGTGTAAAAATTTTCTTTCGTAAACTTTTAACTTCGATGGTTCCAGTGTGTAACTTATATGTTCAACGCTATTTTTATCCCTCATGAGTGTGTCAGTTTCCTTAATAAGAGATGATATTTGACTTATGGGATTAAGTAATTGAAGTATTGTTATTTACTTAGCAGCCTGCTGTAGAAATTATTGGCTTCAGAATGGGTGAGCTCAGGGGTCTTTCAGGATGGCGTTCTCGTTATCTAGGTATTGGTTTGGATGAGACACTGGTGGATATTGCAGTAGAAAAGGCTGGAATGCTGCTTCTACAGGTTGAGTGATTCAAAAGGCTGCTCTCCTATGTTGTGCAGCCGGTATGCCTGTTAAAATCTTTCTTATGATTTCTCTACCTTTCTTGATAAATGTAAGTGACTGATGTCAGAGCCAAGTGATCAACTTTTAACATACAATAGTTTTGTCTAACTTTTGTCAATCGGGGTCCTTCCTTATGGTGAATTCCTATATACTCTTGTGAATTTCGACAGTGAACTTGTTGTCGTGTTCTTGAAGTTTTTATATGATCAAAATCTGGTCATGCAGCTTCTGGATCTATTTGAGGCTGATGAAGAAATTGACATTGATTCGCGAGTGATTTTCTCTAACTTGTTCTAGTTCCTAATTATATGTCCTTTACAATATGGCACCTGGAACCCCAGAATCTTTAGTTGTTAGTTGTTTATACCTGATGGACGTACCAAATGGAATGTTTGGCATCACCATGTATAGAAAGCTTCCAGTAGAAATTCCTTGTGTACTTATATCTTGAAAGTTAAACTCTTTCCTGTCATTTCAGTTCACATGTACTTTTTTTTTGGTCGAATCACATATACTTTTACTTAGGCTGAGTTATGACATGTTGTTATAGTTGATAGAATGGCTAACCATTGAATTATAAATTTCTTCTCTTGTGAATTATCTGTGAGTTTTGCTCCTTGGTTTTCTGAATGAATTTTATTCAGCTCATAAGAAAAGGTTATTGCCTGGCCCTAGTTATAAAATCACATGTATCATCTGGAGACAAGACTGGATTCATAATTGGACATAGATGACCTTATAATTCCAAGGGTGGTGGGTCATCTCTTCATCCTTGTGCCTGAAATTTGGTGAGGCAATGGTTTGGATATTGCGAGGTGTTGTCAGCTTAGTATCGCCTTCATGTACTCTAGCGGCTAATTTTGTTGGCCTTTGCTAGGTTGTGCAATCCATTTATATAGCAGAGAATTAGAATATTAGGGTGTAATGGAAATTGGTCATGCTTTAAATGTCGGAATGATATGCTGTCAAGCCTAGTATTATTTTCATGTGCTTTAGCGGCTGACTTATGCTTTAAGGCAATGTGACCAAATTAGTTGCCAAAACTGAGGATATGAGTTAACGGACACCCACCAAAGCACTAAAGCTAGGATCTTTCCTGCAATAACACCTACAGGTTCTCCCAATTCTGTTCCATGACTGGAACAAGAAATACTTAAGAGCACTTCCACTAGATGAGGTTGACTCGAGTTAGGGTGGTTTGCTAGGCTTCAACTGTGGTTATTGTTGGTCCAGCACTATTTTAAGTAACCACATGGTAACCAGGGTTGAAGTTGACGGGTTGATTGTTGTTTCTCATTGGATTGGACGGTCTCACATTCCGAAAGATCAAATGCAATTTCTTGCGCTTTCCCACCTTGATATATCTTGTCAGGTTAGTAAGATGTCTTACCCTCATTATTGTCTCAGAGAAACAATGCAGAGAGTCAGAGAATTACTGCAGTTTAGAGGATTTGGGGGCACTGAATATTTGTGGAGGACACTTGCGAAAGAATTTCAACAGATGGAACGTAGGTATTAGCAAAAGAATTAGAAAGTTGAAATGTAATAGAATCTTGTTCGTGTATAGAAGTTTTTACTTGAATGTGTTGCTTATTGCTCTTTCATCATAAATTCTTCACATTAATGCTAATCTACTTTTTCCATTAATTAACCACCGCCCGCAGCGGCTGCGTTGGCTTGCGCTCTGGTCCCCCCACGAAGGGACCAGAGTTCAAACCCCAGCGTAGTCGTTAGGGAGTCTTAAGTGTGGCGCCGTGGTGGTGGGTTCTGCGCTAGCGTCACCCCAGGTTTACTCCTCCGGCTGTCGGCCGTGCGGGGGGTTCCAGGGTTACCAAAAAAAAAAAAATACTTTTTCCATTAATTAATGTTCTTAAACATGCTACCTCAGTGATAAAATTATGGACTATGTGATAAATAACTGCTGTTATCTGTTGTTTGGAGTGATTGCTTTTTCCACCCTTCAAGTCTGGTCCGCATTGGTGATATGTGCACCAAATGTGCAATTCTGGATCTCTTTGTATGCATAACAGGAGTTTGAGTATGATTACCCAGGCTCGAAATTGGTTTCTATAAACATTGCAATCCTTAAGAAAAAAAACTTGTGCTTTTGGTTTTAACAAACTCATCAATTATTTGAGCTGAAATATTCATTTCTTGTTTAGTGTGTGACTAAGAAAGAACAATTGTGTATCCTACTATTCTTAATGATTAGTGAAAGTTTTTGAACGGTTCGTTGTTTTTTCTCGCATTAGGTTTTCCACGTAAAAATCTTGGTATTATTGTTGCCTTGTCTCTTTAACATTTCATCAGCATTATATTTGCTTATTTTGAAGTTGTATTGCTAGAATATACAGCAGGTTGCTGCTGGATTAAATCTATTTTGGTCGGTTTAGTTTTGGGGAAGAAATTGATCGTGGATTGGATTAGTTCTTAGTTAATCGTTGTCTGATAGAACCAGAGTAGAAAATGATTCTGGTGTGAAGAACAAGGTTGCTAGAACCCAATTGATGTGCATTTGAGACCGTGCTTCTGTTTGGGATATTGAAGCTCGGTTGATGTTGCTTTAGCTTTGTAACAAAGAATTAGTTTTCATAAAAGAAAAAATGACATAAATGGTTTATGAATTTTAATTCAAGGTGCTATATCGTACATGAACTTTTAATTTATTCATTGTACAATCTAGCCCTTTGAAAATATTCAATATCATCCATCCGTTAAATATGCTAATGTGGCTTCCAATCCGTTGTAAACCAAAAAAAGAAGATAGTTACATGTAGATTGTCCACATTAGTTTTTATCTCAAATATAATAATAAACGTTATGAAATATACGTCATCAAATAATGTTTTATTATTTTTAAAAGGTTTAATATCATGAAAAACTCAAAACTGGTATGTCTGCAATAAATTTATCCCGAACTAATTTTTTGACCATAAAAAGCGCAAAATTAATACATTTGTGACAAATTTATTTTCCATTAGTTTTCGTTAAATTGGATTAATATCACAAAAAATCACAAATTGGAAATAGATGGTAAAATTCAAAACCGGTACATCTACCAACTGCCCCGTGTTTCCAACAAAAAAAAAATACCACATGTCATCCAATTTAGTAATTTGACAGTAAAAGTTAACGGAAACTAATGAAAGATAAATTTATCATAGGTGTACCGGTTTGAGATTTTTTGTAGTCAAAAAAATTAATTTGGGGTAAATTTATTGTAGGTGTACTAGTTTATGATTTTTCGTAGTATTAACCCTTTTTTAAAAAAAGATTATCATCATCAAATAAAGTCTGACTAAACGTTTTTATACGTTCGACTCAGCATACAATAATCCACTTCATCAAATAACATAACTAAATTGAACATTTATCAATAGTTTATGGACCACATTGAACAAATTAAAAGTTTAAGGATAATATTTGCATAGTGGGCCAAAGTTCGTGGACCATTTGTGCTATTTTCTCCTCATAAAACATGCAATTTTAGAATTCAACTAACAGCATAGTTTTCAAAAACAGATGCCCAATAATTTGTCTCGTTCCTTGTCATTAACCGGAGCAATCCTTGTGGAATCAATGATCGCATTCGATAACCAATTAATATTAGGGAGATTCATGTACTCTTTTAATGCCTTTTCTTGTCATATTATTTCTCCCATTGTGTGCAAGAGATTGCCTGACTGGAAAATTGATTTTGATCAATTTGATAGCGGGAGCTCGATTTCCTAACTGGTGCACAAGAAATGTGGGTCACTGCAACTGCAAAGTAAAGCCAACACTTCAATTTAATGCCTTTTTCCAACGCTAGTGCTGCGTTTTCTGCTGCTCGAGGAACTTTTGAGCTATGGAGATTAACGAAGGACTGTGACGTGTGCTTCCGTTTCAGCTTCAGTTCCATAAACCGTTGGCTTCTCATGCCCAGCTCTTGGTCAGCATTCTTTTGCGACCTAACGGGCGATTGACTCTATTGTACCAACTTGGTTTTGTAAATTTTGCTCGATTTGCGATTGGCAGGTGAAGATGGTGGAGTGGAATCCGGTGATGGATTTGCCGGCAATGGTCACGGAGGATTCGAAGGTGGCGTTTCATCGCTTCAATTAGCATAGGCTAAGGACAAGCGTAATTGCTTTGAATAGAGAAAGTTCTCTTTTCTATTCAGTGTGTTCATTTCTTCAACGATGGCTTGGTGTGCCTTATTTTTCATGAGAGCGCTTCTATATCAATTAACAAGAAAAATCATCGCGAGGCTATATTCTAACCTTCTTACGGTGGAAACGCCATGTTTCTCGCAATGACAACAATTGAGGAGCGAGAATTTTTAACAGCAAATCATTAGCTTCAACTAGCCAATATCTATCAATCAAGAGCTTTTTCAAGTTTCTTGAATAAATGTTGATGTGGTCCCTCCCTATGCGTGCAACTTTCGAACTTCTGAGTACTCAAGAACAGGGCTACTCGTCAAAATCTTCTGGATCACGTCATCACTCACCTCTCGACCTGGCAGACGGATGAAGACGTGATTGTAGTCTAATTGATCCCTGATCGTCTAGATTTGATATCAATTGTTGAACATGAAAACATGGATTTGTCAGTAATATGAGAAGATTACAATAAACAACTTGAAACACACTTGTACCAAAATGCGGTACGAATATAACCCTTTGATGAAACCTCCAAAACTATTATGCACCGTATGGAGCAAAAGACCACACCTCACCATCACAAATTCATTTCTCCCTCCACGTACAAAACACTAAGAGCAAACTAGATCGTACAAAAACTTACTCTCTAACCCTTTATTTTTCCCTCTCTCTCTCACCAAGCAGGCTCTCTTTCTCTTTCGTTCTGAAGCTCGAGAAAATATTAAATATGATTATTTTGCCAAGTCGGCAATATGCCACTCCATTCTCTGAGTGACAAGGTGGGTCCCATTATGCAACTCTACTCTCTTCCGTCTATTACTCTCTCTTACTCACACTTTTCTCCCCACCGTTGCTCTCTCTCTCTCGTCCACTTTTCGCCATCTTCTTTTTCAGCACACATACATATGCATGCTACCGCCACAATCAATCCACCGTCGGTAACGGGGGAAGAGAGAGTAACAGAGGAGAGGGAATGAAAAGGTGAATAGTAAGCACCATATGGACAAGTGTCGAGCGCCGAATGGAGCGACATATTGCCGATTTAGCAAGATAGTCCTAACTAATATTTTCTCCCCAAGCTTAGGCTCCGTGACTTACTCCTAAAACTCCACATAAAACCCTATAACCGAGCCGCGCCTTGACATGATCAGTAGTCTGGCGGGCCGGGACCCGAGCCCGGGGGGCCACCGTTCAGCATTGCTTGACGAGGCTATTTAGTTGTTAAGCCCGGCCCGGACCGTTTGAGCCGGTAGCGGTCCGTTGGGTCATCTCGTACGTTTCTCTGTACGATGAACGAGCCCGGAGAAGAAGTTAAGCCCGACATATGGCCCGCCCATTAACCTCTCGGTTCGCATTTGCCACCGACGCTTCTGTACACTCCCTTGCGGTTCGCTCCGGTAGCTGGTTGGCGGCTACGTTTCCGGCTACTCCCGGAGCTTTTTGAGCCTATGGAGACCGACGGAGGATTGCGGCGTGCGCTTCTCAGGTTCGGCTCCAGTTCGACAAGCCGCGCTTGGCTTCTCAGGTTCGGCTCCCCCGTTCGGGCGTTCTTCTCGCGACCTCCTAATGAGCGTGGCCGATTCGATTGTGTTCCGACTCGGTTTCGGTGAGGCTGTTGCTCGATTTCTTCCGGTTGGCGGCAGGTGAAGATGGCGCAAATCGAGTGGAATCCGGAGAAGGATTTGCTGGCCATGGTCACACGGAGGATGAGAAGGAAGGTGGGGTGCTTCATCGCTTCAATTGGCAGAGGCTGTGGGCAATCTGTCCTGGTAAATGCTTCGTCTAGAAAAAGAGTTCTGTTTTTTCTGTTCAGTTTGTTGTTGTGCCCTGTGAGTGATTGGCCTTATCTCGTTTTACTTCTTTCGCTTTTCCTAAATGTGCTGCCCTTCCTTCTCGTTCAAATCGCATTCGATGGAGGATTGGACGAACATAGAGGTAAAGTGCTCGAATGTCTAAACCAGAAGACCGTGTTGAACTTAAGGAATTGGTGTTTTACACAAAAATGAAGAGCGAATGATGGTGATACAAGTGGAAATTTAGAGATGACTTAGTTGCAAGTAAAGAATTCCAAGCTGATATCAGTTAAATGGAGGGACTTTTATTTATTCCTGTCAACTTCTAGACCAACCGGAAGTGTACCATGCTCCTGTTTTGCCATCTTGTTGCCCTTTCAATACATGCAGAAATGCTAGATGCCGACATGGAGTTGGCAGGTTTAGCCCCTGCAGAAAACCATCTCAATGCCGTCAGGCATCTATATAGTTTTCCTTAGATTTCTGCAGGTGACTCTCACGATGTAATATTACTTCTGGCTCCTCTTCTTGTACCGATTGAGCGTTTCCTACAAGGAGAGATTTAGTATAGGCTGGAAAGTTTCTCACATTTTGTATTACTTGAAATTAACTTATCTTCTTCTTATTACGGAGGGGCATTTCGTCGCATCATTTTGATTAATTTAGTTCGCTGGTGGGATTTTAACTTACGTGTGAATAGGCTATATCCCTTTCATCTCCTCCTCCCATTCTCATTTCTCCTTCAAATCGAACCTCACGGCTCTCACACTTTGCCCCTCCGATCGTCGGTCTCTCTCACTCTTTCACGCCATAAAGATGAGCGCGGTCTCGAGTGCTCTAGCTTAAGTGAGAAATCCCCAAGCACAGCTCTGGTCAAGTAACGATCTCCTTTGATTTCGTCCATCCATTCGATGTGTTTTTGTAGCGCAGGATCCGCTTGCTGTTTTACACTGATAGTTAGCTTTGATTCGTGTTTGATCCTAGAAAAGCTGAATAGACAATGTTTTTGGTGGACTGCGAGATGAAGAGAAAGCAAGTGCCTGTAAATCAGTGTTGCTAACTCTTATACCAGTGTGCGTGAGTCTCTACTGTTGCATTGAGTAACCTGCAATGAGTTTAGCAAGCTCGAGACTTGTGATTCACTGCAGATCATACTGAAAAACTCGAGTGTTTGTGGCTGTCTATCTTATAATCCCTTGAGACAAACGAGGCACTTTTAAACTGTTAGTAGCTTTATCATGCCATGTGAGTTCAGTGAAACATACTAGCTTATGCTTTCCTTGTCCATGATAAAAGGTTGATTAGCGAATGTTACCACTACATGTAAATGGCATTTTACGAATAGCTTTTGGAACAGTGAGAAGACTTCAATTGAGGGGAGGGATGAAATTGAGAGGCATAATTGATCTCCGTTGTACTTCTTTTCAGCTGATAGCTCTGTCGAAAGTTCAGTTTATCATAACTGGGATGGTTGATGTCCATTATGATTATTGTTTATGGTAACTATTGTTTCATCGTGTTAAATTTTTAAGCTCATCAAGTTTCGACCGAAGGACTAAGTTTTGCTATCCATTTGCAGGTCAAGTGTGAATCAGGGTTTGCGAATGGTGACGAAGAGGAGCAATGCCGTCAGAAGTTGTTTGTTCACAAACAAAATTGACTTGCTATATTGGATCACACATGAGAAAAATTTCTAAAATTCCCATCTGAGAGGGAATTATCATTTTAGCAGGGAGAAAGCGAAAGTACGGGTGGAAATTCTTTCATTTGGTTCCAAACAGATTTTATCGTGCATGTTCGGTTTTACTTTTATATTTTATTTTCTCTTGAACTTGAGAATCAATTGAATTTTCACGAAAGTTGAAAAACCTCTGTCGCGACCCTAAAAAATCTATTTTATCATTTTCTCGGGCTAATGGATTATTAAGATTGATCTTAACTCGGGCCCTCCCAAGCCCTACCAATTCGCAACTTAGGGTTTCAATTTTTAACATGCAAATGTTTTCATGCTTGGAGTCGCCACTAATCAATTTACGGTAGGTTGATTAGAAACCTAAATAAAACATAGGGAGATATGTTTTATTCCTACGAACCAGAGATTCTAAATCCGGGGACTTGATTACGCTAGATCTAGTCTAACGCCCTTTCGGTACCTTTTCTTTTCAAAAATATTTTGACAGGCAGTTTGGATCCATTTTAACTTAATTACTAACATGTGAGGTGTTCATGCGAGTGCGCAAACCACCAATTTAACACCCAGAAATCAAAGCATTAAATAAATTGCAAACTTAGGAGAACAACTTACCTCGAATCTAGCAAGCATCTACATTGTTAGCTAGAAAATCACATCAATCAACCCTAATATGATTTCTAATTAACAAGCATTCACTCAATTTCCTTTTTTTGATTTTCAATTATTTAAATGCAATCTAGCCTATATGCAATGACGTGCAAAAATATGACATGCAAATTAATGTAACCTAGCATGCAAACTATATGTCATGCGACGACGTGACTTAATTCTAATGACGAAAGAATGACATATTTTTGATATTTTTCTTTATGAAATTCGGAATAAAAAACATGCCTAAAATAACATGCAACCTAATGACTTATATTTTTGGTATTTTCTATTTAAAATTCGAAATTCAAAAATACCTAAATTAACATGCAATCTATGATGACTTAATCTACCCTAGAATGATTTCTTTTTTGGGATTTTTGATTAAAAATTCGGAATTATAAAATAACGTGAATAATCCGTTAGGATTCAAACAATACCTAATTTAAATTAGGAAACATGCTACGTTAAGTCCTAATTTAAATTAAATACTTATCTCATCCTTCGGGATATATTCAAAACCTAGACATGCAAAAATTCTAATTCAAATCTAGCTAATATTTTTTGAATTTTCTGTTTATTTGAAAAAAGAAAGAAAACAATTTAAACATGGATAGCAACCAATTCAAATCATCTACGCGATCCGCCAAATTTGTTTCAAACTCGGATTAGGCACAGAAATCGAACTATCGGTCATATCTATAGGGTTATAGATATTAACGGATATTCGATTATTCAAATTTAGAAAGATAATGAAATTCATTATCGTATCCAATTGGTTATGGATAGGATAATAATTTCCCGTATCGCCGCGTATCGGACTTTAGGGTTAAAGTCGGATAGTCGTCCAGATACGTTGCCGAATTAGGAAAATTTCCTAATTTGAATATTTTTAAATATCGCGGACATCAAACATTATCATAAAGATATCTAATTACCGACGTGATATTCATGCAATATTCAAAGTACTCAAATTAGGAAATTGAAATATTCTGAAAATTTACCAGATAATCTTACCTAATCTGGATAACCTCCAAATTTCGAATTCGGTTCGGGATCGGGATCGACTGCGGATTGAATTGCGACGAACGACGACGGTACGGGCAACGGCTACACCGGCGAACTCACGGCACCGTCGGGACAGCAGTTGCGTCTGGCGGTGGACGGTGTCGGTGAGGGACGCTCCGAACAGAAAATTTCAGGACTACACGATTCCGGAAAAATGGGCGTAACTTCCTCAATACACGTCGGATTGACCTGATTCCAAAAGCCACAGATCAAGGACTCGTAGATCTACAACTTTCGTGTTTTGAGTTTCCACAAATAAGCTTTGTGGAGTGAGCGATTCTGGGAGGAAGTGGACGAGCCTTCCCTGAAGATTCTGACTTGGCTGCACGTGAAGCTCTTCAAGGCAGGCTGTGGAGGACGTTGAATTGAGCAGGGAAAACGTGGACTCGGCAGAGGAATCAGCAACAGCAACGCCAGCTTCTCTTCAGGGCTGTTGAAGACGTAGACCTCGGCTGCTTCACGGATCAGTGGGGACACGGGAGACTATTCAACGTGAAGAGTCTTTAGCTGGGAAATCTAACTTCGCTGCATGGAGATCTTCACGTCTCGGCGTCTTCTACATGGGAACAGGAAGAAGACGCACCAACAGCGACAGAACGTTGACTGGGAAGGCCGTGACCGCCAAGGGGAGCTCGCGGACGGGCGATGACTTCTCCGGGATGGCACGCGGCGTCGAGGCTGCGTGTGGCGCGCGGCTTGTGGAGCAGCAAGACGCAACGGCGTGTGGTGGCACGAAGGGACGAGGCGCGGCGAGCGGCCGTCGAGGCGCGACGATCTCTCTCACTTTTTCTCTCCAAAAATCAGATCTGAAATTGTGACACCCCCCCTTAAATTCTGACCTAAAATATACTTATATAGTTCTAACCTAGGTCAAATTAAATGGGCTTAATGTCCTAATGGGCTTAAACTTGGGCTTGGGCTCTAATTAAATTAAATGGGCTGAATTAATTAAACTCAACATTACTAACTAAACCCAAATTAAAACAACCGAGCCCGTTTGACTTGAAATTCTCGGCCCTTGCATTCCGAGCGTGCCGAGTCTCGTTCGACGAATTTTAAACTCATTTGCCACCGCCAATCCGATGCAAAATGCAATTAAACCTAAACTATATGTTATGCAATTTAAATATTTTTGTTTAGGGGTTAAAAATTAATCCCTATTTTCCTATGCAAATTACACTAAATGTCGTACCAAAATTTAGGTGTCAACAGCTACCCCTCTTTGAAGGTGAGCTCGCAGAGGTTGCATTCAAAGATTGAATGATACCTAAATTTCAACTATGCAAATGCAATGAATGTTATTTTTGTCGGGATTATGAGTCCCATTTTTGAATGCATTAAGAAATGATGCATGCTAACATAAAAGGAAAACATACCTGGAATTACTTACCTGACAGAAGCAAGATAATGCAATTCGAAGCACGACTCTGACATTATATGTTGTTTGGCAAATGTCTGGGCTCAATCCCATAGGTTTTGCCTGATACACTGTTGATGAATGTCGGTGATCTGCAATTAAATCAAAACACCCGAAGAAAGCTCAACGTATCCAATCATCACCTGGATTCGTGAGATAAAAAAGTGTAAAAACGTTCCGACCTTTACAAACTACCTATACATCTCCATAGGTATTTGTAAAGATTTGGTCGCTGCGCCTATACATCGCCATAGGTGCGTCACGGGGGAACTAAAGAGGATATTCCGACCCTTATGAGATACCTATACATCGTCATAAGTACTCATAAGGATTTGGCCGCCTTACTTATACATCGCCATAAGTGAATCGCGGGGGAAAACCTGGGGTTGAGAGAATATTCCGACCTTTATGAAATACCTATACATCGCCATAGGTATTCATAAAGATTTGGCCGCTCCACCTATACATCGCCATAGGTGAGTCGCGGGGGAATATCCGGGATAGAGTATTCCGACCTTTATAAGATACCTATACATCGCCATAGGTACTTGTAAAGATTTGGCCGCTGTACCTATACATCGCCATAGGCATATCGCGGGGGAACACCTGAGATTAAAGAAGAATTCCGACCTTTACTATATATCTATACATCGCCATAGACACTAGTAAAGATTTGGTCGCTTCACCTATACATCGCCATAGGTATATCGCGGGGGAATCTTCTGGAGATTGCAACAATCTAATTTTGGTGAACAGTGGGACTAGCCCAAATGTTCGAGGGTTCCTTGACAAAGTACCTAGATATCATCAGAGGTACCTGAAAAGGCTTGATCAATAGACACCTGCACATCATCAAAGGCATCTAGAGATTGCAACAAAATGATCAAATATGGGACCTGATGATTGCTCGTACAGGTTAGGGATATAGAGATATACTTACCTGGTGATATCTCCGACTCTCGAGGGTGCGTCTTCTGTTAGACACAACTTTAAACAACATATGATATGCATTCTTGAACATTTCAGAACACATATATTCATGCACCATGAATTCAACTGGTTTTTATGCACGATGGTTTTATCAAATCGGCATTACAAACTCCGTTGGGGAAAAATTATGACAAGACAATCCGAACTCACAAGGAGATATCTTGAAAATGTCGAATAAGGGACTTCCGGTTCGAAAGGTCTTTCACTCATTCTCATTGAAAAAGCTGATTTATTGAGAATCACTCATTTTCACTTTCATCATGTCAACAAAGGTCTGAGTATTCTCGCAAGCGGTACGACCTTACCAATCCAATAGGTCTTTGCTAGGACCGTAACATGGGCTTGGTCAATGGCTTAGCAAAGGAGACTCTTCGAGTCGAGGCTGTTGAAGGAAAATACTCTGCAATTGTCTCCGGGTTTACAAGTCAAGAACCCTGCAAAATGAGATAGAAATGGACTTGCTCGCACTTCTTCGAGCTAAGCTTGTAAACATCTGAAATTCCTACGTCAGTTCAAGTGCCCTAATCTGAAGAGACTTTGCAAGGGACGTAACGTAGGCTCGGTTTATGGGTTGAGAAATGAATGGATCATTCAGGCTCAAAATGTATATGATTGGGGTGAATAGGTTGGTGATCATCTGGGCATTGTCACCGGTCTTCTTCTTCACCAGGGATTTTCTTCTCAGTAAATGCTCCATTGTTTTCGAGAGTTCATCACTTGATTCCTTTGAGACTTCTCGACTGGGGATTTTGACACGTCATATCCTGACATTTTTCATTGGGCATTGACCTTGCTTTTACCAGGCACACTGCTTTTTCTTGCCCCTGTTTTTTCTTCTTTTTTTTCGACATATGTTGCTTACAATGTAAACATTGACCAACTGTATCATGCTGAATGACTTGTCATTGGAACTTTCAAGGATCTTCATCTCTTATCGGCATTCTGGATACGCTGCTTGAATAATGATGACCTTTTGCCTTGCCCCAGTGTGGGGGATGATCACCAACTGGGTTTGTATGAAACGAATTTGCGGGCTCAATTGGGCTTAGCAAAGGATAAAATGTGTATAGGATAGAGAAAGAAATGCTGTACGTCATCCTAAGGCACTTGAACTTCACGTGAATTCATCTGAAAAAGCAACACTCAACGATTGATGCAAGTGAGAGCAAGAAGATTTCTACACATTTTTCCTCATGATGCAGATTTACCTCCAGTTTGCCCCGATGTGGGGTAGTTCTTGACAGGGGTAATTTGAATGAATTTCTCCAACTATTTAGGCTCAAAGTGGTGAAACAAGGGATAACCTGTATTGTTTGGGATAGAGAAATGAAATGCCTCTTGTCATCTCGGCCGCCGTACCTTTTGCGAGAGAACTCTTTACCTTGCGGACATGGAAATTTTTCCACTCCACTCGCTGGGGATTTTTTCATTTTTCTCACTGGCGATTAATGCATGGGACAGTGTGTAGGATAGGGCTTGCCTTTCATCGTCCCGATGTACCTCATTTGACACACTCAATTCATTTTGCGGGAGTTATCAAATTATCATGAGAGATTTCCCCTTTGAAATCGATAAGGCAAATTGACAAAATGACCATGTAGAATTTAAAGCCAATGCATACATTTCAACTTGACATGAAATTGATTGAAATCATTTATTCATCAGTGAAATGTTTGCAATTCAGAACATAAAACCAAACATTAGAAAACTTTTGCTGCAAAATGACAGGTTTTATCATGAATAATACATCTTTACAGCATCAGAATTGACAGGATTGGAAAACTCACGATCATCCATCTCTGCGATGTCGCGACCTACCCGAACTGGCCCGAAAGCCTAAGGGGTTAAGGCTAATGGATTACTAAGTTAATACCTAGCTCGAGCTCTCCCAAGCCCATACCAATTCGCGACTTAAGTTCAAGTTGTTAACATGCAAATCATTTTCAATTCGGAGTCGCCACTAATCAATTTTTGGTAGGTTGATTAGATACCTAAGTAAAGCACGGGAGAATGCTTTACTTCTACGAACCAGAGATTCAATGGGTACGGGGACCTGATTACACTAACTGGCCAATTAGTGCCCTTTCGGTACCTAACCTTGTTCAAAAACCATCTAACATGTTTATACTAATTGGGAATTTCGAAATCTTCATTCCTAACTAAGCCAATCGAAGCATGCAAATTAAACAAAGTGCAATCAAACATAAATAGGAAACCTAACTTCCCATTTTTTGATTTTCAGGAATTTTTTTTTATTTAAAAAAAATCGAATTTTTTTTTTTTGATTTTTTTGGTTTTTGATCCTTTAGAAGGACTTTTGGTTTTTTTTTTTCGAAAGAAAAAAAAAGAAAAGAAAAAAGAGAGATTTTCATTTTTAGTTTTTGACCTTTTTCGAAGAATTTCTGAAAAAAAAAAATTTTCGAAATTTTTTTTTTAAAAAAATTTTTATCTTAATTAATTTTTTTTATATTTTTTTTTTTGAAAGAAAAAAAAGAAAAAAAAATAATAATGTTAAGATAATATAAAACCGATCTCGGGCTGGGTCTCCACACTCGACCCGGATCGGGAATGACCCGGGCGCGCCGGCCCTCGTCCGGACCGGGCTCATTTGTTGAGCCCGGAACGGCAAAATTAATTAAATGAAAAAAAACAGGCCCAGCCCGAAATTCTTTTAAATAAGTAAAAGCCCAAAGCCCAACAACGGATTAAAACCCTAAAAGCCCAAAATATAGGCCCAATGCCTATTTTAGCCCATTTCAGAAACCGACCCAAAAACGAAACCCTACCCGGTTCGCGACCCGGATACCCGACCCGGGCTTGCGCTGCCCTACCCGATTCGCGGCCGTCACGGCCCGCCCCGGGCTCGCCTGCACGCCGGCCGCCGCTCCGACGTGGAGAGCATGTCCGGCCGCCACGACAAGCCGGCATCGCCGCCGCACCCACGTGTCACGCCGACCAACCAGCGTGTCTCCCCCCGGCGCGACTTGCCGCCGGTTCGGCGGCCGAGCGTGTGCTCAGCCGACGAACGACAAACCTCTGACCTCCGTGGTCGGGGGTCGCCACCGTGCGACCGAGCCCTTGCTCGGGTCACCGCCGTGGTGACCGGTGGCACACCGGAACAGTCCGGCATCCGCACACATAGAAAAACAGGACCGACACAAGTGTAAGGAGTTTCGTTCGGGCAAAAAATCACACACACGGCATGCGCGACGACCACGAAGGATTTCCGGCACACTCAATGCTCAAAACAGACCGGAATTCGCACACGATGATGTAGCGAGGAGCAGGAATAAACACGAAGTCTCACGGGCCGGAACTCGCGCCGGCGGACGGCGGCGAGCTCCGGCCAGTGAGCCCAACACAGAGGCGGCAAAAGCTGAAACAAAAACAAGCAAGAAACAGGGGAAGACGGAAACAGAGGAGGAAAACCAAACGGGGGAGGGGGCTGTGGTGCGCCCTATCCGGCTCGGGGGAGGCGAATCTCGACAGATCGAACAACGTCCGGCTGTCTTGCACACCCCCGAACCAAAATCCTCGGGAAATCGGTTTCGACTCGAGCGGGGAGAGGAAGAAAAGACGCCCGGACCTACCGTGCGGGATGGGCTTCGCCGGGACTTCGCCGGCCAAGGCTGGGGTATATCGGTCGTCGGTGGAAGACCGCTCAACCTCAGATCTCACTCTTTGCTTCCTCTTTCTCTCTCAGATCTCTCTCTCACGCTCGATCTCTCTCTCGCGCTCCCTCTCTCTCTCGCTGCTTCTCTCCGTCTCGCCGCTCTCTTTCTGGCGCTCTCTCCGTCCTTTGCTAAATACCCGGAGAAGGGGAAGGCTGTCCTCCTCCTCCATCCTCTCCGGCGACATTTCCTCTCCGTTTCGAGCTTAGGAGAGTCGTGGATCAGCGCGCCCTCCCCGTTTGCGTTCCTGCCATCAACCGGTCCTCTCCTCGGGGGCGAGGTAGACCCGTTTTCGTCTAAAACGACTGCAGAACCTCTTGATGCAGGTCTCGTTCTGACCTCTGGCTTCTGCATCTAGCCTCTGCATCGTCTGCTGCTGCTGCGCCGTTCTGCTTCTGGCTTCTGTGCGTCTGTTCCTCTCCTCTGTCCCTCTGTCCGTTCCTCTCCCAGTACGCTCTAAAGCGTTGACTGGGGGAAGAAGGAAAGAGCGCGCGCGGGCTGGGCTGTTGGGAAGGATGGGCCGGCCCGCGCGCAAATTAAAAGGGGAGAGGATTTCTTATTTCCCTTTTTTGAATTTTTGATTTTTTCGATTTTTTTTAATATATAAATATACGAATATGCCCCTAATATGCCCTATTAATGCAAATACACCTGATGTCTATATGCTGTGGATTTCGATGAGAATGTTTTTGGTTTAGGGATTAAAAATTAAACCCTAGTTTTTACGCGATAAAACCCTAAATGATTAATCAAAATTTAGGTGTCAACAGCTGCCCCTCTTTGAAGGGGAGCTCGAAGAGGTTCCTTTCAAAGATAAGAGACACTTAAATTTTGTTCATAGAGGGCATGAGAAAATGCATGAGAGATGACTAACGGGCCCATGACTGAATTAAAAGGGAGCCGTACCGTGTAAGAACGGGTTTTTGGCTCCATAAAGTCTTGCTATGTAAAGAACGAAACTCTGGGCTGCAAAAGCTCACCAGGTCGAAGGGACGCTCCGGGCTACGAAAGCTCGCCGGGCCAAGGAAAAGACTCTGGGCTGCGAAAGCTCGCCAGGTCGAAGGGACGCTCCGGGCTACGAAAGCTCGCCGGGCAAAGAAAAAGACTCTGGGCTACGAAAGCTCGCTAGGTCGAAGTGACGCTCCGGGCTACGAAAGCTCGCCGGGCAAAGGAAAAAGACTCTGGGCTGCGAAAGCTCACCAGGTAGAAGGGACGCTCCGGGCTACGAAAGCTCGCCAGGCAATTCTGATGCTGTAAATATATCAAGGAACGTGGATTCCCAAACTGGCCGCTGCACATCTAACAGAACATGTTACAGCAGGTGCGCTGGCGAGGAAAGCATACCAGGAAGAATTGATATCTTTCAAATGCCATGAAGGATGTTATCAAAAGAATAGCTTTACTGACCAAGCGTTGACTGTATGAGCAAATCAAATTAGTCTCGATTGCTTAGAAAACCCTTGGCATCATTTGAAATCACAAAATTGCCATTGGGCTCAGAAAATGCCGTTGATTCTCAAACTCCTTCGAGAAATAGATTTTGTCGAAATGATCCTGGCTCGTAAAAAGGGTTCATTAAGTATGCCAAGCAGGAGCTCCTTAGTCGAAAAAGGGCTTCTCTCATGCTTTCGAGAAGGTTGTTTGATCCCATCCATTGATGTGGGAACTATTTTGGTTTCCAATGTACCTCACACTATCAATGTCGAAGGCTTCGAGAATCATTCGCAACAAGTACACATTGACCAATCAGAGAGGTCTTTTTTAGGACTGTGATGCAGGTTTGGTTACGGTTTCGACAATGGATGAGCTTTATCGGTTAAGGAGTGGACTGATTGCCACTTGGCATCTCCATTAGGTTTACAAGTCAAGAATTCTTAAGATGAAATAAGATAACCTTGCCCCCACTTCCTCCAGCGGCAGCTTCTTTGTAAAGTCCCTATTTTCACTTGAATCATCCCAATCAGAAGAGACTTCGGGAATAGGTTGTAATGTTGGTTTGGGTAAAGGCTTGAAAGGCTCAGAAATTTTCAAAAGGGATTTAACAGTTGGTGATCACCGTGGCACTACTACCATATCACCCGATTTCGTTTGGGGACACTTGACTTTTTGAAATCCAATTTGTCTCGAAAGTCCATTGACTGATCGTTCACAATAAGAGCTTCACTCTCTTCTCTAATGATTTTCGCACTTGCATTGATTTTCCTTTTACGCAGGCACTTTGCTTTTGACACTTTTTCCTCACAAAAGAATTCTTATCTTGATGCTACTCCCCTTTTTTTTTTTGGACTTTCGAGACGTTTTTCACATTGGTTCGCGGTCATCCCTTGTCTTGATAAATCACATGCTTTGCCCCGGTATAGGGGGATAATCACCAGTTGGGTTTTAGAAGTGAATATTCAGGCTCAACTGGGCTGAACAAAGGTTGTAGGTGTTTGGATAGAGAAATGAATGCTCTTCTTCATTTTGGGATTCTTCGAGCTTCAACAAGGACTTACCTGAAGCTGCCACAAAAAGATTGATACCAGTGAGAGCAAAGAAATCTTTCTCCTCCTTTCACCGAATGACACTAGTCAAACTCTTCAAATTTGCCCCAATTGTGAGGCGATTCTTGACAGGGGTATCTCACGGAAATTCTCCGCACGTGCAGGCTCGAAGGGGCTTGGCTATGGTTACCTGTAGTGTGTAAGATTAACGAAAGAAATGCCTCCCTTCATTTTGATTCATGTACTATTTGCGAATGAATCTCTCGTCCTCAAGACATGATTTTTCGTACTCAACTCACAGAGTGTTTATAGGACGTGTCTGGGAAAGGCTCGTCTTTCTTTACTCTAAGTGCTTCTCGCTTGGCATGATTAACGTTTTCCCTCTTGTTTTGCCAAGATCACCCGAGTTGACTGCCCTCCATGGGGAGTTTGGATCCAAGACGAACATTCCACCAAGCCTCGAGACGACTTCGGATGAGGATGACATTCGGAACTTTTTGTAAACTATTTTTTTGTTTTTTTTTTTGGTTTTTTTTTGTTTTTTTTTTGTTTAAAAGGGAAATTTCCATTCGACTTTCTTTTGGCATTAAGACAGAGGGTGCTTACCTGCAGCTTAGTGACTCGCTAATCTTCCTCCTTTGCATTTGGTTTGTTGGATGCTTACCAAGACAGTTCAATCCTTTGTAGGTCAACCTGCTATTTGTTTAGGACCTGCAATTTAAACATGTGTGCATGTATGCATGATATGTATGATGCAAATATCCTACAGTGATTCGGATTGCGTCGAAAATGGCTCTTGGGCCTTGGATTTCATTCAAGGAAAGTACTTTTTCACCGCATCGGCGTTTA
Organism: Syzygium aqueum; assembly: GCA_031216185.1. NCBI lineage: Eukaryota > Viridiplantae > Streptophyta > Magnoliopsida > Myrtales > Myrtaceae > Syzygium > Syzygium aqueum. Next base: position 34,809,076 of record CM062235.1, on the reverse strand, counting down.
CAGGCTTTGGCAACTCCCGGCCATCCATTTCTACAAGAATTAAAGCACCTCCGGGTAGAGCTTTCCTAACAACATATGGGCCATCATAATTTGGGGCGAATTTTCCACCTGATTCTGGCGCGAAGGGTAACACTTTTCTTAGCACGAGATCTCCAGCTTCAAAATGTCGAGGCCGGACTTTGCGGTTGAACGATTTTGCGACTCTCTTCTGGTAGCATTGACCGTGGCATAAAGCCTTTAGTCTTCTCCCGTCGATCATGTTTAACTGATCCCATCTCTGTTGAATCCACTCCTCTTCGGAAAGCCCGGCTTGCGAGAGGATCCTTAATGAAGGGATCTCGACTTCCACTGGTAAGACCGCTTCCATACCATAGACGAGTGAAAAGGGGGTTGCCCCTGTCGAGGTGCGGATCAAAGTTCGATACGCCATCAACGCATAAGGCAACCGTTCATGCCAGTCTCGATAGTTATCAGTAGTCTTTGACAGGATCTTCTTTATGTTCTTATTGGCGGCCTCCACAGCTCCATTCATTTGCGGACGATAAGGCGAGGAGTTCAAATGACGAACATGGAACTCGTCAAGTAGGCTATCTACAATCTTGTTGTTCAGATTTGAGCCATTATCGGTGATGATCGCTTCCGGGACTCCATAGCGAGCGATGATGTCACGGCGAATGAACCTGGCCACGCTCTTGGCGGTGACATTGGCATATGAGTTCGCCTCGATCCACTTAGTGAAGTAATCGATGGCTACCAAAATGAAGCGATGTCCATTGGAGGCCTTAGGGTTGATTGGCCCGATCATGTCGATTCCCCACATTGAGAAGGGCCAAGGCTCGGACATTTGACGCAATTCATTCGGCGGTACGTTGATTTTGTCCGCGTAGATTTGGCACCGATGGCAATAGCGAACATGCCGGATACAGTCAGCCTCCATGGCCATCCAGAAATAACCCAGCCTCATGATTTTTCTAGCTAAAAGATGGCCGTTCATGTGTGGACCGCATTCTCCTTCATGGATTTCCCTCATCAACTGGTTAGCCTCTCTAGCATCGACGCACTTCAGCAAAATTGAGTCAAAGGATCGCTTGTAAAGGGCGTTGCCACTGATGAAAAATTTCGACGACAGCTTCCTTATGTATTTCTGATCCGTTAGCTCACTTCCGGGGGGATATTTGCCGCTTTGAAGATATTCCATGATGTCGTGATACCACGGCTTCTTGTCAGGTTCACTTGTAATTGTCGAACAATATGCTGGACGCGTCAGTACCTCGATTTTCAGTGGCTCGATGTCTAAACCTTCCATGACTTGTAGCATTGATGACAGCGTGGCCAAGGCGTCGGCGAACTGATTTTGTGATCGCGGTAAGTACTCAAAAGAAATCTCCTCAAATTCTTTGGTTAATTCCTCAAGGAACTCGTGGTAAGGGATCAACTTGAGGTCACGAGTCCGCCATCGACCCTCTGTCTGAAGAATGATGAGGGCGGAATCACCGTAGACTTGTAGCTTCTTGACCTTCATGTCGACAGCCAGCTGCAGCCCAAGTATGCAAGCCTCGTATTCTGAGATATTGTTGGTACAGGGAAAAACCAACTTGGCGGCTACAGGGTGATGTTGACCCGCTGGAGAGATGAGAACTGCCCCAGTCCCCGAACCTGACAGGTTTACGGCACCGTCGAAATACATTGTCCATTTATCGTCCACTACCTCTGAAATGCGTTCCTCTATAGGATCTAACTGATCATGTTCTTTCGGCTTTTCAAAGTTCTCTGCTAGCATATCAGCTATAGCTCTTCCCTTGACGGATTTCTGCGTCATGCTGTGGACGTCGAATTCGGACACCAGAATCTGCCATTTTGCTAATTTCCCGACTAACGCAGGCTTTTCCAACAAGTATTTGACGGGGTCGTTCTCAGTCACAAGCCAAATCCGATGATGAAGCGTATATTGACGCAAGCGGTGTAGCACCCACACCAAAGCCACGCACGTCTTCTCAACACCGGAGTAATTTATCTCGGACGAAGTAAACTTCTTACTGAGATAGTATATCGCACATTCCTTGTCATCACTTGGCCTCTTTTGAGCTAGCAAGGCTCCCAACGATTCCTCGTGAATAGTTAAGTAGAGTATCAATGGCACTCTAGGGATAGGAGGTACCAGGACCGGCGGGTGAGAAAGATATCGTTTGATCTTCTCAAACGCCTCTTGGCAATCGGCGTCCCATTTAACTTTGGCGTTTTTCTTTAGGAGCTTGAAAAGGGGTCTAGCCGTCTCAGACAGCTGAGAAATAAATCTCGCCACGTAGTTCAGTCTTCCCAACAAACTCCGAACCTCTTTGACAGTTGAGGGGGGTTTCAACTCACAAATAGCCTTGACCTTCGACGGGTCGATTTCGATTCCTCGGTTGCTGACCATGAACCCCAGTAGTTTTCCAGACTTTGCCCCGAACACACATTTGGCTGGGTTAAGTTTTAGCTTGAACTTTCGGAGTCGGCCGAATAGCTTCCGCAAGACCTCGATGTGGTCCTCTCCCTGTCTGGATTTGGCAATCATGTCGTCTACGTAGACCTCCACTTCCTTATGCATCATGTCATGGAACATGGCGACCATCGCTCTTTGGTACGTTGCCCCAGCGTTTTTTAAACCGAAAGGCATTACCTTGTAGCAAAAGGTCCCCCATGGAGTAATGAAGGAGGTCTTACTTTTGTCTTCTTCTTTCATCTGAATTTGATTGTAGCCAGAAAACCCATCCATAAAAGAAAACAACTCGAATCCCGCGGTGCTGTCTACCAACACATCGATGTGAGGCAGCGGGAAATCATCCTTTGGGCTCGCTCGATTCAGATCGCGGTAGTCAATGCAAACCCTAACCCGACCATCTTTCTTCATAACAGGGACCACATTGGCGATTCAATCTGAATAGTGCGACACCTCTATGAAGCCCACTTTCAACAACTTCATGATCTCCTCTTCGATTTTCTTCGATAATTCAGGCTTTGTTCTTCTGAGTCTTTGTTTCTTTGGCGGGACATTTGGATCAGTCGGTAGAGCATGCTCTACAATTTCCCTATCTAGCCCCGGCATATCCGCATACGACCATGCGAACACATCTTGGAACTCCTTTAAAAGGTCTATCATCCTCTTAGCCTTGATTTCAGAAAGGCCAGCCCCAATCTTGACCTCCTTGACATTCTCTGCATCGCCCAAATTTATTGTAACTGTAGGCTCTGCGGTCAACGGCTTAGATTCCTCATGCCGAATCCAGTCCTACTCGATGCTTCTCTGATCATAGTCATCCTTGTCATCATCAGACCCAGAGGGATTTTCTTTCAGCAAATCCGACTCACATATGCACCTATCATGATTATGCGAAATGTTATGCCTGGGGCGCCATGGAGAAGGTTAGTAACTGAATTAACAAATGTTATCGCAACTAATGGTGTGCATGTATTTCGAAATCATTTTGAAAGGATTTTTGAAAGTGAGGGATCCGTCCTCATATCCTCGGACGTCCCTATCCGCGAACGGTTTTGGAAATCAGGAAGCGTGCGGAAGTCCAAGCCTCAAAGCATCATCATCAGCCCGGTTTGGGTACTTCCACACGTTCCTAATAAAACATTATCATGACTTCATTAATAGGATAAGGCCGTTTACATGACTCGAGGTCCTGGACCGACGGCTCGCAGCTCAGGACTTTGATTACAAGGGGAAACAACACCTAGACCTAAATGAACTTCCCATGGAAGGGATAAACACAGACTCCAATAAGACTAAACGGGAAAGAAAAGCAGCATCCCTACTCAAGAGGATTGGTGGTGGCAACAGAAGCCTCGGCCTCTTCATTTTCTGTGATGGTGCAAATGCAGTCGCCCTCGAATAGGTCGACAAGACTAAGAGTGACCTCCTCTTCCTGCAGCAGTTTGGGTGGCCCCGGGAAGATTTCCTTCAACTCTGGAAGAAGTAGGCCCTTCTGACCTTCCCCTAACCCGAATAAACTTCCTCGGCTTCCGTAGCTTCCTTGGTTAGCTGAACCTCCGCAATCATCCTGGTTTTTGTTGCTTGCTTGGCCGCTATCATCAGTACGGTCGCCACGACCACCACGACCACCGCGGCCTCCTTGTTGACCTCGTCCTCCATGGTTAACCTGGTTGCCAGAATTGCCCCCATGATAACCCAGGCCTACCTTCCTGCGCCACTTGGAGACCTGGAGAGGCTTTTTGATACCCTGTCCATATAATCCTAGGCCGGCTCCGGGGACATGTCCATTTTCAAGCAATACCCTGCTCGACATGAGCGAAGGCTTAGCTACGTCTGGGTCTCGCATGATGGTCCCAACGGGCACATGTACCATTGAAACCAACTCCAAGGTTTGGTAACTTGACTCGGCCTTGTCGTCGGGTTCTACATACGGGATTGCCATGTCCTGAAAAACTTTAAAGTCCGTCTCCCCATGCACAGTTACTAATCTTCCGTCTACGATGAATTTAACTTTCTGGTGCAAGCTTGAGGGCACCGCTCCGGCGGTGTGTATCCACGGTCGTCCCAATAGAAAGTTGAAGGCACTGGGAATATCTAAGACTTGGAAACCGACCAAGAAAAGTACCGGACCGATCAGCAGTTCAAGCTCCACCTCACCAATTACTTCCTTTTTCATGCCGTCGAAAGCACGCACGGTAGACTTGGATACCAGCATTTTTTCTTCACTTACCCCCAAGCGACGAAGGGTAGCGAGCGGGCAAATATTTAATGCCGATCCATTATCGATTAGTACTCTTGCCACCATCCTGTCACGACATTTCACTGAAATAAGTAGTGCCTTGGTGTGGTTGCGACCCTCAACGGGGAAGTCCTCGTCGGCGAACGAGATTTGATCCTTCAACAAGATGGACCCTACGAACTCCTCCAGCTGGGTATCGTCGATATCTTCTGGCACATGAACTTCATTGAGGACCTTCAGCAGTGCATTCTTGTGTTTCTCAGACGTTTTGAAAAGATCCAAGAGGGAGACCTGGGCGGGCATTTTTCTCAATTGATTAACCACATCGAATTCGCTCGTTTTGACAATGGCCAGGAACTGTTTTGCTTCCTCGTCCGAGACAGCTTTCTTCTCGACTACCCCAGCAGGCGCATAGCAGCGGCCCGAACGAGTGATGGTGTCGATTTCGTTCGCCCTATAACTCCAAGGGACGGCCTTGGGGTTATAATTCGGGGTTTTTTCTATTATCAAGTCCTCCTCGTCCTCGGGTGGGAGCTCAATCACGATTGGCTCCATGGCACCATCACCGACCTCTAAGGTAGCGAATTCCCCGGCCATGAGGTCGACGACTAAATGGTCGACAGCCTCCTCGTCTGGCATCCATAAATCCTCCTCGACTGGTAAATCAATTACCATAGGGGTAATTGCGCCAACCATTTCCTCGCTGGGCTCGAGCGGGTCGTCCATACCTCCCCACCCGTCGGGAACAACGTCCTTGGGATCTATGAAGAAGCTGGGCGGCGGCGAGTACTTCACGAGATAATCAAATTTGCCACTAGGCTCACCTAGTGTGTCAACCACCTCCCCCTTTTCGCGAGCGAGTCTCATGAATTCACGATGCACACTGCTAACCTGAAACTCGGGGTCATTACGCGAGCTCTCTCCTTCATCGGCGGTCACGACTGGACTCTCCCGCACACTCTCATCGGCTGGCTTGCTAGTTTCTATACGCTCAGCAGGTGTGTCCTTCAACTCTTCCTCAACCGCAGCCGTCATGGTCATTGCACCATCTTCCTTCATGCTGTATATTACCCTCATGTCTACCATCAGAGCAATACGTCTCAACTTTTCTCTCCTTGGAATATCCCCCTCAACCTTGAAGTGTCCGGCTGACACTAGTACTTCGTAGAGTCCGTCAACATCCACATTAAATGTGTGCTTACCCTCGCCGCCCTTCTCGATTACTACGTTGACATTGGCGGTATGATTGGGCAACGGGTTTTGCTGAACATTGGGGGTTGGCTCCCTGAAGGATAAAATGCCTCTGTCAAGCAGATTCTGCACCTTGACCTTGAGGATGAAGCAGTTGTCCACATCGTGCCCTTTTTCGCCTCTATGGAATTCACAGGACTTTGACAAATCAAATCCGGGGAATCTTGAAGGATTATCCCGAGGCACCTCTTTAGCTACCAAGCCCTTTTCCAGCAGCATGGGCAATAACTTGGACAATGGCCTAGGCAGGGGGTGAACTGCCTTTGTGTTCTCCTTCTGAATTCATGATTCTGATGTGCGTTCTCTCGAAACGTAGAAGGGCCTTGAGAGGCATGGGGTCTTGTTGCAACGGGCGCTTGCACATACGCGATCTCGACGTCCTTTTCTCTTCTACCCGGGACCTTCCGACTAGCCCCCTCGTTCAATCTTCCGTCATGGATGGCCCCCTCTATCCTCTCCCCGACGTCAACTAACTGGGAGAAGGTCAAACATCCAGAACCCACTAACTTTAGATAGAAATCGTTAGGCAAGGCTTTGAGAAAGAGATCCAGCAGCTCCTTCTCACTGAGTGGGGGTCGGACCTGGGCGGCGAGAGTACGCCATCTTTGAGCGAAGGCCCTGAGGGACTCACTTCTTCTTTTTTCAGTCCGAGTCAGGACCTCACGCGTGGGGGCTATTTCGGTATTATATTTGTACTGCATGACGAACGCCTCGGCTAGATCCTCCCATTTTTCAAACTTCTCAGGCTCCGACAATATGTACCATTGCAACGCAAGCCCTGTCAGGCTCTCTTGGAAAGTTTGAACCATCAGCGGGACGTTCTGAGCATACCTTGCCATTCTGTTCAAGTAGTACTTCAGATGAATTTTTGGATCCCCGGTCCCATCATATTTGGTGAAATCCGGAATCTTGAATTTCTCGGGAAAGCTCATTTGTGCATATCGAGATAGGTCCTCGACCATGTGTTCTTCGTACCCGCGCAGCGCCCGAAGTTTCTCCTCTATCTTTGCGAACCTTCTATTATGTTCTTCCTCCAACCGAGCAGTGACGGCCTCCGAGACAGGGTCTAATTCGACTACTACGGGTGTGGAACCTAGGGCCTCCTCAGTAACATTCCTCCTTGCGGGTCCCTCTACGGGTTCGAGAACAGCCAGGGGTGAGACTTGATCAGCATTTGGTGTTGCTAATGCGGCCCTCATGTCACTGGAGAATTGGGCAAGCTGAGTTGCAAGCCCATTGATCTTGTCGTCGAGGGCAGCGAAGCGGGCGTTCTGTTCCTCAATATTCATTTGTGTAGCCCTCGATCGTGTCCGGATTGGCGATTGCCTCGAAGCCGTAGCTTTGCCCTGATGAAGAAAGGGGACGTTGGCAGGCCGTCAGACTGGAAAACCTCTTCCTCCGGCCTCTTAGTCTCTCAACTCCTTTCTTCGTGAGCCGGATGCGATCAACTTGGCACCTTGCGATTACCTGAAAAATGAGCTCATGTGAGTTCACAGTTCTTACAAGAGGTCGGCCCATGGCACTGGTCTAGGCGTTTTAGGTCCCTCGAGGAAGAAATCTCGAAACGTTTGAGATTTTAGAGTTTTTTTTTTTTTAGACATTACCGGAAACAAATGAACTAAGACAAAATAAAATAAAAACCTTGACATTAAGAATTGAGATTTTCTTGACATTGAAACGGAGAATGGTACATAACGATTCCTAGACCTCGAGATTAGGAAGAGAAAAATTACAAAAACTTGAAACTACATGAAGCCTTTGAAGCATAAGAAAGACAGAATTTCCTAAACGACGAAACTAGAAAAGACAGAATCCTCCTAAACATTGAGGCTAAGTGAAATTGTCGTTTCAGACTTCTCGGGACGACTCATTTTATATGCGAAGGGGAACTTGCAGCTTTGCGGAGCCGCTTGTTCTCTCGGGTTAACCTCGAGATGCGAGTCTTGTCCATTTCCACCCTCTTTTCAAGATGCTCAATTTGCGCTTTCTGGGTGGGCTTGTCAGTCACTTCCGGGACCAGCGATCGTAGAATGGTTGGAATCCGGTGACTGCGGATATAGAATGTGGAGGCGTGGTGAATCTCCTCTTCCCCCTCCAATTTCTTGGGCACGACGACCTTTTCAGGGCGGCATTTGCTCCACGCGATCTCAATGGCCCGGATCTCGTCAAAGTAGTCGTAGTCCGTGCGGGTGAAGCGGGCCTGAAACATCTCGGGCTTGGGTGGTGGCGGCACCTCTTGCAGGGCTCGGTATTGGCGGGCCACCCTATACGGGTAATAGGAAGTGGCGCCGGAAAGACCGAGCAGTGGGATCGGGTTGGCAAACTTGTGAGCGAAGCGGGCTTCCTCGACCTGAAACCATTTAGCATGCCATAGAAATGCCTTGGGCTCGGGGTCCTTTAGGAAATTTATCCAACGGGAATATTCTTTGTCAGGGGAATGTTTTTCTAAGACCTAAAACCTCTGTATCGGGTGCCTAAACTCGTCTATTTGGAATAATTGCATAAGGTGCCCAAATCCTCTTATGTGAGAAAGAAACCATATTTGCAAAATTTCTGGGGAAGCTCGCATGATTTTTTCTCCGTTTTGTTTAAAACGGTTGAGGGACAAAAATGTTTCGGCTAAAATCATGTTGACATAGTTTAATCCAGCACACATGTGTTTTACCACCCAAGCAATTGAAGGGTTTATGGCATTCTTACGGTGAGGAAAAACGATGAGCCCGACGAATGCTAGAATGAAAATCCTACCTTTTTGGGCCATTGGTTGGTTTGAAAAATACTCACCCAAAAACGAGAATGGGCAGGCGTAATAATTAGCCTTGACAACTTTCCTTACCACCTCGGCCCTAACTCTCAAAAATTGCGACAACTCGGACATGGGGTCTATACCTATGGGTGGCTTGACAAGCTCGGTTCCGAGAGGCATTCCAATGGCAATGCTATACTCTTCCAAGGTCGGGGTTAGCTCGAACTCACCAAATATGAAAGTCGACGTCTGAGGGCACCAGAAGTGGGGTATTGCTTGCATGACTCCGGAATGGATGTTGATCTTGAGTAACGGAAGGAGCCGGCCAATCCTCGCCTCGACCTGTCTTTGGCTACCTTGATCCAACTGGTCCCACCACGCGATGAGCTCTTTCTTGGGAGTGGAAATGAATTGGACATCGGTTCTCCCCATCGCATATAAATTGAGATTAACAACCGACCTAATTTGCCATGGACCAACGAAAGGAAATTAATGAATTGCATAACAGTAGGAAAGAGGCTTACTCTATCGAGAACCATGGCAAAGACACACGCATGGAAAGTGAGGTTTGCTTTCTACCTAAACAGTTTAACGAGGTGAAGTTAAGAGGGTGATCTGACCCTCGCAGTCTCGCGTTGGTGTCAGGTCCTCTTAACTCCGGCTTAGTCGAAAGAGATACCCTATGGTCACGCGGTCTCGCGGACAAGGATAAATGCTTACAACACCAAGAAAGAACTTTTCGGGGAAAAGAAAGGCAACCTCTACATCGCGGTCTCGCGTTCGAGGTTGTATCTTTCTTAGCACCATCCTAAAATATCCTATCGCGGCCCGGGTCCGGCAGCACGGTTGTGTGTGCAAAAGTGTAGTGCTAAAACATTGAAAGCACGCACAACGGTTTATAAACAAACAATGCTTGGAACATCAAAAAACTAAACATTCATTCTCAATCCTGCAAAACAAGGAATCAACGACAAGAACAAACACGTTAGGGATGCATTTGAACGAGACAAACGGCCTAAGTCCACTAAGAAGTCCCCAGTGGAGTCAAGCTGTCGCGACCTACCCGAACCGGCCCGAAAGCCTAAGGGGTTAAGGCTAATGGATTACTAAGTTAATACCTAGCTCAAGCTCTCCCAAGCCCATACCAATTCGCGACTTAAGTTCAAGTTGTTAACATGCAAATCATTTTCAATTCGGAGTCGCCACTAATCAATTTTTGGTAGGTTGATTAGATACCTAAGTAAAGCACGGGAGAATGCTTTACTTCTACGAACCAGAGATTCAATGGGTACGGGGACCTGATTACACTAACTGGCCAATTAGTGCCCTTTCGGTACCTAACCTTGTTCAAAAACCATCTAACATGTTTATACTAATTGGGAATTTCGAAATCTTCATTCCTAACTAAGCCAATCGAAGCATGCAAATTAAACAAAGTGCAATCAAACATAAATAGGAAACCTAACTTCCCATTTTTTGATTTTCGGAAAATTTTTTTTTATTTTAAAAAAAAATCGAATTTTTTTTTGTTTTGATTTTTTTGGTTTTTGATCCTTTAGAAGGACTTTTGGTTTTTTTTTTTCGAAAGAAAAAAAAACAAAAAAAAAGAAAAGAAAAAAGAGAGATTTTCATTTTTAGTTTTTGACCTTTTTCGAAGAATTTCTGAAAATTTTTTTTTTTCGAAATTTTTTTTTTTAAAAAATTTTTTATCTTAATTAATTTTTTTATATTTTTTTTTTGAAAGAAAAAAAAGAAAAAAAAATAATGTTAAGATAATATAAAACCGATCTCGGGCCGGGTCTCCACACCCGACCCGGATCGGGAATGACCCGGGCGCGCCGGCCCTCGTCCGAACCGGGCTCATTTGTTGAGCCCGGAACGACAAAATTAATTAAATGAAAAAAAACAGGCCCAGCCCGAAATTCTTTTAAATAAGTAAAAGCCCAAAGCCCAACAACGGATTAAAACCCTAAAAGCCCAAAATATAGGCCCAATGCCTATTTTAGCCCATTTCAGAAACCGACCCAAAAACGAAACCCTACCCGGTTCGCGACCCGGATACCCGACCCGGGCGTGCGCTGCCCTACCCGATTCGCGGCCGTCACGGCCCGCCCCGGGCTCGCCTGCACGCCGGCCGCCGCTCCGACGTGGAGAGCATGTCCGGCCGCCACGACAAGCCGGCATCGCCGCCGCACCCGCGTGTCACGCCGACCAACCAGCGTGTCTCCCTCCGGCGCGACTTGCCGCCGGTTCGGCGGCTGAGCGTGTGCTCGGCCGACGAACGACAAACCTCTGACCTCCGTGGTCGGGGGTCGCCACCGTGCGACCGAGCCCTTGCTCGGGTCACCGCCGTGGTGACCGGTGGCACACCGGAACAGTCCGGCATCCGCACACATAGAAAAACAGGACCGACACAAGTGTAAGGAGTTTCGTTCGGGCAAAAAATCACACACACGGCGTGCGCGACGACCATGAAGGATTTCCGGCACACTCAATGCTCAAAACAGACTGGAATTCGCACACGATGATGTAGCGAGGAGCATGAATAAACACGAAGTCTCACGGGCCGGAACTCGCGCCGACGGACGGCGGCGAGCTCCGGCCAGTGAGCCCAACACAGAGGCGGCAAAAGCTGAAACAAAAACAAGCAGGAAACAGGGGAAGACGGAAACAGAGGAGGAAAACCAAACGGGGGAGGGGGCTGTGGTGCGCCCTATCCGGCTCGGGGGAGGCGAATCTCGACAGATCGAACAACGTCCGGCTGTCTTGCACACCCCCGAACCAAAATCCTCGGGAAATCGGTTTCGACTCGAGCGGGGAGAGGAAGAAAAGACGCCCGGACCTACCGTGCGGGATGGGCTTCGCCGGGACTTCGCCGGCCAAGGCTGGGGTATATCGGTCGTCGGTGGAAGACCGCTCAACCTCAGATCTCACTCTTTGCTTCCTCTTTCTCTCTCAGATCTCTCTCTCACGCTCGATCTCTCTCTCGGATCTCCTCTCTCTCTCGCTCACTCTCTCTCTCGCGCGCCCCTCTCTCTCGCGCCCTCCCCCTCCCTCCGTCCTTTGCTAAATACCCGGAGAAGGGGAAGGCTGTCCTCCTCCTCCATCCTCTCCGGCGACATTTCCTCTCCGTTTCGAGCTTAGGAGAGTCGTGGATCAGCGCGCCCTCCCCGTTTGCGTTCCTGCCATCAACCGGTCCTCTCCTCGGGGGCGAGGTAGACCCGTTTTCGTCTAAAACGACTGCAGAACCTCTTGATGCAGGTCTCGTTCTGACCTCTGGCTTCTGCATCTAGCCTCTGCATCGTCTGCTGCTGCTGCGCCGTTCTGCTTCTGGCTTCTGTGCGTCTGTTCCTCTCCTCTGTCCCTCTGTCCGTTCCTCTCCCAGTACGCTCTAAAGCGTTGACTGGGGGAAGAAGGAAAGAGCGCGCGCGGGCTGGGCTGTTGGGAAGGATGGGCCGGCCCGCGCGCAAATTAAAAGGGGAGAGGATTTCTTATTTCCCTTTTTTGAATTTTCGATTTTTTCGATTTTTTTTAATATATAAATATACGAATATGCCCCTAATATGCCCCCTAATATGCCCTATTAATGCAAATACACCTGATGTCTATATGCTGTGGATTTCGATGAGAATGTTTTTGGTTTAGGGATTAAAAATTAAACCCTAGTTTTTACGCGATAAAACCCTAAATGATTAATCAAAATTTAGGTGTCAACATGCGAGAATCAGGGCACCTCCAGGAAGTACCTTCTTGACTACATATGGACCTATGTAGTTTGGAGCAAATTTACCTCCGGGAACAGGAAAGATTGCCAGCACCTTCCTTAGGACTAGATCATTTACCTCGAAATGTCTTGGACGCACCTTTTGGTTGAATGACCTAACTACTCATGCGGCAACTAGATTGGGCATTTCGTCTCACCTTCGGGAAGGGTTGCCCCTATTTTCACTTCTTTGGTCTCTCCGGAATCACTCAGATTAACGATAACAGTTTGGTCTGATGTGAGGACTTTAGGCTTTTCATACAGCTCTAGATCACATTGAATATCAGAGGAATCATCGAGTTCGCCAGCCTCATTGGGATCAGGCTCGGCGAAGCATAATTCACTGGATTGGACCGTTCCCATACCCTCACGTGTTACAAGATTGCTCCTGAAACATAAAGCAGTGGATTCAGAAAGACAAACAGGGGTAATCATTACATTTTTTTTTTGTAATTTTTTTTTGTGCTTTTGTAATTTTTTCTGTGTTTTTGATTTTCTGAAATTCATTTCGAAAAAGTTTTATCATGAGGAAACATGAAGAAGCCCAGGCCTCAGAATTCTCCTTGGACTATATTTTCTTTTATCGATTGGATATCATCACCGGGCTGGTTTGATATACCTCAACATGCCCTCAAAAACTAAAAATAACTTGTAATTTCATTGATTATTTCAAAATGAATTACATTTATTGAATGGAAATTGCAACAATCAAAACCTAGAAACGGAAATGAAAGCAGCACCCGAGACGGGGCAAGTCCTAAAAACAGTAAAATTCTCACGCAGGGGAGTGTGCTGAAAATTAAAGGTTTTACTCTTGTGGGCCAGTGCCCATTCCCTCTAACGGTCCTTCCTCGATAGCTCTAATGATGACATCATCGAACAATGCAGTGATTCCCTCCATTGCATCATCAGAATCCTCTATCATTTGAGGTGTTGGATCATCTATTCCTCCCCATCCGTCAGGAACAATATCACGGGGATCAACATAGAAGCTCGGGGGCGCTGAGTACTTCACATAATAGTCGAACTTGCCGCTCGGTTGCCCCCGAATGTCAATCACCTCTTTCTCTTCATAAGCTTTAGGCATGATTTCTACGATCTCCTCATCATCGGTCGCGTCTTCGAGCGGAGGTATGTCCTCAAGCAAAGGGTCTAGCTTGACCTTTCCAGTGTTCAACGTAGCAAACTCCTCGTCCCTATTAATGACGACCTCGGAGATAGTAGCAACAATGCCAGTATGGTCAACATAAACGATCATCCCAGCTTCTACCATCTTTGTGATTCTTTCTCTCATGATAGCCAGGGGAATGACCTCACTACTCGGGTAATAACCAGCCTTCACCAACTCGCCATAGACGTTAGTGGTGTGTACCTTGACGTTCTTGATTCGACCAGCATTGAAACTGAATATGGCATTCACATTATCCGCGTGATAGGGGAGCGGGTTACTCTGAACATTCGACTTAGCGGGTTGGAATGAGAACGCCTTTGTGTCGAGAAGATTCTGGATTCGGTGCTTGAGGGCGTAGCAATCGTCGATTGAATGCCCCAGCTCGCCCATGTGATAATCGCATTTCTTCGACGGGTCGTAGTTATAGAACTTCTCAGGATTGGGCCGCTTTGGCTCGGTAGTAAGCAAGCCTCTCTTCCGAAGCACCGCCAACACTTGAGACAATGACCCGGGAAAGGGGGTGAATTGTCTTTTGTTGTTCCTCATCTGAAACGGTTAACGACCCGTGTTTTGTTGCTGAGCTTCTGCTACTTGGATTGCTGGAGCAGGATTAACATTCCGCCGGCCCGGTTGGGTATAGGTCACGTTCACTTCAGGTGTCGGCTCCTCCTCCTCCTTCCTTGCACTAAATCTTCTGTTCAAGGAGGACGGTTCCACAAACCACCCATCTTTCAGCCCTATCTCGATCTGCTCGCCTATAGGGATGAGCTGATTGAAGTTATCAGCCAGAATGGCGACCATTCGATTACGGTACTCGAACGGGAGAGTTTTCACGAACATCCTTTTCAGCTCACTGTCTATAGGTTCCGGGACGACCTGAGCGGCTATATTCCTCCATCTGATGGCATAGTCTTTGAAAGACTCGGTCTTCTTCATTTGAGCACGCTCGAGATCATCACGGGTAGGAGTGATGTCTGTTATGAACCGGTATTGCTTCAGGAACGCCTCACTAGCTTCCTTCCAGGTTTTGAGGCTATTGATCTTTTTCATGAGGTACCAGTGCAGAGCAGGGCCAGTCAAGCTCGCTTGAAATGCATGAATCATCAAAAGCTCGTTGTCAACGTACGAGGTCATCTACACGTGGTACAACTGCAGGTAGGCTTTTGGGCATGTAGTACCATTGTACTTGTCAAAGTCCAGCATCTTGAACTTCTTCGGGATCTTAATCTGCGAGTACATAGATAGATCGATCGAGGGTGAATTCTGTGAACCCTCCAGCTGTTTCACTCTCTCTTCCAGCTTATTGACTCGTTCATCAGGCTTGGGTTTGTTGAAGACAATATGGACGGGGTCATCTTCTAACTCAGGCATATCATCATCTTCCTCGACGTCAACGTTCTTTCCACTTGTATGCTTCAGGACTGATGCTTCAGGGGGTGCTAGAACAGGGATCGACCGAAGAGCCTTGATCTCAGCGGTCATTTGTTGCATTGCGACAGCAAGCTGCTTGATCTGGTCTTCCATACCGACAACACGCTCCTGCAACTCAGTTTGATCGGCCATTCTAGCTCTTGACCGTATACGAATAGGTGATCGTGATCGGTCCGTAGTTACCTAATTTAAAAAATAGAGCATGGTGAGTATGAGTCCTCAAAACGATCGGTCCATGACTTAGTCTAATAGTCCTTTTTATTCCCTTTTTTTATGACATTTTTCATTATTCCATGTATTTGTGAAAATGTTGGCAAATTTCTTAGGAAATAATGACTTATGACAGACCTAGGAAAATAATGATAACAATTGAAAGTAATTTTTTTCAAAGCTTTATTTTTTTTTTCTTTCCTTTGAAAAGAAATTCAATGATCATTACTTTCAAAACTTACGATCGACTTAGACCCATCATGGACCGACCACATGTACGAAACATAAATAGAGTGCAAGAAAAAGGGTTTAGAAAACTTACTTCACCGGGTAGGAAAATGGCAATCACATAGACATGCGCATGAAATGTGAGGTTCGATTTCTACCTAGACTCTGGCTTGCAAAGTGGAGGCGCGAGGATTACCAAGCTAAACCAATCATGGTGGTGGTTAGGCTAGGATTTCCCTGACTCCGGCTTAGTCAAAGAGCCGACCCGGGTTGAGTGGGATACAACCGTGGTGGGTACTCAATGACACCTTGAAAGAAAATTTCGGGACCGAGGAGGGCGACCCGTACCACATGGTTTTGGTCGGGGTATCCACTCTCTCAGTACCATCCTAAACCTATACCGCCCAGGTCTGGCAACGGGTAGTGTGTGCGGTGTAGTGTAAATGTAAGGCATGCACAACAGGTTATATCAAACAGCGCTTCGTGCATAAGTTAAACCATACCTTCAACCACCTCCCTTCAAAACAAGGGTTAACAATCACGCATCCCCTTATACCTCCCATTCTGCAAGAACATTTAACACCTTAAATGTTAGGGACGTACCTGGGATCCTCGCTGCCAAACAAAAAATATTTTTCAAAAGAAAAATTGGCCTAAGTCCACTAAGAGTTTTAACTCAAAATCTTCCCCAGCGGAGTCGCCAAGCTGTCGTGACCCTAAAAAATCTATTTTATCATTTTCTCGAGCTAATGGATTATTAAGATTGATCTTAACTCGGGCCCTCCCAAGCCCTACCAATTCGCAACTTAGGGTTTAAGTTTTTAACATGCAAATGTTTTCATGCTTGGAGTCGCCACTAATCAATTTACGGTAGATTGATTAGAAACCTAAATAAAACATAGGGAGATATGTTTTATTCCTACGAACCAGAGATTCTAAATCCGGGGACTTGATTACGCTAGATCTAGTCTAACGCCCTTTCGGTACCTTTTCTTTTCAAAAATATTTTTGCAAGCAGTTTGGATCCATTTTAACTTAATTACTAACATGTGAGGTGTTCATGCGAGTGCGCAAACCACCAATTTAACACCCAGAAATCAAAGCATTAAATAAATTGCAAACTTAGGATAACAACTTACCTCGAATCCAGCAAGCATCTACATTGTTAGCTAGAAAATCACATCAATCAACCCTAATATGATTTCTAATTAACAAGCATTCACTCAATTTCCTTTTTTTATTTTCAATTATTTAAATGCAATCTAGCCTATATGCAATGACGTGCAAAAATATGACATGCAAATTAATGTAACCTAGCATGCAAACTATATGTCATGCGACGACGTGACTTAATTCTAATGACGAAAGAATGACATATTTTTGATATTTTTCTTTATGAAATTCGGAATAAAAAACATGCCTAAAATAACATGCAACCTAATGACTTCTATTTTTGGTATTTTCTATTTAAAATTCGAAATTCAAAAATACCTAAATTAACATGAAATCTATGATGACTTAATCTACCCTAGAATGATTTCTTTTTTGGGATTTTTGATTAAAAATTCGGAATTATAAAATAACGTGAATAATCCGTTAGGATTCAAACAATACCTAATTTAAATTAGGAAACATGCTACGTTAAGTCCTAATTTAAATTAAATACTTATCTCATCCTTCGGGATATATTCAAAACCTAGACATGCAAAAATTCTAATTCAAATCTAGCTAATATTTTTTGAATTTTCTGTTTATTTGAAAAAAAGAAAGAAAACAATTTAAACATGGATAGCAACCAATTCAAATCATCTACGCGATCCGCCAAATTTGTTTCAAACTCGGATTAGGCACAGAAATCGAACTATCGGTCATATCTATAGGGTTATAGATATTAACGGATATTCGATTATTCAAATTTGGAAAGATAATGAAATTCATTATCGTATCCAATTGGTTATGGATAGGATAATAATTTCCCGTATCGCCGCGTATCGGACTTTAGGGTTAAAGTCGGATAGTCGTCCAGATACGTTGCCGAATTAGGAAAATTTCCTAATTTGAATATTTTTAAATATCGCGGACATCAAACATTATCCTAAAGATATCTAATTACCGACGTGATATTCATGCAATATTCAAAGTACTCAAATTAGGAAATTGAAATATTCTGAAAATTTACCAGATAATCTTACCTAATCTGGATAACCTCCAAATTTCGAATTCGGTTCGGGATCGGGATCGACTGCGGATTGGATTGCGATGAACGACGACGGTACGGGCAACGGCTACACCGGCGGACTCACGGCACCGTTGGGACAGCAGCTGCGTCTGGCGGTGGACGGTGTCGGTGAGGGACGCTCCGAACAGAAAATTTCAGGACTACACGATTCCGGAAAAATGGGCGTAACTTCCTCAATACACGTCGGATTGACCTGATTCCAAAAGCCACAGATCAAGGACTCGTAGATCTACAATTTTCGTGTTTTGAGTTTCCACAAATAAGCTTTGTGGAGTGAGCGATTCTGGGAGGAAGTGGACGAGCCTTCCCTGAAGATTCTGACTTGGCTGCACGTGAAGCTCTTCAAGGCAGGCTGTGGAGGACATTGAATTGAGCAGGGAAAACGTGGACTCGGCAGAGGAATCAGCAACAGCAACGCCAGCTTCTCTTCAGGGCTGTTGAAGACGTAGACCTCGGCTGCTTCACGGATCAGTGGGGACACGGGAGACTATTCAACGTGAAGAGTCTTTAGCTGGGAAATCTAACTTCGCTGCATGGAGATCTTCACGTCTCGGCGTCTTCTACATGGGAACAGGAAGAAGACGCACCAACAGCGACAGAACGTTGACTGGGAAGGCCGTGACCGCCAAGGGGAGCTCGCGGACGGGCGATGACTTCTCCGGGATGGCACGAGGCGTCGAGGCTGCGTGTGGCGCGCGGCTTGTGGAGCAGCAAGACGCAACGGCGTGTGGTGGCACGAAGGGACGAGGCGCGGCGAGCGGCCGTCGAGGCGCGACGATCTCTCTCACTTTTTCTCTCCAAAAATCAGATCTGAAATTGTGACACCCCCCCTTAAATTCTAACCTAAAATATACTTATATAGTTCTAACCTAGGTCAAATTAAATGGGCTTAATGTCCTAATGGGCTTAAACTTGGGCTTGGGCTCTAATTAAATTAAATGGGCTGAATTAATTAAACTCAACATTACTAACTAAACCCAAATTAAAACAACCGAGCCCGTTTGACTTGAAATTCTCGGCCCTTGCATTCCGAGCGTGCCGAGTCTCGTTCGACGAATTTTAAACTCGTTTGCCACCGCCAATCCGATGCAAAATGCAATTAAACCTAAACTATATGTTATGCAATTTAAATATTTTTGTTTAGGGGTTAAAAATTAATCCCTATTTTCCTATGCAAATTACACTAAATGTCGTGCCAAAATTTAGGTGTCAACAACCTCAAATTTTTGAAACATCTGTATACTTTGGCATTTAAAGTCGCTTCAAATTTCTTCCTAGTTCATCTCAAATTACGCTGCAACTTTTATTCGGGTAAATAATTTCAAAGGGTGCTATTTTGACTGGCTTATCTTGGTGATAAGATTTGTGCTACTATTCTCCCGGTATTCATTGTAATTCTCTTATTTAAAATATAAGAGCGCCTCTATTTCCAACAAACAAGAAATTATTCGTCCATTCAATGTTTTCAATCAAGGGTACTTTGCCTTTTAATAGCTTTATTACTATCGGGCAAATGCGACCTTTTTTTTAAGGGAAAATTACTTATTTCAATCTACTCGAGAGGTGGAATACAAAAGACTGTAAAGCATACATATATATAGCTGATGGATTTTGACAGAGGATCATCTAGTAAGCAAATCCTAGCGGCCCCTCTGTCAGTCCTTCATGTTAAACTTGGGACAAATCCTCTGGCCCTGCTCTCCATGGCCCATCAGAATTAGCAACTAGAGCAACCTGAACATAACAAACTAGATCAGCTTAAACGCATTGTCCTAATGAAATTCGGAATCTCATCATTCATCTTCCTTTTCAAGGCAGTTACTATTATTTTGGATGAACCTGTCAATATCTACAAAAATCAGTCTCCAAGGTTCATATCCATCAGCTAATAGAAGAGCGTGGAAAAGCGTAGGCAACCAGAGAGGGCAAATGGCATCCTCCTCAGTTTGATGGGTCATAGTGGAATGAAATGTGCCATATCGAATTGTATTCTGAGTTGTGCAGAGGATGGTCGTGTGATTTGTTTCATGAGACTACCATATAGATCGTGTATGTTCAACCATGAGATTGAACCAGAAATTTTTTAGTGCAAATTGTATGAAATGATTTCATTGCAGCTTATTTCGAGAGCATTTCTTATTTTTTAAGTGATTCTTTGGAAAGTAAAGAGAAGAAATCCGAAAATTATCATCTTACTTGGTCAACGAGGTTAGCTAAGTATCTTATGGTCTGAAGTTTCTCTTAAGATGGACTTTCTCATAAAAAATCCATTAAATATTGCACGAGCTCCAGCCGAATCATTAGATTCACGTACTAGAGACAGTGTCTGGCAATTACGATATCACCAACTATCCAAAAGCCAACAAGCAACAACGCCACCCTCGGTGGTGTTGCTGGCTCCGTCCTTCTACTTGTCCAGCACTATCACCTGAACCCAAAATTCAGACACCCAATCAGAGACACCCAACACACACGAAATCCGCAGAACGCTCTTGATATCACGCTCCGCAGCTGCTTTGTACAAGCAATTCGTTCCCTTTGCCGGAGCGCAACCGAAAGGGCGGGAGTTCACAAGCGCAAGAGATCGCGGAGCAAAAGGGAGCAGATCGAGGACGCTAGGGCAAGCGGAGCGAAAAGGACAACAATAGAGGCGAGCCCTAACAGAGGCATTGCAGAGCTAGAGAGAGAGAGAGAGAGAGAGAGAGAGAGAGACCGACCTCGAGCGACGGCAACGGCGACAGCGACGGCGATGAGCGAACGATGCAGAGCAATGATCGACGGGGGTAGAGACGAGCGTAGACGAGGCGAGGCGAGGCGAGAGAGCGTCCGACGGCAATGGCGATTGGCGACCGAGAGTCTAAGAGAGGGAGATGGGCCGGCCCAGAGTGTTAATGGGTCGGCCTGACCCTACCCAACCCTAATGAAATCCCAAATTTTAGAGCCATATTTGAAGAAGATTAAGGCCCGACCCCAAAATACCTCAAATGTTAGGGCCAAACCGGATCGGCGCGGGTCGGGCTGGGCCGGCCCGGGTTTTATTGACACCCCTACTGGCAATTACGATATCACTAACTATCCAAAAGCCAACAAGCAACAACGCCACCAGACAATAATAACGGCCAGAAACTTCAGAAACTCCAGAATTACACAGAGCAAATAAACGATCATATCAACGATCGTATCAGCAAGCGTACAGCAAATTGCACACCATCAAATGCATATACTCCATTTAGAGCAAAGCTGCAGATGAATATCAATCTAATCTTCCTCGCTACACCGGAAGGCTTTCAAACCGATGCTTAAATTGATATTTAATTAAATAAAGCACCATGTCAGGAGAAAACTGCTAATCGAGAGTGCAGGGTATCATTGCTTGCCTTCCAAAAGAAGTAGGCAGGAGTATTTCAGAGGAATTTAAGCAAAATTTTCTGAAGATTTTGCCCTTTCCAGCAAGTTTAATTCAGGCCACGGACATTGCAAAAGCCTTAGTCTAGACTTCATGAGAAAATTTACTTTGAGGGCCAAGATGTTTGTCGAACTTTCGGGCAATAAGTTGTAAAAAAAAACAAGTGTGAAAAAATGTACAATGTAAATACAAACTTAAAGCAACACTGAATAGCATGCATATAAGGAATTATCAATACGATAAACTTAAAAGCATAAAGTAATGGCATTGCTTTTTGGTTACCAAACAATATTGTGTCATATTAATTTGACTTTGGGTTAATTAAGAAAATGTGAAATCAATAAATTTGATTAAATGATTCATTGGTAACTTGACAATCAAGTAGCGAGAAGAGTGGTGAGCCCGGTCGCTCATTCGAAATAAGAAATGGACAAAAACTTGGTAGAGAAGAGCGGCGGCCTCAAGTTACGCAAGGACTGGTACTCGGCCACCGGAAAAGGGGTAGAAATAAAATTCTTATATGCTATCTAATTACAAATCACCCTTGGACGATTAAAACAGATGTAGCTCTCGACTTATTCCTCCCTCTTTTTATACCGTCCTAATTCCCTAAAAACCCTCAAATTGTAGGTTCAATCTTAATTCTATCCTGAACCTTTTTTTTGTCTCAAAAGATCCTCAACTTTAGTCCCCATGCTAAATTTGCCCCTAATTTTTATGTCTAAAAAAAATTCCAAACTTTATATCCAATCCCAAATCTGCCCCAAACATTTTTTTGTTTAAAAAAATCACTAAATAGTCTCAAATCTACTCCCGTGAACCCTCCATCCAAAAACTGTCATTAGTTTTTTAACAAGGCATTTCTATGTCAGTAAAAAATCAACATCAAGTGACGTGGAAAATTATCTCCAAAACTAATCTTTTTTTATAAGAAAATTAGGAAAACTAGAGATGATTAATGATAATTTTGGATGGAGAGCTAGCGAGGGTGAATGTAGGACTGGACCTAAAATTAAGGGGTTGTTTTAGACAAAAAGAATTTTGGGCAAATTTAGGATTGGACCAAAAAATCATGTGTTTTTTTTCAAGACAAAAAAATTCGAAACAAAATTGGGATTAGACCTAAAATTGATTTTTTTTTAGAGAATTAGGCCTTTTGTATGGATAGATATCGTGTTTGGCTAAGGTCACTGAACCTTCTCATTAAGAAAGTAATATCAATCTTTAGGCCTAATTTCCCTGGAAAATTGAACATATTCCCAGACAAGCATCGCCTTGACTCGAGGGCGATGTCAAGAAGAATAATTTAATCAAAGATAAACGTACCAATATTACTTGTCCAGCTTGATCAGGAAGATGCTCTCCATTGTTTAGATCAAAATGAATGAGAGCACATCTCATCTTTTGATATCTCAAGACTTGCAATCACATTTTTATTACTGATCAGTTAATTAATTAGTACTTAAGCAAGATGTAGTTTATTCACTTTTGATTTGAGGAATTTAACTATCCCCTCTCTTACTAACCATCACACCAAGAGTGAACAAGGCCGCTTTTGAGAATAATTTTTACATCAATACTGTGTGCTATAATTACTCTTATCTTATCACGTCTCAATGTGTTGAACATTTTCCGAGAAGATGCTCATAAAATATACACAAGGAATCAGTCAACCTAGATCAATTCGCTTATTCAGCTCGCTAGCATAAAAGGGCACGCAAATATGTGCTCGATTTGGATTGGGATTATCCAAGGAAATGAATTCAATTTGTCAAAGGGTCAAAAACATTTGATCAATTTAACGAATATGTTTTTGACAGGATTTGTCACTAAAATAAACTATAGGGATTAAAATCAAGCATTTACAAGAATGTGATGATCAAAAGGGTACTGTCTTAGAAGGTTTTGTGCACGTAGGCACCGTATAATCTCGTACACACTCTCTTTCTAACTTTTACTCTAGAGTTTTCTTATACGGTGGGCCCTTCCCTCTCAGAGGCCCACAGCAGTTTTGGGTGGAGATCGTGCAAATTTTTCGATGGACAGTCTAACTTCAGAAGACAACAACCACAATGTCATCGAAATTGTCATTTTTTTTTATAATTATTATTTTTCTAACTGGGTTCCGGCTACATATAAATGGCTAGTAAACTTTGGATTTATGCGACTTTTATTATTAGGAGTCGGTGAAATTTTTTCTCTTATTTTAGGGGGAGATTTTCCGAAGGATGTCTTGGGTGGAATATGTGAATCGGGATGGATTCCTTTGCACGCTAAATCATATGTCATCAGTGACGTCTTCTCTTGACTCGCGCTACCATTTATTCTTGGCTTTTTTTTATTAGTTTTTAAGTGTTGATTTTTTAAAAAAATCAGATTGAAGATTGAAAACAGTAAACTCTCCTTATTTGAATATTAAGCGTGCTACATATATTTGTTAAGCAATTGAACCACCCCGCTCAGAAAATTGATTACTGAACCAACTGATAAGTATCGTATATGATGTATTAATGGATGAACTTAATGTGCATACTGAATAGTTTCCGCACTACTAAATCTCTTGTATGACCTACGTAAAATCCATCACCTTCAATGATTCAGATTCAACTTAGTATGTATACACATATTACATTCATATAATAAATTTTCGCCGAATACGGTCATTATGAGTGTTCGGCCCCTGTTTTTGGCTTATGTTCGGTCTCTATTGCTACTTCCATTAGGCATTATATATTTTAAGAAGTGTCAAAGAATGCTAATTAACCCTTACCAAAAAAAATGCTAATTAACAAGATTCTTTAGTATTTTTTTTAAAGTGTGTTTAAGAAATTCCGGCCCAAAAAAAGGCGCGTAAAAAGATAAATAAAAAAAGAGCAAATTGACTTTTTAGAGGTGGACAAGTTGGCGGCTGATAACTACGAGCCTCCATCCCACGTGGGTCCCATCTCCACCGCCCATTCCCTCTCTCTCTCTCTCTCTCTCTAGTTGCATTGCAAGTGATCCATCGGTCGCATCACAGAGTAAGACGTCTAGATGGAGGCTCCCGATGCTGACACGTGTCCTTGTATTGCGGCACAGCTGGGCTGTCGGATGGCACCGTTTGTCCGATTGTGCGCCCAAGAGGTGGTTCCACGCGCTTTCCTGTGGCCTGGACCGTGGGTTTGCGTGGGCTTATTGTGAATAGATTTGAATTAATTTATTAATCGAACATAAATTTAGAAAAGGTAGGTATTTATTCGCATTTTTTTTTGTCTTTTTGGCCCAAGTTGGTGTCCATAAATTCACATTGAAGCTTCCCGAAAAACAGGGCACTCATTCTATATTCCAATAAAATAAATCAATTATTAGATGAGATTGATTATTAAAAATTGTTTTCCTGTTTTGCACCCTTAGCTGTAAAGAAAAGCATACTACTTCTAAGATCCTCGATAAATAAGTTGAGTCGGCCGTAACTAGTATGCATCTTTGATAGAATCGAAAAACGAAGGATTGTATAAGATATTTTGACTATTCGATGATCATTTTAATTACCGCAAATTACGATTTTATGCATTTGCACTTGCAGATTGAGATGATATACTAATGACAACATGACTTTTTTTTTGGGTATTTCAGTAAAGATTTGAAGTTGGAATATTTTAAGTATGTTTGCTTGATTGAAAATAGTTGAGGCCTGAAAACTGATTCTAATAAGCATAGGGTATGAGCATTTTCTATTTTATAGTGTTGTTGTAAATAATTGCAGTGTGAATATACGACGATGTTCCCGAATTAGTAATTATTGCAAAGCCAGATTTCTAAGAACGAGGGCATGTAATCATATTATATCATATATGTCATTAATGATTTTCCATTTTTTTCCGTAAATTATTGATGGGAATTTTCGTTTGGGGAGTAAGTATTTGAAATTAGTTTAAAATAACGCATAAGCGCGTTGGGTTTCGATCATTCACATTGGTGGCGGTAGCAAGTAGTTAGTTGCTTGTTTTTTCTTTTTCAGTAATTTGTTGAGAAATAGTCTGACCAAAAATTAAAATTTGTGAGAAATGGCAATTTTTAGTAATCAATAAGTTTTTTTCCCCACGAATTTGTTGATTAATAACGAATCGGGATTTATGTGCGGTTTGACGTGCAAGGGAACGCAGTGCACGAACCTAGGGTGGGGTCCTTTTCTAACAGGGACAAGGAGCATGGCGCCATGGGTCCCACCCCATGGAATTAAAACCTTCCTTTAGGGGACGCTATTTTGCGAATGTTGTACACGTGATATATTAGGAAAAAGAATTCATCAGAGAAAAAGTACACGTGCAATAGGGAGACTAGGTCCACTCCATGTAGTTTTATAATTTTATTGAGTTATAATCCCATGATGCTGTAGCCGTAAGTTAAGTAATTGATGACATTTTTCTTGTATTAGGACACGAGAGTTGTCGTAATTTCGATGGCTAAGCCCAAACAAAGAAGGAAAATCATAGCGATTTGGTGATTATAAAAGTATTTTTTAATATAGATTGAATTTGAAGTGTAATTTTGACATCACGGGGAGCGATAAATCGAGGCCCTGTGCATCCGTCCCTCACAAACTTGCAGGTGATTTCGAGGAGGGTGGCTCGTCGGTAGCCAAGAATGACCGTGGGCATGGGTTTTAGGGTTCTGCAGGCGTGTGAGGAAAGAAGCGACAACAAGGGGGAAGAAGATCGGGGATTTGGAGCGAGGAAGATAAGAAATGTGCAAAGGTTAAGGAAGGAACTAGGGAGAGAGTTGTAGGAAAGACAAAAATATGGAGTATGGTCAAAGCTAAACAAAAGCCTTAGGGAGTATGGTCAAAGCTAAAGCTATTTGGAAAACAGATCTCATCTTTCATCGGTCTCCATTCAAATACAGAATAAGCGATCGTTGATAATACAACATTTCAGTATTGAAATGAAGTTTACTGATTTGATACGACAATATTTGATAAAGCGATCAGGAGTAAATTTCTAAGTGGCATCAAGAGCTTAAATATACTCAACGGAAAAAAATAACTTTTTTGATGGAAAATAAATTTAAAAAGGAAGAGGAAAGTTCCACTGTGCATGCGGTGGACTAAAGCAATTGTCTTTTCATTTTGGTTTTATTTTCTTTTTTAGCGCTTTTGCATCAAAACTTGCTCACGTGTTTTCTTCTTCTTCTTCCCGAGCAAAATCGCCTTGGATTCTCCTTGGGCATTGAAACTTCCACCACATGAAGCCAATGACCATAAACGCGTGGTTAGTGGTCCTGGTCAATGAATTACTAATTTATGTCTAGCTTGGTAAGTTTGAATTATTGGTGCATGCCAACTTGTTCGGTTAGATAAATTAAACCAATTAAGAATATAATAAAGCAAAAGCAAAAGCAAAAATGCATTTTGATTTGTTTATTTGAAGAATAAATTAAGGCAGAACCAAAGCAAAAAAGAAATTCTTCTCATAGTGTTTGGGTACAAAATCAAATATATATAAATATATATATACCAAATTGATTGGTGGTAACTCTATTTTAAAGAAAATTCAAAATTATTGTTGTAACTTTTAAAACTTTTGTCCCACTATGTAATCACTCTTTAAGTGGAATAGGCTCCGATCTCGGGAGTGAAGACGAGACGCTATGATCAGCACTGGTGTCACCATATATCCATCTCTCGCAAGGTCGGAGGTGATTTTGAGGAGAGCGGCTCGTCGGCCGCCGAGAATGACCATGGACATGGGGTTGGGGTTCTGCGGGCAGGTGGGGGAAGCAGTGACAACAGGGGGATGATCAAGGATTTGCAGCGAGGAAGAAACGTGCAACGGTCAAGGAAGGAACTAGAAAGAGTTGTTGTGGAGTTAAAAGGTCTACCTAGAAAAGAAATTAAACAAGAGGAAGGACAAAAATATTGGCGATTGATGTGTTCAAAGTGTTCTCCACCTTAAAAGACGTGTACTAAAAAATTACAGTGGTCGATGCATCAGCAAGTGCTTTTACTGACTCTTCTGCAACCGTTGAATAAATAACAGTGATCGATAATGTATCAGCATGTGCTTATTGATTCTTACCTGACACTAGTACCTTTCTCGGAGCCGACATAAAATTATAATCTAATGTTTCTTGTCCGGATGCATTGCAAGTTGCTGTCCATGTCCTGTTATATAAATTTAGAGAATCATCCCACTATATCTGTCCATCGTATTCATTTATTAGCAAAATAAAGGCAAATGCGTATAAAAAAATTACATTCTAAAAGAACAGCATATAGACAAGACTTATGATATGTTATCAAAATTATTTTAATTAGCAAAAGAATTAGAAGTGCCCGTCACCGAAAATTGCTTCGATCTGTTCTCCATTATAGACCATATTTACTATGGGTCTAATTTGATACTATTGGCTGCTCTTTGGTTTGTCCAAAAAATAAAGGGAGAAGTGCATTATGAGTCTTAAAAGTGCAATTTAAGGAGCATCACAGGGCCTGCAAGCAAGGAGTTGGGATATCAAGCTACTAGGGTTTTCTTCTTAACTTTCTTTGGATTTATAATATTTCCTACTCCTAAGAAAACTATGGATCCCCTATTTACTCACATAGTCAATCAGTTGACTATGTGATGTCAGAATAAAGCTTCTTTCTATTGTAAAATGAAGTAATTAATGCGTTGGATTTTTAACATTTCACTCTATTCTTGATACGAATCTTTTGACTAATTCAATGTCCGAAGAGCATTGCTTTATTGCGTGAAAAAATAAAAATAAATACATTAAATGGTATATCGAATGAATTGTTGGATGAGACTAATATTCTTAGGTATATTTTGAGTGGTAATTAAATCCCATCCAACATTTTTATTAACATAGCTACCCCTCCTTATTTAAGAGGAACCGCATGCATTTATGTTTAAGTATTATATAAAGTTATATTTAATCCAAATGAACTAAGACTGCACCTATCAACTCCATTCGATGATGTAAATATTTGAATTAACATCTATTACAAATTATAGGTATTTAAGGAAAATTGCAAAACTAAACCAAGCGGAAATATTGGCCGCAAAAAATTGAAAATTTTGATTTATTAATTTGGCTTTGGGTTGATTAAGAAATTGTGAAATGAATAAATTTGAATAAATAATTAAATGGTAACTTGACAATTAAGTAGAGAGAAGAGTTATGGGTTCAGCCACTCGTTCAAAATAAGAAATGGACAAAAACTCAGTAGAAAAGAGCGGTGGCCTCAAGTTAAGCAAGGACAAGTGGGACCCGGCCACCGAGAGAGGGGGAAGAAAGAAAATTATATGCTATCTAATTACAAATCTGCCCCTAGATGGTTAAAACGGGTGACGCTTCTCGACTTTTTCTCTTCCCTCTTTTTATATTGTCCCAATTTCCTAAAAATCCTCAAATTTTAGGTTAAGTCTTAATTTTATTTTGAACTTATTTTTTTGTCTAAAAAACCCCTCACTTTAAGTCTTAGACCTAATGCTAAATCCATTCCCAATTTTTATGTCTAAAAATCATTTTCAAATTTTATGTCCAATTTCAAATATGTCTCGAATAACGATGAGAACTTTGAGAATGAGGTCAAGAAAGAGCGGTGTCCATCTTGACCAGGGGCAATCTCGGCATTGAGAGGCCAGAATTCACGGCCAAAGAAGACAAGAAAATCTGGGCAAAGAAAAAAGCAGAGGATTCTCGGCCGAGTGGGGTGGGGATTTTTCACCATCTAATCATTGCCAAAGAGAGCTCGAAAAAACAAAAGGATGAAGCTTTTCTTCACGGCTCAGAAAGAGAAATACAGAGAGAGGGTCATGGTCGGCAAAAGAGAGAAAACTTTAATATAAAAAAAAAACCTGAGAACTGGTCCCGCCAAAGAAAAGAAAGAAAAAGAAGAACAGGGGAGGGCAGACTGTCGTGGAGAAGGTGAAAAGTAAAAAATGAAGGCAGAAAGAGAGTCCTCCAAGTTCCCCTTTCCTTTTCACTTTAATTTCCAAGGATTTTACTGCTCACGGTTAAATTTCTCCATCATTTCATTTCAAAGCCAAAACCGAAATCAAGTTCACCATTGTTTTGAAGTTGAACAACTTTTGTTCGAATTAGAACCAAAGAGAGAAAAAACCATTGTATCTTTAAAGTGTAAACGTGACCAACGTTGGAGACTTTGCAAAAAGTCACGATTGACAATGATGGAGGATTCTCACTGGCCACCCTCTTGAGAGGAAACTCACTTTCCAACAAAATGACTCACACGTTAACAAATTGCTGACCAAAGAAGATTTGGATCCAGTCCTAAATATGTCTTGAAATTTTTTTTTATCTGAACAAATCACTAACCAATCTCAAATGTGCCTCCATAAATTCAATGTTAAAAAAACATTGTTAGTTGATTGATGTGACAATTCTATGTCAGTAAAAAAATTTATTTCAGCAAAGTGATGTGGAAAATTATATCCAAAACAAAATCGTATTTGTTTAGAAAATTGGGAATCGATCCACCTAGATTAGTTCGCTTATTCAATTCACTAGAAAAAAAATGGCACACAAATATGTACTTGATTTGGATTATCTAAGGAAATGAATTTAATCAATCTAACAAATATGCTTTTGACCGGTTTTGTCACTAAAATAATTTATAAGGATTAAAATCGAACATTCACAAGAATATGATGATCAAAAGTTTACTTTCTTATCTCGTAAGGTTTGTGCATGTAGGCACCACATAAGCCTGTACACGGGAGCTTGTACACTTCCATATTATAATTTTGTCCAAACACAGTAATAAATTTATCTTAAAACATGCTGGGGCATGATCATTTCATAATATTAAAAAAAGTAAACTCAAAATTATTGATTTCAAAAAATATATAGAAACTCAACATATTTGAAATTAAGTACTTTATTTTTTAAAGAGTTAATACCACCAAAAACTCCAAATTAGTATCCGTGTGACAATTTTACCCTGTTTTAAAAAAGTGACCACAAAAAACTCTAAACTGGTACACCTATAACAATTATATCCCACCGACCACTTTTGGCTGGCCGGCGATGACGTGGACTCCGACCGACTGACATGGTAATATTTTAATATTTTATAATTAATTTCAATTCCTTTTTTATTTTTTTGACTTTTTTTCTCTCTTTCTTTTTTTTTTTCCTATCTTCTTCGCGACCGACCAGAACAGAGCCTCGTCGGCCATGGCAAGGGCGAGCCTCGCCGTCACCGTCGTGGGCGAGATCGGCCGAGCAGCGGCCTCGCCATTGCCGACCTTGCCTGCAACGGCGAGGTCAAGCGGCCATGGCGAGGCCGCTCAGCCTCCCCCAGATCTGGGCGAGGTCGAGCGGCCTCGCCATGGCCACCGCTCGCCTCGCCGTCGCACAGATCTGGGCAAGTTCCAGCTGCCCCTCGTCGATGTGGTCGTCGCCAAGCCACTCCGTGATGGACCCATCTTCGTGAAAAAGATGAAGTAGCAACCCCTATTGGAGCAGCTTCGTGATGGAACCGTCTTCTTCGTCTTTCGGGTTCTTGGGGGGTGTTCAGATTTCGTTGCCGATCATGACCTTGTAGTTGTTCTGCAGCATGGAGTTCTTGCAGTGAGCGATCGCGCACTGGATCGCTCTCTGCAACTCCTCCATTGACGAGGCCTCCAAGCTACTGCCGCCACCGCCTCCTCCTCCTGTCCGGACTCCTCCAACGCTGCCGAACCCGCTCCGACAAAGCACGCCGGAGTGGCTAGGCAACGACTGCATCGACGAGGGGCAACTGGACCTCGCACAGATCTGTACGATGGTGAGGTCGAGCGGCGACCATGGCCGCTCGACCTCGCCGTCGCGGGCTCGGCAGCTCGACCTCGCCGTCGCAGGCGAGGTAGGCAATGGCGCGGCTACTGCTCAGCCGACCTCGCCGTTGCCATGGCCGGCAATTCTGCTGCTCTGGTCGGTTGCTAGTCGCCGGTAAGATAGGAAAAAAAAAGAAAGAGAGAAAAAAAAGTCAAAAAATTTCAAAAAAATAAAAAATAATTAAAAAAAATATTAAAATATTACCACGTCAACCGGCCGGCGTCCACGTCATCGCCGGTCAGCCAAAAGTGGTCAGTGGGATAAAATTGTCGCAGGTGTCCCAGTTTGGGATTTTTTGTAGTTACTTTTTTAAAACGGGGTAAATTTGTCATACGCGTACCGATTTGAGGTTTTTGGTTATATTAACCCTTTTTTAAATTATGGTAATACGAAAGATGAGGTGATTGTTGATATTATGGAGGTGAGGAAATAGCTTGGTGAACTTTGTGGAATTAGAATTCTTAAGTTTCTATGGTTGAAAAAACTTTATTTAAGTTCTAAACATTATTAATTTATACAAATATAAAACCAAAAACTTGAGGATTTCTTGTGTTCTTTCGAAATATTCACTATACCCCTACCCCTACCTAATGTTATGATCTTAATGAGTGAAATGAGATAAAACTATTATCCAATGCGATAAAGATATCTATGCGCGTCTTTTCTAGTTTCTTAATTTTCTAGGACGAAAGGAAAAAGGTTATGGTGGGCCTGCATTTGTGCCAAAAGTATTATTTTTCACTGAAAAAATAAGATTTAGGTGGTGGGCCCGATCTATTTTCTCTTCTTCCGAGAGCTTTCTTTTGGGCTGACGAAGGAAGCTCAATATCAATTAAAATGGAAGAATACTTCAAAAATATGCAGCGGGCTTCTGGACTTTGGATTAGTAAACAAAAGCCTTTTTGAAAATAATTGAAGCGAAAACAATAGGATAACAAATTTCATCTTTCATTGGTTTCCATTCAAGATATTTGGTTATTTCACAAGAGACTTCAGTATAATTTCAGAAATATGTTCAACAAATTAATTTAGAGCTTTTGTCCAAAGACTTTAGGATAAGCGATCATTGATAATACAATAATTTGATAGTGAAATGAAATTTATTGGTTTGATGCGACAATACAAATCAAGATATTGCCATGACCACTTGTCTACGATACCATAACTGCAATTGTCTTTTATTTTTGGTTTTATTTTTTTCATTGCTTTGCATTGAAACTTGCTCACATGTTTTCTTCTTCCCGGGTAGGATCGCCTTGCATTCTCCTGTGCGTTGAAACTTCCACCACATAAAGGCAACGGCTATAAATCATGGTCAGTGGTCCTGGTTAAAGAATTATTAATTTATATCTAACTTGACATGTTTGAATCATTGGTGCATTCCTACTGGGTGGATCAGATACTTCAAATAAATAAATAAATGTATAATAAAGCAAAAGCAAAAGCAAAAAGGCATTTTGATTTTTTTATGATATTTAAAGGATAAATTAAGGCAGAATCAGAGCCAAAAAGAAATCTTCTCATTGTGCTCGGGTACAAAATAAATAACTATATATAGCATGTTGAAATTTTTTTATGATTCTCGACATGCGCGTAAAAACATAATTTTTTAGAATAAGTAATTATTAATAATACAACATTTTAATATAGAAATGAAGTTCCTTGGTTGCACAGTATAATATTTAAAAAACTCAAAGAGAGAATGTTAAATTTTAAAGTGGGATTTAGAGCTTAAATATATTCAACAAAAACACCCTCGAAAAGGACAGTTCCATGGTGCAATCAGTGGACTAAGCGTGTCCTCTTCCCCGTCATGACGCTTTGATGTTTTTATCTGTTCCGAGCACCTGTCTGGAAAATATGGGACCCGACGAATCTCTCTCTCTCTCTCTCTCTCCCCACCTTTCATCTTCTCCCGCAAATCCAAGTCACAGTCTCGTCCTAAGTAGGGGTAATCGGTTTCCGGTCCAGTTCAGTCCCATTCAAGAACCGAGAACTGGACCGAGAGGACCGGTTTCCAATTTTTGGGACCGTGGACCGGACCGATTAGTCTTGAAACCGGGGACCGGACCGGACCAACCGGTCCGGTTCAAATGAATCAAATACTTGTAAAAAAAAATATATGTCCCATGTGGGCTTCCAAAAATATACATCCCCTAATTTAAACACGTGTTATTAGAGAGGCAAAAAATAAAAAAGTCAACCCATTCGCAGCAGCTTGATGGCTCACAAAATTGGCAAGTCAGTAATAACAAATAAATTCCTTGAAAAGATAAAAAAATAACTAGCTAATTTTTAATAAATATGCATAAATGATCGGTCCGATCCTATCGGTCCGGTCGGTCCTGTTCTCACTATGGAACCGGGAACCGGACCGACTGTCCACTGGTTCCAAAAATGGGAACCGGGGACAGGACCAACACCCCCTAGGCCAGCTCAGAACCGACCAGTCCGGTCCGGTCCTGATCCGGATGGTTCCCGTTGCACACCCCTAGTCCCAAGTCTTTCTGCCTCTCCACTTTTCATCTTCCCCCCAATAAAATATGGGACCCCTACCGCTTTATGCGTATTGAAATTTGAACAGACCACAATAAAAGGGGCAATAAGAAGGCATTTCCCGTTTCCTGAGAGGCAGGCATTCTGGATTTTTCTCCGTCAGATTTGAGAGCGAAAATCAAGGGCAGAGTCAGAGCAAAGACGAAATGCATCTTCTCACTTTTGGGCATTCTTTCGCCGAGCTCGTGGCACTGATCCTTCTCCCCGGGCTTGCGTTCTATTTTCTCAATAAGAAGAAAGCTAGTGCACATGGAAGTGTGCGAGATGCTGATGCTGGTGCATCTGATTCGTTGACTGCACTGACGGAAACTAATTCCAGTGGATCTAGTTCATTTTCGACAGAAGCGAATAACGGTGTATCTAGTTCGTCTCCGACAGAAACTAGCAACGGTACATCTAGTTCGTTGACTGTGTCGACTGGGAATTGCTATGAGGTGTTTTTGAGTTTCAGAGGTCCAGATACTCGAAAAGGCTTCACCGATCACCTCTATATTGGGCTCACTGATGCTGGAATTTGTACTTTCAGAGACGATAACGAGCTCCACCAAGGCGAGGAGATCGGCCCGGATCTTTTGGCAGCCATCAAGAACAGTAAGATCCTGATCCCCATTCTCTCGGTGAATTATGGATCGAGCAAATGGTGCCTAGATGAACTGGTTCAAATAATGGAGTGCAAGAATAATAATGGGCAGATAGTGTTGCCTATATTCTACAAAGTGAAACCAGCAGATGTGGGACATCAAATCGGGAGTTTCGGAGATGCATTTCACGAGCGTGAAAAGCGTTTGCTTGAGAGGAGTTTCGACCCAACAATTTTGGAGAAATGGAAGAAAGCACTCCTTGAAGTCAGCACCTTGAAAGGATATGAAGCCGATGGGTACAAGTTTTCATCAAAACGTTCTCTACTTTCTTATAATATGTATGAGTGTTTACCGGTTGTTTTGATTCTCACCTGCTTCATTTTCGTTCTTTTATATATATTAAAAAATAGTAAGATCCTGTGTCACGCATGAGTTCTACAAGTTATTCTTCTTTTTTTTTAGTTTTTTGCTTTAATGATATTGACCAATCTATTTATAGATTTTATTGTTATGATCTTATTCGCTTGAATAATAAGATTTTTTGAATGAATTTTTACTCTTATATCCAAAGATTTGAAACATTGTGCCATTTTTTTTTTCATGTTTATAGTGTACGTCACATTATGTAGAATTGCACAAATAAGGACAAATTCCGTCAATTGTATTAAAGTAGTTCACAATATAGCACTTCGAACAACTTTCTAGATTGATATTACAGGACACGAATTTCTCTTGCATCAGAAGTGGTGTCATATTTATTGAAAGATCGTTGGACTCTCTTACAGGGCTGGCTTATTGGACTTCTTATTCAAAAACTCTAGAAAGTTTTTAAAGTTACATCCTGTCATCCACGTCATCCTTGATAGCTTTAACAAACAAGAAGTTTAAATTTTGATTCAAATTTATAACATATTCAATTCAAAATTCATTAGTGATATCCTCAAGTTTCTTCCGGCTCAATAAATTATGTCAAAGTAATAATGGATTAGGGCATGCCATGCGGAGCAACCACCCACATTTCCCACTTTAGTCTTAGCATATAAGATAATACACGAAGGTGTGACCAAAGCAATTTTTTAAGTTTTTCAATTTATCCCCAAATTTGTTTATTATCGTGTTCTCATTAGATAAATAACATAAAATGACCGTTGCCACATGTTTTAACTCGTCACATTTGATAGGTCTGAAGGAAAATTGGTGAAATTGATCGTCCAAAAAGTGTTGAGCGAGCTGAAGAAAGAGTTTGCGTTGGTTATTCCTGAAAATTTGGTCGGAATTGATGGTCATGTGGAGGAGGTTATGAAATTTGTAGATAATAATTCTAGTGCTACCCTATTTATCGGAATCCACGGAATGGGAGGCATTGGTAAGACGACTCTTGCTAAAACTATCTACAACAAGCTCTCCGATCAGTTTAAGTATCGTAGCTTCATTGCAGATATTAGGGAATCATGTCAGCGAAATGGACTTGAGTACTTGCAGAATCAACTAATCTCTGATATATTGAACCAAAAGAATCAAATTTCTAATAAGGATGACGGGACTGAGTTCATCTCATCCAGGTTCAAAGATAAGAAAGTCCTTATTCTTCTTGATGATGTGGATGATGTTGATCAGTTGAAGGCTTTGGCTAGAAACCATAATTGGTTTTCTTCCGGAAGTAGGATCCTTATAACCACTAGAAAAATTAGTGTTCTTGACAATGAAGGGGTGGACTTCAAATACGAACATAAGGTAATGGATGAGAATCATTCTATGATTCTGTTTAGTAGACATGCATTTCGAAGTAATTCTCCTCCAAGTGAATTCAAGGACCTCGCTCATGATGTTGTAACTACCACCGGAGGGCTTCCCTTATCCCTTGAGGTTTTAGGTTCATCTTTGTGCGGAAAAATGCCACCGTTCTGGAGAGGTACAATAGACAAGTCAAAAAAAGTGCCCCCTAAGAAAGTGCGAGAAGAGTTAAGGATAAGTTATGAAGCATTAGACTATGAACAAAAACAAATATTTTTGGATATTGCTTGTTTTTTCATTGGCTATGACAGAGAAATCACATCCTATATGTGGGACGCCTGTGACTTTTTCCCAGAAGAGGGAATTGAAGTATTGATATTCATGTCATTAATAAAAATTGGAGACCATCATAAGTTCATAATGCATGACCAACTGAGAGATCTTGGAAGGGAAATAGTTCGCGAGGAAAACCAAAATGAGCCTCAATATCGTAGCAGGTTGTGGGATTCCAAAGAAGTCCTGAAAGTGCTAGAGGAAAATAAGGTAACCAATTCATTCCTTTTGCTCACTTAGTCCATGTTCTACTGTTAGAATAATGCTGGTCCTCTACTTGCCGCTTGCTCTAGTGAACAGAGAACTTATGCTATGATTGCCCTCGAATGTTTCATTGACATGATTAGAAAAGTAGGGAAGTTGCTCTCTCTTAATAAGTATTGTAGTGTCATCTAAGATTTTTCTTAAAGTGCATATTGTGAAAAGATCTTGAACTTCTATAATTGCTTCATTTACATCTTCGACACGCATTAAATAACTTGACTATGCTACTATAAACCATAAGTACTCAGGATATATAAATCATAGAATTATAATATCTAGATGTTAAAATTAATATAATAGGACTCACGATGCCCGCATTTCTCATGAAATTTTAGTCAATATGGAATAATGGAGAATGGAAGGGATACTTATTTTATGTTATATTATGTTACGAATTCCATTTACCAATATTAATAGGACAATTGATTTAAAACTTACCGAATAAGATAGGAACATAAATTCCTTATACATAATATATATGTGTGGCTATATGTATGTATATATATATATATATATATATATATAAAACATCAAGCGTATTTTATGCAACAACCATTAAAAAGAGAAAAGTTTTAATTTTTCTTCATAAAAAGTCCAAGAGATAAATACTCAAATTCTATTTTGTATAATTATGTGATTGTATTTGCATTTGTGAAATTAATCATAATTTTGACTCCACTACTTTTAATCCATCATTTGGGTTGACTCAAGTTGTTGCTCAAAAGACTAGCACTTATTTGCGATCTCAACGGGTGACCCATGTATAATCTCATGAGCCAATTTATATATTAACAACTTCAAAGCCAATGTCTATTTATTACATGTTTTCACACTACATGATTAAGTAAACTAAATTAACCAAAAGAAAAACGAATATGCTGTACATTTTATATACAAGTAAAATGGTATAGCTAAATTTTACAACTAAAAAGGTCCATTTTTATATAATTATTTCAATATTTTTGCATGACTCCATTTTGCTCTTCATCCATGGTACTATCTTAAAAAAGCCCAGCCTTTTGCATATGGACGAAAATAACATTACCTTTCAAATTCATCTTGTTACTCATGGGACAAAAATGACACCTGCCAGCAATTCTTCCTACTCTCACTTTGAATTGCCCCTCGTCATCCTACATAGCTCATTGTGTGAACAAGCACAATGAACCACGTTAATCATGACCACAAATGACTTCTTTTTTGACAAAAATCCAAAAATTTTGTAAGAAAGATCATAAACAAAGTTTGTTAACAAGATTGTAAAATAAAACATGACGTCTTTTTTGGTGTGGGTTGACATGGCTCATTGTATGCGTTAGCACAGTGACCAATGTAAGAGTCTCATGGCGATTTAACAATGGTAATGGATGAAATTTATAACAAGTGCCGGTTTTGTTCTAAGGTTAAATAGTTGGGCTATTTTATTATGTTTGAAAGGTTATGTTATTTTAGTTGCGGATGCCGAAGGTTAGGCTTTATAGACGTTTGAAAGGTTTTGCTACTTTTGTCCCAAGTACAAAAGGTTGGGCCTATTTCCGGGATTTGGCCAAACTTTAGCTATCCAGTTTTGGAATTGAAAAAAGTTACACTCCACACAAAGAAATCTTGAAGATAGATAGGGTATCTGGATATTTTGAGTGGGAAGTCTATGGAGGAAATCACTAACGTGAGTAGATTGCTTCTGTTGAAGATTTCTTCTTTCTTTTTTATAGTTACTCTTCTCTTGGATTCCTTTTAGGTGTTGAAATCTAATTCCTTCCCAAATTATTGTGTGGTTCACCTATCAATATCCATGAAAATCTTCCTTCTTTACTTCTTGCCCATAATTGATTTTTTTTTTTTTGTGAAAGCTTGCGACACATTTGGTTCTCAAGAATAACTATTTTATTTCCAATCTATTCTGATGAAGCAATTATTCTTTCATTTTGTTAAAATACAGATTAGAAATTACTATTCTCTCACAATAAGAAATAGTTATTCCTGGGGGGGGGGGGGGGCCAAGGAAAAGCTATTCCATGTAGGCTTCTAGTCAAGAATAGCTTCAATTTTCACATTTCAAAAATGCTTTGCACTTTCAACAATTTAAATATTTCTAATATACATCAAAGTTATTGGGGTCTGTTTATAATATTCATTATACTTGAGTAACTCAGATATTTATGATTATGATTATATTAAATTCTTTTTTTTTATAAAGAAATGATTATATTAAATTCTAACCTACAGTTAAACTAAAATTTATGATGAAATAATAATTTGTAGAGATTATTAATATAACTAATAAGTTATTTATAATTATGAATATATCAAATTGTAATCTATAGTTAACCAAAATCTATGATAAAATAATAAGTTGTAGAGAATATCAATATAACTAATATTATTGTATTCGTTATTATAATTAATTAACAATATATCAAGTTACTATTAGTAAAATAATAAGTGCATGGTATATTAATATAACTACTACCACAATATTCGGTTTCTTGTAATTAGTTTTTACTACAATGGAAAATAAGAGTATATGTTATTTTTTTTTATTAATAGTGTAAGTAGCACAATGGAGTAATATACACGAAATTAATATGAAATTTACAGAGAAAAAAAATATTTTTGATTTTGCACATTGCAACTTGATTAATTTCTGTGCATTGCACGCATGTCTTAACTAGTATGGTAATGCAGCTACATTATCGGAAAGAAGAAGATTACAGGTTGAAGTTTTTACTCTATAAGAGTCATTACCTTTTAATTCTT
Organism: Syzygium aqueum; assembly: GCA_031216185.1. NCBI lineage: Eukaryota > Viridiplantae > Streptophyta > Magnoliopsida > Myrtales > Myrtaceae > Syzygium > Syzygium aqueum. Next base: position 34,769,863 of record CM062235.1, on the reverse strand, counting down.
TTGAAGATCCGAATGCGTATGGCCAAATTTTAAAATGCAAGTTGACCTCCTTCACTTCGTAAGCCTTTACGAATACTGCTTATTGGCATAAAAAGAAAATCATATCTTCCCATTGCTAGTCTCTTGAACAAATTAATGCATGTCAATAGCACTATGAACAAATGATGTTCGACTACTTTAGTAGGATATAGTATTAATGAACATTGGTTCTTGCTCATAGGGAACGGACAAGATTGGAGCAATTAATCTGGGTGACTTCGGCAAAACAGCCAAGCAAGATGGCCACATCTACGCAGAAAAACAATTCAAGAATTTGACGAATCTAAGATTCCTTCACTTGGAGCAGGCACATCTCAGTGGAGATTTTAAGGACTCAATGGAGGGGTTAAGATGGCTTCGATGGCAATATTGTCCCGTGAATTTTGAAAGAAAGAATTTTCGCCTGAAGGAATTAGCTGTACTTGAATTGTTATGCAGCTATATAAATGAGAAATGGAGAGGATGGAGTTCTTTAATGGTAAGAACAAGTCTTTTTTTTTTGTTGCCTTTTGTGCGTTCTTTTGAATCATAATCCCTCTAAACTAACCTGACAATCATTATTATTTTTATTTTACCAGAAGCCAGAGAAACTCAAATATCTCGACCTCACATCTTGTTGCTTGGAAAATACGATATTCCTCTCAGCTTTTAAGCATTTGGAGGTTCTCATCCTCAATAATTGTAGGGAACTGAAGCAGATCGACTCTTCAATTGGAGACATGAAGGCCCTCCGTCGATTGGAGTTGCGCTCGTGTCGGAGCCTCAGGAAGCTTCCAGTGGAAATAGGGTCTCCGGAGAATCTAGAGATTCTGAAGATTTCTTACACCGGTATAGAAGAATTACCCAAGGGTATTTGGACGCTGAGAAAGCTCCGAGAGTTTGACACTTTCAATTGCGAAGATCTGAAAGGGGAAATGCCGGAGAGCATGTGCAATCTTTCTTCCCTACAACGCCTTGATTTTTTTCTCTGCAGAAAGCTCCAATCGCTGCCGGACGACCTTCCTTCCAGCTTAACAGATTTGAGCGTCACTTGTCAAAGTCGCAAATTGCCCTCACTTTCCCACCCAACCCATCTCAAGGAACTACACGTTTGGGCCTGCGATTTTCTGGAGTGCATCCAGGTGCTTCCATCAACACCATTGAAGCATTCAGAATGCTCCCAACCGACGGACGTTGAAGAATCAGAATTACCACAATCCTTCAAGTTGGAATCCTTGAAAGTCGGTTACTGTCGATCTATTGAAACGCTGGACGTTTCACAATTTATCCATCTAAGGACATTATTGGTCCGATCTTGCGAGAATCTACTTGAAGTTCGAGGTCTTGACAAATCAATAATTTTGGAAAGCTTGACTGTGAAACACTGCGGTTCAATTGAGAGGCTGCTCCTTCCAAAATCCAAGAGCTTGAAGATATTAGATGCTGATTCGTGCCATAAATTAGCCGAAATTCAAGGCCTCGATAGGTTGGAGTTTTTGGAAAGTCTGAATATCAATGGGTGCGCTTCAATTGAAAGGCTAGACCTTCCAAAATCCGGGAGTTTGAAGGAATTATCTGCTCAATCGTGCAAGAAATTAGCCGAAATTCAGTGCCTCGATAGGTTGCAGTTTTTGGTATTCCTCAGTATCTCTGAGTGCGATTCAATTGAGAGGCTAGACCTTCGAAAATCCAGGAGTTTGAAGCAATTAAATGCTAGCCAGTGCAAGAAATTAGCCGAAATTCAAGGCCTCGATAGGTTGGAGTTTTTGGAAAGCCTGGATGTCTCTCAGAGTGTTTCAATTAAAAGGCTAGACCTTCCAAAATCTGGAAGGTTGAAGACATTAGCTGCTACATGGTGCAAGAAATTACCCGAAATTAAAGGCTTGGAGTTGTTGGAAAGCTTGGATATCCGTGGATGCACTTCAATTGAAAGGCTAGACCTTCCAAAATCCGGGAGTTTGAAGAGATTAGATGCTAGTTGCTGCGAGAAATTAACCGAAATTCAAGGCTTGGAGTTTTTGGAAAGCCTGGATATCACTGACTGCACTTCCATTGAAAGGCTAGACCTTTCAAAATCCGGGAGTTTGAAGAGATTATATGCTAGCAGGTGCAAGAAATTAGCTGAAATTCAAGGCCTCGATAGGTTGGAGTTTTTGAAAAGGCTGGATATCTCTAAATGCACTTCCATTGACAGGCTAGACCTTCCAAAATCCGGGAGTTTGAAGAGATTAGATGCTAGCTGGTGCAAGAAATTAGCCGGAATTCAAGGCCTCGATAGGTTGGAGTTTTTGAAAAGCCTGGATATCTCTCTCTGCACTTCCATTGAAAGGCTAGACCTTCCAAAATCCGGGAGGTTGAAGATATTAGAAGCTGATGGCTGCGAAAACTTAGCTGAAATTCAAGGCCTCGATAGATTGCAGTTTTTGGTACGCCTCAATATCAGTAAGTGCGATTCAATTGAGAGGCTAGACATTCCAAAATCCGAGAGTTTGACCATATTAAATGCTAGCCGGTGCAAGAAATTAGCCGAAATTCAAGGCCTCGATAGGTTGCAGTTTTTGGTAAACCTTGATATCTCTGAGTGCGATTCAATTGAGAGGCTAGACCTTCCAAAATCCGGGAGTTTGAAGACATTAAATGCTAGCTGGTGCAAGAAATTAGCTGAAATTCAAGGCCTCGATAGGTTGGAGTTTTTGGAAACACTGATGATCAGTGGATGCGAGTCACTCAAAACAATTCCAGAATTATCTGGAACGTGGATTTGTCGAAATTAGAAGAAAAATCCATTTGCATATCTCGATACAGATCAGTCGTGTGAGTAGTATACTGGAAATGGTCCACATTTTCTAACGAAGGGTACATAAAGCAGGTAAGTTACCTTTGCTCTTTTGAGATCTACTGCCTAATTTTCATTTGTATTTCCTGCTTGCAATATCTTTCAAGATTTATGATCTTGTCATTTGTTATTTCCTGGTTGACAGTGTCATGATTGTATCCTTACTTGGATTCAAGGTATCCAAGGGAGATGTTCGTGGAAGTTAATGTGTGCTTTGGCAAAATGATTTTGCTTATCATGCCGGTAATGGATATAGATGAAAAGGCTTTCTAAGCACATCATTTGTCATTAGTCTTCGGGTAATATCCTTCATCCTATGCAGAAAAATGAAGATTCTTAGAGTTTGATTGATTCTGGAATGCTGGAAGTACCGAATAAAAACTGATGTGTACAGGTATTTGATAGCATGTCAAAGGTCATTTTATAGGCCGAAAAATGCTAAATGAAGGACCCTATATCATATATGGCGGTCTTTCTAATTTGAGGTTTTAGTTTGCTCTACATTCACCATGTAGTTCATGACTCGATGTTTCCAAGGTACACTTAAGAGTGAATTTACGGTGCAAAAGGAAAATGTTGACAGGGCATCCCTTAGTATGCATACGCTACTGACTTGGGATAAAACTTGTCCAACCATTGTGTTCCACACGTTTTACGCTTGCATTGTCCCTGAATCAAATCCGCCTGCAAACTGCATAAGGACAGAAATGAAACAGAAATCATTCTTCCAAAGAATGCATCTTGATGTTTGTAGACTTGGTAAAACCATCTGTCATATACCTGAACTTTTGATCCAAGCAAGACATAAACTAGAATGCCTATTGACATAATCGACTGTGCTATGAAATAAACCCTTATATTGTGCATAAGCTCTTTTTAGTGCATTTACTTGCTGAAAATAAAAACAGAGGAAGCACTTCCATAATCAGGAAACTTTTCGGTAGTTTATATGCCATTTGAAAACTGTCTTGCATTGATTCTAGTGCATGAATAGCACATAATGATAAGGAAACGAATCATACTATGTCCCACAAAAGCAAGCAACTTGAGTTGAATTCACTATGCTAATTGATCAAGGCTTCTGTTGTTGAAGATGCTAGATTCCCCATTAGTAGGATCCAAAGAGTTCAAAAAGAATATCGAGTTCGATAAACAGAGATCCATAAGCTTCGGAGTATTATCAGTAGTTCGTTGATGTTAGATGCTGGATTGATTTCATTTGACTCACTGGCAGGATTCAGTTATCATTCCACTGGTTGATGCAAATGCCGAAATATCCAACAGAGAGCTTTCACAAGGCACTTCTAAAAGGAATCGAAATCATCAAAGGATCAGGAGCTTGACGTTTCTTGAACTTCTCCAAACCATGACAATGCGTTCTTGGAATGGTAAAAGGTTGTTTGCATGTGTTGATCCCACGTTGCCCAGATTATATTTGACAGAAGCTTTGCAGAGCTGAAACTGTCCGCCTGCACTTCTGTAATGAAGTCCGTCTCTCTCTCTCTCGCTCTTCCATCTTTGTCTCTTCTCTTCAACTGCCTCTGTTCCCTAATGAGCATCGAGCTATCCTCTGGGTTTTCGGCTCCTTCACAAGTTCTCTTTCAGCTCGCATCCTCAGGATTTGTTCCAGCACTGGTGCTGAATTTTCGGCTGCTCATGGAGCTTTTTAGCTATGGAGACCGACGGAGGACCGGGCGTGTGCTTCCATTTCAGCTTCAGTTCAATGAACCGCTGGATTCTCAGGTTTGGTTGCTGGCATTCTTTTGCGACCTAGTGGGCGGTCGACTTGATTGTTCCAACTCAGTTTTGTGAAGTTTTCTCGATTTCCTATTGGCAGGTGAAGATGGCAGAGTGGAATATGTAGAAGGATTTGCTGGCGATGGTCTCAGGGACTCGAAGGTGGTGCTTCATCTCTTCAATTGGCAGAGGCTGTGGACAGTCTCTCTGTCGAACTAAGGAGTTGGTGTTTTACACAAACAGAGTGAATGAAGGTGATACAAGTGGAAATCTAGAGATGACTTAGTTGCAAATAAAGAATTCCAAGCCCTTACCAAAAAATAAAATAAAATAAAATAAAGAATTCCAAGCCGATATCAGTTGAATGGAGGTACTTTTAGTTATAGGCACGATAGATTCCTCTCAACTTTTAGACATGGTTGGTGCCTTAAGGGATTTTTCCCTGACTTAACCGACATTCATCTAGACCAACTGGAAGTGTACCATACTGCTGTATTGCCATCTTGTTTCCCTTCTGGGTACACCAGTTAAAGTGTCCATGAAAATAAGGAATTTGAATTGGAGGGGATGTCATTCATGCTAGATAGACCAGCTATGTCAGATGCAGAAATGCTTGATGCCCACATGGAGTTGGTAGGCTTAGGCCCTGCAGAATACCATCTCAATTCTGTCAGGCATCTATATAGTTTTCCTTAGATTTCTAATGCTGACTCTCACAATGTAATGCTACTTCTGGCTCCTCTTCTTCCTCTTTTTTACTGATTGAGGGTTCCCTACTAGGAGTTGGTAGGTTTAGGCTGGAAAGTTTCTCACATTTTGTACTACTAGAAGTTAATTTATCTTCTTCTGATTACGGAGGGGCATTTCGTCACATCATTTTGACAAATCAGGTTCGCTGGTGGGAGTGTAACTTACTAGTTAATAGGATATCTCAAGCTATGCTGCATACTTGTATGACAATCTGGTCCAGAGGGATGGAGTTAGGAATTAGAGGAAGTGCAGAGAATAGGAGTGTTGAGGGAGCTGAATCCAAGTATGTTAAGTTCTTAAATGACTTTATCTCTTCGTAATTCAAATTCGTAAGAGCTTAGGATTAGATGCCTAGCCTTGGCAGTTCTTGCTATCTATTCTCACTGGAAAAATTTAGAGAGGCATTTTTTCTTCAGAAACATATGAATGCTTTGCACATCATATTGTATTCTGGATTTGGAGAACATGTCGAGTGCACTATAGTACTTGAGCCAACCCTTGAATGGTTTCTGTTGAGATCCTAAGTTGTAGACACTAGTACACATGTGATCCTTGCCTGAAGTAAGCTTTCATGGATCCACTCCACCTCGTGGTTCCAAAGCGGAACAACAAGATTCGTTTTTGGATTGAGATAATGGATTGGAGGCTGCCAAAAAGATGTAGATACCCGTCGCTTTAGATGAGCTACTAGCCCAAAGAAACCCCATATTAAGTGACCAATATCCCTCTTAGTTATGTTGTATTGTTATGACTCTTTTGCTACCCTTCAGTAATTTTTAAAAACATGTTCTGGTTATGTGCGTTCTCTATCTTCCCTCTTCTTCTATTTTTATTGTGAAGAAATTATTCATTCTCTCTCTCTCTCTCTCTCTCTCTCTGTTGTTTTTTTGGTTGTTTTTATGAACCCACTTTTCTTTGCACATTCATTTTGTGTAGTCAATACTCCCTTCTCTTAATTATTCTAATCTACTCCAGGTAATTTATAACATCATTGTGCTGGCGTCCTGATAGCAAGGTTGTTGTCTTGGACTTGAAGATGGTACAGTTTCACTGCATGACGTAAAAGTAAGTTTTCCATGCTATTGCAGGAATGTTGCCCTCATTGGTTCTCAACAGAAATTCCTCCTGCAAGAATCCTTTATCATCAGAATGTGTTCTTCTCTGATCTCTCCTGGGAAATATTCTGAATTGCTCAAAAGCTGCATGATGCAATGCAAACAGCAAGCTTGCTGAGTGAACATTTAGCTGCTAATAGAGATGGCAATCCATGTTTACTGGTCATGTTTGCCAATGCCAAGTTGATATGGATAGGTCGATCTGAGCAGGATAAGCTTAACAAATCTTATTAGATCATTGAACATGGCCCATTCAACAAATGAGAACAGATGAATAACCTGTTTGACTAATTAGATAGAATGGGTCATTCTAATCCAAACATGACCGACACAGCATGAATAACTAATACAATATGTACAATGTGCATATCTTCGTCAATGTTAAAGCCTTAAGCTACTAAGTCCTAGGTTAACATAAAATCTCGTATTTTTTTTTTTTATAATCAAGGATCCACACGTACTGCCGATAGCCAACAATGACTATACCTCGAGGGGAACTAGCACAGCAACCCACCGCCACGACCCCCCACTTAAATCGTGATAGCAGTGCTGGGGAATCGATCCCAGGTCTCATGGGTAAATATTGGGAACGCCCTAACCAGCGCAACTGCCCACGGGTGGGTACATAAAATCTTGTATTTGTATGGTGTAATTGCAAAAACACAATTCATGTACGAAATTGTGATAAAACTTACTGAACTAAATATAAATAGGTTGAGATAGGCCAGGTTGCTAATCAAGTTGGGATGATTGTTTAGTTAGATAGATTACATGAGTCAATTTGTGTTACGTGGTTTGATCTTTGACCCCAAAAATTCGTTTATTAATTGTGTTAATTGTTAAGGAGGTTGCCACAACCTTGACATGACATGATTACCACTCAGGGTCACCCATAGTTGTCACGTGAAAATATTTAAATCTATGGATTGTGAATCATGAATTAAATCTAATGAAATCAGGAAGTTTGATATAGTGTTTATGATTGGTATTCCATGACAAATGTAAATTGATTGTGAAGTATGATTTTTTTTTCTTTTAATATTAGGTAGTTCCACAATCAATGATAAAGATATTTCAAATTAAGCTCATTTTATGATTTTTAGACATTAGATATTATACAGATTATTTTGCTTTGTCAAAGTACCGCGTTTAACTGCAAGAACACAAAGATTGTGTACATACTATTGTTTTCGGGTTAGTAATGTATTTGGATTCTAATTTGTAGAGTTTAGTGTAAGACAATAAAAATATCCACTAGGCCTGATGCAGCCAACAAAATCATGCAAGATGATATTTGTTCAAATATTGACGTTTCTACCAAGGTTTTGGTAAAGATGGACTCTGCAACTCAAATAAGAGTTCTAGAAGGATGAAGATTCTTCTTGAAATTTAATCTATAAAATTATCAACTAGCATGTGCTTATTATATGGATTTACCTAAGTATCCTTCTTTTAGTTCGAGTAGTAGCATAAAATATTATGTATAATCCAATTATGCATCTTGTTAAGAGGTTTCCTATTTTAATTGGGAGTAGAAATTTTAGAGAGTCAATAAATGTAATTGTAATTTTTACTTTTCAATCATGTTGATACATTATGGAAATTTGCAAGTGTTTGCTTTGGGATTGTGTGACGCAATTTTTCTCTCAGGTGTGATGCTTAGGGACTTTTTGGGTTTGGTGCCTAAAAAATTATTCTTTCTTGTGGGACTTATTGTCCTACATCAAAGCCATGAAATTCTTTTGACGCTGCGTTGTTCGATGCACAAATTATAGTCAATTATGAATCAAGGAAATAGATTGACTCATATTTAATCGATGAAATCAGTATGAATTGTTTGATTCACATGTCATACATTATTAATAGATTCAATAGATATTTACACTTTAGGACTTGAATCTAATTGATGTGCTCAATTGCATTCTCATTTAGGATAGAAAATTGTCACCTTGCTGCTGATGTTGTCATTGATGCTTGAAAATGCTTCAAATGTCGATGACAAATTTCAGCATAGCATTTACAGAGGTCGAGCTCATTGTGAGAATCTACACTCTAAACGGATGGCATCAGTAGAAGCAGTAATCTATGACATGCTCATTTTCATCAAATTAATAGTTTGTTTTGATTGTTGAAATTCAAACATGTTTAGTTCAGTCAAATTGAAAAGGTTACGGTTTGGGTGACTCCTAAATGATAGAATTTGTATGTCCCTTAATTATGCTGGTGGGTGGAAATGTTCGTAGATAACTGGTTTTCTCACTAAGCTATAGCTGTTTGGTCATTAGAAAAATGGCTGCGAATTTGGTTGATGCTACTGCATTTCTGTCTCTTTGAGACTTCTACAAATTTATTAACTATCATCCACTTCATGGACTACGTTTTGCTCGGAAGAGAGTTTGTTTTTACATAATACATAATGAATGTTATCTTACCAAATCTAGCTTTCTTTACTTTACTATGGATATGTGGTGTGCTGCTTTTTATATGCTAGTGCTTGCAGCAGTTATACATGCTGTGGTATAATAGTTTCTAACATTGTATATATATTGAGCAGAATGGAAAACTGTCAAGAAGCTTTAAGTCCCACGTGGCAGCTTTGGTGTGTCTCAACTAGGGGAAGATGCCCAAGTAAACAGTATGCATCTTTCAACTTAATAATTGATGCCACTTCTTGATCTTGATTCTTAACAGACAATCTTTTATTCTTCTTATCTTACATGTTATCTTACTTCACAGTGCAACAGCTTTAATATTTTCTGCCTTGATATATCTTGTCAGGTTAGTAAGATGTCTTACCCTCATTTTGTCTCGGAAAAACAATGCAGAGAGTCAGAGAATTACTGCGGTTTGGAGGATTTGGGGAAACCGAATATTTGGGAAGGATACTTGCGAAGAATTTCAACAGATGGAACTCAGGTATTAGCAAAAGAATTAGAAAGCTGAAATGTAGTAGAATTTTGTTCGTGTATAGAATTTATTACTTGAATGTGTTGTTTGTTGCTCTTTCATTGTAAATTCTTCACAGTAATGATATATCTACTTTTTCCATTCATAAATGTTCTTACACATGCTACCTCATTGGAAAAATATGAACGATGGGATAAATCATTGCTGTTACCTGGGTGTTTGAAGTGATTGCTTTGCCTCCCGCCCCCCCCCCCCCGGCGCAAGTCTGGTCCTCATTGCTGATATGTGTACCAAATGTGAAATTCTGAATCTCTTTGTATGCATAACAGGAGTTTGAGTATGATTACTTGGGCTCAAGATTGGTTTCTGTAAACATTGCAATCCTTTAAAAAAAAGCTTGTGCTTTTGGTTATACCAAACTTATCAATTATTTGAACCGATTTCTCGTTTGGCTGATTCAGGACTTCTGTTAATGGGGTTTGTCTGATATTTCTATCCATATGCCTATTACCATAAAGTTGTACCTATATTTTTCATTTCTTTGCCTAAGTGACCAGAACCTTGAGACTATAATGAGAGAAGGAGAGAGAAAAGGAAACCATTGGCGGTTAGGAGTTGTCTTCTGGAGGTTGTCATCAACAATTGTTTTTCACTTACCCTCTATCTAATAATCTAGTTTTTCATATTTAATCCCAGGTTTGATTACTTGACAATGTTCATGGAAGCTTTAGTCGGGTGATCTTATCGGATTGGGCTCTCTGTTTAGCTTATTATCCATGTGTATAGAAATACCTCTCATGTTTCCTGATTAGGAATTAATTTGATCATCACATTTTCAAGGAAGCTGCCCAGATGCCTTTCTCTTCTATTTCGAAAAAGATGCTTTGTAAAAAACTTATTGCCACTATTCCCTCTTATGTCAGTTTCAGCATCCACCAGATACACGGGGTATATACCTTTAATCTAAAACTACATACATTATCTAGAGATTCACATGTGCAGAGTACAACTGCTTTTTCATGCTAATCGTTTCTCTGTATGGCTTTGCAGGATGACTTTGAATTTGCTTTGAAACAACTTCTTGATCTCGATTCTTCACATACAATATTTTTTTCTTCATATCTTACATGTTATTTCTAATGCTTTGTTTGCAGTTAAGTTTCAAACTTAGAATCTCATTTCATAGTCCAACAGCTTTTGTATGGTTTTATGGAAGATTTTCAAAATCATCAAAGGATGGGGAGCTCGATGTTTCTTGAACTTCTCCAAACTCTGACAATGCATCCATGGAATGGTAAAGGATGTTGCATACTGTCATCCCACATTGCCCTGATTATATTTAACATGAGCTTTCTAGAGCTAAAACTATCCGTTAACATAAGAGGTTTTTGAAATACTAGAAGTCTAGCCAACTCGTTTGATATAATGGCTGATGAATTAGATGGTTGTATTTTAAGTCAGTATCATAGTTACGCCTATATGGAGGTCTATTGGACTCTATTCAAAGAGAGCCGTTTGTGATTCAGGTGTGGATCTTCATGCTAAAGTGGAAGTAATTCGATGCTTGCCTACTTAAGTTTGTGGGGCTAATGAAGAACTTAAGTTTCTTACTATGGGAAGCTGCTGTCAGAGTTGGCTTGGAACGGGCGTATCCCCTTCGGTCGAAGGTCTCAGAATCAAAGTTTTAAGAGGCTGACATCTTATTGTTGTTGATTTTGCTATTAGAATGATGGAGGTTTGCTGGTTGGGTCCACTTCTTTGTGGGGTTCAGCTAACATAACATAAAAGCAATAGAAAACGGCCAAAAAGTCAAAAAGAACAAGGAAGAGAGGGGCTGTTCGTGAAGTGAAGAGCGGAGAGAGATAGCATTCCCCGAGAAGAATGCACGAGAAGAAGAAAAAGGGGCAGCGACTTTCCAGTTCAGATTCGAAGGCCAAACGTTGTCGGAATTGACTCAATTTTCAGAATGTTGTTTGTGAGACCGAGTGTAACAGACTGAATTTTCGATCCTTTTTCCGGGATTTAGGAAATGAATATTGATCAATGCACTATAGTGAGATCTCGCCCGGAATTGTGCACTTTCGGGATGCTGACCTTAGGGGTAAGGCTAGCACGGGATTGAGTTCGCACGACCAAAGAACTCGACCTTGGTCCGATCTTCGATCATATTGATTGACGAGGGAATGTTTTGAGCCAACAGAGACCGGTCTATTTGATTGATCGTGTCCAAAGGGAACTAGCGACAGACCCTCGCAATTATATGACAATCAAGGTCGCCTCGGTTCGAATAAACTTAAACGTGATTTGACTTAGTGTCGATCACGGGTCGAGAGCGCGTAATCCCAACGAGCCACCCGTTAGCCAGAGATAATCTAAAGTTGCGATCGTTTGAGTTTAGTCATTTCTTGAAATTCGGGCCCGGGAATCGAGAATTTTGAAAGTGACAATTTTGGATGGCCGATGACGTTTTTGGCTTGGCCAACCTTGGGGCCACCCATTTCTGCAAAAAAAATGGATTTCAATTCGGGACCGGGAAAATTACGGTTTTGCCCCTGAGGACATCGATATTGGATTTTGAGGTTATTTTTCAAGGCTAGTGTCATTTTGAAGTGGCCACGCCCATCTGGAGTAGTTCCGGTCGAAAATTGGAAAATTTGGCTCGGAAGTGAAAAATAATCATATTTTATTCTCGGAACTTCGCAGTCAATTTCCGAAAGCTTAAGGAGCTATTTTCACGATTCCGACGCCATATTATGTTGGCCACGCACATATGGAACACGTACGTGCGAAAATTGGAGTTTCGATCCGGGACGGAAAAATTACAGTTTTGCCCCTGGACCCTGTACCGGGAATTCCGAATTTTGGACTGAATGTGGGGATTATTTTATTGTTATTCAGCCCCAATTATTGGCATTTTGACCAAATTGCCCCTAAATTATTTGGATAGGATCAACGAAGGCCGTCGGATGAAGGGTAAAATGAGAAATTGCGCGGATGGGCGACACTTGTCGCGACCAGCCCCCTTCTTTGACTACTTGGACTGGCCCCCTCTCTCTCTCCTCCCTCATTTCAGTTCTGAACAGATCAGAACTCCCCTTTTCTCTCTCTCCCGTGTTCTCCCCCTCTCTCTCTCTCACTTTCTTCATTTTGCTGCTACTGCTGCTGCTATGGCTGCTGCTGTTCAGCCTGTTCCAGCTTCTGTCCAGCCGATTCGTCTCGCCTTTGTTAGGTAAGTGACTCCCCCAATCGCCATTTAGGACCTCGGGTATTTCTAGGCTCGTTTAGGGTTCGGTTTAGGTGTTTTTCGTGGCTGTTTTGGGCTGATTCGGTGGCTGGTTGCTTGGTGGTGTGTGTGGAATGATATCCGGCTAGGCTGCTGCTGCGTCGCCAGATTTTGCTATTTTTACTGTGATTTTTGTGGCCCGAATTTGAAGAAGTGTTCTTCACGAAAGTTGTTCCCAACATCTTGACGTATAACATACTTTAATTTGGGAATTTTTGGAAATCATTTGATGCCATTCGGAAGTCCATTTTTGGACCGAAATAAAACTGCCTGATTTACTGTTCACCCGACCTTCGGGTCTGTTCGAATTTTTATAAATTTTTCCAGGCCTAGTTTCAAAATACTTCCTTAACAAAACTTGTTGGGGACATTTTTGGGTATAACATATAAAAATTTCAAGGTTTTCCAAAATGATTTTGGTACCGAATGAGTTGTATTTTGATGGCCTGAGGGGCTGTCTGAGCAAACCGGATTTCGTCTGACTTTGAGTGTCAAAACGAGGAGCTTACGGTTAGAACTGGGTTTTGAGTTCTCATGAAAAATGTTCATCGAGATGTTTTGTACAACATATCCAAATTTCAGAATTTTTGGAATTGATTTACTATTTATTGCAAATAGCTTTCTATCTCTGTGCAGCTGCCAGTTGGACTAGATTTAGGTGAAATTGTGGCTGTTTTGTGGCTGTTTTTGGGACTGAGTTAGGGGCTGGTTGTTTGGTGGTTGTGGGCTGATTGGGCGATGAAATTCGAGGTTTAGGAATGCTGAGTTAGGGCTGTGATGTTGTGGACCGATCGGGGTTAAGTTGTGTGATTGATTGGGATTATATTGGCTTTGATTGAATTTATTGGATTAATTGTATTAATTGCTGTGGTGGGCTGGCTCGGGATTGTGTGCTGAGTTAAATATGGCGTGGCTATGTGCCGTGTGTATGTAGCCGTGAGGCGTGGCGGTGTGGTGATGTGAATACACATTGAATTCGTGTGCCAAGAATGTGTGATTGGGTGGCGTGTTCGTGTGACGGGAATGTAAGTTGTGAAAGGTGCGTGAGATGTGTGTGATTGGTTGTGCGTTTGTGGTCGTGTGTAAGTGTGGTTTGAGTGGAACGAGTGTGCGGAAATGTGAGATTGGTTGGAAAGGTCCGTCCTGAGGCGTGTACGTTTACGCGGGACGATGCCGTCCCTGACGAGGTGACGATGCCCGGCCTGACGAGGTGTCGATGCCTGACGTGGTCAGAAGACCGTTGGCCTGATGCGTTTTACGCGGGCGCGGTAGAAGGAAAATGTGTGTAGGATTCCGTACTGAGGCGTGTACGTTTACGCGGGACGATGCCGTCCCTGACGAGGTGACGATGCCCGGCCCGACGGGGTGACGATGCCTGACGAGGTCAGAAGACCGTTGGCCTGATGCGTTTTACGCGGGCGCGGTAGTGGTGGAAGGGTTGAGAATGAGCAGGAATTGGCTTGAGGTGCGAGGTTTGAGAAAGTGACGCATGGTGTGAGTAGTGTGCGAGTGTGTTTGTATCGCGTGATGTGATGCTTAATTATGGGATAGAAACTGCTAGGCATGGTATGGGACGTGCCCAAGTGGTTTCTGTCTTATAATTGAGGCACGCGCGCGTCTGTGATTCCTTGCTGTGATGTATGGCTGTGATGTGTTGGCCGTGTTATGGTCTAACGTGCAGGAACGTGCATGATGGATTCCAGGTAGGGTCGTGTGTGATTGTTAGTATGGTTGGTCGTTGTGTGAGATGCGTGTTCTGTCTGGCGGTACGTGAGTGCCTACGTGGGGTTTGGGGTTGTACACTTATTGAGATTCGTCTCACGGTTGTATAACCGCCACTTTTCAGACCCCCAGCCGTAAACCCAGGGAACCGCCTCCTCTTTTTGAAGTGCGAAGAGTCGCTCTTGGTGCCTGGTGGAACTGCAAGTGAGTGTCCGGAGGCTCAAGCCAAAGAATCAAGAGCAGAATGGAAAGGAGGACGACCAGTAGGCTTTCCCTAGGGTATTTTAGGGGTTGTTTAATTTAGGTTATCCGATAGTGAAGTTAAGATAACCGAACCCCTGAACTTTTGTTAAAACGGTGGCGAAGGATGTTCATCTGTATTTATGTCTATAGTACGATGTTTGTATATTTGGTGCTGTATGAATATGTTGTTGTTTGATCGTTGTTGTGTTCTATCCCGTTGTCGTCATCTTTTGTCCGGGGTTTTTATATTCGCTTCCGCATGTGGCTCTGATGTTTGGGTTGGGTCGGCGACGTTCCTGGGACGTCGCAACAAATTCGACCGGAGCAGGGGATGTTGCGAGCTCGATGGGGTTCGGGGCGTGACACCGAGACCTACAAGATGATTGGTTTCATTTGTTGAAAATCTTCTCCAAATTGTCTCTTATTTTCTCCTATCGCAGTTTCGGTTTCTTGCTCTATTACTATTAATTCACCTTCTTGGTGATGAAATATTGTTGCATTGTTGATGTTGAGCCTTTGTTGTGTGACTAGAGAAGAACATTTGTGAACCCTACTATTCTCGGTGATTATTTGAAATTTTTTGGTGGTCTGTGATTTTTTCCCGCATTGGGCTTTTCACGTAAAAATCTTGGTGTTATTGTTGCATTGTCTCTTTAACATTTCAGCATTATATTTAATTATTTTGAGATCTTATCGCTGCAATATACTGTTGGTTGTTGGGGTTAAGTCGATTTTGGTTGATTAAGTTTTAGGGAAGAAATTGATCATGGATTGGGTTAGTTCTTAATGAATTGTTACCCGGTTCTCCCTAACAAGGTTGTTGGAACCATAGTAGAAAATGTTTCTGATGTGCAAAACAAGGTCACTGAGCACAATTGATGTGCATTTGAGACTGTGCTTCTATTTGGGATATTGAAGCTCGGTTGATGTTGCTTTAGTTTTGTAATAAAGAATCAGCTTTCATAAAAGGAAAAAATGACATAAATGGTCTACAAACTGTAATCATAGGTGCAATGTCGTCCATGGATTTTTAAATTGTTCAATATACAATCTAATCTTCAGATTATATGAAAATGTTTAATGTTGTACTTTTGTTAATTTAAATTTAATGAAATCTATTGATGTAACTTTCAATCCGTTAAATTTGAACGGTGAAAAAAAAACAGATAGTTACCCGTGGATTGTCCACATAAGTTTTCATCTCATAAAATAATAATCTATGTTGTGAAAAACACGTCATCAAGTAGTGTCTTATTCTTTTTAAAAAGATTATCGTAATCAAATAAAGTCTAACTAATTATTTTCATACGTCCGACACGATGTACAATAATCCACATGATCAAATAATGTTTGATTTGTCATTTAAGCAAATGAAAGTACTAAATTAAATATTTATCAATAGTTTAGAGAATACACTGAACAAAATAAAAGTTCGAGGGTAACATTGCATATCAAGCCAAAGTTCAGTAACCATTTGTGTCAGTTCCTCCTTGTGAAACATGCGATCTTGGAATCCATATTACAATTTAGCTTTCCAAAACAAATGCCCGATAATTTGTTTCGTTCCTTGTCATTAACAGGGGCGATCCTCGTGGAGTTGATGATTGCATTTGATAACCAATTAAATTGTAGGGAGATTCGCGTACTCTTTTAATGCCCTTTCCTTGTCATATTATTTCTCCCACTATGTGCAAGGGATTGCCTAACTGGAAAATAGATTGCGTTCAATTTGATTACGAGAGCTCGATTTGATAACCGATGCATGAGAAAGGTGGCCCACTGCAGTTGCGAGTAAACCCAACACTTTGGCAACCTGGCCCGTTCCGAAATCACATACGTTTCTTCTTGATGAACGAGCAAGGACAGCAAGTTCAGTCCGGCATGTAGCCCGATCCGGCCTAGCTCGGCCCGCCCATCAATCAAATGAGTTCGCCGCCACTCCTGTAATCATGTCTGCCCTCTCTCTTTTCCTCATTTTCTCTCCCGCCCGTTCCTCTTCCTGCAATTTTCTCTGCGTAGTCTCAAACTCCAGTGGACTTCCTTACTCCCTCGCTCTTCCATTCTTGGTCTCGCTCTTCGGCACTATCCTTCCCTAACTAGCCTCGAGCCTTCCTCTGGGTTTTCGAGCTCTATCCTTCCCAAGCTCTCTTTCAGCTCGCATTTTCCATTGGCACTTCTGTACGCTCCTCGCGATTTGTTCCCCGTGCTGGTGCCGTGTTTTTCGGTTGCTCCATGAGCTTTTTAGCTATGGAGATTGACGAAGGACAGCGGCGCGTGCTTCCGTTTCAGCTTCCGTTCGATAAACCGCTGGCTTCTCAGGTTCGGCTCCCGGCGTTCTTTTGCCACCTAATGGGCTGTCGATTCGATTGTTCCGACTCGGTTTTGTGAAGTTTGCCCAATCTGAAAGGTCTGATGTCGGCAGTACAGTCCTATCTTTGAAAGATATTCTCTGGCTTCCGAAGATGCTCAGGCAATGAAAGTCAACTTCAAGGTTCTTCATAGTTCATCGCAAGTTAAAAAAATGTAGCTTACATTTCGGTTAAAAAAATTCACATGGTGCTTGTTTGACTGGCTTCTCCTGGTGATGATATTTGCGGTACCAATTCTCCTGACATTCTTTGTAATCCTCTTATCTTTCATGAGAGCGCTTCTAATTTCAACTGGCAAGAAGAATCACCGCGAGGCTTCGGCTATTCCAACCTTCGTACGGTAGAAAATGCCGTGTTACTCGTGATGACAACAAACGAGGAGCGAGAATCTTGACGGCGGATCGTGTAGCTTCAAGTGGCCAACACCCGTCATTGACAAGCTCTTTCAAGCTTCTCGATTAAATGTTGATGCGTCCCCTCCCATTGCACGCAACTTTCGATCGTCGAGTACTCGAGAACAAGGCTACCCGTCAGAATCCTCCCGATGACGTCATCGCTCGCGTCGACCTAGCATATGGACAAAGACTTGGGCGAAGTCCGGCCTATCCCAGACCATCTAACTTTGACACCACTTATTGAGTACGGAAGCATGGCTCTAATACCAATTGATAAGTGCGAAAGCAATGTACTAGTAATACGATGAAATTGTAACGGACAACTCGAAACACACATACCGGTACAAACATAACACTCACAAAAAATTATTGTCTCACACCCCTAATATACACTATGAGTAGCAAAAGACCGCACCTCACTATTACAATTGAATTTCTCACGCCGCTACAAAACACTCGGAGCAAATTAGCTCATGCAAAGACACACTCTCTAAGGCTCCGTTCGTGTAGCGAAAAACCAATAATTTAGAGAAGATTTTCCTAATTTCGATCATTTGTATATCTTAGGAAAAGAGGCAACGGGAAATATTCTCATTATCAATAAAAAAAATGCTTTGGCACCAATTAATGTTAATGATGAAAGTGTTTAGGAAAATATTTTCTAAATTATTCTGATCAGTTGTCTGTCGGGCCGGGGACCCGGGCCTCGAAGGAGCAGTTTTGGCCCGATCCGGCCTTGGTCGGGTCCGCCCATTAATCAAAACTCTGTCTATCTCCATTCCTCATTTCGTCTCCCGCCTATGCGTTCCTCGTTTCTGCAATTTTTTCCTCTGCAAAATTCTCGAAGACTCCACTGGGACTTCATTCACTAGCTCTATTCTTCACTAGCCGTCGACGCTTCCGTACACTCCCTCGCGGTTCGCTCCAGCAGCTGGTTGGCTCCTGCATTTTCGGCTGCCCCCGGAGCTTTTCGAGCTAATGGAGACCGACGGAGGAGGGTCGCGGCGTGCGCTTCTCAGGTCCGGCTCCCGTTTGGGCGTTCCTGTCGCGACCTCCTAATGGGCGTGGCCGATTCGTTTGTTCCGATTCCGTTTTGTGAGGTTGTGGCTCGATTCTGCGGTTGGCAGGTGAAGATGGCGTGAGTGGAATTCCGGAGAAGGATTTGCTGGCCATGGTCTCACGGAGGGACTCAAGGGAAAGTGGGGTGCTTCGTCACTTCATTTGGCAGAGGCTGTGGACAATCTCTCCCGGTCATTGCTTCGAATCGAGAAAAGTTCTCTTTTTTTCTTTGTTCAGTGTGTTCGTTTCTTCAACGATGGCTTCCTGTGCCCTCTGACTGATTGGCCTTATCTCGTTTTGCTTCTTTCGCTTTTATCCTATATGTGCTACTTTTGGTTCAAATTGCATTCGATGGAGAACTGGACGAACATAGAGGTAAAGTGCTTGCATGTCTAAATGAGAAGACGACGTTGGACTTAAGGAATTGGTGTTTTACCCACAAAAATGAACAGTGAATGATGGTAATACAAGTTCGCTGGTGGGAGTTTTAACTTTTGAATAGGATATATCTCGAGCTCTGCTGCGTACTTGTATGACAGTCTTGTCGAGAGGTTGTTGTCTTGGGACTTGAAGATGGTGCAAATGTCGAAGTAAGTTTTCTATGTTGTTACTTGAATGTTACCCTCATTACTTCTCAACTGGAAATTCCTCCTGCAACAGTCCTTTATCAGCAGAATGTGTTCTTCTCTAATCTCTTGTGGCATAGATTCAGAATTGCTCAAAATCTGCATGATGCAGTGCAAACAGCAAACTTGCTCAGCGAACATTTGGCTGCTAATAGAGATGGCAATCCATTTTTATTGGCCATGTCTGTCCATGTCAAGTTAACAATGGATCGCTAGATACGTCAGTCTGAGCAGTATAAGATTAACAAAAGTTTTTATTAGAAAACTCGATTCAAACATGACCCATTTGTTAAATAGGTCAACAAATTACAGGAGAGGAATAAACCGTTCAAGTAATTAGATCGAATTGAATGGGTCATTTCAATCCTAACATGACCAACACGGCATATGTACAATATGCATATCTTCATCAATGTCAAATAAGTTTGAAAAGAAACTACCCATAAGCTTCCAGAATCCTAGGTTTACATGAAATGTTTTATTTATATGGTGTCATCAAATTGTAATTTGTAACCACTATGGAAACGAAATTCATGTATGATTATTGTTAGAGAACTTAGTGAACGAAATATAAAGAGGTCGCGATAGGTCAGGTTGTTAATCAAGGGGGCACTATTGTTTAGATAGATAGATTACATGAGTCAATTTGTGTTTCCTGGTTTGAACTTTGAACTCAGAACAATATTCGTTTATTAATTGTGTTAACTGTTAAGTAGGTAGCCACAATTTTGATATGACGTGATAATGACTTAGGGTCACCCTTAGTTGTCACATGGAAATATGAGTCATGCATCAAAAAATTAAATCTATGGATTGTGGATCGTGAATTTCATCTAATGGAATCATAAAATCTGATATAATGTTTGAGATTGGTATTGCATGACAGATGTAAATTAATTGTAAAGTATGGTGTTATTTTTATTGTTGGGTAATAACTAATGATAAAGATACTTCAAAGTCGACTAATGTTATTATTTCCAGACATGAGATATTGGTACAAATTATTTTTCTTTTATCAAATAAGTACCCATTTGACTGCAAGGACACAAAGATCTAGTACATAGTATTGCAATTGGATTCCCATTCATAGAATTTAATATAAGACAATCAAACCATCCACTAAGCCTGATGCGGCCAACAAAATCATGCAGCATGACTACCAAGTTTTTGGTAAAGATTGACTTTGAAACTCAAACAAGGATCAGGATTCTTCTTGATGTTTAATCACTAAAATTATCAAATAGGATTTGAGTATTATTAGGATTTTATGAAGTTTTTTTTTAAGCTTGAGTGGTAGGATCTTACGTTACTCCAATTATGTTTCTTGTTTAGAGGTTACCTAATTCCACTAGGAGTAGAATTTTTAGAGAGTCTACAAATATAGTTGTAAGTTTTACTTTTCAATAGAGTTGATAATTTATTGAACTTTGTGTGATGCTTAAGAAACCCTAGGTGTGATGCTTAGGCAGTTTTGCATGATGCATAAATATTTATTCTTTATTGCAGGACTCATAGTCCTTCATCAAAGCCATGAAATGTTTTTGCCATTACATTGTTTGATGCATGAGTTAAAGTATGAATCAAGGAAATTGATTGACTCATATCTAATTGGTGAAATCAATGATGAATTACTCTAATAATATATCATATAGAATTAATATACCCATTGAATAGATTTATATACTTCAGGATTTGAATCTGATTGATGTGCTCAATAGCATTCTTGCGTAGGACAAAATTTGACCTCGCTGCTAATGTTGTCATCAATGATTGAAACTTTTTCAACTGTCAACGACAAATTCTGGCATTGTGTTTACTGGGGTCCAGCTTGCTGTGACAATCTATGGTCTAAGTGGGTGGTGCCATATAGAAGTATTCATCTGTGACACGCTCGTTTTCAACAAAATTAATAGCTTCTTTCAATTACTAGTAAAATATGTTCAGTTCAGTCAAATTAGGAGGGTAATTATTTAGGTGACTCTTAAATGATATGATTTGTATTTGCCTCAGTTATTCTTGTGGGTGGAAAAGTTTGTAAATAACCGGTCATGTTTTTATTAAGCTGTAGTTGCTTGGTCATGAGTAGAATGGCTGAGAACTTGGCTGAGGTTGCTGCAATTCTGTTTCCTTGAGATTTCAACCAGTTTATTATTAATCGTCCACTTGATGGATTACATTTTGCTGAGACGAGAGTTTGTTTGTACATAATGAATGTTATCTTACCAAAGTAGCTGTCTTTATGGAACTCTGGATATGCGATGTGCTGCTTTTGATATGCTAGTGCTTGCAGCAGTCATGCACACTGTGGTATAATCATTCTAACAGGGCATAAATATTAAGCAGAATGGAAAGCTGTTAAGAAGCCTGAAGTCCCATATGGCAGCTGTGGTGTGTCAACTGGGAGGAGGATGCCCTAGTGAAAGAGTATGCATCTTTCAACTTAAAAGTTGATGCAACTTCGTGATCTTTATTACCAATAGCAGATATTTCATGGCTCACACCTTTCATAATGCTTCCTTTGCAGTTAAGTAGTTATTTTATTCCGGTTTTTTTAAGTACTTCTTTTTCAAAATTAGAATCTTATTTCACAGTCCAACAGCTTTAGTATGGGTTTATGGAAGATTTTTTGAAGGCGCATGTTTGGTGTCATCTATAACTTGTTGATTTGTTTGGCTCCTTAGCTTTAATCTCATATTTTTTCCATCTTTTTATTTTTTAACTGTAAAGTAATTATTCATTTGTTTTATAGAACGACTCTTTGACATTGAAGATTGCACTACTCAATTCTTCCCTCCAGCTCCAAGAGTTCCTCAAATGCCTAGACTAGTACCCAGAGATGCGGTTTAACTGACGATGTTCGAGTGTAGAGCTCTCAAGTACTTCAAAGCAATGTCTCCATATCCTTTGCAGTGGAGATAAAGATGGGCTTTTGTGCTTCAATATATTTGGTGTCTTCCAATCGGAAATATTGTAAGCGTCCTGTCTCTTCATATCAATTTAGCAGTATGGTCTATCGGATTCAGTCAATGAGTCCTTTCCTTGTTCTTGCTTCTCATACAACAGTTTTTCTTAATAAATGGATTTGATGGCAGACTGGCAGTAAATCAGTATTGATTGAAAGTGATGGGTTGGTTAAGTAAACAACTATACTAGGTGAAGTTATGCCTGTAAAAGTTCTAGATGTTTATGCCATTTCCAAAGCTTGATTTCACTTCTGTTGGTCACTTCCGAGATGACAGCCTTCCAACTTCGATACAGAACAATTATCTGAAGCTTTTTGTTGTTTGGCTTGAGGTTAGCCTGCCTTAGAGACTATGAAAAAGAGTGCTCGTGAAATGCACGAGCGCTCCTTTTTTTTGTTTTTTACACTCCACAATTCAAGTATTGACATTTTAGTTTGGATTGTTGCTATATAAATAGCATTGATAATTCTTTTAGCTTGCATTATCACAAGTGGATATCAGAATAAGTTCTTTTTTATTGTAAAATGAAGTAATTAATGCATTGGATTTTTAACATTTCACTCAATTCTTAATACAAATTTTTTGAATGGAGTTGATTCAATGTCTGAAGAGCTTTGTTTTATTGAGTAACTAAATAAAAAAAATGCATTGAATGTTATGTAAATGGATGGACTCACTATTAGGCATACAACTTGCTTCACATCTTGCACTAACCAAGCTGAATAACAATATTAATATGCTTAGACATATTTTGAGTGGTAAGTGTAACCATATGTTAAAAGATAGCAACCCCTCGTTATTTTATAGGAATAGATCTATATTAAATGAATTATTGGATGAGAATAATACGCTTAGGTACATTTTGGGTGGTAAGTAAAACCTATTTAGCATTTTTATTAACATGGCTGCGCCTTGTTATTTAAGAGGAACTGCTTGCATTTATGTTTAAGTATTATATAAAGTTAAATTTAATCTAAATGAACAGAAGTTGCATGTATCAATTCCATTCAATAATATAAATATTTGAATTTACACATATGACAAACTATAGGTGTTTATGGAAGTTTACAACCGCTAAACTAAACCAAGCAAAAACATTTGCCGGAAACAATTGAAAATTTTTATTTATTAATTTGGCTGTGGGTTGCTTAGGAAATTGCGAAATCAATGAATTTGTTTAAATGATTAATTGGTAACTTGACAATGAAGTAGAGAGAAGAGTAATGGGCCTGGCCACTCAATCGAAATAAGTAATGGACAAAAAACTTTATCATCGCGTAGGATTCACTTGGATTCACGGCCTTTCATCTTTCGCCCTGATCTAGCATGGTTTTGTTTTTCCTCCTTAGCTCTCACACCCTGCACTTCCTTGTTGTTCTTCCTTGTCATAAACACCTAACTTTTCACCCGAGGTTTGACCAAGATCGACCGGAAAATTACCATGTAATATTTTCATCTATCTCCGAGATTATGTTACTCTCAAATCCAAGGATGGTCAGCTTGAGCAATACGACGTTCGACCCCCTTTTTTTGTCTGTTAGTTTTTTTCTTTTCTTTTTTTGAGGGATGAGACATTTTGATACATGTTGCCTTATGCACTTTAGAAATGTTCAAGATAAAATTAAATTCTATATCTCCACATCAATATTGATATATTCGGCTCCATCTTTTTATCAATTGGCAAATGGATCACTTTAGATATGTTTTTATCAAGTGCCTCGTGCTTAATGCTGTGGCGGACTTGAGCCAAAATGTTTTTCCCTAGGCGTGTTGACTTGGAATAAAAAGAGTCTTCCAAGAAATTACGTGGTGCGCGCGCTTATGTTGACTTTGGATTCTTCTTGTCCCAAGACAGAGAAAAATATTGGGCAGTGGATGAGGCCACGTACGTGAGAGAGATACAAGGTGATGAATTCTTCCTATTAATTATTACAATATTTTGTGTTGAGAAAGAAACTAATCTCTTAAATATTTTATTCATCCTACGAATTATTTTGCAAATTAGCGTTTGTCAATTTTAATTTCTTATTCCAACTAATTTCATTTTTGACAAACTAGGTATATTGTAGAGTTGAGCTTTCCTAAATAGTAGCTTCAACGCGATTTTTATTTTTAATGGGGATGCATTATCTACGAGGAGCACTCCTAAATAGGTTCATATTAATCACCACTATATACACCAAATACGTATTAAGGCTTGACCACTATGTAATCACTCTTTCAAAGAAATACGCCCTGTTCCCAAGACCAAAGACAAGATGAATCATCACTGATATCGATGCATCCGTCACTCCTGAACATGCAGATTTTGAGGAGGGTGGCTCGTCGGCCGCCAAGAATGACCACGGGCGTGCGGTTTGGGTTCTACAGGCATGTGAGGGAAGACGCGACAACAAGGGAAAGAAAGATCAAGGACTTGGAGCGGGGAAGATAAGAAACGTGCAAAGGTCAAGAAAGGAACTAGAGAGAGAGTTGTCGTTGGAGTTGAAAAGTCTGACCTGGAAAAGAAATTAAACAAAAGGAAAGACAAAAATATTGAGCATTGATGGTCTCCGCCTTAAAAGACGTGTGTTAAGGGCTATAGAAATATCTACCCTCTGACTCATTCTTATTCAACATTGGCTGCTCTTTGGCTAGTCCAAGAAATGCTACAGAAATGCACGAGCACTTTGACCAAAAAACATAAAAAATAAATGCACGAGCACTCTTTCTTTCTTTTTTTTACACTCCACAATTCACGTATTGACATTTTGGTTGAGATTGTCGGTATACAAATTACATTGATAATTCTTTTAGCTTGCATTGTTACAAGTGGATATCATAATAAAGCTTCATTCTATTGTAAAATGAAGTAAGTCATGCATTGGTTTTTTAACATTTCACTCAATTCTTGATGCAAATCTTTTGATTGGAGTTGATTCAATATTTGAAGAGCATTTGTTTTATAGAGTAACTAAATTAAAAGAATGTAACAAATAATATCTAAATGGATGGACTCAATATCGAACGTACAAATTGCTTCACGTCTTGCACCAACCAAGTTGAATAACAATATTAATAAGTTTAAATATATTTTGAGCAGTAAGTACAACCTAGTTAACATATTTATAAAAGATAGCTACCCCTCGTTATTCAATAGGAATAGATTTATATTAAATGAAGTTTTGGACGAGAATAATACGCTTAGGTACATTTTGGGTGGTAAGTAAAACCTATTTAGCATTTTTATTAACATAGCTACCCCTTGTTGTTTGAGAGGAACCGCATGCATTTATGTTTAAGTATTATATCAAATTAAATTTAATCTAAATGAACTGACATTGCACGTATCGGCTCCATTCAATAATATAAATATCTGAATTAACACATATGACAAACTATATGTGTTTATGGAAGTTTGCAATCGCTAAACTAAACCAAGCAAAAACATTTGTCGGAAATATTGAAAATTTTGATTTATTAATTTGGCTTTGGGGTTGGTTTGCTTGATTCACCGGTGTTGATTTATTTATCACCACCTAGGATTTGCTTGATTCACTGCCTTTCATCTTTCGCCCTGATCTAGCAAGATTTTGTTTTTCCTCCTCAGCTCTCATACCCTGCACTTCCATGTTCTCCTTCCTTATCCAGTTATCATTAGGTTCATATTAATCATCATCATAAACACCTAACTTTTCACCCGAGGTTTGACCAAGATCGACCGGAAAATTACCATGTAATATTTTCATCTATCTCGGAGATTATGTTCCTCTCAAATCCAAGGATGTTCAGCTTGAGCAATACGACCGTTCAACCCCTTTTTTTTTGTGTATTGGTTTTTCTCTTTTCTTTTTTTGAGGGATGAGACATTTGGATACATGCTGCCTTATGCACTTTTGAAATTTTCAAGATAAAATTAAATCCTGTATCTCTACATCAACATTGATATATTCGGCTCCATCTTTTTATCAATTGGCAAATGGCTAACTTTAGATATGTTTTTATCAAGTACCTAGTACTTCGTGCTGTGGCGGACTTGAGCCAATATGTTTTTCCCCAGGGATGTTGACTTAGAATAAAAGTAGTTTTCCAAGTAATTACGTGGTGTGCGCTTATGTTGACTTGGAATTCTTCTTGGCCCAAGACAAAGAAAAATATTGGGCGGTGGATGGGGCCACGTATGTGAGAGAGATTCAAGGTGATGACTTTTTTGCATTAATTATTACAATATTTTGTGTTGAAAAAAAACTAATCTCTTAAATATTTTATTCATCCTACGAATTATTTGCAAATGAGCGCTTGTCAATTGTAATTTCTTCTTCCAACTAATTTCATTTTTTGACAAACCGGGCATATTATAGAGTTGAGCACCCCTAAATAGTAGCTTCAACGTGATTTTTATTTTTAATGAAGATGCATTAATTACGAGGATCACTCCTAAATAGGTTCATATTAATCACCACCATATACACCTAATTCATATTAAGACATGACCACTATGTAGTCGCTCTTTCAGAGGGATAGGTCTTGATCCCAAGACCAAAGACGGGATGCTATGATCATCACTAATATCAATGCATCCGTCACTCCCGAATTCGCCGATGATTTTGAGGAGGGTGGCTCGTCGGCCGCCAAGAATGACCACCGGCGTGGGGTTTGGGTTTTGCAGGCATGCGAGGGAAGAAGCGACAACAAGGGGAAGAAAGATCAGGGATTTGGAGCGAGAAAGATAAGAAATGGGCAAAGGTCAAGGAAGGAATATTTTCTCGCGAGAGAGAGTTGTCGTCGGAATTGAAAAGTCCGACCTGGAAAAGAAATTAAACAAGAGGAAAGACAAAAATATTGAGCATTGATGTTTTTCAAAGTGGTCTCCACCTTAAAAGGCGTGTAGTAAGGGCTATAAAAATATCTACCCTCTGTACTGATTCTTATTCAACATTGGCTGCTTTTTTTTTTTTTTAGTCCAAGAAACTATAGAAGGAGAGGTGCACTAAAAATCCTAAAACTATAATTTAGGATGCACGATACGGCCTGCAGGCCCTCGCCTGCTTCCCCTAAGGATCAGGATATCAAGGCGCTAGGGTTTTCCTGTTAATTGTTCGAAGGCTCTATATATATGGCAGATTTTAAGATAAGCGATCGCTAACAATACAACATCTTAGTAATAAAATGAAGTTTAGCAATTTGATGCGACGATATTTAAGAGGTTCAAAGTGAGAGGGCTAAATTCCTATATGAGATCAAGGGCATAAAATTTATTCAATAAAATAACTTTTTTGATGAAAAATAAATTAAAAAAAAGGAAAGTTCAACGGTGCAGCAACCATCCCGAGGCTTTGAATGTATTTATCATTTATGACCACTTGTCCACGGATACCAATACTAGCAATTGTTTTTTATTATTTGGTTTTATGTTTTTTTTCATTGCTTCTGTGCATCGAAACTTGCTCACATGTTTTCTTCTTCCTTGGCGGGGTCGTCTTGGATTCTTCTGTGCATTGAAACTTCCACCGCATGAAGCCAACGACCATAAATGCATGTTTAGTGGCGCCGGTCAAGGAATAACTTATCGAGCTTGGCAAGCTTGAATTATTGGTACGTGACTTAAATCAAACCCATAAATAAATACATACATATATATAATGAAGTAAAAGCAAAAGCGAAAGCGAGAAGGATAAATTAAGGCAGAAACAGAGTAAAAAAGAAATTCTTCTCATTATGCTCAAGTACAAAATGAACATATATATATTATAGAGATGGTATGTTGATAATTTTTTATAATCCTCGACATGCGTTAATATTTAATAGGCTTAAAGTGAGAGGGGTTAAATTCCTAAGTGGGATCAAGAGCTTAAATATATTCAACAAAAATAACTTTTCTGATGGAAAATGAATTAACAAAAGCAAAAGGAAAGTTTGAACGGTGCAAGCAGTGGGACTAAGTTCAAGGAAGACTCATCCCAAGTCTCTCTCTCTCTCTCTCTCTCCACTTTCCATCTTCCCAACAAACCTACCGTTTTATTACTTCTTACTGGAGAGGTATCGCCTGGGATTCTCTTGTGCAATGAGATTTCCGCCACGTGGCGGAAATCTCAATTTTTTCATCAAAAAAATACTTAAATTTTATGTCCAATCTCACATGTGCTCCGAATTATTGAAAAGAACTTTGAGGACGAGGTCAAGAGAGAGCAGTTTCCATCTTCACATGAGAGCAATTTTGGCATTTAGGGACCGGAATTCACGGCCATAGAAGACAAGAAAATCTGGGCATAAAAAAAGCAGAGGATTCTCGGCATATAATCATTGCCAAAGAGAGCTCGAAAAAGAAAAGGATGAAGCTTTTCTTTACAGCCAAGAAAGAGAAATACAGAGAGAGAGAGAGGGGGGGTTGTGGTCGGCAAAAGAGAGAAAACTTTAATAAAGAAAAAGCGAGAAGTGGTCGGCAGAAGAGAAGAAAGAAAAAGAAGAACAGAGGAGGCAATTCTAGTGGAGGAGGTGAAAAGAAAAAGTGAAGAGGAAGAGAATCGTCGGGGCACGCGTGAGGAAGCGACATAGAGTAAAAAGATGCAATTTTAAAATAAGTTTGTTTAATCTACTGTCAAATCATTTATATTTCCTCCAAGTTTAATTTTCCTTAGCACTTTTAATTTCCAAGAATTTTACTCCTTGCGGTTAAATTCCTCCATCGTTTCAATTTCAAACCCAAAAACGAAATCAAGTTCTGCACTGTTTTGAAGTTGAATAACTTTTGTTCAAGTTAAAATCAGAGTGAGAAAAATCATTTTATCTTAAAAAAAAGGGCATTCAAAGGTGACCACCGTTGGAGACTCCCTCTTCTTTTCCCTTTCTTTTCCTTTCTCTCCCGGTGCATGCTCTCCCTTTTCCCTTTATATCTCTTCTTTTTCTTTTTCTTTTTATTTTTTTAAAGCCCACTTTTTGACCAAGTCAAGAAGAAGGGCAAAATGTTAGAGCAATTGCTAAACTAAACCAAGAAAAAACAATTGCCGAAAAAATTGTAAATTTTGATTTATTAATTTGGCTTAGGGTTAATTAAGAAATTGTGAAATAAATAAATAAATTTGACTAAATGAAATCAATAAGTTAACATCTAAAAAAAATTAATTGGTAACTTGATAATTAAGTAGAGAGACGAGTGGTGGACTCAACCAACTCATTTGAGGAGGGTGGCTTGTCGGCTGCCAAGAATGACCACAGGCGTGGGGTTTGGGTTCTGCAGGCATGTGAGGGAAGAAGCGCCGACAAGGGGAAGAAAGATCAGGGATTTTCAGCGAGGAAGATAAGAAATGTGCAAAGGTCAAGGAAGGAATCAGAAAGAGTTGTCCTGGAAAAGAAATTAAACACGAGAAAAGACAAAAATATTGGACAGACAAACATATTGAGCTTTGATGCATTCAACGTAGTCTCCACCTCAAAAGACGTGTAGTAAGGGCTATAGAAATATCTACCCTCTTACGGTTTCTTATTCAACATTGGCCGCCGTTTCATTATTCCAAGAAATACTAAAATATATCGGTGGTCTATCTATCAGCATGTTTCTCGTCCGGATGCATTGCAAGTCACTGTCCATGTCCTATCATATATATTTAGAAAAAAAAAATACATGTCACCGGAAGTTATTTCGGTTTGTTTATTATGGGTCTAATGTAATGCTACGGGATGCTTTTTGGTTTGTCCAAGAAATAATAGAGGGAGAAGTGCACTGAAGATTTTAGGAAGAAGCATCGCAAGGCCTGTAGGGCCCTCGGCTCAGGATATCAAGCCGCTAGGGTTATGCTCTTAACTTTCTTTGGATTTATAATCGTCCGAAGGCATTATGTATTTGGTAGATTTTAGGATAAGTGATAGTTAATAATACAACATTTTAGTAGTGAAATGAAGTTTATTGATTTGATACGTTAATACTTAACTGGCTTAAAGTGAGAGTGGTAAATTTCTAAGTGGGATCAGGAGCTTAACTATATTCAATAAAAATGACTTTTCTGATCGAAAATAAATTAACAAAAGAAAAGGAAAGTTCAACAGTGTAGTGGCTGTCCTGACATTACGACCACTTGTTTTTTTATTTTTGGTTTTATTTTTTTTTTCAATGCTTCTGGATCGAAACTTGCTCACATGAATTCTTCTTGTTCCTGGGCAGAATCGCCTTGGATTCTCCTGTGCATTGAAACTTCCACCACATGAAGGCAACGACTATAAACACATGGCTAGTGGTCCCGGTCAATGAATTACTAATTTATGTCTAGCTTGGCAAGTTCCAATTATTAGTGCGCGCCAACTGGTTGGATTAGATAAGTTCAACCAATAAAGAAATATAAATATAATAAAGCAAAAGCAAAAAGACATTTTGATTTATTTACGAGATTTGAAGGAGAAATTATGGCAGATCAGAGCAAAAAAGAAATTCTTCTCATTTTGCTTGGGTAAAAAATGAATATATATAGCATGTTAATAATTTTTTTTATCATCCTCAACACGCATTAACAACATAATTTTTTAGAATAAGTGATCGTTAATAATACGATATTACCCATCCCGCTGTGGCCGCATTGGCTCAGGCGGACGTCCCCCATCCCGCTGGGGGGAGGGGGTTAGATTCTCCATGAGCACATTTGCGCGACTTAAGTGCGGCGCCGTGGGTGGTGGGCCCCTGCGCTAGCGTCGCCCCGGGTTTACGTCGCCGGCTATTGGCTGTACGGCGGTTCCCGGGTCATCAAAAAAAAAATAATACGATATTTCAGTATTGAAATGAAGTTTATCGGTTTGACTGGACAATATTTAATAGGCTCAAAGTGAGAGGGGTATATTCCTAAGTGAGACCAAGAGCTTAAATATATTTAACAAAAAATATATTTTCTAATGGAAAATAAATTAACAAAAGCAAAAGGAAAATTGAACGGTGCAAGCAGTGGACTAAGTTCGACGAAGACTCGTCCCAAGTCTCTCTCTCTCCACTTTTCATCTTTCCAACAGATCCACCCTTTTATGTGTATTGAAATTTTAAAAGACCTTGTCTATTATTATCTTTGGATTCTCTTGTGCATTGAGATTTCATCCACGCGAAGGCAACGGCTCTAAGCACGCGGTTGACACGCTCGACTTATTGGTGCGATTCTGGTTGCCAACTGGTTCCATTAAATAAATCATCAAACCACGAGAGAATGGGCAACAAGAAGGCATTTCCTGTTTCCTGAGAGGCATTCTGGCTTTCTTCTTCGTCAGACTTGAAAGCAAAAATCAAGGGGCAGAGTCAAAGCAAAGACGAAATGCATCGTCCCTTTAAGAAGAAGAAAACTAGTGCACGTAGAAATGCAGAAGATGTTGATACTGATGCATCTGGTTTGATGACTGCACCGACAGAAACTAATTCCGGTGGATCTAGTTTGTCTCCGACAGAAACTGATAACGATGCATCTAGTTCATTGACCGCGTCGGCTGGAAGCTGCTACGAGGTGTTCTTGAGCTTCAGAGGTCCAGATACTCGACATGCCTTCACCGATCACCTCTACAATGGGCTCCTTAGTGCAGGAATTGTTACTTTCAGAGACGATGAAGAGCTCTGCCAAGGCGAGAACATCGGACCAAAGCTTATGGCAGCCATCACGACCAGTAAGATCCTGATCCCCATTCTCTCCGAGACTTATGGTACAAGCCGTTCGTGCCTAGATGAATTGGTTCAAATAATGGAGCGCAAGAATAATAACGGGCAAATAGTGCTGCCTATATTCTACAAAGTGAAGCCAGCTGACGTGGGACATCAAATCGGGAGTTTTGGAAACGCATTTCATGAGCGTGAGAAGCGTTTGCTTGAGAGGTCTTCTTTCGACCCAACGATTTTGGAGAAATGGAAGCAAGCACTCCTTGAAGTCAGCGACTTGAAAGGATACGAAGCCAATGGGTAAAATTTCTCACCAAGACATTCTCTACTTTCTTTTAATATGTTTGGGTGCTTACTGGTTGTTCTGATTCTCACCTGCTTCATTTTCGGTATATATATAAACAGAAAGATCTATTGGCAGTAAGATCTTGCAATACACGAGTTCTATAAATTATTGTTTTTTTTAGTTTTTTACTTTAATGATATTGACCAATCTAATTATAGATTTTATTGTTGTGTTCCCATTCACTTGAATAAAAATATTTTTTGAATGAATTTTTACACTTATATCCAAAGATTTGGTAACATTGTGCCATTTTTTTCATGTTTATGTTGTAGGTTGCATTAATCTTCATCTCAAACTTTTCTAATTAAATATTTATTTGAGATTAATAGTACAACTTATCGGTGATTAGAGCTCATAACATCATATACCATCACGGTGATTGTCAAAGCCATAATTCTTTATCTTCCCAAGTTACATTTATTAAATCATTAATGTCGTTGATTAGTTGCTATTAAAATTATTTTTACAAAAGAAATGTTTCATTGGTTATATATGACGATGGTAAATATAAAAAAGAAAAAAAGATTATTTTTATTATATGTTTGTTTAAATTTTTTCAACACATTTCCTGTCTTCGACAAGTAATTTCTATCTCATGCACCTGCACATATTGAATCAATGTTCTTATTTTGGGTAAAAATTATTCTTCAGCTTCCCTATAAACAAAATAGTAGATCAATTAAAATCATAGAACATAGATTCAAAAGAAAAATAAAGTATTATATGTTATCATCCCTAGAGGCAATGAAAATTGATAAGAACACCAATCTAGAATGATACTAAAATTCACAACACGAGTAGAAACTTGCAAGCGTGAAGAATTGCACAAAAAAGAAGAAATCCCTTCAATTGCATTCAGGTAGTTCACAATATCATACTCTGAACAACTTTTTGGATTGGTATTATAGGCCCAAAATCATCTTGCATCAAAAGATATGGCTTGTTTATTGATTGATGGCCAGCTCTCATTCTGGGATGGCTTATTGGGTTTTGGCTTATTCAAATGCTCTGCAAAATTTTCAAAAGTCACATCTACGTCATCCCTAATATCTTTGATAAACAAGAAGTTTAAAATTTGGTTCAAATCCATAGCATATACAATGTTCAAGATTCACAAGTGATACCCTCAAGTTTATTCTAGCATAATAAATTATGTCAGAGTAATAGTGGAATGGGGCACGCCACGTGAAACAACCACAAGCATTTCTCAACTTTAGTCTTAGCATATTAGATAATATATGAAGGTGTGACAAAAACGATTCTTAAATTTTTTAAATTTATCCCCGGATTTGTTTATTACTGCGCTCTCAATATACAAACAATATAAAATTATTGTTTCCACATATTTGAACTCTTGTCACATTTGATAGGTCTGAAGCAAAGTTGGTGAAATTGGTTGTCCAAGAAGTGTTGAGTGAACTGAAGAAAAAGTTTGAATTGGTTATTTCTAAGAATTTGGTTGGAATTGGTAGTCGTGTGGAGAACGTTATGGAACTTATGGATAATAAATCCCATGCCCCTCTATTTGTTGGCATCCATGGAATGGGAGGCATTGGCAAAACTACTCTTGCTAAAACCATCTACAACAAGCTATCCAATCAATTTGAGCATCGTAGCTTCATTGCTGATATAAGGGAATCATGTAAGCATGGCGTTCATCATTTACAGAATCAGTTAATCTGTAATATATTGGGGCAAAAAAATGAAGCTTGTAATAAGGATGAAGGGATTAATATCATCTCCTCCATGTTTAAAGGTAAAAAGGTCCTTGTTCTTCTTGATGATGTGGATGATGTTGGTCAGGTGAAGTGTTTGGTTGGTAATCATGATTGGTTTTCTTCGGGAAGTAGGATCATTATTACCTCTAGAAACAAGAAGATTCTTGAAGAAGCTGGGGTGGACTACAACTATGACCTTAGGGAATTGAATGACGATCAATCTTTGATTTTGTTTAGCAAACATGCGTTTCGAAAGGACTTTCCTCCAGGTGAATTTGAGGGCCTCGCTCGTGAAGTTGTGTCCACCACCGAAGGACTTCCCTTATCCCTTGAGGTTTTAGGTTCATCATTGTGCGGAAAAGAGTCAAAAGAATGGAGGGATATGATAGAGAAGTTAAAAAAGGTCCCTCGTCAAGAAGTGCAAAAAACGTTAATGATAAGTTACGATGCATTAGACTATGGACAAAAACAAATATTTTTGGATATTGCTTGCTTTCTCATTGGCACTAATTGGAGAATCGCATTCTACATGTGGGATGCTTGTGGCTTTTTTCCGGGGGAGAATATTGAAGTATTGAGATTTATGTCATTAATAAAAATTGGACATAATCATGAGCTCCGAATGCATGACCAATTGAGAGATCTTGGTAGGATGATTGTTTGTGAGGGAAACGAGCAACAACCTTGGCTCCGTAGCAGGTTATGGGACTCCAAGGAAGCCTTGAAAGTGCTAAAGAGAAAGAAGGTAACCGTTTCTCTTCTTTTGTTCCCTTAGTCCATGTTCTATTGTTAGAGTAATGTTGGTCCTCTACTTAGTGCTTGCTCTAGTGAACATAGAACCTTCTAATATTAGTATCCTCGTTCGTATTTTATGCAATGACCATTAAAAAGAGAAATGTTTTACTTTTTCTACATAAAAGGTCGAAGAGATAAGTACTTTAAAATTCTATTTTGTATAATTAAGGATGTGATTGTATTTGCATTTGTGAAATTAATCATAATTACGACTCTACTACTTTTAATCCATCATTTGGTTTGACTCTAGTGGTTGCTCAAAAGACTTGCACTTATTTACGGTCTCAAGTGCGACCTAGGTATAATCGTAAGAGCCAATTCATATATTAACAAATTCAAAGCCAATGTCTAATTATTATGTCTGTCTTACTGCATGATAAAATAAACTAAACTAACCAAAAGAAAAATGACTATGCTGTATATTTCATATGCAAATATAATGGTATTACCTAAATTTTACAACTAAAAAGGTACATTTTTATATAATTATTTCAGTATTTTTCTGTGATTCCATTTCACTCTTTATCCATGGCACTATCATAAGGTGAAATCAGAGTGGTTTTGCTAAAAGTGATATAAGTTCTTCTTTTTAGTTTGCTACACATTTGGTTTTCAGGAATAACTATTCTATTTCCAATCTATTCTGTTGAAGCAATTATTCCTTCATTTTGTTCAAAAATAGATTAGAAATTACTATTCTCTCAAAATCAGGACTAGTTATTCCTGGGGGGCCAAGGAAAAGCTATTCCATGGAGGCTTGTAGCCAAGAATTGCTACAATTTTCACATTTCTAAAAATGCTTTGCACTTTCCACGATTATTTTTTTTTAATATACATCAAAAGTTATTAGGGTCTTTTTATTATATTTATTATACTTGAGTACTCAGTTATTTATGATTATGATTATATCAAATTGTAATCTATAGTTAAACTAAAATTTATGATAAAATAATAAGTTGTAGAGAATATTAATATAACCAATATTATTGTCTTAGTTATTTATAATTAGAAAATAATTAATTAACAATATTTCAAGTTACTATTAGTAAAATAATAACTACATAATATAATAATATTACTACTATCACAATTTTCAGTTTCTTGTAATTAGTTATTACTCCAATGGAAAATAAGAGTATATGTTATTTTTTTTATTAATCGCGTAAGTAGCACAATCAAGTAATATGCACAAAATTAATATGAAGTTTACATAGAGAAAAAATATATATTTCTATTAAAATTGATCAAATCAAATATATTTCTATTAAAATTGATCAAATCAGCTTTTGATTGTGCACATTGCAATTTGATTAAATTCCCTGCATTGCACGCCTGTCTCAACTAGCATGGTAATGAAGCTGCAGTACCGAAAAGAAGAAGATTACATGTTGTAATATTAGGATACTTTAGTTGGATTTAGTATCAATGAACGTCGATTCTTTCTTATAGGGAACGGACAAGATTGTGGCCATTGATATGAGTGAAGGCAGCTCAGAAGGCTCCGGCAAAACAACCGTGCGAGATGGCGACATTTACACAGCAAAACAATTCGAGAATTTGACGAGTCTAAGATTCCTTCACATGTATGGGGCACAACTTAGTGGAGATTTTAAAGACTCAGTGGAGGGGTTAAAATGGCTTCGATGGCAAAATTGTCCCGCGAATTTTAAAGTAAAAAACTTTGATGTGAAAGAATTAGCTGTACTCGAATTGTCATTCAGCGAGACAAATAAGAAATGGAAATGGTGGCGTTCTTTCATGGCAAGAACAAGTCGTTTTTATTTTTTCCATGTATGCAAGATAAATAAGAAATGGAAAGGGTGGAGTTCTTTCATGGTAAGAATAAGTCTTTTTTATTTTTTCCATGTATGCTTTCTTTTGAATTATAATCACTCGAAATTAACCCCTTAACATTCATTATTATTTTTATTTTACCAGATGGCAGAGAGGCTCAAATATCTTGACCTCACGGGTTGTGACTCCTTGGAAAATACGATCTTCCTCTCCGCTTTTAAGCATTTGGAGGTTCTCATCCTCAGTTGGTGTGACGGACTGCGCCAGATCGATCCTTCAATTGGAGACATGAAGGCCCTCCTTCGCTTGGATTTGAAGTGGTGTCAGTCCCTTAGAAAGCTTCCAGCAGAAATAGAGTCTCTGGAGAATCTAGAGATTCTGGATATTTCTAAAACTGGTATAGAAGAATTACCCAAGGGTATTGGGAGGCTGAGAAAGCTCCGAGAGTTTGACGCTTCACGTTGCTACAATCTGAAAGGGGAATTGCCGGAGAGCATGTGCAATCTTTCTTCCCTACAACGCCTTGATTTTCTTCGCTGCAGACAGCTCCAATCGTTGCCGGACGACCTTCCTTCCAGCTTAACAGATTTGGGCGTCACCTGTGGAAGCCGCAAATTGCCCTCATTTTCCCACCTAACCCATCTCAAGCGACTACGAGTTGCTGGCTGCGAAGTTCTGGAGTGCATCGAAGTGCTTCCATCAACACTATTGAAGAATTCAGAATGCTCCCAACCGACAGACATTGAAGAATCAAAATTACCACAATCCCTAAACACTCCCTTCGAGTTGGAATTCTTGCGCGTTTGGTTCTGTCGATCTATTAAAACAGTGGACGTTTCACAGTTTATCCATCTAAGGGAATTAGAGGTCAATGAATGCGAGAATCTAGTTGAAGTTCGAGGTCTTGAACTTGACAAATTGATTTATTTGGAAAGCTTGACTGTCTCCGAGTGCGGTTCCATTGAGAGGCTGCTCCTTCCAAAATCCAAGAGCCTGAAAAAATTAAGTGTTGGATTGTGCCAGAAATTAGCCGAAATTCAAGGCCTCGATAGGTTGGAGTTTTTGGAAAGCCTGGATGTCTCTTGGAGCGATTCAATTAAAAGGCTAGACCTTCCAAAATCCGGGAGGCTGAAGATATTAGACGCTGATGGCTGCCAAAACTTAGCCGAAATTCAAGGCCTCGATAGGTTGGAGTTTTTGGAAGAACTGAGGATCCGTGGATGCAAGTCACTCAAAACAATTCCAGAATTATCTGGAGTGCGGATTTATCGAAATTTCTAGAAAAAGGCAATTGGATATCCATTTCGGTCAGCCGTACGAGTAATATACTGGAAATGGTCCACATTTTCTGACTAAGGGTACATAAAGCAGGTAAGTTACCTTTGCTCTTTTGAGATCTACCGCCCAATTTTCATTTGTATTTCCTGGTTGACAGTGTCATGATTGTATCCTTACTTTGATTCTAGGTATCCGGGGGAGATGTTCATGGAAGTCAATGTGTGCTTTGGCAATGTGATTCTGCTTATCATGCCAGCAACGGAAATAGAAGAAAAGGCTTTCTAAGCGCATCATTTGTCATTAGTCTTCGGGTAGGATCCGTCATCCTATGCAGAAAAATAAAGATTCTTGACGTTTGATTGATTCTGGAATGTTGGAGGTACTGAATAAAAACTGATGTATACAGTTATATGATAGCATGCCAAGGGTTATCGTATAGGCCGAGAAATGCTAAATGAAGGACCTTATATGGCGGTCCTTCTAATATGAGGTTTTAGTTTGCTTTGCACTCATCATGCAGTTCGTGAGTGCATGTTTCTAAGGTACCCTTATGAGTGAATTTACGGTGCAAAAGGAGCATGTTGACAGGGCATCCCTTAGTATGCATACGCTGCTGACTTGGGATAAAATTTGTCCAACCATTATGTTCCACATATTTTATGCTTGCATTGTCTCTGAATCAAATCCACCTACAAACTGCATAAGGACAGAAATGAAACAGACATCATTCTTCCAAAGAATGCATCTTGATGTTTGTAGAGTTGGTAAAACCATTTGTCATATGCCTGAGCTTTTGAGCCAAGCAAGACATTAACTAGAACGTCTTTTGACATAATCAACTGTACTGTGAAATAATCCCTTATATTGTGCATAAGCTCTTGTTAGTGCATTTACTTGCTGAAAATAAAAACAGAGGAAGCAATTCCATAAGTTTCCTGTCGAAACTTTCGGTATCCTATATGCCATTTGAAAACTGTCTTGCATCAATTCTAATGCATGAATAGCACAAAATGATGAGAAAAGGATCATACTATGTCCCACAAAAGCAAGCAACTTGTGTTGAATTTACTATTCTAATTTGACCAAGGCTTCTGTGGTTGCTGATGTTAGATGCCCCATTAGTTGGATCCAAAGAGTTCAAAAAGGATATCTAGTTTGACAAACACAGATCCGTAAACTTCAGAGTATTATTAGTAGTTTGGTGATCTTAGTTGCTGGACTGATTTCATCTGACTCACTGGCAGAATTCGGTTATCATTCCACTGCTTGATGTAAATGCTGAAATATCCAAGAGAGCTTTCGCAAGGCATTTCTAAAAGGAATCGAAATCATCAAAGGATCTGGAGCTCAATGTTCCAGGAACTTGTCCAAACCCTGACAATGCATCCTTGGAATGGTAAAGGTTGTCAGCATGTTGTCATCCCACGTTGCCCGTATTATATTTGACAGAAGCTTTTCGGAGCTGAAACTGTCAGCCTCCACTCCTGTAATCAAGTCTGTTTGTCTGTCTCTCTTATTTTCTCTCCAACCTGTTCCTCTTCTGCAATATTCTCTGCATACTCTTGGACTCGCTGGCTTCTCAGGTTCAGCTCCCATTCGACGTGCTTTTGCGACCTAATGGGCGGTTGAGTTGACTGTTCGGCCTCTGTTTTATGATATTTACTTGATTTCTGATTGGCAGGTGAAGATGGCGGAGTGGAATCCGGAGAAGAATTTGCTGGCCATAGTCACGGAGGATGAGAAGGTGGTGCTTCATCGCTTCAATTGGCAGAGTTTGTGGACAATTCGAGAAAGTTCTCTTTTTTTCTATTGAGTGTGTTCTTGTCTTCAACGATGGCTTATTGTGCCCTCTGAGTCGTTGGCCTTATCTCGTTTTACTTCTTTCGCTTTTCCTAAATGTACTGCGCTTCCTTCTGGTCCAAATTGCATTCGATGGAGAATTGGACGAACATAGAGGTAAAGTGCTCGAATGTCTGAACGAGAAGACCACGTTGAACTGAAGGAATTGGTGTTTTACACAAAAATAAAGAGTGAATGATGGTGATACAAGATGAATTTAGAGATGACTTAGTTGCAAGTAAATAATTCCAAGCTGATATCTGTTGAATGGAGGGACTTTTATTTATAGCAGCGATACATTCCTGTCAACTTCTAGACAAGGTTGGTGCCTTAGGGGATTTTTTTCCATATCTTAACCGATGGTCATTTAGACCAACCGGAAGTGTACCATACTCCTGTTTTGCCATCTTGTTGCCCTTTTCGGTGGACCAGTTAAACTGTCCATGAAAAATAAAGAACTCGACTTGGAGGGGATGTCATTTATGCTAGATAGTCTAGCTATGTCAGATGCTGAAATGCTAGATGCCAACATGGAGTTGGCAGGTTTAGCCCATGCAGAATACCATCTCAATGTCGTCAGGCATCTATATGGTTTTCCTTCGATTTCTGTTGGTGACTCACGATGTAATATTACTTCTGGCTCCTCTTCTTGTACTGATTGAGCGTTCCCTACAAGGAGATATTTAGTATAGTCTGGAAAGTTTCTCACATTTTGTATTGCTAAAATTTAGAGTCTAGTCTGGAAAGTTTCTCACATTTTGTATTACTTGAAGTTAAATTTATCTTCTTCTGATTACAGAGGGCAATTTCGTCACATCATTTTGACTAATCAAGTTCGTTGTTGGGAATTTAACTTACTTGTGAATAGGATATATCTCAAGCTATGCTGCATATTTGTACACAATCTGGTCAGGGATGGAGGGAGGAGTTGGAGAAAGTGAAGAGACTAGGAGGGTAGGGGGAGCTGCATCCAAGTATGTTAAGTTCTTTCATGACATTATCTTTTGGTAATTCAAATTCGTAAGAGCTTATGATTAGATGCCTAGCCTTGGTAATTTTTGTCATCTATTCTCACTGGAAAAATTTAGAGGAGTTATTTTTTCTCCAGAAACATCTGAATGCTTCAAACGTCATATTGTCTTCTGGATATGAAAAACATGTTGTTGAGAGCACCATAGTGCTTGAACCAATCCTTGAATGGTTTCTGTTGAGACCCTAAGTTGTAGATACTTGTACACTCGTGATCCTTGCCTTGAGTTTGCTTTCATGGATCCACACCACTTTGAGGTTCCAAAGCTGAACAAGAAGATTCGTTTTTGGATTGAGACAATGGATTGGAGGCTGCCAAAAAGATATAGATTCCCTGGCTTTAGATGACCTACTCCCCCAAAGAAACACCATATCAAGCCACCGATATCCCTCTCAGTTATATTGTACTGTTACAAATTTGATTATCATTTTCTTGGTTTATGTGTGTTCTCTATCTTTCCTCTTCGTCTATTAATTTTTTTGTTCTTGTTGTTTATGAACTCACATTTCTTTGCATGTTTCATTGTATGTCGTCAATACTGGATTCTCTTAACTACTCTTATGTACTCCAGGTAAATGTATAACATCATTATGCTAGCGTCCTGATGGGACTAGAAGACGGTACGTTTTTACTGCATGATGTTGAAGTAAGTTTTCTACGTCATTACTTTAACATTACCATCACTACTTCTCAACTAGAAATTCTTCCTGCAACAATCCTTTATTATCAGAATGTGTGCTTCTCTGATCTCTCTCGGGAAAGATTCTGAATTGCTCAAAAGCTGCATGATGCATGTGAACAGCAAGCTTGCTCAACGAACATTTAGCTGCTAATAGAGATGGCAATCCATGTTTATGCTTCATGTCTGCCAATGTCAAATTAAGTGGACTGCTCGATAGGGCAATCTGAGTAGGATAAGCTTAACAAATCTTATTAGAGTCCAATAGCCGGCGAGCTACGACGACCTCGCCGGACACAGTGGTCAAATGCAAATGTTGATCAAGGTTGCTGTAAAGAACCTTGTGGAAGTCATGATTACTATTGCCTTGAGAAGCTGTAAAGAGCCTTTTCTGATTTATAGTGGTTTAGGTCTTACGATATTATAAAGTCCTCTTACTTTCCCCATAACGAATAACGTCTTACAAGTTGTGTCTTTTGACTTTTTTCATTTACTAAATTCTGTGGACAGTGGTTTTTGTGATTGCTTCATGTTTATAGCTTATTTTAATCTGGTGTTTATTAACTGACTGTTTTTGCTTATACAGGTGACTGATATATATGGAAACTACCTTTCTACTGAAGAAGCTAATGGATCTAAAGTGATCAAATAAAGGAGCTTTGCAAGTTATGTTAGATTTAAAGTTTGTATATGATATTCTTTCTGGAGGTGATTCCACTACGGATGAGGAGTTGTCTAGAAGTTCAAAGCCAAAGTATTCGTTTAGGCAAAAGGATCAAAGACAGAAAAAGTCTGCCATCAGAACATGTATGGATGGATTGGTGCATTGTCTTTCACAGAGATTGGATCCCATAGACTGGCTCACGTAAATTACTGGATTTGTTTTTTGCATTACATATTCTATAAGCAGACGGTACTCCAAGATGTTTCTACAAAATCCAATCTCGCTTCTCACAAATATTTACATCCGACAGTTTAAAACCTTGATTCTTTTTTTCATTTAAATTTGTTTCAAAGAGTGGCTTTTAAGCTAAGAGATGAAGATTTTATATGATCCGTGCTTAGATTAAGGGTAAATGACAATAGTAGGAATAGAAAGAATTCTTTCATGGTCAAGCGGTTGCCCTTTTGTTAAACCAGGGTAAAGTTATTGCATGTGAGATTATTCTGATATCTGAACTGCTCTTTCACATGTAAATGATGCTTCGATGATGATGCTCAATTTTGTGCAATTAGTTGCAGTTTTGTTTGATTGTGTACTAAATGCCTTTTTTGGAAAAGGTGGAAAAGGACGAACATGAGAGGCGAGGGAAGAAGGTGGGACACATTAAAATTCCCTAGGATTATCAGTGATGACTTAAAATGAATTCACCGAAAATAGTTACAATCTTTACCTTCTTTTGGTGGTCTACTTACTATGTTAAAATGTAAGAAGAAATAGCTAATTGACACTCTTGGACCATCTATCTGGTATTAGCTGAGTTATGTTTACATCCCAATAGATAGTTTTGTGATTATATCTCTTCATTTTGTTGCAGTTACCTAATAGTGTTTTCTTGTTCATTCATCAAAGGTTAGAGCCATATCTGTGGGAGAATGAGAGACAGTCATATTTACGGCATGCTGTCCTCTTCAGGTTCTTTGTGCAACTTAATCGGTTGTATGTGGATACAGTGCAGAAACTGCCCTCGAATGCAGAATCAAATATTACGAGATGCTCCACAGTTCCCCAGTTTAAATACTTCCAATCAGGTTAAATATACCTTTCCATGTGTTTGTGTTTACAGGATAAATATTTGAGCTTTTGTGACCAGATTATCTCAAGAAAAGCATCTCTTGTTATTGAATTCTGTCTGCAGTGTAGCTGCATTGTCTTCAAGGAGGACATCTAAAGCAACTACTGGTGTTTCTATAGAACATTTTTCATTGAAGAGTCGGAAATCTTATAGTAATGGAGAAATTTCTCGAACAAATGATTTGGACGACAGATCATCTTCTAGAGTTGCAAACTCCACTGTTGAAGTCTTTTATGCAGGTGAGTGTGCTTTCTTTCTTTTGCTTCTTTTTCTTTGCCTTGTTATATATTATTTTATCATGTCCCTGGCTAGTCATCTACCTGCTTTATAGAGCTGTGTCGTGAACATCTATGTTGGAGATGATTCGTCTAACTTTCTAAGCTCTATTTGGACTTAATCTTTCAGCTTTGATATTTTCTTATTTGGAGAAACTCATAATTTTAAATTTGATTATATCTTTGGTTGTCGGGGTGTTTATTGGGGGTTTTCTGTTTCATTGCATGCATTACTGTTTGAGTTAACCGAGTCATTTGTGAC
The DNA here is from genome assembly GCA_031216185.1 of Syzygium aqueum. Classification (NCBI taxonomy): domain Eukaryota; kingdom Viridiplantae; phylum Streptophyta; class Magnoliopsida; order Myrtales; family Myrtaceae; genus Syzygium; species Syzygium aqueum. Next base: position 34,726,433 of record CM062235.1, on the reverse strand, counting down.
ATGGAATGTAATAAGTACCAATAGTCTGGGACACAGTGCAAGAAAACTCGGTGGTGTAACTGTCTGAAAGTGGTGATAAAAGTTTATAACTTTGGCCTTCCTTTTTTGAGCTTGTTTGCGTAGTTGTGCACCGAGATAGTACCATGTACTTCATGTTGTTCGGGTACATCGGGAGTAGACATTGGTTTTTCGCCAAACATTGTAATTGTGAGAAGATTTTAGTTTCAGAGATGTCAGATATTTGGCTAGGTGTTTTGGAAAGAAAGTTTTTTTCCATGTTCTATGACATACATTTGATATTATTTTCTCTCACAATTGGCCAGGTTAGCAGCAGATTTGGAGAGAACACATTGAAACTGGGATCCATCCTGACTGATGGTCAAGTGGGCATATTCAAGGACAGTTCAGCCACCGCCTTATCGGCATTCAGTGATGTTTTACCTGTGCAGGCCGCAGGTCTTGTTTCATCCTTCACCGCAACCCGACAGATGCTTGAATGAGAATTATTTACGCCACGCCAATTGATATTTACATCGGAAGCCATGACAGGTAAAACGTGAGGCTTTTTCACACTTTGGCTTCCGGCTTTTTTAAGTTTCACCTGAGATTCTGGGGTACTCCCGGATTAGTGGTGTGGCCCAAAAGCTGTATTTATAGGACAACAGAATGAAAAAGAGAATACCTTTTGGATTGAGAGTGAGAGGGGCACGAGCTGGTGTTGGTTAAGCAAGATCGAGAAAGGCTTCGTATTTGTTGTGGTGTGCCTGAAGGAATAAGTGAGCTGGTTCAGCATTTTTTATTACATACCTTTATTAGGTGTAGACATTTGCAAAGCATAAAATGGATGTTATACTATCATAGGAGATGGCGACAGTGTCGAGGGAAGTTCATTTCGTATAACGAAGACTTCCAAGTGAGGCATATGCTTGGACAGAGCTATGAGACGCCCCCATCATGTGCCGATCACTTGATCCTATCATTCAAATTTTGTATCCCATGCATTATTTCAATTCCGTAGACAAAATTATGTTACAACAATGTATAATTTTGGCTTCCTGGATGGCTGGATCTTTTTCCTTACTACCTTGTGCTCTTTTTTGATTTTGTGTAGCTTAATGCATTTTCATTACATTGTAATAGCTTTGATGTAACGTATCTTGAACTCAACCTAAGCCATCCATTGCTGTGAATTCAGTAGACTGGACTTCCCATTGAATCATCTCTCTCTCTCTCTGCCTACTGATTTTGTTAGCCGGGGCTTTAGTTGTGAAATCAGCTCTATGTTCCTGGGTGCGCCTATTTCAAATGACTTTCAACACCTGCTGGTGGCATCGTCCCCTAATATCGGAAAGCGTTCGAACCAGCATGGGCGTGGATGACGAGTTTCAAGATGATAGGTAAGTCCCAAGGAGGGGGGCATGGTTTGGCCAAAGACGCAGGATTAGGATGCCATTGTTTGACAAGTCTTCCTTTGCCAGCTCTCAGGGTGTTTGGTTCAATATTTTGACAGAAGAAATGCAAATGCCTTTAGTCTAAAGGGCTTTAAAGAAATGCAAATTGCGTTTGGTAAAAAATCTTTTATAAAGCAACTTTGGGTTGAGTAATGTTTGGTAAAAAAAAATTTGCAAAGGGCTTTGGTTGCAATTTTTCTTTTTTTTAATTAAAAGGAATTCAAATCCTTCACTGGCTCTAGCAAAGGGCTCAGGTTGCTAGGCGAGCCAAATCTGGCGCTGATAGCCATCAGCCGAGGTTGCACGACCTTGTGCAGCGACCCCCCGTGACAATCGCATGACCCAAGTGAGGGCTGCCTAGGGTTGCGTGACCTCGGTGAGGGCTGCTTTGGTCGCAAGATCGCAAGCGCCAACGAGGTCCCTCGCCTCTTGCTGGTTGCCTAGGTCTGAGGATCAGCTAGAATAAGAAACAAAAGAAAAAAAAAGGAAAAAAAAGAGAAAAATAAATAAATAAATTGAAAAAAATATTAAAATATTATTTAATATTGTCGACGTCAGTTTTGGTTATGCCACGTAGGATGGCAAGCATCCATGTGAGTGATTTACAATCAAAATTGACTGGATGGAATGAATTGACATAAATACAAAATGTTTTATAACTCAATTGGCAAAAAAAAAAGTTTTGGACTTAATAGGCACAATTGTACTAAGTTTATGACTTTTTTGGTAATTTTCTTTTTTTTTTTCATATATTCATATATCATGTCTTGATATGCTTTCTACGGTTGGAAACATTATGGGAATTTAATTAAGTGCATCATCATGAAAAAGACGACAAAACCACGTCGTGTTTTTAACAATGTCAATCTATCGATGTTTAAGTTTTTAGACATGACTAGTACCTAATTTGGCTTAAATTTCTATTTAGACTTCACAAAAATTCCATAATTTGACATATGGATCTTAAATATGTCTGCCCCTTGCCGTAGGCAGCTTTTGGCTCTAATTAGGTGACAAAATACCAGAGAGCAACGCGTATGGAGAGACGGAATATGTTTTTGAGGCATTGGTGACACGAAAAAAAAAAAGCTTGGATATTGGTGTCATACTAAACAAAATTAAGCTTGGAGGTGGAATTTTCTAAATCCACATAAGCTCCATTTACCTTCAGTTGTCCGCACAAGTCATCACGTCGGATTTTTTAATGGCAAATTTGGACGGACCTGTGACAAAAGGCATTGGCATCAATGTGGACAGGGTTGAAGAATTTTGGTGGTATTTCTCTGTTTGATAAGCTTATAGGTGTCGGACACTAATTCCTCGACAAACCCATTTTGCAATTTGTACATTGAAGCCTACCAAGCTTTTCCTCGACATCGACACTTAACGGACACACAAAGTTAGAATTGTTTGGGTTGTCCTTAAGGGTTCAAGGAACGATTTTCACGGGCACATAATTTAGTTGATTATAGATCATGCGTAGGTGAATAGACACGTGGACAAGAAGTTAATTTGGATGATCGAGTTTCTTCCGATTCATTTTAATGCAAGAGTATTGAATTGTCCATTTCTAATTCCATCAACCGATAGACTACACGTATAGACCTCACGTGTTGTGATGAAGTCCAGAAAGTAGACATTATTTGGATAAAGTCATTCCTGAATATGCATTGCTGCTAATCAACAATTTAAGAGGACTTCTTATGTAATAAGGGATCATCCGATCATATATGACCTGGGGTACAAAGTCCGGCTTCAAACACCGAGAGAGCATATCGGCGTAGAGCTCGTACCGAGCAGTCATTCTGAACTCCCGCTTGTCTATCAGCTGCCTGCAGAGATTGAGATCCATGTGGGAGACCAACAATCCATCTATGCGACAAGATAGTTATGGCATGCACGAAGTGTCTAGAGCTGAAAAGCGACTGGATCCATAGAAGTGCCTGAAATCTGTGTGCTGTAGCTTACCATCGCATGATGCGATCGCATTCGGAAAATGTTTGCGTTCCTACCTGGTTGATCGATCCAGCCAAATAACGATCGGCAATGGCAGCATTTTCGGGCCCGTGAATTGATTTTACAATGAACACGGTAAAGTTAACCGAGTCGATAATTTGGTATGTTCATTTGAATTTGCAATTGTTCGATAAGCTCCACCTATTTGCAACAAGACATTTTTTTTTTGTTTTTTGCTTTTGGTCTAAGCAATAAGAATTTAAATGGTTTATTTTTTCAATGTTTCAATTGTTTTCCATTTGGGCGAAAAAAAGTCATGCTAACCTTGGTGCCGATTCGAATAATTCATGAGGCATATTTCTTTATGTTCAAATGGTAAAAGAGGATCAATTATCACATTGCTTTTTTTAACCAATTCACATTTCAACAACTAATCCACCACCGCATTCGCATCAATGTGATGTCCTATGAGTCTGGGCGTTGTTTGACAAGGCTATAATATAGTTATAAAGTCCGGCCCGGCCTGGCCCACTTCGCCCGGACGCTTCTGTGCCGAGCTTTCTAGCAATGGGAGACCGACGAAGAAGGGTCGCCGGCGCGTGCTTCCGTTTCAGCTTCAAGGTCGATTCGATTGTCTTCCGATTCGGTTTTGGTGAGGCTGTTGCTCGATTTCTTCCGATGGGCGTTAGGTGAAGATGGCGTGAGTTGAGTGGAATCCGGAGAAGGATTTGCTGGCGATGGTCACACGGAGGACTCGGTGGTGCGTGGTGCTTCGTCGCTTCAATTGGCAAGAGGCTGTGGACAACCTCTCCTGGTAATTGCTTCGATTCGAGAAAGTTCTCTCTTTTCTTTGTTCAGTGTGTTCGTTTCTTCAACGATGGCTTGGTGTGTGCCCTGTGAGTCATTGCCCTTATCTCGTTCTACTTCTTTATATTTAATTCGATGGAGAATTGGACGAATATAGAGGTATAAAGTGCTTGGAGGTCTAAATGAGAAGGTGAACGTCGAACTAAGGAGTTTGGTCGTTCTACCCAGAAACGAAGGGTGAATGATGGTGGTGCGAGTGGAAAATCTAGAGAACGAAGGAGTTGTTACCCTTTTCGGTACACCAGTTAATGTGTACATGAAAATAAAGAACATGAATTGGAGGGGATGTCATTTATGCTAGATAGATTAGATATGTCAGATGCAGAAATGCTTAATGCCCCACTTGGAGTTGGCAGGTTTAGCCCCTGCAGAAGACCATCTAAATGTCATGAGGCATCTAAAAAGATCTTCTTAGATTTATGATGGTGACTCTCTCGATGTAATTTTACTGCTGGCTCCTCTTCTTTTACTGATTGAGCATTCTTTAACTGACTGTGCGTGCCCTACACGGAGAGATTTAGTGGATACTGAAATATAGACTGTAGGCAGAAATTTTCTCACATTTTGTATTGCTTGAAGTTTAGTTAATCTTCTTTGCATTGCAGAGGGGCATTTCGTCACATCATTTTGATTAATCAAGGTCGCTGGTGGGAGTTTAACTTTTGAATAGGATATATCTCGAGCTGTGCTGCGTACTTGTATGACAATCTGGTTGAGAGGGAAGGAGGGAGGAATTGGAGAAAGCAAAGGGACTAGGAGGGTAAGGGGAGCTGCATCCGAGTATGTTAAGATCCTATATGACTTAATCTTTCGGTAATTCAAATTAGTAAGATCTTAGGATTAGATGCCCAGCCTTGGTAATTCTTGCCGTCTATTCTCACTAGAAAACTTTAGAGAGGTGATTTTTTCTCCAGAAACACCTGAATGCTTCGTTCGTCATATTGTCTTCTGGATATGGAGAACGTTTTGAGTGCACTATAGTACTTGAGCCAATCCTGAATGATTTCTGTTAAGACCTTAAGTTACACTTGTAATCCTCGCCTGAAGTAAGCTTTTGTGCATCCACTCTACCTTGAAGTTCCTTAGTTGAACAACAAGATCTGTTTTTTGAATCAGACATTGGATTGGAGTCTGCCAATAAGATATAGATTCCCATGCTTTAGATTACCTACTAACCCAAAGAAATCCCATATCAAGTGACCGATATCCTTCTCAATTATTTTGTACAGTTACGACATTTTGCCTTACTTCACAAATTTTGATTAACAATTTGTCGGTTAATGTGTGTGCTCTATCTTTCCTCTTCTTCTGTCAATTTTATTGGGAACAAATTATTCACTCTGTGTGCATGTATGTTCTTTTTTGTTTATAATGAGCTTACTTTCTTTGCACACATCAATACTGGCTCTTCTTAATCATTCTAATCTACTCCAGTGTAACATCATTATGCTGGCATCCTGATGGCAAGGTTGTTGTCTTGGGACTTGAAGACGGTACAGTTTTACTGCATGATTTCGAAGTAAGTTTTCTATGCTGTTACTTGAACGTTACCGTCATTACTTCTCAACTAGAAATTCCTACTGGAACAGTCCTTTTTTCATCACAACTTGTTCTTCTCTGATCTCTCTTGGGAAAGATTCTGAATTACTCAAAATCTGCATGATGCAATGCAAACAGCAAACTTGCTCAGTGAACATTTAGCTGCTAATAGAGACGGCATTCCATTTTTATTGGTCACGTCTGTCAATGTCAAGTTAACAATGGATTGCTAGATAGGTTAATCTGAGCAGGATAAGATTAACAAAAAATTTTATTAGAAAACTCTATTCAAACATGACCCCTTTGTTAAATAGGTCAACAAATTACAAAAGGTGAATAACCCGTTTAACTAATTAGATTGAATTGAATGGGTCATTCCAATCCTAACATGACCGACACAGCGTCTATACAATATGCATATCGTCATCAATGTCAACTAATTTGAAAAGAAACTAGTCGTAAGCTTACAAAATCCTAGGTTTACTTGAAATGTTACATTTATATGGTGTGATCAAATTGTAATTTGTAACCACTATGGAAACAAAATTCATGTATGATTTACTATTAGAGAATTTACTGAACTAAATATAAACAGGTCATGATAGTTCAGGTTGTTAATCAAGTTGGCACTATTGTTTAGTTAGATAGATTACACGAGTCAATTTGTGTTTTGCGGTTTGAACTTTGAACCCGGAACAATATTCGTTTATTAATTGTGTTTACTATTAAGTAGGTAGCCACAATTTTGATATGACATGATAACCACTTAGGGTCACCCTTAGTTGTCACATGGAAATATGAGTCATGAATCAAAAAATTAAATCTATGGATTGTGGATCGTGAATTTCATCCATTAGAATCATAAAATCTGACATAATGTTTGAGATTGGTGTACCATAACATATGTAAATTAATTGTAAAGTATGGTCTTATTTTTATTGTTAGGTAATAAATAATTATAAAGATACTTCAAATTCGACTAATGTTATTATTTCCAGACATGAGATATTGCTACAAATTATTTTTCTTTTATCAAATAAGTACCCATTTGACTGCAAGGACACAAAGATCGTGCACTAAGTATTGTAATTGGATTCCCATTCATAGAATTTAGTATTAGACAATTAGATCATCCACTAAGCCTGATGCAGCCAACAAAATCATGCAAGATGACTACCAAGTTTTTGGTGAAGATTGACTTTGAAACTCAAACAAGGATCAGGATTCTTCTCGAAGTTTAATCACTAAAATTTAAGACCCAGGATTTGAGTATTGTTAGGATTATACGAAGTTTCCCTAATTTTGTTTTTGAAGGTTGCGTAGTAGGATCTTACATATACTCCAATTTTATTTCTTGTTTATAGGTTTCCTATTTCAGCTAGGAGTAGAACTTCTAGAGAATCTAATAATATAGTTGCAATTTTTACTTTTCAATAGAGTTGATAATTTATTGAACTAGGCAAGTGTTTGCTTTGCATATTGTGTGATGCAATTCCTCTTTGGTGCGATGCTTAAGAAACCCTAGGTGTGATGGTGAGGCAGTTTTTCATGTGATGCCTAAATAAATATTCTTTATTGTGAGACTCATTGTCCTGCATCAAAGCCATGAAATCTTTTGGACACTACATTGTTTGATCCATAAGTTCAATTATGAATCAATGAAATTGATTGACTCATATCTAATCGGTGAAATCAGCAGTGAATTACTTTAATCACATATCATACAAAATTAATACACTCATTCAATAGATTTTATATACTTTAGGAGTTATCTGATTGATGTGTGCAATTGCATTCTCATGTAGGACAAATAATTTTCACCTCGCTGCTAATGTTGTCATCAATGATTGAAACTATTTCAATTGTCAACGACAAATTACGGCATAGTGTTTTCTGGGGTCCAGCTCATTGTGAGAGTCTATGGTCTAAGTGGATGGTGTCATATAGAAGCATTCATCTGTGACATGCTCATTTTCATCAAAATTAAGAGCTTCTGTCAATTATCAGTAAAATATGTTCAGTTTAGTCAAATTAGGAAGGTAATTATTTAGGTGACTCTTAAATGATATGATTTGTATCTGCCTCAATTATTCTCGTGGGTGGAAAAGTTTGTAAATAACTGGTTATGTTTTATTAAGCTATAGCTGCTTGGTCATGAGTAGAATGGCTGAGAACTTGGCTGAGGCTGCTGCAATTCTGTTTCTTTGAGATTTCTACCTGTTTATAATCAATCGTCCACTTCATGGATTATATTTTGCTGAGAAGAGAGTTTGTTTGTACATAATGAATGTTATCTTACCCAAGTAGCTGTCTTTATGGAACTATGGATATGCGGTGTGCTGCTTTTGAATGCTAGTGCTTGCAGCTGTTATGCACACTGTGGTATAATCATTCTAACAGGGTATAAATATTAAGCAGAATGGAAAACTGTTAAGAAGCTTGAAGTCCCATATGGCAGCTGTGGTGTCTCAACTGGGAGGAGGATGCCTAACTGAATAGAGTATGCATTTTTGAACTTAAAATTTTATGGCTCACGCCTTTCATAATGCTTCGTTTCCAGTTAAGTAGTTATTTTTTTTTATTTTTTTTTTTGGTAAAGCAGTTAAGTAGTTATTTTAGTCTAGTTTTCTTAAATACTTCTTTTCAAACTTGGAATCTTATGTCACAGTCCAACAGCTTTAGCATGGGTTTATGGAAGATTTTTGGAAAGCGTTTGTTTGGTGTCATCTGTAACTTGTTAATTTGTTTGGCTCCTTAGCTTTAATCTCATATTTTTTCATCTTTTTATTTTCCAACTGGAAAGTAATTATTCATTTGTTTTATAGAACGCTTCTGGTAACTTTTTGGCTTTTGAAGATTGCACTACTCAATTCTTCCCTCCAGCTCCAAAAGTTCCTCGCATGCCTGGACTAGTACCCGAAGATGCTGGTTTAACAGACGATGGTCAAGATTCTTTTGTAGAGCTCTCAAATTCTTCAAAGCAATGTTTCAATATCCTTTGCAGTGGAGATAAAGATGGGGTTTTGTGCTTCAGTATATTTGGTGTCTTTCTAATCAGAAATATTGTAAGCATCCTGTCTGTTCAAATCAAATATTTGGCAGTATGGTCTATCAGATTGAGTCGATGAGTCATTTCCCTGTTCTTGCTTCTCATTCAGCAGTTTTTCTTAATAAATGGATTTGATGGCAGACTGGCAGTAAATCAGTGTTGCCCAGGAAGTAATGGGCTGGTTAAGTAAACAATTATACTAGGTGATGTTATGCTTGTAAAAGTTCTAGACGTTTATGCCAATTCCCAGGCTAGATTTCACTTCTGTTGGTCACTTCCGAGATGACACCCTTCCAATTTCGATATAGAACAATTATCTGAAGCTTTCTGTTGTTTGGCCTTAGGTTAGCCAGATCTTACATACTTTCTGCTCTACTCCATACTATTGGGTTTCTGCTCTGTTCTAGGAAGACTGAGAGAGCTTATGAAGATCTTTCCCTTTCCAGCAAGTTTAGTCAAACTTTCGTGCAATATGATATCGTAAAAGCAAGTGTGAAAAAATGTACAAAGTAAATGCAAACTTAAAGAAACTATTACAGAACTAAATAGCATGCATATAATGAATTATCAATACTATAAATTTAAAAACGTAAAGTCATGGCATCATCTTTTGGTGACCAAATAATTTTGTGTTGAATTCGATAAGATGGTGTATTTTGTTATCAGATGTCAACTTATTGTGTCAAACTAATGATTGACAATTGTATTTATCGATAGGTTGAATATGTTAGTTTCGCAACAGTTAACGTGGTAAATATACCTAGTACTCTCCTAGTGGTAGATATGTATAGGCCGATATATTACATTCATGTTTGATGCCTTTAAGGGTAGATGCATTTAAGGCAAAATACTCTTAACTTACGAGCTAAAGTTGATTTGCTTTAGAGAATAATGCAATTAAGCTCTTGAATTTAAAGTGATAAATTAGCACTCAAAGTATTGTAATTTAATACTATACAAAAGAGTGCTCGTGAAGCACTCCCTTTTTTTTTTTTACAATCCACAATTTCAAGTACTGACATTTTAGTTTGGATTGTTGCTATATAAATAGCATTGATAATTCTTTTAGCTTGCAATGTTACAAGTACTATTGTAAAATGAAGTAATTGACACATTGAATTTTTAGCATTTTACTCAATTCTTAATACAAATATTTTGACTGGAGTTGAGTCAATGTCTGAAGAGTTTTGTTTTATTGAGTAACTAAATAAAAAAATACATTAAATGGTATCTAAATGGATGGACTCCCTATGGAACATACAAATTGCTTCACATCTTGCACCAACCAAGTTGGATAACAATATTAATATGCTTAGATATATTTTGGGTGGTAAGTAAAACCTATTTAACATATTTAGAGAATTAGGCCTTTTATATGGATAGGTATCGTGTTTGGCTAAAGTCACCAAACCTTCTCATTAAAAAAGTAATATCAATCTTTAGGCCTAAATTCCCTGGAAAATTGAACATATTTCCAGACAAGCATCGCATTGACTCGAGGGCGAGGGGCGAGGTCAAGAAGAATAATTTAATCAAAGATAAATGTACCAATATTACTTGTCCAGCTTGATCCGAGAGATGCTCTCCATTGTTTAGATTTGTTTGTGGGAGTCTCTATAGCTCAAAATGAATGAGAGTGCATCTCATCTTTTGATATCTCGAGACTTGCAATCACATTTTTATTACCGATCAGTTAATTAATTAGTACTAGAGCAAGATGTGGTTTATCCACTTTTGATTTGAGGAATTTAACTATCCCCTTTCTTACTAACCATCGCACAAAGAGTGAACAAGACCGCTTTAGGAAATATTTTTTTACATCAATATTGTGTGCTATAGTTACTCTAATTTATTATGTATCAATGTAATGAACATTGTCTAAGAAGATGCTCACAAAATATATACGAGGAATCAATCCACCTAGATCAGTTCAATTATTCAGCTCGCTAGCAAAAAAGGGCACCTAAATATGTGCTCGATTTGGATTTGGATTATCCAGGGTAATGAATTCAATTTGCTAAAGGGTCAAAAACATTTGAACAATTTTTTTTATCAACATTTTTTATCAACATTTGATCAATTTAACAAATATCTTTTTGACGGGATTTGTCATTAAACAAACTATAAGGATTAAAATCAAACATTTACAAGAATGTGATGATCGAAAGGGTACTTTCTTAGAGGGTTTTGTGCATGTAGGCACCATAGAAGCTTGTGCACTTTCTCTTTCCAATGTTTACTCGAAAGTTTTCTTATACGGTGGGCGCTTCCTCTTGGAGGCCCACAGCAGTTTGGGTAGAGATTGTACAAATTATTCAATGGACGGTCCAACTTCAAAAGACAACAACTAGAAGGTCATCGAAATTGTCATTTTTTAAAATTATTTTTCAAACTGGGTTCCAGCTAGACAAATGGCTGGTAAACTTTGGGTGTATGCGACTTTTATTATCAGGAGTCGGTGGAAGATGTGATGGGGATGGATTCAAATGCAAGCTAAATCATACGTCATCAGTGACGTCTTCTCTTGAATCGCACTGCCATCTGTTCTCGGCCTTTTTGTATTAGTTTATAAGTGTCGATTTTCGAGAAAAATCAGATTGAAGATTGAAAATAGTAAACTCTCCTTATTTGAATATTAAGTGTGCTACATATATTTATTAACAAAACCCAATCTGACTGATATGGTTTTGTCACTTTCGTTTGGATCGAATTTGTTTTTGTCATTGGCTCATGTACGTTAGCACCTAGAGCATGTGAATATTGCTCGTTAGTTATTTTTTTTTTCATTAGTTGAAAGTGGCCTGACATTATTTTAATGAAGGGGTAGGAATTCTCTAGAAAGACATTAAAAGATGTCCTAGACATTGCTAAAACAAATCAATAGCAGCTTTCTTTTAAAACGATTTTTTTCGGCAGCCGACAAATTAGACAAGAACTTCGTTTACCCCAATCCCTGTCGAATGAGCTGTAAGAAAGGCACCCCTTTTTACATTATTCTAAAGTCAATTTGCCAACTTGTATAATATAGTTTTCTACTTATTTTTGTCTGCATTTACACTACAAAAAAACCGGGATTTTCCGACGAAAATTTCCGACGAAAAAATTTTCGTTGGAAATTTGCGACGACATTTCCAACAAAAAACAAATTCGTCGGAAATTTGCGACGAAAAAACTTTCGTCGCAAATTTCCGACGAATTTTGCGACGAAATGTTTTCGTTGGAAATTTCCGACGAAATTTTCCAACGAAATATTTTTCGTTGCAAATTTCCGACGAATTTGACGACGAAATGTTTTCGTTGGAAATTTCCGACGAAATTTTCCAACGAAAGCTTTTTCGTCGCAACTTTCCAATGAATTTTGCGACGAAATTTTTTCGTTGGAAATTTCCGATGAAATTTTCCAATGAAATATTTTTCGTCGCAAATTTCCGACGAAATTTTCCAACGAAAGATTTTTCGTCGCTCATTTCCAATGAATTTCCCACGAAATATAAATTCGTAGGAAAAATCTCCCACGAATTTGAAATTCGTTGGAAAATCCCCACCAATTTTTTAAATTCGGTGGAAATTCCCACGAAATTCCAACGAATTTAAAAAATTCGTGGGAAATTTCCAACGAATTTAAAATTCGTTGGAAACTCCTCACGATTTTTTTAAATTCGATGGAAATTCCCACGCAATTCCAACGAATTTCAAATTCGTGGGAAATTTCCAACGAATTTCAAATTCGTTGGAAAATCCCCACAAATTTTTTAAATTCGGTGGAAATTCCCACGAAATTCCAACGAATTTCAAAAATTCGTGGGAAATTTCCAACGAATTTGAAATTCGTTGGAAATTTCCCACGAATTTCAAATTCGTGGGGATTTTCCAACGAATTTCAAATTCGTGGGAAATTTCCAACGAATTTCAAATTCGTTGGAAAATCCCCACGAATTTTTTAAATTCGGTGGAAATTCCCACGAAATTCCAACGAATTTCAAATTCGTGGGCAATTTCCAACGAATTTGAAATTCGTGGGAAATTTCCAACGAATTTGAAATTCGTTGGAAAATCCCCACCAATTTTTTAAATTCGGTGGAAATTCCAACGAAATTCCAACGAATTTCAAAAATTCGTGGGAAATTTCCAACGAATTTCAAATTCGTTGGAAAATCCCCACGAATTTTTTAAATTCGGTGGAAATTCCCACGAATTTCAAATTCGTGGGGATTTTCCAACGAATTTTGAAATTCGTGGGAAATTTCCAACGAATTTCAAATTTGTTGGAAAATCCCCACGAATTTTTTAAATTCGGTGGAAATTCTCACGAAATTCCAACGAATTTGAAATTCGTTGGAAATTTCCAACGAATTTGAAATTCGTTGGAAATTTCCAACGAATTTCAAATTCGTGGGGATTTTCCAACGAATTTCAAAAATTCGTGGGAAATTTCCAACGAATTTCAAATTCGTTGGAAAATCCCCACCGAATTTCAAATTTGTGGGGATTTTCCAACGAATTTGAAATTCGTGGGAAATTTCCAACGAATTTCAAATTCGTTGGAAAATCCCCACCGAATTTCAAATTTGTGGGGATTTTCCAACGAATTTGAAATTCGTGGGAAATTTCCAACGAATTTCAAATTCGTTGGAAAATCCCCACAAATTTTTTAAATTCGGTGGAAATTCCCACGAAATTCCAACGAATTTCAAAAATTCGTGGAAAATTTCCAACGAATTTCAAATTCGTTGGAAAATCCCCACGAATTTTTTAAATTCGGTGGAAATTCCCACGAAATTCCAACGAATTTCAAAAATTCGTGGGAAATTTCCAACGAATTTCAAATTCGTTGGAAAATCCCCACAAATTTTTTAAATTCGGTGGAAATTCCCACGAAGTTTCCAACGAATTTCCACCGAATTTCAAATTTGTGGGGATTTTCCAACGAATTTGAAATTCGTAGGAAATTTCCAACGAATTTGAAATTCGTAGGAAATTTCCAACGAATTTCAAATTCATTGGAAAATCCCCACAAATTTTTTTAATTTCGGTGAAAATTTCCAACGAATTTCAAATTCGTGGGAAATTTCCAACGAATTTAAAAAATTCGTTGGAAACTCCCCACGGGTTTTTTAAATTCGGTGGAAATTCCCAGGAAATTCCAGAAGCTAATTTGCCACAAATTTGAAAAAAAACCCGGCAAATAATTACCAATTTAAAAAATAAAAAAAGTTTGCGATGAATTTTTTTTTGTGGCTAATTTGTTATGAAATATTATTGGCGGCTAATTTGCGAAGGATTTAGCCACAAATTTGATATTACCAATTAAAAAAATAAAAAAAATTTGCGACGAATTATTTTTCGTGGTAATTAGCGACAGATTTATCGATGAATTTGACATTACCAATTTAGAAAATTTGTGACGAAAAAAAATCCGTGGCTAAGTAGGGACGGATTTAGCGACAAATTTGATATTAACAATTTATAAAATAAAAAAAATTTGCTGCGAATTAATTTTCGTGGCTAATTAGCGACGAATTTGACATTAACATTTTAGAAAATAAAAAAAAATTTGCGATGAATTATTTTCCGTGGTTAATTAGCGACGAACAAAAAAGTTCATCGCAAAATTACATATTAATTGTAAGATTCTAGAAGCTAAAATAACAAAAGATAATACTTCTTATAAAACTTCATTCCTTTTATATAGGACTTATACAACCTTTTAAAATTATCACTTTACGAACTTATAGGGACTCCTTTTATAGGACTTATACAACCTTTTAAAATTACTAATGATGGTATGGAGACCAAATTTTGAAAAAAGGAAAATAATTTTTAATATTATAAGCAAACCACAAACTAAGAACTTAAGTACACTTCGGGAACAATCCATTTATGAAATAAATTGTATTATCCAAAATAAGTAAACCACCTTCAATATTTAAAAGAAGACCTTGAACATAAAAGAATTGAGCAAAATTTTTCTGATTCTACTATTAAGCAAATAATTGCTAATCTTGAAATTTGCATAAAAAGTTCTATATGTTCGACACTTCCTAATGCTTTTTGGTCTAAAAAATATCATATAGTTGATTTACCTTATGAATCTTAATTTTTTGAAAAAGAAATCTCAACCAAGGCAATTCCTTCCTAAATGAATCAAGAAGTCATGAATTTTTGTCAAAATGAAATCCAAGAACTTCTTGATAAAAATCTTATTAGAAAGGGCCGATCACCTTGGAGTTGCTCTATTTTCTATGTAAACAAAAATGCTAAATTAGAAAGAGGAGTTTCAATATCGGTAATCAACTATAAATCTTTAAATACAACTCTGAAATGGATAAGATATCCAATTCCTAATAAAAAAGACTTATTGAATAGATTACACAATTCAAAATTATTTTATAAATTTGATATGAAATCAGGATTTTGGCAAATACAAATCAATAAAAAGGACATATATAATTACTCGAATGTATCAACAGAATCCTTTGATTTTTTCAGCTAATGATTCTATCCAAAATCCATTTTTTGGGCACAACAAGAATTTGTATTCTCAAATTATCTCAGAGGGATTTGCAGTCATTGTGGAAATTCCATTTTCCCTACGATTAGTATCTTCCTTAGAAAGGAAAGAAATAGCAAAATCGCATAATTTACGATCAATTCATTCCATATTTCCTTTTTTAGAGGACAAATTTTCACATTTAGATTATGTGTCGGATGTGCTAATACTGTCTTCACTGTTTCACTACAAAAAAACAAGTATTTCGCCACAAAAATTAGCGACGAAAAAATATTCGTCACTAATTTGCGACGGAATTTGCCACGAAACAAAATTCGTCGCTAGCTAATTTCTGACAAAAAATTATTCGTGGCTAATTTGCAACGGATTTAGCCACGAATTCGACATTACCAATTTAAAAAATAAAAAAAATTTGCGACGAATTTTTTTCCGAGGCTAATTTGCGGTGAATTTAGCGACGGAATTAGCCACGAAAAATAATTTGTGGCAAAATTTTTTAATTTTTTAAAATGTGTGAGGTCAAATTCGTCACCAAATTCGTGGCTAATTAGCTACGAATTGTTTTTCGTCACTAATTAGCCACAAAAGATAATGTTCGTCGCTAATTTTGCTTCCCGCCCTCTCTCAAATCTGCCCGCCCTCACCCTAATTTTTTTCTTTGTCTCTATCTCTCTCCTGTTCCTCATACACTATATAATTTTGGCGACTTAGCGACGAATTCTTATTTTCGTCGCTAATTTTAGCGACGAACAGAGGACTTCATCACCAATTTTGCTCCCCGCCCTTTCGTGGCAAATCCCCCGCCCTAACCCCAATTTTTCTTTCTCTCTCTGCTATTCCTCGTATCCCCCTCTTCTGCCAAACACCTCCGCCCTAACCCCAATTTTTCTTTCTCTCTCTGCTATTCCTCATATCCCCCTCTTCTGCCAAACACCTCTCCGTCGCTCCCTCCTCCCCTCCGCCAGCCATGGTGGCCTCCGTCACCGCCACCGCCACCGCCGCCGTTGCCTCCTCCTCCGTCGCCATACACTCGTTCCGCGCCCACAAGCCCTCCCTCGCCCCAGATCTAGACGAGGTCGGCCGCCGCTCGACCTCGTGCAGATCTGGGCGAGGTCGAGCGTCCCCGCCCATGGCTGCTCCACCTCGCCGTAGCCCAGACTCCTCTTCCGTCGCCGTAGCCCAGACTCGTCCTCCGTCGCCACAAGCCCTCCCTCGCCCCAGATCTGGACGAGGTCGGCCGCCGCTCGACCTCGTGCAGATCTGGGCGAGGTCGAGCGTCCCCGCCCATGGCTGCTCCACCTCGCCGTAGCCCAGACTCCTCTTCCGTCGCCGTAGCCCAGACTCGTCCTCCGTCGCCACAAGCCCTCCCTCGCCCCAGATCTGGACGAGGTCGGCCGCCGCTCGACCTCGTGCAGATCTGGGCGAGGTCGAGCGTCCCGCCCATGGCTGCTCCACCTCGCCGTCGCCCAGATCTGGGCTACGGCGAGGGCGAGCGGCGGCCATGGGCGAGGCCGGGATCCCGTGCTTCGTCGCCGAGGGCCCCGTGATCTCCCAGCCGAGTCCCGCCGGCGGGGGACTGGTTGATTGCGTGGTGGTCGGGGCGGGATCAGCGGGCTCTGCATCGCCCAGGCGCTCACCACGAAGCATCGCGACAAGGCCCCCGACGTGGTCGTCACCTCTTGAGCTCGCAATCTCGGCTCGTCCTCCTCTCGTCTTTCCACAAGATCGGCGCCGCTTCTCGCCGGACGTGATTCCTCTCTAGTCCTCGCACTGTAGAAGAGATCTTTAAGGGCTACAGCGCCCGACGCACTGCCCTCGTCCGCGCCCTCACCTACGGTACCGATCGTTGTGCCGTCGCGTCCCTCTTTCGATCTTCACATGCATGCGTTTTTTCTCTTTTTTTCCTGGGTCTGAGTTCGAATGTGCGCGCCGGCAGTGTTTCTTTTTAGTTCTTTGTTTCTGGCTTGACGCCGTTGTTGGTGTTGGGGTGAATTTGTTTCAGATGTGGATGAATTCTACTCGCTCTGCGATCCAGGTGAGGCTCCATCTCAATCTTCCCCTCTCTCGCTACTCGCTGCTCAGTCTTGAGCTCTCACCTCCCTCTCTCGCTCGACGCCCAGTTCCCGCGACCGTCTCCCTCGCTCGCTGCCCTCGTCATGAAAGGAAGCCCTGTTCAGGTAAGTTTCCAGTTTTTTTTTGGTTTGTCTTTCGTTATGTTTTGGTGAGGCCGATTGTGGTGTTGTAGATCTGGGATTATGAGTCTGAGTTTTGAGTTTTTGCGGGTTTTTGATCGCAGGCAAAAAGACGGAAGGTGTGTTTCGCGTATCAAGTGGGCGGTGAAGCGGTTCTTTGCTTTGCTCTTTGGAATTGGCAAGCCGTGATCTGTGCATTTTGCAACTCTTCTTTGTAGTCTGGAGAGTAGGACTGCTTTTTTGTCATGCCGTGTTTAAATTCAACTTACTGATTGTGATGATGTGTTTACTTTTCAAGCCTTAGTTCTCTCATTACGTGTACTATAAAGAAAAATATTTATGTCATTCTTGTGGAAAACGTTGATGAATGTATTTCATTTTCATATTATTATAATATTTTGACGTTATTAAGTGCTCAATGTTAAATATAAATTCTAGAAATTAATTTTTCTTTTAATTGGGTTTAAAATTCGGAAAATAAAATATTAGATTATGTTTAAATTCGTTGCAAAATTCGCGAATTTTTAGCGGCAAATTTTGCAACAAATTTTCCCACGAATTTAGCCATCAAATTTTTTTTCGTCGCAATTTACCAACGAAAATTGAAATTTTTTTGCGGCAAAATTTGAGATTTCCCACGATATTTGCAATGAATATTTTGCGACAAATTTTTCAATGAATTTTGTAACGAATAATTAGCCACGAATTAATTTTCGTCGTAAATAAACAACGAAAATTCAAATTTTCGTCGCAAAATTTTGCGAAAAAAATTTTCCAACAAATTTTTTTGTTCGTGGCAAAATGCCGGGTTTTTCAATTTCGTGGGAAAATTCGTGGAAAATTTCCCACGAATTTTCCAACGAATAGTAAAAAAAGCCGAAAATTTGAATTTCGTTGGAAAATTCGTGGGAAATTTCCCACGAATTTTCCAATGAATAGTAAAAAAAGCCGAAAATTCGTTGGAAAATTCGTGGGAAATTTCCCACGAATTTTGCAACGACCCCGTTTTCGTCGGAAATTACCAACGAAAAATTAAAATTTTTTGTCGCAAAAAATTTCCGACGAAAACGGGGTCGTTGCAAAATTCGTGGGAAATTTCCCACGAATTTTCCAACGAATTTTTCCAACGAAATTTTCCAACGAATTTTCCAACAAATTTTCCAACGAATTTTCCAACGAATTTTTCCAACGAATGTTTCCAACGAAAAAATTTCGTTGCAAATTACCAACGAAAATTTAAATTTTTGTTGGAAAAATTTGCGACGACGAATTACCAACGAATTTTTTTTCGTCGGAAATTTCGTTGGAAATTTGTTTTCCAACGAATTTTTCCGAATTTTTCGTTGGAAAATTCGTTGGAAAACTCTTGTTTTTTTGTAGTGTTACGCTTCACATCGAGGCATCTTCAAGCGGCATCTTCTTTCCTCTAGTAGAAACAGATCGTACGTACCGCAATTGAAAGGAGTAGCTATTACTGAACTCCATATCAACAAAGTGTCCTGCAGACATTTATTAAGTAGAACTCAGCTTTGTTCAAGCATGCACCCGAGAGTGTTCTGTGTTGGTAATCCAAATTCCATAGCGATAAGGACAGAGGAAAAAAAATAGAAGCCATAAATGAATAGCAGAAAACTGAATTTCATGGAGCCACAGTTCGTCGTCATCATCACATGGATCCAAATTCTAATATTCTGCTCTTTTTGAGGGTGGAAAACGACGTGCAAATTTCTTTATGGATCATTCGCAGAGCATGCTGAAAGATAGCAGAAACCCATGATTGCCAATTAAAAGACACAACACGCATCCACACTCCCTTTAAGAGAGAGAGAGAGAGAGAGAGGAGATAATAGAAATGAGGCATATAGAGAGTGCTTGAGAAACCATGCAGCCAGCTAGGGGAGCTATGCGACCGACAGGTGCAACAAGTTCACATTGGATGATGCCTCACCGGGCAGCCTCCATTGCGTGGCGTGTGGCTGCCACTGCAACTTCCACCGGAAAGTGACCTACGCCACCACCCACGCCAACAACAGGGGGCTGATGGTGTGCTGGTCGGGCAGTGGGATAATGTCGAGTTGGCCAGATAGACTCAATTGGCAAAACATGAAAAGGTCAAGAACTCAATTGGTACACTTAAAAAATTTAGCACTGAATTGGTAAAAATACAATATGTTTATGACTTTTTTTGGTAATAATCCCACGATAAATTCATATAGGCTTATATACCACATTCGTGTTTGATGCCTCCTAGATTAGATGCATTTTAGGCATAGTTCTCTAACATACGAGCTAGAGTTGATTAGCTTTAGAGAATAATGCAGTAAGCTCCTGAATTTAAAGTGATAATTTAGCACTCATGAAGTAGTGTAAATTAATACTATAAAAAATAGTGCACGTGAAAAAGCGCACACAAATGTGTGCTTGATTTGGATCTGGATTATCCAAGGAATTGAATTCAATATGTCAAAGGGTAAAAACATTTGATCAATTTAACAAATATATTTTTGACAGGATTTGTCACTAAAATGAATTATAAGGATTAAAATCGAACACTTACAAGAATGCGATGGTCAAAGGGTACTTTCTTAGAAGGTTTTGTGCACGTAGGAGGCACCGCATAAGCTTGTACACTTTCTTTGTGACGTTTACTCCAAAGTTTTCTTATACCGTGGGCACTTCCTCTCGGAGGCCCACGGCAATTTTGGTAGAGATCGTGCAAATTTTTAGATGGACGGTCTAAGTTCAGAAGACAACAACTACGAGGTCGTGGAAATTGTAATTTTTTTAAATTATTTTTCAAATTGGGTTCCAGCTAGATATAAATGGCTGATAAACTTTGGGTTTTTGCGAGTTTTATTATAAGGAGTCGGTGAAATTTTGGCTCTTATTTTAAGGGGAGATTTTTCAAAGAGTGTTTTCGGTGGAAGATGTGACGAGGATGGATTCCTATGCCTGTAAATCATTCGTCATCAGTGACATCTTCTCTTGGCTCGCACTGTCATTTATTCTTGGCCTTCTTTCTTTTAGTTTTTAAGTGTTCATTTTTGAAAAAAATCAGATTGAAGATTGAAAATACTAAACTCTCCTTATTTGAATATTAAGCGTGCTACATATATTTGTTAAGCAATTGAACCACCCCACTCGGAAAAATGATTATTGAACCGACTGATAAGTATCGTATATGATGTATTAATGGAAAGACTTATTGTACGTATTGAATAGTTTCCACACCGCTAGATCTCTCGTAAGACCTATGTAAAATCCATCACTTTCAATGATTCATATTCAACTTAGTATGTATACACATATTACATTCATATAATAATTTTTTGCCGAATATGCTCGTTGTGAGTGATCGGGCCCAGTTTTCGGCTTATGTTCGGTCTCTATTGCTACTTCCATTAGGCATTATATATTTTAAGAAGTGTCAAAGAATGCTAATTAAAAAGATTCTTTAGTATTTTTTTTAAAGCGTGTTCAAGAAATTCCGACCCAAAAAAAGGAGCGTTAAAAAAATAAATAAATAAAGAGTAAATTTGACTTTTCAACGGTGGACAAGTGGCGGGCGATAATTACAAGCCTTTATGCCACGTGGGCCCCATCACCACCACCCATCCCCTCTCTCGAGATCTCGATCCCTCTCGTCACAAGAGATCCACTGGGTCGCAGCGCATCACAGAGAGGATGAGATAGAGGCTCCTGATGCTGACATGTATCGTTGTATAGCGGTGCAGCTGGGCTGCCAGCTGGCACCGT
This sequence comes from Syzygium aqueum, assembly GCA_031216185.1. Taxonomy (NCBI): domain Eukaryota; kingdom Viridiplantae; phylum Streptophyta; class Magnoliopsida; order Myrtales; family Myrtaceae; genus Syzygium; species Syzygium aqueum. The sequence continues at coordinate 34,705,112 of CM062235.1, read as the reverse complement.
TGGTTCGGTTACGTGCGCAAGAGGTCCCACGCGCTATCCTGTGACCTGGACCGTGGGTGGGTTAGGTTGGGCTTATAGTGAATAGATCTGAATTAATTTATTAATCGAGCATAATTTAGAAAAGTAGGTATTTCTACGCATTTTTTTTTTCTTTTTGTCCCAAGTGGGTGTACAATAAATTCACATTAAAGCTTCCTGAAAAAAGGGCACTCATTATATATTCCAATAAAATAAATCAATTATTTGATGAGATTGACTATTAAAAATTGTTTTCCTGTTTTTGTACCTTTTGCTGTAAAGAAAAGCAGACTAATTTTAAGATCCTCGATAAATAAGTCGAGTCGGTCATAACTAGTATGCATCTTCAATATAATCGGAAAACGGAGGATTGTATAAGATACTTTGATTAGTCGACGATCATTTTAATTATCACGAATTACGATTTTGTGCATTTGCACTTACAGATTGAGATGATATATATATTAATGACAACATGACTTTTTTTTTTGGATATTTCGGTAAAGATTTGAAGTTGGAATATTTTCACTAGGTTTGCTTGATTGAAAATAGTTGATGCCTGAAAACTGATTCTAATAGGCACAGGGTATAAGCATTTTCTATTTTATAGTTTTATTGTAAATAATTGTAGTGTGAATATACGACAATGTTTCCGAATTAGTAATTATTGCAAAGTTGGATTTCTAAGAACAAGGGCATGTAATCATACTATATCATATATGTTATTAATAATTTTCCAATTTTTTCTGCAAATTATTGACGGGAATTTTCGTTTGGGGAGTAAGTATTTGAAATTAGTTTAAAATAACGCATAAGCGCATTGGGTTTCGATCGTTCACATTGGTGGCAGCAAGTAGCCAGTTGCTTTTTTTTTTTTCTTTTTCAGTAATTTAGTCTGACCAAAAATTAAAATTTGTGAGAAATGGCAATTTTTAGTAATTAATAACTTTTTCCCCCACAAATTTATTAATTAATAGCGAAAGAGAATTTATGTGCAGTTTGACTCGCAAGAGGGTAGTGCACCAACCTTGGGTGGGGTCCTTTTCTAACAGCGACGACAAAGGAGCACAACGTCGTGGGTCTCAGCCCATGGAATTAAAACCTTCCTTCATGGAATGACCCTTTTGCGAACATTTATTGAGTTATAATGTATATCTTGAAAGCCGATATAAGTTGTTGGACTGTGAAAGAATCGTAACTGTGAAGGTGTTGGAGGTCTAATCACTAATCAACAATCTAAGTATTTCACTACAACCATGGGCAGAGTCCTTGAGTGGACATAATCTTAAGTCAAGTAATTGATGGCATTTTTCTTGTACTAGGATACGAGGTGTCGTAATTTCGATGGTTAAATCCAAATAAAGGAGGAAAATCATAGCGATTTGTTTATTATTAAAGCATTTTTTTGCGTAGATTAAATATGTTGTGTGATTTTGACATCATGGGGAGCGACAAATCGAGGCACCGCGCATCCGTCCCTCACGAACTCGCAGATGATTTTAAGGAGGAATGACCATGAGCATGGGTTAGCGTTCTGCGGGCAGGTGAGTGAAAGAGTGACAATGAGGGGATGATCAAGGATATGTTGCGGGGAAGATAAGAAATGTGCAAAGGTCAAGGAAGGAACCAGAAAGAATTGTCGCCGAGTTGAAAAATCTGACATGAAAAAGAAATTAAACAAGAGGAAAGACAAAAATATGAAGCATTGATGTTTTTCAAAGTGATCTCCACCTTAAAAGTCGTGTAGTAAGGGCCATAGAAATATCTATCCTCTTGTCAGTTCCTCTGCAACATTGGCTGCTTTTAAATAATAAAATTTATCGGTGGTCGATGATGCATCAGCAGCATGTTTCTTGCCATGCATTGCAAGTCGCTGTCCATGTCCCATCATGTATATTTAGTGAATCGTCCCCCTATATCTGCCCATTGTATTCATTCATTAGCATGGTAGTGGGCTCCACCTATTTTCTCTTCTTCCGTGAGCTTTTGAGCTGACGATGGAAGCTCAATTTCAATTAAAATAGAAGAATGCTTCAAAAATCTGCGACGGCACTCTTAGACTCCGGATTAGTAAATAAAAGCCTTATGAAGTATAGTCAAAGCTAAAGCTATTGAAAAACAAATCTCATCTTTTATTGGCCTCTATTCAAATATAAGATAAGCGATCGTTGATAATGCAATTGAAATGAAGTTTACCGATTTGATACAATAATATTTGACAGAGTGAGAAGGAGTAAATTCTTTAGTGCCATCAAGAGCTTAAATATACTCAACAAAAATAACTTTTATGATGGAAAATAAATAAAAAAAAGAAGAAGAAAGTTCAACGGTGCAAGCGGCGGACTAAAGCGTGCCCAACATCACTGTGCATGTTTCTCTCTCTCGTCCAAGTCTCTGTCTCTCCACTTTTCATCTTCCACTTGTCCACGGAGACCAATACAGCAAGTGTCTTTCATTTTTGGCTTTATTTTCTTTTTCATTGCTTCTGCATGGAAACTTGCTCACATGTTTTCTACTTCCTGAGCAAGATCGCCTTGGATTCTCCCGGGCATTGAAACTTCCACCAGATGAAGGCAGCGACAATAAATGCGTGCTTAGTGGTCCCGGTCAATGAATTACAAATTTATATATAGCTTGGCAAGTTTCAATTATTGATGCGTGCTAACTGGTTGGATTAGATCGGATTAAAAAAACCGTTTGGATTAGATAAATCAAATCAATAAAGAAATATATATACTAAAGTAAAAGCAAAAAGGCATTTTGATTTAGTTATGAGATTTGAAGGAGAAATCAAGGTAGAAATAGAGCAAAAAAGAAATTCTTTTAATTGTACTCGAGTACAAAATAAATAAATATATATATAGAGCATGTTGATAATATTTTATGATCCTCGAAAATTTCAGTATTGAAATGATGTTTATCGGTTCAATAATATAATATTTAACAAGCTCAAAGTGAGAGGGGTAAATTTCTAAGTGGGATTAAGACCATAAATATATTCAACAAAAATACCTTTTCTAATGGAAAATAAATTAACAAAAGAAAAAGGAAAGTTCAACGGTGCAAGCAGTGGACTAAGTGTGCCCTCTTCATTGTCCTGACGCTTTGTTTGTTTTTATCTGTTCTGAGCACTTGTGTGGAAATTATTGGACCGGATGAATCTCTGTCTCTCTTTCTCTCTCTCTCTCTCTCCCCACTTTACATCTTCTCCCGCAACCCATGTGACAGTCTCGTCCCAAGTCTCTCTTCACTTTTATGCGTACTGAAATTTTGACAGACCTCGTCTATTATATTTGGATTCTCTTGTGCATTGAGATTCCAGCCACGCGAAGGCAACGACTCTAAGCACGTGGTTGACAAGCTTGACTTATTGGTGCGATTCTGGTTGCCAACTGGTTCCAGTATATAAATCAAACCACAAGAGAATGGGCAACAAGAAGGCATTTCTTGTTTCCTGAGAGGCATTCTGGCTTTCTTCTCCGTCAGACTTGAAAGCGAAAATCAAGGGGCAGAGCCAGAGCAAAGCCGAAATGCATCGTCCCATTTTTGGACATTCTTTCGCCGTGCTCGTGGCACCAATCCTTCTCTCCGTGCTTGTGTTCAATTTTCTCAATAAGAAGAAAACTAGTGCGCGTAGAAATGTAGAAGATGTTGACACAAGCACATCTGGTTCGATGATTGCGCCGATAGAATAAATTCCGATGGATCCAGTTCATCTCTGACAGAAACTAACAACAGTGCATCTAGTTTGTCGATCGCTTCAACCGGAAAATGCTACGAGGTGTTCTTGATAGGGGGCCAATCTCGGCATTTAGAGATCGAAATTCACGGCCAAAAAAGACAAGAAAATCTGGGCTTACAAAAAAGCAAAGGATTCTCGGCCAAGTGGGGTGGAGAATTTTTCAACATATAATTATTGCGAAGAGAGCTAGAAAAAGAAAAGGATGGAGCTTTTCTTCATGGCCAAGAAAGAGAAACAAAGAGAGAGTCAATGGTCGACAAAAGAGAGAAAACTTTAATAAAGAAAAACTGAGAAGTGGTCGGCAAAAGAAAGGTCAGAAAAAGAAGAACAGAGGTAAAAAAGAAATATGAAAAGACATAGGAAAAGAGAGAGAGAGAATTGTCCGGGCACGCGTAAGGAAGCGACAGAGCAAAAAGAAGCAATTTTACCGTAACTTTGCTTAATCTACTCTCCCAGTATCTATATTTCCTCCAAGTTCACTTTTCCTTTTGCACTTTAATTTCCAAGAATTTTACTCCTCACAATTAAATTTCTCCGTCATTTCATTTCAAAACCAAAAACTCAATCAAGCTCGGCACTATTTTGAAGTTGAACAACTTTTGTTCAAGGTAGAATCAAAGTGAGAAAAACCATTTTATCCTTAAAGAAGAGGGCGTGCAAAGGTGACAAGCATTGAAAACTTTGCAGAAGTCCCGATTGACAGGGATGGATTATTTTCACAACGTCTAGTGTACGCTCAAAGTCCTCTTTTTCTTTTCCTTTCCTTTTTTTCTTCTTTCCATTTCTTCCTCTTCTTTTCCCTTTCTTTTCCTTTCTCTCCTGGTGCGTGCTCTTCCCTTTCCCTTTTATATCTCTTATTTTTCTTTTTATTTTTTAAAACCTACTTTTTAACCAAGTCAAGAAGGAGGGCAAAATATTAGAGCGCGCGCTAAAATCAACCAAGAAAAAACATTTGCCGGTAAAACTTGTAAATTTTGATTTATTAATTTGACTTTGGGTTAATTAAGAAATTGTGAAATAGATAAATAAATTTGACTACATGAGATCAATAAGTTAACATCTAAAAAAATTAATTGGTAACTTGACAATTCAGTAGAGAGAAGAGTGGTAGACTCAGCCAACTCATTCGAAATAAGAAATAGACAAAAACTTAGTAGAGAAGAGCGGTAGCCTCGAGTTAAGCAAGGACTGGTAAGCTCCTCAACATACTCTTCCCTCTTTTTATATAGGCCTAATGTCCTAAAAACCCTCAAAGTTTAAGTCAAGTTTTAATTATACCCCAAACTTGTTTTATCTAAAAAACCATTAACTTTGGATCATGTTATAAACCTGCCCCCAATTGTTTTGTCCAAAAAAAAAATCCCAAACATTATGTCAAGTCTCAAATCCGCCCTTAACATTTTTTATCTAAAAAAATCACTAACTAGTCTCAAATCTGTCCCCGTTAACCCTACAATAAAAAACATTGTTAGTTGTTTGACGTGGCATTTCTATGTTAGTAAAAAAATTCTCATTAGCAAAGTGACGTGGAAAATTATATCCAAAACAAAATCGTGTTTGATCAGAAAATTAGGAATTAGTCCACCTAGATTAGTTCGCTTATTCAATTCACTAGCAAATACGGGCACACAAATATGTGATTGATTTGGATAATCTAAGGAAATGAATTTAATTTGTTAAAGGGTCAAAAACATTTAATCAATCTAACGAATATATTTTTGACTAGTTTTGTCACTAAAATAATTTATAAGGATTAAAATCGAACATTCACAAGAATATGATGATCAAAAGTTTCTTAGGAGGTTTGTGCATGTAGGCACCATATAAGCTTGTACACGGGAGCCATTACTCTTCTAGATTATCGTTTTGTCCAAACACAGTAATAAATTCATCTTCAAACAGGCATGGGCATGATCATTTCACAATATTAAAAAAAAAAGTAAATTCAAACTCAACATATTTGAAATTAAGTATTTTATTTTTAAAATTATAGTAATCCAAAAGATGAGGCGATTATTGGTACTATGTACATAAGGAAACAGTTTGATGAACTTTGTGGAATTAGAATTCTTAAGTTTTTATGGTTGAAAAAGCTTTATTTAAGTTCTAAACATTATCAATTTATACAAACATAAAACTGAAAACTTGAAATTTTCTTGTGCTCTCTTGAAATATTCACTGAACCCTTAGCTAATGTTATGATCTTAATGAGTGAGATGAGGTAAAACTATTATCCAATGCGACAAAGATATCTATGCGTGTCTTTTCTAGTTCTTTAATGTTCTAGGACGAAAGGAAAAAGTTTTTGATGATGGGCCTCCATTCGTGCCAAAAGTATTATTTGTCACTGAAAAAATAAGATTTAGGTAGTGGGCCCCATCTATTTTCTCTTTTTCCGAGAGCTTTCTTTTGGGCTGATGAAGGAAGCTCAATATCAATTAAAATGGAAGAATGCTTCAAAAATTTGCAGCGGGGCTTTTGGACTTTGGAGTAGTAAACAAAAGCCTTATTGAAAATAATTGAAGCTAAAACAATTGAAAAACAAATTTCATCTTTCATTGGTCTCCATTCAAGATATTTGATTATTTCTCAAGAGACTTCAGTATGATTTCAGAAATATGCTCAACAGATTAATTTAAAGCTTTTGTCCGAATACTATAGGATAAGCGATCGTTGATAATACAACAAATTAATAATGAAATAAAATTTGTCGGTTTGATACAACAATACAAATCAAGATATTGCCATGACCACTTGTCTACGACACCATAACTGCAATTGTCTTTTATTTTTTGTTTTATTTTTTTCATTGCTTTGCATTGAAACTTGCCCACATGTTTTCTTCTTGGGTAGGATTGCCCTGCATTCTCCTGTGCATTGAAACTTCCACCCCATGAAGGCAACGACTATAAATGAATTGTTAGTGGTCTTGGTCAATGAATTATTAATTTATTTTTAGCTTGACAAGTTTGAATTATTGGTGCATTCCTACTGGTTGGATCAGAAACATCAAATAAATAAATAAATATATAATAAAGCAAAAGAAAAAAGGCATTTTGATTTATTTATGATATTTGAAGGACAAATTAAGGCAGAACCAGAGCCAAAAAGAAATCTTCTCATTGTTCTCAGGTACAAAATGAATATACATATATATAGCATTTTGAAATTTTTTTATGATCCTCGACACGCGTAAAAAACTATAAGTTTTTAGAATAAGTGATCATTAACAATACGATATTTCCGTATTAAAATGAAGTTTATCAGTTTAACTGTATAATATTAAAAAGGCTCAAAGTGAGAAGGGTAAATTTCTAAGTGGGATCAAGAGCTTAAATATATTCAACATAAATTAACAAAAGCAAAAGGACAGTTCCACGGTGCAATCGGTGGACTAAGCGTGGCCTCTTCACTGTCTTGAACGCTTTGATGCTTTTGTCTGTTCCGAGCAACTTGTCTGGAAAAATATTAGACCCGACGAATCTCCGTCTCTCTCTCCCCACCTTTCATCTTCTCCCGCAAATCCATGTCACAGTCTCGTCCCAAGTCGTTCTCCCTCTCCACTTTTCATCTTCCCAACAAATCCATCGCTTTATGTGTACTGAAATTTTAACAGACCCCAATAGGATGGGCAATGAGAAGGCATTTCCCGTTTCCTGAGAGGCAGGCATTCTGGTTTTTTCTCCGTCAGATTTGAGAGCGAAAATCAAGGGCAGAGTCAGAGCAAAGACGAAATGCATCTTCTCACTTTTGGGCATTCTTTCGCCGAGCTCGTGGCACTGATCCTTCTCCCCGGGCTTGCGTTCTATTTTCTCAATAAGAAGAAAGCTAGTGCGCGTGGAAACGTGCGAGATGCTGATGCTAGTGCATCTGATTCGTTGATTGCACTGACGGAAACTAATTCCGGTGGATCTAGTTCATTTCCGACAGAAACGAACAACGGTGTATCTAGTTCGTCTCTGACAGAAACTAGCAACGGTACATCTAGTTCGTTGACTGCGTCGACTGGGAATTGCTATGAGGTGTTTTTGAGTTTCAGAGGTCCAGATACTCGAAAAGGCTTCACCGATTGCCTTTATATTGGGTTCATTGATGCTGGAATTCGTACTTTCAGAGATGATAACGAGCTCCGCCAAGGCGAGGAGATCGGACCAGATCTTTTGGCAGCCATCAAGAAGAGTAAGATCCTGATCCCCATTCTCTCGGTGAATTATGGATCGAGCAAATGGTGCCTGGATGAACTGGTTCAAATAATGGAGTGCAAGAATAATAATGGGCAGATAGTATTGCCTATATTCTACAAAGTGAAACCAGCAGATGTGAGACATCAAATCGGGAGTTTCGGAGATGCATTTCACGAGCGTGAAAAGCGTTTGCTTGAGAGGAGTTTCGACCCAACAATTTTGGAGAAATGGAAGAAAGCACTCCTTGAAGTCAGCACCTTGAAAGGATATGAAGCCGATGGGTACAAGTTTTCATCAAAACATTCTCTACTTTCTTATAATATGTATGGGTCTTTACTGGTTGTTTTGATTCTCACCTGCTTCATTTTCGTTCTTTTATACACACACACACACACACACACACATATATATATATATATATATATATGTTAAAAAACAGTAAGATCCTGTCATGCATGAGCTCTATAAGATATTCTGTTTTTTTTTAGTTTTTTGCTTTAATGATCTTGACCAATCTATTTATAGATTTTATTGTTATGATATCATTTGCTTGAATAATAAAATTTTTTGAATGAATTTTTACGCTTATATCCAAAGATTTGAAACATTGTGCCATTTTTTTTTCATGTTTATAGTGCACGGCACATTCTGTAGAATTGCACAAATAAGGACAAATTCCCTCAGTTGTATTAAGGTAGTTCACTATATAGCACTTCGAACAACTTTCCAGATTGATATTACAGGACACGAATTTCTCTTGCATCAGAAGTGGTGTCATATTTATTGAAAGATCATTGGACTCTTATAGGGCTGGCTTATTGGACTTCTTATTCAAAAACTCCAGAAAGCTTTTAAAGTGACATCCTGTCATCCACGTCATCCTTGATAGCTTTAACAAACAAGAAGTTTAAATTTTGATTCAGATTTATAACATATTCAATTCAAAATTCATTTGTGATATCCTCAAGTTTCTTCTCGCTCAATAAATTATGTCAAAGTAATAATGGATTAGGGCACGCCATGTGAAGCCACCACCAACATTTCCTACTTTAGTCTTAGCATATAAGATAAGACATGGAGGTGTGACCAAAGTAATTTTTTAAGTTTTACAATTTATCCCCAAATTTGTTTATTATTGTGTTCTCATCAGATAAATAACATAACATGACTGTTGCTACATGTTTTAACTCGTAACATTTGATAGGTATGAAGGAGAATTGGTGAAATCAGTCGTCCAAAAAGTGTTGAGCGAGCTGAAGAAAGAGTTTGAGTTGGTTATTCCTGAAAATTTGGTCGGAATTGATGGTCATGTGGAGGAGGTTATGAAATTTGTAGATAATAATTCTAGTGCTACCCTATTTATCGGAATCTACGGAATGGGAGGCATTGGTAAGACGACTCTTGCTAAAACCATCTACAACAAGCTATTCGATCAGTTTAAGTATCATAGCTTCATTGCAGATATTAGGGAATCATGTCAGCGAAATGGACTTGAGTACTTACAGAATCAACTAATCTCTGATATATTGAACCAAAAGAATCAAATTTCTAATAAGGATGACGGGACTAAGTTCATCTCATCCAAGTTCAAAGATAAGAAAGTCCTTGTTCTTCTTGATGATGTGGATGATGTTGATCAGTTGAAGGCTTTGGCTAGAAACCATAATTGGTTTTCTTATGGAAGTAGGATTCTTATAACCACTAGAAAAATTAGTGTTCTTGACAATGAAGGGGTGGACTTCAAATATGAACATGAGGTAATGGATGAGAATCATTCTATGGTTCTGTTTAGTAGACATGCATTTCGAAGGAATTCTCCTCCAAGTGAATTTGAGGACCTTGCTCATGCTGTTGTAACTACCACCGGAGGGCTTCCCTTATCTCTTGAGGTTTTAGGTTCATTTTTGTGTGGAAAAAAGCTAGCATTCTGGAGAGATACAATAGACAAGTTAAAAAAAGTCCCTCATAAGAAAGTGCAAGAAAAGTTAAGGATAAGTTATGAAGCATTAGAATATGAACAAAAGCAAATATTTTTGGATATTGCTTGCTTTTTCATTGGCACTGACAAGAGAATCGCATCCTACATGTGGGATGTCTGTTGCTTTTTCCCTGAGGAGGGAATTGAGGTATTGAAATTCATGTCATTAATAAAAATTGGAGATGATCATGAGCTCCGAATGCATGACCAACTAAGAGATCTTGGTAGGAAAATAGTTCATGATGAAAACGAGCGAAAGCCTCAGAAACGTAGCAGGTTATGGGACTCCGAGGAAGTCCAGAAAGTGCTACGGGAAACTAAGGTAACCGTTTCGTTCTTTTGCTCACTTAGTCCATCTTCTACGGTTAAGAGTAATGTTAGTCCACTACTTAGTGCTTGCTCTAGTGAGTAGAGAACCTTCTACTGGTATTGCCTCGAATGTGTTATTGACGTGATTATAAAGTAGGGAGGTTGCTCTCTCCTAGTAAGTATAGTAGTATTATCTGAGATTTTTCTTAAAGTGTATATTACAAATTATCTCCAAGAATGAGATACTTTCAAATGTTTTAGATAATTGATAGGGGTATTCAATGTTGGCAAGATCTTGAATTTACGTCTTCGACACATGCAATAAATAACTTGACTATGCTATGATAAACCATAACTACTTAGGATATATAAATCATTAATATCGAGATGTTAAAATTTATATTATAGGACTAAGATGCCTGCATTTCTCGTGAAATTTTAGTCATTATTCCATAACGGAGAAAGAAAGGGATACTTATTTTATGTAATATTACGTTTGGAATTCCATTTACCAATATTCATAGGAAAAGGATTCATTTAAGACTTACCGAATAAGATAGGAACATAAATTCCTTATATATAACATATATGTGTGTATATAACATCAAGCGTATTTTATGCAATCACCATTGGAAAGAGAAATGTTTTATTTTTTTCTGAATAAAAAGTCCAAGAGATAAATACTGTAATTCTATTTTGTATAATTTTTTTTATTTTTTGTATAAACAAGTTTGTGAGTGTATTTGCATTTGTGAAATTAATTATAATTTTTAAAATAAAAAGGTACATTTGATATAATTATTTCAATACTTTTGCATGACTCCATTTCGCTCTTCATCCATGATTCTATCATAAAAAGAAGCCTAGCCTTTTGCATATGGCACGAAAATAACATTACCTTTCAACCTCATCCTTTTACTTGTGACAAAAATGACACCTGCCATCAATTCTTTTTATTCTCGCTTTAAATCATCCCGCGTCATCCTACATAGCTAATGGTGCGAACATGCACAATGAACCATGCTAATCGTGACCACAAATGACTTCTCTTTTTTCAAAAAGCCAGAAATTTCATAAGAAAGATTATAAATAAAGTTTGTTAACAAAATCATAAAATAAAGCACAACATCTTGTCATCCCACTTTGCCTTGATCATATTTAACAGAAGCTTTGCAGAGCTGAAACTGTCTGTTAACATAAGAGGTTTCTGAAATAGTGAGAGTCTAACCAACTCGTTTGATATACTGGCCAATGCATCGGATGATTGTATTATTAAGTCGGTATCATAGTTGGCACATGTATGAAAGTCTATTGGAGTCTATATTCAAAGAGAGTTATTTGTGATTCAGGTGTGGATTGTCATACTAAAGTGGAAGCAATTTGATGCTTGCCTGCTAAAGTTTGTGGGGTTGATAAAGAACTTAGAGGTTCTTACTAGGGGAAGCTGCTGTCAGAGTTAGCTTGGAACGGGTGTATCCCCTGCGGTCGAAGGTCTCGGAATCAAAGTTTTGTGAGGCTGAGATCGTATTGCTGTTGATTTTGCTATTAGAATGATGGGGACTTGTGGGCTGGGTCCGCCTCTTTGTGGGGTTCAGCTAACATAACATAAAAGAAGAAGGAAAAGGTCAAAAAGAAAAAGAAAGGAAGGTGGGGTGGTGGGGTGCTGTTCGTGAAGTGGAGTGGAGAGGGAGAGAGAGCGAGCATTCCCCGAGAATAATGCACCAGAAGAAAAAGGGGCAGTGATTTTTCGGTCCATATTCGAAGGCCAAATGTTATCGGAATTAGCTCAATTTTAAAATGTTGTTTGTTGATTGAAAACCTTCTCGAAATTGTCTCTCGTTTTCTCCAATCGCGATTAGAGTTTCTTGCTTTATTTTTATTAACTCACCTTCGTGGTGATGAAATACTATTACAGTTGAGCCTTTAGTGTGTGACTAAGGAAGAACAATTGTGTATCCTGCTATTCTTAATAGTTAGTGAAAGTTTTTGAACGGTCCGTTGTTTTTTCCCGCATTAGGTTTTCCACGTAAAAATCTTGGTATTATTGTTGCCTTGTCTCTTTAACATTTCATCAGCATTATATTTGCTTATTTTGAAGTTGTATTGCTAGTATATCCCACGGGTTGTTGCTGGATTAAGTCGATTTTGGTCGGTTTAGTTTTGGGCAAGAAATTGATCATGGATTGGATTAGTTCTTAGTTAATCGTTGTCCTATAGAACTAGAGTAGAAAATGATTCTGGTGTGAAGAACAAGGTTGCTAGAACCCAATTGATGTGCATTTGAGACCGTGCTTCTGTTTGGGATATTGAAGCTCGGTTGATGTTGCTTTAGCTTTGTAACAAAGAATTAGTTTTCATAAAAGAAAAAATGACATAAATGGTTTATGAATTTTAATCCAAGATGTTATGTCGTACATGAACTTTTAATTTATTCAATATACAATCTAGCGGGAAAATTGTCCATTCAGTCCTAAACCTATTGTACGGCGGCCAATTCAGTCCTAAACCTTTTAAATTTTTGCCAATTGAGTCCTTCCGGGCAATTTTGGCCGGCCGGCGCTGACGTGGCCGCCGGCCGGCGGCGGCCGTCCGGTCAACGCTGACGTGGCAATTTTTAATTATTTTTTTTAATTTTTTAATCTTTTTTTTCAATTTTTTTCTTTTTTTTTCTGGTTACTCTCTCTCCTCTGGCCGGTCCGGCGACCGGCCAGAGGGGACGGCCGGCGAGGCCCCTGGCGAAGCTCGCCCCGCCGGCCACCGGCGAGGGCGGGCCTCGCCGGCCCCTGGCTGGGCGAGGCGAGGTCGGCCTCGCCTCGCCGTCGCGACCCAGGCGACGGCGAGGGTCGCGACGGCGAGGTCGACCTCGCCGCTCGCCGTCGCGACCCACGAGACGGCGAGGCGAGGCGAGGTCGAGCCTCGCCGTCGCCTGGCTGGGCGAGGCGAGGTCGGCCTCGCCTCGCCGGGTCGACCCAGGCGACGGTGAGGCTCGACCTCGCCTCGCCCAGCCAGGCGACGGCGAGGTCGAGCCTCGCCAGATCTGGGCGAGGCTCGACCTCGCCGTCGCGACCCACGAGACGGCGAGGCGAGGCGAGGTCGAGCCTCGCCGTCGCCTGGGTCGCGACGGCGAGGCGAGGCCGACCTCGCCTCGCCCAGCCAGGGGCCGGCGAGGCCCGCCCTCGCCGGTGGCCGGCGGGGCGAGCTTCGCCAGGGGCCTCGCCGGCCGTCCCCTCTGGCCGGCCGCCGGTCGCCGGACGCCGGTCGCCGGACCGGCCAGAGGAGAGAGAGTAACCAGAAAAAAAAAAGAAAAAAAAGATTAAAAAATTAAAAAAAAATAATTAAAAATTGCCACGTCAGCGTTGACCGGACGGCCGACGCCGGCCGGCGGCCACGTCAGCACCGGACAGCCAAAATTGCCCGGAAGGACTCAATTGGCAAAAATTTAAAAGGTTTAGGACTGAATTGGCAAAATTAAAAGGTTTAGGACTGAATTGGCCGCCGTACAATAGGTTTAGGACTGAATGGACAATTTTCCCCAATCTAGCCCTTTGAAAATATTCAATATTATCCTTCCGTTAAATTTAAGTTTAGTGAAATATGCTAACGTGGCTTCCAATCCGTTGTAAACCTAAAAAAAGAAGAAGATAGTTACATGTAGATTGTCCACATTAGTTTTTATCTCATAATATAATAATCAACGTTATGAAATATATGTTAGCAAATAATGTTTTATTATTTTTAAAAGGTTTAATATCATGAAAAACTCAAAACTGGTATGTCTACAACAAATTTATCCCGAACTAATTTTTTGACCATCAAAAACCCAAAATTAATACATTTGTGACAAATTTATCCTTCATTAGTTTTCATTAAATTGGATTAATATTACAAAAAATCACAAACTAGAAACAGATGGTAAAATTCAAAACTGGTACACCTACCGACTGTCCCGTGTTTCCAACAAAAAAAATGCCACATGTTATCTAACTTAGCAATTTGACAGTAAAAGTTAACGGAAACTAATGAAGGAAAAATTTATCATAGGTGTATCGGTTTGAGATTTTTTTTTTGTCAACAAATTAATTTAGGGTAAATTTATCGTAGATGTACCAGTTTATGATTTTTCGTGGTATTCACCCCTTTTTAAAAAGATTATCGTCATCAAATAAAGTCTGACTAATCGTTTTTATACGTCCAACTCAGCATATAATAATCCACTTCATCAAATAACATAACCAAATTGAACATTTACCAATAGTTCATGGACCACATTGAACAAATTAAAAGTTTAAGGATAATATTTGTACGGTGGACCAAAATTCATAGACCATTTGTGTTATTTTCTCCTCATAAAACATGCAATTTTAGAATCCAACTAACAACATAGTTTTCAAAAACAGATGCCCAATAATGTGTCTCGTTCCTTGTCATTAACTGGAGCAATCCTTGTGGAATCGATGATCGCATTTGATAACCAATTAATATTAGGGAGATTCATGTACTCTTTTAATGCCTTTTCTTGTCTTATTATTTCTCCCACTGTGTGCAAGGGATTGCCTGACTGGAAAATCGATTTTGATCAATTTGATAGCGAGAGCTCGATTTGCTAACTGATGCACAAGAAATGTGGGCCACTGCGGTTGCAAAGTAAAGCCAACACTTCAATTTAATGCCTTTTTCCGGCACTGGTGCTGCATTTTTTGCTGCTCGAGGAACTTTTGAGCTATGGAGATCGACTAAGGACTGCGACGCATGCCTCTGTTTTAGCTTCAGTTCGATAAACCGTTGGCTTCTCATGTCCAGCTCTTGGTCAGCATTCTTTTGCGACCTGATGAGCGGTCGACTCTATTGTTCCAACTTGGTTTGTAAATTTTGCTCGATTCACGATTGGCAGGTGAAGATGGTGGAGTGGAATCCGGTGATGGATTTGCCAGAGATGGTCACGGAGGACTCGAAGGTGGCGCTTCATCGCTTCAATTGGCAGAGGCTATGGACAAGCGTAATTGCTTCGACTAGAGAAAGTTCTCTTTTCTATTTAGTGTGTTCGTTTCTTCAACGATGGCTTGGTGTGCCTTATTTTTCATGAGAGTGCTTCTATATCAATTAACAAGAAAAATCATCGCGAGGCTATATTCTAACCTTCTTAAGGTGGAAACGCCATGTTTCTCACAATGACAACAATTGAGGAACGAGAATTTTTAACAGCGGATCATTAGCTTCAACTAGCCAATATCTATCAATCATGAGCTTTTTCAAGTTTCTTGAATAAATGTTGATGTGGTCCCTCCCTATGAGTGCAACTTTCGAACTTCGAGTACTCAAGAACAAGGCTACTTGTAAAAATCTTCTTGATCACGTCATCACTCACCTCTCGACCTGGCAGACAGACAAAGACTTGATCGTAGTCTAATCGATCCCTGATCGTCTAGATTTGATATCAATTGTTGAACATGGAAACATGGCTTTATCAGTAATACGAGAAGATTACAATAAACAACTTGAAACACACTTATACCAAAATGCGGTACGAATGTAACACTTTGATGAAACCTCCAAAACTATTATGCACTGTATGACGCAAAAGACCACACATCACCATCGCAAATTAATTTCTCCCTCCACGTACAAAACACTTGGAGCAAACTAGCTCGTACAAAAACTTACTCTCTAACCCTTTATTTTTCCCTCTCTTTCTCTCACCAAGCAGGCTCTCTTTCTCTTTTATTCTGAAGCTCGAGAAAATATTAAATATGATTATTTTCCCAAGTCAGCAATATGTCACTCCATTCACTGGTTGACAAGTTACAAGGTGGGTCCCGTTATGCAACTCTGCTCTCTCCCCTCTATTACTCTCTCTTACTCACATTTTTCTCCCCACCGTAGCTCTCTCTCTCTCGTCCACTTTTCGCCATCTTCTTTTTCGGCACACATACATATGCATGCCACCGCCACAGTCAATCCACCGTCGGTAACAGGGGAAAAGAGAGTAACAGAGGAGAGGGAATAAAAGGTGAACAGTAGGCGCCATATGAACAAGTGTCAAGCGCCGAACGGAGTGACATATTGCTGATTTAGCAAGACAATCCTAACTAATATTTTGTCCCGAAGCTTAGGCTCCGTGACTTACTCCTAAAACTCCACATAAAACTCTATAACCGAGCCGTGCCTTGACATGATCAGTAGTTTGGCGGGCTGGGACCCAGGCCTGGGGGGCCACCGTTTAGCGATGCTTGACGAGGCTATTTAGTTGTTAAGCCCGGCCCGGACCATTTGAGCCGGTAACGGTCTGTTGGGTCATCTCGTACGTTTCTCTTTACGATGAACGAGCCCAGAGAAGAAGTTAAGCCCGACATATGGCCCCCGCCCATTAACCTCTCCGTTCGCATTTGCCACCGACGCGGTTCGGTCCAGCAGCTGGTCGGCGGCCGTGTTTCCGGCTGCTCCCGGAGCTTTTTGAGCCTATGGAGACCGACGGAGGATTGCGGCGTGCGCTTCTCAGGTTCGGCTCCAGTTCAACCCTCGCCAGCCACAGTGATCAAATGCAAATGTTGATCAAGGTCGCTGTAAAGAGCCTTGTGAAAGTCATGATTACTATTGCCTTGAGAAGCTTTAAAGAGCCTTTTCTGATTTATAGTGGTTTAGATCTTACGATGTTATAAAGTCCTCTTACTTTCCCCATAATGAATAACATCTTACAAGTTGTGTCTTTTGACTTTTTTCATTTACTCAATTCTGTGGACAGTGGTTTTTGTGATTGCTTCATGTTTATAGCTTATTTTAATCTGGTGTTTATTAACCGACTGTTTTTGCTTATACAGGTGACTGATATATATATGGAAACTACCTTTCTACTGAAGAAGCTAATGGATCTAAAGTGATCAAATAAAGGAGCTTTGCAAGTTATGTTAGATTTAAAGTTTGTATATGATATTCTTTCTGGAGGTGATTCCACTACGGATGAGGAGTTGTCTAGAAGTTCAAAGCCAAAGTATTCATTTAGGCAAAAGGATCAAAGACAGAAAAAGTCTGCCATCAGAACATGTATGGATGGATTGGTACATTGTCTTCCACAGAGATCGGATCCCATAGACTGGCTCACGTAAGTTACTGGATTTGTTTTTTGCATTGCATATTCTATAAGCAGATGGTACTCCAAGATGTTTCTACAAAATCCAATCTCGCTTCCCACAAATATTTGCATCCGACAGTTTAAAACCTTGATTCTTTTTTTCATTTAAATTTGTTTCAAAGAGTGGCTTTTAAGCTAAGAGATGAAGATTTTATATGATCCGTGCTTAGATTAGAGGGTAAATGACAATAGTAGGAATAGAACGAATTCTTTCATGGTCAAGCGGTTGCCCTTTTGTTAAACCTGGGTAGAAGTTATTGCATGTGAGATTATTCTGATATCTGAACTGCTCTTGCACATGTAAATGATGCTTAGATGATGAGGCTCAATTTTAATCAAGTAAAGTCCGCCTCCACTCCCGTAATCAAATCTCTCTCTCTCTCTCTCTCTCTCTCTCTCTCTCTCTCTCTCTCTCTCTCTCTCTCTTGCGGTTCGCTCCAGCAGCTGGTTGGCTGCTGCGTTTCCGGCTGCTCCCGGTGCTTTTTGTGAGCTAATGGAGACCGACAGAGGAGGGTCGCGGCGTGCGCTTCTCAGGTTCGGCTCCCCCGTTCAGGCGTTCTTTTCGCGACCTCCTAATGAGCGTGGCCGATTCGATTGTGTTCCGACTAGGTTTTGGTGAGGCTGTTGCTCGATTTCTTCCGGTTGGTGGCAGGTGAAGATGGCGTGAATTGAGTGGGATCCGGAGAAGGATTTGCTGGCCATGGTCACACGGAGGATGAGAAGGAAGGTGGGTGCTTCATCGCTTCAATTGGCAGAGGCTGTGGTCAATCTCTCCTGGTAAATGCTTCGTCTGGAAAAAGTTCTGTTTTTTCTGTTCAGTTTGTTGTTGTGCCCTCTGAGTGATTGGCCTTAATCTCGTTTTACTTCTTTCGCTTTTCCTAAATGTGCTACTTTTGATTCAAATTGCATTCGATGGATGGTTGGACGAACATAGAGGTAAAGTGCTTGAATGTCTAAACGAGAAGACCACGTTGAACTTAAGGAATTGGTGTTTTACACAAAAATGAAGAGTGAATGATGGTCATGCTTTACCAAAAAAATTACTTTACCAAAAAAGAATGATGGTCATACTAGTGGAAATTTACAGATGACTTAGTTGCAATTAAAGAATTCCAAGCTGATATCAGTTAAATGGAGGGACTTTTATTTATAGCAGCGATACATTCCTGTCAACTTCTAGACAAGGTTGGTGCCCTAGGGGATTTTTTCCATAACTTAAACCGACGGTCATCTAGACCAACCGGAAGTGTACCCTACTCCTGTATTGCCATCTTGTTGCCCTTTTCGGTACACCAGTTAAAGTGTCCATGAAAAATAAAGAACTCGAATTGGAGGGGATGTCATTTATGCTAGATAGTCTAGCTATGTCAGATGCTGAAATGCTAGATGCCGACATGGAGTTGGCAGGTTTAAACCCTGCAGAATACCCATCTCAATGTCATCAGGCATCTATATAGTTTTCCTTAGATTTCTGCAGGTGACTCTCACGATGTAATATTACTTCTGGCTCCTCTTCTTGTACCGATTGAGCGTTTCCTACAAGGAGAGATTTAGTATAGGCTGGAAAGTTTCTCACATTTTGTATTACTTGAAATTAACTTATCTTCTTCTTATTACGAAGGGGCATTTCGTCGCATCATTTTGATTAATTTAGTTCGCTGGTGGGATTTTAACTTACGTGTGAATAGGCTATATCCCTTTCATCTCCTCCTCCCATTCTCATTTCTCCTTCAAATCGAACCTCACGGCTCTCACACTTGGCCCCTCCGATCGTCGGTCTCTCTCACGCTTTCACGCCATAAAGATGAGCACGGTCTCGAGTGCTCTGGCTTCAGTGAGAAATCCCCAAGCACAGCTCTGGTCAAGTAACGATCTCCTTTGATTTCGTCCATCCATTCGATGTGTTTTCGTAGCGCAGGATCCGCTTGCTGTTTTACACTGATAGTTAGCTTTGATTCGTGTTTGATCCTAGAAAAGCTGAATAGACAATGTTTTTGGTGGACTGCGAGATGAAGAGAAAGCAAATGCCTGTAAATCAGTGTTGCTAACTCTTATACCAGTGTGCGTGGGTCTCTACTATTGCATTAAGTAGCCTACAATGAGTTTAGCAAGCTCGAGACTTGTGATTCACTGCAGATCATACTGAAAAACTCGAGTGTTTGTGGCTGTCTGTCTTATAATCCCTTGAGACAAACGAGGCACTTTTAAACTGTTTGTAGCTTTATTATGCCATGTGAGCTCAGTGAAACATACTAGCTTATGCTTTCCTTGTCCATGATAAAAGGTTGATTAGCGAATGTTACCACTACATGTTGTTAGGAAATAATAATAAGGGTAAAACAGTCAAAAGTTATTTTATATTGAGAGGGTTACACATGTATATATTACATGTATTCTTGTAATCCTTTGATTGAGATAATACAATACGTATATTTCTCTCTCTCTCAACATGGTATCAGAGCATACCGTATTCTTTCTTCAACCACCGTAATCTTCAACCCCACCACCACCATCGCCCACCGTATTCTTTCTTCAGCCACCGTTGTCTTCAACCCCACCACCACCATAGCCCACTGTCGCCGTTCACCATCACCATCGTGGATCCACCAAATCCTCACCGCGACCACCAGATTCAGATCTGTCCACCATCGTTGTCGTCCACTCACCATATCAAGATCTGCTCAGATCTGGCCAGAAGCACCAATCGCTCCTCACCGGCACCTGTTCTCGCTGATCGCCCCTCACCAGCACCTATTCTCGCCGGTTGCCAACCCTCGGCGTCGACTCTCACTGGCGTCTGCTCTCTAGATCTGACCAGACGCATCGCTCGCTGAAGCTCATCTAGCGACTGCTTCTCACGGGCCCAGCAGAATTGGTATTTACTCAACCCTCTCCCATGTTCGAAGTGATTCACATCCCATTGTTCGGTTCTGCTAAGGTTTCGTCTGTCTTGAGGAGTTAGAGGCGACCTCAGTTCGTTCTGTTCTGCTAGGGTTTCTCCCGAAAAAAAATTCGAAAAAAAAAAATTCATCAAACTGAGGTCATCAGAGGATGTTGTCCAGTCTACTTATGTGGCTTCTCGTTGCTGTATATTGATACTTGAAGTGCTGGTCGGAGTATGTGCGGAAGGTTGGATGGTCTTCCATGATTCTTTGATACCGAATATATGATTTTATGGCCTCTCAGTACAGCTTCTTGACTCCGTGGTAAACCGATTGCATCCTCATTTGTGTTTGTTATTTTGTGGCTGATTGCACAACTGAAGTTCAGTGCTTGATTATTGGGTTCAATCATATCTTCTGTTCAATCTGTTCGGCTAATTGCATTATTGGAGTTCAGTGGAGTTAATACTGATGGCTTCGGCTTCTGGATCATCTACTGGTCTTACACATTTTCAACTGACATATGTCAAGCTGGATGGAACTAATTATCCATCGTGGTCTAAAGCTGTTGAAGTTTATCTTACCGCCACTAGACAGAATGATTATCTTACGTCTACAATCCCCTCGAATAAGAGTAAGATAGATGATTGGGTTGCAGGCGATGCGATGATCCGTACACTGTTATGGAATAGTATGGATCCTAAGATTAGCCCTCACTTCATTCAGTGTAGTTCTGCTAAGGAAGTATGGGAGAAATGTGCTTTACTTTATTCTGGCCAGAACAATATGATACGAGTGTGTGACATATGGGAGGCTCTATTTGATCTTCAGCGTGGAGATCAATCTCTATCTGAATATTATGCTCGTTTCACTACACTTTGTCACCAACTAGATGCTTATCTTTCAGCTTCAACTGATCCAAATGTTTTAGTCAAACGCTAGGAGGATCTTCGAGTGATTCTATTTCTTAAATCACTAGGGCCTGAATATTCTTCCCTTCGTCAGCAGATTACATCTGAAAGCTCCCTTCCTACAGTTGATGAGGTTTTCTCCCGAGCCCTTCGCTCGACACCTACTGCTAAGATTTCAAGTACAACTCTAGAGACAAGTGCCATGATCTCTTATGGCCCTAGTGGACGTGGAACTCATGGTCGTGGTTATCGGGGTCATGGACGTGGATCTATTCAGAGTGGAAGTCGTGGGAGTCGTGATAGAAGTATTGGTAGCCGTGGCTCTCGTTATTGTAATCATTGTCGGAGGGCTGGACATACAGAAGCTTACTGCTACACGCTTCATCCAGAGCTTCGACCTACACTTGCTGCATTGGCTGAAGTGGACGATTCTTCCTCCTTAGCTCAACCGGAACCTACTACTCTGCAGAATACAAGAGATTCGGTTACATTGACACGTGCTGAATATGAGGCTTGGATTCGCTCCCAACAGGTGATAGGACCTTCAGCTCCCACTGCAACTCTAGCACATAGCTCAAAAGGTAGTTTCATCATGTTTACTTTCTACCCTGTCGGACTCATGGATTATAGATTCTGGAGCTACTCATCATATAGCTGGTAACTCCACATTATTGTCTTCGTTCCATTCCACACCTCCTGGGGTGTCCAAATCTATTACATTAGCTGATGGTTCCATTTCCCAAGTTACTGGTACTGGAGACGCACATTTGAGTCCCTCCCTTTCCTTATCATTTGTCCTTTATCTCAAATCTCCCTATAATTTGATTTCTGTTAGTTCACTAACGAAGGAACTAAATTGTTCCGTAACCTTTTCTGCTTCTCATTGTGTCTTTCAGGATCTGAGGACTGGACAGATGATTGGTGGGGGACATGAATCAAATGGCCTATACTATCTAGACAAGAAGGTGCTAGCTGTAGCAGCTGTGAAGCGCACATCCACTGATGTGTATCGGATGCATTGTCGTGCTGGTCATCCACCACTGAACATCCTTCGACGATTGTTTCCTGAGTCTGAGTCTGTGAGTACTTTTGAGTGTGAAGCTTGTCAATTTGGAAAACACCATAGAGTTTCTTTTCCTTCTCGCTTTTAGAGTCATGTGTCTAGTCCCTTTGAGCTAGTTCACTCAGATGTATGGGGTCCGTGTCATGTTTCTGATACATCTGGTTTCCGGTATTTTGTTACATTCGTGGATGATTTTTCCCGAATGACTTGGTTATTCTTAATAAAAGATTGTACTGAGATTTTTTATTGCTTTCGTCGATTCTACTTTGAGGTGTTGAATCAATATAATACTTCTGTCAAGACTCTACGGTCCGATAATGCAAAAGAGTATCTTTCTGTTGCCTCTGGTTTTCAACCTTTTCTTGATTCTCATGGCATTATTCATCAAACTTCTTGTTCATATACACCACAACAAAATGGTGTTGCTGAACGTAAAAATCGTCATCTTCTTGATGTTGCTCGTTGTCTTATGTTTCACATGCATCTACCGAAAACCTTTTGCGGCCATGCTGTCCTTACAGCCTGCTTCTTAATTAATCGACTTCCAACTTCTATTCTTTAGGGGGAGACACCTTTTTCTATTTTACATCCAAATCGTCCTCCCTTTGCATTACCTCTACGTGTCTTTGGTTGTGTTTGTTTCGTCCATTCTTTGACTCCAAGTCTTGATAAGCTGGACCCTCGTGCTAAAAAATGTGTCTTTGTTGGGTATTCTCGAACTCAGAAAGGCTATAAATGTTACAATCCTACTAGTCGTCGTGTAATTGTATCAGCAGATGTGACATTTTTTGAAGACCAGCCATACTTTACTACTCAAACGGTCCCTACAGTGCCCCCTGACGATGTCGAGTGTGTCTTACCGACTCTTCCACCTATCTCACTTCCTCCAGCATTGTCAATAGGATTTCAGTTTGCTGATCGCACTTATGATAGACGAGGAATAGCTCCCACTATAGTAGTACAGCCATCACTTGATTCATCTGTTCCCTCATCGGTTGCTGTGCCATCCTCTGATCCTCATCCTGATCCTCCCATTGCTACCTGAAAAGGTACGCGCTCTTGTGTTGGACATCCTGTGGATCGTTATACACTCTACTCTGGTTTGTCTAATTGTCTTCGTACTCGTCATCCTATTACCAATTTTATGTCATATGATCGTTTATCTCTCACCTTCTTTGCCTTTGTCTCGTCCTTGTCCTCTATTTCTGTGCCTAGCAGTGTTACTGAAGCTCTTGCTCATCCTGGTTGGCGACACGCCATGGGGGACGAAATGAAGGCACTCATTGAGAATCACACTTGGGAGCTCACTACCT
The DNA here is from genome assembly GCA_031216185.1 of Syzygium aqueum. Taxonomy (NCBI): domain Eukaryota; kingdom Viridiplantae; phylum Streptophyta; class Magnoliopsida; order Myrtales; family Myrtaceae; genus Syzygium; species Syzygium aqueum. Next base: position 34,681,586 of record CM062235.1, on the reverse strand, counting down.
TACCTGCAAGGAAACAACTTGTTGGTTGCCGTTGGGTTTTCACTGTTAAGGTCCACCCTGATGGCACCATAGATCGGTTGAAGGCACGGTTGGTTGCCAAAGGATATACTCAAACATATGGTGTTGATTATGATGACACCTTTTCCCCTATAGCCAAAATTCCATCTGTTCGTGTCTTTATTTTTCTGGCAGTGCGTTTTGGATGGTTTCTTCATCAATTAGATATTAAAAATGCGTTCTTACATGGTGATTTGGCTGAAGAGGTGTATATGGAGCAACCACCGGGATTTGTTGCTCAGGGGGAGAATCCGGTATGTCGCTTGCATAAGGCTTTGTATGGACTCAAGCAATCTCCTCGTGCTTGGTTTGGTAAGTTCAGTGATGCTGTTATCAAGTTTGGATTAAAGCGGTGTCAAGTAGATCATTCGGTCTTCAGTTCTGTATCATCAGCTGATTGTATTCTTTTAGTGGTATATGTGGATGATATTATCATTACTGGTAGTTATTCAAATGGTATTCAACGACTCAAACAGTTTCTGCATGCACAGTTCAGTACTAAGGATATGGGACGTTTGCGGTATTTCCTAGGTATCGAGGTTGCCTACTCACATATAGGTATCAACTTACTCAGCGAAAATATGTTCTTGACATTCTTAATGAGGTTGGACTAATTGGAGCAAAACCGGTTGATACTCCTATGGAATCCAATGTGAAACTTGATGCAGAACATGGAGAACTGTTACATGACCCAGTGAAATATCGGAGAGTAGTTGGTAAGTTGAATTATCTTACTATCACGAGACCTGACATATCCTTTGCTATTAGTGTTGTTAGCCAATTCATGAGTTCTCCTCGGACTACTCACTGGGATGCTGTGCTTCGAATTATCAAATACTTGAAAGGAGCGCTGGGTAAAGGACTAATTATGGCCATCTGAATACCACAGGTTTTTCTGATGCAGATTGGGCTGGATGCCCTACTAGTAGAAGATCTACATCAGGATATTGTGTTTTTCTTAGAGGTAATTTAATTGCATGGAAGAGCAAGAAACAACATGTGGTTTCTCGATCAAGTGCTGAAGCAGAATATAGAGCGATGGCACATTTGACAGGTGAATTGCTCTGGTTAAGGATGTTATTGTCAAAAATTGGGTTATCAACATCAGAACCATCGATATTATATTGTGACAATCAATCAGTTATTCATATTGCAAATAATTCTGTCTTCCATGAGCGAACCAAGCACATTGAGGTTGATTGTCACTTTATACGAGAAAAAGTTCAAAAAGGAGAGATCACTCTTCAGCATACAAGGACAAAGGATCAGCTTGCAGATATTTTTACCAAGTCTTTTCTTTTTTTTGGTAAGGTAAAAATTTTATAACTTTTCATAAACCCAATTACAACCTAGAGCATAAGGCACCCATCGACCCAACTAAGACAACAGCCTAAATAGGGTCAAAGGCCTTAGCAGGAACTATACAACAACCAACAAAGGAGAATATACAAGGAGGAAGCAACCAGCCTAAGTAGTAGCAGGACTAGTAGCAAAAATAGTGGCGGAGAGGCCCCAATTCCTTTGCAATCTTCGATTTGCAGGTGTGTCAGGAATTGTCCCCATGGCTAGTGCTTTGTCTTTGACAACCTTGAGAAGGTGCTTCCACATCCCTGGGATAAAAGGAGTCTTGTTCCTGAAAATGGAATTGTTCCTCTCTGTCCATATAATGTGGCATAGGGCGCCAAATGCAAATCTGGAAAGACTATGAGCAAAAGAGGAAGTGTTGCAGACTTGCATAGCCCATGTAAGGAGATCAAGCCAGGACTTATTACTCCAAGGAAGGTTGCATTTGGTCGCCCAGAAGAAGGCTAGTCTTCTTGTAGCCGAGCAAGCAAAGAATAAGTGGTTGATGGAGTCCGGAACTTCACCACAGAAAGCGCAAACAGCATCTTCAATCCTACGGTATTGTAGGAGTAATGTCTGAGTGGGTAATCGGTTGAGAGAAATGACCCAAAGCAGAAAGGCGTGGCGAGGGGCTATATGTTTATCCCAAACAAAAGAATGCCACGGGGCTGGCTGACCTGTGGTTCTGATTTGGTTCCAAGCCCGGGCTACAGAGAATGGGAGGGATGGAGAGGGAGCCCACATCAATGCATCCGGTATGTCATCCATAAAGGTAGGGTGTGGATCGGTCCAACTAAAGATGGTGTCTAGCACTGGTGAAGGTTGCCAGGTACCATCATAGAAATCACGAACCGAGGCCTCCCGAGGAATCCTTGACTGGTAAATGCTCAAATTAGAGAATATCCGGAAGAGGGGGCCTTTAGCATGCCACCAGTCAAACCAAAAAGAAACCGTGCGCCCATTTCCAATAGACCATCTAAATAAATCACGTGCAGTGGAGCGTAAATCTAGGAGTTTCTTCCAAGTCCATGAGCAGAATGTGGGTTTTGAGGCAATCCAAAAGTTGGAGTTGTGTAAGAAGTTCGAGTGAATCCATTTACACCACATAGCTTCCTTATCAGTAAATAGAAGCCATATGTGTTTGAGAGTCATTGCAGAATTGTACTCAAGTAGGCGACGAATCCCCAACCCTCCTTCATTCTTGGGAAGACAAACAGAAGCCCATGCAATCTTAGCCCCACCAGAACCCAGCTCGGGTCCCTTCCATAAAAATTGTCTCAAGATTTTCTCAATAGCTTGGATCACCGAAAGGGGAAGGACAAAGATGGTAGCCCAATACACTTGTATGGAGTGAAGCACCGATTTGATGAGCTGGAGCCGCCCCGCAAAGGATAAAAAGCGATGTGTCCATGAGCGGGCCCGGGCTGTAATAGCATCAACCAGAATCTTGCAGTCCTCTTTATTGAGCCTGGATGAGATGATAGGTACACCTAAATAACGGAATGGTAGTGTGCCCTGCTGAAATCCAAAGCAATGGGAGAGTTGCTCATGTAGGTTCGGCGATCCTCCAGAAAGAAAGATATTACTTTTGAGCGTATTGGGAAAGAGGCCGGACCACCCAGAAAATTTTGTGAGAACTTCCTTGATCATTTCCGCCGATCTTAGATGGCCTTGGCAGAATATAAGAACATCATCCGCGAAAAAAAGGTGGGACAACTTGGTTTTTTTGCATCTCCAATACCAACGGAAGTCGGAGGAATCAGTTTTGTCCTTAAGCATGCCAGAAAGGACTTGCATCACCATTATGAAGAGATATGGCGATAACGGATCCCCTTGTCTTATGCCACGGCTGCTAGAGAAGTAGCCATGAAGTTCCCCATTAATAGCAATCGAAAATTTTGGAGTTGTGACACAAGCCATTACCAGCCAAACGAAGGAATCGGGGAAATGGAGTGCCTTTAGGGTCTCTTCAATGAAAGTCCAGTTAACAGTATCATAAGCTTTCCGAAAGTCGACTTTAATAGCACATTTCGGTAGATAGGCCTCGTGATGAAAACCAGCAAAAAGCTCTTGGGCAATCAATATATTATCACTAATTCTGCACCCTTTAACAAACGCCGTTTGAGAGTGGCTAATCAAGGATGGAAGCATTTGAGCAATTCGCCTAGCCAAGATTTTGGAAATACATTTGTATAATGTGTTACAACAGGCTATAGGCCGGAAGTCGTTCATGGACAAAGCATTTGGAGATTTAGGCACCAATGTGATAATGGTGCTATTAAGCTCCTTAAGCATGTTGCCGGTTTGGAAGAAGTTCCTAACCGCCTGGAGTACTGCAGGTCCGACAACCTCCCAGGAGGATCTGAAAAAATCAACATTGTAACCATCCGGTCCTGGGGCCTTTCCTTTTGCAAGGGAGAAGAGTGTAGACTGTATTTCTACATCCGTTACTGGTTGTGATAATAGAGTACGCTGATTTGCATCCAACGTCCTTCCAAAGAAAGAGCTTAACTCCCAAGGGGGGCCCTGTATAGGATCAGTCGAATCCGTGAGCAAGTGTTGAAAATGTCCGACAATATGATTCCTGATCTCTAAAGGATCAGTTAAAAGGTTCCCATCCTCTGTAGAGACTGATAGGATACGGTTCTGAAGTCTCCTTTTGTTAACATAATGATGGAAGAACTTAGTGTTTGAATCCCCTTCACGTAGCCAGCGAATTCTGGATTTTTGCCTGAAAAACGATTCCTCTTGTTCCTTACAAAGAGAGAAGGCACGTAGTTGTTCAACCTCCCTAACAATCAGGTTGTGATCAAAGGGGGTACATTCCAGGGCCGCCTGTGTCTCATAAAGGTTGCGCCTTGCTTGTTCCGTTCTAGTGGAAATGTCAGAAAAGGAATTCCTATTCAGTTGTCTGAATACTGGTTTGAGGAGTTTTAGCTTGCAGCATACCGAAAACATAGGCGAGCCAACAATGTGAGTGTTCCACGTTTGGGCCACTAAACCCAAAAAGTTTGGATGGGTTGTCCAAAAATTGAAGAACTTGAAAGGAATTCTGGGCCTTAGTGGAGATAATATTCTGACCATCATTGGAGAATGGTCGGAGATGCCTGGAGCTAGAAAATTGGCTTCAGAATAGGAGAAGTGTTGGTTCCAAAGGTCATTGATAAGAACGCGATCAATCTTCCGGAGTTTGCGATTGACGCCTGAAGAATGGGACCAAGTAAACCTATGGCCCACAAACCGCAAATCCTCAAGGCCCGCCATGTTTAGACAATCACCAAATTCATCAAATACCGGTATCCAAGGAGTAGCACTACCTTGTCTGTCACTTGGATATCGAATGGCATTGAAATCCCCAGCTACAAGCCAAGGAGTATCAGTCGAAGATAGCCGAACAAGATCAGCCCAAAGAGGCCGTCTATTAATAAAGGTATGCTCCCCATAGACAAAAGTAAGAGAACAAGAACGGTGCATCTTCAAAATCCTGAGATCAGTATGCATCATATGGGAGGAAGATGAGATGAGGTTAAGTTCAACCTCATTAGGGTCCCAACCAACCCAAATACGACCCAAGGGAGAGTGCTCATAGTTTGAAATCCATCTCCAAGAAGAGCAAATAGCTTTAGAAATATGGTCAAATAGAGATTCCTTGACCTTAGTTTCGATAAGCCCAATACAGGAAAGCCGGTTCGTTCTAATGAAATCCCGCGCTTCAGCTTGTCTAAGGGTTCCAACTAGCCCCCTAATATTCCAGACGCCAAAAAACATAGCAAAAACAAAGAGAGTTATCGCTGATTTTTCCTAGACTGTCTCCTCTTGGATTTCTTAGAGGAAGGCAGAGTAGGAGTCTTTGAATTATGCTCCATAGTAGGCTTCAATCCATGAGCAAGGGTGGAGGATCCTTCATTTACCGTGGCCAGAGCACGTGAACGGGTGATAGGGAGAGGCATGGGTGCTGGTTCCTCATCCAGCAAGTCCTCCGAATCAGCTTCTAAATGAAGGCCAGAGGATTCCCCCGAAGAAGAAAAGGAAGTTTGGGTTGGAGCTGCACCCTGCTGATCAGAAGGAATCTTGGCACATGAAGTCGAGGAAAGGCCATCATGCTGTGGCTGAGGGGGATCAACTCCAGCAGGCTCCAGACGATCAACAATAAGTGCTTCTGTGGACTGGCTAGCCTCAACCTGCAGGGGGGCCAGATCCTTGGAAGACCCAACTGGGGTTCTACTCAGCCTGGATTCAGAGGTCCTATTGTGCAGGGGAGGGGATTGTGCAGAAAGAGCCTGGTAATCATCCATCCCACGAGCTGAATACCGAGGGGTTTCAGATTCAGGTTGAGCTTGGGTGGATTCCGAGGGATTGGCATGTTTGGTTTTGTTTCTAGATACCACCGTCCACCCAGCATCAGCCTGTGCTCGAGAATCAAAACCGGGTCTGAGATGAGAAGTCAAGTTAGTATCTGCTTTAGGCCGAGAAGCATCCTCATGACTGAGTTCAGGGTGACCCGGAGCCAATCCAGATCCTTCCTCCCTAATATGGTTAGAAGGTGAAGTCTGTTGCGTAGGAGGATCGGCAGAATTTGCAAGGTTCTTCTTCCGGTATACTAGAGCCCTGCCTTCTGAAGATTGGTGACGAGTTGGCTCTGATTGTTGTTTAGGTTGTTTAGTACAACAACCAAAACCAGGTGATCCCTCTTTGTGTCCAAACAAACCGCAGGAGTAGCAGCCAAGTGGCCTCCACTCATATTCTACATTGATTTGGTTTACTTCACCATCCCATCTGACTTTGACAGAGTCCACCCGCACATCAGTAGCTTTAATCTCCACACAAACACGCGCAAAGGAGATCCTAGACAGTTGTTCAGTCTGTGTGTCAACATAAAGAGGATTGCCAATGGCACTAGCTATGCGGCTGATGCCCGCGGGAGACCATAGGGAGAACGGGATATCCCTCAATCTTACCCAAACCGGTAGAGAGTCCAGCTTGCCCTTCTTTAGTTGCAGCTTAGGATGCCATTGTTGTAGCATCATGGTACTTCTAAAGATAGAAATAGGCCCCAAGTCTAAAATCTTCCTGCGATACTCCTCATTTGGAACCCGGAAAAAATAGAAACCGTTATCATGAAGCTTAACATCAGAGACTTGGACACCCCATGACTTCTTTATAGCTTCTTCAGTGAGTTTAAATGGGACTTTCTTACCCATATAATGGCCTACTATGCATTCCATCCACCGTGGGTCTTGGTCTGCAGCCACCTCAGGGGAAATGTCAACTACAATTTCTCCATTCTCCAAACTAGGAGGAACATAAGCAAGATTGTATCCTTTTGTCAAGGCCTTAGCTATGTTTACCCAGGTTCTAGTCGGCTGAGCAGAGGGAGGATGGCTACTAGAACTCGGTCTGTCCTTAACTAGAGCTGCTGCATTTGGTCTAAGATCAGAACCAAGAGGGGGACTAGCAATGTGACCAATTCTACGAGAGGAGTGTCGGTTTTTGGATCGGCCTCTGCTGTGACTACGCCTAGCTTTGTCTCCCGGGAAAGAACTAGTTCCAGGCGGGGGGCTGATACTAGTGAAAGTCACCGAAGGGTGTCTAGCATTCTGAACAACCCTATGAGGATGGTCTGAAATTGATTTACCCCTGCTTCTACTGTGGCCAGAAGGGGGTTCAGCCTCTCTAGGAGTTTCCGAAATAATTCTAGGGGCCTGCAGAGGATGAACCGCAACATTGGATTCACCAACCTTCCGAGAATTCTCCTCCATAGGACTGGAAGTATGGTTCAATACTCTACTACAGCAGAAGCAGAGGCTCAGCGAACAGGCATTTCAACAAACACCAGGGGTGCGTATTCAAGGTGCACCGATTTTCCTCCAGTACCGCAGTCCCAGCCAACACCACAGAGCTATTCAGGTCAAGGGAGGTAGCAGAGAGGCGAGAGTACCTTTAGATTCAAAAGAAAGGTCGCAGCAAGATCACTCAGCCTGGTCGAGGTCAGAACCCAGTTCACGTAGGAGACCGGTCGAGCAATCCTGATGACACTCCACTGGAAAGAAGAGGAAATGCCACGGAAGTAGAGGAGAGGAGATGCTAATCGATCTATCCTCTGAGTTCCAGCAGTAAAGGTCACGAGGGATGCTGGAAAACTCAGGTCAGCGACGCATGTACTGTAGCAGTTCGAGAAATGCAGGAGTCCAGGTAAGATCTGGAAATCCCACTCCTATGCTGAAGGGAAGGAAGAATCCTTATAGTATGAAGAAGAGGCTCCACCGAGGATCCTCTCCACCAAATTTCCGCTCCAATGATCACCGGAGATGGCCGGAATCTTCAATCCCAGGTCGCCTGAACAGTAATTCCGAGGACACCATTGGAGAGCATCAGCCCATGAACAGTACCCGCGAAATTGGAGAGAATGAAAAGTTTTTTACCAAGTCTTTATGAGGGAATAGAGTGACTTTTTTATGTAACAAGTTGGGATTGTTTGATATCTACGTCCCAACTTGAGGGGGAGTGTTAGGAAATAATAATAAGGGTAAAACAGTCAAAAGTTATTTTATATTGAGAGGGTTACACATATATATATTACATGTATTCTTGTAATCCTTTGATTGAGATAATAAAATACGTATATTTCTCTCTCTCTCAACACATGTAAATGGCATTTTACGAATAGCTTTTGGAACAGTGAGAAGACTTAAATTGAGGGGAGGGATGAAATTGAGAGGCATAATTGATCTCCGTTGTACTTCTTTTCAGCTGATAGCTCTGTCAAAAGTTCAGTTTATCATAACTGGGGTGGTTGATGTCCATTATGATTATTGTTTATGGTAACTATTGTTTCATCGTGTTAAATTTCTAAGCTCATCAAGTTTCGACCGAAGGACTAAGTTTTGCTATCCATTTGCAGGTCAAGTGGGAATCAGGGTTTGCGAATGGTGACGAAGAGGAACAATGCCGTCAGAAGTTGTTTGTTCACAAACAAAATTGACTTGCTATATTGGATCACACGTGAAAAATTTCTAAAATTCCCATCCGAGAGGGAATTATCATTTTAGCAGGGAGAAAGCGAAAGTACGGGTGGAAATCCTTTCATTTGGTTCCAAACAGATTTTATCGTGCATGTTCGGTTTTACTTTTATATTTTATTTTCTCTTGAACTTGAGAGTCAATTGAATTTTCACGAAAGTTGAAAAACCTTAAATTTTTGAAACATCTGTATACTTTGGCATTTAAAGTCACTTCAAATTTCTTCCTAGTTCATCTCAAATTACGCTGCAACTTTTATTCGGGTAAATAAATTCAAAGGGTGCTATTTTGACTGGCTTATCTTGGTGATAAGATTTGTGCTACTATTCTCCCGGTATTCATTGTAATTCTCTTATTTAAAATATAAGAGCGCCTCTATTTCCAACAAACAAGAAATTATTCGTCCATTCAATGTTTTCAATCAAGGGTACTTTGCCTTTTAATAGCTTTATTACTATCAGGCAAATGCGACCTTTTTTTTAAGGGAAAATTACTTATTTCAATCTACTCGAGAGGTGGAATACAAAAGAATGTAAAGCATACATATATATAGCTGACGGATTTTGACAGAGGATCATCTAGTAAGCAAATCCTAGCGGCCCCTGTCAGTCCTTCATGTTAAACTTGGGACAAATCCTCTGGCCCTGCTCTCCATGGCCCATCAGAATTAGTAACTAGAGCAACCTGAACATAACAAACTAGATCAGCTTAAATGCATTGTCCTAATGAAATTCGGAATCTCATCATCCATCTTCCTTTTCAAGGCAGTTACTATTATTTTGGGTGAACCTGTGAATATCTACAAAAATCAGTCTCCAAGGTTCATATCCATCAGCTAATAGAAGAGCGCGGAAAAGCGTAGGCAACCAGAGAAGGCAAACGGCATCCTCCTCAGTTTGATGGGTCATAGTGGAATGAAATGTGCCATATCGAATTGTATTCTGAGTTGTGCAGAGGATGGTCGTGTGATTTGTTTCATGAGACTACCATATAGATCGTGTATGTTCAACCATGAGATTGAACCAGAAATTTTTTAGTGCAAATTGTATGAAATGATTTCATTGCAGCTTATTTCGAGAGCATTTCTTATTTTTTTAAGTGATTCTTTGGAAAGTAGAGAGAAGAAATCCGAAAATTATCATCTTACTTGGTCAACGAGGTTAGTTAAGTATCTTATGGTCTGAAGTTTCTCTTAAGATGGACTTTCTCATAAAAAAATCCATTAAATATTGCACGAGCTTCAGCCGAATCATTAGATTCACGTACTAGAGACAGTGTCTGGCAATTACGATTTCACCAACTATCCAAAAGCCAACAAGCAACAACGCCGCCCTCGGTGGTGTTGCCGGCTCCGTCCTTCCACTTGTCCGGCACTATCACCTGAACCTAAAATTCAGACACCCAACACACACGAAATCCGCAGAAAGCGATTGATATCACGCTCCGCAGCTGCTTTGTACAAGCAATTCGTTCCCTTCGCCGGAGCGCGAACGAAAGGGCGGGAGCTCGCAAGAGCAAGCGATCACGGAGCAAAAGGGAGCAGATCGAGGACGCTAGGGCAAGTGGAGCGAAAAGGACAACAACAGAGGCGAGCCCTAATAGAGGCGTTGCAAAGCTAGAGAGAGAGAGAGAGAGAGAGAGAGAGAGAGAGAGAGACCGACCTCGAGCGACGGCAACGGCGACGGCGACGAGTGAAGGATGCAGATAGATGATCGACGGGGGTAGAGACGAGAGCAGACGAGGCGAGGCAAGGCGAGAGAGCGTCCGACGGCGATGGCAATTGGCGACTGAGAGTCTGAGAGAGGGAGATGGGCCGGCCCAGAGTGTTAATGGGTCGGCCTGACCCAACCCAACCCTAATGAAATCCCAAATTTTAGGGCCATATTTGAAGAAGATTAAGGCCCGACCCCAAAATACCTCAAATTTTAGGGCTGGACCGGGTCGGCGCGGGTCGGGCCGGGCCGGGCCGAACCGGGTCGGCGCCGATTGGGCCGGGCTGGCCCGGGTTTTATTGATACCCCTACTGGCAATTACGATATCACTAACTATCCAAAAGCCAACAAGCAACAACGCCACTAGACAATAATAACGGCCAGAAACTTCGGAAACTCCAAAATTACACGGAGCAAATAAACGATCAAATCAACGATCGTATTAGCAAGCGTACAGCAAATTGCACACCATCAAATGCATATACTCCATTTAGAGCAAAGCTGCAGATGAATATCAATCTAATCTTCCTCGCTACACCGGAAGGCTTTCAAACCGATGCTTAACCTGATATTTAATTAAATAAAGCACCATGTCAGGAGAAAACTGCTAATCGAGAGTGCAGGGTATCATTGCTTGCCTTCCAAAAGAAGTAGGCAGGAGTATTTCAGAGGAATTTAAGCAAAATCTTATGAAGATTTTGCCCTTTCCAGCAAGTTTAATCCAGGCCACGGACATTGCAAAAGCCTTAGTCTAGACTTCATGAGAAAATTTACTTTGAGGGCCAAGATGTTTGTCGAACTTTCGGGCAATAAGTTGTAAAAAAAACAAGTGTGAAAAAATGTACAATGTAAATACAAACTTAAAGCAACACTGAATAGCATGCATATAAGGAATTATCAATACGATAAACTTAAAAGCATAAAGTCATGGCATTGCTTTTTGGTTACCAAACAATATTGTGTCGTATTGATTTGACTTTGGGTTAATTAAGAAAATGTGAAATCAATAAATTTGATTAAATGATTCATTGGTAACTTGACAATCAAGTAGCGAGAAGAGTGGTGAGCCCGGTCGCTCATTCGAAATAAGAAATGGACAAAAACTTGGTAGAGAAGAGCGGCGGCCTCAAGTTACACAAGGACTGGTACTCGGCCACCGGAAAAGGGGGTAGAAATAAAATTCTTATATGCTATCTAATTACAAATCACCCTTGGACGATTAAAACAGATGAAGCTCTCGACTTATTCTTCCCTTTTTTTAGACCGTCCTAATTCCCTAAAAACCCTCAAATTGTAGGTTCAATCTTAATTCTATCCCGAACCTTTTTTTTTGTCTCAAAAGATCCTCAACTTTAGCCCCAATGCTAAATTTGCCCCTAATTTTTATGTCTAAAAAAAATTCCAAACTTTATATCCAATCCCAAATCTGCTCCGAACATTTTTTTGTTTTAAAAAATCACTAACTAGTCTCAAATCTACTCCCGTGAACCCTCCATCCAAAAACTGTCATTAGTTTTTTAACGTGGCATTTCTATGTCAGTAAAAAATCAACATCAAGTGATGTGGAAAATTATCTCCAAAACTAATCTTTTTTTATCAGAAAATTAGGAAAACTAGAGATGATTAATGATAATTTTGGATGGAGAGCTAGCGAGGGTGAATGTAGGACTGGACCTAAAATTAAGGGGTTGTTTTAGACAAAAAGAATTTTGGGCAAATTTAGGATTGGACCAAAAAGTCGTGTGTTTTTTTTTCAAGACAAAAAAATTCGAAACAAAATTGGGATTAGACCTAAAATTGATTTTTTTTTAGAGAATTAGGCCTTTTGTATGGATAGATATCGTGTTTGGCTAAGGTCACTGAACCTTCTCATTAAGAAAGTAATATCAATCTTTAGGCCTAATTTCCCTGAAAAATTGAACATGTTCCCAGACAAGCTTCGCCTTGACTCGAGGGCGAGGTCAAGAAGAATAATTTAATCAAAGATAAACGTACCAATATTACTTGTCCAGCTTGATCAGGAAGATGCTCTCCATTGTTTAGATCAAAATGAATGAGAGCACATCTCATCTTTTGATATCTCGAGACTTGCAATCGCATTTTTATTACTGATCAGTTAATTAATTAGTACTTAAGCAAGATGTAGTTTATTCACTTTTGATTTGAGGAATTTAACTATCCCCTCTCTTACTAACCATCACACCAAGAGTGAACAAGGCCGCTTTTGAGAATATTTTTTACATCAATACTGTGTGCTATAATTACTCTTATCTTATCATGTCTCAATGTGTTGAACATTTTCTGAGAAGATGCTCATAAAATATACACAACGAATCAGTCCACCTAGATCAGTTCGCTTATTCAGCTCGCTAGCATAAAAAGGCACGCAAATATGTGCTCGATTTGGATTGGGATTATCCAAGGACATGAATTCAATTTGTCAAGGGGTCAAAAACATTTGATCAATTTAACGAATATGTTATTGATAGGATTTGTCACTAAAATAAACTATAGGGATTAAAATCAAACATTTACAAGAATGCGATGATCAAAAGGGTACTGTCTTAGAAGGTTTTGTGTACGTAGGCACCGTATAATCTCGTACACACTCTCTTTCTGACTTTTACTCTAGAGTTTTCTTATACGGTGGGCCCTTCCCTCTCGGAGGCCCACAGCAGTTTTGGGTGGAGATCGTGCAAATTTTTCGATGGACAGTCTAACTTCAGAAGACAACAACCACAATGTCATCGAAATTGTCATTTTTTTATAATTATTATTTTTCTAACTGGGTTCCAGCTACATATAAATGGCTAGTAAACTTTGGATTTATGCGACTTTTATTATTAGGAGTAGGTGAAATTTTTTCTCTTATTTTAGGGGGAGATTTTCCGAAGGATGTCTTGGGTGGAATATGTGAACCGGGATGGATTCCTTTGCACGCTAAATCATATGTCATCAGTGACGTCTTCTCTTGACTCGCGCTGCCATTTATTCTTGACCTTTTTTTTTTATTAGTTTTTAAGTGTTGATTTTTGAAAAAATTCAGATTGAAGATTGAAAATAGTGAACTTTCCTTATTTGAATATTAAGCGTGCTACGTATATTTGTTAAGCAATTGAACCACCCCACTCAGAAAATTGATTACTGAACCAACTGATAAGTATCGTATATGATGTATTAATGGATGAACTTAATGTGCATACTAAATAGTTTCCGCACTGCTAAATCTCTTGTATGACCTACGTAAAATCCATCACTTTCAATGATTTAGATTTAACTTAGTATGTATACACATATTACATTCATATAATAAATTTTCGCCGAATACGGTCATTATGAGCGATCGGCCCCTGTTTTTGGCTTATGTTCGGTCTCTATTGCTACTTCCATTGGGCATTATGTATTTTAAGAAGTGTCAAAGAATGCTAATTAACCCTTACCAAAAAAAATGCTAATTAACAAGATTCTTTAGTATTTTTTTTAAAGTGTGTTTAAGAAATTCCAGCCCAAAAAAAAGCGCGTAAAAAGATAAATAAAAAAAAGAGCAAATTGACTTTTTAGAGGTGGACAAGTGGCAGGCGATAACTACGAGCCTCCATCCCACGTGGGTCCCATCTCCACCGCCCATTCCTCCCCCCCCCCCCTCTCTCTCTCTCTCTAGTTGCATTGCAAGTGATCCATCGGTCGCATCACAGAGAGAGACGACAAGATGGAGGCTCCTGATGCTGACACGTGTCCTTGTATTGCGGCACACCTGGGCCGTCGGCTGGCACCGTTTGTCCGATTGCGCGCGCAAGAGGTGGTTCCACGCGCTTTCCTGTGGCCTGGACCGTGGGTTTGGGTGGGCTTATTGTGAATAAATTTGAATTAATTTATTAATCGAACATAAATTTAGAAAAGGTAGGTATTTATTCACATTTTTTTTGTCTTTTTGGCCCAAGTTGGTGTCCATAAATTCACATTGAAGCTTCCCGAAAAAAAGGGCATTCATTCTATATTTCAATAAAATAAATCAATTATTAGATGAGATTGATTATTAAAAATTGTTTTCGTGTTTGCACCCTTAGCTGTAAAGAAAAGCAGAGTACTAATTCTAAGATCCTCTATAAATAAGTTGAGTCGGTCATAACTAGTATGCATCTTTGATAGAATCAGAAAACGAAGGATTGTATAAGATACTTTGACTATTCGATGATCATTTTAATTACCACGAATTACGATTTTATGCATTTGCACTTGCAGATTGAGATGATATATTAATGACAACATGACTTTTTTTTGGGTATTTCGGTAAAGATTTGAAGTTGGAATATTTTCAGTATGTTTGCTTGATTGAAAATAGTTGAGGCCTGAAAACTGATTCTAATAAGCATAGGGTATGAGCATTTTCTATTTTATAGTGTTGTTGTAAATAATTGCAGTGTGAATATACGACGATGTTCCCGAATTAGTAATTATTGCAAAGCCAGATTTCTAAGAACGAGGGCATGTAATCATATTATATCATATATGTCATTAATGATTTTCCATTTTTTTCCACAAATTATTGACGGGAATTTTCGTTTGGGGAGTAAGTATTTGAAATTAGTTTAAAATAACGCGTAAGCGCGTTGGGTTTCGATCGTTCACATTGGTGGCGACAGCAAGTAGTCAGTTGCTTATTTTTTCTTTTTCAGTAATTTGTTGAGAAATAGTCCGACCAAAAATTAAAATTTGTGAGAAATGGCAATTTTTAGTAATCAATAAGTTTTTTTCCCCACGAATTTGTTGATTAATAACGAATTGGGATTTACGTGCGGTTTGACGTGCAAGGGGACGCGGTGCACGAACCCAGGGTGGGGTCCTTTTCTAACGGGGACAAGGAGCATGGCGCCATGGGTCCCACCCCATGGAATTAAAACCTTCCTTTAGGGGACGCTATTTTGCGAATATTGTACACGTGATATATTAGGAAAAAGAATTCATCAGAGAAAAAGTACACGTGCAATAGGGAGACTAGGTCCACTCCATGTAGTTTTATAATTTTATTGAGTTATAATCCGATGATGCTGTAGCCGTAAGTCAAATAATTGATGGCATTTTTCTTGTACCAGGACACGAGAGTTGTCGTAATTTCGATGGCTAAGCCCAAACAAAGAAGGAAAATCATAGCGATTTAGTGATTATAAAAGTATTTTTTAATATAGATTGAATTTGAAGTGTAATTTTGACATCACGAGGAGTGACAAATCGAGGCCCCGCACATCCATCCCTCACGAACTCGCAGGTGATTTCGAGGAGGGTGGCTCGTCGGTAGCCAAGAATGACCGTGGGCATGGGTTTTAGGGTTCTGCAGGCATGTGATAATAGCCAAGAATGGCTCGTCGGTAGCCAACATTGGCTGCTTTTTTGGTTAGTCCAAGAGATAATAAAATTTATCAGGGGTTGATGATGTATCATCATGTTTCTTGTCCGGATGCATTCCAAGTTTGCTGTCCATGTCCTTATTATACATATTTAGAGAATCATCCCACCAGATCTGCCCATTGTACTCATTTTACTAGCACGGTAGTGGGCCCCGTCTACTCTCAATTCTTCCCCGAGCTTTTGAGCTGGTAATGGAAGCTCAATTTCATTTGAAACGGAAAAATACATCAAAAATCTGCGATGGGGCTCCTAGGCTCCGAATTAGTAAACGAAAGCCTTACGGAGGATGGTCAAAGCTAAAGCTATTTGGAAAACAGATCTCATCTTTCATCGGTCTCCATTCAAATACAGGATGAGCGATTGTTGATAATGCAACATTTCAGTATTGAAATGAAGTTTACTGATTTGATACGATAATATTTGATAAAGCGAGCAGGAGTAAATTTCTAAGTGGCATCAAGAGCTTAAATATACTCAACAGAAAAAAAAAATAACTTTTCTGATGGAAAATAAATTTAAAAAAGAAGAGGAAAGTTCAACTGTGCATGCGGTGGACTAAAGCAATTGTCTTTTCATTTTGGTTTTATTTTCTTTTTTAGCGCTTTTGCATCGAAACTTGCTCACATGTTTTCTTCTTCTTCTTCCGAGCAAAATCGCCTTGGATTCTCTTTGGGCATTGAAACTTCCACCACATGAAGCCAATGACCATAAACGCGTGGTTAGTGGTCCTGGTCAATGAATTACTAATTTATGTCTAGCTTGGTAAGTTTGAATTATTGGTGCATGCCAACTTGTTCGGTTAGATAAATTAAACCAATTAAGAATATAATAAAGCAAAAGCAAAAGCAAATATGCATTTTGATTTGTTTATTTGAAGAATAAATTAAGGCAGAACCAAAGCAAAAAGAAATTCTTCTCATAGTGTTTGGGTACAAAATCAATATATATATATATATACCAAATTGATTGGTGGTAACTCTATTTTAAAGAAAATTCAAAATTATTGTCGTAACTTTTAAAATTTTTGTCCCACTATGTAATCACTCTTTAAGTGGAATAGGCTCCGATCTCGGGAGTGAAGACGAGACGCTATGATCAGCACCGGTGTCACCATATATCCATCTCTCGCAAGGTCGGAGGTGATTTTGAGGAGAGCGGCTCGTCGGCCGCCGAGAATGACCATGGACATGGGGTTAGGGTTCTGCGGGCAGGTGGGGGAAGCAGTGACAACAGGGGGATGATCAAGGATTTGCAGCGAGGAAGAAACGTGCAAGGGTCAAGGAAGGAACTAGAAAGAGTTGTCGTGGAGTTAAAAGGTCTACCTAGAAAAGAAATTAAACAAGAGGAAGGACAAAAATATTGGCCATTCATGTGTTCAAAGTGTTCTCCAGCTTAAAAGACGTGTTCTAAAAAATTACAGTGGTCGATGCATCAGCAAGTGCTTTTACTGACTCTTCTGCAACCCTTGAATAAATAAAAGTGATCGATAATCTATCAGCATGTGCTTATTGATTCTTACCTGACACTAGTACCTTTCTCGGAGCGGACATAAAATTATAATCTAATGTTTCTTGTCCGGATGCATTGCAAGTTGCTGTCCATGTCCTGTTATATAAATTTAGAGAATCATCCCACTATATCTGCCCGTTGTATGCATTTACTGGCAAAATAAAGGTAAATGCGTATAAAAAAATTACATTCTAAAAGAACAGAATATAGACAAGACTTATGATATGTTATCAAAATTATTTTAATTAGCAAAAGAATTAGAAGTGCCCGTCACCGAAAATTGCTTCGATCTGTTCTCTATTATAGACTATATTTACTATGGGTCTAATTTGATACTAATGGCTGCTCTTTGGTTTGTTCAAAAAATAATGGGAGAAGTGCATTAGAAGTCTTAAAAGTGCAATTTAAGGAGCATCACAGGGCCTGCAAGCAAGGAATTGGGATATCAAGCTGCTAGGGTTTTCTTGTTAACTTTCTTTGGATTTATAATATTTCCTACTCCTAAGAAAACTATGGATCCCCTATTTACTCACATAGTCAATCAGTTGACTATGTAATGTCAGAATAAAGCTTCTTTCTATTGTAAAGTGAAGTAATTAATGCGTTGGATTTTTAACATTTCACTCAATTCTTGATACGAATCTTTTGACTAATTCAATGTCTGAAGAGCATTACTTTATTGCGTGAAAATATAAAAATAAATACATTAAATGGTATATCAAATGAATTGTTGGATGAGACTAATATTCTTAGGTATATTTTGAGTGGTAAGTAAATCCCATCCAACATTTTTATTCACATAGCTACCCCTCCTTATTTAAGAGGAACCGCATTAATTTATGTTTAAGTATTATATAAATTTATATTTAATCCAAATGAACTAAGACTGCACCTATCAACTCCATTCGATGATGTAAATATTTGAATTAACACATATTACAAATTATAGGTATTTAAGGAAAATTGCAAAACTAAACCAAGCGGAAATATTGGCCGCAAAAAATTGAAAATTTTGATTTATTAATTTGGCTTTGGGTTGATTAAGAAATTGTGAAATCAATAAATTTGAATAAATAATTAAATGGTAAATTGACAATTAAGTAGAGAGAAGAGTGATGGGTCCAGCCACTCATTCAAAATAAAAAATGGACAAAAACTAGATAGAAAAGAGCGGTGGCCTCAAGTTGAGCAAGGACTAGTGGGACCCAGCCACTGAGAGAGGGGAAGAAAGAAAATTACATGCTATCTAATTACAAATCTGCCCTGGATGATTAAAACGGGTGACGCTTCTCGATTTTTTCTCTTCCCTCTTTTTATACTGTCCCAATTTCCTAAAAGTCCTCAAATTTTAGGTTAAGTCTTAATTTTATTCTGAACTTATTTTTTGTCTCAAAAAACCCTCACTTTAAGTCTTAGACCCAGTGCTAAATCTATCCCCAATTTTTATGTCTAAAAATATTTTCAAACTTTATGTTCAATTTCAAATATGTCTCGAATAACGATGAGAACTTTGAGAATGAGGTCAAGAAAGAGCCGTGTCCATCTTGACAAGGGGCAATCTCGGCATTCAGAGGCCAGAATTCACGGCCAAAGAAGACAAGAAAATCTGGGCAAAGAAAAAAGCAGAGGATTCTCGGCCAAGTGGGGTGGGGATTTTTCAGCATCTAATCATTTGCCAAAGAGAGCTCGAAAAAACAAAAGGATGAAGCTTTTCTTCACGGCTCAGAAAGAGAAATACAGAGATAGGGTCATGGTCGGCAAAAGAGAGAAAACTTTAATATAAAAAAAAAACCTGAGAACTGGTCTCGCCAAAGAAAAGAAAGAAAAAGAAGAACAGGGGAGGGCAGACTCTCGTGGAGAAGGTGAAAAGAAAAAATGAAGGCAGAAAGAGAGTCCTCCAAGTTCCCCTTTCCTTTTCACTTTAATTTCCAAGAATTTTACTGCTCACGGTTAAATTTCTCCATCATTTCATTTCAAAGCCAAAACCGAAATCAAGTTCACCATTGTTTTGAAGTTGAACAGCTTTTGTTCGAATTAGAACCAAAGAGAGAAAAAACCATTGTATCTTTAAAGTGTAAACGTGACCAACGTTGGAGACTTTGCAAAAGTCACGATTGACAATGATGGAGGATTCTCACCGGCCACCCTCTTGAGAGGAAACTCACTTTCCAACAAAATGACTATCACACGTTAACAAATTGCTGACCAAAGAAGATTTGGATCCAATCCTAAATATGTCCTGAAATTTTTTTTTATCTAAACAAATCACTAACCAATCTCAAATCTGCCTCCATAAATTCAATATTTAAAAAACATTGTTAGTTGATTGATGTGACAATTCTATGTCAGTAAAAAAATTTATTTCAGCAAAGTGATGTGGAAAATTATATCCAAAACAAAATCGTGTTTGTTTAGAAAATTAGGAATCGATCCACCTAGATTAGTTCGCTTATTCAATTCACTAGAAAAAAATGGCACACAAATATGTGCTTGATTTGGATTATCTAAGGAAATGAATTTAATCAATCTAACAAATATGCTTTTGACCGGTTTTGTCACTAAAATAATTTATAAGGATTAAAATCGAACATTCACAAGAATATGATGATCAAAAGTTTACTTTCTTATCTTGTAAGGTTTGTGCATGTAGGCACCACATAAGCCTGTACACGGGAGCTTGTACGCTTCCATATTGTAATTTTGTCCAAACACAGTAATAAATTTATCTTAAAACATGCTGGGGCATGATCATTTCATAATATTAAAAAAAGTAAACTCAAAATTATTGATTTCAAAAAATATATAGAAACTCAACATATTTGAAATTAAATACTTTATTTTTTAAAGAGTTAATACCACCAAAAACTCCAAATTAGTATACGTGTGACAATTTTACCCTGTTTTGAAAAAGTGACCACAAAAAACTCTAAACTGGTACACCTATAATAATTATACCCCACCGGTCACTTTTGGCTGGCCGGCGATGACGTGGACTCCGACCGACTGACGTGGTAATATTTTATGATTAATTTCGATTCTTTTTAATTTTTTTGACTTTTTTTCTCTCTTTCGTTTTTTTTTCCTATCTTCTCCGCGACCGACCAAAGCAGCAGCCTCGCCGGCCATGGCGAGGGCGGGCCTCGCCGTCACCGTTGCGGGCGAGATCGGCCGAGCAGCGGCCTCGCCATTGCCGACCTTGCCTGCGACGGCGAGGTCGAGCGGCCTCGCCATGGCCGCCGCTCGCCTCGCCGTCGCACAGATCTGGGCGAGTTCCAACTGCCCCTCATCGATGCGGTCGTCGCCAAGCCACTCTGTGATGGACCCGTCTTCGTGAAAAAGATGAAGCAGCAAGCCCCATTGGAGCAGCTTCGTGATGGAACCGTCTTCTTCGTCTTTCGGGTTCTTGGGGGGTGTTCAGATTTCGTTGCCGATCATGACCTTGTAGTTGTTCTGCAGCATGGAGTTCTTGCAGTGAGCGATCGCGCCCTGGATCGCTCTCTGCAGCTCCTCCATTGACGAGGCCTCCGAGCTACTGTCGCCGCCTCCTCCTCCTCCTGCTGTCCGGACTCCTCCGACGCCGCCGAACCCGCTCCGACAGAGCACGCCGGAGTGGCATGGCAACGACCGCATCGACGAGGGGCAGCTGGACCTCGCACAGATCTGTGCGACGGGGAGGTCGAGCGGTGGTCATGGCCGCTCGACCTCGCCGTCGCGGGCGAGGCTGCTGCTCGGCCGCTCGACCTCGCCGTCGCGGGCGAGGTAGGCAATGGCGAGGCTGCTGCTCAGCCGACCTCGCCGTCGCCATGGCCGGCGATTTCGTTGCTCTGGTCAGTCGCCAGTCGTTGGCAAGATAGGAAAAAAAAAGAAAGAGAGAAAAAAAAGTCAAAAAATTTCAAAAAAATCGAAAATAATTAAAAAAATATTAAAATATTATCACGTCAGCCGGTCGCGCGTCCACGTCATCGCCGACCGGCTAAAAGTAGCCGATGGGATAAAATTGTCACAGGTGTACCAGTTTGGGATTTTTTGTAGTTACTTTTTTAAAACGGGGTAAATTTGTCATACGCGTACCGGTTTGAGGTTTTTGGTTATATTAACCCTTTTTAAATTATGGTAATCTGAAAGATGAGGTGATTATTGATATTATGTAGGTGAGGAAATAGCTTGGTGAACTTTGTGGAATTAGAATTCTTAAGTTTCTATGGTTGAAAAAGCTTTATTTAAGTTCTAAACATTATTAATTTATACAAATATAAAACCAAAAACTTGAGGATTTCTTGTGTTCTTTCGAAATATTCACTATACCCCTACCTAATGTTATGATCTTAATGAGTGAAATGAGATAAAACTATTATCCAATGCGATAAAGATATCTATGCGCGTCTTTTCTAGTTTCTTAATTTTCTAGGACGAAAGGAAAAAGGTTATGGTGGGCCTGCATTCGTGCCAAAAGTATTATTTTTCACTGAAAAAATAAGATTTAGGTGGTGGGCCCCGATCTATTTTCTCTTCTTCCGAGAGCTTTCTTTTGGGCCGATGAAGGAAGCTCAATATCAATTAAAATGGAAGAATACTTCAAAAATATGCAGCGGGGCTTTTGGACTTTGGATTAGTAAACAAAAGCCTTTTTGAAAATAATTGAAGCGAAAACAATAGGATAACAAATTTCATCTTTCATTGGTATCCATTCAAGATATTTGGTTATTTCACAAGAGACTTCAGTATAATTTCAGAAATATGTTCAACAAATTAATTTAGAGCTTTTATCCAAAGACTTTAGGATAAGAGATCATTGATAATACAATAATTTGATAGTGAAATGAAACTTATTGGTTTGATGCGACAATACAAATCAAGATATTGCCATGACCACTTGTCTACGGTACCATAACTGCAATTGTCTTTTATTTTTGGTTTTATTTTTTTCATTGCTTTGCATCGAAACTTGCTCACATGTTTTCTTCTTCCTGGGTAGGATCGCCTTGCATTCTCCTGTGCGTTGAAACTTCCACCACATAAAGGCAACGGCTATAAATGCATGGTCAGTGGTCCTGGTCAAAGAATTATTAATTTATATCTAACTTGACATGTTTGAATTATTGGCGCATTCCTACTGGGTGGATCGGATACTTCAAATAAATAAATAAATGTATAATAAAGCAAAAGCAAAAGCAAAAAGGCATTTTGATTTTTTTATGATATTTAAAGGATAAATTAAGGCAGAATCAAAGCCAAAAAGAAATCTTCTCATTGTGCTCGGGTACAAAATAAATATATATATATAGCATGTTGAAATTTTTTTATGATTCTGACACGCGTAAAAACATAATTTTTTAGAATAAGTAATTATTAATAATACAACATTTTAATATAGAAATGAAGTTTCTTGGTTGCACAGTATAATATTTAAAAGACACAAAGAGAGAATGTTAAATTTTCAAAGTGAGATTTAGAGCTTAAATATATTCGACAAAAACACCCTCGAAAAGGACGGTTCCATGGTGCAATCAGTGGACTAAGCGTGTCCTCTTTCCCGTCGTGACGCTTTGATGTTTTTCTCTGTTCCGAGCACCTGTCTGGAAAATATGGGACCCGACGAATCTCCGTCTCTCTCTCTCTCCCCACCTTTCATCTTCTCCCGCAAATCCATGTGACAGTCTCGTCCCAGGTCTTTCTGCCTCTCCACTTTTCATCTTCCCCCCAATAAATCCACCGCTTTATGCGTATTGAAATTTGAACAGACCACAATAAAAGGGGCAATAAGAAGGCATTTCCTGTTTCCTGAGAGGCAGGCATTCTGGTTTTTTCTCCGTCAGATTTGAGAGCGAAAATCAAGGGCAGAGTCAGAGCAAAGACGAAATGCATCTTCTCATTTTTGGGCATTCTTTCGCCGAGCTCGTGGCACTGATCCTTCTCCCCGGGCTTGCGTTCTATTTTCTCAATAAGAAGAAAGCTAGTGCGCGTGGAAATGCGCGAGATGCTGATGCTGGCGCATCTGATTCGTTGATTGCACTGACGGAAACTGATTCCGGTGGATCTAGTTCATTTCTGACAGAAACGAATAACGGTGTATCTAGTTCGTCTCCGACAGAAACTAGCAACGGTACATCTAGTTCGTTGACTGCATCAACTGAAAATTGCTATGAGGTGTTTTTGAGTTTCAGAGGTTCAGATACTCGAAAAGGCTTCACCGATCACCTTTATATTGGGCTCATTGATGCTGGAATTCGTACTTTCAGAGATGATAACGAGCTCCGCCAAGGCGAGAAGATTGGACCAGATCTTTTGGCAGCCATCAAGAAGAGTAAGATTCTGATCCCCATTCTCTCGGTGAATTATGGATCAAGCAAATGGTGCCTGGATGAACTGGTTCAAATAATGGAGTGCAAGAATAATAATGGGCAGATAGTGTTGCCTATATTCTACAAAGTGAAACCAGCAGATGTGGGACATCAAATCGGGAGTTTCGGAGATGCATTTCACGAGCGTGAAAAGCGTTTGCTTGAGAGGAGTTTCGACCCAACAATTTTGGAGAAATGGAAGAAAGCACTCCTTGAAGTCAGCACCTTGAAAGGATATGAAGCCGATGGGTACAAGTTTTCATCAAAACATTCTCTACTTTCTTATAATATGTATGGGTGTTTACTGGTTGTTTTGATTCTCACCTGCTTCATTTTCGTTCTTTTTCGTTCATATATATATATATTAAAAACCAGTAAGATCCTGTCATGCATGAGCTCTATAAGTTATTCTGTTTTTTTTTAAGTTTTTTGCTTTACTGATCTTGACCAATCTATTTATAGATTTTATTGTTATGATCTCATTTGCTTGAATAATAAAATTTTTTGAATGAATTTTTACGCTTATATCCAAAGATTTGAAACATTGTGCCATTTTTTTTTCATGTTTATAGTGTACGGCACATTCTGTAGAATTGCACAAATAAGGACAAATTCCCTCAATTGTATTAAGGTAGTTCACTATATAGCACTTCGAACAACTTTCCAGATTGATATTACAGGACACGAATTTCTCTTGCATCAAAAGTGGTGTCATATTTATTGAAAGATCATTGGATTCTCTTATAGGGCTGGCTTATTGGACTTCTTATTCAAAAACTCCAGAAAGCTTTTAAAGTGACATCCTGTCATCCACGTCATCCTTGATAGCTTTAACAAACAAGAAGTTTAAATTTTGATTCAGATTTATAACATATTCAATTCAAAATTCATTTGTGATATCCTCAAGTTTCTTCTCGCTCAATAAATTATGTCAAAGTAATAATGGATTAGGGAACGCCATGTGAAGCAACCACCAACATTTCCTACTTTAGTCTTAGCATAAAAGATAATACATGGAGGTGTGACCAAAGTAATTTTTTAAGTTTTACAATTTACCCCAAATTTGTTTATTATTGTGTTCTCATCAGATAAATAACATAACATGACTGTTGCTACATGTTTTAACTCGTAACATTTGATAGGTATGAAGGAGAATTGGTGAAATCAATCGTCCAAAAAGTGTTGAGCGAGCTTAAGAAAGAGTTTGAGTTGGTTATTCCTGAAAATTTGGTCGGAATTGATGGTCATGTGGAGGAGGTTATGAAATTTGTAGATAATAATTCTAGTGCTACCCTATTTATCGGAATCCACGGAATGGGAGGCATTGGTAAGACGACTCTTGCTAAAACCATCTACAACAAGCTGTCCGATCAGTTTAAGTATCGTAGCTTCATTGCAGATATTAGGGAATCATGTCAGCGAAATGGAATTGAGTACTTACAAAATCAACTAATCTATGATATATTGAAACAAAAGAATCAAATTTCTAATAAGGATGACGGGACTAAGTTCATCTCATCCAAGTTCAAAGATAAGAAAGTCCTTGTTCTTCTTGATGATGTGGATGATGTTGATCAGTTGAAGGCTTTGGCTAGAAACCATAATTGGTTTTCTTCTGGAAGTAGGATTCTTATAACCACTAGAAAAATTAGTGTTCTTGACAATGAAGGGGTGGACTTCAAATATGAACATGAGGTAATGGATGATAATCATTCTATGGTTCTGTTTAGTAGACATGCATTTCGAAGGAATTCTCCTCCAAGTGAATTTGAGGACCTCGCTCATGCTGTTGTAACTACCACCGGAGGGCTTCCCTTATCTCTTGAGGTTTTAGGTTCATTTTTGTGTGGAAAAAAGATAGCATTCTGGAGAGATACAATAGACAAGTTAAAAAAAGTCCCTCATAAGAAAGTGCAAGAAAAGTTAAGGATAAGTTATGAAGCATTAGAATATGAACAAAAGCAAATATTTTTGGATATTGCTTGCTTTTTCATTGGCACTGACAAGAGAATCGCATCCTACATGTGGGATGTCTGTTGCTTTTTCCCTGAGGAGGGAATTGAGGTATTGAAATTCATGTCATTAATAAAAATTGGAGATGATCATGAGCTCCGAATGCATGACCAACTGAGAGATCTTGGTAGGAAAATAGTTCGCGATGAAAACGAGCGAAAGCCTCAGAAACGTAGCAGGTTATGGGACTCCAAGGAAGTCCAGAAAGTGCTACGAGAAACTAAGGTAACCGTTTCGTTCTTTTGCTCACTTAGTCCATCTTCTACTGTTAAGAGTAATGTTAGTCCACTACTTAGTGCTTGCTCTAGTGAGCAGAGAACCTTCTACTGGTATTGCCTCGAATGTGTTATTGACGTGATTATAAAGTAGGGAGGTTGCTCTCTCCTAGTAAGTATAGTAGTATTATTTGAGATTTTTCTTAAAGTGTATATTACGAAATTATCTCCAAGAATGAGATACTTTCAAATGTTTTAGATAATTGATAGGGGTATTCAATGTTGGCAAGATCTTGAATTTACATCTTCGACACATGCAATAAATAACTTGACTATGCTACGATAAACCATAACTACGTAGGATATATAAATCATTAATATCTAGATGTTAAAATTTATGTTATAGGACTAAGATGCCTGCATTTCTCGTGAAATTTTAGTCATTATTCCATAACGGAGAAAGAAAGGGATACTTATTTTATGTAATATTACGTTTGGAATTCCATTTACCAATATTCATAGGAAAAGGATTCATTTAAGACTTACCGAATAAGATAGGAACATAAATTCCTTATATATAACATATATGTGTGTATATAACATCAAGCGTATTTTATGCAATCACCATTAGAAAGAGAAATGTTTTATTTTTTTATGAATAAAAAGTCCAAGAGATAAATACTGTAATTCTATTTTGTATAATTTTTTTATTTTTTGTATAAATAAGTTTGTGAGTGTATTTGCATTTGTGAAATTAATTATAATTTTTAAAATAAAAAGGTACATTTGATATAATTATTTCAATATTTTTGCATGACTCCATTTCGCTCTTCATCCATGATTCTATCATAAAAAGAAGCCTAGCCTTTTGCATATGGCACGAAAATAACATTACCTTTCAACCTCATCCTTTTACTCGTGACAAAAATGACACCTGCCATCAATTCTTCCTATTCTTGCTTTAAATCATCCCGCGTCATCCTACATAGCTCATGGTGCGAACATGCACAATGAACCATGCTAATCGTGACCACAAATGACTTCTCTTTTTTCAAAAAGCCAGAAATTTCATAAGAAAGATTATAAATAAAGTTTGTTAACAAAATCATAAAATAAAACCCAACATCTTTTTTGGTGTGGGTTGACATGGGTCATTGTGTACGTTAGCAGAGTGAGCAATGTAGGATACCCATGGCGATTTAACGATGATAATGAATGAAATTTGTAACAGGTGTCGGCTTTGTTCTACAGTTAAATAGTTGGGCTATTTGTATTACGTTGGAAATGTTATGTTATTTTTGTCACAAATGCCGAAGATTAGGCTTTATAGACGTTTGAAAGGTTTTGCTACTTTTATCTCAAGTACAAAAAGGTTGGGCCTATTTTCGGGATTTGACCAAACTCTAGCTATCGATTTTTTAAGGTGAAAAAAGTCACACATCACACAAAGAAATCTTGAAGATAAATAGGGTATATTGATATTTTGACAGGGAAGTTTATGGGAAAATGACTAATGTGAGTAGATTACTTCTATTGAAGATTTCGTCCTTTTTTTTATATAGTTACTCTTCTCTTGGATTACTTTTAGGTGTTGAGATCTGATTCCTTTCCAAATTATTATGTCAATCACCTATGAGTATCCATGAAATCTTGTACAGCATGGTGAATTACAATAACAAAATTTTTGGTTCAGAGAAACTGATATGGAAATCCATGAACGTACTTTCTGTTTTACTTCTTGACTTCTTATGCATAAGTGATTTTTTTTTCTTGTGAAAGCTTACTACACATTTGGTTCTCAGGAAGAACTATTCTATTTCCAATCTATTCCAATAAAGCAATTATTCCTTCATTTTGTTCAAAAATAGATTAGAAATTACTATTCTTTCCCAATCAGGAATAGTTATTCCTGGGTGGCCAAGGAAAAGCTATTCCATGTAGGCTTGTAGCCAAGAGTAGCTTCAATTTTCACATTGCAAAAATGCTTTGCACTTTCAACAATTAATTTTTTTGAAATACATCAAAGTTATTGGGGTCTGTTTATTATATTTATTATACTTGAGTTACTCAGTTATTTATGATTATGATTATATCGGATTATAATCTATAGATAAATTTAAATTAATGATAAAATAATAAGCTGTAGAGAATATTAATATAACTAATAAGTTATTTATGATTATGAATATATAAAAATGTAATCTATTGTTAAACTAAAATTTATGATAAAATAATAAGTTGTAGAGAATATTAATATAACTAATATTATTGTCTTAGTTATTTATAATTAGAAAATAATTAATTAACAATATTTCAAGTCACTATTAGTAAAATAATAAGTACATAATATATTAATATAACTACCATCACAATATTCAGTTTCTTGTAATTAGTTATTACCCCAATTGAAAATCAGAGTATATGCTATTTCTTTATTAATCATGTAAGTAGCATAGTTGAGTAATATACACGAAATTAATATGAAATTTATAGAGAGAAAAATATATATTTCTATTAAATACTGTTTATTGGCGTAAAAAGAAAATCATATCTTTATATTGCTAGCAATATGAACGAAAGATATTCAATTACTTTAGTTGGATTTAGTATTAATGAAGGTTCTTGCTAATAGGGAACGGACAAGATTGAGGCGATTGATCTAAGTAAAGGCAACTCAGAAGGCTCCAACAAAACAATCGAGCGAGATGGCGACATTTACACAGAAGAACAATTCAAAAAATTGACGAGTCTAAGATTCCTTCACATGGAGGGGGCACAACTTAGTGGAGATTTTAAAGACTCAATGGAGGAATTAAAATGGCTTCGATGGCAAAAATGTCCCATGAATTTTGAAGTAAAAAATTTTCATGTAACGGAATTAGCTGTACTTGAGTTGCAAGGCACCGAGATAAATGAGAAATGGGAAGGATGGAGTTCTTTCATGGTAAAAACAAGTCTTGCTTTTTTTTTTTCCTTCCTTTTATGTTTTTTTTTAATCATAATCACTCTAGGCTAATCGTTTGACAAACATTATTATTTTTATTTTACCAGATGGCAAAGAAGCTCAAATATCTCGACCTGAGTTTTTGTCGATGCTTGGAAAATACGATCTTCCTCTCCGCTTTTAAGCATTTGGAGGTTCTCATCCTCAGTTGGTGTGACGGACTGCGCCAGATCGATCCTTCAATTGGAGACATGAAGGCCCTCCTTCGCTTGGAGTTGAGCTGGTGTGGGTCCCTTAGAAAGCTTCCAGCAGAAATAGAGTCTCTGGAGAATCTAGAGATTCTGGATATTTCTGGAACCGGTATAGAAGAATTACCCAAGGGTATTGGGAGGTTGAGAAAGCTCCGAGAGTTACTCGCTTATGATTGCAGGAATCTGAAAGGGGAATTGCCGGAGAGCATGTGCAATCTTTCTTCCCTACAACGCCTTGATTTTCTTGTCTGCCGCCAGCTCCAATCGTTGCCGGACGACCTTCCTTCCAGCTTAACAGATTTGAGAGTCACCTGTCAAAGTCGCAAATTGCCCTCACTTTCCCACCTAACCCATCTCAAGCGACTACGAGTTTTGTTCTGTAGATTTCTCGAGTGCATCGAAGTGCTTCCATCAACACTATCGAAGAATTCAGAATGCTCCCAACCGACAGACATTGAAGAATCAGAATTACCACAATCCCTAAACACTCCCTTCGACTTGGAATTCTTGCACGTTTGGTTCTGTCGATCTATTAAAACAGTGGACGTTTCACAGTTTATCCATCTAAGGACATTAGAGGTCGCTGGTTGCGAGAATCTAGTTGAAGTTCGAGGTCTTGAACTTGACAAATTGATTTATTTGGAAAGCTTGACTATCCTCAGGTGCAATTCAATTGAGAGGCTGCTCCTTCCAAAATCCAAGAGCCTGAAGACATTAGATCTTCAAGAGTGCAAGAAATTAGCCGAAATTCAAGGCCTCGATAGGTTGGAGTTTTTGGAAGAACTGAGGATCGGTGGATGCGAGTCACTCAAAACAATTCCAGAATTATCTGGAGTGCGGATTTATTGAAATTACTAGCAAAAGGCCAAATGGATATCCATTTCGGTCAGCCGTGTAAGTAATATACTGGAAATGGTCCACATTTTCTAACTAAGGGTACATAAAGCAGGTAAGTTACCTTTGCTCTTTTGAGATCTACCACCCAATTTGCATTTGTATTTCCTGGTTGACAATGTCATGATTGCATCCTTACTTGGATTCAAGGTATTCGGGGGAGATGTTCATGGAAGTCAATGTGTGCTTTGGCAATATGATTTTGCTTATCATGCCAGCAACGGAAATAGAAGAAAGGCTTTCTAAGCGCATCATTTTTCATTAGTCTTCGGGTAGGATCCTTCATCCTATGCAGAAAAAAAAAGATTCTCGATGTTTGATTGATTCTGGAATGTTGGAGGTATTGAATAAAAACTAATGTATGCAGGTATCTGATAGCATGCCAAAGGTTATCGTATAGGCCGAGAAATGCTAAATGAAGGATCCTATATGGCGGTCCTGCTAATGTGAGGTTTTAGTTTGCTTTGCACTCATCATGCAGTTCGTGACTGCATGTTTCTAAGGTACCCTTACGAGTGAATTTACGGTGCAAAAGGAGCATGTTGACAGGGCATCCCTTAGTATGCATACGCTACTGACTTGGGAGAAAATTTGTCCAACCATTATGTTCCACACATTTTACGCTTGCATTGTCTCTGAATCAAATCCGCATGCAAACTGCATAAGGACAGAAATGAAACAGACATCATTCTTCCAAAGAATGCATCTTGATGTTTGTAGAGTTGGTAAAACCATCTGTCATATGCCTGAACTTTTGAGCCAAGCAACACATTAACTAGAACGTCTTTTGGCATAATCAACTGTACTATGAAATAATCCCTTATATTGTGCATAAGCTCTTGTTAGTGCATTTACTTGCTGAAAATAAAAACAGAGGAAGCAATTCCATAAGTTTCCTGACGAAACTTTCTGTATCCTATATGCCATTTGAAAACTGTGTTGCATTCATTCTAATGCATGAATAGCACATAATGATGAGGAAAAGAATCATACCATGTCCCACAAAAGCAAGCAACTTGAGTTGAATGCACTATTCTAATTTTGATCAAGGCTTCTGTGGTTGATGATGTTAGATGCCCCATTTGTTGGATCCAAAGCGCTCAAAAAGCATATCGAGTTTGACAAATAGAGATTCGTAAACTTCAGAGTATTATTTGTAGGTCGGTGATCTTAGTTGCCGGATTGATTTCATTTGACTCACTGGCAGGATTCGGTTATCATTCCACTGCTTGATGTAAATGTTGTAATATCCAAGAGAACTTTCGCAAGGCATTTCTAAAAGGAATTGAAATCATCAAAGGATTAGGAGCTCGATGTTCCAGGAACTTCTCCATACCCTGACAATG
Source organism: Syzygium aqueum (assembly GCA_031216185.1). Taxonomy (NCBI): domain Eukaryota; kingdom Viridiplantae; phylum Streptophyta; class Magnoliopsida; order Myrtales; family Myrtaceae; genus Syzygium; species Syzygium aqueum. The sequence continues at coordinate 34,650,534 of CM062235.1, read as the reverse complement.
CATCCTTGGAATGGTAAAGGTTGTTAGCATGTTATCATCCCACATTGCTCGGATTATATTTGACAGAAGCTTTGTGGAGCTGAAAGTGTCAGCCTCCACTCCTGTAATCCAGTATATATGTAGGTCTGTCTGTCTCTCTTATTTTCTCTCCCACTTGTTTCTCTTCTGAAATATTCTCTGCATACTCTAGGACTCGCTGGCTTCTTAGGTTTGGCTCCCATTCGGCATTCTTTTGCGACCTAATGGGCGGTCAACTCGATTGTTCTGACTCGGTTTTCTGAAGTTACTTGATTTCCAATTGGCAGGTGAAGATCGTGGAGTGAAGCCCGGAGAAGGATTTGCTGGCGATGGATATGGAGGACTCGAAGGTGGTGCTTCATCGCTTCACTTGGCAGAGGCTGTGAACAGTCTCTCCAGGTAATTGCTTTGACTAGAGAAAGATCTCTGTTTTGTTCAATGTGTTCGTTTCTTCAACGATGGCTTGGTGCCCCATTTGAGTCATTTACTTTATCTCATTTTACTTCTTTCTTGTTTCCTAAATGTGCTACGCTCCCTTTTCGCAAGAGGAACCACTGTAATTGCCAATCTAGCTCGATTTGCGTTCGATGGAGGACAAATATAGAGGTGAAGTCCTTGAAAGTGTAATTGAGAACATGATGTTGAACTTAGGAGTTGGTGTTTTATGGAAAAACCGAGAGTGAATGAAGGTGATATGAGTGGAAATCTAGAGATGACTTAGTTGCACTAGGATTAATGTTGTTGAAGTTTTAGGTGAAACTTCTGTTCTAGTTTATGTAGTGGTGATTGTACTTGATATTACGATTATATTGGATTGTTTATGTGCACTAATATTTGTTTCAGTGGTACCTAACTTTGTTTGGTCATAAGGAAAGTAAAACTCATATTTACTCGGGATATTATCATCATCCTTAAAAAGAAATGGATAGTTAAAATAGAGCAATTTCAAGGCAATTTTCTTAGAAATAACTTTAAACTTTATATGATGGAAGAACTTTCCTGCTGATAATTTTAAATGCTTAAGTTGACTTTTGAGAGTCATTATAAGCTGAACAACATGATGCCTCATACTTCGAAGCCTGAATTATTTTATTCATGCTTTAGATTTCTACCCAACCTGTAAGTATCATACTATCTTTCAGTAAAAACCTCTAGAAACTATGAAGTTCAGATGTTGAAAGTTGTGAGGCAAGTTTGTTGCAAAATTTTAAATATTGTCACATGATTCACTCGTCATTTTTGTTCTCAACTGTCTAAAGCCTACTTAGTTTTAGAAAACGCCTTTAGTTTCCATTTTCATAGAAACTGTTTTCAATGTTTTTGACAAAATATTTCTTTAGTGAAAATAATATTTGTCATTAGGGATGAAAATTGTGAGAATATGATCAGGTTACATCACATTCAAAAAACAGTCTTAGTTATTCGAAATCTCCATGTTGGCATGTGGAATGAGAATACTAAAAAGTCATCTTCAGTTTGTGATTTCGATTTTGAGAATAGTATTCCTTTTGTGCATCAACTGCTTTTGGAGTGTTACCAAAGCATTTTCTGTTCTGTTTTAATTCTCAAATTGAAATCAGAACAGACTTTTGAGAATCTTTATCGGCCGAATGCCTCCTTAGATTATCAATCTCTTTCTGTCTGAAGAAAAAATGAACTTCATCAAGTTTCTCAACAGGCTTTGAACATTGATATTTTACTTCATATCATCCGGACATCATTATCAGTCATGCATAAGCAGTGGGCCAATGCCATCAGCATATTTCATGAGAAGTTTGATTTGCTGTCAAACCTTATTAGTGACCATGGCAAGTGGTACTGTTAATACAGAGTGGTAGATGGCATTTCATTTTTCTTCATTTAACTGTTTTTGCTTATATAGATCTGACTCTTCTCCTCAGGAGGAATTTTTTAGGCTTCTCGGTGGTGCTAGGACCAGTCCTGTAGTCCATCAGTTTCTTGTTAACTCTCTGGGTGAAGTGGTATGGCTGGTTTTTTAAGCTCCGATGCTGCTGTAGGACTTTGGTTTTTTTTTTGTTGGTTTTTATAATATTAGTATGCTAGTTTGTTCAGTGATAGGGTATGAAGCGTATATCAAAAGTTGTCTGTGGTGCTAGAAAAGAACTTCAGCCGGTTGTCCTCAATCATCTGCAGGTGCACGTTATTATCTTTGCATTTGACCATTTTCCTTGATAGATAATTAAGTTTGACGCATCTCAGAGAACAGTCTTGGAGGTGATTAGATAGAGATGGGAATTTGTTACGGTAACTTATGCTTCGCACATCTTGAGACACGCTATATTTTTCAGAACATCCTGATGTTGATTCCTCATACAAACATATCATATGCAATGATATGAATTACCAACATTAAGTGGCTGGAAACGGTGAAGTAAAATCTGATTGGGGTCTGATTCAACAAGTTGGCAATCTCTCCTATAAGCGTATAATGGAAATTGTAGGCCATTAATTATTGTTTATGGGAAATTTATACTACCAGATTCCACTCATTGCACTCGCTGTAGTAAGTGAAACTCTTCTTTCCTGTGTTAAGTTTACTGTCAACAAGCTAAGGATGAGAATGAAAACTCAATTATCCGAAGAAAATGAGCAGAAAACTAACTGGTGGGTGCTCGGATGGCAGTGAATGGATCCTACATGGATCTAATCTGTGATGCTTAACCATGGTTATGGGAGCCTCTGTTCACAATCATTTGTTTCGTGCTTAGATGTGAGAATTGATTATTTTATGTTATTATTTTTTTATCATATCTTCAGATCACGATTTTTTATATAACACCTCTTTTTTGGCAGAATAATGCTGAGGATGTTGAATCCTAGTATTGAAATTGGTTTACTAAGTTGCATGCATGCCAAATAGATTCATGTTAGGTGTTTGCGACCTACTTACGTATTATACTCGCATTTTGCCTCTCCAAATCAGTTTGTTGTACTACTCTTAGTCCCCAGTATTGCTCCGTTTTTGGTAGTGTGTTGGTAGCTCTTTGGATCCAAAGTTTCTCTTGAACTTTTTAGATCTTGACTTTAGTAGTAGCGGCACCCTTTTGTCACAGTGATCTTACTTGCAAAAGGAATTACAACTGTGAGTTAATAGAGTGTTTTTTCCCTCGATAAGTGCATGGTATGTGGATGATGGTTATGCTGATTAGCACAAAATCATACGTGAAATGTTGATGTTGGTACTTGAAACTATATGATTAGATAACAAGTGTTGGAATAAAGGGTAATTGGAATAACTTAAAATCTTCAGAAAAGTATTAGTTTCTTTTTATAGATTATATAGTTTACCTGTAGGGCACAAAGGGGGTGCAACCCATATACAAAAAGAGCCCAAAGAACTACAGCCATATACAAAACAACTCCCAAAACTGAAAGGGAGCTCAAATACCAGATAAATCATTGACTCATCAACCAAGGCATTTACATCTATATGCAAGTTTGCACTATATCAAAAGTGTATGACTTTAAGCCAATTTCCATAAAATAGAATGGAAGATTTCTCTTCATCAGAAGCTCTCTTGTTCCGCTCCTTTCAAATCAGCCAAAAGACACGGGAATTGAATTAATCCTACTTGTTGTGCTGTTAACGAATGCCCTGCCATGCCCAAAGTTCTTGCTCGATAAAACCTCCGGTAGCCCAAGATAATATGGTGCAAGCATAGGAAACTGTCCAAGCCATTCTTGTCCAAGTACAGTGAAGGAGGAGATGCCGCACGGACTATGCCTCCTTTTGCTGAGGAAACACCTGTTAACCAGTTTTTGCCTTATTTCTAAAGTAAGGATTCGTTCCCAGGTTTCTTCCCAAGCAAAAAGCGAAACTCTAATTGGAATCCTCACTTTCCAAATCGCTTTCTGAGGAAAATCTGTTCTACCACGAATCTCCCTTTCGAGCAGCTTGTAGTAAGACTTTACAGAAAAAATTCCATCTCTTCCGTTGTTCCACACAAGAGCATCCTTAAAAGCAACAGAAATCTTTGAATTATGCAAGACATAAAAGAAGGCAGGCAAAAGCTTCCAACTCCTAATCTTGGGCTTGGCTCATGAACTTAATATTCCATATGATCATTTCGTTGTTTAAACGATAATAATCTGCAACCAAAGCTTCCTTGTTCCTTGAGAATCAATTTCCATTGCTTGGGAGTGTAAGTTTTCTAGTAAATCTGCCCCAAATTGGAATAAGATTCTTACAATTGAAAATCTCAGAAAACGGAATTTGATTTTTCATAGAATGGTGTTGTGTGTGAAAGCATTTGGGGGAAAATGTTGATCATCTCTTTCTTCTTTCTGACTTCGCTCCCAAGCTTTTGCATCAAATCTTCGGCTTGTCTAAGGTCGTTTGGTTCTTGCCACCAGTTTTTTAGTTGTTGGAATGCCTAATTAGGAGGATCAATTTCCAAGAAGTCCTGAAGTACCGCACCTTTGTCTCATGTGCGGCCTTAGGAAAGAAAGCAATAAAATGTAGGGTTTGGAATCTTTGGTTGCTTCTCGGTTGCACCTTTTAACCGGCATTGAGCATTATGTTCTGATTCTGTATACTCTTCTAATGCTTTATTTTTGTTTGTTTTTCTTTTGTTTTTTTCTTATATATACTGATGTACTGGAACTTTTTCTTTCAACAAAATCCTTTATTATCTGGTGAAAATATATTGCCAGTTTATTCCCCTGCCAGATCTCTGTCCATGCATGTGGGCATTTGTGTGTTGTGAACATATGCTTCGGTGTGCACCTATGTGCAATCATGTGCTTGCACAGGTGTTCCCCCACATGTACATGCACACTATAGGGCTGTTGTTAATTAGATCAGATTCTGTGCTTCTCTTGGGTAGTATGACTCATGTACGCGCTACACATTCTTGTTGATTACTACTATAGTGAGAAATGATGTTTCTAGTTATATTCTTTAAGGTTATAGACTCTTCTGTTTTATTTTTTGATAAGTAAGTCTATTATTGAGCAACGAGAGCACCAAGGGGATGCCTCTTATTTACAAATTACCACCTATAAGTTCATATTTACCTTCAAAATTAAAGAAAGACTAGGTGTCCCAATAACTGCCACCACAATGTGAAATAAATAAGGTGGAAAGCCAAAAATCCATTACAGCACCTATAGAATTTTCCTCATATTTAAAAGCCTGCCTATTTCTTTCTTACCAAGGGTTATGAACTCTCTTTAACTCCATGGTACTGCTGATCAATGCTTTCAAGCTCCTTTCTCCTTTTGTCTATTCAAAATGCGCGTTCACGACGGTGTAGAATTTCGTGGAACAATTTCCAAACGATAAAAAGATTAAGCTATGAAATGAAGATGTGGTTTACTATTTAAACGTTATAATACTCCGCTTCTCTCGTAGGCTGGGACTTCGCCTTAGATTGAAGTGTAAACATTTGATAATTGGGGAGATAAATAGGTAACGCGGAGAGTTTTGAATCGAGTACCTCCTACTCTAGTTCCATGTGGAATTTTTGGGACTAGTGCTAAGTGGTCAAAAGTGTAAGCTGTTGGATAGAGATGCAATTCAATATTTGAATGTTGTAAAGAAATTGCCCTTCCCCAAGCAAACAACAGAAGGGCTAGGTCTTTGTCTCCTTGAAAACACTAGCAATTCCTGTCAATATTGTCCTTATAGCCCGCAATTATCAAATAAATGGCCTCTCTCTCTCTCTCTCTCTCTCTCTCTCTCTCTCTCTCTCTCTCTCTTAGAGCGACTTTGGGGTAGGACTTGATAATTTGACATGAACATTCCAAACTTCTATCCTGCTTGCATGAATTGGATAGCAGACTAGGTTGCGTATCTTTAATGAATTTTCCATTGTAACTTTTATTTGTCAGAGACTCTAGAGCATGTTGTTTAGTTCAAACAAGTTTGCAGAAGATGAAGATGGCTTGTAATGACCATTTACTGTGTAAAACATTTTCTTTCGTAAACTTTTAACTTCGATGGTTCCAACGTGTAACTCATGTGTTCAATGCTATTTTTATCCCTCATGAGTGTGTCAGTTTCCTTAATAAGAGATGATATTTGACTTATGAAGTATTGTTATTTACTTAATTGAAGTATTGTTATTTCCTTAATTGAAGTATTGTTATTTACTTAGCAGCCTGCTATAGGAATTATTGGCTTCAGAATGGGTGAGCTCAGGGGTCTTTCAGGATGGCGTTCTCGTTATCTAGGTATTGGTTTGGATGAGACACTGGTGGATATTGCAGTAGAAAAGGCTGGAATGCTGCTTCTACAGGTTGAGTCATTCATAAGGGTGCTCTCATATGTTGTGCAACCGGTATACCTGTTAAAATCTTTCTTATGATTTCTCTACCTTTCTTGATAAATGTAAGTGACTGATGTCAGAGCGAAGTGATCAACTTTTAACATACGATAGGTTTGTCTAACTTTTCTCAATCAGGGTCCTTCCTTATGGTGAATTCCTATATACTCTTGTGAATTTCGACAGTGAACTTGTTGTCGTGTTCTTGAAGTTTCTATATGATAAAGATTCGGTCATGTAGCTTCTGGATCTATCTGAGGCTGATGAAGAAATTGACATTGATCCGTGAGTGATTTTCTCTAACTTGTTCTAGTTCCTAATTTTATGTCCTTTACAATATGGCACCTGGAACCCCAGAATCTTTAGTTGTTAGTTGTTTATACCTGATGGACGTACCAAATGGAATGTTTGGCATCACCATGTATAGAAAGCTTCCGGTAGAAATTCCTTGTGTACTTATATCTTGAAAGTTAAACTTTTTCCTATCATTTCAGTTCACATATACTTTTTTTTTTGGTCGAATCACATATACTTTTACTTAGGCTGAGTTGTGACATGTCATTATCGTTGATAGAATAGCTAACCATTGAATTATAAATTTTTTCTCTTGTGAATTATCCGTGAGTTTTGCTTCTCGATCTTCTTAATGAATTTCATTCAGCTAATAAGAAAAGGTTCGCCTGGCCCTAGTCATAGAATCATATGTATCATCCGGAGACATGAAGCAAGACTGGATTCATAATTGGACATTAGATGACCTTATAATTCCAAGGGTGGTGGGTCATCTCTTCATCCTTGTGCCTGAAATTTGGTGAGGCAATGGTTTGGATACTGCGAGGTGTGGTCAGCTTAGTATTGCCTTCATGTACTCTAGCGGCTAATTCTGTTGGCCTTTGCTAGGTTGTGCAATCCATTTATATAGCAGAGAATTAGAATATTAGGTTGTAATAGAAATTGGTCATGCTTTATATGTCGGAATGATATGCTGTCAAGCCTAGTATTATTTTCATGTGCTTTAGCGGCTGACGTATGCTTTAAGGCAATGTGACCAAATTAGTTGCCAAAACTGAGGATATGAGTTAACGGACACCCACCAAAGCACTAAAGCTAGGATCTTTCCTGCAATAACACCTACAGGTTCTCCCAATTCTGTTCCATGACTGGAACAAGAAATACTTAAGAGCACTTCCACTAGATGAGGTTGACTCGAGTTAGGGTGGTTTGCTGGGCTTCAATTGTGGTTATTGTTGGTCCAGCACTGTTTTAAGTAACCGCATGGTAACCAGGGTTGAAGTTGACGGGTTGATTGTTGTTTCTCATTGGATTGGACGTTCTCGCATTCCGAAAGATCAAATGCAATTCCTTGCGCTTTTCCACCTTGATATATCTTGTCAGGTTAGTAATATGTCTTACCCTCCTTAATGTCTCAGAGAAACAATGCAGAGAGTCAGAGAATTACTGCAGTTTAGAGGATTTGGGGGCACCGAATATTTGTGGAGGACACTTGTGAAAGAATTTCAACAGATGGAATGCAGGTATTAGCAAAAGAATTAGAAAGTTGAAATGTAATAGAATCTTGTTCGTGTATAGAAGTTCTTACTTGAATGTGTTGCTTATTGCTCTTTCATCATAAATTCTTCACATTAATGCTAATCTACTTTTTCCATTAATTAATGTTCTTAAACATGCTACCTCAGTGATAAAATTATGAACTATGTGATAAATAATTGCTGTTATCTGTTGTTTGGAGTGATTGCTTTTTCCACCCTTCAAGTCTGGTCCGCATTGGTGATTTGTGCACCAAATGTGCAATTCTGGATCTCTTTGTATGCATAACAGGAGTTTGAGTATGATTACCCAAGCTCAAAATTGGTTCTATAAACATTGCAATCCTTTAAAAAAAAAAGCTTGTGCTTTTGGTTTTACCCAATTCATCAATAATTTGAAAATATTCATTTCTTGTTTGGCTGATTCAGGAATTCTGTTAATTGGGTTTGTCTGTAGATATTTCTATTCATATGCTTATTATCATAAAGTTGTATTTATATTTTTCATTTCTTTGCCTAAGTGACCGGAACCTTGGTACCATAATGAGAGAACGAGAGAAAGAAGAGGAAACCATTGGGGGTTATGGGTTGTCTTCTGGAGGTTGTCCTCAACAATGGTTTTTCACTCACCCTCTTCTAATAATCTAGTTTTTCGTATTTAATCTCAGGTTTGATTACTTGACAATGTACATGGAAGCTTCAGTTGGGTGATCTTTTCAGATTGGGCTCTCTTTCGCTTATGATCCTTGTGTATAGAAATACCGTATCTCATGTTTCCTGATTAGGAACTAATTTGATCATCCCATTTTCAAGAAAGCTTCCCGGATGCCTTTCTCTTCTATTTCGAAGAAAATACTTTTAAGAATTTATTGCCACTCTTCCCTGTTACGTCAGTTTCAGCATCCACCAGATACATTCCCAATTCATTGTCCTTCTATGGGGTATATGCCTTTAATCTGAAACTACATATATTATCCAGAGATCCACATATGCAGAGCAGAACTACTTTTTTTCATGCTAATCACTTCTCTGTGCGTCTCTGTAGGATAATTCTGAATTTGCTTTGATAGACTTCTTGAACTTGATTCTTAACAGACTATATTTTATTCTTCATATCTTACATGCTATTTCCAATGCTTTGTTTGCAGTTAAGTTTCAAACTCAGAATCTTATCTCACAGTCCAACAGCTTTTATATGGGTTTATGGGAGATTTTCGAAATCATCAAAGGATCAGGAGCTCGATGTTTCTTGAACTTGTTCAAACTCTGACAATGCATCCTTGGAATGGTAAAGGATGTTTGCATATTGTCATCCCACTTTGCCTTGATCATATTTAACAGAAGCTTTGCAGAGCTGAAACTGTCTGTTAACATAAGAGGTTTCTGAAATAGTGAGAGTCTAACCAACTCGTTTGATATAATGGCCAATGCATCGGATGATTGTATTATTAAGTCGGTATGATGGTTGACACCTATGTGAAGGTCTATTGGAGTCTATATTCAAAGAGAGTTATTTGTGATTCAGGTGTGGATCTTCATACTAAAGTGGAAGCAATTTGATGCTTGCCTGCTAAAGTTTGTGGGGTTGATAAAGAATTTAAGAGGTTCTTACTAGGGGAAGCTGCTGTCAGAGTTAGCTTGGAACGGGTGTATTCCCTGCAGTCGAAGGTCTCGGAATCAAAGTTTTGTGAGGCTGAGATCTTATTGCTGTTGACTTGCTATTAGAATGATGGAGGATTGGACGAACATAGAGGTAAAGTGCTCGAATGTCTAAACCAGAAGACCGCATAGAACTTAAGGAATTGGTGTTTTACACAAAAATGAAGAGCGAATGATGGTGATGCAAGTGGAAATTTAGAGATGACTTAGTTGCAAGTAAAGAATTCCAAGCTGATATCAGTTAAATGGAGGGGCTTTTGTTTATTCCTGTCAACTTCTAGACCAACCGGAAGTGTACCATGCTCCTGTTTTGCCATCTTGTTGCCCTGTCAATACATGCAGAAATGCTAGATGCCAACATGGAGTGGGCAGGTTTAGCCCCTGCAGAATACCATCTCAATGCCGTCAGGCATCTATATAGTTTTCCTTAGATTTCTGCAGGTGACTCACGATGTAATATTACTTCTGGCTCCTCTTCTTGTGCTGATTGAGCGTTTCCTACAAGGAGAGATTTAGTATAGGCTGGAAAGTTTCTCACATTTTGTATTACTTGAAATTAACTTATCTTCTTCTTATCACGGAGGGGCATTTCGTCACATCATTTTGATTAATTTAGTTCGCTGGTGGGATTTTAACTTACTTGTGAATAGGATATATCCCTTTTATCTTCTCCTCCCATTCTCATTTCTCCCTCAAATCGAACCTTGCGGCTCTCACACTTTGCCCCTCCGATCGTCGGTCTCTCTCACGCTTTCACGCCATAAAGATGAGTGCAGTCTCGAGTGCTCTGGCTTTAGTGAGAAATCCCCAAGCACAGCTCTGGTCAAGTAACGATCTCCTTTGATTTCGTCCATCCATTCGATGTGTTTTCGTAGCGCAGGATCCGCTTGCTGTTTTACACTGATAGTTAGCTTTGATTCGTGTTTGATCCTAGAAAAGCTGAATAGACAATGTTTTTGGTGGACCGTGAGATGAAGAGAAAGCAAATGCCTGTAAATCAGTGTTGCTAACTCTTATACCAGTGTGCAGGGGTCTCTACTGTTGCATTAAGTAGCCTGCAATGAGTTTAGCAAGCTCGAGACTTGTGATTCACTGCAGATTGTACTGAAAAACTCGAGTGTTTGTGGCTGTCTGTCTTATAATCCCTTGAGACAAACGAGGCACTTTTAAACTGTTAGTTGCTTTATTATGCCATGTGAGTTCAGTGAAACATACTAGCTTATGCTTTCCTTGTCCATGATAAAAGGTTGATTAGCGAATGTTACCACTACATGTAAATGGCATTTTACGAATAGCTTTTGGAACAGTTAGAAGACTTAAATTGAGGGGAGGGATGAAATTGAGAGGCATAATTGATCTCCGTTGTACTTCTTTTCAGCTGATAGCTCTGTTGAAAGTTCAGTTTATCATAACTGGGGTGGTTGATGTCCATGATTACTATTGTTTATGGTAACTATTGTTTCATCGTGTTAAATGTCTAAGCTCATCAAGTTTCGACCGAAGGACTAGGTTTTGCTATCCATTTGCAGGTCAAGTGGGAATCAGGGTTTGCGAATGGTGACGAAGAGGAACATTGCCGTCAGAAGTTGTTTGTTCACAAACAAAATTGACTTGCTATATTGGATCACACATGTCAAAAATTTCTAAAATTCCCATCTGAGAGGGAATTATCATTTTAGCAGGGAGAAAGCGAAAGTACGGGTGGAAATTCTTTCATTTGGTTCCAAACAGATTTTATCGTGCATGTTCGGTTTTACTTTTATATTTTATTTTCTCTTGAACTTGAGAGTCAATTGAATTTTCACGAAAGTTGAAAAACCTCAAATTTTTGAAACATCTGTATACTTTGGCATTTAAAGTCGCTTCAAATTTCTTCCTAGTTCATCTCAAATTACGCTGCAACTTTTATTCGGGTAAATAAATTCAAAGGGTGCTATTTTGACTGGCTTATCTTGGTGATAAGATTTGTGCTACTATTCTCCCGGTATTCATTGTAATTCTCTTATTTAAAATATAAGAGCGCCTCTATTTCCAACAAACAAGAAATTATTTGTCCATTCAATGTTTTCAATCAAGGGTACTTTACCTTTTAATAGCTTTATTACTATCAGGCAAATGCGACCTTTTTTTTAAGGGAAAATTACTTATTTCAATCTACTCGAGAGGTGGAATACAAAAGACTGTAAAGCATACATATATATAGCTGACGGATTTTGACAGAGGATCATCTAGTAAGCAAATCCTAGCGGCCCCTCTGTCAGTCCTTCATGTTAAACTTGGGACAAATCCTCTGGCCCTGCTCTATTTGGCCCATCAGAATTAGCAACTAGAGCAACCTGAAAATAACAAACTAGATCAGCTTAAATGCATTGTCCTAATGAAATTCGGAATCTCATCATCCATCTTCCTTTTCCAGGCAGTTGATATTACTTTGGATGAACCTGTGAATATCAACAAAAGTAAGTCTGCAAGGTTCATATCCATCGGCTAACAGAAGAGCATGGAAAAGCGTAGGGCAACTAGAGAAGGCAAATGGCATCCTCCCCAATTTGATGGGTCATAGTCGATGGAGGTGTGCCATATCGAATTGTATCCTGTGTTGTGCAGAGGATAGTCGTGCGACCTGTTTCATGACACTACCATATATATTGTGTATGTTCAACTTGGAGATCGAACCGGCATTCTTTAGTGCAAATTGTAGGAAATGATTTCGTTGTAGTTTTTTTCAAGAGCATTTTGCATTTTTTTTAGTGATTCTTTGGAAAGCAAAGAGAAGGAATCTGAAAAATGTTATCTTACTTGGTCAACGAGATTATTTTAAACATCTTATGTGTCTGAAGTTTATCTATTAAAATGGACTTTCACATAAAGAGATTTTTAAATATTGCATGAGCTACGGACGGAAATCCAGTACAAGCCTGTCAATTCATTAGATTCACGTACTACAGACGGAGCCTCGCAAATCAGAAAACACAATATAACCAACTATCCAAAAGCCAACAAGCAACAACGCCACTAGCCAGCACTAACGGCCAAAAACTTCAAAAACTTTACACAGAGCAACTAAACGATCATATCAGCAAGCTTACAGCAAATTGCACACCATCAAACGCAGATGCTCCAATTAAAGCAAAGCTACAGATGAAGATCAATCTAATCTTCCTTGCGACACCGGAAGGCTTTCAAACCGATGCTTAAAATGATATTAAATCAAGCAAAGCACCGTGTCAAGAGAAATTGCTAATTGAGAGTGCAGGGTATCATTACTTGCCCTTCCAAAAGAAGTAGGCACAAGTATTTCAGAAAAATTTAAGCAAAATCTTCTGAAGATATTCCCCTTTCCAGCAAGTTTAATCCAGGCCGAGGACATTGCAAAAGCCTTAGTCTAGACTTCTTGAGAAAATTTACTTGGAGGGCCAAGATGTTTGTCAAACTTTCGTGCAATATGATGTCGTAAAAGATCAAGCGTGAAAAAAATGTACAACGTGAATACAAACTTAAAGCAACATTTATAGAACTAAATAGCATGCATATAATGAATTATCAGTATGATAAACTTAGAAGCATAAAGTCATGGCATTGCTTTTTGGTTACCAAACAATGTTGTGTCGAATTCAATAAAATTGTGTTTTTTGTTATCAAAGGTCAACTTTATCGCGTCAAACTATTGATCGACAATTGTATATATTGATAGGCCGAATATATTAGTATCGCAACAATTAACATGGTAAATATACTTAGTACTCTCCTATTAGAGTGGTATATATGTATGGGCTGATATATAGTATTCATGTTTGATGCCTTTCAAGTCAGACGGATTTTAGGCAAAGTACTCTAACTTACGAGCTAGAATTATTAGCTTTAGAGAATTATGCAGTTAAGCGCTAGAATTTAAAGTGATAATTTAGCATTTATAAAGTATTGTAAATTAATACTATAAAAAAGAGTGCTCGTGAAATGCATGAGAACTTCGAACAAAAAAAAAAAAGAAATGCACGAGCACTCTTTTTTTTTTATACACTCCACAATTTCATGTATTGATATTTTAGTTTGGATTGTGGGTATACACATAGCATTGATAATTCTTTTAGCTTGCATTGTTACAAGTGGATAATAGAATAAAGCTTCTTTCTATTGTAAAATGAAGCAATTCATGCATTGGATTTTTAACATTTCACTCAATTCTTGATGCAAATCTTTTGACTGGAGTTGATTCAATATCTGAAGAGCATTATTTTATTGAGTAACTAAATAAAAGAATGCATTAAATAATATCTAAATGGATGGATTCACTATTGAACATACAAATTGCTTCACATCTTGCAACAACCAAGTTGAATAACAATTTTAATAAGCTTAAATATATTTTGAGTGGTAAGGACAACCTAGTTCACATATTTATAAAAGATAGCTACCCCTCGATATTTAATAGGAATAGGTATACATTGAATGGATTGTTGGATGAGAATAATATGCTTAGGTTTATTTTGGGTGGTAAGTAAAATCTATTTAACATTTTTATTAACATAACTACCCCTCATTATTTAAGAGGAACCGCATACTTAGGTTTAACATTTTTATAACCCTTTGAAAATACAAAAATTGTGATTTTACCGTTTCTATTCCTCTGCATAATTATAAGAGATATCTTAATTCCTCTAGGCTGTTATTTTGCATGTTTAAATATTTGCATTAGGAAACCAGTGGTATGAAGCAAACCCATATAAAAAAGGAGTCACTCCAAGCAATCTCAAAAGCTGAAGAGCTAAGGTCCGCTGGGTCCGTGAATCGAGGCCCCACGCATGTCAAGATTTTTCAAAATTGCTTTTCTCTAAAAATATTTTGAGTTATTCATATTAAATATTGTCCAAAGGACTAAAATACTCTTGTCTGAGGTTAATTTCGATGCTAAGCATGCATCACTCGATTGCACATCATCAGTCAATTGCGCATGAACACACATCACAATTTAGGACTCATGCAAATTTTTACACGTCATTGCATATTCTCAAAATACAAACACACATGGTGCACGGAGTAATGCAGGACGTGAAATGACGAGGGAATTTTTATTACGTATTTGAATAAAATCGAAATTACATCAATTATGTTTGGATTTTATTTGATAAGCATTGTAGATGACTTAATTGAAAAATGTGTTACCGAAAGGACGTCGTGGAGATATTGAGCCCTCCCTACACAAAACTAAATACTGCTTGCAAATAACCTATGCTTTCACATGTGCGCCTAGGTCCCAAATTAGCTCAATATTCTTAAATTAATTGGTGGTGACTTTATTTAAAGAAAATTTTGAGTTTTCCCATAACTTTTTTAAAACTTTTGTCCCGCTACATAAACGCTCTTTCAATGGAATAGGCCCCAATCTTGAGAGCGAAGACGAGATGCTATGATCATTGCTGGTGTCAATCAAACCATCTCTCATGAACTCGCAAGTGATTTTGACGAGGGTGGCTTGTTGGTCGCCAAGAATGGCCATGGGCCTGGGGTTAGAGTTCTGCAGGGATGTGAGTGGAGCAGTGACAACAAGGGGAAGACCAAGGATTTGGAGCAAGGAAGATAAGAACTGTGCAAAGGTCAAGGAAGGAACTAGAAAGAGTTGTCCTGTAGTTAAAAAGTATTACCTGTAAAAGAAATTAAACAAGAGGAATGACAAAAACATTGAGCATTGATGTGTTCAAAGTGGTCTCCACCTTAAAACGACGTGTAGTAAGGGCTACAGAAATATCTACCCTCGTGCCAGCCGGCCACATCCGAACATTCAATCAATTTTGGCGACATTAAATTGCAGCCCCATGAATAAAGGCATGCTTCTTGTCCGGATGTATTGCAAGTGGCTGTCCATGTCCTATGATATATTCAGAGAATCATCACTCCAGATCTGCCCATTCTATTCAATTGCTAGCAAAATAAAGGCAAATATGTGTAAAAAATTACATTCCAAAAGAAAAGAACATATACAAGACTTATGATATGTTATTTGAATTATTTTAGTTAGCAAAAGAATTAGAAATGCGTATCAGCGAAAATTGTTTCGGTCTGTTCTCCATTATAAATTACATTTTCTGCGGATCTAATTTAATGCTATTGACGGCTCTTTGGTTTGTCCGAGAATCAATAAAGGGAGAAGTGCACTGAAAGTCCTAAAAATACAGTTTAGGAAGCATCGTAGGTCCTGTAGGGCCCTTGCCTGCTTCCCCTAAGGAGTCGGGATATCAAGCCGCTAGGTTTTTTCCTCTACACTTTCTTTGTGTTTATAATATTCCCTACTACTAAGAAAAATATGGATCCCCTACTTACTCACATAGTCAATCAAGTCGTGAAGATATTATAGGAGGATGTGCATATAATAATGATGATTTCAAGAATAAGTTCTATAGGGAAACAAGAGTGTCCAATCCTTTAAAGGGCAAATATAGCTCATCAATAGAATGGATAACCACTTGATTTAACTTTTGAACGATATGCTGGCTTTTGCTTCGATATAGTGACTAGTGCACGAGAGCCAGGATAAGAGGGGGTCTAACTTCATAATGCCTACCGACCCGAAGTTTGCCCGTCTCGTGGCTGTAGCGCTGCTTCTTGTAACTTCGGTTCTGTTGCCAGCCATAACGTCACTGCGCTTCTTCTCGCGTTCCATCTGAGGGAAGACATCCTATTCTAGGATTGAGTTGATACTCGAACTTCAAGTCACTCATTTTAGTGCTGCAGCATCGGCTTGTGATGTTCAAGCCGACTGGAAGGCCACAACTGAAGAAGTGACCACAACGAACGATCAGCAGAGGCTCCCTAGGTTCGAGATGGTTTTCGAGATGACAGCCAAGAACTTATGTCTGCCCAGAGACTTCTCCATCTCCTTTCAGCCACCGGGCCCCAACCAAACCGGAATTTTTCTTTGCTGATTTTAGCGCAACAAATTTAAAAGATTACGAGTCACATTATATATTGGCTCAAAATTCAGGGAAGATTTGTGTCGTTTACACTAAGTCTTTTTTCCTAGCCCTCATCTCGTACGTGGTCAAATCCTGTTTATGCCACTCAAATTGTAAGGTTTGCGAATCCCTTTTTTTCCTAATTCCTCAAAACAAGGTATCGAGACAACTTGGTCAAGACGATAAAACACTCGCAAGTATTCCTATTTCGAATCTTTCGATCCATGGATTTCGCACAAGCCAAACCTCCAAATTGAAAAAAAAAAAAAAACCTCCAAATTGAACCCGTTCACGAGCCTCACGGGGTGATTCATTATGCTCATCCCTATGCCCAACATCATTGTCTTGACGCTCTGTGTCATGTATTTATCTATTCTGAGCACTTGTCTGGAAAATATAATGGTACTCAAGTAACGTGGGAAAAAAAATAATGCCATTGCTTGTCAAGTGTGCAACTTGGACCGGACGAATATCTGTCTCTCTTTTTCTCCCTCCCCCCACTTTTCATCTTCTCCCGCAAGTCCACTTTTCATCTTCCAAACATGTGGTTGAAATTTTGACAGACCTTACCTGTTATCTTTGGATTCTCTTGCGCAATGAGATTTCAGCCGCCTGAAGGCAACGACTCTAAACACGTGGTTGCGGTTCCTGGTGAATGCATTAAATGTAGCTTGACAAGTTTGACTTATTGGCGCGATTGTGGTTGCCAACTGGTTCCGTTGTATAAATCAAACCACAAGAGAATGGGCCACCAGAAGCCATTCCCTGTTTCCTGACAGCCATTCTGGTTCTTTTCTCCGTCAGACTTGAACGCAAAAATCAAGGGCAGAGTCGGAGCAAAGACGAAATGCATCGTCTCATTTTCGGCCATTTTTTCGCCGAGCTCGTGGCATTGATCCTGCTCCCTGGGCTTGCGTTCTATTTTCTCATTAAGAAAAAAGCTAGTGTGCGTGAAAATGCAGAAGATGCTGATGTTGGAGCGTCCGGTTCGTTGATTGCACCGACAGAAACTAACTCTGGTGGATCTAGTTCGTCTTCGACAGAAATGACTGATGGTGCATCTAGTTCGTCTCCGACAGTAACTGATTCCGGTAGATCTAGTTCATCTCCGACAAAAACTAATAACAGTACATCTAGTTCGTCTTCAACAGAAACTAATTCCGGTGGATCTAGTTCGTCTCTGACAAAAACTAATTCCGGTGGATCTAGTTTGTCTCCAACGGAAACTAAGAACGGTGCATCTAGTTCGTCCCCGACAGAAACTAATAACGGTGCATCTAGTTCGTTGAATGCATTGACTGGAAATTGCTACGAGGTGTTCTTGAGTTTCAGAGGTCCAGATACTCGAAAAGGCTTCACCGATCACCTCTACAATGGGCTTCTTGATGCTGGAGTTGATGCTTTCAGAGACGACGACGAGCTCTGCCAAGGTGAGAATATCGGACCAGAGCTTATGGCAGCCATCACGAACAGTAAGATCCTGATCCCTATTCTCTCCGTGACTTATGGTACAAGCAGTTGGTGTCTTGATGAACTGGTTCAAATAATAGAGGGCAAGAAAAATAAAGGGCAAATAGTGTTGCCTATATTCTATAAAGTGAAACCGTCTGACGTGGGACATCAAATTGGGAGTTTTGGAGATGCATTTCATAAGCGTGAGACGCGTTTGCTTGAGAGGCATTTCGACCCAACGATTTTAGAGAAATGGAAGCAAGCACTCCTTGAAGTCAGCACCTTGAAAGGATACAATGCCAATGGGTAAAAATTTTCACCAAAACATTCTCTACTTTCTATTAATATGTATGGGTGTTTATTGGTTGTTCTGATTCTCGCCTGCTTCATGTTCGTTCATTTTTTTATATAAAAAAATAGTAAGATCTTGTTGGCAATAAGATCCCGCGTTGCATGAGTTCTATAAGTTATTTTTTTCTTAGTTTTTTGCTTTAATGATATTGACCAATCTAATTATCGATTCTAATGTTATGATCCCATTCTCCTAAATAATAAGATTTTTTGAATGAATTTTTACTCTTGTATCCAAAGATTTTGTAAATTCTTCCATTTTTATATCACGTCATATGTACACTACATTAATCTTTGTCACAAACTTTTCTAATTACATATTTATTTGAGATTAACAGTACAACTTATTGGTGATTTTTATTTGAAGCTCATAACATCATATACCGTGCATGGTGATTGTCAAAGCCATAATTTTTTTATCTTCCCAAGTAACATTTATTAAATCATTAATATCGTTTTTTTTACGGTAAATCATTAGTATCGTTGATTAGTTGCTATTAAAATTATTTTACAAAGGAAATGTTACATTGGTTATATATGATGATGGTAAATATAGAAAAAGGGAAAACAAGGATTATTTTTATTATATGTTTGTTTAAATAATTTTCAATGGATTTCCCATCTTCGACAAGTAATTTCTATCTCATACACCTGCATATATTGAAGCAATGTTCTTATTTTCGGTAAAAATTATTCTTCTACTTCCCTATAAAATCAATATTAGATAAATTGAAATCATAGAACATAGATACTCCAAAGGAAAATAAAGTACAACCTGTAATCATCCCTAGAGGCAATGAAAACAGATAAGAACACCAATCTAGAAGGATACTAAATTCACAACACAAGTAGAAACTTGCAAGCGTGTAGAATTGCACAAACAAGAAGAAATCCCCTCAATTGCATTCAGGTAGTTCACAATATCACACTCTGTATGACTTTTCGGATTCCTATCACAGGGGCTGATATCCTCTTGCATCAGAAGTTATGATGTGTTTACTGATTGATGGCTAACTCTCATATTGGGCTGGCTTATTGATTTTTTGCTTTTTCAAATGCTCTAGAAAATTTTCAAAGTCACGTACATCATCCCTAATATCGTTAATTAACAACAAGTTTAAAATTTCGTTGAAATCCATAATATGTACAATGCTCAAGATTCAAAAGCGATACCCTCAAGTTTGTTCTAGCTTAATAAATAATGTTTGAGTAATAGTTGAATAGGTTACGCCATGTGAAGCAACGACTGGCATTTCCCACTTTAGTCTTAGCATATAAGATAATACATGGAGGTGTGACAAAAACGGTTCATAAATTTTTTCTATTTATCCCCAGATTTATTTATTACTGTGTTCTCAATAGATAAAAAATACAAAATTATTGTTGCCACATATTTGAACTCTTGTCACTTTTGACAGATACGAAGCAAAGTTGGTGAAAGAGATTATCCAAAAAGTGTTGAGTGAACTGAAGAAAAAGTTTGAGTTGGTTACTTCCGAGAGTTTGGTCGGAATTGATAGTCATGTGAAGACGGTTATGGAATTTGTGGATAGTAAATCTCACGCCACCCTATTTGTTGGCATCCACGGAATGGGAGGCATTGGTAAGACTACTCTTGCTAAAACCATCTACAACAAGCTCTCCAATCAATTTGAGCACCGTAGCTTCATTGCTAATATAAGGGAATCATGGAAGCATAATGGTGTATGTTACTTACAAAATCAGTTAATCTATAATATATTGAAGCGAAATAATGAAGTTCATAATGAGGATGAAGGGACTAAGTTCATCTCCTCCAAGTTTAAAGGTAAAAAGGTCCTCATTCTTCTTGATGATGTGGATAATGTCATTCAGTTGAAGCATTTAACTGGTAATCATGATTGGTTTTCTTCGGGAAGTAGGATCATTATTACCACTAGAAACAAGAGTATTCTTGAAGAAGTTGGGGTGGACTATGCCTATGACCATAAGGAAATGGATAGAGATCAATCTTTGATTCTGTTTAGCAAGCACGCATTTCGAAATGACTCTCCTCTAAAGGAATTTAAGGACCTCACTCAAGAAGTTGTATCCATCACTAGAGGACTTCCCTTATCCCTTGAGGTTTTAGGTTCATTATTGTGTGGAAAAACGCTAGCATTCTGGAGAGATACAATAGACAAATTAAAAAAAGTGCCTCCTAAGGAAGTGCAAGAAAGGTTAAGGCTAAGTTATGAAGCATTAGACTATGAACAGAAACAAATTTTTTTGGATATCGCTTGCTTTTTCATTGGCACTGACAAGAGAATCGCATCCTACATGTGGGACGCCTGTCGCTTTTTCCCTGAGGAGGGAATTGAGGTATTGAAATTCATGTCATTAGTAAAAATTGGAGATGATCATGAGCTCCAAATGCTTGAACAACTGAGAGATCTTGGTAGGGAAATAGTTCGAGAGGAAAATCGGCGGGAGCCTCAGAACCGTAGCAGGTTATGGGACTTCGAGGAAGTCCACAAAGTGTTAAAGGAAAATAAGGTAATCGTTTCGTTCTTTTGCACTTAGTCCATGTCTATTGTTAGAGTAATGTTGGTCCACTACTTAGTGCTTGCTCTAGTGATCAGAGAACCTTCTACTATTATTGGCCTTGAATGTGTCATTGACATGATTAGAAAGTAGGGAGCTTGCTCTCTCTTAGTAAATACTATAGTGTTATCTGGGATTTTCCTTATAGTGTATATTACAAAATCATCTCCAAGAATGAGATACTTTCAAATTTTTTTAGATAATTGATAGGGGTATTCAATGTTGGCAAGATCTTGAATTTCTATAATTGTTTCAATTACGTCCTCGTCACATGCAATAAATAACTTGACTATGGTACTAAAAACCATAACTATTTAGGATATACAAATCATTAATTTCTAGATGTTAAAATTAATATTATAGGACTAAGATGCCTGCATTTCTCATGAAATTTTAGTCATTATTCCATAATGGAGAATGGAAGGGATACTTATTTTTATGTAGTATTACATTAGGAATTCCATTTACCAATATTCATAAGAAAGGGACTCATGTAAAACTAAGATAGGAACAGAAATTCCTTATATATAATATATATGTGTGTATATATGTATATATATAACTTCAAGCGTATTTTATGCAATGACCATTAAAAAGAGAAATGTTTTATTTTTTCTACATAAAATGTCCAAGAGATAAATACTCTAAAACTCTAATTTGTATAATTAAGTATGTGAGTGTATTTGCATTTGTGAAATTAATCATAATTTTGACTCTACTACTTTTAATCCATCATTTGGTTTGACTCAAGTTGTTGCTCAAAGGACTAGCCCTTATTTGCAATCTCAATGTGCGACCGATGTATAATCTCAAGAGCCAATTTATCTATTAACAAATTCAAAGCTAATATCTATTTATTATGTCTTTCGTACTACATGATTAAATAAACTAAACTAACCAAAAGAAAAATGAATATGTTGTATATTTTATATACAAATAAAACGGTATAACTAAATTTTACAACTAAAAAGGTACATTTTCATATAATATTTCAGTTAGTTTCCATGACTCCATTTCGGTCTTCATTCATGGTACTATTATAAAAAGTAGCCCAGCCTTTTACATTGGGACAAAAATAACATTACCTTTCAAACTCATCCTTTCACTCATGGGACAAAAATGACACCCACCATCAATTTTGCATATTCTCACTTTATATCGCTCCTCGTCATCCTATGTAGCTCATTGCACGAATATGCACAATGAACCGCGCTAATCATGACGAACAATGACTTCTTTTTTCTTTTTTTACAAAAACCCAGAAAGTTTGTGTGAATATAAACAAAGTTTGTTAACAAAATTATAAAATAAAACATGACATCTTTTTTTGTGTGAGTTGACATGGCTCATCGAATACAATAGCACTGTGAGCAAAGTCGGTTAGCCATGGTAATTTCATGATGATAATGGATGAAATTTGTAACAAGTGTTAGCTTTGTTCTATGGTTAAATAGTTGGGCTATTTTTATTACGGTGGAAAGGTTATGTTATTTTTGTCATAGATGCTAAAGGTTAGGCTTTGCAGACATTTGAAAGGTTTTGCTACTTTTGTTCCAAGTAGGCTTGTAGCCAAGAATAGCTTCAATTTTCACATTTCGAAAATGCTTTGCACTTTCAGCCATTATTTTTTAATATACATCAAAGTTATTAGGGGCAATTTGTGTCAAATTGAAAATTAATGATGAAATAATAAGTTGTAGAGAATATTAATATAACTAATATTATTGTATTAGTTATTTATAATTAGAAAGTAATTAATTAAAAATATTTCAAGTTGCTATTAGTAAAATAATAAGTACACAGCATATTAATATAATTGCTATCACAATATTTAGTTTCTTGTAATTAGTTATTACTGCAATGGAAAATAAGAGTATATGTTTTTTTTATTAATTGTATAAGTAGCACAGTAAAGTGATATACATGAAATTAATATGAAATTTACAGAGAGGAAAAATATATTTCTATAAAAATTGATCAAATCAACTTTTGATTTTGCACATTGCAATTTCATTAATTTCGTGCGTTGCACGCATGTCCCAACAAGTATGGCAATGAAGCTACAATACCGGAAAGAAGAAGATTACAAGTTGTAAAGTTTTTACTCTATATGAGCCATTGCATCATAATTCTTTTTAAGATTCGAATGCGTGTGGTCAAATTTCAAAATGTCAATACTGTTTATTGGCATAAAAAAATGATGTCTTCACCTTGCTAGTCTCTTGAACACATTAATGCACGTCAATAGCAATATGAATAGATAATGCTAGATTACTTTAGTAGAATATAATATTAATGAACGTTGATTATTGCTTACAGGGAACAGAAAAGATTGAGGCAATTATTCTGAGTGAAGGTAGATCAGAAAGTTCCGGTAAAACAATCGAGCGAGATGGCGACATTTACACAGAAAAACAATTCAAGAATTTGACCAATCTAAGATTCCTTCACGTGGAGGGGGCACATCTCAGTGGAGATTTTAAGGACTCAATTGAGGGGTTAAAATGGCTTCGATGGCAAAAATGTCCCATGAATTTTGAAGTAAACAATTTTCATGTAAAGGAACTAGTTGTACTCGAATTGTCACAAAGCATGATAAATGAGAAATGGGAAGGATGGAGTTCCTTCATGGTAAGAACAATTCTTTTCCTTTTTTTTTTTTTTCCTTTTATGCTTTCTTTTGAATCATAATCACTCTAGACTAACCCCTTGACAATCATTTTTTTTACCAGATGGCAAAGAAGCTCAAATTTCTCGACCTCACATCTTGTGAATCCTTGGAAAATACACACTTCCTCTCAGCTTTTATAAATTTAGAGGTTTTGATCCTTAGTCATTGTTACAGCCTGCGGGAAATTGACTCTTCAATTGGAGACATGAAGGCCCTCCTTCGCTTAAATTTGTGCTGGTGTACGAGCCTCAAGGAGCTTCCAACAGAAATAGGTACATTAGAAGCACTGGAGGAACTCCTTCTACTAGAAACTCCAACCCTTTCTACATTACCAGACAGCATAGGATCTTTGCAGAATCTAGAGATTCTAAATATTTCTCGCAGCGGTATAAAAGAATTACCCAACAGTATGGGGAGGCTAGGAAAGCTCCGAGAGTTCGATGCTTCATTTTGCAGCAAGCTGAAAGGGGAAATGCCAAAAAGCATGTGTAATCTGTCTTCCCTACAACGACTTGATGTTCTTGGCTGCGCCGAGCTCCAGTTGCTGCCGGACCACCTTCCTTCCAGCTTAACATATTTGGGCATCACCTGTCAAAGTCACAAATTGCCTTCACTTTCCCCCTTAATCCATCTCAAAGAACTACAAGTTCGTGGATGCAAATTTCCCGAGTGCATGCAGGAGCTTCCATCAACACTATTAAAGAATTCAGAATGCTTCCAACTCAAAAACGTTAAAGAATCAAAATTACCACAATCCCTAAACAGTCCCATCAAGCTGGAAATCTTGGAAGTCCATCGCTGTGAATTTATTGAAACTCTGGAAGTTTCGCAGTCTATCCATCTAAAGACATTATCCGTCGAATATTGCAAGAATTTACTTGAAGTTCGAGGTCTTGACAGATCGATATATTTAGAAAGCTTGACTATTGCATGCTGCAATTCAATTGAACGGTTGGACCTTCCAAGGTTCAAGGGTCTAAAGATTTTGAATGTTCATGATTGTGATAACTTAGTTGAAATTCAAGGTCTCGATAGGTTGGAATTCTTGGAAAGCCTAACAATCTCTCGGTGCACTTCAATTGAAAGGCTGCTCCTTCCAAAATCCGGGAGTCTGAAGATATTAGATGCTGAATTGTGCAAAAATTTAGCCAAAATTCAAGGCCTCGATATGTTGAAGTTTTTGGAATTGCTAAATATACAAGGGTGCACTTCAATTGAAAGGCTAGACATTCCAAAATCTGGGAGGCTAAAGGAATTAGAAGCTCGAGACTGCAAAAACTTAGCCGAAGTTCAAGGCCTTGATAGGTTGCAGTTTCTGGAAAAGCTACATATTCAAGGGTGCACTTCAATTGAAAGGCTATATATCCGAGGATGCACTTCAATTGAAAGGCTAGAACTTCCAAAATTCGGGAGAATAAAGGAATTAGAAGCTGGAGGCTGCGAAAACTTAGCCGAAATTCAAGGCCTCGATAGGTTGGAGTTTTTGGAAAAGCTATATATCCAAGGTTGCACTTCAATTAAAAGGCTAGACCTTCTAAAATCCGGGAGGCTGAAGGAATTAGAAGCTGGAGGTTGCGAAAACTTAACCGAAATTCAAGGCCTCAATGGGTTGGAGTTTTTGGGAAAGCTATATATCCAAGGGTGCCCATCAATTAAAAAGTTAGACCTTCCAAAATCTAGGAGACTGAAGGAATTAGAAGCTGGAGGCTGCAAGAACTTGGCCGAAATTCAAGGTCTCGATAGGTTGGAGTTTCTGGAAAAGCTATATATCCAAGGGTGCACTGCAATTAAAAGGCTAGACCTTCCAAAATCAGGGAGGTTGAAGGAATTAGATACTGGAGGCTGCGAAAACTTAGCCGAAATACAAGGCCTCGATAGTTTGGAGTTTTTGGAAAGGGTATATATCGAAGGGTGCTCTTCCATTGAAAGGCTAGATCTTCCAAAATCTGGGAGACTGAAGGAATTAAAAGCTGGAGGTTGCGGGAACTTAGCCGAAATTCAAGGCCTCGATAGGTTGGAGGTTTTGGAAAAGCTTTATATCCAAGGGTGCACTTCAATTGAAAGGCTAGATCTTCCAAAATCCGAGAGGCTGAAGGAATTAAAAGCTGGAGGCTGTAAAAACTTAGCCAAAATTCAAGGTATCGATAAGTTGGAGTGTTTGGAAAAGCTATATATCCAAGGATGCACTTCAAAGGAAAGGCTAGATCTTTCAAAATCTGGGAGTTTAAAGGAATTAGAAGCTGGAGGCTGTGAAAATTTAGCTGAAATTCAAGGCCTCGATAGGTTGGAGGTTTTGGAAAAGCTATATATCCAAGGGTGCACTTCAATTGAAAGACTGGACCTTTCAAAATCTTGGAGGCTGAAGGAATTAGAAGCCGGGGGCTGTGGAAATTTAGCCGTAATTCAAGGCCTCAATAAGTTAGAGTTTCTGGAAAAGCTATATATCCAAGGATGCACTTCAATTGAAAGACTAGACTTTCCAAAATTCGGGACGCTGAAGGAATTAGATGCTGGAGGCTGCGAAAACTTAGCCGAAATACAAGGCCTCGATAGGCTGGAGTTTTTGGAAAAGCTATATATCCAAGGGTGTTCTTCAATTAAAAGGCTAGACCTTCCAAAATCTGGGAGACTGAAGGAATTAGAAGCTGGAGGTTGCGAAAACTTAGCCGAAATTCAAGGCCTCGATAGGTTGGAGTTTTTGGAAAAGTTATATATCCAAGGGTGCACTTCAATTGAAAGGCTAGAACTTTCAAAATCTGGGAGGCTGAAGGAATTAGAAGCTGGAGGCTGCAAAAACTTAGTTGAAATTCAAGGTCTCGATAGGTTGAAGTTTTTGGAAAAGCTATATATCCAAGGATGCACTTCAATTGAAAGGCTAGACTTTAAAAAATTCGGGTGTTTGAAGGAATTACAAGCTGGAGGCTGCAAAAACTTAGCCAAAATTCAAGGGCTCGATAGGCTGGAGTTTTTGGAAAAGATATGTATTGAAGGGTGCACTTCAATTGAAAGGCTAGATCTTCCAAAATTCGTGAGGTTGAAGGAATTAGAAGCCGGAGGTTGCAAAAACTTAGCCGAAATTTTAAGGCCTCAATAAGTTGGAGGTTTTGGAAAAGCTATATATTCAATGGTGCACTTCAATTGAAAGGCTAAACCTTCCAAAATCGGGGAGTATGAAGAAATTGAAAGCCGGAGGTTGTAAAAACTTAGCTAAAATTCAAGGCCTCGATAGGTTGAAATTTTAGGAAAAGCTATAAATCGAAGGGTGCACTTCAATTGAAATGTTAGACCTTGCAAAATCTGGGAGTCGAAAGAAATTAAATGCTAATGACTGCGAAAACTTAGCCGAAATTCAAGGCCTTGATCGGTTGGAGTTTTTGGAAGAACTGAGTATCTTTGGATGCAAGTCACTCAAAACAATTCTAGAAATATCTCAAATGCGGATTTATCGAGAAAAAGCCATTTGCATGTAGCGGAACGACAGAATTTGGATCAGACTATACAGATGACTTGGATGAGTAATATACTAGAAATGATTCACATTTTCTAACAAAGGTACATAAAACAGGTCAGTTACCTTTGCTCTTAGAGATCTACCACCCAATTTTCATTTGTATTTTTGCTTGCAATATCTTTCAAAATTTATGATATTGTCAATATTATTTCCTGGTTGACAGTGGCGTCATTGTTTTCTTGCTTGAATTCAAGGAATCCGGGGGAGATGTTCATGGAAGTTAATGCGTGCTTTGGCAAAATGATTCTCTTTATCGTGCCAGTAACGGAAATAGATGAAAAGGCCTTCTAAGCGCATCATTTGTCATTAGTCTTGCGGTAAGATCCTTCATCCTATGTAGAAAAATAAAGATTCTCGATGTTTGATTATTCTAGAATGCTAGAAGTACTGAATAAAAACTGATGTATATAGGTATTTGATAGCATGCCAAAGGTCATTGTATAGATCGAGAAATGCTAGATGAAGGACCCTATATGGCGGTCCTTCTAATGTGAGGTTTTAGTTTGCTTTGCGCTCACCATGCAGTTCATGACTGCATCTAAGGTACACTTAAGAGTGAATTTAAGGTGCAAAAGGAGCACCTTAATAGGGCATCCCTTAGTATGCATACGCTACTAACTTGCGATAAAATTTGTCCAATCATTGTGTTCCACACATTTTAGCTCACATAACCATTTGCATTAGCTGATTAAGGTAATCGTATCGATTTAGAAATGCTAAATGCAAGACCAAGCTCTTCTCCTAATGGTGTGGTCGTGAGTGAACTAGCAAACAGGGCAGAAGCCGAAGCAAAACCATCGCAAATTATTTGGATCGATCAAGAAAATTGCAATTCGAATTTTTCTGACTATGGATCCATGTTTATTTGGCTTGAATCCAGGATATACCTACTCCAAGGCTAATAATAGATTATCCCAAAGAATGCATCTTGATGCCTGTAGAGTTGGTTTAGCCATCTGTCAATGCCTCAACTTTTGAGCCAAGCAAGACATATAGAATGTCTTTTGACATAATCAGCTGTACTGTGAAATAATTCCTTATATTGTGCATAATCTCTCGTTAGTGCATTTACTTGCTGAAAAGAAAAACGCAGGAAGCATTTCCATAAGTTTCCTGAGGAAACTTTTCGGTATCCTATATGCCATTTGAAAACTGTCTTGCATTAATTTTAGTGCATGAATAGCACATAATGAAAAGAATCATACTATGTCCCACTAAAGCAAGCATCTTGAGTTGAACATACTATGCTAATTTGATCAAAGCTTCTGTGGTTGATGATGTTAGATGCCCCATTAGTTGGATCCAAAGAGTTCAAAAACAATATCGAGTTTGACAAACAAACTTTGGAGTATTATTTGTAATTTGTTGATGTTAGTCGCTGGATTGATTTCATTTGACTCACTAGCAGGATTCGGTTATCATTCCACTGGTTGATGTAAATGTTGATTTATCCAAGAGAGCTTTCGCGAGGCACTTCTAAAAGGAATGGAAATCATCAAAGGATCAAGAGCTCGATGTTTCTTGAACTTCTCCAAACTCTGACAGTGCATCCTTGGAATGGTAAAAGGTTGTTTGCATATTGTCATTCCACATTGCCCTGTAACCAAGCCCCTCTCTCTCTCTCTCTCTTACTTATTTTCTTTCCCGCCTGTTCCTCTTCTGCAGTTTTCTCCGCATGCTCTCGGACTCGAGTGGACTTTCCTCACTCTCTCGCTCTTCCGTTCTCTGTCTCTGCTCTTCAACAGCCTCCATTCCCTAACTAGCCTCGAGCTTTCCTCTGCGTTTTCGTGCTCTATCCTTCACAAGTTCTCTTTCAGCTCGCATCCTCACGATGTTCCAGTGCTGGTGCTGCATTTTCGGCTGCTTGTGGAGCTTTTTTACTATGGAGACCGACGAAGGACCGTAGCGTGTGCTTCCGTTTCAGCTTCAGTTTGACAAACCGCTGGCTTCTCTGGTTTGGCTCCCGGTGTTATCTTGTCACCAAATGGGTGGTCGACTTGATTGTTACGACTCAGTTTTGTGAAGTCTGCTCGATATCCGATTGGCTGGTGAAGATGGCGAAGTGGAATCCAGAGAAGGATTTGCTGGTGATGGTCACGGAGGACTCGAAGGTGGTCCTTCATCGCTTCAATTGACAGAGGCTGTTGGACAGTCTCCCCTGGTAATTGCTTCGACTAGAGAAAGTTCTCTTTTTAATTCAGCATGTTCGTTGCTTCAATGATGGCTTGGTGTGCCCTTTGAGTCATTGACCTTATCTCGTTTTACTTCTTTCGCTTTTCCTAAATGTGCTCTGCTTCCGTTTCCAGAGAGGAACCTCTGTAATTGCCAATCTAGCTCGATTTGCGTTCGATGGAGAATTGGACAAATATAGAGGTGAAGCGCTTGCAAGTCTGAATGAGAACATGATGTCGAACTAAGGAGTTGGTGTTTTGCAGAAAAACGAAGAGTGAATGAAGGTGATACAAGTGGAAATCTAGAGATGACTTAGTTGCAAATAAAGAATTCCAAGCTGATACCAGTTGAATGGAGGGACTTTTAGTTATAGGCGCGATAGATTCCTATCAAATTTCAGACAAAGTGCCTTGGTAATTTTTTCCCTAACTTAACCGACAGTCTTATAGACCAACCGGAAGTGTACCATACTGCTGTATTGCCATCTTGTTTCCCTTCAGGGGTACACCAGTTGAAGTGTCCATGAAAATAAAGAACTTGAATTGGAGGGGATGTCAATTGTGCTAGATAGACTAGCTATGTCTGATGCAGAACTGCTGGATGCCCGCAAGGAGTTGGTAGGTTTAGGCCCTGCAAAATACCATCTCATTGCTGTCAGGCCTCTAAATAGTTTTTCTTAGATTTCTAATGCTGACTCTCACAATGTAATGCTACTTCTGGCTCTTCTTCTTCCTCTTTTTTACTGATTAAGCGTTCCCTACAAGGAGATACTTAATATATACTAGATTGTAGAGTATAGGCTGGAAAGTTTCTAAACTTTTGTACTACCTGAAGTTAATTATCTTCTTCTGATTACAGACGGGCATTTCGTCGCATCATTTTGATTTATCAAGTTTGCTGGTGGGAGTTGAACTTACTTGTTAATAGGATATCTCAAGCTATGCTGCATGCTCGTATGACAATCTGGTTGAGAGGGATGGAGTTACGAATTGGAGAAAGCGCAGAGACTAGGAGTATAGAGGGAGCTGCATCCAAGTATGTTAAAGTTCTTATATGACTTGGTAATTCAAATTCGTAAGAGCTTAGGATTAGATGCCTAGCCTTAGCAGTTCTTGCCATCTATTCTCACTGGAAAAATTTAGAGAGGAGGCATTTTGTCTCCAGAAACATCTAAATGCTTCACGCATCATATAGTCTTCTGGATTTGGAGAACATGTTGTTGAGTGCACCATAATACTTGAGCCAACCCTTGAATGGTTTCTGTTGATACCCTAAGTTGTAGATACTAGTACACTAGTGATCCTTGCCTGAAGTAAGTTTTCATGGATCCACTCCGCCTCGAGGTTCCAAGGCGGAACAGCAAGATTCGTTTTTGGATTGAGATAATGGATTGGAGGCTGCCAAAAAGATATATATTCCCCTCACTTTAGATGATCTACTAGCCCAAAGAAATCCCATATTAAGTGACTGATATCCCTCTCAGTTATCTTGCACTGTTATGACGCTTTGCCTCAATTCACAAATTTTGATTGACATTTTCTTGTTACTGTGTGTTCTCCATCTTCGGTCTCCTTCTATTAATTTTATTGTGAAGAAATTATTCATTCTTTCTCTCTCTCTCTCAATGTCGTTTTTTTGGTTGTTTTTTATGAACCCACTTTTCTTTGCAGATTCATTGTCTTCAATACTGGCTTCTCTTAATTAATCTAATCTACTTCAGGTAAATGTATAGCATCACTATGCTGGGGTCCTGATGGCAAGGTTGCTTGTCTTGGGACTTGAAGATGGTACGGCTTCACTTCATGATGTAGAAGCAAGTTTTCCATGCTATTGCTGTAATGATACCCTCGTTACTTCTCAAAAAGAAATTTCTCCTGTAAGAATCCTTTATCATCAGAATGTGTTCTCTGATCTCTCTTGGGAAATGTTCTGAATTGCTTAAAAGCTGCCCGATGCAATGCAAACAGAAAGCTTGTGGAATGAACAATTAGCTGCTAATAGAGATGGCAATCCATGTTTAGTGGTCATGTTTGCCAATGTCAAGTTAATATGGACTGTTAGATAGATCAATCTGCGCAGGATAAGCTTAACAAATCTTATTAGATCATTGAACATGGCCCATTTTTTAAGTAGGTCAATAAATGAGGAGATATATAGCCTGTTTAACTAAATAGATTGAGTGGGTCATTCCAATCCAAACATGACCGACATAGCAAAACTAATACAATATGTACAATGTGCATATCTTCATCAATGTTAAAACCTTAAGCTTACTGGGTCCTGGGTTTACATAAAATCTTGTATTTGTATGGTGTAATTTGTGACCAATACTAAAACACAATTCATGTATGATTTATTGTCATAAAACTTACTGAACTAAATATAAATAGGTCGAGATAGGTTAGGTTGCTAAATAAGTTGGGACAATTGTTTACTTAGATTACATGACATGACATGATTACCACTCATGATCACCCATAGTTGTCCCATGAAAATATAAGTCATGGATCAAAACATTAAATCTATGGATTGTGAATCGTGAATTTAATCTAATGAAATTAGGAAGTTTGATATGGTGTTTATGGTTGGTATTCGATGGCAGATGTAAATTAATTGTGAAGTATGATTTTCTTACTTTTAATATTAAGTAGTTCCATAACCAATGATAAAGATATTTAAAATTAAACTGATTTTATGATTTTTAGACATAGATATTCTACAAACTATTTTTCCTTTGTCAAATAAGTACCACATTTAATTGCAAGGACACAAAGATTGTGTAAATTGGATTCTAATTTATAGAGTTTAGTGTAAGACAATCAAAATATCCACTAAGCCTGATGCAGCCAACAAAATCAGGCAAGGTGATATTTGTTCTAATATTGTCTTTTCTACCATGCTATTGGTAAAGATGGACTTTGCAACTCAAATAAGAGTTCTCGAACAATCAAGATTCTTCTTGAAATTTAATGGGATAAGTGCATTAAAAGTCCTAAAACTTATCATGAAAGTGTAATTTAGTCCTAAAACTTTCAAAAAGTACAATTAAGTCCTAAAACTTATCATGAAAATGCAATTGAGTCCTAAAACTTTCAAAAAGTGCAATTGAATTCTAAAATTTTCAAAAAGTACCCACGTGAAAAGAGTATGTATCTTTCAACTTATAAGTTGCTACAACTCTTGATCTTGCTTCTTATGGGACAATATTTTAGTGTTCATATTTTACATGTTATTTCTAATTATTTGTTCGCAGTTAAGTTTCAAATTTAGAATCTTATTTCACAGTCCAATAGCTTTACCATGGGTGTATGGAAGATTTTTTGAAAACCTTATGTTTGGTGTCATTTTTGACTTGTTGATTTGCTGATTGTTGACTCCTTAGCTTTAATTTCTCCTTATATTTTTTTTTCACTTTTTATACAATTGAGAAGATAATTATTCATTGTTTTTTTTTTATCATAGGACGCTTTAGGTAACTCTTTGGCATTTGAAGATTGCACTACTTGTTTCTTCCCTCCAGCTCCAAGAGTTCCTCGCATGCTCGAACTAGTACCCAGAGACAGTGGTTTAACTGATGATGGTAAACATTCATTCGTAGAGCTCTTAGATTCTTCAAAGCAATGTTTCATTATCCTTGGCAGTGGAGATAAAGATGGGGTTTCGTGCTTCAGTATATTTGGTGTCTTTCCAATGGAAAATGTTGTATGCCACCTGTCCGTTCAGTTCAAATATTTAGCATCATGGTCTATCAAATTCAGTCAATCAACACTTCTTTCTTTGTTCGTGCTTCTCATACAGCAGTCTTTCTTATTAAATGGATTTGATAGCATACTGGCAGTAAATCAGTATTGCCTGGAAAATAATGGGCTGGTTAAGTAAACAACTTATATGAAGCTTTTTGTCGTTTGGCCTGAGGTCAGCCTGACTTATGGACTTTCTGCTTTTGTTTTAGACTCTTGGGTTTCTGCTCTGTTCTGGGGATATTGAGAGAGACTATGCAATCATCGGTTGGGAAAGTGTTCTGAGAGCGGGCACGCGCATAGATAGTTCTCTCTGGGGTAACCATCAGCAGATTTAGAATTTTAGGTACTTGGAACTTTCCTGCACAGGTATATGCAAATAAAACAAACTTGATTAACTTCTCAATCTAAAATTGATTAGTCTAGAACGTGCATGCAGGAGAATTGTTCTAGTAAGTATTATCTAGATTCTGTTAGTTGTCTCTTTAGTTACATGGAGCAAGTTCTTATAATTTCTTGTAGGAACTCTCCCACATGGACTTCCTCAGGTCCACTGTTCTATTTCCACATCTACAAGTGTGGACTATAGTTTCCTAATGGAAGGTTTTTTAGATCTGTATACAAGTTTGTGTATTGTCAATGCTTATTTGATCAAAATGTTGGACTTGGTGAGCTATCTAAAATCAATCCCAAAATCTATGTGCTTTCCGTAGAGCAGGTATTGCACTTTAAGATGAGATATTTTAGATGGAAAATTAAACATCATTGATAGGAAAATCTCTTGTTATGAAAATGGATGTAGCTCATTTGGTTCAATATTGAGCCTCAGGGTTGCTTTTTCTTCTTTTTCCTTTGCAAAAAAATGCCCCATTAGTTGGATCCGAAGAGTTCTAAAAGAATATTGAGTTTGACAAACAAAGGTCCATAAACTTCGGAGTACTATAAGTAGTTTGTTGATGTTAATTGCTGTATTGATTTCATCTAACTCACTGGCAGGATTCGGTTATCATTCCGCTGGTTGATGTAAATGCCGAAATATCCAATTGAGCTTTCGCAAGGCACTTCTAAAAGGAGACAAAATCATCAGAGGATCAGGAGCTCGATGTTTCTTGAACTTCTCCGAAGTCTGACAATGCATCCACGGAATGGTAAAGGATGTTTGCATATTGTCATCCCACATTGCCCTGATTATATTTAACAGAAGCTTGGTAGAGCTGAAACTGTCCGTTAACTTGAGAGGTTTAAGAAATACTGAAAGTCTAACCAACTCGTTTGATGTAATGGCCGATGAATTGGACGGTTGTATTTTAAGTCAGTATCGTAGTTGACACCTGTATGGAGGTCTATTGGAGTCTTTATTCAGAGAGAGTTGTTTGTGATTCAGGTTTGGATCTTCATGCTAAAGTGGAAGCAATGCGATGCTTGCTAGCTGAAGTTTGTGGGGTTGATAAAGAACTTACAGGTTCTTACTAGGGAAGCTGCTGTCAGAGTTTGCTTGGAACAGTTGTATCCCCTGCGGTCAAAGGTCTCGAAATATAAGTTTTGCGAGGCTGAGATCTTATTGCTGTTGATTTTGCTATTAGAATGATGGAGGTTCGTTGGCTGGGTTCGCCCCTTTGTGGTGTTCAGCTAACATAACATAAAAGAAGAAGGAAAAAGCCAAAAAGAAAAAAAAGAGAGGGGCTGCTCGTGAAGTGAAGAGTGGAGAGGGGGAGAGAGCGAGCGTTACCCGAGAAGAATGCACGAGAAGAAGGAAAGGGTCAGCAACTTTCGGGTCCATACTCGAAGGCCAAACATTGTAGGAACTGGCTCAATTTTCAAAATGTTGCTTGTTAGACCAAGACCTACGAGTTGATCGGTTTTGTTCATTGAAAACCTCCAAATTGTCTCTCATTTTCTCCAATCGTGATTAGGGTTTTTTAGTCTATTTTTATTAATTCACCTTTGTGGTGATGAAATAATGTTGTAGTTGAGCCTTTAGTGTGTGACTAAGGAAAAACAATTGTGTATCCTAATATTCTTAATGATTAGTGGAAGTTTTTGAACAGTCCATGATTTTTTCCTGCATTGGGTTTTTCACGTAAAATTTTTGGTGTTATTGTTGCATTGTCTCGTTAACATTACATCAGCATTATATTTACTTATTTTGAAGTTGTATCGCTGGAATATACTGCGGGTTGTTACTAGGTTAATTTGATTTTGGTCGGTTTAGTTTTAGAGAAGAAATTGATCATGGATTGGATTAGTTCTTGGTGAAGTAGAACCAGAGTAGAAAATGTTTCAGGTGTGAAGAACAAGGTAGCTAGAACCCAATTGATGTGCATTTGGGATCGTGCTTCCCTTTGGGATATTGAAGCTCTGTTGATGTTGTTTTAGCTTTGTAACAAAGAATTAGTTTTCATAAAAGGAAAAATGACATAAATGGTTTATGAATTTTAATTCAAGATGCAATGACAAACATGAACTGTTAATTTGTTCAATGAACAATCTAGTTTTTAGGCTATATGAAAATGTCCAATATCGTCCTTCCGTTAATTTAGGTTTAATGAAATTTGCTGATGTGGCTTCCAATCTGCTGTAAACCAAAAGAAAAAAAAAAGATAGCTACACGTGGACTGTCCACATTAGTTTTCATCTAATAATATAATAATCAACATTATGAAAAATGCGTCATCAAATAGTGTCTTATTATTTTTAAAAGGGTTAATATAACGAAAAATCTCAAACTGGTATATTTGCGATAAATTTAGCCCGAACTAATTTTTTTATCACCAAAAACCCCAAATTAGTACATTTGTGACAAATTAACCTTCCGTTAATTTCTATTAAATTGGATTAATATCACGTAAAATCATAAATTGACAAACAAATAGGCGGTAAAACTGTCAATTGCCCCATATTTCTGACAAAAAAAAAGTGCCACATGTCATCCAACTCAGCAATTTGACAGTGAAATTGAACGGATACTAACAAAGGGTAAATTTATCACAGGTGTACCAGTTTAGAATTTTTTGTTGTCAAAAAATTAGTTTGGGATAAATAGTTTAGGATTTTTCGTGGTATAAACCCTTTTTTTTAAAGATCATTGTCATCGAATAAAGTCTGACTAATCGTTTTTATACATCCGACTCGGCATACAATAATCCACTTCATCAAATAACATAACTACATTGAAAATTTACCAATAGTTCATGAACCACATTGAATAAATTAAAAAGTTTAGGGACAACATTTGTATGGTGAGCCAAAGTTCAAGAACTATTTGTGTCATTTTCTCCTCATAAAACATGCAATCTTAGAATCCACCTAACAACACAGTTTTCAAAAGCAAAATGCCCAATAATTTCTCATTCCTTGTCATTAACTCGAGCAGTCCTCGTGGAATCAATGATTGCATTCGATAACCAATTAATATTGGGGAGATTCATGTACTCTCTTAATGCCTTTTCTTGTCATATTATTTCTCCCACTGTGTGCAAGGGATTGCCTAACTGGAAAATCGATTTTGATCAATTTGATAGCGAGAGCTCGATTTGATAACTGATGCACAAGAAATGTGGGCCGTTGTGTTTGCAAAGTAAAACCAACACTTCGATTTAATGCCTTTTCCAGCGTTGGTGCTGCGTTTTCGGCTGCCTGGGGAGCTTTTTAGCTATGGAGATTGATGAAGGACTGTGGCACGTGCTTCCGTTTCAGCTTCGGTTTGATAAACTGTTGGCTTCTCATGTCCAGCTCTCAGTTAGCGTCCTTTTGCGACCTAATGGGCGGTTGACTCGATTGTTCCGACTTGATTCTGTGAATTTTGCTCGATTTGTGATCAGTAGGTGAAGATGGTGGAGTGGAATTCGGTGATGGATTTACTGGCGATGGTCATGGAGGACAAAGGTGGCGCTTCATCGCTTCAATTGGCAGAGGCTATGGACAATCTATCCTAGTAATTGTTTCAACTAAAGACAATTCTCTTTTTTATTTGGTGGGCACATTTCTTCATCGATGACTTGGGCTGCATTTGGCAACCAACTTGTTCTTAGAAGCTGCTTCTGCTCAGAAATGATTCTTTTTTATTCCGTGCCTAGAAATAATTTTTAAGCATTTGAAGGCGTTTGGTAACTGCCCAAAATTTCTATTTTTGGAATAGAAAAAGAACATAAATGCATTTGGTAACCATACAAAATTTCTTTTTATTAATAATATTTTAAATTTTTTAATATTTCTTTCCTTTTTGTCTATTTTTTTCTTTCCCTTCACCTTCCTTAGCCATGCTGGCAACTGGCCACAGGCCAAGGCCGACGAGGGCAGCTAGGAGCCTCGGCGAGGCCTGCTCTCACTGGACCTAGCGAGGGCAGCAGCAAGGGCGAGGGCCGCCCACACCAGATTCGTTGAAGGCGGGCGTCGAACGTTCAACCCTCGCCCTCGTCGACCGGCCTAGCCGACAGGCCAAGAAGAAGAAGAAGAAGAAGAAGAAGAAAATTTTCTTGATTCTTAATTTTGTTTCAAAACTAGTTCTGGGAACAAGAAATTACTTTTTTTTCCTTCTTGATTCTGTTGCAAAACTGATTCTGGAAATAGATTTTGGCAAATTTTGCTTGAGAACAAAAAATTTATCAAATGGATTTTTATTCCAAAACTGATTTTAGAAATAAAAAAACAAATTATTACTGGGCAACTTGCCAAACAGGCCCTTGGTGTGCCATATATTTTCATGGGAGCACTTCTATTTCAACTAACAAGAAGAATCGTCACGATGACAATAACTGGGGAGCAAGAATTTTTAACAGCGGATCGTTAGCTTCAACTGGCTAACATCTATCAATCACAAGCTTTTTCAAGTTTCTCGATTAAATGTTGATGCATTCCCTCCCATTGCATGCAACTTTTGAACTTCGAGTATTCAAGAACGGAGCTACCTGTCAAAATCTTCTCGATCACATCATCACTCGCCTCGACCTGGCAGATGGACAAAGACTTAAGCAAAGTCTAATCGATCTCTAACCATCTAACTTCGATATCAATTGTTGAGTACGGAAACATGACTTTGTCAGTAACATGAGAAGATTACAATAAACAACTTGAAACACACTTATACCAAATTGTGGTACAAATATAATACTTTGATGAAATCTCCAAAACTATTATACACTATCTGGAGCAAAAGACCACACCTCACCGTTACAAATTACCTCACCGTTACAAATTAATTTCTCCCGCCACGTACAAAACACTTAGGGCAAACTAGCTCGTACAAAAACTTACTCTCTATCCCTTTATTTTCCCTTCTTTCCCTCACCAAGAAAGCTCTCTTTCTCTCGTACTCTCAAGCTTGAGAAAATATTAAATATGATTGTCTTGCCAAGTCAGCAATATGCCACTTCATTCAGTGGGTGACACATGTCCAGATGGGTCCCACTATGCAACTCTACTCTCTCCCCTCTATTACTCTCTCTTACTCACACTTTTCTCCCCACCTTTGTTCTCTCTCTCATCCACTTTTCACCATCTTCTTTTTCGGCATACATACATATGCATGCCACCACCATAATCAACCCACCCTCGGTAACGGAGGAAGAGAGTAACAAAGGAGAGAGAATAAAGGTGAATAGTGGGCACCATATGGACAAGTGTCAAGTGTTGAATGGAGCGATATATTACTAACTTGGCAAAATAGTCCTAACTAATATTTTCTCTCGAAGCTTAGGCTCTATGACTTACTCTCAAAACTCCACATAAAACTCTATAATTGGACCGTGCCTTGACATGATTAATAGCTTGGCAGGTCGAGATCTGGGCCCAAAGGGGCATTGTTGAGCGTTGCTTGACAAGGCTATTTAGTTGTTAAGCCCGACCTGGACCGTTTAAGCCTATAGCGGCCTGTTGGGTCATCTCTTACGTTCTCTTTAGGGAAAATTGTCCAAAAAGTTCTAAACTTATTGCACTTTTACTTATTTAGTCCTAAACCTTTTAATTTTGCCAATTCAATCTAAATCTTTTGCATTTGTGCCAATTCAGTCTTTTCAACTAGTGTCAAGTGGGGGCGAGCTTCACCAAAGGCACCCTCACCTCTGGTCAGTCGGCGTCCATGTCAATGTTGGTCAGCCAAAATTGACTGAATGGACTGAATTGGCACAAATGCAAAAGGTTTATGATTAAATTAGTAAAGACGCAATAAATTTAGGACTTTTTGGATAAAATTTTCCCTTCTCTTTATGATGAACGAGTCCGGAGAAAAAGTTAAGCCCGAATTATGGCCCAATTCGGCCCAGCTTGGCCCGCCCATTAATCAAGTGAAGTCCGCCTCCTGTCCTATAATCAAATCTCTCTCTCTCTCTCTCTCTCCTCATTTTCTCTCCCGCCTGTTCCTTCCTCATTTCTGCAAATTTCTCCGTGCAAATTCTCTCAAAGACGCCACTGGGACTTCCTTCCTTTACTCTCTCTCGCTCTTCCTCTCTTCCATCCTCCTTCGTCTCACCTCTTCGACCGCCCTCCGTAACCCTAAGTAGCATCAAGCTTTCTCCTATCCTTCACTAGCTCTCCCTCCCTCTAAGTTCGCATTTGCCACCGACGCTTCTATACACTCCCTCGCGGTTCGCTCCAGCGGCTGGTTGGCGGCTGCGTTTCCGGCTGCTCCCGGAGCTTTTTGAGGTAATGGAGACCGACGAAGAAGGGTCGCGGCGCGCGCTTCCGTTTCAGCTCCAGTTCGACAAGCCGCTGGCTTCTCAGGTTCGGATCCCCCGTTCGGGGGCTCTTTTCGCGACCTCCTAATTGGCGTGGCCGATTCGATTGTTTTCCGACTCGGTTTTGTTGAGGTTTTTGCTGGGTTTTGCGATTGGCAGGTGAAGATGGCGGAGTGGAATCCGGAGAAGGATTTGCTGGCCATGGTTACGGAGGACTCCAAGGTGGTGCTTCATCGCTTCAATTGGCAGAGGCTGTGGACCATCTCTCCCGGTAATTGCTTCGATTGGAGAAAGTTCTCTTTTTTTTTTTTCTGTTGAGTGTGTTCTTGTCTTCAACGATGGATTCTTGTGCCCTCTGAGTCATTGGCCTTATCTCGTCTTACTTCTTTCGCTTTTCCTAAATGTGCTACTTCGAGTTCAAATTGCACTCGATGGAGGTTTGGACGAACATAGAGGTAAAGTGCTTGAATTTCTAAATGAGAAGATCACGTTGAACTTAAGGAATTGGTGTTTTACACAAAAATGAAGAGCGAATGATGGCGATACGAGTGGAAATTTAGAGATGATTTAGTTGCAAGTAAAGAATTCCAAGCTGATATCAATTAAATGGAGGGACTTTTATTTATTCCTGTCAACTTCTAGACCAACCGGAAGTGTACCATGCTCCTGTTTTGCCATCTTGTTACCCTTTCGATACACCAGTTAAAGTGCTCATGAAAATAACGAACTTGAATTGGAGGCGACATCATTTAAGCTAGAGATGCAGAAATGCTTGATGCCAAAATGGAGTTGGCAGGTTTAACCCCTGCAGAATACCATCCCAATGCCGTCAGGCATCTATATAGTTTTCCTTAGATTTCTGATGCTGACTCTCACAATGTAATATTACTTCTTGCCTCTTCTTCTTTTACTGATCGAGCGCTCCCTACAAGGAGACATTTAATGGATACTAGAATGTAGAGAATAGGCTGGAAAGTTTCTCACATTTTGTGTTACTTGAAATTAACTTATCTTCTTCTTATTACAGAGGGGAATTTTGTCACATCATTTTGATTAATTAAGTTCGCTGGTGGGATTTTAACTTACTTGTTAATAGGATATCTCAAGCTATGCTGCATACTTGTATGACAATCTGGTCAAGAGGGATGGAGGGAGGAATTGGAGAAAGCGAAGAGACTAGGAGTGTAGGGGCAGCTGCATTCAAGTATGTTAAGTTCTCATATGATTTTAAATCTTGGTAATTCAAAAGTGTAAGAGCTTCAGATTAGATGCCTAGCCTTGGCAGTT
This sequence comes from Syzygium aqueum, assembly GCA_031216185.1. Lineage (NCBI taxonomy): Eukaryota > Viridiplantae > Streptophyta > Magnoliopsida > Myrtales > Myrtaceae > Syzygium > Syzygium aqueum. The sequence goes on along the minus strand of CM062235.1, from coordinate 34,609,656 downwards.
CTTGCTATCTCTTCTCACTGGAAAAATTCAGAGAGGAGGCGTTTTTTCTCCAGAAACATCTGAATGCTTTGCGCATCATATTGTCTTCTAAATTTGGAGAACATGTTGTTGAGTGCACTATAGTGCTTGAGCCAATATTTGAATGGTTTCTGTTGAGACCCTAAGTTGTAGATATTAGAACACTTGCGATCCTTGCCTGAAGTATGCTTTCGTGGATCCACTCCACCTTGAGGTTCCAAAGCTGAACTACAAGATTCTTTTTTGGATGGAGATAATGGATTGGAGGTTGCCAAAAAGGTATAGATTCCCCCGCCTTAGATTACCTACTAGTCCAAAGAAATCCCATATTAAGTGACCGATATCCCTCAGTTATCTTGTACTGTTATGACGCTTTACCACACTTTACAAATTTTGATTAACATTTTCTCGGTTACTGTGTGTTCTCTATCTTCCCTCTTCATCTATTAATTTTTTTGTGAACAAATTATTCTCTCTCTCTCTCTTTCTTTTGGTTGTTTCTTTTGAACTCACTTTTCTTTGCACATTCATTGTGTGTCATCAATACTGGCTTCTCTTTATTGTTCTAATGTTACTCCAGGTAAATGTATAACATCATTATGTTGGCGTCCTGATGGCAAGGTTGTTGTGTTGGGACTTGAAGATGGTACAGTTTCACTGCATGATGTTGAAGTAAGTTTTCTATGTTATTACTTTAACGTTACACTCATTACTTGTCAACAAGAAATTCCTCCTGCAAGAATCCTTTATCATCAGAATGTGTTCTTCTCTGATCTCTCACGGGAAACTGAATTGCTCAAAAGTGGCATTATGCAATGCAATCAGCAAGCTTGCTCAACGAACATTTAGCTGCTAATATAGATGGCAATCCATGTTTGCTGGTCATGTCTGCCAATATCAAGTTAATAGTGGACTGGTAGATGGGTCAATCTGAGCAGGACAAGTGTTGAACAAGTCAAACCATGTCCACATCAGCTTCCAGCCCAAATCAAATTGCCATGTCATCCAAGCAGTTTGCATCTTCCTATTCTCCCACACAAGACTTGGTTCTTCGAGAAACTTCCAGCTTCTCTCCACACGGACAACCAAGCAACCAACTTCTATAACTCATTCAAACTCATTCAAACTCAAACTGATTTTTGTTATGCAGATTCTTTGCAAGTGTATATGAACCCATCATCTCTTTGTTAATCATTAAGGAGAGAAATCAATACAACAACATTATTTAAAAAACATCTGTTTCTGTTCTCTGCATTATCTCTTTCACTGTTCCAAGTTTCTAGGTTTTCTTTCGTTCTTCTGCTCTTCGGTTTCCTCTAAAGGTCTGTATTTTAAGTATAATCTTAACAAAACTTATTAGAACACTCTATTCGAACATGACCCATTTGTTAAATATGTCAACAAATGACAAGAGATGAATAACCTGTTTAACTAGTTAGATTGAATGGGTCATTTCAATCCAAACATGACCAACAGCTTGAATAACTAATACAATATGTACAATGTGAATATCTTCTTCAAAGTCAAAGCCTTAAGCATACTAAGTCCTAGGTTTACATAAAATCTTGTATTTGTATGGTGTAATTTGTAGCCAATCTGAAAACGAAATTCATATATAATTTATTGTCATAAAACCTGCTGAACTAAATATAAATAGGTCAAAATAGGTCAGGTTGCTAATCAAGTTGGGACGATAGGTAGATAGATTACATTAATCAATTTGTGTTACGTGGTTTGAGCTTTGAACTTGAAATATTTGTTTATTAATTGTGTTAACTGTTGAGTAGGTTGCCATAATCTTGACATGACATGATTACCGCCTAGGTTCACCCATGGTTGTCACATGTAAATATAAGTCACGAATCAAAATATTAAATCTATGGATTGTGAAGCGACAATTAAATCCAATGAAATTAGAAAGTTTGATATAGTGTTTAAGATACGTATTTCATGACATATGTAAATTATATGTGAATTATGATTTCTTCTTATTGTTAAGTAGGCTCATGACTAATGATAAAGATATTGAAATTAAACTGATTTTATGATTTCTAGACATTAGATATTTTACAAATTATTTTTTTTGTCAAATAAGTACCGAATTTAACTGCAAGGGCACAAAGATTGTGAACATAGTATTGTAATTAGGTTAGTATTGTTATTGGATTCTAACTTATAGAGTTTAGTGTAAGACAATCAAAACATCCACCGAGCCTGATGCAGCCAACAAAATCATGCAAGATGATTTTTGTTCAAATATTGACATTTCTATCAAGCTTTTGGTAAAGATGGACTTTGCAACTCAAATAAGAGTTCTAGAAGGATCAAGATTCTTCTTGAAATTTAATTGTAAAATTATCAACTAGGATTTACGTATTATATAGATTTTACTAATATACCTTTGTTTACTTTGAGTAGTGAATATTACTTATATTCCAATTATGTGTCGTGTTTAGAGGTTTCCTATTTCAACTCGGAGTAGGACTTTTAGAGAGTGTATAAATGTAATTGTAATTTTTACTTTTTAATCGATTTGATAAATTTTGGAATTATGCCAGTGTTTGCTTTGGGATTTTGTGATGCAAGTTTTCTTTAAGGTGTGATGCTTAAAGAGTTTTGGGTTTGATGCCTAAGGATTAATTCTTTCTTGTGGGACTTGTCCTCCAACATCAAAGCCAATAAATGTTTTTGACACTGCATTGTTTGATGCCTGAATTATATTTGATTATGAATCAAGGAAATAGATTGACTCATATCTAATTGGTGAAATCAGTTTGAATTGTTGGATTCACATGTCATACAGTTTTTGATAGATTCAATAGATTTATACACTTTAGACTTGAATCTAAATGATGTGCTCGATTGCATTCTCATGTAAGATAGAAAATTGTCACCTTGCTGTTGATGTTGTCATCTATGATTGAAAATGCTTCAAATTTCAAAGACAAATTACAGCATAGCGTTTACTGAGGTCAAGCTCATTGTGAGGATCCATGGTCTAGGCGGATGGTGTCAATAGAAGCAGTCATCTATGACATACTCATTTTCATTAAATTAAGGGTTAATACCACGAAAAACCCTAAACTGGTACACTTGTGATAATTTTACCTCAAACTGTTTTTTTGACCATAAAAAACCCCAAATTGGTACACTTGTGACAAATCTACCCTGAACTATTTTTTTGACCACGAAAAACCCCAAACTGGTATACATGTGACAATTTTACCCCGAACTAATTTTTTAATATTATTTTTTATTTTTCGATTTTTTAAATTAATTTTTAATTTTTAATTTTTTTTCTTTCTCTTTAATCTCTGGCCGGTCACCTGACCGGCAATCGGCTAGAAGCGGAAGCCGGCGAGGTCGAGCCTCGCCGGATCTGGCAAGGGCCCGGCCCCGCTGGCCGCTGGCGAGGCACGACCTCGCCGGCGCAAGGCGAGGTCCCTCGCCGGATCTGGCGAGGGCCCGGCCCCGCCGGCCGCTGGCGAGGCACGACCTCGCCGGCGCAAGGCGAGGTCCCTCGCCAGATCCGACGAGGCTCGACCTCGCCGTTGCAAGGCGAGGTCAGCCTCGTCGGCATTGGGCGAGGCCGGCCTCGCCTTGCAACGACGAGGTTGAGCCTCGCTAGATCTGGCGAGGGCTCGGCCTCGCCGTTGCAGGGCAAGGTCGGCCTCGCCCTGCAACGGCGAGGTCGAGCCTCACTAGATTTGGCGAGGGCTTGGCCTCACCGTTGCAGGGCAAGGCCGATCTCGCCCGACGCAGGCGAGGCCGACCTCGCCCAACGTCGACGAGGCCGACCTCGCCCAATCCCGGCGAGGCCGGCCTCACCCTGCAACGGCGAGGTCGAGCCTCCCCGGATCTGGCCAGGGCCCTTGCCCCGCCGGCTGCTGGCGAGACTCGACCTTGCCGGCTTCCGCCTCTAGCCGATCGCTGGTCCGGTCACCGGCCAGAGATTAAAGAGAAAGAAAAAAAAGTAAAAATTAAAAAATTAATAGAAAAATTCGAAAAATAAAAAATAGTATTAAAAAATTAGTTCGGGGTAAAATTGTCACATGTATACCAGTTTAGGGTTTTTCGTGGTCAAAAAAATAGTTCAGGGTAGATTTGTCACAAGTGTACCAATTTGGGGTTTTTTATGGTAAAAAAAATAGTTTAGGGTAAAATTGTCACAGGTGTACCGGTTTAGGGTTTTTCGTGGTATTTACCCTTAAATTAATAGTCTCTTTTGATTATAAAAATTTCAAATATGTTCAGTTCAGTCAAATTAGGAAGGTAATAATTTAGGTGACTCCTAAATGATAGGATGTGCATATGCCTTATATATGCTTGTGGGTGGAAAAGCTTGTAGATAACTTGTTATGTCATTAAGCTATAGCTGTTTGGTCATAGTACAATGGCTGCGAATTTTGTTGATGCTGCTGCATTTCTGTTTCTTTGAGACTTCTACCATTTTTTTAGCCGTCATCCACGACATGGACTACATTTTGCTCGGAAGAGAGTTTGTTTTTTACATAATGAATGTTATCTTACTAATCTAGCTTTCTTTACTTAACTATTGATATGCGGTTTGCTGCTTTATATATGCTAGTACTTGCAGCAGTTATACATGCTGTGGTATAATCTTTCCTAACATGGTATAAATATTAAGCAGAATGGAAAACTGTTAAGAAGCTTGAAGTCCCATGCAGCAGCTGTGGTGTGCCTCAACTGGAAGGAAGATGCCCAAGTGAACAGAGTATGTATCTTTCCACTTAAAAGTTGATAAACTTCTTGATTTTGATTCGTAACAGACAATATTTTATTGTTCGTACATTTCATGTTATATCTAATGCTTTGTTTGCTGTAAAGCAGTTATTTTAGTCTGGTTTACTAAAATATTTCCTTTTCAACCTTAGAATCTTATTTACAGTCCAACAGCTTTAATTGGGGTTTATGGAAGATTCTTTAAAAACCTTATGTTTGGTGTCATTTATGACTTGTTAATTTGCTGATTGTCGACTCCTTAGCTCTAATCTCTTGTTGTATTTTTTCTTTTATTTTTCCAACTGGAAAAATAATTATTTACTTTTCTTTCATAGGACACTTCTGGTAACTCTTTGGCATTTGAAGATCGCACTACTCGTTTCTTCCCTCCAGCTCCAAGAGTTCCTCGCATGCCTGGACTAGTACCGGGAGACACTGGTTTAACTGACGATGGTCAAGATTCATTCGTAGAGCTCTCGAATTCTTCAAAGCAATGTTTCAATATCCTTTGCAGTGGAGATAGAGATGGGGTTTTGTGCTTCAGTATATTTGGTGTCTTTCCAATCGGAAATGTTGTAAGTCTCCTATCTGTTCAGATAAAATATTTAGCATTATGGTCCATCAAATTCAGTCAATGAGTACTTCTTTCCTTGTTCTTGCTTCTCATACAGCAGTCTTTCTTAATAAATTGATTTGATAGCATACTGGTAGTAAATCAGTATTGCCTGGTAAGTAATGGGTGGTTAAGTAAAAAACTATACTAGGTGAAGTTATGCCTGTAAAAGTTCTAAATGTTTATGCCATATTCCCTGGCTAGATTTCATTTCTGATGATACCTCCGACTTTGATACAACACACTTCTCTGAATCTTTTTGTTTGTTTGACCTGAGGTCAGCCTGACTGTAAGACTTTCTGCTTTTGTTGTAGACTCTTGGGTTTCTGCTGTGTTCTAGGGAGATCGAGAGAGCCTATGCAACCATTGGTTGGGGAAAGTGTTCTGAGAGGGTGCATGTACATAGATAGTTCAGTCTGGGGTGTGCAACCATCAGAAGATTTAGAATTTTAGGTACTCAGTACTTTACTGCGTGTTTGGGTTTGGTACTGTTTCTGTAACGCCCAGCCTCGGGGCCATAAACGTGACGTCCCGTTCATTATTATCTTTCATTATACACAAGCGGAAGCATATCTTGGGACAATCACATTTAAAAATAACCAGCGGGATTCAAACAGCATCATGAGCAAAACTTGTATTCATAGGACACACAAACATATTTTACAAGCTAACTTCTTCAATTTTAGCCATTTACACACAACACGTAATGGCTTGGGTGTCCTAAGCCCACTACTTCGGATTTACAGCTCCTAGCTTTCCTCGAACTCCAACATGGGTCAAACTCCCCTTGTCACCGCCATCCGTTCGACCATCCTATGGACCTGAGAGGGAAGAACGGGAGATGAGTCGGGGAGACTCAGCAAGTGAAAACACTAATATCAAGCGAGGATATATCGATCGCCGTTAACATAAGTCAGCCCTTACCGCACCCACATCGATGGCAGATCAATTGCAAAGTTCATACAAGAGAATATCACGCACGGCTATAACATGTGCATTTTACTAGCCAACTCTCGGTTACCAATCAAGGCTCGGTTCTATCTCATGTACACTTTACCAATCCAGGCTCGGTTCTATCTCAAAACAACTTCAAACATGAAACACGGTCAAACCAAGGAAATGAACCAACCACGACCAACCAAACGACCGAGAAACGGTCCAAGCAAACCACGTCACAACGCATCTCAACATCCTTTCCCGATATTAAGGAATTCACTTATACTAAACAAAACCAGAACTAGAGAAAACAAGGTGTGTGAAGGACACGCGAGTCTCGAGCGATTCACGAACACTGGGACCTTGGACGTAGATTCCTCGCTCGATCAAACCACAAGAGACACACGGCTAATTAGTAAGCTCTCTCTCTCTCTCTCTTGGCTTCACTTTCTCTCTCTATTTCTCTCTTCCTTTGGCCGAATGGCCTTTCTCTATTTATAGAGAGGCAAAACTTGGGGCCAAAGCTTGGATGACCTAAGCGCACGTGTCATCGGGGCGATGAGGTAAGCGCGCGTGTCATCCACCCATTAATGACCTAAGTCCAAAAGTCAAGAATAATGATGAAGGTGGCCCTAAAGTCTTGATTCATTAATGCATGACATCATGAAGGGCCACCAAAGTCCAACTTCATAATTGCAAGCCATAATGAAGCTTCTTGAACAAGTTTGGACTAATCTAGTCAAAACTTGCTCCCCAAGTTTGACTCTCTAGAATTCTCCAATTCCAAGCTTACTTCTCTTTTTCGTTTTCCCCATGAGCCGACCTCCAATCTGTGCATAAAATATCTCATTTGAAAGCTCAGAATGTGTATTTTAAATCACCAGAAGACATTAAGTCCAAATTCCAACGTTCTCATATAGAAAATGCTAAATCTTTGAAATCTGGCAAAACCGGACAGTTTTGCACTGTTCACGAAATCGGACTTGAAAATATAGTAAATGGACTTCAAAAATTCCCAAATTTGAATATGTCGTAAACAAGAGTTTAATAAACATTTTTCATGAAGAACACAAATTCGGAATCTTTCCGTAAACACCATTTTTAATAGCTCAAAGACAGACTAAAAACAGTTCACTGGAACAGCATTCTTGTTTGTCAAATTAAGCTCTGTCCAGAATCCAAATCATCTTGAAAAATTCCCAAATTTATACACGTTATAGAAAAGGACGTTCTAAACGACTTTTTTGAAGGAAACTTTTCCAAAATCGGCACAGAAAAGCTCGTAGAAATAAAGACGGTGTAAACATCACCGAAATACCCATTCTGGGCAGTTTTGCACGGTCCGAAAATCAGGCTATTGTACCACTCATATCAACTCCAAAAATTCTAAAATTAAAGTCCGTAAAACTTCAAGATGTTTGCAACAACTTTCAAGAAGAAAGTGCTTGGAAATTCGGACCACAAAATTCTCCCCAAAAATAACAAACGAAGGGGTACAAAAGATCCAAAATTGGGTTTTCCAAAACAAGAGAAAACAAATTTGTTCTGATTGGAAAACCACTAACTTAACCCATAATCATTTCTCAGGCATTGAAATTGAGGATATCACAATTTACCTGCGGCTTCCCAGGCCCAAAAATCGGGATGTGACAGTTTCAACATGAAAGTAAAACAAACATGAAGAATTTCTCAACCGAAGAAATTTAATTAGTCTAGAAAATGCGAGCAGGAGAATTGTTCTAATAAGTACCATTTAGGTTCTGCCAGTTGTCTCTTTAGTTACATGGAGCAAGTCCTTGTAGTTATAATTCGTTGTAGGAACTCTTCCAAATGGATTTCCTAGGGCCCACTTCTCTATTTCCGCATCTACAAGTGTGGACTATAGTTTCCTAAGACAAGTTTGTTTATTGTCAATATTGATTTGATCAAAATGTCTGACTCGGTGAACTTCCTAAAGTCAATCCCAAAATCTATGTGCTTTCCGTAGAGCACGTAATATGCACTTGAAGATGAAATATTTTAGATGGAAAATTGAACATCATTGATAGGAAGATCTCTTGTTATGAAAATTGATGTAGCTCATTTAGTTCAATATTGAGCCTCTGGGTTGCTTTTTCTTCTTTTTCCCTTGCAAAAAAATGCCACTGGCAGGAATACGAAGTTTCTTTGGAACCACAATGTGAACTACTAATTTACGGCCTTCCAAGTTCCCATGAAATGTAGATATTTTGAAATCTGGCATTGAGTTAAGGTCATTTAAAGGCCTTACGAACGGTTGAATCAGGACTGATACTGTACTTGTGCTGTTGCCCATGAAGATGATGTTTTTTCTTAAGTTGTTGCTTCTCTCTTTTTGCTAGTTTTGTCTTTGACATGATCTAAAAATGAATGTTACCTAACTATGGTGCTTGGTTGATTCCAAGTTGACCTTGTAGAGATAGCACAGCTTCCACATATACTAGTTATTTCAGGTTTGAAGCATTTCTAACTTTCTGTTTCCACTTTGTTTGTATAGTTGCTCTTTGTTATATTCACTTGGCTATTTTCAGCTCGATATAATGAGTCACTTATTGCTTCTTTCTGTGTGATTGCCGTAACGCCTGGGAATATGCGCCAGAATATACATGAATGTAATATTCCCACGACAACCAACGACAGAAACACCGTTTGCCGACTTCTAAATGCTTCCATAAGCAAGGTACACTCACTTCCATAGTTGTCTCTTAAGAGCCTCCATGTTCCTTCAACTAATGGGTTAATGATAGTTGCCCATTTTGCTCTGCTGTTGTTAATTTTGTTTTCCTTCCTACTCAGTCTATCAACATATTTCAACTTTATTGTATGGTAAATTCTCTTTTGTTTAGTTTTTCGCATGCATTAGGAAAAGAAAAATACAAATAAACCTTAGGAGACACTTTTTGAAGGATTGATGATCAAGATAAACTTAAATTTATATAAAAGAACCTAGACTAAATGAAGCAAAAATTTACACGACGCACCTTGATGTTTTTGGCTCATCTCAGCATTTAGTTCCCATGCCATCATTAGTTTAGATTGCATGCTCTTATGGACTCCATGCATCACTGTGACATTTTTACGGGAATGGAAATAAGTGTGTGAGGGCAAAAGGTGTGTGCATTGTTTTTCAAGGATGAGACAACAGAGACTTCTTAAGGAAGTTGGAGCATAATAATTCTTTCTACTTATCAAATAAGTGGAAGGGAGGCCTAAAGCTCTATTGGAATGCTTTTAAAGGGAATGATTCAATGGTTATTAGGGCTTGTTATCATTTTATTTTACTAAGAATGTTCCCACATGTAACTGTATAACATCTTCTCCTTAAAGCTAGAGAACCAGTTAAAACAACATTTACTATCCACTTGCAAGACTCACTTAAATGGTAGTTCCATTACTCATGTGTCATATGGACCTTGGACAATAATGTGACGAAATTTGTCTTTCCTAGAAAACTGATATGTGGAAAAATGCTTGTTTATATGTATATGTTTGGCATGCTTATCGTCGTTTTTTAAAAAATATATTATGTGTTACAAATGAGTCTGTGGTTGTCCAAATATTCTTGCTAGAAATGCTTTGGTGACCAACAAAGAATTTCATTCCCTTTGTGACATTTAACTTATAATTGTCAGATACATCGTCTTTTCATGAACACGTTATTGGAATTTTCTTGGAGAAAATATCGAATTAAAGCTCTGTGGTAACTAAACATGTTTCTATAATTGTCAAACAGCCAGATAGAGTAAATGTCAAACAGCTTGGATAATGTTTTGATAGATGTAAATGCTTACTGTTTGCTAGAAATCAAATGTATACCTTCTGTAAATTAATTCTCGTCATTGGATTATTCCAGATATCATGTTTGATGTTTCACCAGAATAAGCTAACAGGCATGTAATTGTTATCATTAGGTGGCTTTATCCAAGGATCTTTGTCGTTTGACAGTTGCATGTTCAGGAGAACTTGTTGAAGACATTGTTGAATCAAGAGGGGGTCAACTGGTTGGAGATAGCATGCATGGTTTCCATTGCTTAGTGCTTGATACTTCAATATTCCAAAACAGGTAAACTTGAACTAGGATTTAATGTTGTTCAAGTTTTAGGTGAAACTTCTGTTTTAATTTATGTAGGTGTGATTTTACTTGATATTACGATTATATTAGGTTGTTTATGTGCATTGATATTTGTGTCGGTGTATCTAACTTTGTTTGGTCATAAGGAAAGTAAAACTCATATAACTCAGGATATTATCTTCATCCTTAAAAAGAAATGGATAGTTAACATAGAGCAATTTTGGGGCAATTTTCTTGGAAATTACTCTAACATGATACTAAGTTGACTTTTGAGAATCGCCATAAGCTGAACAACATGATGCCTCATACTTCGAAGCCTGAATAATTTTTTTCATGCTTAAGGTTTCTACCCAACCTTTAAGTATCATACTATCTTTTAGTAGAAACCCCTAGAAATCTTTAAAGTCGGATGTTGAAAGTGGTCAGACAAATTTGCAGGAGTTACTATTGCAAAATTTTAAACATTGTCACATGATTCACACATCAATTTTGTTCTCAACCATTAAGGCCTGCTTAGTTTTAGCAAACACTTTAAATTTCCATTTTCATAGAAACTGTTTCAATGTTTTTTGACAAAATATATGTTAAGTGAAAACAATATATGTCGTTGGGGATGAAAATTGTGAGAATATGCTTGGGTTTCGTCGCATTCAAAAGACAGGCTTAGTTATTCCAAATCTCCATGTTTGCATGTGGAATGCAAATACTAAAAAAGTCATCTTCATTTTGTAATTTTGATTTAGAGAATAGTTTTCCTTATATTCATCAACTGCTTTCAGAGTGTTACCAAACACATTTTCTGGACTGTTTTATTTCTCAAATTGAAATCAGAACAGACTTTTGAGAATCTTAATCAGCCGAATGCCTCCTTAGATTATCAATCTCTTCCTGTCTGCAGAAAAAATGAACTTCATCAAGTTGCTCAACAGGCTTCGAACATCGAAGATTTACTTCATGTCATCCGGACTTCTTTATCAGTTATGCATAAGCAGTGGGCTGATGCCATGAACATATTTCATTAGAAGTTTGATTTGCTATCCAACCTTATTAGTGACCATGGTAAGTGGTACTGTGAATACAGAGTGGTAGATGGCTTTTCATTTTTCTTCATTTAACTGTTTCTGTTTGCTTATCTAGGTCTTGACTCTTCTCCTCAGGAGGAACTTTTGAGTCTTCTCGGTGGTGCTAGGACCAGTCCTGCAGTCCATCAGTTTCTTGTTAATTCTCTGGGTGAAGTGGTACAGCTGGTTTTTGAAGCTCTGGTGTTGCTATAGGACTTTGATTTTTTTTTTGGTTGGTTTTTATAATCTTAGTCTGGTATTTTGTTCAATGATAGGTTATGAAGCGTGTATCAAAAGTTGTTTGTGGTGCTGGAAAAGAACTTCAGCTGGTTGTCCTCAATCATCTGCAGGTGCACGTTATTATCTTTGCATTGGCCTTTCTCCCTGATAAATTATTATGTTTGAAGCATCTCGGAGAACAGTCTTGGAGGTGATTAGATAAAGATAGGAATTTGCTATAGTAAGTTATGCTTCGCTCGTCTTGAAACACACCATATCTGCAGAACATCCTGATGTTGATTTTTCATAGGAACATATCACATGCAATGATATGGATTACTAACATTAAGTGGCTGGAAAGGGTGAAGTAAAATCTGATTTGAGTCTGATTCAACAAGTCGGTAATCTCTGTTATAAGTGTATAATGGAAATTGTAGGTCATTAATCATTGGTTTGAACGTGAACTTGATCTAAGTTTGAGCTTTAAGAGTGCTGTACATGACATGTGGATATAAAATGTTTATGATTTCACATTATAATTTGCAGGTGTAGAGATATGTTCTCAGTTTAAAAGGAAAAAGTTAATTGTCGCTTCAATCTCAGCATATTTCCCCTCATAATTGCAAGAGTCAATTTTGTATCAAAGAATCATGTTCAACTCTTTTAACATACCAATATTACTATTAGAGCCTAGGAGAAGTTAGACTTATTTATACTACCTTCCTGTGTAATGTTTACTGTCAACAAGCTAAGGATGACAATGAACTCTGTTATCTGAAGAAAATGAGCAGATAACTAACTGATGGGTCCTTGGATGACTATGAATCGAGCCTACATGGATCAACTCTGTGATGCTTAATCATGGTTATGAGAGCCTTTGTTGAAAGTACATAGATGTGAGAATTGATTATGTTATATTATTATTATCAACTATTATTTTGTATCTTTAGATCACGATTTTTGTCATACCGCCTGTTTTTTGGCGGGATAATGCTAAGGATGTTAAGTCCTAGTATTAAAATTGGTTTCCTAGTATTATATTCGGATTTTGCCTCTTCAAACCAGTTTTGTATAATAGTCTTGGTTCCTAGTATTGCTCCTTTTTGGTAGTGTGTTAGGGTAATTGGAGAGGCTTCTTCTTTTGGTCGAATTATTGGAATAGCTTAAAATCCTCAGAAAAGTTTGACTTTCTTTTTATAAATTATATAGTTCACCTGTAGGGCACCAAGACAAAAGGAGCCCAAAAATCTAGAGATATATACAAAACAACTCCCAAAACCAAAAGGGAGCTCAAATACCAGATAAATCATAGACTATATCAACCAAGGCTTTTACATCTATATGCAAGTTTGCACTATACCAAAAGTGTAAGACTTTAAGCCAAATCTAATAAAAACAGAAAGGAAGATTTCTCTCCATAAAAAGCTCTCTTGTTCCGGTCCTTCTAAATCAGCCAAAAAACGGAGAGGGGAATTGAGTTAATCCTTGATTTTTTGTTGCGCTGAAATCAAATGCCTTGCCAAGCCCAAAGCTCTAGCTCAATAAACTTCTGATAACCCAAGATAACCCGGTGCAAGCATAGGAGACTGTCCAAACCATTCTTGTCCAAAAACAATGAAGGTGGAGATGCTGCACGGAATCTGCCTCCTTTTGCTGAGGAAACACACGGTAACCAGTATTTTGCCTCATATCTAAAGTGAGGATTTGTTCCCAGGTTGCTTCCCAAGCAAAAAGAGAAACGCTAATTGGAATCCTTACTTTCCAAATCGCTTTCCAAGGAAAATCCGTTCTACCACCAACAACCTCTCTATCAAGCAGCTTGTCGTAAGACTTCACAAAAATAATTTCATCTCTTCCATTGGTCCACACAACACAATCCTCAAAAGCAACATAAATCGTCAAATTATGCAAGACATAGAAGAGGCGGGCAAAAGCGTGAAACTCCTAATCTCGGGCTTGTCTCACAAACTCAATATCCCAAATGATCATTTCGTTGTTTAACCGATAACAATCTACTACCAAAGCTTCATCGTTCCTCAACATTTCACCCAAATGCTTACACATACAACACCAATCTGTGAGAATCAAATTTCGTTTCCTGAGAGTGTAAGTTTTTTAGTAAATGTGCATCAAATTGGAATGACATTCTTACAATTGAGAATCTTAGGAACGGAATTTGATTCTCACATATTGGTGTTATGCATGTAAGCATTGGGGTGAAAATGTTGACCATCTCTTTCATCATTCTGACTTCGTTCCCAAGCTTTTGCATCAAATTTTTAGCTTGTCTAATGTGGTTTGGTTCTTGCCAAAACATGCCATCCAGCTTTTTGGTTGTTGAAATGCCTCATTAGGAGGATCATTTTCTGAGAAGTATTGGGGCGCTGCACCTTTGTCTCATGTGGTGCCTTTAGAAAGAAAGCTACCAAATAGTAGGGTGCGGAATCTTTGGTTGCTTCTGCTTTGTACCTTTTAACTGGCTTTGAGCATCATGTTTTGATTCTGTGTACTCTTCTGATGCTTTATTTTTGTTTGTTTGTTTGTTTGTTTTTTCATTTTAATATACTGATGTACTAGAACTTTTTCTTTCAACAAAATCCTTTATTATCTTGAGAAAAGATATTGCCAGTTTATTCTCCTGCCAGATCTCTCTCTATGCATGTGGGCATTTTTGTGTGTTGTGAACATGTGCATCGGCATGCACATGCAAGCAATCATGTGCTTGCACAGGTGTGCACACATGTACATGGGTTGTTGTTAATTAAATCAGAGGCTTAGCTTCTCCTGGGTACAGTGACTTTCATGTACATGCTGCACATTCTTGTGGATTACTACTTGAAAGATTTTGTGGGACTACTACTAACTGTTTTAAAGGTTTAAGCTGTTAGATTAAGGCGTGGTTTAATATTTAATTATTCTAACACTCCCCATCACGCTTAATCTGGTCTTTTTGCCTAGTACTAAGCGTAGACATAATTAATTGGGGAGGCAAATGGGGCCTGGAAAGATTCAAACTCAGGATCTCCAGCTCTAATACCATGAAAGATTTTATGGGACCACTGCCAACTGTTCTAAAAGCTTAAGCTGTTAGATTAAGGTGTGGTTTAATATTTAATTATTCTAACATTACTATAGTGAGTTTCACCAAAAAAAAAACATTACTATAGTGAGAAATGATGTTTCTAGTTATATTCTTTAAGGTTATAGACTCTCCTGTTTTCTTTTTTGATAAGTAAGTCTATTAAAGAGCACCAAGGGGATGCCTCTTATTTACAAATTACCACCTATAAGCTCGTATTTACCTTAAAAATTAAAAAGCGACTTGGTGTCCAAAGAATTGCCATCACAAAGCTTTACAGCACCATTAGAAGTTTCCTCATTTTTAAAGGCCTGCCTATTCATTTT
Organism: Syzygium aqueum; assembly: GCA_031216185.1. Taxonomy (NCBI): domain Eukaryota; kingdom Viridiplantae; phylum Streptophyta; class Magnoliopsida; order Myrtales; family Myrtaceae; genus Syzygium; species Syzygium aqueum. The sequence continues at coordinate 34,594,571 of CM062235.1, read as the reverse complement.
TTAGCAAAGCTTGTGAATTCTCTTTAACTCCATGGTATTGCCAATCAATGCTTTCGGGTTCCATTCTCCTTTTGTCTATTCAAAATGTGCATTCACGATGGTGTAGAATTTTGTGGAACAATTGCCAAGTAATCTAAAAGATTAAGCTATGAAATAAAGATGTGGTTTACTATATAAATGTTATAATACTCTGCCTCTCTTGTAGGCTAGGACTTCACCTTAGATTGAAGCATAAAAATGTGATAGATGGGTAGGTAAATAGGTAGCATGGAGAGTTTTGAGTCAAGTACCTCCTACTCTAGTTCCATGTATAATTTTATGGCACTAGTGCTAAGTGATAAAAAAGCATTAGCTATTGGTAAGAGATGCAGTTTGATATCTGAAGGTTGTAAAGAAGTTGGCCTTCCCCAAGCTAACAGCAGAAGGCTAGGGCTTTGTCTCCTTGAAAACACTGGCAATTCCTGTCAATGTTCTGCTTATAGCCGACAACTATCACATAAATGGCCTCTCTCTCTCTCTCTCTCTCTCTCTCAGTGAATTTGGGACAGGACTTGATAATTTCACATGAACATTCCAAACTTCCATCTTGCTTGCATGAATTGGATAGCAAACGAAACTCCACTTTTTTATGAATTTTCCAGGATAACTTTTATTTGTTAGAGACTCTAGAATATGTTGTTTAGTCCAAGCACAGTTTGCAGTTGAAAGACAAAGATGGCTTGTAGTGACCATTTGATGTGTAAAATATTTTCTCTCGTGAACTTTTAACTTTGATGGTTCCTATTACTGTTTAGCATGTTACTTACGTGTTCAATGCTATTTTTATCCCTCATGAGTGTGTGTCAGTTTCCTTAATAAGAGACGATATTTGACTTATGGGGTTAAGTAATTGAAGTATTGTTATTTACTTAGCAGCCTGCTGTAGAAATTATTGGCTTTAGAATGGGTGAGCTCAGGGGTCTTTCGAGATGGCGTTCTCGTTATCTAGGTATTGGTTTGGACGAGACACTGGTGAATAATGCAGTAGAAAAGGCTGGAATGCTGCTTGTACAGGTTGAGCGATTCATAAGGGTGCTCTCATCTGTTGTGCAGCAGGTATGCCTGTTACATTCTTTCTTATGATTTCTCTACCTTTCTTGATATTTTCCGTTTGCAACTATTGTCTAAAATCTTGCCCGTCTCTCATTGTATATGGTATCATGTCTTTAGTGACTAAATTCCTAAGTTTTAGACATGAAGTTGAACTATTTGTGGATAATAGACAATATTGCGCGCTCAGAATGACAAATAAATGTAAGTCAAAGAGCATTTAATAATTCGAAGAGTGAGCTTGTTGTTGACATTGTAAAGCAGATATTGTTTGACGGTGAGTCTTTACACATGACTTGAACATGTTCAACAAAGGTCCATTTAGTACCTGTAAGGTCATTATGAAATACTGACAATAACACATTGTTGTGTTGTTGATATTGTCATTCTATTGAAGGAGCAAATAGAAATTGCATGACTTTTTCTTATCTTTGCTTCCCACACCTCACACAACTTGTGGTTTATTGATACCTTTTCAATTCTCGCATGCTACCCTGAAGAAATGCAGTCTTACTTGTTTCAAAATGAAAAGATTTATAGTGCAACCACTAAAATCTAGGGCAAGATCAGAATATTGGTAGGATCCTGTAGAATTCTCAAGCCTATGGCGTGCTTGTGGTATTTGCCTTAGGGGTCGAAAGCATTTTCTATTGGTGCATGTTGCTGAAGCTTTTGCTTTCGTCTCTCTTTCAGTTTGCAAATTTCTTCAGCTGGCTTCTGAAATGTATAAAGCAACTGATGTCAGAGCCAAGTGATCAACTCTTAACATACAATAGGTTTGTCTAATTTTTGTCAATCAGGATCCTTCCTTATGGTGAATTCATATTTACTCTTGTGAATTTCAACAGTGAACTTGTTGTCGTGTTCTTGAAGTTTCTATATGATCAAGATCCAGTTATGCAGCTTCTGGATCTATCTGAGGCTAATGAAGGAATTGACATTGATCTGTGAGTGACTTTCTCTTAACTTGTTCTAGTTCCTAATTACACGTCCTTTACAATATGGCACCTGGAACCCCAGAATCTATAGTTGTTATTTGTTCATACCTGATGGAAGCACCAAGTGGAATGTTTGGCATCACCATGTACAGAAAGCTTCCAGTAGATATTCCTTGTGTACTTATATCTTGAAAGTTAAACTTTTTCCTGTCATTTCAGTTCACATATACTTTTACTTGGGTAGAGTTGTGACATGTCATTATTGTTGGTAGAATGGCTAACCATTGAATTATAAATTTCTTCTCTTGTGAATTATCTGTGAGTTTTGCTCCTCCTTGGTTTTCTAAACGAATTTTATTCAGCTCATAAGAAAAGGTTATTGCCTGGCCCTAGTTATAAAATCACATGTATCATCTGGAGACAAGACTGGATTCATAATTGGACATAGATGACCTTATAATTTCAAGGGTGGAGAGTCATCTCTTCATCCTTTGTACCTGAAATTTGGTGAGCCAATGGCTTGGATACTGCGAAGTGTGGTCAGCTTAGTATTGCCTTCATGTACTCTTGCGACTAATTTTGGTTGGCCTTCACTAGGTTGTGCAATTCATTTATGTGCCAGAGAATTAAAATATCAGGGTGTAATGGAAATTGGTCATGCTTCAAATGTCAGAATGCCTAGTATTGTTTTCATGTTCTTTAGCGGCTGACTCATGCTTTAATGGAGTGTGACAAAATTGGTTGCCAAAACTGAGGATATGAAATTGTAAATGACTCCTGGTTTTTGGGTTAGCTCTTCATTTCAGGTCATCTTGCTATCATATCCATCTATATTCTTTTTTGACTTAACTGAGACCCACCAAAGGATCTTCCCCACAATAATACCAACAGCTTCTCCCAATTCTATTCCATGACCGGAACAGGAAATCCTTAAGAGCACTTCAACCAAATGAGGTTGACTTGAGCTAGGGTGATTTGCTGGGCTTCAACCGTGGTTATTGTTGTTCCAGCACTATTTTAAGTAACCACATGGTAATAAGCGTTGAAATTGATGGGTTGATTGCCGTTTCTCATTGGATTGGAAGGTCTCACTTTTCAAAAGATCAAATGTAATTCCTTGCGCTTTTCTGCCTTGATATATCATGTCAGGTTAGTAAGATGTCTTACCCTCATTATTGTCTCAGAGAAACAATGCAGAGAGTCAGAGAATTACTGCATTTTGGAGGATTTGGGGACACTGAATATTTGCGAAGGACACTCGCAAAGGAATTTCAACAAATGGAACACAGGTATTAGCAAAAGAATTAGAAATCTGAAATGTAATAGAATCTTGTTCTTGTATAGAAGTTCTTACTTGAATGTGTTGTTTATTGCTTTTTCATTGTAAATTTTTCATATTAATGCTATGTCTACTTTTTCATTCATAAATGTTCTTACACATGTTAACTCAGTGGGAAAAATATGAACTATGGAATAAATCATTGCTGTTATCTGTTGTTAGGAGTAATTGCTTCTCACCCCGCCCAACCCTCCCCCCCACCCCCATCCCCTACAAAAAAAAAAAATTCCCTCTTCAACTCTGGTCCTCATTGCTGGTATGTGTACCAAATGTGAAATTCTAGATCTCTTTGTATGCATAACAGGAGTTTGAGTATAATTACCTGGGTTCAAAATTGGTTGTTTTACCCAACTCATCAATTATTTGAGCTGAAATATTCATTTCTTATTTGGCTGATTCAGGACTTGTGCTGATGGGGTTTGTCTGTAGATATTTCTATCCATATGCTTATTACCATAAAGTTTTACCGATATTTGTCATTTCCTTGCCTGAGTAGCCAGAACCTTGAGACCATAGCGAGAGGAGAGAAAGAAAAGGAAACCTTTGGGGGTAGGGGTTGTCTTCTGGAGATTGTCCTCAACAATAGTTTTTCACTTACCCTCTGTCTAATAATTTGGTCTTTCGCATTTGATCTCAGGTTGATTACTTGACAATGTACATGGAAACTTTAATTGGGTGATCTTATCAGATTGGGCTTTTTGTTTAGCTTATGATCCTTGTGTATTTAAATATCGTATCTCATGTTTCCCGATTGGGAACTAATTTGATCATTACAGTTTCAAGGAAGCTGCCCAGATGCCTTTTTCTACTATTTCAAAAAAGATACTTTGTACAAATTTGTTGCCGCTATTCCCATTTACATCAGTTTCAGCATCCACCAGATACATTCCCATTTCACTGTCCTTCTATGAGGTATATACCTTTAATCTTAAACTACAAATATTATCCAGAGATCCACATGTGCAAGGTAATACTGCTTTTTCATGCTAATCATTTCTCTGTATGGCTCTGCAGGATGACTCTGAATTTGCTTCATCTAATCAAACCCATGAAATTGGGTTTACAGATTATATTTCCTTCCAAATACCTGATGAGTCTTTTGTAGATGTAACGAACTGTTTAGCAGTAGTGAGGGGGCTTTCGAATGATTCAACCAATGTGAGGCAGGGAAGACCTTTGGAAGCGATCTTGTTGTGCATCTCTCCTGGTTACTGTTGTGTGGATTTGGCTCTATATAAGGTAAAAGCTTGGTATCTTATATTTTAAAGCCCAAATTTGTAAATGTGGCTAATATATTCCATTGGAAACAGGAACATCAAATTGTTATGTTGCTAAATAAGATGAATGTTACTCGTGAAAACTTGGGAGATGCCTGGATGGTGATCTTGCAGGCCAGTGACCTTCCTTTTGTACATATTGCCGGTACCACTTGTGCAAATAACTGGGAGTTGTACCAATTGAGGGTAACTCATGGATCCTGAGCTTGCATATTAATTTCTTAGTCATGATATCCTGAGTTTTATTTTTCCGGATCACGTCAATTCACTACTTAAGACATTGATGGCAAAAGGAAAATTACTAGGATATTCTTCTTTTATGTCGACTCCTGGTCTTTTCGGAGTTTTAAAAAGTGGCTCTGGTTGGACCAGGAACCAGACCTGTCCAGTCTGGTTCCCCAGCAGAAATAGTATTGGTCGAGAGGTGGTGCGTTGACCCTGTTCAACCAATAACCAGGTGTACCTGTCAACTGGTACCCAGCGCACCTGTCAACTGGTACCCAGCTGTACCTGTCAACTGGTACCCAATGAAACCTGTCAACTAGTTTGGACCAGTTCTGGGCCTCCAAAAAATTTAAAGGAATAATGTTGGAGTTGGGTTGGGGTTTGGAACTCCATCCTCTTGTTACTAACAAAAGTGCCAATCATTTACTCCGGTGTCTTTTCGCTTCAATTTGTGGTGGATAATTTATTTATTGACCGTGTTGGCCTAATTTACTAGAAAATCGAACGATGCTGTGAAGAACCTAAATCCTGTCTTTTGTGCTCAAGCGGTTCTGCTGACTCACTGGGATTCTTTTGTTCACTTGCCGACTCACTGGGCTTCTTTTGTTCTGAACGTTTGTAATCTAATATATGCAGAGTATTCTATCAGATATCATCACATGTAATTGGTTCAATCAGTTGAACTGGTAGATCACGGTTCTACCAGTTTGACCTGGTTGAACCACTGGTCCTGTTTTTAAAAATGTTTGTTTTTTTTTATTGTTCCTATTTATGATTTATCTGCTCTCCTCATCAGCACAAGTAGCAGCAGCATAGTTTTTCCTCCTATGTGTATAAAGCATATGCATGCCATTTCATGCTTGCAAATTCAAAGGATGTTTTACTTTCTGCCTTGCCGTAACTGCAAGAGTTCCAACATACATTGACAGTTGGAGCCTTGTACTTGTATCTACGTTAAGAAATGTGCATTTGATGGCCCTAATGGGTTAGTAGTGCTATTTTTGCTTCTATTTTGTGAGGACATTTTACTGCTTTTATTATTCTCACTTCTGAAACACTAACCCAGTGAAACTACGCATCTAGGACTCTATCTTGCACCTAGACATGGAGAATGAGAAGATTCGCAGCATTCCCCATGCTGTAATTCCTCCCTTGTCAGTTAGTGGTAAGAATTTTTTGACACTGTCATACTATTGAGCTAAGGATCAATTCATTGCAGATGCCATCAATAGCATAGTTCTGAAGATTTTTTCTTTGAGTTTCTTACCATGTCCATTAGCAGTTTTGAATGTTTGGAAACTTATTGTTGCCCATACTCTTTTCTTTGTGTATCAATGTTTGATAAACTTGCCAGTGTCAGTTACAAATTTATCTCGTTGGTTGGGTGGTGGAACTGAATTAGTCCTGCCCATACTTTTTACCAAATTTCCACTTAGAGCCTACTCTTAAGTTTAAATGAGACTGGTGTAGGTACATTGTGCCTTTCTAATGGACCACTTATGCCAAAGTATGCTCCAAAGAGTAATATGTTTTCAGTTGAAGAAGTAATAGACTAAAGTATTAGGTTTCCTCCTAAATTTTAAATCAATGGAGAGGACAAAGTGCGAAAAGGATGAATATATAGTGGCCAGACAAATACTACAAGAATAATCTTCTTATGGTAGGTACATTGCAATCTGGGTTACTGACTGAGAACCGTTATGTGCATGTTCATGATGACTAATACTATCATGGTATCTAGTGTAGCAACATAATGTAGAGCATTTATAGTTTACATGCATACCATAGCCTCTTTAGGCATGGAAGGTTTGCTTCCCGCCTGTGTTTCAGCATAATGCAAGTGTTTTACTTTTACTTTTACCCAACAAAGGTCTAAACATCACGTTATTTATGGCCATATATTCAAGGAACACCAGACTGAAATCAAGTTGATGTCTTTTTGGCAACAGCAAGTAGAGGTGTGGCTTGTGTTTTGGCTGCAAGAAAGCGGGCCCTGGTCTACATACTGGATGAGGATGAAGATGAAATCTCTGATTCAGAATGACTGTCCGTTCAAGAATTTGTTGTGGTTATGCTCGTGTTGCTCCTGCGGGTGGACCTCTACTCCTTGAAGCTGCAGACATCGGTGTGAGAAGCAATGCATGTGGGCTTTTGTGACCGAAGCTTTTTGGCTCCACCCTTCTTGGAGAGCCTTAACTTATACCTGCCATGTGCCTTTTCTGTTAGGTGGCCATTTGTCGAAAAGAAAATTGGAAGAAAAGGTGACTATGTATCTATTGAGTTAGACCCATGGCTTCTAGCTGGAGGTAATTGTCTTCATGGTATTGCTGCAAGCTTTGAGACCCATTCGATAGTGCCAAGCTTATGCTTCGTCTGTATTTGTCTATAACTTTCATATATAAGAGAACCAAATGCTTGGTTTGGATTGTTTTTACTTTGGGTTGAATGGTTCACTTGGTGTAATTCACCAACGAATTTCGCGTTTGAATCTTGCACCTAAAATTTGACTTGCTTCTCCATGTCACCGTTTAGTGATGCATCCAATCCAATGCACAAAACACCTTATTGTGTGGAAGGGCTTCCCTCCGGGATCAATATAATCAACATGACTAGCCGCTAGATATATAGTTTCAAGGTGGCTTTATAGAACATCGATCATATTCCAGTCTCAGAGATTCGGAATCCGCAAATGAACGGTAGGTTCAGGATTATGAGATTATGTCTACAATATCTTCAATGGACTTGCGTTTCCTTAACTAAGAGTATCACCTAGCCAGTAAATTTTATGATATAAAAACATACAGGAATGTTAAATTGTTTAAATAGTTTAGGAAGTAAAGGAACTGTGGAATGACTTGCCAAAAATAAAAGATCTAGATACTCAATCCTATATTAGACGGATAAATTCCAGTGCAACCCCAATCTTAAATTGAACTAACCCCAAGCTGTTTTGCATAAAGCTCGTTATATAGAAATTTAAGTAAAACATTTCAAGGATCGAGAAAACAAGAAGAGAAGACCAGGAAAACGAGTACGAGGGAACTTGGCATCGTAGCTTAACTGCGTATAAGTTCCGGAAAATAGCTGCATTGCCACTGGGTAGCAGCAGTGGGCAAGACTTTTTACATGGGACTGCGTGGATGTGGTCGCAATTCTAATGCATGATGAGACACTCTTTGAATGATACAAGTCACAACTTTTCCGGAAGCAAGATGTTGAAAGAACTGAAATAGAGGGACGCTTTACGATGGAAAAAATTAGTTGCTTAAGAAGGCCTTCGACAAAGCTGTTCTATATACAAATGAAGAATATCATCAATGAAATATTACCAAATCATTTAAGAAAAAAGTCCCATCAATTCTATCAGAAGTGAACGGAGAATCATCTTCCCTAAAGCGACATAAGAACTATGAACAAGCCCGGACTGCGATTGGTGGTTCGTCTAACTGCACAAGTCTGACACCTCTCCCACCTCTCTTCCTGATGAAGAAGCCCCACTGTAACACTGCCTTTATCTTGAGCCAGCCAATAACACCTCTGCTGGTACCCCTAGCAAAACCATTATCGAATAATGGGATATTAGAGAATGGATCATCACATGGTGGGTTATCAGGGAACCATTTGACCAAATCATTTAAATCAATTGATTGGAAATCTTCCATCTCGTGATGGCCTTCTGGAAGAACATTATCGTATCCTGTGTAGTCCATTTGGCTCGAAGAATCGATCATTTGGCTAGGCATGGCACCATGGGACTGTGTTGGCCATCCGGCAAAAGTACTACCATGATATCCCGGAGGAATCGGAACATTCAAGTGGTCTGCAGAGATGGGCTGATGTGCAGCAAGAGGAAAATATTCATCAACTGAAATCTCCATGAAATTTCCAGAATTGGTATTTTGTAACTGTACTGGCAATGTTAAAGCCATTGCGCCATTAAGTCCTGGAGAAAGAACTAAAACATAAATGTGGTTTGTAAACATAGGCCGACATAAGCACAGGTCTACAAGCTTATAAAAAATCTTGCAATGATTGGTTATGAGCTTTTACCGTTCTGATATCACGGAAAGTGCAGTAGTTTTTTTTTCTCCTTACCCTGCACATCTCTTTAATTTTTCTTGCCCCTGATCTTTGTAATCTTAGTGCGCTTCAATTGACAAGGCCCTTTCTAAAACGATTCCAATCACCATTTGATAAAAATGCACATATAAACACATTGCCGTGTGCTCATTACATCCATTCATATCTACCTAGTGATAGCAATATCTTGTCAATATCCACTAGCATCGCCTAAGTGAAGGCGTTCATGAGTATCTGCCCTCCCCCACTCAAAAAAGGCACACGTTACCAACTAATTTTTTCGTTGCTTTTCAATTGCTTGGACAGAACACATACATGCATACATACATATATACATTTATCGGCCAAATGGATAGACTGTATTTTATGAGGCTCATTTGCAAAAATCACAGCTGGACAAACAAATGTTTTCATATTATGTGGAACGCAAAATCATAAGGATCTGGAACACAATGCTTTTATTTATCAAAGCTACACAATCAGGTGGAAGTCCTATTTTCATTGTAATTTCACAGGCCACGTCTTTGTATGAGCTTAGGGAGATACGGTTTTGTGTTTTAGAGCACGTACCATCAGCAGTGGAGCCCACATTTGCCAGAGGAGCTTCCGGACCAACTGGAGCAGCAAAGATTGGTGGAGCCAATAACTTGGAACAGGGTTGAAATTTTCAATTTGTCCACCAAAGACTTGAGATGAAAATGAGCTTGAGCCATTCTTCTGCATTGAATCAGAAAACGTCTCACCACTGAACTCTTTCACATCATTCCAGTTAGCCAAGGCCTTTTTCACGATTGTATCTCCATGTTCCTGAAAGAAAAACACTTGGTAAATTGCTCAAGCTGGACTAATGGAAGTATTTATCTCCATTATTGACGGGTAAACATTCTGGTTTCAAGCAACAACTTTTTGTGGCAAGTAATGTTGCATTCCCATGGATGACCTTGTATTCAGAGTAAGTATGTAAGTGCAGCACAGAGAAAGAAGAATAAAAATAATGTCGAAAGAACCGCAATTCACTTTATGCCAATATCTGCCATTTCTCCACCACATAAAGGTCAGATGCTCGAAAGATGTAATATAGATTACAATCAAGGCAAGGGTCCTCAAGGTAAAGATGCAAAGTTGATTGAGAGGACCAGTGAAGAAATAAAGCACGCATCAACTCGCATTGCGAGTAATTAAGATCTTGATTGTTTTAAACTCGGAAAGTATTGCGATGTGAATGTGTTAATCGTTCAAACTACAATATGTTGATGAGTGCCTTAGATTCTCATGGATGAAACCGAATTAACAGCTGAAAGTGGTCTCCAACTTACTCAGTACAGGAGGCCACTTAGATTTACAAGGTCACTAACCTCAACTTTGCATTGCAAAGAGTGCAAGCTCAAAATCACTATTAATAGAAGGTGTACATTATGGATCCAAACATAGCATCTGTATTTTCTTTTTATTCTCTCCTCAGGAACATCATTTTACTTTTATGATCGAGAAAAAGAAAAGAAAAGAAAAGAAAAGAGAAGCAAAGCCTCTAGATGTCCAACCAACTCCTTGTTTCAAGTTTCCATATCTCTAATCAATTCTAACAACTATTAAGCCACACAGCTACAAGTGAACATCAAAATACTGATTACATAGAAAATATGGGACAAATTATTCGAATTCCCCGTGATGGTGTAGCAAGTGAACTGGCTTGACAAAACTGAGAAGGAACTCCTTGGTTACTAACCTTCTCTTGGGCAGAAAGTCGACGAGTAGCAAAATATTCCCCGTCTTTGACTAGGCCAATCGGTTGACCATCAGTGTTGAATACAGCACCATGCTTCGTCACGCCATCAGGATAGTCCCAGTAAAGCTTCCACTTTGTTTTGCAAGTCTTTGCATGGCATATGAGGCTATCCCACTTATTCTGTGTTATGCTCTTTCCGAGAATCTATGATGAGTGAACACACAAGACTTACATTTTTGGCAGTCAATCAAACCCTAATTGGGAATCATTAACTAAGTGCTTACCTTTCTCAGTTTCACTGGGTCCATGAACAGTTGCAGTAGAAAGTCCTCCACTGTACATATTCCAGCTTTACTCAGTTTATGGTGAGATGGCCCATCTTTGGCAATCTTCTCCAACCTCCAAACCTCATCGTCAGATGCAGGTGGATGATGTTTCCTGTAAGCTGTAAAACGAAGAGCACATATACAATAATGTCCCAGTCACTATTAGATTAATTTGTAGAAGCAAACTTCTAACACTGAAACTGATCCGAAGTGCCAACATTTGCTAATAACAAACAAACCGAATGTTTCTTATTTAACAGAATTTTCGTTCGAGTTGTAAAGGTCCATATGAAATGAAGCTCTCAATTAAAAAATTGAAGACGGTAGATGTCCAAAATCATGTTTATGTTCAGTAATAAAGGATAAGGTATATATATTGCAAAAAGACTATGAAGGACCTACCTTCCCCTCTAAGTTCCTTGACAGGGAAGGCATCTGTTATTGCTTCTCGGATTCGCGTGTTCCCACAAAAACCCGATGCCACCTTAAGCCCTATCCTGAATCTTCCACTCCTATTCCAGCTGGAATTGTCAGTAAATATCAGTTCTCCCATCTCCCCAACACCTCCCTTGAGCGTCACTTGGAGATTTCCCATCACAAGAGGTCTCTTTCCTTTTCGTTCTTTAACCACGTAGTTCTCAAACTCTTCTGGGGTCCAGTTTTCCTCATCGTCTTTGTTGAAGTCACCTTCAAGTACGACGACGTCCAACTTAATGGAGGATTCGGGGCCAGATTTAACAACACCCCCTGTTTTCGTATCGATCAAGGCAACGTGAATGTGAGCTCCCCCCTCTCCTTCTAGTTTCTTTCCAGTAAATAGAGGAAGTGACAGTTTGGTTTGAAGTTGAAGCTGTAAGTTTCTCGCATCATTCTTTGCCGTAGATTTAGCATTAGCCCTGCATTCTCCCCAGAAAACAACTATTAGAAACAGGAACAGGTATGGAAGCGGAAAATTGGAAAAGTAACAAAAAAGAGCAACCAACTACCAAACATCTCACTTGAACAAGTCTTACTGCCAAGGAAACTACAAGAATAAATAGATCCATTGTCTCAATAGTTTAATAATGCAAATTATTGAAAAAGAAGAAGTAACATAAAATAAAATGCTCCCCTAAAAAAAAATGCTCCCCTGCTCTCAAGCTACAAAAATTATGTTCTAAATTGGAGCATTGACATTTTGGCACACGACTGAGTCATTGAGGCCTGACGCTCACTGAGCTCTAACTGCCCGCTTTGGGGTGGTAGTGGTAGATTGGACCATTATTCACCCAAAACATCAACAATGCATAACCGGTCAATACTACACAGAAAGCCTTTCTCAATGGCATTACAGGGGAAGTGCATTCATACCTTCCAAGGTGGAAAGCGTGTATGTTAGCTGGCTCCACTGCTTCCTTCTGTTCAAAATACCAATAGCAGAATTGCCAAAGTTGGAGACATAAAAAAAATGAATACAAAACCAATCCATTCCATCAAAAGGAGTTGAAAAACCTATTCTATCATTCCTAACTACTTATCGAACGCCTTAGTGAGCTAAGTTCTTCAGGCACATTTGAAATCACAGTGTTTACCAAACAGCAGTTGTATATGTAGCTCATATGAACAATCCTAAGCATTTTCATTTTTGCCCTTCCATTCCACGTCCATGCAAAAATTTACATGTGCTTTAGGACGGTTATGATTCCACTTTAGTTGATAAAGACACAGTTGCAGATGTTACTAAGACAAATTAATGGAGATGGCCTCCAGCTAGGTCTGATGATCTGCTTGAAACTCAGATGGCGTTGTGTGGGTTGATTGCTCCAAACTCTGGCTCTCTAGACAAGTGGTGCATACTGGATCATCTGGGGGCTCTTTCACTATAAAGGAGGCTTGGAAGCTAGTGAGGAAATGTGGGATATAAGTGAGTTGGTTTTGGCTGTATGGTTTAAGCCTAATGTGCCAAATTATGGCTTCATAACTTGGCTGGTGATTCATAATAGGTTGCACAAATTGGACAGGATGAAAACTTGGTGTGACATTGATAGCACTTCTGTGCTATGCAGACAACATGAAGAATCTCAAAATGCACTTGTTCTTTAAGTGTGCATTCTCAAAGCAGATTAGTGGAACAAGTTTTACAGCTACTCTCATGTCCTAGATCTGCAAGTGACTGGAAGGATGGATTTACTTGTGCCTTGAAGAACATGGGAAAGTTTGAAGGTATTAGTGAGGAAATTAGCCTAGAATGCAACAATTTATCATCTTCTGGACAGAGAGAAACTTAGTGAAGCATGAAAAATGTATCCCTCAAGCTTGTCATGTCCTTGATGCAGTTTTGTTTTTGTTTCTGTAAATGTCTCTTTAGATTCATCAAGGAAATAAGACACTTACTGCGGATGTTAAGTGTTTGAGTAGAATTGGCAAGTTCATATTGACTAACTTGGCTGTAATCTGGTGGCATGGTTTTGAGTTTGCATCTTTTTTTTTTCTGGGCAGTATTTTGCTATTGTTACTGGTAGTGTAGATGCGAAAGATTATGATGTCACATTGTGATTTGGTGTGTGGTGTCATTAGGTTGAAAGTCAACTGGATGAATTAATTTCAAGTTATAAGGCTTCCGTATTATAACAGGTTGTGCAAAGGATCCACCGTCCTTCAAGTTCAGCAGGGATGAAAGTTGGCCCTAGGGCCTTCACTCAACGGATAAAAATTACTCTAGGGATAACAGGCTAATCTTCTTCAAGAGTTCACATCAACGGGAAGGTTTGGCACCCTGATGTCGGCTGTATATGGGGGACATTGTGCAAAATTTGGGCAAAGTTTGTGCAAAGTTCAAGCTCAATGAATGTTCTTCTAACAGTCGGCATAAATCAATTAGCTAGCAGTGGACTTGTTGGTCAATATGTTCATTCGATCACTTCATGACATGCAGATAAACAGCTCATATCTTATGTGTTGACAAAGATATGTCTGAGACAAACTGGAAATTTTAGAAACTCTGTTTATCATACCAGTTTCTTAGAATCATTCTTCATCGAGTGCATCTCTTGCCTTATTTCTTCAACAGCACTTCTGACGAAACTACACCATGAAAATTCACAGTGTGAACAACTGCTATTCGTAACAGGTAGACAAAGATCCATATGTAACATTTTAGTTACTAGTACAAATGAATGTCGCACCTAATAACAACATAAAAAGATAGATTCCAGACTCATCAAATGCATTCCCTTAATCTAAGGCAATATTGAAAGTCAATGTAGTGTTGGAATACATATTTATCCAGTACATTGATAACAGAAGTAACTAAAGTTAGTTAGCAGCTATCTCCAAATGCACCGTCCTTTCAGTGATCAACAAAAAACTGTTTGTGCAGGTGTGACACTTTTCCGAAAAGAATCTTGGATTGATGGCATATGATATCAATGATATCTTTAGCTGGCAAGACAATGCACATGGAAATTCTACTAGAGGACTCAGTTGATGCAGATAAGATACCGCCAACAAACCAAATGAAATATATTCACCTTTGACAATATTCGACAAAGTCAGATTTAGCACGCTGCAGTTCTTCTCTGATCTGTCAAGCAAAGAACAATAGCGAAGAATTACATTGCAAGAATCATCTCATCGGGTTCAAGCTTCACATCAAAGATATCTTTATCGTCGCCCACCTACATGCAAATTGTCATCAACCACATTTTTCATGATTCAAGGAGACAATTATGTCCAAGGCACTTCATTGAAAACTTGTAATTTTTTGTGATCCATACTGTCCAAAACAACCTGAAAAGCCTAAATCATGTTCTCAGTGGAATTGCTTCACAGGAAAAACCAAGAACAGTCAGCAGATCATTTTTACCACTCAAACGATAATTCTCTATACATCTCCCAGCAATTTCTCATGCAGATTTCTATCCAGAAACTGACTAGAAGGTCAGAAATTCGTCCATTTGCTTCTAATCGAAGAGATCAGCAACTGAAATACAATAAAGACTGTATTTTGTATGTCCAAGTTGGCTACTTTACTCATCTTACCACAGTCCGGAGATCCTCCTTCGTCAACCAGCTCCTCCCGTTGCTTTCTTCCCTGTGTGAAGATCATCACAAATATACAAGTAAGATAGGATAACTTAGTAATTGGGATAGAAAAGTAACCTGGTAACGATAACAGCTCACTTGCTAGGCAAATGATCCTAACAGAGTTCAGTTCGAATAAGGAGGAAGTACTGCAATTGGCCAACGCGAAATCACAAAACAGATTCAAGACGACAACATTCGAGGTATTTAATACTTCGCATTAAAGCAACAGCACACACCCACAAACAAAGAACTGAACGAAAGCGATTTAGAACAGCAGTCGCGAGGCTTAAGCTTATCGATGTTACGCTTCACCATGGGCTTTTGCCATATCTCACATTTCAAGAATCTTCAACTCAAGAACCCCCCCTTCATTGAATCTCCCTCAAGTGAAGCTACACCTAACGCACGATCATCAAACAGGGAATCAAGCATTGAAACATCAAGAGGGAAGAGCGAGCTTTACTCGGTAGGAGGGAAGCACGGCCTCTTGGGTTGACTTGGTTGACCCGAAGAAGAGGAAGGCAGAGCTCTCTTTTGCATCGACATGGCTTTCCTTCTGCTTCTGTGAAGCTTAACAAGAACTAAGAAGGTCTCTAGTGCTTGGTTGCTGAAGAACTGCAGCAGAGACAGAGAGAGAGAGCGAGAGGATCAGACAGAAAAACAGTTCATCAACGAACACGAACCTCTTTTGTAATCATTGGAGCACATAATGTTCCGCGAAATGTGACATCATGCATTTCCACGAAACGTTGCGGTTTAGAGTTTTTTTTTTTTATTTCCTTCTTTTTTCTTTCCATTTTCTCCGGTTTTAGCAATTAGCCCTCGTATTTTCATGAAATTGCATGTACTTTTTTATAAAAAAAAATGTTGTTTCCGCCTTTAGCCTATTAGATAATTAAGCTATTTTCGGCTTCAACGCGAGTTTGTGGTAAATCTATTCTACCCCATCTTTTATCAATGGGACACGCTCGAATATTTGTTTAGGGAGACAGGCGCACCAATTAAAAATTTCAAAACTTGTCATGAGAGTACAATCGAATATTAAAATTTTCAAAAAGTATAATTAAGTCTTAAAATTTATCAAATTAGTGCACTTAAGTCCATTAATTTGTGTAACGGGAGATACTGATGCGGCATTTTTTTTTATTGTTTTCTCTATTTTTACGTGACATTTTCTTATTAATTTTTCATCAAATCTTACTTAAATTAGATTGAAAAAAAAAAGAGCCCAAGCTCCAAAAGGAAAAAAAGAGCCACAAGGCCGTCGTTGGCGGGCCGCCGCCGCCGCCGCCTATCAATGGAAATTTTTTTGCATTGGAGTGATCATGTATTCCCTGCAAAATGCTCCTTATCATCTTTCGACAATGCCTTCTTCCTCAACAAAATGAAGGAAGGCATTCACAGTCTTCCTCAACAAAATGGTTGCACTTTTCGAAAGTCTTATGATTCAATGCATTTTCGGGTGCGTTTGTTTTGGTGAAAGTGTTTTTCCGGAAAGTGTTTTATAGACTTTCATCCGTTTGATTCTCCGAAAATGATTTGGTTAATGAAAAACACTTTACGATCAACATAACTATCATGTTTAATTTTATGAAAGTGAATTCTCTTATCTAAAATGGTGAAAACACTTTAAGGAATTACTCATCTTAAATTCATTAATATTTTTATTTCATTTTATTTTATTTTTCGTTTCTTTTTCTTTTCTGTCTAAGAAGGAAAACATTCATGTATTTTCTTTTCTTAATAAAAATAATTTAAAAATAACAAATAATTTGAAATAATTTAAAAAAATACAAAAATTTTTGATAATTTTCATCATCAAATCTTCCTCACCAAACAAATGAAAATATTTTCCAAGTCTTTTTTAGGTTTTAGCCAAATACTGAAAAATAAACCCATTTTCCTGAAAAATGATTTCTCAAAAAATATTTTCAAAAAATGGTATGTTTTCCGTGAAATAAACATAAATGCACCTTTCGTTATAAGTTTTAGAATTTAGAACGTACTTATCCCTGTTTGTCATAATCTATATCAATAAAAAAATCCATCAAATCACATTTGATCTCGAACTCGGACCTTGGCTTTCTGTCGTACGTGGCCAATTTTATTTATAATAATAATAAAACAAAGAATGCTTGTGGGCTTTATAATGTCAACGCCAAAGGCTGCTTGGCTTTCTGCTGTTACGTGGCCAATCTTGGAGTTCAAGCTTTATCCTCTGACGCGTTCCCGCAATACGGTGACGTTTGATAGGTGACGCGAAAAATATTTCAATAAAGTCCCTAAATTTATTCAAAAATTGAAATTGTGCCCACCATCCAATAGAAGATGTGCTTACAAGGACTATTTGCTAGCAATTTTTGCCTCGGATGAATTCCTTCTATAATCTCTCTTGGTACCCTAATATTTTATTTATTTTTTGGTCTCTTTTCTTAAAGAGGAAATAATGAATTTTGGTTTTTCGATAATATAAGTTTGTTAATACACTCTCGAGACACTTGTAAACAAACAAGGGCAATTTCAAGCGGCTAAACAAGGGAGGCCATTCGACCCAAAAAAAAAAAAAGAACATGTTGATTAGAAATCCTAAAATTTGTCACGAAAATGCAGTTAATTCCTAAAATTTGCAAAAGGTGCAATTAAATCCTGAAACTTGTCAAATTAGTTCAATCGAGTTATAAAGTTAACACCGTCCAACGAATAGTGCCAACGTGACTTTTTTCTTATTTTTTCTATCCTACATGGCAATGATTTGACTTTTGTTTTATTATTTTAATAATAATTTTATTTAAATTAAATTTAAAAAATAAAGCTAAAACTATAAATATATTTTTTAAAAAAAAAAGGAGGAGGAGGAGGACAGGCAAGAGGGAGGGCTTGCCCTCCCCACCGCCCCACCATCGCTAGGAGGGGCCCGTAAGCCCTCGTTCACGTAGGAGAGAGAAAATATTAAAATAAGCCATGTCAGCATCACGTCAGTATTTTACTTAAGTAAATTTAACAGTATTAACTTTAAGACTTGATTGAATCAATTTGACAAGTTTTAAAACTCAATTATACATTTGTAACAAGTTTTATGAATTCCAACATGTCCCAAAAAAAAAATCAAGGGAGGCCAAAGTTAAAGCTGGATAAAATCTAGAGTTTATGCATGCTATTTCTGCAATATTTTATAAGTGATCTTTTTTTCTTTGGTCGACTTTTCACGGTTCACTACTTTTGGACACCTACCGTGACACCACAAATCCAAACCTAGAATTTAGGGAATGGCCGGCCATTCCTTATAAAATAATAGACGAAGCCTTCAATCAATAATAGCCCTTATACGAAAATGATAATTTAATAAAACCTTTCGCCGAATGAATATAATAACAAAGTTCGGAATGTCGTGAATTGATCAAAACAAGAGTTTCGTGAAATCCCATTTAATAGCCCTTACTCAATTAATCAAAATTAGAGTCCTACCTCGTTCAGATTGCTCTCTATGTGACTTGGTTATGTTTCCTTATTCATGATATGAAATGGTATTAAAAGGGGTGAGCAAAACCTTGGACTGGGAAAGTGACAATCACCGCTTCAATGGAATTGAGCAACGAATGATGCAAATTTTATATCAATTATGCGGCACACCACATTAGCATTTGTATCACATTTAAATCACATATGATGTAATATCACACCTTATACGTCATCGAAATATCTCAACGTATAGATACCAAACCGGTTGCTCATGTTGAAAACATTAAGCCCTAGAAAACATATCAGCTGTAGTTAAGCCCCAAAATAGAACTGATCGGCAAACATATATCATCTCTTAATATATGCCAACTTTGTGCATCAATCCAATATCGATATAGATGATATCCAACGTGCTAATAAATGATTTGAAATAATTCACCCATATGATCATTTTCAATGTATATCCAAAATAGCACCAACTTGAAAATCTATAAATACCGGATCCAATATCATAACAAAATAATTTTACCATTTAGTAACAATGCGATGCAAGGTGCAGCCCTTTTTCAGAAATTGCACCCTCAGAGATAGCGGCTAAACTCACTTGGGCCAAGAAGCCCGTTTAGTACGAAATTTACGAAAATGCCAGTCCATGGGCCCGATAAGTACCCCCAATGGTCCAAAAATTTCTTAAAGCCTTGAAACATCCAAAAAAAATGCTCAATTTTTGCAGAAAATAAGTCCATTCTCCATAAAAGCAGATAGAAAATAGATACTTTTTCAAATTTCAATCGTGCTAGTCTTCAATAATCTTACCAAACCTTTCAAAGGCTACGAATCAGAATTTTATACCATGGATATTTGCACAGACCGGATCAATTAGAGAATTTTTGGATGTCCATAAAACCGTTTTTCTAATATTCACAATTCTAGTAATTTGGAGAAAGTAACAGAAAATTTCAATATTTCCAACTAAATCTAGCCAAACGACCCCGACGATGGCCATGGAGCTCGTCGAGACCTAGATATGGAGAACTCTAGATCTCGCCTCACCCACCTCAGCCTCCAAACACCGACTAGATCAAGCCGGACGAGTGTTGGCATCGGTCGCAAGCCTGGCTTGTCCACGACCGGTGACACTGCTATCCACAACCACCAGCGTCGTCCATTGCCGGCGAAAGACTAAAAGAGAAACGCATAAAACGGCAGAGAAAAGACAGAGCAGCGTAGACAGAAAAAATCCAAAAAATGGGCCTCTGCTCAGACAAGTGGTGAGCAATGAATGGAGTGTCGCACTTCTACGTGGCAAGACAAGCCTACCCAATATTCACTCATATTTTCTCCGTCTACCTCCACGTCCTATTGGCTGGATGGGAGCTTTGAGTCCCGAATTAGTCCGACGCAACACTCGCCGTTTCACCTCTCCCTCTTGTCGCCCTGGCTTTCTTTCCAAGATCAGTAGCGATTCAAGCCTCAGTCGAGGCATTACAATGTTTCACATGAAGATGGAAAGACAGCCAACTCAAAAACCTCATCAATATTATTGCATCGTCGGAGCATTCTTTTGCTCGTCCTATTAGTACTAAGTGTGTTATTTCCTTGGAGACAGGCGGGATGTTCATCCTCCTCCCTATTGATCGCGCATGTTCCTAAGTCCAACTCTAGTTTATATACTGGATGTTTGCTCATAGTTAGGAGTCTTGGTTGAAGGATTCAAGTCCCCTACAGTCTCTACACTTGACTTGATTAGGGTTGTCGGGTCAGCTTTCGACAGGAGTGCACACGATCGCGGGGGATAGAATATGCAAGAAAAAGGAAACACTTCCACCACTAATCACGAACAATAATAATAGCAACAATAACGATAAATGAGTTCAATAAATCAAGAGGAGGTCCATCATCATGGTTCTCTCTCCCATTCACGAAAAACAAACAAACAGGATAAAAAGGCGAAAAAGAGGAAAGATTTTAGTTGGTAGGGTTGCCGAGGGCCTCGATGGCTGTTGCTCTGGGAGCCTTGATGGAAGTTGCTCTGAGGATGTGATGGTGGTATAATGTTGCTGCTAATGCCCCCACAAACGGTCCAAACCAGAAGATATACTGCACATCCACGTTCGCAAACATCAATTAATACTAGCCTAAAATCACTGTCTCTTGGCGATAAGATTAAATCCAAATGCGCACATAACATCTTGGGTCATCGAACCGGAGGAATCCAAGTTCTCGCAGCCATAAATGCAAACGACTCGCCTGTTTTAGCTAGCTCCTGATGTGTGTTATTCATGCAGTAAAACTTGGTTTAAGGAAGGCGAGAGAGAGGGAAAGGGGCTTTACTTGGTCATCCCAGACTTTGTGGTTGTTGTAGATAACAGCGGCAGCAAAGCTCCTAGCCGGGTTGATGCCGGTGCCGGTGATGGGGATGGTGGCCAGGTGAACCATGAACACTGCAAATCCAATTGCCAATGGAGCCAAAACCTGCACACCCAAACGCAATCCCATCTCATCGGAAAAGCTAATTCATTCATCAAACAAACAGCTTAGAAAGAAGGGCATAGTTGTTTGTAGCAGCAGCAACAACTAGTAAGCGTACGTACAGGCACATGAGAGTCGCGAGGTCTTCTCTTTGGGTCAGTGGCCGAGAACACAGTATAAACCAACACGAAAGTGCCGATGATCTCAGCACCCAGGGCCGCACCATGCCATAGCCCGGAGCCACCGAGTTGGCACCACCTCCGTGCAAGTCGTAGTAGGGCTTCATGAATGCCTCCACCAATCCTACACCACAGATCGCACCCAAGCACTGGGCGACACTGCCCTGATCAAGCTCACCTTCTTTGCCACAAATAGCCCCAATGTCACTGCCGGGTTGATGTACCCACCTGTGTGGAAACAACGAGAAACATTACAGAAAACACATAAACCCCTGAAGACCATAGCATGAAATAACTAGAGGGACTGAACACGTGAAAGTGGTATAACGCACCAGATATGCCAGCAGTGCAGTAAACGAGGATGAACATCATGCCGCCGAAGGCCCAGGCGATGCCTAAGACACCGACGCCGTCGCAAGGCCCAGCCTGCTTCTTATGGCCGATAACGGTGGCGACGGTGACGTAGAGGAAGAGGAGAGTGGCCACGAACTCCGCGATGAGGGCTTGGTAGAAGGACGGGAGCTTGAGCTCGGCCATATCGAGGAGAGGAGCTGGCGGCCGGTCCGTGCAGTCCTCCCTGTGGTGGTGGTGGGTCAGTCCTTCCTCCGGCATCTTCTTCCTTCTTCGAGGAGGTCGGTTTCTAACAACAGCAGCAACGGCAGCAGCAACAAGAGCGTGTTTGCTTCTTGTCTTCTCTTTCCCTGCTCTATCTCCTCTCTCCGTTGAAGCCCCCTTTGAATTTTATATTCACTAGTTTAGGGTCGTCTTGCAAGAAGTTCCCAAAAATTCCTATTGCCTACTTCGATTGAAAGGAGATATTCTAATATTTCTTATAATCCTATTTCCTATTTAGATTCAATTTTTTCAATTATCATTTAAAATTTAAATCATGACAATATCCAAATTAATTGCCCCCACCCCAAGTTTGCTTTTAATAAACTGATATTTTCCAACTTGGTATTTCCTGAATTAAAACTTCGAATCTTATGATGTGCATGAGCTTGCCTGAATTTTCTTTCATCTCAATTGAAAAAATCTAAAGCATGAACTTTCGTGCCTTTTGCAATAGACCTACGACCATATAGACCTTTTAGCCTTTGTTTCCATCAAATTAGTAAGAATTAATCACATTCAGTAATTTAGATGGACCAAAAACTGAAAAACAAAAAGCTTGGCTGGTGCATGCATT
This sequence comes from Syzygium aqueum, assembly GCA_031216185.1. Taxonomy (NCBI): domain Eukaryota; kingdom Viridiplantae; phylum Streptophyta; class Magnoliopsida; order Myrtales; family Myrtaceae; genus Syzygium; species Syzygium aqueum. Next base: position 34,572,207 of record CM062235.1, on the reverse strand, counting down.
AATTCCATGCAATTTTTTCTTTTAGATTGAATAGACAATTTATTTCGTTCAATTCAATATCTAAAGAAATGGTTCATTGAATTTTGTTTGTTGAATGTTCAATCCGAACTCTTTTTGACCAATTGAATCTTTGAACTATGATGCTCTTTCATTTCTATTCGTATTGATCTTTAAAATTGAAATACGTATAAAGCAGGTGATTTGGTTGACTTAAGTTGTATTTTCTTCTTAGCAATAAAAGGTAAAATTAATGGATCTTTTTTAAGTATGTAAACTCCAGACTATACTATCAGTAGCCTTACTAACTCAGTAAATTAAGTTAGGAAACAAGTTTCGACCAAAAATAAAAGAGTTAGGAAACAAGCCAAAATATGGCAGAAAAGTCCCAGAAATACATCGAATAAATCATATCACTCAGCTTTTTTAGGAGATACATGCTAATGCAACCAAATATGCTCGGGCATTATCAAAAAGACATCAAGGCATGCTCGACGGAGTCGTTCGAAGTTTGGTTGGTGATGGCAAATAACTTTATCGAGCTCGAGCCGGCCCGTCTTCTCAACCATTGGGCATTGTTTGATGAGGTCATTCATCTATAAAGTCCGGCCCGGACCGGCCTGGCCCGTTTGAGCCCGTGGTGGCCCGTTGCGAAAAATCGCGCGCGCCTTTTCATGATGGCCGAGCCCGGAGAGCAAGTTAAGCCCGATACGTGGCCCGATCGGCCCCGCCCGGCCCGCCCGTTAATCAAATCTCTCTCCCTCTCTTTCCCGCCTGTTCCTCTCTTGCAATTTTTCCTAAATAGCCTCGAGCTTTCCCTCCATCGTTCTCGAGCTCTGGCCTGCCCCCCTTCGCGAGCTCGCTTTCTCTCCGTTCGCATATTCCGTCGACGGCCTCGGTGCACTCCCCCGCGATTTGCTCCGGCAGCTGCCGGTGCTGCCGCGTCATCGGCTGCTCGACGGAGCTCTTTTCGCCATGGGAGACTGACGGCGAAGGATCGGCGGTGCATGCTTCCGTTTCGATTTCAGTTCGACAAACCGCTTGGCTTCCCGGGTTTCGGCTCCCGTTTCGGCCGTTCTTTTCTCGACCTAATGTGGGCAGTCGATTGGATTGCTCCGACATCGGTGTCGTGAGGTTTATGCTCGATTTCTTCCGATTGTGCAGGTGAAGATGGCGTTAGTGGAATCCGGAGAAGGGTTTGCTGGCCATGTTCACGGAGGGTTCGAAGGTGGGTGCTTCATCGCTTCAATTGGCAGAGGCCGTGGACAATCTCTCCTGGATATTGCTTCGATTCGAGAAAGCTCTTTCTTTTTTTCGTTCAGCGTGTTCGTTCCTTCGACGATGGCTTGGTGTGTGCCCTTTGAGGCTTTGGTCTTATCTCCTTTTTCGCCATAGGAACGACTGTAATTGCCAATCTAGTTCGAATTGGATCCGATGGAGGATTGGTGAAAATAGAGGTGAAGTGCTGCAAAGCCTACTGGAAAAGGAAGAGCATTAGAGTTGTGGTTGGGGTAACCTCTTGCAACTACTCAGCGCGCTGACCGTTGGTCCGGCGTCGCCTTGCTCCAATTTGCGTCGGATGATTCATTTATTGGCCGTATGGGTTTAATCTACCAGAAAATAGAACGATGCTCTTGAGAACTTGAATCCCCTCTTCTGTGCTCAAGCGGGCTCTGCCGACTCATCAGGGCTTCTTTTGTTCTGAACATGTGTGATCTAACATATGTGGAGTCTTCTATCAAGTGATGTCACATGCAATCGGTTCAACCGGTTAAAAAACAATTGTTTTGTGCTCTTCCTATTTATTATTTATACGCTCTCCTCATCGGCACGAGGAGTAGCAGCTAGTTTTTCCTCCTATGTGCATATACATGCCATTTCACGCTTGCGAATATTTAAAGGATGTTTTGCTTTCTGCCTTACCATAACTGCAAGAGTTCCAACATTCTTGACGGTTGGAGCCTTGCACTTGTAAGGATGTTAAGAATTGTGCAATTGATGGCCCTAGCGCCGTTTTTGCTTCTACTTTGTGAGAACATTTTTGCTTTGCTCATCTTATCCTCACTTCTGAAACACTAACCCTGTGACACTACGCATCTAGGACACTATCTTACACCTGGAGATGGAGAATGAGAAGATTTGCAGCGTTCCCCGTAATGTAGTTCCTCCCTTGTCAGTTAGTGGTAAGATTTTTTTGACACCTTCATACTATTGTGCTAAGGGCACATTGCCATGCCATCAATTGTATAGTCCTGAAATTTTTTTCCTTGAGCTTCTTACCATGTCCATTTGCAGTTTTGGATGTTATGAAACTTATTGTTGCCCATACTAATTCCTTTCTGTATCAATGTCTGACAAACTTGCCAGTGTTGGTAACAAATTTATCTCGTTGACTGGCTGGCGGAACTGAATTAATCCTGTCCATGCTTCTTACTACATTTCCACTTAACCTAGTCTTAGGTTTACATATGACTGGGATAGGTACATTGTGCCACTTTAATGGACCACTTCATATTTGTTCCTACGGTTTGAAGAAGTGCAAATTTATGCTCCAAAGAAGAACTTTTTTTCAGTTGAAGAAGGAAAACACTAAAGTATTGGGTTTTCCCCTAATTTTAAATCAATTGAGAGGCCTAGGTGTGAAAAAATGAATCTTTAACGGCCAGACAAATACAAAAAGAATAGTATCTTCTTATAGTTGGTACAGTGCAGTCTGAATTACTGACTGAGAACAGGTTTGAACGTGTTCATGATGATAGCTATTACATGGGATCTAGTACAGCAAGATACTGTGGAGCATTCATAGTTCATATGCGTACCATAGCCTCTTTAGTTTCACGAGGATTGCTCCCCTCCTGTGTTTAGGCGCAATGCAAGCATTTTACTTATATCATACTAAAGGACTGCCGGATTGAAATCAAGTTGATGTTTTCTTGGCAACAGCAAGTAGAGGTGTGGCTTGTGTTTTAGCTGTAAGAAAGCGGGCCCTAGTCTACATACTGGACGAGGATGAAAATGAAATCTCTGATTCAGAATGACCATGTGTTCAAGAATTTGTGGTGGTTATGCTGGTGTTGCTCCTGTGAGTGGATCTCTAATGCTTAAAGCTGCAGACATCGGTGTGAGAAGCAATGCATGTGGGCTTTCTGACTGAAGCTTTTTGGCTCCACCCTTCTTGAAGGGTCTTAATCTATACCTGCCATGTGCAGGACAGAATCGACCGAGAGACTGACCCATGGCTTCTCTCTGGTGGTAACTGTCTTCATGGTATTGCTGCAAGCTCTGAGACATACTCGATAGTGCCAAGCTTTTGCTTCATCTGTTTATGTTTATTATTTTCATGTAAGAGAACCACATGTTTAGTTTGGATTATTTATTCTTTGGGTTGAATGGTTTACGCAATGTACTTGACTAACGAACTTGGCATTTTAATGTTGAAATCTCTCACCTAAAATTGACTCCCTACTCCACTTGTCATTATTAACTAATGCATCCGATCCGATGCACATAATACATTACATGAGTAGCCAGATACATGGTTTCAGGGTGGCATTAAAGAACATAAGCTCTATTCCAATCTCAGAGATTCGGGGTCCTCAAATACATGATAGGTTTAAGATCATCAGATTATGTCATCACACCCTCAATATATCCTTCCCCTATGCAAGTGCAGAAATAGTGACATGGAACATTAATTATAAGATGGGATAATAGTCTTACCAATAAATAAACGATTATTTTTAAGTCCACTACCAGGTCAAACCCTATGCTAAATTTTAAATTCATCAAGCCGTTTTACACAAGCTCGTTTTGGAGAAATTACAGTTAAAAGTTTCCAGAACCGAGAAAACAAGAAGAGAAGGCCAGGAAAACGAGTACGACTAGAAAATGGAGAAACCTTCCCTTCATTGGAAATGGACGGAAGACTTTGTGTCTTTCACACTAAACACCTTTGGTTAAACCATCTATTTATAGCCGTTGTATAGTCTTGCAAAATTCACTTCTGCTACTTATCCAGTGATAAATATCATTTGAAACTCAACATCATTATTAACCATCAGTCTGAATGATTAGCATCATAATTTAACAGACAAAAAATAGTTTTATTTCCTGCGGATGGCAGCAAACAGGGAAGACTTACTACATAAGACTCGATGCACGCGGTCGCAGTTCCAGATGCATAATAAGCGCAGAATCAAAGTACACTCTGTGAGTGATATACATTGCAATCGTTGCATGTGAAATATCAGGGAACTTTAAAAAACAAAAGTTAAAAGAACTAAAGTAGAGAGACCTTCTGATGAAAAATTAGTCCCTTAAGAAGGCGTTCAACAAAGCTGTACTATACACAAATGAATAACTTAACGAACGTGTCATCATCTGGTGGGTTATCAGTCCACCAGTTCCCCAAAACGTCATCTGAATCAATTGACTGGAAATCTTTCATCACGTGATTGCCTTCAACACAAGGAAGTGAGCTACTAGATTGGAAGCTTGATATTGGGGCACTGGGTGGTTCAGAGGGGAGGACATTCTCAGTTACTCTAGAGTCCATGCCGCTTGAAGAATCCATCATGTGGCTACGCATGGTATGCTGTGAAATGATATCATGGGACTCTATTGGCAATCCGACAGCAGTAATACCATTCTCTCCTGGAGAAGTTATAACATTCCAGCAGCCTCCAGGTATGTGCTGATGTGAAGCAAGATGAACACTTTTATCAACTACCTCCATGGTATTTCCAAAATTGGGATACTGTGACTGTACTGGCAATGCCAAAGCAGTTACACGATTTTGTCCTGGAGAAAGACCTAGAACATTAATCTGGTTAGTGAACATAGGCCGACATGAGCACAGGTCTATGATCTTATAAAAAAAATCTGGAGGTTATGAGCTTTTAGTGTTCTGATATCACGGAAAATGTCATTAATTTTTTTCCCTATCATGCACATCTCTTTAATTTTTCTCTCGCTGGTCTTTGTTATCTGTAAGTGCTTTGATTTCTCACATAGAAGTTTAACCAACCAACCTTCGTTTCTAATATGATCTTCCAGTCACCATTGGATAAAATGCACATATAAACACGTTGCCATGTGCTTATAACATTTTTTTATTTCAACCTAGTGACAATAATATCTTGTCAATATCCACTTAGCATCACCCAAGTGAAGGTGTTCATGAGTATTAGCCATTCAAAGTGTGGAAACAGTTGACATCCTTTGAAGCCAAATGAGACACTATTGGAGGTTTAACACAATATTAGTGCAGGAACTAGCTATTGACAGAGGAAAACACACACACACACACACACACACACATGGCCAAATGGATAGAGTGTATTGAATGAGGCTCAATTTGCAACAATCACAGCTTGCACAATTTTTTTTTTCGTGTATAATTAGCATTAAATATCAACTATTCTCCACATTGCGTGTCCTTATAGGTCAGTTTGATACTTCAACTCTCAAATCTTTCGTGTCCAAATTGAAGTTGCATCTCCTAAATTGAACCCTGATAAAATGAAGTGCTTGATTATTTCCCTTTTTGCCTTTGTACTGATAATCTAATAGATTACTGCTTTTGGTAGTGACCTGCTATAACCTACTCTTGTTTGTTCGTCATCAGTAAAAGCTATTTCTAAGCACTTCGGTTGCATCTAGAGACGCTTAAAGCCTAACTTGCAAATGGGAATCCTCTACATGTAACTTCTCGATAGATGCAAGTTCAATTGAAGGGTAGCCAGACATATACACGTCTTCATATTATGTGGATCCCTAATCATAAGCATCTGAATGTATTGGTTTTATTTAATAAAACTCAACAATCAAGTGGAAAGTCCTATTTTTATCGTTATTTCACAGGCCAAATCCTTGTATGTGCTTATAGGGAGAGATAGTTTTGTGCTTTAGAGCACATACCTTCAGCAGTGAAGCCTGCATTTGTCAGAGGAACTTCCGGACCAACTAGAGCAGGCAAGATTGGTGGAGCCATGTAACCTTGAACTGGGGTGAGATTTTCAATTTGTCCTTCAGAGACTTGAGATGGAAAAGATCTTGAGCTTTTCTTCTGCATTGAACCAGAAAAGGTCTCACCACTGAACTCACTAACATCATTCAAGTTATCCAGGGCCTTTTTCATGATTGTATCTCCCCGTTCCTGAAAGAAAAACACACTTAGTATAGCGCTCAAGCTGGACCAATGGAAGTATTTATCTCCAATATTGAAGGTACATGCTCTGACTTCAAGCAACAATTTCTTTTTTCAGCAAGTTCTGTTGCATTCCAATGGATGAATTTGTGTTCCGAGTTGAGTACGTTAGTGCAGCACAGAGAAAGAAGAATAAAAACATTGAAAGAAGATCAATTCACTTTATGCCTTTCACCACCCATTTCTCAACCACATAAAGGTCAGGTGTTTGAAAGATGTAATGGAGAGTACAATCAAGGCAGGGGTCCTCAGAGTTAAGTTGCAAAGTTGACTGAGAAAGGACCAGTGAAAAAATAAAATACGCATCGACATGTATTGTGCAAGTAACTAAGATCAGTTTAATACTTAAAAAGTCATAGTTGCAACGTGAATGTGTTAATTGTCATTAATGACAGGGAATCAACTGCTGAAAATGCTCTCTACAGAAGGCCTCTTAGATTTACAAGGTCACCATCCTCAACTTGCATTGCAAAGAGCGAAAGCTCAAAATCACCAGCATCTAGATTTTCCTTTTGTTCTCTCCACAGGCACTTCATATTACTTTAACTGACAAATAAAAAAACAAAACATCAAGATGTCCAATCAACTCCTCTTTTCAAGTTTGGCTATCTCTTATCAATTCCTACACCTATTAAGCCACACAGCTACCAGTAAACATTAAATTACTGATTACATAGATATTGTGGGACAAATTATATGAATTCAACATGATGGTGTGTAGCGCATGAACTGGCTTGAAAAAACTCAGTTGGAACTTCTTAGTTACTTACCATGTCTTGGGCAAAAAGTCGATGAGTAGCAAAATATAAGTCTTTGATTAGACCAATCAGTTGACAATCAGTGTTGAATACAGCACCATGCTTCCTCATGCCATCAGAATAGTACAAATAAAGTTTCCGATCTATTTTGCAAGTCTTTGTATGATCTAAAAGGATATCCCAGTTCTTCGGTATGATGCTCTTTCCGAGAATCTATGATGAATGAACACGCAAGACTTACAATTTTGGTAGTCAATCAAACCCTGATTGAGAATCATTGACCAAGTGCTCACCTCTCTCAGTTTGTCAGAGTTCGTAAACAGTTGCAGCAGAAAGTCCGCCACTTTATGTATTCCAGCTTCACTTAGTTTTTGGTGAAATTTCCCATCTTTGGCAATCTTCTTCAACCTCCAGATCTCATTGTCAGATGCAGGTGGATAATGTTTCCTGTATGCTGTCAAATGAAGAGAACATTTACGGTAAGGTCTTGGACACCATTAGATTAATAAGAAGAAGCAAACTTCTAATAGGCATGCAAACTCTCTCCTAAAACTGATACACGTGTCGACATTTGCTGATTACAAAAAAGCCAATGGTTTCTTATTTATCAGAATTTTTGTTTGAGATGTAAAGGTCGGTAAGAACTGACGCTCTCAATTAAAATATTGAAGACTATGGATGTCCCAAACAATGAAGGACCTACATTCTCCTCTATGTTCCTTGACAGGGAAGGCATCTGTTTTTGCTTCTCGGATTCGTGTGTTCCCACAGTAACCCGAGGCCACTTTAAGCCCTATCCTGAAAGTTTTACTCCTATTCCAGGTGGAATTGTCAGTAAACACGAGTTCTCCCAGCTCCCCAAAACCTTCCTTGAGCGTCACTATGAGATCTCCAGTCAAAAGCGGTCTCTTTCCTTCACGTTGTTTAACCACGTGGTTCTCAAACTCTTCTTGGGTCCAGTTATCCTTCCTCATCGTCTTCGTTGAAGTCACCTTCAAGCACAACGACGTCCAACTTAATAGAGGATTCTGGGCCTGATGTAACGACAGCCCCTGTATCCGCATTGACCAAGGCAACGTAAATGTGAGCTGCCCCATCTCCTTCTAGTTTCTTTCCAGTAAATACAGGAAGTGACGGGGTGGTTTGAAGTTGAAGCTGTAAGTTTCTCACGTCATTCCTTGCTGTAGAGTTAGTATTAGCCCTGCATTCTCTCCAGAAAACAACCACTAGAAATAGGAACCGGGAAAATTGGAAAAGCAACAACAAAGAGAGACAAACCATCCAACATCTCCCTTGGACAGGTCTTACTGCCGAGGAAACTTACAAGGATAAATAGACCCGTTGTCTCAATTGTTTAATAATGCAAATTTTTAAAAAATCAAGTAAAATAAAATAAAATGCTCCACTGCTCGCAAGCTACAAAAATTATGTTCCAAATTGAGCATTGGCACTTTGGCGCAGGACTGAGTCATTGTGGCCTGACACTAACTCAGTTCAGACTGCCTGCTTTGGGGTGGTAGTGGTAGGTCGGACCATTATTCCCCAAAACATCAACATTGCAGAATCGGTTAACACTACACAGAAAACCTTTCTCAACGGCATCACGGGGGAAGTGCATTCATACCTTGCAAGGTGGGAAGAGCGAATGTTTGCAAGCTCCACCACTTCCTTCTGTTCAAAACCACGAACAGCAGAATTGCCAAAGTTGGAGACATCAAAAAAATGAAGCAGAAGGGATATGGCTGAGACAAAGTGGTAATTTTATAGGCTCTGTTTATCTTACCAGTTTCTGAACAGCATCCTCTATCGAGTGCATCCGTTGCGCTATATCTTCAACAGCATGCCCAGTGCAACTACACCACGTAAATGACACTGTGAACAACTGCTGTCTAGTGGACTTATTCGTAACAAATAGACAAATATCCATATGTAACATATTAGTTACTAGTTCAAATGACTGTCAGACTTAATTACAGTATAAAAACATAAATACTAGACTCATAAGAAAAAGTCAACATGAAGCTGGAATACGTATTTATCCAGTCATTTATAAAAGAAGCCAGTAAAGTTAATTAGAAGCTATCTACAAATGCACCATTTTTTCAGTGATTAGCAAAAAGAATATGTATCTGCAGGTATTCCACTTTGGCTAACAGAATCATGGATTGATGGCGTATGAAAATCAGATGATATTTTTATATGGGGAGACAATACACATGGAAATTCTACTAGAGGAATCAGTGGATGCAGATAAGATACTGCCAACGGACCAAAGAAATATATTCACCTTCGACGTTCGGCCGAGTGAGATTTCGCACGCTCCAGCTCTTCTCTGATCTGTCCAGCAAAGAGCAATAGCGAAGAATTACGTTGCAAGAATCATCTATCACGTAGTCATCGCATTCGCTTTTCACATCACAGGTATCTTCATTGTCCTCCTTCTACATGCAAATTGATATTGACCACATTTCCAAGATTCGAGGCGACAGTTATGCCCAGGGCACTTCATTGAAAATTTGTATCTTTTTGTGACCCATACTGTCCAAAACAACGCGAATAGCCTAAAGCATGTTCTTAGTGCAATTGCTTCACAGGAAAAGCCTAGAACAATAATTCTGTATACATCTCACAGCAATTTCTCATGTGAATTACTTTCCAGAAACTGACTGGAATGTCAGAAATGCATCTAACTGCTTCTACCTGAAGAGACTAGGAATTGACATATAATAAGGACTGTATTTTGCATGTCCTGGTTGGCTACTTTACTCATCTTACCACACTCCGCACATCTTCCTTTGTCAAACAGCGACACGGCATAAGATTCGTCTCAGACCCGTTCCATGCTTGACTGCATTAAGATCAGAACAAAAGTACGAGCGAGATAGGATATTTTAGACAACAGGATAGCAAAGTAACCTGGTAACGATAACAGCCCGCTTGCTAGGCAAATGATTCTAGCAGAGTTCAGTTCGAATGAGGAGCAAGTACTGCAATTGGCATATGCAAAATCACGAAACAGATTCAACACGACAACATTGAGGTCTTTAATACTTCGCATTAAAGCAACAGCACAAACCCACAGAGAAAGAGCCGAACGAAAGCGATTTAGAACAGTCACGAGGCAAAAGCTTATCAATGTTCGCCATATTTCTCATTTCAAGAATCTTCAATTTAAGAAGCCTTCATTGAATCTCCCTCAAGTAAAGCTAAAACTAACACGATCATCAAACAAGGAATCAAGCATTGAAACATTAAGATGGTGGAGGGAGCTTACTCGACTGGAGCGAAGCATGCCCTCTTGGGTTGACTTGGTTGCCCCGAAGAAGAGGAAGGCAGAGCTCTCTTTTGCATCGACATGGCTTTCCTTTTGCTTCTGTGAAGCTTACCAAGAACTAAGGTCTCTAGTGTTCGGTTGCTGAAGAACTGCAGCAGAGAAAGAATCAGACCGTAAACTCAAACTCTTTTGGAATCATCGGGAATGCGTTTCGCTTTGTAATGTCTGGCGCACACGACTTCTCGCGAAAAGTGACTTCCATGCACATTTCCGCAAAATCTGCCAGTTTAGAGTTTTTATATTGTTTGTTTTTTTCCTCCGACTTTAGCAATTTGCCCCCGTACCCTTATGAAATTTGCATGTGCCTTTTTTTTTTTGGATAAGTGCACCATAAGTTTTAAAACTTAGGGTTAATACCACGAAAAACCCCAAACTAGTATACCTGTGACAATTTTACCAAAACTAATTTTTTTACCACAAAAAACCCCAGCTGATATACCTATGATAAATTTACCCAAAACTAATATTTAGACCATTGAAATTCCCAAACTAGTACATTTGTAACAAAGTTACCCTCCGTTAGTTTCCGTTAAATCGGATTAATACCATAAAAAATCACAAACTGGTGAACCTGTGATAAACAGATAAAACTAGCACATCAGTCAATTACCGCGTGACATTTAAGAAAGCAATTTGATTGTAAAATTTAACGGAAACAAACTGAGAGTAAATTTATTACAGGTGTACCAGTTTAGGGTTTTTCATGGTATTAACCTTAAAATTTATTGTGAAAGTGCAATTGAGTACTAAAACTTCTAAAAAGTACAATCAAATTATAAACTTGTCAAATTAATGTAATCAAGTCATTCCGTTAACTTCGTCAATTTGCTTAACGGAAAATGCTGACATGTCATTTTTTTTATTAATTTCTTTTTTTATGTGACATTTATTACTATGATTTTTCATCAAATCTTACTTAAATTAGATTGAAAAAATAAAAAAAATGATAAATTTTATTAAAAAAGTAAGAGCCTGAGCTCCCAAAAAAAAAAAACAGAGCCACAAGTCGTTGCTGGCGGGCCACCACCGCCGCCGCTACCGCCGTTGCCTATCGACGGAAAAATTTTTTTGCATTGGAGTAATCATGTATTCCCTGCATAAGCGCCCGATCATCTTTCGACAATGCCTTCTTCCACAACATAATGAAGGAGGGCATTCGCACTCTAATAGAGAAATGAACGTTGACGGTAGCTCTGTCAACTGAAGATGATGTTCCTCCATGAAGTGCCACATTTCTTTCCTTTGCTTCCGGATGAAATATATTGCTGCACCAGCCAGCAAGACCCAAAAAAAAAAAAAAAATTCAGCCTGCCTCGGCGACGCCCGGCGGCCATTTTCGGCAATGGCGCCCCACCGGTGAGGGGTGCTTTTTTTTTTTAGCTAAGTTTTTTTTAAATATCCCTTTTTAAATTTTTTTTAAATCTAATTTAAGTAAAATTTGGGGAAGAAACTGATAAAGAATGTCACATCAATATTTTTCATTAGCCAAAATGACAGAGTAAATAGAAGGATTTGATTGCATCAAATTGATAATTTTTAGGACTAGAAAAATTGTCCAAAAGTCCTACACCTATTATACTTTGCTAATTCAGTTCAATTTTGCTAATTCATTCCTAAGCCTTTTAAATTTTATCAATTTAGTCCTAAATCTTTCTAATTTACCCTGGAAAATGCTTACGTGAATACCCAGTCAACATCGGCAGGCCTATGTGGTTGGACCGTCGTTGATGTGTACGCTGGACATCAAAACGGTGATGGTGGTTTTTTTTTTTTTAATTTTAGTTTCGATACTTTTAGTGTAAAACCCTTCTTGGCCCACATCAAAACGATAAAAAAGCCCTAATTCCAAAGATTAGAACATCACAGCACCTGACTCATCAGTCTCGTGCAACACTCGACAATGCTCGACGACGGATGTCTAGCTTTGAACAATCAATAAAAATTCCATCAATCACTTCTAATCACACGCGATTATAACTTAGGAATTATAACTCTTGTTTTTAGTACAGTTGATGTAAAATCATGACAACATCATTTCACAATTTTATTATAATAATGTCGAACCTTTTTCGACATACTTTTAAGCAAAATGACGGCATACATCCGTCCGCATATTATAAAGGCATTGTGTTCCAGATCCTTATGATTTTGGGTTCCACATAATATGAAGTCGTTTGTTTGTCCAGCTGTGATTGTTACAAAATGACCCTCATTCAATAAGCTCTATCCATTTGGCCAATATACGTATATATGTATGTATGCATGTATGGGTCGTGTCCAAGCAGTTGAAAAGCAACAAAAAAACTAGTTGGTAACACGTGCCTTTTGTGAGTGGGGAGGGGGCGGGGAGAGGTGCGGGGCGGGTGTGCAGGGCCGGGGGCGGCGCAGATACTCATGAACACCTTCACTTAGGTGATGCTAAGTGGATATTGACAAGATATTGCTATCATTAGGTAGACATGAATAGATGTAATGAGCACATGGCAACGTGCTTATATGTGCATTTTTATCAAATGGTGACGGAATCATTTCAGAAAGGGCCTTGTCAATTGAAGCGTGTTAAGATTACATGATCAGGGGCAAGAAAAACTAAAGAGATGTGCACAGGGTAAGGAGAAAAAAGAAACTAGCACTTTCCGTGATATCAAAATAGTAAAAGCTCATAACCAATCATTGCAAGAATTTTTATAAGCTCGTAGACCTGTGCTTTCGTCGGCTTATGTTTACAAACCACATTAATGTTTTAGCTCTTTCTCCAGGACTCAATGGCGCAATGGCTTTAACATTGCCAGTACAGTCACAAAATACCAATTGTGGAAATTCCATGGAGATTTCAGTTGATGAATATTTTCCTCTCGTTGTACATCAACCCATGTCTGCAGACCACTTGAATCTTATGATTCCTCCAGGATATCATGGCAGTACTATTGCCGGATCGCCAACATATATGGTCCCTCGGTATCAATTTACAGAATGCCATGCGTAGCCAAACGATTGATTCTTCAAGTCGAATGGACTATACAGGATATGATAGTCTTCTTCCTGAAGGCAATCACGTGATGGAAGATCTCCAATTAATTGATTCAGGCACGGCGGAGGAATTGTTGGCTGATAGCCCCTCATGTAATGACACGTTATCTAAGACCCCATTATTCGATAATGATTTTGTTAGGGGTACCAGCAGAGGTGTTATTGGCTGGCTCAAGATAAAGGCAGTGTTTCAGTGGGGGTTCTTCATTAGGAAGAGAGGTGGTGTCAGACTTGCGGAGTTAGATGAACCACCGATCGCAGTCCAGGCTTGTTCATAGTTCTTATGTCGCTTTAAAGAATATGATTCTCCGTTTATTCCTGGTAGAATTGATGGTAATTTTTTCTTAAATGATGGTAATATGTCATTGATGATGTTATTCATCTATATATAGAACAGCTTTGTCAAAGGCCTTCTTAAGCAACTAATCTTTTCCATCGAAAAGCGTCTCTCTACTTCAGTTCTTTCAACATCTTTCTTCTGGAAAAGTTCTCTGATATATCACATGTAAGGAATGCAGAGGTTACATCATTCAAAGAAGAGGGTACTTGGATTCTGCGCTTGTTATGCATTAGAATTGCGACCACATCCATGGAGTCCCATGTAATAAGTCTTGCCTACTGTTGCTATCCACAGGCAATACAGCTATTTTTTCGAATGCATACACTGTTAAGCTACGATGCTAAGTTCCCTCGTACTCATTTTCGCAGCCTTCTCTTCTTGTTTTCTTAGTCCTTGAAATGTTTGACTTAAATTTCTATATAACGAGCTTTATGCAAAACAGCTCGGGGTTAGTTCGATTTAAGATTGGGTTTGCACTGGAATTTTATCCTTCTAATATATGATTGAGTATCTAGATCTTTTATCTTTAGTGTGTCATTCCACAGTTCCTTTCCTTCCCGAACTAATAAACAATTTAACATTCCTGTCTGTTTATACATCATTAAATTTAATGGCTACGTGATACTCCTGGTTAAGAAAACGCAAGTCCATTGAAGATATTGTAGACATAATCTCATAATCCTGAACCTACCGTTCATTTGCAGGATTCCAAATCTCTGAGACCAGAATATGGTCGATGTTCAATGAAGCCACCTTGAAACTATATATCTAGCAGCTAGTCATGTCAATTATATTGGTCCCGGAGGGAAGCCCTTCCACGCAAGAAGGTATTTTGTGCATTGGATTGGATGCATCACTAAACGGTGACATGGAGAAGCAAGTCAAATTTTAGGTCAGAGAATTCAACATTCAAACGCGAAATTCGTTGGTCAATTACACCAAGTGAACCATTTCATTCAAAGTATAAATAATCCAAAACAAGCATTTGGTTCTTATATATATGAAAGTTATAAACATACACGGATGAAGCATAAGCTTGGCACTGTCGAATGGATCTCAAAGATTGCAGCAATACCATGAAGACAATTACCACCAGATAGAAGCCAAGAGAAGGTTAGTAACTAAGGAATTCCTACTGAGTTTTGTCAAGACAGGTCATGCGCTACACCCCATCATGCTGATTTCATATAATTTGTCCCATATTATCTGTGTAATCAGTAATTTGACGTTTACTTGTAGCTGTGTGGCTTTACAGGCGTTAGAACTTATCAGAGAGATGGAAACTTGAAACTAGGAATTGGTTGGACATCCAGATGCTTTGCTCTCTTTTTTTTCTGGATCAGTAAAAGCAGTATGAAGTGCCTGTGGGGAGAATAAAAACAAAAGCTAGATGCTTTTTTTAGATCCGTAATAGTGACTTTTTTTATTAATAGAGTGATTTTGAGATTTCGCTCGTTGCAATGCAAAGTTCAGGATAGTCACCTTGTATATCTAAGTGGCCTTCTGTACTCTATAGTTAAAGTCATACAAAAATCTGTAAGTTAAATAGCACTTTCAACAGTTGATTCGGTGTCATCCATGAAAACCCGGGTCAATCATCATCACGTCTTAGTTTGAACGATTAACGCACTTGTGTTGCAACTATTACTTTCAAGTTTAAAGAAGATCTTAATTACTTGCACACTACAAGTTGATGCGTGTTTTATTTCTTCACTGGTCCTTTCTCAATCAAGTTTGCATCTTTATCTGAGGACCCTTCCCTCGATTGTACTCTCCATTACATCATTTGAGCACCTGACTTTTATGTGGTGGAGAAATGGGTGGCGAAGGCATAAAGGGAATTGAGGTTTTTTAAATGTTTTTGTTATTCTTCTTTCTCTGTGCTGCACTTACGTACTTACCATGAATACAAGTTCATCCGTTGGAATGCAACATTACTTGCTGAAAAAAGAAATTGTTGCTCAAAGTCAGTGTGTACCTTCAATCGTGGCGATAAATACTTCCATTATTCCAGCTTGAGTCCAGCTTCAATAGTGATAACAGGCTGATCTTCCCCAAGAGTTCCCTGACCTTTATACTGAGTGCTTACAGGAACATGGAGACACAATGGTGCAGAAGGCCTTCGACAACTGGAATGATGTCAGGGAGTTCAATAGTGAGACCTTTTCTGGTTCAATGCAGAAAAAAAGCTCAAGATCTTTTCCATCTCACATCTTTGAAGGACCAACTGAAAATCTCACCCCTGTTCGACGTAATTTGGCTCCACCATTCTGTGTCGCTCCAGTTGGTCTGGAAGCTCCTCTGGCAAGTGCGATCTCCAATGCTGAAGGTACATGCTCTAAAACACAAAATCTCTCCCTTTAAGCACATACAAAGATGTGGCCTGTGAAATATCGATGAAAATAGGACTTTCCACTTGATTGTTGAGTTTGTGTTCCAGATCCTTATGATTTGAGTTCCACATAATACGAAGATGTTTCTTTGTCAAGCTATACTTCAAATGAACTTGTATCCAAGGAGATTTTACTAATTTTGCCCCGTCGTTGGCACTGACCTGTAATTGATATGTAGAGGATTCCCTTTTATAAGTTAGGCTTTAATGTGTCTTTAGATGCAACCAAAAATGCTCAGAAATAGTTTTTACTGATGATGAAAAGATAAATTCTGTAAGCTGCGATTGTTGCAAAATGAGCCTCATTCAATGCACTCTATCCATTCGGTCATATATGTACGTACGTACGTATCTAAGTGGTCTGTCCAATAAATAAAAAAAGCAGCTAAAAAATTAGGTGGTAACAGGTACCTTCTTGAGCGGGGGATTGGGGGAGGGGAAGGGCAGATACTCATGAAGACTTGATATTGACAAGATATTGCTATCACTAGGTAGACATGAGTAGATGGAATAAGCACCCATCAATGTGATTATATGTGCATTTTCATCAAATGGTGACTGGAAGATCAATCAGAAAAGAAGGTTGGTTGGTCAAACTTATATGTCAGATATTGAAATGTAAACTGTTCAATCTGTGAAGAGAAATGGCCTTGTCAATCGAAGCACTTGAAGATAGCAAAGACCAGTAGCCAGAAAAACTAAATAGAAGTGCAGGGTAAGGAAAAAAATTAGTAGCGCTTTCCATAACAGTTAAAGCTCATAGCCGTTCATTTCCAAGAATTTTATAAGAACGTAGACCCGCGCTTTCGTCGGCCTATGTTTACTAACCACATTAATGTTCCAGTTCTTTCTCCAGGACGTAATGATGCAACTGCTTTGGCATTGCCAGTACAATTGCAAAATACCAATTCTGGAATGCCATGAAGCTTTCAGTTGATGAAAGTGTTCGTCTTGCGGCTCATCGGCCCATATCTACAGACCCCTTGCATGTTCTAATTCCTCAAGGAGACAATGGGATCACTAGTGTCGGATTGCCAATACAGTCACATGATACCTATCTACAATATGCCATGCGCAGCCATATGATCCATTCTTCGAGCCAAATGGACTCTACGGCGAATGAGAATGCTACCGCAATATCAAGCTTCCAATCTAGCAGTACACTAGGCCATCATGTGGTGGAAGATTTGCACCCATTGGTTTCAGATGATTTGAAATTTTGTTGGCTTTGTTCAGTCAGAGCCCACCACATGATGACAGTTTCTTTAAGACCCCATTATATGATGGTGGTTATGTTAGAGGTACCAGGAAAGGTGTTCATGGCTGGATGAAGTTAAAGGCAGTGATGAAGTGGGGTATCTTCATCAGGAAGATTGCCATGACTAGACGTGTCGGAATTGTGCAGTTAGATGAATTGCCGATTGAAGTTCAGGCTTGATTTGATTCATTCTCAATGTTGCATTAGGTAAGATGATTCTCCGTTTACTGTCTGATAGTATCGATGGAATTCTTTTCTTAGATTAGGGCATATTAGTTACTTAAATGTTATTCATTTGTGTACAGAACAGCTTTGTTTGAATGCCATCTCAAGCAAATACTTATTTCATCAGAGAGTCTCTCTACTTCAGTTCTTTCAACAGGTTTCTTCAAAACTTCTTTGATTTTTCACATGTAAGGAATGCAAGGGAGATCATTCAAAGAGAGTACTTGCATTCTGAGCTTATTATTCATCGAAATTGACACCACGTCCATCAAGCCCTATGTATAAAGTCTTGCCTGTTTGCTGCTATCCACAGGCAACAAAGCTATGGTTCGGAACACATACACCATTCATGATGCTAAGTTCCCTTGATATTCTCCATTCATTCAGACTGTTCGTTTAATATTGATGTTGAATTACAAATCAGTAACTACTGAAAAAGTAGCAGGAGTATATTCTACAAGGATATACAACAGCTATAAATGGATGGTTTAGCTAGGACAAAGGTGTTTTGCGGGACAGACACGAACCATGTTCTATCGTCTTCCTGGCGTTCTCTTCTTGTTTTCTCAGTCCTTGAAAAGCTTATGTAAAACAGCTCGTGGATAGTTTCAATGGTATAAAAAGTAGTGTTTGCATTCATGGTACAGGGAAGAGGGAACAGTCATACGTTGCATAGTCTTTAAAATGATGCTTTCATGGCAATACAAGAAAACTGGTCTTCCTATTCCTCACTTGCACTCCACCTGGAGTGTTCTCTTTCCACCGTATGCAATTTGTACTTTTGAGTTTGTTAAAGGGTAGTTTAGTCTTTTCATTATTAGTGAGCCATAATACTCGCACTATATATATTGATGTAATCCGTAATTATAAGATAGATTGAACTTTTTCCTTTTCACATGGTATCAGAGCGGGTTTTTAACCCTAGTTGACGAAGCGACGACTCGCCGCCATCGACCCCTTGCCGAAATAGCTTGCCTGTCTCTTCCTCTCTTGCATCGCCTCTCACGCGTCTTCTTCGCGCGGGTCGCGCACCCTCTTTGCGCGGGTCGCGCACCCTCTTTGCGCGAGTCCCGCGTCACGCTAGGTCGCGTCAAAACCATCGTACTTGATATGCACATCCAATGGTAAAGTTCTCTTTCTTGAATTAGAGTGTATTGTTTGTGTTAATTGTGATCCATGGCCAAGATTAGGAGTTAATTGTGATCCAAGGCCGTAGGAATTGACTTGGTAGTCAATGGGGAGAGAGAGCAGATTCTGAATTGAAGCTGATTTTGGAAATTGGAGAAGGAATCGAAGTTGCTTTTGGGAAAATAGGCAGATTTCGAATTCTCGAGGAAATTTCATGGGCGTTGTTGTCTTCTGCTATTCATCGGGAATTCTCGAGGCAAATTCGTTGGCATTGTTCCGTTCTGTTGGTGGAGTTCTGTTCAGTTGTTTTTAGATTAAATGGGAAACTTCGTGATTTTGGGAAAAGAGTCAGACAAGGGTTGTATTAGTGCCCCACTCATGCACAGCCACATATATATGATAGTGTTTTCAATTTTCCACTAAATTTTTCGCATGGCTAGAAACCCTGAATCAAGTGTGAGTATGGATACCAGTCTTACTAATCTGAAGTTGAGCTTTGTCAAGCTAGATGGGACCAATTACCCTTCTTGGTCTATGGCGGTTGAGACGTATTTGTTGGCTACCAAGCAGTTGAGTTATCTGACTTCACCTCCACCTTCGGATAAAGCAAAGCTAGAGGATTGGCGCTCTGGTGATGCTGCCATTCGGACATTGTTGTGGAATACTATGGATTCCAAGATTAGTCCTCAGTTTATGCGGTGTACATCAGCCAAAGCCATTTGGGACAAGTGTGCTCTTATGTTTTCAGGAAGAGATAACATGACCCGTGTTTGTGATATTTGGGAAGAGTTATTTGATCTACGTGCAGGAGATATGTCTATATCCGATTACTATTCTAGGTTTACCACTCTTTGCGAGAGACTGGACACTTATTTGCCTGTTACTGATGACGTTAGAGAGTTGGCCAAGCGTCAAGAAGATATGAGAGTTATGTTATTTCTCCGAGGGCTTGGTCCTACTCATTCTTCTCTCCGACAGCAGATTACTTCTCAGAGTACTCTTCCATCAGTTGATGAGGTCTTTTCTCGGGTCCTTCGATACATGCCTACTTCATCATCAGCACTCTATTCTGCACTAGTAGCAAATGCTATCAGTCGTCTGGTGGTCGTGGAGGCCGAGTTCGTGGTCCTCGTGGTCGTGGTAGATCTGGTTTTTCTCCTGGTCGTGGCCGAGATGGTGGTAGGAGTACTGGAAGTTCACGTTATTGCAACCATTGTCAACGAGCTGGCCATACCGAGAATTATTGCTACACTTTACATCCCGAGCTTCGTCCTCAGGCTGCTTATGCTGATGTAGGTGAATCTCCAGTGTAGAAGGTTCCCGATCACTCACGAGAACTGCCTAACACCATTATGTTGTCTCGTGCTGAGTATGAGTCTTTAGTACGTTCCCACCAGGTGGAGGATTCCTCAGCTCCTACTGCTACTTTGGCACAGACTTCTTCAGGTAGTTCATCTTGTTTACTCTCTTCTGCGCCCACTTCATGGGTCGTAGACTCAGGTGCTACAAATCATATGACCGGTAATTCTAATTTATTATCTGGTATCACCTCCATGTCACTTAGTTCTGTTACACTTGCCGATGGTTCACAATCCCACATTACTGGCCAAGGGAACGTAACCTTGGGTCCCTCTCTTTCTCTTTCATCTGTTTACCATTTACCAACCTTTCCATATAACTTGCTTTCCGTTAGTTCCCTTACCAAAGATTTGAATTGCTCTGTGACATTTACCTCCACTGGTTGTGTCTTTCAGGATCTGAGGACCGAACGGATGATTGGTGGAGGGCATGAGTCCAATGGGCTGTACTACCTAGCAAAGATCTTATTGCTGCTGCCGTTCAGAAGAGTGCCACAATTCAGAAGAGTACCGCCTCTGACTTCTTTAAGATGCATTGTCGTATGGGTCATCCACCGCCTGACATACTTCGTCATTTTTCTAATGTTTCATCATTTAGGAGTCCTATCCAGTGTGATGCTTGTCAATTTGGCAAACATCATCGAGTATCTTTCCCTTCCCGTGTCCAGAGTCGTGTGTCAAGTCCTTTTGAGTTGGTCCATTTTGATGTTTGGGGACCATGTCGTATCAGTGATATATCTGGTTATAAGTATTTTGTTACATTCGTAGATGACTATTCTCGTGTAACGTGGTTATATTTAATAAAAGATTGAATTGAAGTTTTTTCTAGTTTTCGTATGTTTTACTTTGAAATTCTCAATCAGTATCATATTTCTGTTAAATGTTTGCGCTCCGATAATGCCAAAGAATATATGGCTGTTTCCTCTGGTTTTCAGCCATTTCTTACATCTCATGGGATTTTGCATCAGACCTCTTGTTCCTATACTCCCCAACAAAATGGGGTGGCAGAACGAAAAAATCGCCATCTCTTGGATGTTGCTCGCTGTCTACTTTTTCATATGAACCTCCCCAAAATGTTCTGGGGGCATGCTATTCTTACATCATGCTATCTCATAAATCGTCTCCCATCCTCTGTGCTTCGTGGAGGGATACCTTTTTCTACTCTCCATCCTGTGAGTCCACTTTTTTCTTTACCGCTGCGTGTGTTTGGTTGTGTTTGTTTTGTGCATCATCTTGCTCCTGGTCATGATAAGCTCGATCCACGGGCTGACAAGTGTGTATTTCTTGGGTACTCTCGAACTCAGAAAGGGTACAAGTGTTATAATCCGGTTAGTCGGCGGTTGTATGTTTCGGCAGATGTAACCTTTTTCGAGGATCAATCATATTACTTTTCTTCTACTCAACCGATGTCTCCTTATGAAGATACATTGTCCTCGGACATGGTCCCCCTGCCACCTATCCCCTTGTCTAGCATACCTAGAACGTCGCTAGATTTTCAGTTTGCTGACAAGACTTATCAATGACGTCGTACTATTCAACGTGAGGTAGTATAGTCATCGCCTGCATTGGATATGCATGATTCTCCACCAATTTATGCCTCGGCCTCTGATCCGCCAATTTCTTCTGAGCCTGATCCTACTACTGATATTCCTATTGCATTGCGCAAAGGTACGCGTTCTTGTGTTGGTCAACCCAATTCCCGGTTTGCCCCCTATACTGGTTTGTCTTGTCATACACATACTCGTCACCCTCTTTCTCAGGTTTTATCCTATGATTATCTTTCTCCTATATATTCCTCGTTTGTTGCTTCTTTATCTGAAGTGTCTGTGCCAAGTACTATTGTAGAGGCTCTTGCTCATCCAGGTTGGTGGCGGGCTATGGAGGATGAAATGCAGGCGCTACAGCATAATGGGACATGGCATCTTACACCATTACCTGCTGGCAAACAGGTTGTAGGGTGTCGTTGGGTTTTCACAGTGAAGTTTCAACCGGATGGTTCTATTGAGCGTCTGTGTGACATCCTGAATTTCGGCATATTTTTGGGATTTATAAAACGCGTAATTTGTTAGTGTGCTTATAGTAAAATCTCGCCCAGGAACTGATCACTCCCGGTTACCTTTTTAAATTAGAGATTTCACTAGAATCGAACTTGATCAAATTTGGCTGTTATTTAGACCCTGAACTTGGCAGTCGATTTTCGGGAGTTTTAGGACGAAATAAATCGGACGGTGTCAATATTATCGTAGCCAGCGTTAAGATTGTCAGGAATAATGGAAAAAAGGAAAGTTTTTGACCGAGTGCGAATTTGGACTAGTAGACCTCCCTCGTTATAGTTTGATTTAATTAATTTGGCCTTTGTCCCTTTTTATATGCGAGGCTTATTTTGGACCTGTAGATCGCTTTCGATTTTGAATTTGGGCCATCGGATCGCATTTAATATTTGAATGAACATTTATTTTTCTCTCCCTCTCCTTCTTTCTCTCTCTCTCTCTTCTCTCCTCTTTGCCGCATTGCTGCTGTGCATGCGTTTTCCCCCCTTGTCAGACTCTCTCTCCTCTCCTCTCTCTCTTTCTCTTCTTTTCTTCTTCCTTTCTCTTCCTTCTTCCTCTCTCTTCCTTCTTCCTCCTGCAACTGGTTCTGCTCATGCTTTTGCTCCTTCTCCCTGCTGCCCAACGCCGATCGCCAGAGCTCGCCGCCACCCGCCGCCGCTTCAGCCATCGCCACCACCACCCCTCGGCCATTTCCCTCCGCCGTGAGCCCCTCTCCCCCTCTGTTTCAGATTTGGTCTTCCGCCCCCTTTCCGTGCGTGTCTTCCATCGCGCCGACGCCGCTCGCCGCTCGGCTAGCCGTCGCCGCCTCAGCCACCGACCGCCACCCCACCGCCTGGCCGGCCACCCAGTACCGCCCCCTCCCCTGTTCCGGCCAACCCAGCGCCTCCCCTCCCCTTCCCCTGTTCTGCCCTCACCGTCCCTGTTCCCGTCGCCGCCGTGGGCCGCCGCTCGACACCGGAGCTGCTGCCGTCCCGGCAAGGTCCCGGCTCTCCCTTGTTGCCGCCGAGCTGCTGTCGCCTCAGCCGGAGCTCCTTGCCGCCCTGCTGTGGCCGAGAGCCTCGCCGATCGCCGCCGCCGCCGCTGTCCCGACAATTTTCCCCGCTGTCCAGCCTCGTTTTCTTGCTCAAATCGAGGTAAGCGACTCCCTAAACGCCGTCTAGGACTTCGGGTATCATTAGATGTGTTTAAGGGTTGTTTAGGGTGGGAATTGCGGCTGATTAGGGGCTGTTCGGGGCTAATTTAGTGGTTGTTTTGTGCGATTTGGTGACGGAATTGTTGGCTGGTTCGGGGTGGGTGAATGGTTCGGAATAGGGGCTGAAACGAGGTGATTTATAATCAATTTTGTGGCTGACTTTAGAGTTGATTAATGCTGGAAATTGTGTCGTGGATAACGATTGTTGGTGTATGATTCAATGTCCGATTTGGTGAAGGTTCGGGTTGTTTATAGACAACGGTTGTAGAGGTTGATTTGGGGCCGTTTTTGAGTGAGTTGTTGGGCTGGTTTTAAGGCCAAGTTAGGGGTTAGTTATTGCGGATTAAGGACGGATTTGGTGGCTGATTAGGGTATTGATCATGGCTGGAATGTGGTTCTTTTGTGGCTGATTTGGTGATGGATTATGGCAGCCTCGATGGCTGGTTTGAGGGAGTGACATCGGTTGGCTTATTGAGTGGAATGTGAGTTAAAATGTGTTGGGAATGGCGAGCGTTGTTACCATCGAATGTTGTTTGATTTGTGGGCTGATTTGGTGTTTATTGCGCGTGTGGTAATCGCGGTTTGAGGGCTGATTGTTATTGCTGTTTGTTGTTGTCGCTAGTGCACGTCCGCGACTTTAAATTGATAGAATGGTGGTTGTTTTAGAGCCCAAGAGGATTGATCTGTTTGATTGGCGATTGAGCTCAATGGGATGTGTTTGATGCTTAAATATGTGCTGGTCATGCTGAGTTGGGGACTGAGTTCGATGGCCCATTGGGACTCCTGTGCACTTAATTTATTATGGTTCATTTTGTGGAAGTTGTGGTGGATTTGATGCTTGTATGGACTAATATGAAGGATTGACGTTTGGGGCATATTAGAATGTTGTTTGGACATGCTCATGGCATTAAATTGATTGAATTAAGTGGCGTGTGTGTTTGCTTGACCAAGTCCGGATCGATCGAAGGACTGCCAACCTGTAGGGTGTTGACCCTGGTTGTGAGAAAGGACCTGTAGGGTGTTGACCCGGGTCGTGAGAAAAGTCCTGGAGCGTGTTGACGCGGGACAAACCCTGGATTGATCGGAAGGCTGCCAGCCTGGAGCGTGTTGACGCAGGTGGCGAGAAAGGACCTACGGGGTGTTGACCCGGGTCATGTGAAAGTTAGATGAATGCGCATGTGTATTGTACATAATGGAATTGGTGAATGTACGTGTGAATAGCGTTCGAGTGATTGTGATGTGTGCGTGAAGTGTTATTGTATTATAGTGATTTGACTAATGTGAAGAGCTAGTGTGTGATTTGAGGCAAGGTAAGTACGTTACGTGAAAATTGTTATGTGGATAGTTAGATTGCTTGTTTATACTTGTCTGGGTACGCATTGGCCTATGTGGGGTTTAGGTTGTCTGCTTATTGAGAAATGTTCTCATGGTTGTTTAATCAAACCATTTCAGGTCCGCGACCGTAGTTGTTTGGAGACCCTGCAAGGATAATCTCGAGGATCGAAGACGGGTCAAGGACCCTGTATTTTGAGTGACCCATTTTGTAGTGTAGTTAAATTGATGAACCACGGTCTTTTTGTTGAATGTGGTTCTGTCGTTTTTGGCCTAGTTGGCAGGCGACTTTTGTGAACATTGTATGTATCTACCAAGTGCATGAATTGTAAGTATTGAAGTGTACTTTTGCTACCCCTTCTTCATTATTATATGTCTGGGTTGTTTCATTTGTTTCCGCGTGTGCCCAATCTCTGATGTTTGGGTTGGGTCGGCGACGTGCCTGGGACGTCGCATTCAATGATGGACCATCGAGGGGTGTCGCGAGCCGTGAGAGTTCGGGGCGTGACAGTCTGAAGGCACGTTTGGTTGCCAAAGGTTACACTCAGACTTATGGAATTGATTATGGTGACACATTTTCTCCTGTTGCAAAGATACCTTCTGTTCGTGTTTTCATTTCTCTTGCTGTCCGATATGGCTGGACTCTCCATCAACTTGATGTCAAGAATGCCTTTCTTCATGGCGACTTGGCAGAGGAGGTATATATGGAGCAACCTCCAGGTTTTGTTGCTCAGGGGGAGTCTGCTAGTGTTTGTCGCCTACGCAAGGCATTATATGGGTTAAAACAGTCTCCTCGTGCTTGGTTTGGTCGTTTCAGTGATGCAGTTATTCGGTTTGGTTTGCGGCGTTGCACTGTGGATCATTCTGTGTTTAGTTCCACTTCTTCTGCGGGGTGTGTTCTCCTAGTTGTGTATGTGGACGATATTATCATCACCGGTAGTGATTCTCTAGGCATACAAAAGTTGAAACAGTTTTTACAGGCAGAGTTCAATACAAAAGATATGGGTTGTCTACGGTATTTCTTGGGCATTGAGGTGGCCTACTCACGTGATGGTATCTCATTATCACAGCAAAAATATGTTCTGGATATCCTCAGTGAGGTTGGTTTTCTGGGAGCTAAGCCTGTCGATACTCCAATGGATCCTAATGTGAAACTTGATGCAGAACATGGGGACCTACTTCATGACCCCAGTAGGTATCGAAGGTTAGTGGGTAAGCTCAACTATTTAACTGTCACTCGACCAGATATTTCTTTTGCCATTAGCGTGATTAGTCAATTTATGAGTGCTCCTCGTACTACACATTGGGAGGCAGTGCTACGTGTTGTTAAGTACTTAAAGGGAGCACCAGGTAAAGGAATCCTGTTCAAGAATCATGGACATCTTAATGTTACTAGCTACTCTGATGCTGATTGAGCCGGATGTCCTATTGATAGGAGATCAACTTCTGGCCATTGTGTGTTCTTGGGAGGCAATCTTGTGAGTTGGAAAAGTAAGAAGCAACAAGTAGTGTCTCGATCAAGTGCGGAGACAGAATATCGGGCCATGGATCATGTAACTAGTGAGTTGCTTTGGTTGAGGATGTTGTTATCCGAACTTAGCATGCCATCTTCAACTTCCTCAGTTATGTGTTGTGATAATCAATCTGCTATGCATATCGCTTCAAATCCAGTTTTTCATGAACGCACGAAGCACATTGAAGTAGATTGCCATTTTGTGCGAGAAAAGATTCAGAACAAAGACATAACACTTCAATACACACGGACTGAAGACCAACTTGCCGATCTTTTCACTAAGTCATTGCGGGGTAGTAGAGTGACTACTTTATGTAACAAGTTGGGGCTTTTTGATATTTATGCCCCAACTTGAGGGGGAGTGTTAAAGGGTAGTTTAGTCTTTTCATTGTTAGTGAGCCATAATACTCGCACTATATATATTGATGTAATCCGTAATTATAAGATAGATTGAACTTTTTCCTTTTCACAGGGTTTACATAAGTCGAAACAGATCGGAGAAAATTTACATCAGTTCGATTTGACCTCTGATAGTCGTGATTTTTTCTGGCCAAATGAAAATTAGTCAGTCATAGTCAGTATTTGTGATACCAAATCTAAGAGTGCAATGGTAAAGTGGTGCTCAATGTAGAGACCATTGTAGTGGCATCTCTGTCCTAAGTTGACACCCATCCACTTTCTTCAATTTTTGGTCTTTACTCTCTCTTTAGGCCATGTCCAACTTCATATTTTTTTTCATTATTTTCTTTTCCTTTGAACAATTGCTAAAATAAGCAATAACCCTTTCCAAAATTGACACCTATTCGCTTCTTTTTTGGCCTCTTCTTTCCAGTACTCATAGATTTTTCATAATTTTCTTTCCTTTTTCCATTTCCCATGATTATTTAATTTTTTTTATCCTACTTATCATTGCATGAATTTCAACATTCAAACGCAAAGTTCGTTAGTCAATTACGCCATGTGAACCTTTCAACCCACAGTATAAATCATCCAAACCAAACATTTGGTTCTCTTACGCATGAAAATAATAAACGTATACAGATGAAGCAAAAGCTCGGCACTACCGAGTAGCTCTCAGAGCTTGCAGCAATACCATGAAGACAGTAACCACCAGAAAGAAGCCGTGGGTCAGCATCTTTCGGTCGATTCTATCTAACTCAATAGATAAATAGTAACCTTTTACTCCATTGTTCTCTTCGACAAATGCCCGCCTGGCAGAAAAGGCACATGGCAGGTATAAATTAAGACTCTCCATGAAGGGTGGAGCCGAGGAGCTTCAGTCATAAAGCCCACATGCATTGAGCACTCCCCCAACCCTAATCAAGTCAAGTGAAGAGACTGTAGGGGACTTAAATCCTTCACCCAAGATTCCTAACGATGAGCAAACATTCAGTCTAAACTAGAATTGGACTAGGAGCATGCGTGATCAACTTGGAGGAGGATGAACATCCCACCTGTCTCTAAGGAAACGCACCTGGTACTGATAGGACGAGCAAAAGAATGCTCGAACGATGTGATAATACTGATGAGGTTTTGAGTTGGCATCCTTCCAATTCGACTGAGGGCTTAATCACTACTGATCTTGGAAAAAAAGCAAGGGTGACGAGAGGGAGTGGGGGGAGAGGTGAAACGACAAGTGCTGGGTCCATCTATTTTGAGACTCAAAACTCCATCCAGCCAATAGGATGTCAAAGTAGCCGGAGAAAATATTGGGTAAGCATATATTGTCAAGTAGGCCCTGCGTCATTCTGACAAAATGTGTAAAGATTTAGGATTTAATTGACACAATTGAAAGATTTAATACTAAATTGTGACAATTTAGAATGCTATTTTGTACGAATAGATTACGATATCATGACATTTTGCTTGTAATCAAATTTATATTGTCTTATTGTACGGTGAGTGAAGGTGCTAAAAATCCAGCTTATAGGACCGAGATTTTGACTGCATTTGAGTTCTAAGTTTTGGTAGCGATGTATTTAGTAATGACAATTTAATTGATTAAGATAATACAAAAAAGATCAAGATATTCTTCGAAATGTACAATCAAAATGTTATGCAACAGAAAGACCATGTCTTAGAATTTAATAAAAGGAAGCATCGATTGCTAAAAAAAATGTAGAAATGACTTAATAATTAGGCATGGGATGACTCAAATAATTGTTCAAGTTTTTTTTTTTGTTCAAGTTCAACGGCTGGATTGATTTCACTTCCTAAGAATTGCTCTGGAGGAGGCAACAGCCCCTCTTGCCGTTTCGTGACTTTATCTTCTTTTTATCAAGCCCATGAAATATATATATATATATATATATATGTGTGTGCGTGTGTGTAAATTCTTCAAGGATTTCGGAAATAATGAAATTTTCTGTCATTCTCTTGAAATTACTAGAATTGTGAATATTACCAAAAAATGGTTTTATGGACATCAAAAAATTCTCTAGTTGATCTGATCTGTACAAATAAATATTGGTGGTATGAAATTTTGACTCGTAGCCTTTGAAAGGTTTGTTGAGATTATTGAAGAAAATA
Organism: Syzygium aqueum; assembly: GCA_031216185.1. NCBI lineage: Eukaryota > Viridiplantae > Streptophyta > Magnoliopsida > Myrtales > Myrtaceae > Syzygium > Syzygium aqueum. The sequence continues at coordinate 34,543,562 of CM062235.1, read as the reverse complement.
GACTAACTCAATCGAAATTTGGAAAAATCTAATTTCTATCTGTTTTTTGGAAAATTGACTTATTTTCTACAAACCAAATTGAGCACCTTCGGATTTTTCTAGGCTTCGAGTAATTTTTGGACCATCGGGGGTACTTATTGGGCCCATGGAGTGGCATTTTCATAAATTTCTTACTAAACGGGCTTCTTGGCCCAAGTGAGTTTAGCCGCTATATCTGAGGGGACAATTCCTGAAAAAAGGGCTGAAACTTGCATCGCATTGTTTTTAAAGGAAAAATTATTTTGAGGCATATTACATTATTATATTGGAGCCAGTATTTGATGGATTTTCCAGTTGGTGTAATTTTGGATATACATCGAAAATGATTATATGGGTGAATTATTTCAAATCATTTATTAGTATGTCGGATATCATGTATCGATGCGTTTTTTTTTTTTTGGGATCAGTGTCGATTTATTGTTGAGAGATGATATATGTTTGCTGGTTGGTTCTATTTTGGTGCTTAACCGCGATCGATAGGCGACATCACCTAATGAAGTGTAGCTGTAGTGTTTCGACATGAGCAACCAGTTGGGTATCCATATGCTGAGATATTTTGATGATGTATAATGTGTGATATTACATTATGTGATTTAAATGTGTTCGATCGAAAAACAAATTAAATGTGATACTTTTGCACATGTGGTGTGTTGCATAATTGGTACAAAATTTGCATCATTTACTACTCGATTCCATAGAAGTGGTGATTATCACTTCCCCAATCATGGTTTTGCTCACCCCTTTCATTACATTTCAGGTCACGAATAAGGAAACTTAACCGAGCCAAGCTAAAATGGTGGGGGACTCTAAAATTTAAATTACTTGAGCAAGGGCTATTAAATGGGATTTCACCAAACTTCTCATTCTGATTAATTCGCGACACTTTGAATTTTGTTATTTTTTTCGTTCATCCTTTATTTTTAAGGAATGGTCGGCCATTCCGAAATTCTAGCTTTGGATTTGGAGTGTGACAGTAAGTCTAATTTGTGCGCGCGCGCTTCTGTATGAAATGGGAAAATAGTGGCCTATACTCCAGATTTTATCCGGCTTCAACTTTGGCCTCCCTCGTTTATCCGCTTGAAATCGCCCTTGTTTATTTACTTGGGTCGAGAGTATATTACCAAACTTATAATCTTCGAAAAAGAAAGATTCATAATTTTCTCTTTCGGAAAGAGAAAAAAAAATTCTCTTAATAAAATAAGAAAACTCTTTACATTATTATCGATGAATTTTATTCGTGTAATTCCATCGATTACTATCAAATTCCTAATTTTTAGGAACTTTTAGTTTCGCGAAACACGCGATTTTTCTTCCTGCTCGTCGTGCAGGGTAAAGCACACGACATCCATGTCCTCTAATACTAGTGACCAGTCAAGTAAAATCTTGTTTCAGTAATATACGGGATGGAAGGGATACGATATTCAACGGTACAGCCAGATAAAAAGGATTTCGGTCCATTGATGTTGAGCTTTATATATCCTTCACAAGCTCTCTCTCTCTCTCTCTCTCTCTCTCTCTCCATCGGTTCGCATTTCCTTCCGACGCTTCCGTACGCTTCCTCGCGATTTGTTCAAGCAGAGCTAGTGGCTGCGGTTCTCGGCTTGCTATGCTCGGCGGAGCTCTCTAGCAATGGGAGACCGACGAAGGGGGGCCGCCGGCGTGTGCGCTTCCCGTTTCAGCTTCAAGTTCGACGAACGCCGCGCTTTTGGCTTCTCAGGTTCGGCTCTGCTCCCGTTCGATTCGGTTTTGGGTGAGGCTGTTGCTCGATTCCTTCCGATTTGGCGGGCGGGTGAAGATGGCGTGAGTGGAATCCGGCGAAGGATTTGCTGGCCATGGTCACGAAGGTGGGTTGCTTCGTCGCTTCGATTGGCAAGAGGCTGTGGACAATCTCTTCTGGTAATTGCTTCCATTCGAGAAAGTTCTCTTTTTTACTTTTTTTTTTTTAAATTCAGTGCGTTGGCTTCTCAACGATGGCTTGGCGTGTGCCCTTTGAGTCATTGGCCTTATCTCGTTCTACTTCTTTGGCTTTTCCTGCATGTGCTGCGCTTCCTTTTTCGCCATAGGAACCACTGTCATTGCCAATCTAGTTCGAATTGCCTTTGATGGATAATTGGACGAACATAGAGGTATAAAGTGCTTGAAAGTCTAAATGAGAAGGTGACGTCGAACGAAGGAGTTGGTCTTTTCAAACAGAAACGAAGAGCGAATGATGGTGATGCGAGTGGAAATCTAGAGATGACTTAGTTGCAAGTAAGGAATTCCAAGCTGGTATTAGTTGAATGAAGGGAATTTTATTTACCGGCGCGATAGATTCTCATTGACTTCTCAACCAGGCTATTCCCTAAGAAGATTTTTTCCATAACCTAGCCGACAGTCATCTACATCGGCTGTAAGTGTACTGTACTCCTGTATGGCCTGTCTTGTTGCCCTTCTTCGTACACCAGTTAAAGTGTCCGTGAAAATAATTAACATGAATCGGAGGGGATGCCATTTATGCTAGATAGACTAGCTATGTCAGATGCAGAAATGCTTGATGCCCACTTGGAGTTGGCAGGTTTAGCCCCTGCAGAAGACCATATAAATGTTCCTCAGGCATCTAAAAGGATCTTCTTAGATTTCTGATGGCAACTCTCACAATGTCATTTTACTGCTGGCTCCTCTTCTTTTACTGATTGAGCATTCTTTTGCTGACTGAGCGTGCCCTAGAATGAGAGACTTAGTGGATACTGAAATATAGACTATAGGCGGAAAGCATCTCATGTTTTGTATTGCTTGAAGTTTAATTTATCTTTTTCTCATTACAGTAGGGCATTTCGTCACATCATTGTGATTAATCAAGTTGGCTGGTGGGAGTTCAACTTTTGAATAGGATATATCTCGAGCTATGCTGCGTACTTGTATGACAATCTGGTCAGGAAGGATGGAGGAAGGAATTGGAGAATGCAAAGAGACTAGGAGGGTAAGGGGAGCTGCATCCGAGTATGTTAAGTTCCTATATGACTTAATCTTTTGGTAATTCAAATTAGTAAGAGGCAAAGAGCTTAGGATTAGATGCCTAGCCTTGCTAGTTCTTGCTGTCAATTCTCACTAGAAAAATTTAGAGAGGAGATTTCTTCTCCAAAAACATCTGAATGCTTCATTCGTCATATTGTCTTCTAGATATGAAGAACGTTTTGAGTGCACTATAGCACTTGAGCAAATTTTGAATGGTTTCTGTTAAGATCCTAAGTTGTAAATACTAGTGCACTTGTAATCCTCGCCTGAAGTAAGCTTTCGTGCATCCACTCCACCTTGAGGTTCCATAGTTGAACGAAAGATTTGTTTTTTGATTCAGATATTGGATTGGAGCCTGCCAACAAGATCTAAATTCCCTTGCTTTAGATGACCTACTAGCCCAAAGAAATCCCATATCAAGTGACCGATATTCCTCTCAGTTATTTTGTACAGTTATGACGTTTTGCCTCATTTCCCAAATTTTGATTAACATTTTGTCGTTTAATGTGTGTGCCCTATCTTTTCTCTTCTGTTAATTTTGTTGGGAAAAAATTTTCATTATCTCTCTCTTTCTGTTCTTTCTTGTTTATAATGAACTCACTTTCTTTGCACATTTCAATGCGTCTCCTCAGTACTGGCTCTTCTTAATCATTCTACTCCACTCCAGGTAAATGTATAACATGATCCTGCTGGCGTCGTGATGGCAAGGTTGTTGTCTTGGGACTTGAAGACGGTACAGTTTTACTGTATGATGTCGAAGGAAGTTTTCTATGTTGTTACTTGAACGTTATCCTCATTACTTCTCAACTAGAAATTCCTCCTACGGAAGTTCTTTATCATCAATACTTGTTTTTCTCTAATCTCTCTTGGGAAAGATTCTGAATTGCTCGAAATCTGCATGATGCAATGCAAATAGAAAACTTGCTCAGCGAGAAATCTGCATGATGCAATTCAAATAGAAAACTTGCTCAGCGAACTTTTAGCTGCTAATAGAGATGGCAATCCATTTTTATTGGTCATGTCTGTCAATTTCAAGTTAACAATGGATTGCTAGATAGGTCAATCTGAGCAGGATATGCTTAACAAAAAATTTTATTAGAAAACTCTATTTGAAATGACCCATTTGTTTAATAGGTCAACAAATTACAAGAGATGAATACCCATTTAACTAGTCAGATTGAATTGAATGGGTCATTCCAATCCTAACATGACCAACACGGCATATGTACAATATGCATATCTTCATCAATGTCAAATAAGTTTGAAAAGAAACTAGCCGTAAGCTTACAAAATCCTAGGTTTACATGAAATGTTATATTTATATGGTCTGATCAAATTGTAATTTGTAACCACTATGGAACAAAATTCATGTATGATTTATTATTAGAGAACTTACTGAACTAAATATAAACAGGTCATGATAGGTCAGGTTGTTAATCAAGTTGGCACTATTGTTTACTTAGATAGATTACAAGAGTCAATTTGTGTTTCGCGGTTTGAACTTTGAACCCGGAACAATATTCGTTTATTAATTGTGTTAACTGTTAAGTAGGTAGCCACAATTTTGACATCACATGTTAACCACTTAGGGTCACCCTTCACATGGAAATTTGAGTCATGAATCAAAAAATTAAATCTATGGATTGTGGATCTTGAATTTCATACAGTGGAATCATAAAATTTGATATATTGTTTGAGATTGGCATTCCATGACAGATGTAAATTAATTGTAAAGTATGGTGTTATTTTTATTGTTAGGTAATAACTAATGATAAAGATACTTCAAATTTGACAAATGTTACAGACATGAGATATTGCTAAAAATTATTTTTCTTTTGTCAAATAAGTACCCATTCGACTACAAGGACACAAAGATCGTGTACATAGTATTGTATTTGGTTTTCCATTCATAGAACTTAGTATAAGACAATCAAACCATCCACTAAGCCTGATGCAGCCGACAAAATCATGCAAGATGACTACCAAGGTTTTGGTGAAGATTGACTTTGAAACTCAAACAAGGATCAGGATTCGTCTTGAAGTTTCATCACTAAAATTACCCACTAGGATTTGAGTGTTATTAGGATTTTACAAAGTTTCCTTCTTTTTTTTAAGTTTGAGTAGTAGGATCTTACATATACTGCAATTATGTTTCTTGTGTAGAGATTTCCTATTTCAACTAGGAGTAGAACTTTTAGAGAGTCTACAAATATAGTTGTAATTTTTACTTTTCGAAGTTGACAATTCATAGAACTTGGCAAGTGTTTGCTTTGTGGATTGTGTGATGCAATTCCTCTTTGGTGGGATGCTTAAGAAATCCTAGCTGTGATGCTTAGGCAGTTTTGTGTGATGCATAAATATTTATTCTTTATTGTGGTACACATCGTCCTACATCAAAACCAAGAAATGTTTTTGACACTACATTGTTTGATGCATGAGTTATGTTATGAATCAAGGAAATTGATTGACTCATATTTAATCAGTGAAATCAGCTGTGAATTACTTTAATCACATATCTTACAGAATGAATCTACTCATTAAATAGATTTGTATACTTTAGGACTTGAATCTGATTGATGTGCTCAATTGCATTCTCGTGTAGGACAAAAAATTTTCGCCTCGCTGTTAATGTTGTCATCAATGATTGAAACTATTTCAAATGTCAATGACAAATTACAGCATAGTGTTTACTGGGGTCCAGCTCATTGTGAGCATCTATGGTCTAAGTGGATGGTGTCATATATTCATCTATGACATGCTCATTTTCATCAAAATTAATAGCTTCTATCAATTATTAGTACAATATGTTCAGTTCAGTCAATATTAGGAAGGCAATAGGATTTGTATCTGCCTCAATTATGCCTGTGGGTGGAAAAGTTTTTATATAACTGGTTATGTTTTTATTAAGCTATAGCTGCTTGGTCATGAGTGAAATGGCTGAGAACTTGGCTGAGGCTGCTGCAATTCTGTTTCTTTGAGATTTCTACCAGTTTATTACTAATCGTCCACTTCATGGATTAATTTTGCTGAGAAGAGAGATTGTTTGTATATAACTAATGTTATCTTACCAAAGTAGCTGTCTTTATGGAACTATGGATATGGGGTGTGCTGCTTTTGATATGCTAGTGCTTGCAGCAGTTATGCACACAGTGGTATAATCATTTCTAACATGGTATATATATTAAGCAGAATGGAAAACTGTTAAGAAGTTTGAAGTCCCATATGGCAGCTGTGGTGTGTCTCAACTGGGAGGAGGATGCCCAAGTGAATAGAGTATGCATCTTTCAACTTAAACGTTGATACAACTTCGTGATCTTTATTACCAATAGCGGATATTTTATGGCTAACACCTTTCATAATGCTTCCTTTGCAGTTAAGTAGTTATTTTATTCTGGTTTTCTTAAGTACTTTTTCAAACTTAGAATCTTATTTCACAGTCCAACAGCTTTAGTATGGTTTATGGAAGATTTTTTTAAAGCGTATGTTTGGGGTCATCTGTAACTTGTTGATTTGTTTGGCTCCTTAGCTTTAATCTCATATATTTTTCATCTTTTTATTTTCCAACTGGAAAGTAATTATTTGTTTGTTTTATAGAACGCTTCTGGTAACTGTTTGACATTTGAAGATCTCACTACTCAATTCTTCCCTCTAGCTCCAAGAGTTCAAATGCCTGGACTAGTACCCGGAGATGTTGGTTTAGCTGAAGATGTTCAAAATTCATTTGTAGAGCTCTCAAATTCTTCAAAGCAATGTTTCCATATGCTTTATGGTGGAGATAAAGATGGGGTTTTGTGCTTTAGTATAATTGGTGTCTTTCCAATTTGAAATATTGTAATTGTCCTGTCTGTTCAAATCAAATCTTTAGCGGTATGGTCTATCAGATTCAGTCGATGTGTCCTTTCCCTGTTCTTGCTTCTCATACAGCAGTTTTTCTTAATAAATGGATTTAATGGCAGACTGGCAGTAAATCAGTATTGCCTGGAAAGTAATGGGCTGGTTAAGTAAACGACTATACTAGGTGAAGTTATGCTCATAAAAGTTCTAGATGTTTATGCCATTTCCCAAGCTAGATTTCACTTCTGTTGGTCACTTAAGAGATGACACTTCCAACTTCGATACTGAATAATTATCTGCAGATTTTTTGTTTTTTGGCCTGAGGTTGGCCTTCCTTACATACTTTCTGCTCTACTATTGGGTTTTTGCTCTATTCTAGGAAGATTGAGAGAGCCTATGAAGATTTTCCCCCTTCCAGCAAGTTTAATCCAGGCCAAGGACATTGCAGAAATCTTAGTCTAGACTTCATAAGAAAATTTACTTGGAGGGCCAAGATGTTTGTCAAACTTTTGTGCAATATGATGTCGTAAAAACGAGTGTGAAATAATGTACAATGCATATACAAACTTAAAGAAACATTTACATAACTAAATAGCATGCATATAATGAATTATCAATATGATAAACTTAAAAACGTAAAGTCATGGCGTTACTTTTTGTTAACCAAACAATATTGTATTGAGTTCAATAAAATTGTGTTTATTGTTTTAATTTCCAAAAATTTTACTCGCAGTTAAATTCCTCCATCATTTCAATTTCAAACCCAAAAACGAAATCAAGTTCAGCACTGTTTTGAAGTTGAACAATTTTTGTTCAAGTTAAAATCAAAGTGAGAAACATCATTTTATCTTTAAAGAAAAGGGCATACAAAGGTGACCACCGCTAGAGACTTTGCAAAAGTCAAGATTGACATTGACGGATTATTCTCACGGGCGAGCTCCTCTTGATTCGTACTCGCAAAGTCATCTTTCTCTTTTCCTTTCCTTTTTTTCTTCGCTCCCGTTCTTCCTCTTCTTTTCCCTTTCTTTTCCTTTCTCTCCTGGTTCGTGCTCTCCCTTTTTCCCTCTATATCTCTTCTTTTTTTTTCTTTTTTTAAAGCCAACTTTTTGACCAAGTCAAGAAGAAGGGCAAAATACAAAGACCAACCGCTAAACTAAACCAAGAAAAAACATTTACAGGAAAAAATTGTAAATTGAGTTGTTAATTTGGCTTTGGGTTGATTAAAAAATTGTGAAATCATTAAATTTGATTAAATGATTAATTGATAACTTCACAATTAAGTAGAGAGAAGAGTGGCGAGCACAACCACTCATTTGAAATAAGAAATTGACAAAGACTTGATAGATAAGAGCAATAGCCTTAAGTTAAGCAAGGACTGGTGGAACCCAGTCACTAGGCACGAGGGCAGAAAGAAAATTATATGCTATCTAATTACAAATCTGCCTCTAGATGATTAAAACAGGTGAAGCTCATCAACTCTCACTTCCCTCGTTTTATATAGTCCTAATGCCCCAAAAAACCCTCAAATTTTTAGTCCAGTTATAATTCTACTCTTGAAGCATCTACATTTCATCCAAATTCACTTTTCCTTTACACTTTAATTTCCAAGAATTTTACTCCTCACGGTTAAATTTCTCTGTCATTTCAATTTCAAACCAAAAAAATGAAATCAATTTCAGCACTGTTTCGAAGTTGAACAACTTTTGTTCAAAGTTAGAACCAAAGTGCGACCGGAACTCACGGCCAAAGAAAACAAGAAAATCTGGGCATAAAAAAGGCAGAGGATTCTCGGCGAAGTGGGGCGGGAGATATTTCAGCATATAATCATTGCCAAAGAGTACTCAAAAAAAGAAAAGGATGCAGCTTTTCTTCATGGCCAAGAAAAGAGAAATACAGAGAGACAGGGTTATGGTCGGCAAAAGAGGGAAAACTTTAATAAAGAAAAAAAGAAAAAAACTGAGAAGTGGTCGGCAAAAAGAAAAGGAAGTAAAAGAAGAACAGAGGAGGTTGACCAACTTTTGTTCAAAGTTACAACCAGAGTGAGAAAATCCATTTTAATTTTAAAGAAAGAATTAATACTATTAAAAATCCTAAACCGATTCATACGTAACAAATTTATTTTAAATTAATTTTTTGACTATAAAAAATTTAAAATTTGTACACATGTGATAAATTTACCCTAAACTAATTTTTTGACCACGAACAACCCCAACTGGTACACATGTGTCAAATTTATTCAAAATTAATTTTTTTGCCACAAAAAATCTCAAACTGTTACACTTGTGATCCTATGCTAAATTGGATTAATACCACGAAAAATCATAAATTAATTAACATGTGATAAACAGAGTGGTAAAACCCCAAATTGGTACACCCGTCAACTGTCACGTATCATTCAACTCAATAATTTGACGGTAAAATTTAACGGAAATTAACAGAAGATAAATTTATCACATGTGTATCAGTTTGAGATTTTTTATGGTCAAAAAATTAATTTGAAATAAATTTATCATAAGTATACAAGTTTAGGATTTTCTCTGATAAAAAAATTAGTTTCTGGTAAATTTATCACGGATGTACTAGTTTGAGATTTTTTATGGTTAAAAATTTAGTTTGGGATAAATTCACCACATGTGTATTAGTTTAAGGTTTTTCATGGTATTAACCCTTAAAGAAAAGGGCATGCAAAGATTACCCGCGTTGGAGACTTCGCAAAAGTCACGATTGATAGTGACGGATTATTCTCATGATACTTGTAAATTTTGATTTATTAATTTGGTTTTGGGTTAATTAAAAAATTATGAAATAAATAAATAAATTTGACTAAATGAAATCAATAAGTTGACGTCTAAAAAAAATTAATTGGTAACTTGACAATTAAGTATAGAGAAGAGTGGTGGACTTAGCCAACTCATTTGAATATATTCAACAAAATTATTTTTTCTAATGGAAAATAAATTAACAAAAGAAAAAGGAAAGTTCAATGGTGCAAGCAGTGGACTGAGTTCAATGAAGACTCGCCTTGGATTCTCTTGTGCAATGAGATTTCCGCCACGTGAAGGCCACGCGGTTGACGACCTTGACTTGTTGGTGCGATTGTGGTTGCCGACTGGTTCCCTTATATAAATCAACTATAAGAGGATAGGCAACAAGAAGGCATTCCCTATTTCCCGAGAGGCATTCTGGCTTTTTTCTCCGTCAGACTTGAAAGCCAAAATCAAGGGCAGAGTAAGAGCAAAGCCAAAATGCATAGTCCCTTTAAGAAGATGAAAACTAGTGCGTGTGAAAATGCAGAAGACGTTGATGCTGGCGTAGCTGGTTCGATGGTCACGCCAATAGAAACCAACAACAGTGCATCTAGTTCATCGACCGCGTCGACTGGAAACTGCTACGAGGTATTCTTGAGCTTTAGAGGCAAAGATACTCGAAATGGCTTTACCGATCACCTCTACCATGGGCTCCTCAATGCCGGAATTGATGTTTTTAGAGATGATGATGAGCTCCCCCAAGGCGAGAACATCAGACCAGAGCTTTTGGCAGCCATCACGAACAGTAAAATCTTGATCCCCATTCTTTCCGTGAATTACGGTACAAGCAGTTGGTGCCTAGATGAACTGGTTCAAATAATGGAGTGCAAGAATAATAATGGGCACATTGTGTTGCCTATATTCTATAAAGTGAAACCAGCTGACGTGGGACATCAAATCGAGAGTTTTGGAGACGCATTTCGTGCGCGTGAGAAGCGTTTGCTCGAGAGGCCTTCTTTCAACCCAACAATTTTAGAGATTTGGAAGCAAGCACTCCTTGAAGTCAGCACCTTGAAAGGATACGAAGCCGATGGGTAAAATTTCTCACCAAGACATTCTCTACTTTCTTTTAATATGTTTGGGTGTTTACTGGTTGTTATGATTCTCACCTGCTTCATTTTCATTCTTTTTTTACATATAAAAAAAAGTAAGATCTTCTTGGCAGTAAGATCCTGTGATGCATAAGTTCTCTAAGTTATTCTTTTTTTGTGTTTTTTCAGTTTTTTGCTTTAATGATATTGACCAATCTGATTATAGATTTTATTGTTATGATCCCATTCGCTTGAAAAATAAGATATTTTGAATGAATTTTTACTCTTATATTCAAAGATTTTGTAACGTTGTGCCTTTTTTTTTCATGCTTATAGTGTACGCTACAATCTTCGTCACAAACTTTTAAATTGCATATTTATTTGAGATTAATAGTACAACTAATTGGTGATTTTTATTTAAAGCTCATGACATCATATACCGTGCATGGTGATTGTCAAAGCCATAATTATTTATGTTCCCAAGTTACATTTGTTAAATCATTAATGACGTTGATTAGTTGCTATTACAATTATTTTTCCCAAAGAAATGTTTCATTGGTTATATATGATGATGGGAAATATAAATTGGAAAAAAGGATTATTTTTATTATATGTTTGTTTAAATAATTTTCAATGCGTTTTCCTTATCTTCAACAAGTAATATCTATCTCATACACCTGCATATATTGAAGCAATGTTCTTTTGTTGGGTAAAAATTATTCTTCTACTTCCGTATAAAATCAATATTAGATCAATTAAAATCACAAAACATAGATACTCAAAAGGACATAAAGTACAACATGTTATCATCCCTAGAGTCGATGAAAACTGATAAGAACACCAATCCAAAATGATACTAAATTCACAAGCGAGTAGAAACTTGCAAGCAGGTAGAATTGCGCAAACAAGGAGTAATCCCCTCAATTGCATTTAGGTAGTTCACAATATCACACTCTTGAACAACTTTTCGGATTGGTATTACAGGACCTGAAATCCTCTTGCATCAAAAGTTATGATCTGTTTATTGAATGATGCTGACTCTCATACTAGGTTGGCTTATTGGATTTTTGCTTATTCAAATGCTCTAAAAAATTTTCAAAGTCACGTCAAGGTCATCCCTAATATCTTTAATAAACAACAAGTTTAAAATTTGGTTCAAATCCATAATATATACAATTTTCAAGACTCATAAGCGATACCCTCAAGTTTTTTTGGCTTAATAAATTGTGTTGGAGTAATAGTGGAATGGGCAACGCCATGTGAAGCAACCACCACCATTTCCCACTTTAATTTTAGCATATTTGATAATATATGGGGGTGTGACAAAAACGATTCTTAAAGTTTTTCAATCTATCCCAGATTTATTTATTATTGTGTTCTCAATAGCTAAACAATATAAAATTAACGTTGCCACATATTTGAACTCTTGTCACATTTGACAGGTCTGAAGTAGAATTGGTGCAATTGGTTGTCCGGAAAGTGTTGAGAGAATTGAAGAAAAAGTTTGAGTTGGTTATTTCTGAGAATTTGGTTGGCATTGATAGTCATGTGAAGAAGGTTGTGGAATTTGTGGATGATAAATCTCATGACACCCTATTTATTGGCATCCACGGAATGGGAGGCATTGGTAAGACTACTCTTGCTAAAGCCATCTACAACAAGCTCTCCAATCAATTTGAGCATCGTAGCTTCATTGCTGATATAAGGGAATCATGGAAGCATAATGGCGTCCATTACTTACAAAATCAGTTAATCTATGATATATTGCAGCGAGAAAATGAAGTTCATAATGAGGATGAAGGGACTCGGTTCATCTCCTCCAAGTTTAAAGGTAAAAAGGTTCTTGTTCTTCTTGATGATGTGGATAATGTCGATCAGTTGAAGCGTTTGGCTGGTAATCGCGATTGGTTTTCTTCGGGAAGTAGGATCATTATTACCTCTAGAAACAAGCAAATTCTCGATCAAGGTGGGGTGGACTACGCCTATGACCATAAGGTATTGGATAAAGATCAATCTTTGATTTTGTTTAGCAAACATGCGTTTCGAAGGGAGTCTCCTCCAAGGGAATTTAAGGACCTCACTCATGAACTTGTATCCCTCACTGGTGGGCTTCCCTTATCCCTTGAGGTTTTAGGTTCATTATTGTGCGGAGCAGAGCCACCATTATGGAGAGGTACAATAGGCAAGTTAAAAGAAGTGCCTCCTCAAGAAGTGCAAGAAAGGTTAAGGCTAAGTTATGAAGCATTAGACTATAAACAGAAACAAATATTTTTGGATATCGCTTGCTTTTTTATTAGCACTGATAGGAGAATTGCATCCTACATGTGGGATGCCTGTGACTTTCACCCTGAGGAAGGAATTGAAGTATTGAGATTCATGTCATTAATAAAAATTGGAGATAATCATAATCTCCGAATGCATGATCAATTGAGAGATCTTGGTAGGGAAATAATTCGCAAGGAAAACCAGCAACATCCTTGGCACCGTAGCAGGTTATGGGACCCCAAGGAAGCCTTGAAAGTGCTACGGCAAAACAAGGTAACCGTTTCTCTTCTTTTGTTCCCTTAGTCCATGTTCTATTATTGTTAGGGTAGTGTCGGTCCTCTACTTAGTGCTTGCTCTAGTGAACAAAGAACCTTCTACTATTAATATCATCGTGTCGTTTCATTGACGAGACTAAAAAGTAAGAGGTTGCTCTCTCTTAGTAAGTATTGTAGCTTATCTGAGATATTTCTTAAACAAGTGTGTATTATGATGTCATCTCCAAGAATGAGGCACTTTCAAATTATTTAGATACTTGATAGGAGTATTCTATATTGACAAAAATCCTAAATTTCTATATTGATTTGGTTGCGTCCTTGACACATACAATAAATAACTTGACTATGCTACTGTAAACCATAACTACTCAGGATATATAAATCATATGTTAGAATTAATATAATAGGACTTACGATGCCTGCATTTCTCAATAAATTTTAATCACTTTTTCATAATGGAGAATGGAAAGGATGCTTATTTTATGTAATATTGCATTAGGAATTCCATTTACCAATATTCATAGGACAAGGTCTGATTTAAAACTTACCGAATTAGATAGGAACATAAATTCCTTATGTGTGTGTGTGGGTGTATGCAATTAAGCGTAGTTTATGCAATGACCATTATGAAGAGAAATGTTTTACTTTTCTACATAAAAGGTCAAAGAGATAAATACCCTAAAATTCTATTTTGTATAATTAAGCATGTGATTGTATCTGCATTTGTGAAATTAATCATAAGTACGACTCTACTACTTTTAATCCATCATTTGGTTTGACTCTAGTTGTTGCTCAAAAGACCTGCCCTTATCAGACCACAAGGGAAACACATTCATAACTCATTCCTTCGATATTAATGAGTACACAGCCAAATAAAAAAAGTACAACTTTTCGCACTTGGGATAAAGATAACACAAGCTGAAAAAATCCTAAAAAGAAGCCCAGCCTTTTGAACGGGGGATGAAAATATGATTACCTCTAGCTCATCCTTTCACTCATGGGACAAAAATGAAACCCGCTATCAATTCTGCCTATTCTCACTTTAAATCGCCTCACGTCATCCTACATAGCTCATTGTGTGAACATGCACAATGAACTGTGTTAATCATGACCACAACTTGTTTTAATAAAAATCCAGGAATTTTGTAACAAAAACTATAAACAAAGTTTGTTACTAAGATTATAAAATAAAACACAACTTCTTTTTGGTGTGGGTTGACATGGCTCACTGTGTCTATTAAAATAGTGAGCAATTTAGGGTACCTATGGCAATTTAACGATGATGATGGATGAAATTTGTAATAGGTTTCAGCTTTGTTCTTTGGTTAAATGGTTGGGCTATTTTTATTGCATTTGAAAGGTTATGTTATTTTGGTTGTAGATGTAAAAGGTTAGGCTTTTTTAAAGACGTTTGAAAGGTTTTGCTACTTTTGTCGCAAGTACAAAAGGTTGGGCTTATTTCGGGATTTGGCCAAACTCTAGCTATCGATTTTTGAAGGTGAAGAAAGTTACACGCCACCCAAAGAAATCTTGAAAATAGATAGGATATTTTCAGAGGGAAATTTATGGGGGAAATGACTAATGTGAGTAGATTACTTCTGTTGAAGATTTCTTTCTTTCTATTTTTTTTTATAGTTACTCTTCTCTTGCATTCCTTTTAAGTATTGAGTATCTGATTCCTTTCCAGATTATTATGTCAATCACCTATGAGTATCCATGAAATCTTTCAACATTCTGAAGTATAATAACAAAATTTTCTGGTTCGGAGAAACTGACATGTGGAAATCCAGAAACTTTCTGTTTTACTTCTTGACTTCTTATGCAAAAGCGAATCATTTTTTTTTTTTTGTGAAAGCTTGCTACACTTTTGCTTCTTAGGAATAACTATTCTATTTCCAATCTATTCTGATGAAGCAATTATTCCTTCATTTGGTTCAAAAATAGATTAGAAATTACTATTCTCTCAAAATCAGGACCAGTTATTCCTGGGGGGCCAAGGAAAAGCTATTCCATGGAGGCTTGTAGCCAAGAATTGCTTCAATTTTCACATTTCTAAAAATGCTTTGCACTTTCCACGATTAATTTTTTTTAATATACATCAAAAGTTATTAGGGTCTGTTTATTATATTTATTATACTTGAGTACTCAGTTATTTATGATTATGATTATATCAAATTGTAATCTATAGTTAAACTAAAATTTATGATAAAATAATAAGTTGTAGAGAATATTAATATAACCAATATTATTGTCTTAGTTATTTATAATTAGAAAATAATTAATTAACAATAATTCAAGTTACTATTAGTAAAATAATAACTACATAATATATTAATATTACTACTATCACAATTTTCAGTTTCTTGTAATTAGTTATTACTCCAATGGAAAATAAGAGTATATGTTATTTTTTTTATTAATCGCGTAAGTAGCACAATCAAGTAATATGCACAAAATTAATATGAAGTTTACATAGAGAAAAAAAATATATTTCTATTAAAATTGATCAAATCAGCTTTTGATTGTGCACATTTCAATTTGATTAAATTCCCTGCATTGCACGCCTGTCTCAACTAGCATGGTAATGAAGCTGCAGTACCGAAAAGAAGAAGATTACATGTTGTAATATTAGGATACTTTAGTTGGATTTAGCATCAATGAACGTCGATTCTTTCTTATAGGGAACGGACAAGATTGTGGCCATTGATATGAGTGAAGGCAGCTCAAAAGGCTCCGGCAAAACAACCGTGCGAGATGGCAACATTTACACAGCAAAACAATTCGAGAATTTGACGAGTCTAAGATTCCTTCACATGGATGGGGCACATCTCAGTGGAGATTTTAAAGACTCAATGGAGGGGTTAAAATGGCTTCGATGGCAAAATTGTCCCATGAATTTTAAAGTAAAAAACTTTGATGTAAAAGAATTAGCTGTACTCGAATTGTCATGCAGCGAGACAAATAAGAAAAGGAAATGGTGGAGTTCTTTCATGGCAAGAACAAGTCGTTTTTATTTTTTCCATGTATGCAAGATAAATAAGAAATGGAAAGGGTGGAGTTCTTTCATGGTAAGAATAAGTCTTTTTTATTTTTTCCATGTATGCTTTCTTTTGAATCATAATCACTCGAGATTAACCCCTTGAAAATCATTATTATTTTTATTTTACCAGAAGGCAGAGAGGCTCAAATGTCTCAGCCTCACGGGTTGTGACTCCTTGCAAAATACGATCTTCCTCTCCGCTTTTAAGCATTTGGAGGTTCTCATCCTCAATCATTGTCATGGACTGAAGCAGATCGATCCTTCAATTGGAGACATGAAGGCCCTCCTTCGCTTGGAGTTGGGCGGGTGTTGGAGCGTCATGGAGCTTCCAGCAGAAATAGAGTCTCTGGAGAATCTAGAGATTTTGAAGATTTCTGAAACCGGTATAGAAGAATTACCCAAGGGTATTGGGAGGCTGAGAAAGCTCCGAGAGTTACGCGCTTCAGATTGCTACAGTTTGAAAGGGGAATTGCCGGAGAGCATGTGCAATCTTTCTTCCCTACAACGCCTTGATTTTCTTTACTGCGGACAGCTCCCTTCGCTGCCGGACCTTCTTCCTTCCAGCTTAACAGATTTGGGCGTCACCTGTGGAAGCCGCAAATTGCCCTCACTTTCCCACCTAACCCATCTCAAGCGACTACGAGTTGGTTACTGCAAAGTTCTGGAGTGCATCGAAGTGCTTCCATCAACACTATTGAAGAATTCAGAATGCTCCCAACCGACAGACATTGAAGAATCAGAATTACCACAATCCCTAAACACTCCCTTCGAGTTGGAATTCTTGCTCGTTTGGCGCTGTCGATCTATTAAAACAGTGGACGTTTCACAGTTTATCCATCTAAGGACATTATACGTCACTGATTGCGAGAATCTAGTTGATGTTCGAGGTCTTGAACTTGACACATTGATATATTTGGAAAGCTTGACTGTCTCAACGTGCGGTTCAATTGAGAGGCTGCTCCTTCCACAATCCAAGAGCCTGAAGAAATTAGATGCTAGTTGGTGCGAAAAATTAGCCGAAATTCAAGGCCTCGATAGGTTGGAGGATTTGGAAAGCTTGGATATCTCTGGGTGCCATTCCATTGAGAGGCTGCTCCTTCCAAAATCCAAGAGCTTAAAGAAATTAGTTGCTCGATTGTGCATAAAATTAGCCGAAATTCAAGGCCTTAATAGGTTGGAGTTTTTGGAAAGCCTGGATATCAATGGGTGCGATTCCATTGAGAGGCTACTCCTTCCAAAATCCAAGAGCCTGAAGAAATTAGATGCTAGTTGGTGCAAGAAATTAGCCGAAATTCAAGGCCTCGATAGGTTGGAGTTTTTAAAAGAACTGAGGATCAGTGGATGCGAGTCACTCAAAACAATTCCAGAATTATCTGGAGTGCGGATTTATCGAAATTACGAGCAAAAGTCAATTCTATATCCATTTCGGCGAGCCGTGTGAGTAATATACTGGAAATGGTCCACATTTTCTAACTAAGGGTACATAAAGCAGGTAAGTTACCTTTGCTCTTTTGAGATCTACCGCCCAATTTGCATTTGTATTTCCTGGTTGACAATGTCATGATTGTATCCTTACTTGGATTCAAGGTATTCGGGGGAGATGTTCATGGAAGTCAATGTGTGCTTTGGCAATATGATTCTGCTTATCATGCCAGCAATGGAAATAGAAGAAAAGGTTTTCTAAGCGCATCATTTGTCATTAGTCTTCGGGTAGGATCCTTCATCCTGTGCAGAAAAATAAAGATTCTCGGCGTTTGATTGATTTTGGAATGCTGGAGGTACTGAATAAAAACTGATGTATACAGGTATCTGATAGCATGCCAAAGGTTATCGTGTAGGCCGAGAAATGCTAAATGAAGGACCTTATATGGCGATTGTTCTAGTGTGAGGTTTTAGTTCGCTCTGCACTCATCATGCAGTTCGTGACCGGATGTTTCTAAGGTACCCCTTACGAGTGAATTTCCGGTGCAAAAGGAGCATGTTTATAGGCATCCCTTCGTATGCATACGCTAATGACTTGGGATAAAATTTGTCCAACCATTGTGTTCCACACACTTTACGCTTGCATTGTCTCTGAATCAAATCCGCCTGCAAACTGCATAAGGATAGAAATGAAACAGACATCATTCTACTAAAGAATGCATCTTGATGTTTGTAGAGTTGGTAAAGCCATCTGTCATATACCTGAACTTTTGAGCCAAGCAAGAAATTAACTAGAATGTCTTTTGACAGAATCAATTGTACTGTGAAATAATCCCTTATATTGTGCATAAGCTCTTGTTAGTCAATTTACTTGCTGAAAATAAAAACAGAGGAAGCAATTCCATAAGTTTCCTGACAAAACTTTCGGTATCCTATATGCCATTTGAAAACTGTGTTGCATTAATTATAATGCATGAATAGCACATAATGATGAGGAAAAGAATCATACCATGTCCCACAAAAGCAAGCAACTTGAGTTGAATTCACTATTCTAATTTTCATCAAGGCTTCTGTGGTTGATGATATTAGATGCCCCATTTGTTGGATCCAAAACGTTCAAAAAGCATATCGAGTTTGACAAAGAGAGATTCGTAAACTTCAGAGTATTGTTTGTAGTTCGGTGATCTTAGTTGCTGGATTGATTTCATCTGACTCACTGCAGGATTCGGTTATCATTCCACTGCTTGATGTAAATGTTGTAATATCCAAGAGAACTTTCGCAAGGCATTTCTAAAAGGAATTGAAATCATCAAAGGATCAGGAGCTCGATGTTCCAGGAACTTCTCCAAACCCTGACAATGCATCCTTGGAATGGAAAAGTTTGTTGGCATGGTATCATCCCACATTGCTCGGATTATATTTGACAGAAGCTTTGCAGAGCTGAAAGTGTCAGCCTCCACTCCTGTAATCAAGTATGTATGTAGGTCTGTCTGTCTCTCTTATTTTCTCTCCCACTTGTTTCTCTTCTGAGATATTCTCCACATACTCTCGGACTCGCTGGCTTCTTAGTTTTGGTTCCCATTTGGCATTCTTTTGCGACCTAATGGGCGGTCAACTCGATTGTTCTGACTCACTTTTCTGAAGTTACTTGATTTCCAATTGGCAGGTGAAGATCGTGGAGTGAAACCCGGAGAAGGATTTGCTGGCGATGGATATGGAGGACTCAAAGGTGGTGCTTCATCGCTTCCATTGGCAGAGGCTGTGAACAGTCTCTCCTGGTAATTGCTTTGACTGGAGAAAGTTCTCTTCTTTGTTCAATGTGTTCGCTTCTTCAACGATGGCTTGGTGCACCATTTGAGTCATTTACTTTATCTCATTTTACTTCTTTCTCTTTTCCTTAAATGTGCTACGCTCCCTTTTTGCGAGAGGAATCACTGTAATTGCGAATCTAGCTTGATTTGCGTTCGATGGAGGAGAAATATAGAGGTGAAGTCCTTGAAAGTGTAATTGAGAACATGATGTCGAACTAAGGAGTTGGTGTTTTATGGAAAAACCAAGAGTGAATGAAGGTGATATGAGTGGAAATCTAGAGATGACTTAGTTGGACTAGGATTAATGTTGTTTAAGTTTTAGGTGAAACTTCTGTTCTAGTTTATGTAGTGGTGATTGTACTTGATATTACGATTATATTGGGTTGTTTATGTGCACTAATATTTGTTTCAGTGGTACCTAACTTTGTTTGGTCATAAGGAAAGTAGAACTCATATTTACTCGGGATATTATCATCATCCTTAAAAAGAAATGGATAGTTAACATAGAGCAATTTCGAGGCAATTTTCTTAGAAATAACTTTAAACTTTACATGATGGAAGAACTTTCCTGCTGATAATTTTAAATGCTTAAGTTGACTTTTGAGAGTCATTATAAGCTGAACAACATGATGCCTCATACTTCGAAGCCTGAATTATTTTATTCATGCTTTAGATTTCTACCCAACCTGTAAGTATCATCCTATCTTTCAGTAAAAACCTCTAGAAACTATGAAGTTCGGATGTTGAAAGTTGTGAGGCAAATTTGTTGCAAAATTTTAAATATTGTCACATAATTCACTCGTCATTTTTGTTCTCAACTGTCTAAGGCCTACTTAGTTTTAGAAAACGCCTTTAGTTTCCATTTTCATAGAAACTGTTTTCAACGTTTTTGACAAAATATTTCTTTAGTGAAAATAATATTTGTCAATAGGGATGAAAATTGTGAGAATATGATCAGGTTACATCACATTGAAAAAACAGTCTTAGTTATTCCAAATCTCCATGTTTGCATGTGGAATGAGAATACTAAAAAGTCATCTTCAGTTTGTGATTTCGATTTTGAGAATAGTATTCCTTTTATGCATCAACTGCTTTTGGAGTGTTACCAGAGCATTTTCTGTTCTGTTTTAATTCTCAAATTGAAATCAGAACAGACTTTTGAGAATCTTTATCGGCCGAATGCCTCCTTAGATTATCAATCTCTTTCTGTCTGAAGAAAAAATGAACTTCATCAAGTTGCTCAACAGGCTTTGAACATTGATATTTTACTTCATGTCATCCGGACATCATTATCAGTCATGCATAAGCAGTGGGCCGATGCCATCAACATATTTCATGAGGAGTTTGATTTGCTGTCAAACCTTATTAGTGACCATGGCAAGTGATACTGTTAATACAGAGTGGTAGATGGCGTTTCATTTTTCTTCATTTAACTGTTTTCGTTTGCTTATATAGATCTGACTCTTCTCCTCAGGAGGAATTTTTTAGGCTTCTCGCTGGTGCTAGGACCAGTCCTGCAGTCCATCAGTTTCTTGTTAATTCTCTGGGTGAAGTGGTATGGCTGGTTTTTGAAGGTCCGATGCTGCTGAAAGACTTTGGTTTTTTTTTTTGTTGGTTTTTATAATATTAGGATGCTAGTTTGTTCAGTGATAGGGTATGAAGCGTGTATCAAAAGTTGTCTGTGGTGCTGGAAAAGAACTTCAGCTGGTTGTCCTCAATCATCTGCAGGTGCACGTTATTATCTTTGCATTTGACCATTTTCCTTGACAGATAATTAAATTTGACGCATCTCAGAGAACAGTCTTGGAGGTGATTAGATAGAGATAGGAATTTGTTATCGTAACTTATGCTTCGCACATCTTGAGACACGCTATATTTTTCAGAACATCCTGATGTTGATTCCTCATACGAACATATTATATGCAATGATATGAATTACCAACATTAAGTGGCTTGAAAGGGTGAAGTAAAATCTGATTTGAGTCTGATTCAACAAGTTGGCAATCTCTCCTATAAGCGTATAATGGAAATTGTAGGTCATTAATCATTGTTTATGGGAAATTTATACTACCAAATTCCACTCATTGCACTCGGTGTAGTAAGTGAAACTCTTCTTTCCTGTGTTAAGTTTACTGTCAACAAGCTAAGGATGAGAAATGAAAACTCAGTTATCCGAAGAAAATGAGCAGAAAACTAACTGGTGGGTGCTCGGATGACAGTGAATGGATCCTACATGGATCTAATCTGTGATGCTTAACCATGGTTATGGGAGCCTATGTTCACAATCATTTGTTTCGTGCTTAGATGTGAGAATTGATTATTTTATATTATTATTTTTTTATCATATCTTCAGATCACGATTTTTTATATAACACCTCTTTTTTGGCAGAATAATGCTGAGGATGTTGAGTCCTAGTATTGAAATTGGTTTACTAAGTTGCATGCCAAATAGATTCATGTTAGGTGTTTTCGACCTACTTACGTATTATACTCGCATTTTGCCTCTTCAAATTAGTTTTCTATACTACTCTTAGTCCCTAGTATTGCTCCGTTTTTGGTAGTGTGTTGGTAGCTCTTTGGATCCAAAGTTTCTCTTGAACTTTTTAGATCTTGACTTTCGGTAGTAGCGGCACCCTTTTGTCACAGTGATCTTACTTGCAAAAGGAATTACAACTGTGAGTTAATAGAGTGTTTTTTCCCTCGATAAGTGCATGGTATGTGGATGATGGTTATGCTGATTAGCACAAAATCATATGTGAAATGTTGATGTTGGTACTTGAAACTATATGATTAGATAACAAGTGTTGGAATAAAGGGTAATTGGAATAACTTAAAATCTTCAGAAAAGTATTAGTTTCTTTTTATAGATTATATAGTTTACCGTAGGGCCGCCTATATACAAAAGCAGCCCAAAAAACTACAGCCATATACAAAACAACTCCCAAACCTGAAAGGAAGCTCAAATACCAGATAAATCATTGACCAATCAACCAAGGCATTTACATCTATATGCAAGTTTGCACTATATCAAAAGTGTATGACTTTAAGCCAATTTCCATCAAATAGAATGGAAGATTTCTCTTCATCAGAAGCTCTCTTGTTCCGCTCCTTCCAAATCAGCCAAAAGACACAGGAATTGAGTTAATCCTACTTGTTGTGCTGTTAACGAATGCCCTGCCATGCCCAAAGTTCTTGCTCGATAAAACCTCTGGTAGCCCAAGATAACATGGTGCAAGCATAGGAAACTGTCCAAACCATTCTTGTCCAAGTACAGTGAAGGACGAGATGCCGCACGGACTATTCCTCCTTTTGCTGAGGAAACACCTGTTAACCTTTTTTTGCCTTATTTCTAAAGTAAGGATTCGTTCCCAGGTTTCTTCCCAAGCAGAAAGAGAAACTCTAATTGGAATCCTCACTTTCCAAATCGCTTTCTGAGGAAAATCTGTTCTACCACGAATCTCCCTATCGAGCAGCTTGTAGTAAGACTTTACAGAAAAAATTGCATCTCTTCCGTTGTTCCACACAAGAGCATCCTTAAAAGCAACAGAAATCTTTGAATTATGCAAGACATAAAAGAAGGCAGGCAAAAGCTTCGAACTCCTAATCTTGGGCTTGGCTCATGGGCTCAATATTCCATATGATCATTTCGTTGTTTAAACGATAACAATCTGCAACCAAAGCTTCCTTGTTCCTTGAGAATCAATTTCCATTGCTTGGGAGTGTAAGTTTTCTAGTAAATCTGCCCCAAATTGGAATAAGATTCTAACAATTGAAAATTCAGGAAATGGAATTTGATTTTTCATAGAATGGTGTTGTGTGTGAAAGCATTTGGGGGAAAATGTTGATCATCTCTTTCTTCTTTCTGACTTCGCTCCCAAGCTTTTGCATCAAATCTTCGGCTTGTCTAAGGTGGTTTGGTTCTTGCCACCAGTTTTTTAGTTGTTGGAATGCCTAATTAGGAGGATCAATTTGCAAGAAGTCCTGAAGTGCCACACCTTTGTCTCATGTGGGGCCTTAGGAAAGAAAGCAACAAAATGTAGGGTTTGGAATCTTTGGTTGTTTCTGGGTTGTACCTTTTAACCGGCTTTGAGCATTATGTTCTGATTCTGTATACTCTTCTAATGCTTTATTTTTGTTTGTTTTTCTTTTGTTTTTTTCTTATATATACTGATGTACTGGAACTTTTTCTTTCAACAAAATCCTTTATTATCTAGTGAAAATATATTGCCAGTTTATTCCCCTGCCAGATCTCTGTCCATGCATGTGGGCATTTGTGTGTTGTGAACATATGCTTCGGTGTGCACCTATGTGCGTTCATGTGCTTGCACAGGTGTTCCCCCACATGTACATGCACACTATGGGGCTGTTGTTAATTAGATCAGATTCTGTGCTTCTCTTGGGTAGAATGACTCATGTACGCGCTACACATTCTTGTTGATTACTACTATAGTGAGAAATGATGTTTCTAGTTAAATTCTTTAAGGTTATAGACTCTCCTGTTTTATTTTTTGATAAGTAAGTCTATTTTTGAGCAACCAGAGCACCAAGGGGATACCTCTTATTTACAAATTACCACCTATAAGTTCATATTTACCTTCAAAATTAAAGAAAGACTGGGTGTCCCAATAACTGCCACCACAATGTGAAAAAAATAAGGTGGAAAGCCAAAATCCATTACAGCACCCATAGAATTTTCCTCATCTTTAAAAGCCTGCCTATTTCTTTCTTACCAAGGGTTATGAACTCTCTTTAACTCCATGGTACTGCTGATCAATGCTTTCAAGCTCCTTTCTCCTTTTGTCTATTCAAAATGCGGATTCACGACGGTGTAGAATTTCGTGGAACAATATCCAAAAGATAAAAAGATTAAGCTATGAAATAAAGATGTGGTTTACTATTTAAACCTTATAATACTCCGCCTCTCTCGTAGGCTGGGACTTTGCCTTAGATTGAAGTGTAAACATTTGATAATTGGGGAGATAAATAGGTAACGGGGAGAGTTTTGAATCGAGTACCTCCTACTCTAGTTCCATGTGGAATTTTTGGGACTAGTGCTAAGTGGTCAAAAGCATAAGCCGTTGGATAGAGATGGGGTTCAATATTTGAATGTTGTCAAGAAATTGCCCTTCCCCAAGCTAACAACAGAAGGGCTAGGTCTTTGTCTCCTTGAAAACACTAGCAATTCCTTTCAATATTGTGCTTATAGCCTGCAATTATCACATAAATGGCCTCTCTCTCTCTCTCTCTCTCTTAGAGCGACTTTGGGGCAGGACTTGATAATTTCACATGAACATTCCAAACTTCTATCCTAGTTGCATGAATTGGATAGCAGACTAGGTTGCATTTCTTTAATGAATTTTCCATTGTAACTTTTATTTGTCAGAGACTCTAGAGCATGTTGTTTAGTTCAAACAAGTTTGCAGAAGATGAAGATGGCTTGTAATGACCATTTACTGTGTAAAACATTTTCTTTCGTAAACTTTTAACTTCGATGGTTCCAGCGTGTAACTTATGTGTTCAATGCTATTTTTATCCCTCATGAGTGTGTCAGTTTCCTTAGTAAGAGATGATATTTGACTTATGGGGTTAAGTAATGGAAGTATTGTTATTTACTTAGCAGCCTGCTGTAGAGATTATTGGCTTCAGAATGGGTGAGCTCAGGGGTCTTTCAGGATGGCGTTCTCGTTATCTAGGTATTGGTTTGGATGAGACACTGATGGATATTGCAGTAGAAAAGGCTGGAATGCTGCTTCTACAGGTTGAGTGATTCATAAGGGTGCTCTCATATGTTGTGCAGCCGGTATGCCTGTTAAAATCTTTCTTATGATTTCTCTACCTTTCTTGATAAATGTAAGTGACTGATGTCAGAGCCAAGTGATCAACTTTTAACATACAATAGGTTTGTCTAACTTTTGTCAATCAGGGTCCTTCCTTATGGTGAATTCCTATGTACTCTCTTGTGAATTTCGACAGTGAACTTGTTGTCGTGTTCTTGAAGTTTCTATATGATCAAGATCCGGTCGTGCAGCTTCTGGATCTATCTGAGGCTGATGAAGAAATTGACCTTGATCTGTGAGTGATTTTCTCTAACTTGTTCTAGTTCCTAATTATATGTCCTTTACAATATGGCACCTGGAACCCCAGAATCTTTAGTTGTTAGTTGTTTATACCTGATGGATGTACCAAATGGAATGTTTGGCATCACCATGTATAGAAAGCTTCTGGTAGAAATTCCTTGTGTACTTATATCTTGAAAGTTAAGCTTTTTCCTGTCATTTCAGTTCACATATACTTTTTTTTTGGTCGAATCACATATACTTTTACTTAGGCTGAGTTGTGACATGTCATTATCGTTGATAGAATGGCTAACCATTGAATTATAAATTTTTTCTCTTGTGAATTGTCTGTGAGTTTTGCTCGTCGATCTTCTTAATGAATTTCATTCAGCTAATAAGAAAAGGTTCGCCTGGCCCTAGTCATAGAATCATATGTATCATCCGGAGACATGAAGCAAGACTGGATTCATAATTGGACATTAGATGACCTTATAATTCCAAGGGTGGTGGGTCATCTCTTCATCCTTGTGCCTGAAATTTGGTGAGGCAATGGTTTGGATACTGCGAGTTGTGGTCAGCGTAGTATTGCCTTCATGTACTCTAGCGGCTAATTTTGTTGGCCTTTGCTAGGTTGTGCAATCCATTTATATAGCAGAGAATTAGAATATTAGGGTGTAATGGAAATTGGTCATGCTTTAAATGTCGGAATGATATGCTGTCAAGCCTAATATTATTTTCATGTGCTTTAGTGGCTGACTTTTGCTTTAAGGCAATGTGACCAAATTAGTTGCCAAAACTGAGGATATGAGTTAACGCACACCCACCAAAGCACTAAAGCTAGGATCTTTCCTGCAATACCACCTACAGGTTCTCCCAATTCTGTTCCATGACTAGAACAAGAAATACTTAAGAGCACTTCCGTTAGATGAGGTTGACTCGAGTTAGGGTGGTTTGCTGGGCTTCAACTGTGGTTATTGTTGGTCCAATACTATTTTAAGTAACCACATGGTAACCAGGGTTGAAGTTGACGGGTTGATTGTTGTTTCTCATTGGATTGGACGGTCTCACATTCGGAAAGATCAAATGCAAATCCTTGCGCTTTTCCGCCTTGATATATCCTGTCAGGTTAGTAAGATGCCTTACCTCGTTATTGTCTCAGAGAAACAATGCAGAGAGTCAGAGAATTACTGCAGTTTAGAGGATTTGGGGGCACCAAATATTTGCGGAGGACACTTGCGAAAGAATTTCAACAGATGGAACGCAGGTATTAGCAAAAGAATTAGAAAGTTGAAATGTAATAGAATCTTGTTCGTGTATAGAAGTTCTTACTTGAATGTGTTGCTTATTGCTCTTTCATCATAAATTCTTCACAATAATGCTAATCTACTTTTTCCATTAATTAATGTTCTTAAACATGCTACCTCAGTGATAAAATTATGAACTATGTGATAAATAATTGCTGTTGTCTGTTGTTTGGAGTGATTGCTTTTTCCACCCTTCAAGTCTTGGTTCGCATTGGTGATATGTGCACCAAATGTGCAATTCTGGATCTCTTTGTATGCATAACAGGAGTTTGAGCATGATTACGCAGGCTCAAAATTGGTTTCTATAAACATTGCAATCCTTAAGAAAAAAATCTTGTGCTTTTGGTTTTAACAAACTCATCAATTATTTGAGCTGAAATATTCATTTCTTGTTTGGCTGATTCAGGAATTCTGTTAATTGGGTTTGTCTGTAGATATTTCTATTCATATGCCTATTACCATAAAGTTGTATTTATATTTTTCATTGCTTTGCCTAAGTGACCGGAACCTTGGTACCATAATGAGAGAAGGAGAGAAAGAAGAGGAAACCATTGGGGGTTATGGGTTGTCTTCCGGAGGTTGTCCTCAACAATGGTTTTTCACTAACCCTCTGTCTAATAATCTAGTTTTTCGTATTTAATCTCAGGTTTGATTACTTGACATTGTACATGGAAGCTTTAGTTGGGTGATCTTATCGGATTGGGCTCTGTTTAGCTTATGATCCTTGTGTGTAGAAATACCGTATCTCATGTTTCCTGATTAGGAACTAATTTTTTTTTTTTTTTGGTAAGGATTAGGAACTAATTTGATCATCACATTTTCAAGAAAGCTTCCCTGATGCCTTTCTCTTCTATTTCGAAAAAAATACTTTTTAAGAATTTATTGCCACTCTTCCCCGTTACGTCAGTTTCAGCATCCACCAGATACATTCCAATTCACTGTCCTTCTATGGGGTATGTGCCTCTAATCTGAAACTACATATGTTATCCAGAGATCCACATATGCAGAGCAGAACTACTTTTTTTTCGCTAATCACTTCTCTGTGCGTCTCTGTAGGATGACTCTGAATTTGCTTTGATAGACTTATTGAACTTGATTCTTAATAGACTATATTTTATTCTTCATATCTTACATGCTATTTCCAATGCTTTGTTTGCAGTTAAGTTTCAAACTCAGAATCTTATCTCACAGTCCAACAGCTTTTATATGGGTTCATGGCAGATTTTCGAAATCATCAAAGGATCAGGAGCTCGATGTTTCTTGAACTTGTTCAAACTCTGACAATGCATCCTTGGAATGGTAAAGGATGTTTGCATATTGTCATCCCACTTTGCCTTGATCATATTTAACAGAAGCTTTGCAGATCTGAAACTCTGTTAACATAAGAGGTTTCTGAAATAGTGAGAGTCTAACCAACTCGTTTGATATAATGGCCAATGAATCGGATGATTGTATTATTGAGTCGGTATCATAGTTGACACATGTATGAAGGTCTATTGGAGTCTATATTCAAAGAGAGTTATTTGTGATTCAGGTGTGGATCTTAATACTAAAGTGGAAGCAATTTGATGCTTGCCTGCTAAAGTTTGTGGGGTTGATAAAGAACTTAGAGGTTCTTACTAGGGGAAGCTGCTGTCAGAGTTAGCTTGGAACGGGTGTATCCCCTGCGGTCAAAGGTCTCGGAATCAAAGTTTTGTGAGGCTGAGATCTTATTGCTGTTGATTTTGCTATTAGAATGATGGAGGTTTGTGGGCTGGGTCCGCCTCTTTGTGGGGTTCAGCTAACATAACATAAAAGAAGAAGGACAAGGTCAAAAAGAAAAAGAAAGGGAGGGCCTGTTCGTGAAGTGGAGTGGAGAGGGAGAGAGAGCGAGCGTGCCCCGAGAAGAATGCACCAGAAGAAGAAAAAGGGGCAGCGATTTTTGATCCATATTCGAAGGCCAAATGTTGTCGGAATTGGCTCAATTTTAAAATGTTGTTTGTTCATTGAAAACCTTCTCCAAATTGTCTCTCGTTTTCTCCAATCGCGATTAGAGTTTCTTGCTTTATTTTATTAACTCACCTTCGTGGTTATGAAATAATATTACAGTTGAGCCTTTAGTGTGTGACTAAGGAAGAACAATTATGTATCCTACTATTCTTATTACTTAGTGAAAGTTTTTGAACGGTCCGTTGTTTTTTCCCGCATTAGGTTTTCCATGTAAAAATCTGGGTATAACTGTTGCCTTGTCTCTTTAACATTTCATCAGCATTATATTTGCTTATTTTGAAGTTGTTTGCTAGAATATACCGAGGGTTGTTGCTGGATTAAGTTGATTTTGGTCGGTTTAGTTTTGAGGAAGAAATTGATCATGGATTGGATTAGTTCTTAGTTAATCGTTGTCTGATAGAACCAGAGTAGAAAATGATTCTGGTGTGAAGAACAAGGTTGCTAGAACCCAATTGATGTGCATTTGAGACCGTGCTTCTGTTTGGGATATTGAAGCTCGGTTGATGTAGCTTTAGCTTTGTAACAAAGAATTAGTTTTCATAAAAGAAAAAATGACATAAATGGTTTATGAATTTTAATCCAAGTTGCTATGTCGTACATGAACTTTTAATTTATTCAATATACAATCTAGCCCTTTGAAAAAATCCAATATTATCCTTCCGTTAAATTTAAGTTTAACAAATATGCTAACGTGGCTTCCAATCCGTTGTCAACCAAAAAACAGAAGAAGATAGTTACATGTAGATTGTCCACATTAGTTTTTATCTCATAATATAATAATCAACGTTATGAAATATACGTGTTTTATTATTTTAAAAGGTTTTTTTTTGGTAAAGTATTTTAAAAGGTTTAATATCATGAAAAACCCAAAACTGGTATGTTTACAATAAATTTATCCCGAACTAATTTTTTGACCATAAAAAACCCAAAATTAATACAATTGTGACAAATTTATTCTCCATTAGTTTTCGTTAAAT
This sequence comes from Syzygium aqueum, assembly GCA_031216185.1. NCBI lineage: Eukaryota > Viridiplantae > Streptophyta > Magnoliopsida > Myrtales > Myrtaceae > Syzygium > Syzygium aqueum. The sequence goes on along the minus strand of CM062235.1, from coordinate 34,513,718 downwards.
TTGATTAATATCACAAAAAATCACAAACTTGAAACAGATGGTAAAATTCAAAACTGGTACACCTACCAACTGCCCCGTGTTTCCAACCAAAAAAAAAATGCCACATGTAATCCATCTTAGCAATTTGACAGTAAAAGTTAACGGAAACTAACGAAGGATAAATTTATCATAAGTGTACCGGTTTGGGATTTTTTGTGGTCAAAAAATTAATTTGGGTTAAATTTATCGTAGGTGTACCAATTTATGATTTTTCGTGGTATTAACCCTTTTTTTAAAAAGATTATCGTCATCAAATAAAGTCCGACTAATCATTTTTATACGTCCGACTCAGAATACAATAATCCACTTCATCAAATAACATAACTAAATTGAACATTTACCAATAGTTCATCGACCACATTGAGCAAATTAAAAGTTTGAGGATAATATTTGCACGGTGGGCCAAAGTTCGTGAACCATTTGTGTCATTTTCTCCTCATAAAACATGCAATTTTAGAATCCAACTAACAACATAGTTTTCAAAAACAGATGCCCAATAATTTGTCTCGTTCCTTGTCACTACCTGGAGCAGTTCTTGTGGAATCGATGATCACATTCGATAACCAATTAATATTAGGGAGATTCATGTACTGTTTTAATGCCTTTTCTTGTCATATTATTTCTCCCACTGTGTGCAAGGGATTGCCTGACTGGAAAATCGATTTTGATCAATTTGCTAACTGATGCACAAGAAATGTGGGCCACTGCGGCTGCAAAGTAAATCCAACACTTCAATTTAATGCCTTTTTCCAACGCTGGTGCTGCGTTTTCTGCTGCTCGGGGAACTTTTGAGCTATGGAGATTGACGAAGGACTGCGACGCATGCCTCTGTTTCAGCTTCAGTTCAATAAACCGTTGGCTTCTCATGCCCAGCTCTTGGTCAGCATTCTTTTGCGACCTAACGGGCGGTCGACTCTATTGTTCCAACTTGGTTTTGTAAATTTTGCTCGATTTGCGATTGGCAGGTGAAGATGGTGGAGTGGAATCCGGTGATGGATTTGCCGGCAATGGTCACGGAGGATTCGAAGGTGGCATTTCATCGCTTCAATTGGCAGAGGTTGTGGACAAGCGTAATTGCTTCGACTAGAGAAAGTTCTCTTTTCTATTCAATGTGTTCGTTTCTTCAATGATGGCTTGGTGTGCCTTATTTTTCATGAGAGCGCTTCTATATCAATTAACAAGAAAAATCATCGCGAGGCTATATTCTAACCTTCTTACGGTGGAAACGCCATGTTTCTCGCAATGACAACAATTGAGGAGCGAGAATTTTTAATAGCAAATCATTAGCTTCAACTGGCCAATATCTATCAATCACGAGCTTTTTCAAGTTTCTTGAAAAAATGTTGATGTGGTCCCTCCCTATGCATGCAACTTTCGAACTTTGAGTACTCAAGAACAGGGCTACTCATCAAAATCTTCTTGATCACGTCATCACTCACCTCTCAACCTGGCAAACGGACGAAGACGTGATCTTAGTCTAATCGATCCCTGATCGTCTAGATTTGATATCAATTTGTTGAACATGGAAACATGGCTTTGTCAGTAATATGAGAAGATTACAATAAACAACTTGAAACACACTTGTACCAAAATGCGGTACGAATATAACACTTTGATGAAACCTCCAAAACTATTATGCGCTGTATGGAGCAAAAGACCACACCTCACCATCACAAATTCATTTCTCCATCCACGTACAAAACACTCGGAGCAAACTAGCTCGTACAAAAATTTACTCTCTAGCCCTTTATTTTTCCCTCTCTTTCTCTCACCAAGCAGACTCTCTTTCTCTTTTATTCCGAAGCTCGAGAAAATATTAAATATGATTATTTTGCCAAGTCAGCAATATGCCACTCCATTCACTGGGTGACACGTGACAAGATGGGTCCCATTATGCAACTCGACTCTCTCCCCTCTATTACTCTCTCTTACTCACTTTTCTCCCCACCGTTGCTCTCTCTCTCTCTCTTGTCCACTTTTCGCCATCTTCTATTTCGGCACACATACATATGCATGCCACCGCCACAATCAATCCACTGTCGGTAACGGGGGAAGAGAGAGTAACAGAGGAGAGGGAACAAAAGGTAAATAGCAGGCACCATATGGACAAGTGTCGAGCGCTGAATGGAGCGACATATTGCTGATTTAGCAAGATAATCATAACTAATATTTTCTCCCGAAGCTTAGGCTCCATGACTAACTCCTAAAACTCCACATAAAACCCTATAACCGAGCCGCGCCTTGACATGATCAGTAGTCTGGCGGGCCAGGACCCGAGCCCGGGGGGCCACCGTTCAGCATTGCTTGACGAGGCTATTTAGTTGTCAAGCCCGGCCCGGACCGTTTGAGCCGGTAGCGGTCCGTTGGGTCATCTCGTACGTTTCTCTGTACGATGAACGAGCCCGGAGAAGAAGTTAAGCCCGACACATGGCCCGTCCAGTAATCAAGTAAAGTCCGCCTCCGCTCCCGTAATCAAATCTCTCTCTCTCTCTCTCTCGGTTCGCATTTGGCACCGACGCTTCTGTACACTCCCTCGCGGTTCGCTCCGGCAGCTGGTTGGCGGCTACGTTTCCGGCTGCTTCCGGAGCTTTTTGAGCCTATGGAGACCGACGGAGGATTGCGGCGTGCGCTTCTCAGGTTCGGCTCCAGTTCGACAAGCCGCGCTTGGCTTCTCAGGTTCGGCTCCCCCGTTCGGGCGTTCTTCTCGCGACCTCCTAATGAGCGTGGCCGATTCGATTGTGTTCCGACTCGGTTTTGGTGAGGCTGTTGCTCGATTTCTTCCGGTTGGTGGCAGGTGAAGATGGCGTGAATCGAGTGGAATCCGGAGAAGGATTTGCTGGCCATGGTCACACGGAGGATGAGAAGGAAGGTGGGGTGCTTCATCGCTTCAATTGGCAGAGGCTGTGGGCAATCTCTCCTGGTAAATGCTTCGTCTAGAAAAAGAGTTCTGTTTTTTCTGTTCAGTTTGTTGTTGTGCCCTGTGAGTGATTGGCCTTAATCTCGTTTTACTTCTTTCGCTCTTCCTAAATGTGCTGCCCTTCCTTCTCGTTCAAATCGCATTCGATGGAGGATTGGACGAACATAGAGGTAATGTGCTCGAATGTCTAAACGAGAAGACCGCGTTGAACTTAAGGAATTGGTGTTTTACACAAAAATGAAGAGCGAATGATGGTGATACGAGTGGAAATTTAGAGATGACTTAGTTGCAAGTAAAGAATTCCAAGCTGATATCAGTTAAATGGAGGGACTTTTATTTATAGCAGCGATACATTCCTGTCAACTTCTAGACAAGGTTGGTGCCTTAGGGGATTTTTTCCATAACTTAAACCGACGGTCATCTAGACCAACCGGAAGTGTACCCTACGCCTGTATTGCCATCTTGTTGCCCTTTTCAGTACACCAGTCAAAGTGTCCATGAATATAAAGAACTCGAATTGGAGGGGATGTCATTTATGCTAGATAGTCTAGCTGTGTCAGATGCTGAAATGCTAGATGCCAACATAGAGTTGGCAGGTTTAGCCCCTGCAGAATACCATCTCAATGCCGTCAGGCATCTATGTAGTTTTCCTAAGATTTCTGTTGGTGACTCTCACGGTGTAATATTACTAGTGGCTCCTCTTCTTGTTCTGATTGAGCATTCCCTACAAGGAGAGATTTAGCATAGGCTCGAAAGTTTCTCACATTTTGTATTACTTGAAATTAACTTATCTTCTTCTTATTACGGAGGGGCATTTTATCACATCATTTTGATTAATTAAGTTCACTGGTGGGATTTTAACTTACTTGTTAATAGGATATCTCAAGCTATGCTGCTTACTTGTATGACAGTCTGGTCGAGAGGGATGGAGGGAGGAATTGGAGAAAGCGAAGAGACTAGGAGTGTAGGGGGAGCTGCATTCAAGTATGTTAAGTTCTCATATGACTTATATCTTGGTAATTCAAATTCGTAAGAGCTCCCGATTAGATGCCTAGCCTTGGCAGTTCTTGCTACCTTTTCATTGGAAAAATTTAGGGAGGAGGGCATTTGTTCTCCAGAAACATCTGAATGCTTTGCGCATCATATTGTCTTCTGGATTTGGAGAACACGTTGTTGAGTGCACTATAGTACTTGAGCCAATCCTTGAATGGTTTCTGTTGAGATCCTAAGTTGTAGACGCTAGAACACTTGTGATCCTTGCCTGAAGTATGCTTTCGTGGATCCACTCCACCTTGAGGTTCGAAAGCTGAACCACAAAATTCTTTTTTGGATAGAGATAACAGATTGGAGGCTGCCAAAAAGATATAGATTCCCTCTCTTTAGATGACCTACTAGCCCAAAGAAATCCCATATTAAGTGACCGATATCCCTCTCAGTTATCTTGTACTGTTATGACGCTTTGCCTCTCAGGCTCGAATTTTGATATCTTTTTCTCAGTTTATGTGTGTTCTCTGTCTTTCCTCTTCGTCTATTAATCTTATTGTGAACAATTATTCATTCTCTCTCTCTCTCTCTCTCTCTCTCTCTCTTTTTCTGTTGTTGTTCATAAACTCACTTTTCTTTGCACATTTCATTGTATATTGTCAATACTGGATTCTCTTAACTATTCTAATGTACTCCAGGTAAATGTATGACATCATTATGCTGGCGTCCTGATGGCAAAGTTGTTGTCTTGGGACTTAAAGACTGTACAGTTTCACTGAATGATGTTGAAGTAAGTTTTCTATGTAATTACTTTAACATTCTCACAACTTCTCAACTAGAAATCTTCCTGCAACAATCCCTTATCATCAGAATGTGTTCTTCTCTAATCTCTCTTGGGAAAATTCTGAATTGCTCAAAACCTGCATGATGCAATGCAAACAGCAAGCTTGCTCAACAAACATTTAGCTGCTGATAGAGATGGCAATCCATGTTTACAGGTCATGTCTGCCAATGTCAAATTAACAGTGGACTGCTAGATAGGTCTATCTGAGCAGGATAAGCTTAACAAATCTTATTAGAACACGCTTTTCGAACGTGCCCCCTTTGTTATGTAGGTCAACAAACGACAGGAGATGAATAACCCATTTAACTAATTAGATTGAATGGTTCATTCCAATCCAAACATGACCGACATAGCATGGATAATTTGTACAATATGAACAATATGCATGTCTTCGTCAATGTCATATAATTTTTAAAAAGAATAGCTGTAAGCTTACAAAGTCCTAGGTTTACACACACACACACCCATTTAACTACTTAGATTGAATGGTTCATTCCAATCCAAACATTACCGACGCACAACATGAATAACTTGTACAATATGTACAATATGCATAACTTCGTCATTGTCATTTAATTTTTTTTTAAAATAGCCGTAAGATTACAATGTCCTAGGTTTAGATGATATCTTCTATCTTATATACATATGTGTGTGTATGTGATTTGTAACCACTATAAAAACTGAATTTATGTTTGATTTATTATCATAAAACTTACTGAACTAAATATAAATAAGTCAAGATAGGTTGGGTCGCTAATCAAGTTGGGATGATTGTTTAGTTAGATATAGATCACATGAGTTAATTTGTGTTACGTGGTTTGAACTTTGAACACAAACAACATTCATTTATTAATTGTGTTAACTCTTTAGTAGGTAGACACAACTTTGATATGCCTCGATTACCACTCAGGGTATTTGATTGGTGTCACGGGAAAAAAGAACTCATGAATCAACATGTTATAAATCTATATTGTAAACCATGAATTAAATCCAATGGAATCATAAGGTTTGATATAGTGTTTAAGATTGGTATTCCATGACAGATGTAAATTAATTGTAAAATATGATGTTTTTTTAATGTTAAGTAGTTCCATAACTAATGGTAGAGATACATTAAATTCAACTAACGTTATGATTTCTAGACATTAAAATATTGCTGCAAATTACTTTTTCTTTCGTCAAGTAAGTACCCCCATTTAACTGCAAGGACACAAAGACTGCGTACATAGTATTGTAATTGGATTCTAATTTATAGAATTGAGTGTGACACGACCAAAACATCCACTAAGCCTGATGCAGCCACCAAAATTATGCGAGATGTTATTTGTCCAAATATTGACGTTTCTACCAAGTTTTTGCTGAAGATGGACTTTGCAACTCAAGTAAGAGCTCTAGAAGGATCAGATTTTTCTTGGAGTTTGATTATTAAATTTATCAACTAGGATCTGAGTACTATTTGGATTTTACTAAGTTTCCTTTTCCTTTGAGTTTGAGTAGTAAGATATTGCGTATATTTTAATTATGTTTCTTGTTTAGAGGTTTCCTATTTCCACAGGGGTAGAACTTTTAGAGAGTCTTTAAACATAGTTGTAATTTTTACTTTTCAATAGAGTTGATAAATTATTGAATTTTGCAATGTTTGCTTTGGGATTGTTTCTCTTAGGTGTGATGCTTAGGAAGTTTTGGGTGTGATGCCTAAAGATTTATCTTAATTGTGGGACTCATCGTCCTACATCAAAGCCAATAAATGTTTTTGACACAACATTGTAGTAAATTATGAATCAAGGACTTATATCTAATTGGTGAAATTAGTGGTGAATTGTTTGATTCATGTCTTATAGAACTAATAGATTCATTCAATAGATTTATACACTTTAGGGCTTGAATCTGATCGATGTGCTCAATTGCATTCTCATGTAGGACAAAAAATTGTCACCTTGTTGCAGATGTTGTCATCGATGATCTAAAATATCCCAAATGTCAATTACGAATTACAGTAGTGTTTACTGGTGTCGAGCTCATTGTGAGGATCTATGGTCTAAGTGGATGGTGTCATATAGAAGCAGTCATCCATGACATGCTCATTTTCATCAAACTAATAGTTTCTTTCTATTTTTTAAAGTGACATATGTCAAGTTCAGTCAAATTAGGAAGGTAATAGTTCGGGTGACTCCTAAATGATAGAACTTGTATGTGCCTCAATTATGCTTGTGGGTGGAAAAGTTCGTAGATAACTAGTTATGTCATTAAGCTATAGCTGTTCGGTCATGGGTACAATTGCTCAGACCTTGGGTGATGCTGCTGCAATAAAGTTTCTTTGCGATTTCTACCAATTTACTAATCATTGTCCACTTCATGAATTACGTTTTGCTCTGAAGAGCTCATCTTACATATGAATGTTATCTTACCAATCTAACTTTCTTTATGGAACCGTGGATATGCGGTGTGCTGTTTTTTATATGCTAGCGCTTGCAGCAGTTATGCATACTGTGGTATCTTTTTTTCTAACACGGTATAAATATTAAGCAGAATGGAAAGCTGTTAAGAAGCTTGAAGTCCCATGTGGCAGCTGTGGTGTGTCTCAATGGGGAGGAGGAAGTCCAAGTGAATGGAGTATGCATCTTTCAACTTAAAAGAGTTCATACAACTTCTCGATCTTGATTCTTAACAGACAATATATTACTGTTCATACCTTTCATGTGATATCTAATGCCTTGTTTGCTGTTAAGTAGTTATTTTAGTCTGATTTACCTAAATATTTTTTTTCAAACTTAGAATCTTATTTCACAGTCCAACAGCTTTAATATTGGTTTATGGAAGGTTTTTTGAAAAAAATTATGTTTGGTGTCAGCTGTGAGTTGTTGATTTGCGGATTGTTGACTCCTTAACTTTAATCTCTTGTTATATTTTTTCTTCTTTCTTTTTTTCCAATTGGAAAGGTAATTATCCATTTTTTTCATAGGACACTTCTGGCAACTCTTTGGCATTGAAGATGGCACTACTCGTTTATTCCCTCCAGCTCCAAGAGTTCCTCACATGCCTGGACTAGTACCCAGAGAAACTGGTTTAACTGACGATGGTCAAGATTCATTGGTAGAGCTCTCCAATTCTTTAAATCAATGTTTCAATATCCTTTGCAGTGGAAATAAAGATGGGGTTTTGTGCTTCGGTATATTTGGTGTCTTTCCAATCGAAAATGTTGTAAACCTCCTGTCTGTTCAGATCATATATATAGCAGTATAGTCTATCTGATTCAGTCAATGAGTACATCTTTCCTTTCTTGCTTCCTTACAGCATTCTTTCTTAATAATTGGATCTGGTAGCAGAAATCAGTATTGCCTGAAAGTAATGGGCTTGTTAAGTAAACAACTATACTAGGTGAAGATATTCTTGTAAAAGTTCTAGATTTCACTTCTGTTGGTCACTTCACACCTCTGACTTCGATACAGCACAATTATCCGGAGCTTTTGTTGTTTGCCATGCTCCTTCTGCCTATACTGCAGTTGAAGCACCTAAAGGAGAATTTGGTGTCTTTCTGAGTTGGCTTGCTGTACAGACTTTCTGCCTTTGTTTTAGACTCCTGAGTTTCTGCTCTGGTTTAGGGAGATTGAGAGAACCTATACAACCATTGGTTGGGGAAAAGTGTTCTCTGAGCGTGTATGCTTGCATGTAGATAGTTCTCTCTGTGGCTGTGCAACTATTATAAGATTTAGAATTTTAGATACTCTGAACTATCCTGCATGTTCGGGTTTGGTACTGCTTCAACATGAAAGTAAAACAAACATGATGAACTTCACAACAGACATTTGATTAGTCTAAAAACACATGCAGGAGTTGTCTAAAAAGTTATGACATTCAAGTGAATGCCATACGAAAGTTACGACACTCCTAATGTTCTTATCCCTATTCTAATCAGTACCATATAGGTTTGCGTCGGTTGTCTCTGTAGTTACGTGGAGCAAGTCCTTGTAGTTATAATTCCTTGTTGGGACTCTCCCAAATGGACTTCTTAGGTCCCACTTCCTATCAGCAGATCTATAGGTGTGGACTATTGTTTCCTAATGGGAGGTTTTTCCAGATCTATATACGAGTTTGTGAATTGTCGATGGTGATTTGATCAAAATGTCTTGACTCGGTGAACTAACTAAAGTCAATTCCCAAATCCTATGTCCTTTACCTAGAACAGGTAATTTGCACTTTAAGATGAGATATTTTAGATGGAAAATCAAACATGATTGTGTGATGAGGATAAGTACATATACGAATGATGTTCGCCGCTTGACTAGAGAATGATTCTGTACGTTCAAGTTTGATACGCAATCATCACAAATTGGGAAAAAAAATGAAAGGCGCGACGAAAGGGGTTGGATTTTGGGCGGTGATGGCAGATGTCATGGTCGAGATTTTCTATTTGGCCGAGTGTTTGGGGCATGGGTGGTGATGGCAAATGGCTTGGTCGAGTTCGAGCTTGGCCCGTCGTCTCGACAGTTAAGCGGGCGTGAATGTTCTCTCTCGTGAGAGGCCAATTGGAATAATTCATGAGCATAATTTTTTTATTCAAAAGTAAATGAGGATGATCCCATTGCTTTTTTCCAATTACGTTTTAATAATTAATCCACCACCACAATCGCATCAATGTGATATCCCGTGAGTTTGACGGACCGGGTGAAAGGGCGCTTTTCGGGCGTTGTTTGACAATGCTATATAGTTATAAAGTCCGGCCTGGCCCATTTGATCCCATGGTGGCCCTTTACGAGATTACCTTTGGACATTTGGACCCGAATTAAACGATGTCGTTTCGTAGACAAACCTGAACATCATGCCATATGGCATTATTTGTAAATTGACGTGAATTAAGGCTCATTTTGTTTTTCAAAAAATGAATTATTTAGAAAATATCTTTCTAAAAGTAATCGTTTGTATTGCTTAAAATAATTTATCAATGAATTACGTCTCATTATCGACAATAATTTATGTCTAGACATTTTCATGCAAACGAGAATTTCTTACGTTTGTTCATTTTTGTAGCCGCACAAGTGATTATTTTTTGAAAAATATTTTCTAGATCGTTCGCTTTTTGCAAAAGATTTTGGTTGGCAATTCAATACATATCACTATTTTGGAATTGATTTCAGCTTGATCTTTTTGATTAAAAAATCGAGAGCAATAGACATATATCACACTCGCCAGTAGACTAAAGTGTAGCGATTTGATCCATCGCGGACCTCGCATGCTCTCAACACGCAAGTGTACATGTAGGCTTGTTGCAGTCCGAAGATGGAAACACAAATGAGCGGACCACTCGATTCGCGCTTGATTCATAGATTTACCTCTTTTCTTTTTAATCAGCGACGACGCATGTTAACGTACAAAAGCACATCGTTTTTGTCTATAGCATAACCGACCTGATCAAAATTCTCGTTCGCAACCAAAAAAAAGAGTATGTAAAAAGCAAATAGGATTTCGCAAAAGAAATGCCTAAACACTTGTTAAGCGACCATACGAAAAAACTTCACGATTTTCAAATGCGCTTCTTTTCTCATTCATTTTTTCATCTTCTTTTTCTTTTTCGCGTTATTGTGCTGTTCTGTTTGGAGTTTATTTTTCTTTTTTTTCTTTTGAGAATTTTTGCGATTGCATTTCTGAATAATTTTGGAGAGCAATTATCAAACGTTCACATCAGGTATAAGCAATGCAAAAAATAAAAAAAATGAATGAACATAAGATAGACGATGACGTATTGGCAGCACAACACATCCCATCTCATCAATCTTCATTTGGCTTAGCATAAAGGAGACAAGGGTAAAAACACACATCTTGATTTCCATCGTCTTCGTAACGAATTTCAAAGGACAAACTATAAGATATCCGAAGGCTACTGATCATCGATGGGAACTTTTTTCCATTGAAATAACGAAGATTATAACAAAGTCTGGTGCTTTCGGAACTGATCGGCAGACGATCACGCACGTTCCAAAAGAATTCACGATCCATTTGGTACGGGGAAACGGAAGGTACGAAGTTCGAAACGAAACGGAGAAATGAACGAAATGGAAAGGGGAATAGAGCCGGCGTTTGCCTTCCCGCATTTGGTGGTGATTATAAGAATTAACCTATGATTAATTCAAAAGATTCACATTCCAATGTGAAACGAAACGTGTCCTTACTTCTTAAGAGAAGACAACAGTACACTTGTTGGGAGCTTGAGAGAGCTGTGCGCTTTTTGCACGAGAGATGGTGGCTGCGGTTTCCGGCTGCTTGGCGGAGCTTTCTAGCGATGGAGACCAACGAAGAAGGGTCGCCGGCAAGTGCTTCCGTTTCAGGTTCAGGTTCGACAAACCCCGCTGTCTTCCTGATGGGCGGGTCGATTCGATTGTGTTCCGACTCGGTTTTGGTGAGGTTTTTGCTCGATTACTTCCGGTTGGCGGGCGGGTGAAGATGTCGTGAGTGGAACCCGGAGAAGGGTTTGCTGGCCATGGTCGCACGGAGGACTCCAAGGAAGGTGGGGGTGCTTCGTCGCTTCGATTGGCAAGAGGCTGTGGACAATCTCTCCTGGTAATTTGTGGGTGTCTTCAGCGATGGCTTGGTGTGTGCCCCTTTATGTTATCGTACTTATCTCCTTTTGCTTTTCCTAATTGTGTAACGCTCCTTTTCCCCAAATAAACCACTTCAATTGGCAATCTAGGTCGAATTGCGTTTGATGGAGAGTTGGTGAATATAGAGAGGTAAAGTGCTTGAAAGTCTAATGGAGAACACGACGTTGAACTAAGAAGTTGGTGTTTTACACACAAATGAAGAGTGAATGATATGGAATGAGAGTGAAAATTTGGATATGACATAGTTGCAAGTAACGAATCCCAAGCTGATATTAGTTGAATGAAGGGATGTTTATTAACAGGCACGATAGCTTCCTATCTACTTCTGGACAAGATTTGTGCCTTAGGAGATTTCCATAACCTTACTGGCAGTCATCTGGACCAACCGCAAGTGTACCCTACTCATGTATTGCCATCTTGTTGCTCGAATTGGTACACCAGTTAAAGTGTCCATGAAGATATAGAACTCAAATAGGAGGGGATGTCATTTATGATGGATAGACTAGCTATGTCAGATGCAGAAATGCTTGCTGCCCACATGGAGTTGGCTGGTTTAACCCCTGCAGAATACCATCACAATGTCGTCAGGCATCTATATAGTTTTCCTTCGATTTCTATTGGTGACTCTCATGATGTAATATTACATCTGGTTTAATAACCCCTGCAGAATACCATCTCAATGTTGTCGGACTTGAATCTGACTGATGTGCTCAATCGCATTCTCATGTAGGACAAATAATTGTCTCCTTGTTGCAGATGTTGTCATCGATGATCTAAAATGTTTCGAATGTCAATGACGAATTAAAGTAGTGTTTACTGGTGTTGAGCTCACTGTGAGGATCTTCGGTCTAAGTGGATGGTGTCATATAGAAGCAGTCATCCATGACATACTCATTTTCATCAAATTAATAGTTTCTTTCTATTATTAAAAGTTACATATGTCCAGTTCAGTCAAATTAGGAAGGTAATAATTTGGGTGACTCCTAAATGAGAGAATTTGTATGTGCCTCAATTATGCTTGTGGGGGAAAAGTTCGTGGATAACCGGTTATGTCATTAAGCTATAGCTGTTTGGTCATGGGTACAATTGCTCAGAACTTGGTTGATGCTGCTGCAATAAAGTTTCTTTGCGATTTCTACAAATTTACTAATCATTGTCCACTTCATGGATTAAGTTTTGCTCTGAAGAGCTTATTTTTACATGTGAAAGTTATCTTACCAATCTAGCTGTCGTTATGGAACCGTGGATATGTGGTGTGCTCCTTTTTATATGCCAGTGCTTGCAGCAGTTATACATACTGTGGTATATTTATTTTTAACACAGTATAAATATTAAGCAGAATGGAAAACTGTTAAGAAGCTTGAAGTCCCACGCAGCAGCTGTGGTGTGTCTCAATTGCGAGGAGGATGCCCAAGTGCATAGAGTATGCATCTTTCAAGTTGAAAAAGTTAATACAACTTCTCGATCTTGATTCTTAACAGACAATATTTTATTGTTCATACCTTTCATGTTATATCTAATGCTTTGTTTGCAGTTAAGTAGTTATGTTAGCCTGGTTTACTTAAATATTTCTTTTTTCAAAATTAGAATCTTATTTCACGGTCCAACAGCTTCAATATGGGTCTATGGAAGGTTTTTTGAAAAAGTAGTGTTTGGTGTCAGCCGTGAGTTGTTGATTTGCTGATTGTTGACCCATTTACTTTAATCTCTTGTTATATTTTTTCTTCTTTTTTTTCCAATTGGAAAGATAATTATCCATTTTTTCATAGGACACTTCTGGCATCTCTTTGGCATTTGAAGATCGCACTACTCGTTACTTCCCTCCAGCTCCAAGAGTTCCTCGCATACCTGGACTAGTACTCAGAGAAACTGATTTAACTGACAATGGTCAAGATTCATTTGTAGAGCTCTCAAATTCTTCAAAGCAATGTTTCAATATCCTTTGCAGTTGAGATAGATGGGGTTCTGTGCTTCAGTATATCTGATGTCTTTCCAATCGGAAATGTTGTAAGCCTCCTGTATGTTCAGATCAAATATATAGCAGTATAGTCTATCAGATTCAGTCAATGAGTACTTCTTTCCTTTCTTGCTTCCATACAGCAGTCTTTCTTAATAAATGGATCTAATGGCAAAAATCAGTATTGCCTAGAAGTAATGGGCTGGTTAAGTAAAAAACTATACTAGGTGAAGTTATTCTTGTCAAAGTTCTAGATTTCACTTTCTATTGGTCACTTCAGAGATGACACCTCCGACTTTGATGCAGCACAATTATCCGTTGCTTTTGTTGTTTGCCCTGAGCGCTCCTTCTACCTATACTGCAGTTGAAGCACCTAAAGGAGAATTTGGTGTTTTTCTGGGTTAACCTGCTGTACAGACTTTCTGCTTTTGTTTTAAACTCTTGAGTTTCTGCTGTCTTTTAGGAGATTGAGAGAGCCTAAACAACCATCGGTTGGGGCAAGTGTTCTGTGTGCGTGTATGCCTGTGGGTGTGCAACCATTAGAAGATTTAAAATATTATAGACAACTTCTTTTTTTTTTGGTTGCATATTTGTCCACTTTCAAAATATTATGGACACCTCTAGTTTTTCAATACGGAGGACGAATCAATCTGTTCCAACCGAATTAAGAAAATTCGCCTCCTTAAAATCCGAACCTTCCAACTTTTGCAAGGGCGCCCTCTCCATGTAGCTCCACCGTGACTTCTCCTAACACGTCTTTGACTTATTTTAATCTTTAAGCTCATGAGATGTCATAGTTGATCATGAATATGGTTTTTGCTGAAGAATTATCTTAGAGAAGTTAGTTACGAATATATATATATTCGGATGAGCTAGGATAAAGAATTTCAAGTGCGAGATCCGGCTCGAATCATCCATTGATCAGGTCTACAAAGCATTCCAAGATAAGCTAGCCCCATCATTGTAGTCTCATGGATGTATTAGAAGTCCAAAAAAATCTGTAAGTACATTCGAACTCGCGATCCACCGCATAGCCGCCGCTCTGCATTTAAAAGGCGCGGGAAAATGGTCGTGCCTCCATCGAGCGACACGTGTCGCACCACCGGAAGCCAAAACTCCAGTCGAGCGTAAAGAATCCTAAAACTGGAGGCTCTCCTTCCCGTTCAATCGTCGAACCCACATGGCGAAGAAGCGATCGCAGACCTCATCGTCGCCATCCTCTCGTCGATGCGAAACCCAAGGCAACGATGCTGATCACATCAGCACCTTGCCTGACTCAGTGATCTACCACATCTTCTCCTTCCTCGACGTCACACACGCCTAAACCTGCATCTTGTCGACGCGGTGGCGATCCGTCTGGACCGCCACCCCGGTCCTCATCTTCTTCTTCCCCTGGTACGATGCCCCGTTCGTGGACAGCTTCTTGATCCTCTACGCGTCGCCTAAGGTGAGGAAGTTCCACAGCGACATCGATTTTCTCGACTATTGCGCGCCTGAGCTCAGTCCCCTGGCTATGTTGGTGAACCTGCATTTGAGGCTCTCTAGCTTCCCATTTAGTAGGAGTGTCGCTTGGAGTAATCTCAAGGCCCTGTCTATTTGCGGCTCGGAGGTCACAGATAAGGCGATGCACGAAATTTTGAAGGGTGGTCCTGTTCTCGAGTGCATTAGGTTGGAGGAATACCGCGGTTTGAAGCAAAACGTCAAGCTATGTTCGAGAAGTTTGAGGGAAATCGTGGTCGATCGCTGCTTTTGGTACGCACTCGATGAGGGTTTCCCATTGAAGATTTGGAGTCCTCTTTTGCTGTCGTTGCATTTGAGAGGGTCGTTTGGTATGATGAGGCAGCTGGTAATTGAAGCCACATCCTCGATTGAAGCTGAGTTGAACTTTTCTGTGAGACGTGAGGATTTTGGAAGGCGAACTGATTGTTCTGCTCAAAATTGGTTCGTGTCTTACAGAGGGTATTGCAGCCTGGTTGAGGGACATTGACATTACGCGAGAGAGTGCGCGAGCTGAGAGAGGCAAACTAAGAGACGAGAGCAAGAGAGGGAGGCAAGAGTTGAGACTCGAGATGGCTTTGAGCTAGAGGGAGGCGAGAATGAGGCGTCAGGGCAAGAGGGACCGAGGGAGGCGGCTCCGCGTGACTGCGTGAGACTAAGGGTCTGTTTGGCAACTTGCCAAATAGTAACTGATTCTGTTCTTTTGTTCCCAGAATCAGTTTTGGAGCAGAAATCTGTTTGTTAAAAAATTTGTGCCCGGGCACAATTTTGCCAAAAATTGATCCCAGAATCAATTTTGGAACAGAATCGAGAATCAAAAAAAAGTAGCTTCTTGATTCTGGGAACAAAAATGAGAATCAATTTTTTTTCTTTTTCTTTTTCTTGGTTTTTAATATAGCTTCTAATGTTCGGCACGAGAGCTACTCTCGTCGTACTTGGCAAGATTAAAATATTTTAATAAAAAAATATTATTAATAAAAAAATTTTATCGACCATGGAAAAAAATAAAAAAATATTATTAATAAAAAAAATTTTACCGATCATGGCCACCGACCAGGCCATGGCAAAAAAAATAAAAAAATATATATTATTAATAAAAAAATTTTATCGGCCATGGCCAGCGACCAGGCCATGGCAAAAAAAATAAAAAAATATATTTTCAATAAAAATATTTTTTATTTAAAATATTTTAATAAAAAATATTATTAATAAAAAATTTATTTATAAAAAAATATTTTACCAGCCATGGCCAGCGACCAGGCCATGGCAAAAAAAATAATTTCAATAAAAATATTTTTTATTTAAAATATTTTAATAAAAAAATTATTTATAAAAAAATATTTTACCAGCCATGGCCAGTGACCAGGCCATAGCAAAAAAAATAAAAAAATAATTTCAATAAAAATATGTTTTTATTAAAATATTATTAATAAAAAAATATTTTACCGGCCATGGCCAGCGACCAG